>WQNJ02000085.1:2400000-4800000 GCA_016584745.2 Phylloscopus trochilus trochilus | reverse complement strand
CTGACTCAACACATTTGACAAGACAGTTTAATTATTTCCCACTGAGGACACAGGGCCCTTTTCTCCAGATAGATCTCCAACACGAGTTTAAGGAGTAAAAGGGTTAACAAGGACCCAGGTATTCTGGCACAAAGGCATATTTCTTCACCAGTCCTATTTCCACAGGCCAAAAGAATTTATCAAATTTCCCACCAGAGTCACACATAACAGAATGTCCCACATTTCAAAGCAAGGATGCATTAACTTCACTTAAAATTTCTCTACTCCCATTTTAGGTGCTTACATGTTTAACTTAATAGTGTGCATTTTGTCTTGCTACACTCCACTTTCATTTCTTGAGATTGAGCTTCACTCATAAATGGACAAAATGGCCAATTTTCGGATGAGCAGGGGAGAAGGTGATTGTTTGGGGTTTTTAAGTAAGCCCATTTCCAACTGTCTCAAAATGACCATTTCAAATCAGTAACAAGCTTTACATCAGGCTTGGTCTTCACATTTTCATTTACTTACTTCTATTCCCCTTAAGCTAGCAAAATAAAAAGCTTTCAAGGGATTTCCAAAGTGACCCATACTCATCCCTGCCAAATAGAAAATGTGTATTTCATTGTAATATCCTATAACCAGGATCCTGTTGCAAAGGAATACTCTGTATGAGGCAGATATTTTCCCTTAGAAGTGAAAAAAAGGACTCCTCCTATTTTTCTTTTTTATTAAATGAAAACTTCTTCCTTACAGTCCACATATTAATTTGTGTAATGTAATAATAAATGTTTCCTCCTCAGAGAGCTTTTCTGGAGCACCTGGAGATGCTTTTTGTCATTCATTACAGTGTGTTGGGTTTTTAGAACCAAGGTAAATAAAATGCAACCAAACCCAACCCCCAGTGGAACACAGGAGGTGTGAGAGGGGACCAGGATACAAAAGCCCTCGCTCACGTGGCAGCACAGCTTCCTCAACACCTGATATTTGTGACAGGCACTGTGCCCTGAGAGAGTGTAGAAATAAATAGTCTGACTTTTCTAGACATGGAGATTTGGGATAAGAAACCAACAGGACCCACAGAATTGTTGGCAGAGACTCCCAAGGTCATTGAATCCCCCGTTAATGCGGCACTGCCACGTTCACCGCTGACCCGTGTCCCCAGGTGCCACCACATCCACACGGCTTCTGAACTCAACCCTGGGCAGCCTGTTCCAGTGCCTGACCGTCCTTTCAGTGAAGAAATCTTCCCTAATATCCAGTGGAAACCTCCCTTGGTGCAACCTGAGGCCGTTTCCTCTTGTTCTATTGCTTGTTATTTGGGAGAAGAGACCGACCCCCACCTGGCTGCAACCTCCTGGCAGGGAGTTGTAGAAGGAAGCTGTCATTTATCGTGGTAAGATAAATTACATAAATTTACCACTGTACACGAAGACAAAGCAGGGATTCTCAGAGCAGCAAACTGTTCTCCAAGCCAGTAATTTCTAATTCTATAGGACACAGATCAATACTCTTCAGCTTTATGAGCCGATTCGCTCGACTTATTGTTCCTGCTGCACCTTTAGTGCAGAGCAGAGAGGTTTAAATCAAACCCAGGGAACAAAGGAGGGCTGATGTGCCCCGTGGGGAGGTCTGGATGAGATGCAGGCTCTGCTGAGTGCCTGCAGCCCCCTGCTCAGGAGTGCTGAGCACCACAATGGAGCAATCAGCCTCCCCGCCGCACCGCCACCAACAGCGGCCGCCACGCAGTCAGCAGGTCACTCAGCCTGCCACGGATCCCAAGGGCTGCACAAGGGAATTCATTAGGTAGGGAAGAAGACAAAGGGAAGAGGAGAGCACCTGCAATTGCAGAATTCCTCTTGGAATACCAACATTTGCTCGTATCACTGCCCTCAAACGCAGAGGAGCACGCAAAGCCTGGGTGGTTTGCACACAGCCCAAAGACAAAGTAGTAGCACAAGCTCCTGGGAGAAGTTGCTGAACAGGGAAAGGGAAATGGCAAAATTAAACATTATCTTAGATAATCTGGGCTGAATATTGTTAAAATCTTCTTTCAGCTTTTACAGTCACTTGCCTTTTTTTTTCTTTTTTTTTTCTTTTTTTTTTCTTTTTTTTTTTTTTTTTTTTTTGGTTTTCATGTCAATGGCAGCTTGCAAATCTCGCTGAAGTGTAATAAAAACCATAGTGCTTCATGAACATAAACTATTAAAAAAGCTACCATTTATTACTTCAGTGGAACAAGAAATGGAAACTCTAATGTATCCCATCTGTCTAAATGGTAATGAGCCCATGCAAAACTCATTGCAGGGTCAGAATCCAATATTTCCCTTTGGATCATTCAGTGCAAACAAAGTTCATGTCAGCTCTGGTTCCAACAGCAGAAAGAGGCAAAATGAGCTGCAGCTCCCAAGATTTTATTATGCTGATCAGATAATTCTCAGGGTTTGAAGCCTCTTCAGTGTACAGTTTGATTTCACACAACCAGAATTTGGACTGGAATGTGTTTGCAGCTCTTGTTCTCTTGTTTCTCTGAATGCTGCTCCACCTGCCTGGAGAGTTTCTCCCAAGGCACACGGGCTTGACTCTCTCTGCAGTGGGAATATTGTGGCAGTATTGACTTCAAAATTCGAAGTACATAGCTTTTGCAGAGCGTTTTATGTCTTTATAAAGCTTTTTTAAACCTAAATGTACATTTAAGCATGTAGTTTACTAACATTAGTTGGAAGATTTTTTGAAATAAAATTGGTAATTTTTGAGTCGTGAAGATTTGATTGCCAAAGCCGAATGATCAGGGCACAGTAACTACCTACATGCTTATCTTAACACAGCTGACAGAGATCCAAGCAGCTCCACTTAAACCAAACAAATAAAAGGAAGAAAGAAAACCAAGTAGACAGTGTACAACATCTTCCTTTAAAAAAAAATAACAAACAATGACAAAAGGCAAAAAAACACCTTCACTTATTTTTCTATACCACTTGACTATAAACTGATTTTGAAACTCAGCTACAACAGGCAGGTTTACAGAGCCTGAAAGCAAACTGAGTATTATTTGTTTTCTTTTGCAGCGCTGCAGCACCAGCATCCAGAGCAGAGCTAAGCTTTGGCTCAGGTTTCTTTGATCCTGGAAAACCAAGTTCTGCCAAAACTGCTCAAGCAGCCCTGCAGGCTTTAAGGCTAACAAGCCAGTGAGGCTCATTCATATTCAGCAGAGCTGAAGGGTTCTTGTGCTGGGAGCAAACCTTCACAGATGCTGCTTTCATGGCCCACACCTCTTGTGATGCAACCACCCACACTGGGCTTGCATGATAAGCACCAGCATATCAATGTGTGATCAATTAATTCATGAGTATTTAATATGCAAAGGAAAGGTCAGCTAATTCCCTCACTGAGATTCAGAGACTTTTTATCACTAGTGGCAGCTACAGGTACATCTGTGGTCCTGCAGCTCAAACATTTTAAGCCCATAGGCACAGGTATCTACCAAAGCTGCTCGCAGGAGAATGATTTATCTTTTCACACTCACTTCCCACTAATTTTGTTACTGACATACCAGTAATTGCTGTTTCTAAATGCCTTCCCTACCTTCAATTTTAATTATACTGTGTCAGCACCTAAAAATGTACAAACCATGCAGAAGACAAAGAAGATGCTTTTCCTACAGAGGCTCCAGAGCTTTCCAAAGAAGGAATACAAGAGCAAGGGCCCAGTAGGCAGAAGTCACCAGCTTTTCATAAGGAGTCCCAGGTAGGGATAAAAATAAACTTGAAGTTTTCAAGGGCTGAAATAGAGGGCAGAGAACTGCACAAGATATTTCCTGACTCTTACTTGCCATTCTTCTGAGACTCATTCTTCCTAAAAAAAATGGCCAAAAGGTTTGCTTGTCACACCAAATAATCCAAAAACAAGGCTCCTAGTAAAGCTTTTAAAAGCTTTTCCTGTCCTGTCCCCTCCAGCACTTCTACCACATCTGTATAACTTCCCAGGGCCCTTTCCAATAACAGCACATCAACATTTACAAAGGAAGCAACTTTTCCTTGCAGACGACTTTCCTGAGGAGAAACACCTCAGTTAAGGATTTATCCCACATCCAGCTCCACCTTCCCCACTGCTGAAAGAGCAGGAGAGATGTGCAGGTCCGTGTGATCTGCAGGGGTTTATGAACCACTGCAGAACAATCTACCTGTGAGCAGTTCCTTATGAAGGGGGGACATCAAATAATGCCTGACAGGGATTCTGGTGGATCAATAACGGTTTGTCTTCAAAAGCAAGCTGAGGTGAGAGAGCCAGAGTCATGAGGAAGATGGAATGCCACAATTCAACTTTCTCAGCTGTGATTAAGTTCATAAAAAGCTTCTCAATCAGACTCTCACCTGCTTCCCACCTCCAGAAAACAGTGTGACAAGCCAGGGACTCTGACAGGGCCTTTTTGGGAGCCTGTTTCCCCCCTGCTTGTTAAATAAGGTTGCCTTCCAGTTCTCAGCTATTAAGAATTCATTCCTCTCCTCGTGTGAGAGGGAATTACCTAATTCATCACAGCTCAGCCTTACTCTCATAATAGCACCTACATTTAGGGCATGTGTCTGTAATATCTCCTCAGCAAGTTAACCCTTCTCCTCCTAACCCTCACAATCCCAAGGGAAAAGTCATTAAAGCCTTGAAAAGAAAGAGCTGGAGGCTGGATCCAAAAAGGAACTAAATCCCACTGGGCAAGGCACAAAACCTGAGCCAGGTTTTACCTCGTTTTTAGGTCTCTGCTCCCCAGCAACAGCCCAAGTCCTGTTTTAAGGACACAGACTCCCTGTGGACATGAATTAGGATACTTCAAGAGACAAGATCCACCAGGAAAACACACAAGTGTCTGTTTCTGGAGCCCCTTCCCAGATCTTAGGAATTTCCTAGGAAGAGGCACATTTTTTATAAGGATTTGTGAAACTCTCCACACCCGAGGGAACGTTCCTCAGACTAATTTATCATATAAAAGGAGCAAGGCCTGAACTCTTGCCTTCAGCCCCTGCTATTGCAGCTCTCACAGCTCTGTTCAGGGCTTTGTTATCTCCCATTTATCTGGAAGATAAATGGCATTGTTCTTATTGAACCAAGGTTGATACATGAGAGACAGTGCAGAGAACTCCTGCAATGATGTTTTTCATGCCATCCACCTGACAGAGGGTATAATCCAGTGGAGCTGTATCTTACAAATAAAAACCAAAACTGGTTCTTCTGCTTTCCTCTACATTTTTCCATGTCTCACTAAGGAGTTTTTTTACCAAAGAGATCTCTGATAGACATCTGCAGGTCACAAAGCAATATTTATAGGCAAAGTGGAATTTACTGCTTTGCCCACCAGTGACATGCAGTAACTTACACTGTTCATTATTTATTTTATAAAAGACTCCTGAGGAAAGAGGGCAAATATTTTGGTCTTATGCCATTTAACATAATTTTCAAATTCTGCTGGTATGGTCACTTGTTGGCTATGTTACTTACACACTAATTGAGGACACACCAACTACTTAACAGATTATACCAAAATTATCTTGGTGGGAGACTTTCTGTGATCTAATGAAGAAAAAAATCCACTTTTTTGTATTTTTAAAGCATCACAATCATCTTTTAAAATATAAAACAACCCCCTGTCTCATTAGGAGTGTACTATACAACAACAATTTAAAAACCAACTGCCAGTTTCCCACTTTAGGTCTTACAACAAGGAAAATTGAAGTATTTCTCAAAGCCTGCAGATAATTCGGGAAATGTTTTAGACCAGCAGCATTTTTTGGAAGGGGTTTAGCAGCTAAGATTTTAATAAAGCATCAATTAAACTTTTCTCTATCACACTGAAAAAGATGCAGAACCCAGTTCCTGGTCTGACTTCACAAACATCCCAACTGTACAGGCTCTACAAATAAAGCTGTTGCTGGCTTAGGAAAAGCGCATTTTTCCTGCAAGATCTCAACAGTGACACGCAGGAAGTCAAAGGCTTTTGCTGGAGGGTTTTGCTCCACAACAAATCAAAGCAAGCAGGCCCCAGCTCTCATCTCCCTCAGCACCCTGCAAATGCAGCTCCATTAACATTCAACACACTTGAGCTCAGAAAAGGAGAATTTTGTATAAGTATTAATTATGCTAATTAAATAAGCATATGCTTTTAAATATATCTAATGTATGGAAATGACCCACAGTTATAACTTTACTTGAATTATTGTCTAATAATAGAGAGCTGCTGTTGCTGCAGAGCCCCATGCTGCAGGTACAGCCTGTGGGGTGACATCTTCACTGTGGCCAACATTTTCCATGAAGTGAAAAAAGAAAGAAAGGGAAGAGGAGCAGGAACATTTTCGTTGCCTAGTTTGGCATCAAACCTAAGATAAAACCAGCTGAAAGCTGTGTATTGTTGACCAACACTTGCACAAGTAGCTGTGATAAATACAGATATAAATATTCTCCTGGCATCATCCTGGAGCACATTCCTGGGCTTAGGTATCTGATTCATGCATTTGAAATGCAACTTCAACCCCACCAAGATGAATCTGCCACAGCTCTGACTGTGCTCTGGCAAAATCCTGCTCAGAAGAAAGGGGGTGGTGGAATGGAGAAAGGAAAGGACTGAACAGTTCTCTCATTTTTTTAATGAGAGAAATAGGAGATTCAGGTCATAAACATCTTATTCTGTTGAGAATTCAGCTAAAGAAAGTGGCTTTATTATCCAATGACTAGTATGTTCCAGTCTCTAGCCAGACCTGGGCAGAACAAAATCTATGATGAGAGAACATAATTGAACTCGAGAAATATATGATTGAGGAAATAATTCATGTTTTTGCCTTAAACCCTTTAATGCCCCTGAAATAATTTTAAAATTAAAACCAAAACAAGCTACTTTTAGTGACTCTAACTAGAAACCCTTTCAGGAGCACATAAACTGATTAACCCATCATACTGCCATTAAAAAAAAAAGCAATGGAAACACCAAAAAAATCCAGCTTAAAAGCTTGGTTATAAATTACTAACAGGATAGCTACTTTTATTTACCTCTAGCTTTCAGGAATGAGTTAATTACAGAACAAAAATGCAAGCATGTATAGAGACACATCTGCTTGGGATGACTTCAGTGCTACCACCCTGTGCTGGCTGTGTAGGGCCAGCATCACGTTTTTGGCATTTCTTGCCATGCCAAGCTCACTGTTCAGCAGGATTTCATGAACACTTCCTCACTGTGCTGACAAACTCTCTGCTACCAGGATGCCACTCTTTGGTGGGTGGAAAGCAAATTTTTTTTTTTCCTTCACACTCTTCTGGTGGTAAAGGCCAAAATGAAATTTTTGAAAATTCCCCTTCTGGTTCTCCAGCACCACCATTCCTGAACTTCATGGTCCTATTATCCTGCCAGAATCCTTTCTCTTCCAAGTTTGACAGCAGCTTCCTCTCCACAAGCAACATCCCTCTCACTGCAGCAACTCTCACACAGCTCCAAGGCCCAGGGAAGTTTGATCAGCCAAAATAATTTGACAGCAGCAAGAGATACCTCATTTGTTGGATGAAGATGTGCTGTGCTGAACATCACAAGGCCTTAGATGATCTTCTCCATCAAAAAGCACAATCTGGGGGAGAACAGTTTCTGATCCATGAATAAGAAGATAACTCATTGCTGTAACCTGTTTCAAACAGTAACCATATTTTTCAAACAGTGCTTTCTGCTGAAAAAATGACTGCTGTTTCTCAAACATTAATCTTGCCTCTCTTCCAAAAATCAGGGGAAATGTAGTGAAGGAAAAAAACACCTTACTTTACTCAGGGGGAGAAAAAAGCTCCCAGTGCCCTAAAGCAGATCTGAATTCATGATGATTATAAATGTCACAATACCTTGGCTGTTACACAACTGCTAGGAAAATGAAAAGGCAATGCTGTGGGATTACTCAGATGGAACAACCAATCCCCTTCTCTCTGAGGGAAAATATTAAACTTAGTTGTAAGCTAAATAAAAATGTGTTGTGAGGAAAGAGTGCATTGATATAATAGCTGGAGTGAAGAGACATTTTTGGAGTGGATTTCACTCTGGTTCAGATTTGCTTTTACATCAGTTAGGCTTCCAAAAGGGTCCATGAGATATGAGACCCTTGTCATTCACAAGGACCATCAGAACAATATCTGGGGGAAGGAATGCCAGGCAGTAAATGGTTTTAGCAAAGAAACCTCCTGAGCAGGACAGCAACAGCAAAGGAGCAGGGGGAGGTGAACTTGCAGCCTTTCATAATTTTTCCCACTGCCTGGGAAAAGCCTTTGCTTTGTTTCTGACATGGATTGCTAAATCATTGCATCCCCACACAGAATAAAACCGGTGCTCCCTGTCCTCTCCAAGCCAGGGGGTTTAAGGTTCACCTGAGCTAAATTACTTCAGGCAGCACTGATTCCAACACCCCGGCCCCTCTCCAGCTGTGTGACAGTTGGGATAATTGACTTCCAAAGCAGAATGAAGCAGCACAGTAACGTGAGCCAAATCTCTCAGCAGCCAAAAAATCAGCCACTAAACTGCTGTCACCATCCAGCAATAACCACCCCAGCTGTGCACAGCCACCGAGCTATTGGGGTGGCCAAGGATTTTTCAGTTTGAATTTTGCCATGACGACTTAGAACAACAAATGACAGACAGGCCCTTCTGACCCCACTCATTTTTTTTTTTTAGTTTCAATGAGGCAAGTCAAAAAGTTGGGCTGTGCCTTTCACACACGCAATCCATCCTTCTTCCAAAGGAGCTGCAAGCATCTGCACAAGCAAGAGCCAAGACTGGTGCTGCAGAGCAAGTGGTGGAGCCTGAGCCAGACCTGGGACAACCTGGAGAACTACCCAGGGGTTGCCTTCAATTTCTGCATGTGGCTGTAAATGTTTGCTGATGCTGCAGAGAAACTGGAATAGGACAGCACAAAACTAAAATTAGGGAGGGGCGGCTTTTGCTTTCATCCTTAAGTGTCTGACAGAAGAAAGAACAGACACTTAAGTTTCCCACCTTAGGTCTTACAACAAGGAAAATTGAAGTATTTCTCAAAGCCTGCAGATAATTCAGGAAATGTTTTAGACCAGCAGCATTTTTTTGGAAGGGGTTTAGCAGCTAAGATTTTACTAAAATATCAATTAAACTTTTCTCCATCACACTGAAAAAGATGCAGAACCCAGCTCCTGGTCTGACTTCACAAACATCCCAATTGTACAGGCTCTACAAATAAAGCTGTTGCTGGCTTAGAAAAACTGCATTTTCCCTGCAAGATCTCAACAGTGACACACAGGAAGTCAAAAGCTTGACTTTTTTCAAGCTGCATCCACCCTCCTCAACACCAACAACAAATTCAGTTTGAACTTCTGCTGAAGGTTTATTTTGCCAGAAAAAGCAATGTGCTTGCCTCATTTGGTTTGGGGTTTAAGTCAATACGGTCTGCAAATAGTACAAGCGAAGAAATTAAATGGTCCTAAAGGAAAAGCAAAGCTCTGTTACACTGTTTTAAAAGGCCAATAGCATTCAAGGCTCTCAGCTCCTTCTCACAGTTCCTTGAGATGTCTGTGAAATAACAGGGCACAAGGGCTGAGGCTGACAGATCAGATCCACCTTGAAGTGTTATTAAACTCCAAAGAGCTGCCTCAATGAAGACATTTTCTAAATGAGTACAACCGTTCCACTGGTGCAGGGTATCAGATCGGATAGAAAGCGTTACACACTTCAAAGGGAAAAGCCTTTCATGTTTCCTCTTATTATAATCATAATAATTATTGCTTTTCTTACAAGACGTTTGGAAGCTACAGATATCTGTGAAATTTCAAACCTGCCTGCTAATACAGAGGTGCTCTACACCAGAGAGGCAAAAGCAGCTCTAAGAGAGAGGTCCTGGAGAAACCACCTGTTTCATGAGAGCTCTTCAAAGATTTATCATCTCTGCTGGTTTCTTCCCTGGGTTAAAACCTCAATGTCACATTATTTGTAGTACAGATGCATAACACATTTCAATTTTAAAGGTGGAAATGAAAACTGACGTGGAATTGCTTTTAAAACTGTTCTCAAACTGACTTAACTGAAGTCACCGTGGTTTTTAAAAAGAGCAACAAAAAAAAATGAACTCAAACAAAAGCAACAAAAAGGCTGATTCACTAGGAAAGGTATTTCCAAATCAAGCAGCACTGAAGTGTGTTCAGCACACTCACATTAATTTTTCCTCCATCAGACTCCACTCTTTCAAAATGCATAACCAAGTCTTAATTCAAGCACTTCTATGATCCCCGTGAAGAAGCTGGGCAAGTCTCATTAGCCACAGCAAAATTAAAAAAAAGAAATATGGTAAAACATTGGAAGAAGGAAGAAGGAAAGTAACAGGCTGAAAACAGTACAGGATTTAGAAACAGCAATTAAATTCTAAATATTCAACTCTCTTTACCTTTACATACCTTGGGATATTTTGCAACTTCTGTTTAACAATATCAACAATAATTGCACTCAAGATAAAGGTTCATTATCTGAGTTCTACAGTCAGGCACATTTGGTATTTGGTGCCTGCAATGTGACACCTTCCCATGCCTGTTTCCATATGCAAAAATCTGAAAGAAATAAGACTGTACAATATTTTCACATAAATTAACCTCTACACCTGGTAAAAATACCAATTCAAGTGCTAAAAAAACCTTGGAAATCCTGATGTCTAAAGCACTGAAAAGCTTAGAAAATTAAAAATGTTCACGTAACAATAAAATTTTTCCTAAAATCTCTCAGCTTCTTACTTTACTCGAAGCAGGTCACATTCACCCTTGCCTGTCTCTCTATTTAAAAAAAGCCCAAACAGAACCCATTAAAGGAGCATCTTCCAGCTGGGACGTTTCCCATGCCAACATCAAACATTCAGAGTAGGGACACTCATTTTGTTACACTGATGGTGCAAAATCAGGTTGAAATAGCAGAAGGTGCTGGACGCCCTGAGCAGGTGAGTGTTTGGAAAACTGACCCAAAAATTTCCAGAAACACGTCACTCTCCAGGATAAAAGGGTGTTTCTGCACAAATACCAATGGGTTTGGGTTCTCTGAACGAAATTTGTGTGTGGTAAAATGTCCCTGGCAAGGAACATAGCTCTAGTCCATATGATTCCAGCTTTAGAACCTTTCCATGGAGCTAAGCCCCCTGCAAAACAATGAATTCTGAATAACTGGGATGAATGCTAATTTTATGCACTTCAGTCACACACTCTGCAAGTAGTAAGGTGAAATTATTCTGATTCAGGGCCAAGAATGGAGCTGCCACCTGCACACTGCCTTGTGTGACCTCACAGGTCACTCCTGCTCCAGCCACCCAAAACAAAGCTGGGCACGTGGCTGAATAACACATATAGAGACAAAAAATTAAAATAATTCAGCTAAGTCAGCCCCAGAAGCACAACTGTTGTCACTCCCCTCCTTCATTTATTGACAAGATTTGCAAAAGAAGGAACAAAAAAAAAACTTTTTTACAAGAAATTCTGAAAAAAGGAAGAAGTTTTTGAAACATATGACAATAAAGGCTCGGTTTCTGAGAGTCACCAGTGGCTTCTGGACACTCCTGGCTTTTCAAAAGGATCAAGAATGGCAGGGTGAAAGCAGAGGAGGCTCAGGCTCTGGGAGGTCCTGTGGGGAACCAGGGAGCCCTGTCCTGACACGTCCAACCCAAGCTCCCAGGCTGGGATCACAGCAATGCCATGGAGGCTCTGTGTGCCACTGCCAAGCCAAGCTGAGCCAGCAGGAAACAAGCAGTTTCCAAAGGTCTGCTTTATTCCTGCTTCAAAAGGATACATTTCCACAAACACTTGGGACCACAATGAATTTGAATTTCTCAGCCAAAAAAATGTTTTGTCACAAGTCTCCACCATTCCTGCCACCAAATTAGAAACCATTAAAAGAATGAATTTGTTGTGCAATTCTGGCCAGCTGGATTCTTCCTCTGCATCTATGGCAGAACTCTTACATGACCTGGAGCCAACAAAATTTTTCACTGATGCTCACAGATCATATGCTGTGCATTTTGTGTACCCAACCTGAAGCTGCCAGATGAGCCTCCCAGCTACAACTGGAAGGTGGGTGTTGGAGCCCAACCAGAGAAAGTTCTGTCAATACATAAAAACTTCTCAAAGGGCTGACAGCGTTGCAAGTTAATGCTCTTGACAAGGTGACGCTGTTCTGCATTCTGAGTAATAAAAACATTAAGTTCTCATTCTTAGCTACCTCATGATTAAAAGATTAAGAGAAGCGTGCTGTCAGTGACCTACTGACGTCTCAGCACAGAAGCCCTGGGTCCCTGGCTTTGATGTTGCACAACACCCACACAACAGAGCCACGTCAAAATACCTTCTTTCTGAAATAAAAATTACAAACTCAGATTCTTCAGCAGGGTCTGGGGAGGGTAAGTGTTACTGCAAATTCTGATAATTATCCCTTGCTGCTGAAAGAAACAAAGTCATTTCAGAGCCAAATTAATTACTTTCACTAACACCATTGATTAGGGTTTTGCAAGAGGAATCAATGCTGTACCTGCTGCAGCCATGGACATAGCTCAGCTACTCACTCACACTCCAAAGACTGATTGTTTGCCAGGTTCAGGGTAGCAGAGTGTTTCCATACTGTGCAGTTTGCACAAACCAGGCTTCACAGAAGCTCCTCCAAGCAGAGACTAAATGTGGTCTCACTGCTCCTCCCCAGCCTCCTCTCCCAACCAGGAGCACAGGGAAACACACAGACTCATTATTGGAGGGAAAACCTAATCCACCCCCATCCCAAACTATCTACTTCAGCCTCTAACAGCTTTTCCATGAGGGAAGGGATGTCAAGTGGAACATAAACCACCACGACACAGAACAGTTCAGTAGAACAAGGATTTGAAAAGATTAGTCCTGGTTCTGGCAAGCATGAAGTATCAGAATAATCAGTTATTTTCAGGGTAATTGGTGTCAGTGAGACCCCACCTGGAGCACTGTGCCCAGCTCTGGGGCTCCAAACAAAAGCAGGGCATGGAGCTCTGGGAGTGGAGCCATAGAAGGTCCACAGAGATGCCCAAGGAGCTGCAACCAGGCTGGGAGCTCAGCTGGAGAAGAGAAGGTTCCATGGAGAGCTCAGAGCCCCTTCCAGGGCCTAAAGGGGCTCCAGGAAAGCTGGAGAGGGACTTGAGGCAAGGGATGGAGGGACAGGGCACAGGGAATGGCTTCCCACTACCAGAGGGCAGAGATGGATGGGATATTGGGAAGGAATTCTCCCCTGGGAGAGTGGGAAGCTCTGGCACAGGGTGCCCAGAGCAGCTGTGGCTGCCCCTGGATCCCTGGCAGTGCCCAAGGCCAGGTTGGATGGAGCTTGGAGCAGCCTGGGACAGTGGAAGGCATCCCTGCCCACAGCAGGGGGGTTGGAATGAGATGAATGAGATGAACTTTCAATCCAAACTCTTCTAGGATTGCTAACCTCAACTGGAAGCTACTGCTGATGCACAAAACTGTTTCGAAACAAAGACCCTTTCTCTCTTTGTAGGGAATAAATGGATCTCCCACTGGAAGCAAATATGATCTATTACAGTATTTAATATTTGGAGTGGCATTTATGCTTTCACCTTATACACATAATATTGACAGTGCAATAGGACAACTGAAAGCAACAATAAAACAGAAATACAACTGCATTTACTTATCTGTACTAACAGAGAAGAAAACTAATGTTGCCATCCCTGACACTCCATAATGTAATTTTTTAGTTTATTCCTTTGGTTTTAAATTAATAATGATGCTTCCCTTCAGGAAAGTCTCCCCATATAAAAATAGGGTTTTACAGAGGTTTTCAGACACTGAGTCTATTTTCACTCTAATTTACATGCACTTACAATAATAGACAAACTTGCCTATAACAGTAATAATCCCAAATGCACCAGTGTGATGGTCTGGGACCTCTAGGTTCCAAATCCAGCTGGGGATACTGACCAGAATGTTTTACTCCTCCCTTGGAACAAGACAGTGCATTTTGAAGTGGCCAAGACTAAAAGACCAGAGGAAGTAGCTGAGGATGGTGCTGAAGAGCTCATTACCCTGCTCCAATACCTGCTCAAGATTATGCTCACAGACCAGGAGCTCCTCCCTGATCAGCTCAATCACACAACTTCTGCAACAAAGGGGTTCCTACCCTTAAAAGACCTCTCAAGTCTTACTTCTTCCCAAACTAAGGTGGCCTGAAATACGGAGGAAAACAGCTTAAAAAAATATGGAAATTTCTCTCAGAAAAATGTATTTACTGAAATTCTAAGAGATCCATTTTTCATGGGCAAAACCCCACATTTTCTGTAACAAAACATCTTTGGAGAATGCTCTGACATTTGAGCAACAGCTGCAAGCAGGGAAGATGTGAGGTTTTCATTCTGGACTGCAGTATTTGGTGGGAGGGGGAACACTGGGTAACATTAGGAACTGGATTTTACACAGATTCTATTGTCAGTGCTCGTTCCCCGGCAGTTTGGGCTCCCTGCTTCCTTCCCTGGCCCTGCTTTCTCAAAGCCAGCATTGCCATAAGGAAGAAATGAGGAAGGGGGTGGTACTCAATCAGGATGTTTTTCCATGAAAGAAGTAACAATAGAGCTATTTTTTACTTTTATTCATTTAATAAAACGTTGATAATTAAGAGAAATAAAAAATCAAAACCAACCACCTTCAAGAACATTTTGGATGAGTTAGGAACAGCCACTCTCCCTCTGCTCTCTTCATCCCAGTGATAAAATTACAGATTCTATCTCAGGAAGAGAACACTGTTTAGAATATTTCCTTTCACCAACTCAGACTTTTGGACGATACAATAATAATTTTATTGATTTTTTTTTTTTAATTTGATGAGACAGAAAACAAGATTATGGACTAAAACACAGCCAAAAAAGGACTGTGAATGCAGCTGGCCTGTGTTGTGCTGCTCACGCTGCTGTGTCCCCCCTCAGTGCTGCAGCACAAAGGACTGTGCCCTGCTCCACAAGATCTCCCAAATTTTCAGTGACTGACTCATTTTGTCTTTGTAGACAAGAGTGATTCCCTGTTTCTCAGAGCTATTGGGACAAGATGTCACAATATTATGGGAGTCCCATAAACGCTGGTGCAAATACCACAAAATACAACAGAGTGCTAACACACTTCCACTCCAGATCTCCCAAAGGATCCAGCTCTGTGATGGAGAATTCCCAGATGAATTAGCTTCAGATTTCTGCAGAACTCTAGTGGAGGAAATTTTCTCTAAATTGAGGTACTTGGTCCAGCTTCCTGAAGGAAATGGATTGAGCTGAAAACAAATTCACATCCACTGTGGACCACACCTAACCCCAATGAAATCCAGGCCTTCTTCTAGAGTCAGAGCCCAGGTACAATTCTCTTGTTTTAAAAGCAATAATCAGACTCTCCACAAACATATTCTACTCATTTTTACATTGACAGAAGTCAGAACCATTTGAGTGCCCCCTGCCAGCAGGTCTGCCTGAAAGCAAACTGCTTTTTGTGTTGGTTTTAAAATACAAGTGTCCTCTTCATCTCCCCAGGCCTACTGAATAATCATTCTTTTGTAAGTTTGTGAACTTGTCCAGAAGCCTGCCCTTATGAGAGAAGAGTGGTTATGAAGAGGTCTTTTACCTAAATGAAAAAGCCATTGGACCAAGTTCAGCTGCACACTCATTTTATGTACTCTGGACTGCTGGCAGGAACTGCCCCAAACACTTCTGGGATCCAGTGGTGCTGAAAAGAGTTGTGTCACTTCAGACATTTCCCACATTTCAGGTTGATTCTTAAGCTACTTCAAAAAATATAATTTCATATTGTGTAACAGAACCTTTTTGAGACTTTTGATGCTTACATCTCCAATAAAGAAAAAGAAATAAAGCTCATTTTTCAGATCATCTTTTTAATGCCTTTGGTTTCACACACTTTAAAATGCTCAAAGTACAGCGTGGAAGAAAGCTTAGAGAATGTGCAGCCCTGCCATGGCCAGGAATGTACAGGATTAAGACAAGCAGTGCTAAATCATGCTTGCCAATATGTTTCCAGGGGAAACAGCTCTGAACAAACTTGACTCAACCTTCAGCAGTTCTGTTGTAAAATGAGGTCCTCCAAAGACAAAGGAGGAGCTTTAAAAGCAGCTGAGAGAGTCACCTCTAAAAACAGCAACTCAGCGTTCATAACTGACCTTCTTAGAATTGTCTTGTAAACCCTTTTGCCTCTGGATGCCAAAAATCTTTGGATTCAACACCAAAGGGTACCTGCTGTCAAGGAAGAAATATCAACAGCTTTATGAAGTGCAGTGTTAAAAGGGAATTCTCTGAATATCTCCTAAAGCTCAGAGCAGCGAGTGAACAACCTTGTTTTACTGCTTGATCCAAGGTACAATCCCTGAATTTGAATATATTGTAGTCACTGACTCCATAAGAAGATTATAAACAACTAGAATCCTTAAAATCTATTTCAACTAACTAGTGTTTGTTTAGTTTCAGACAGAAAGGCAGCGGCACACCACATGCAAAGCATGATCTGCAGGGAGAGGAAGTATCTTTTGTGAGAAGAAATTATATACTTTGGAATATAGGGTACAAGTAATTTTTTTTTTCCTTTCAGCTGCTGATGAGACATGCAATTATAATATCAGTGGGGATTTTTTTTTCCCCTCAAAGGGGAAAGCAATCAATAGTTTTCCAACCAGATCAAAGCAAGGTTCATGATATATCCAATGCTAGTGTTCAACTTCCCCAATAAGAGACAGGGAGGAAAATGTAATTTATGAAAGTAGAACTGAAGAGGTCAATTTGACACTGTATTTCTGTGAACTGCACTCAGAGCACTCCGAGCTCAGCACACCCCCTAAAAAGGGTTAAGAGCCATTCCAAAGTGCTAGCAGATAAATTTTAAGCCATCCAGTGCTGGTTTTATCCAACAGTATTAATAAAAAATACAATTACAAACAGCAAAATATATATTACCCACAATGAGCAGCTGCTTTGAATGTTCCTGCATTTCAAAAGAACAGGGAAGAAATTGTTTTGGATAATAAGCTAAGCCTTCACAGTTAAATCTGAGATTTGTGGGAGAAGCATTAGCTACTGTACAAAACTGGAGAAGGCTAAAAACAAAAACCAGCATATGCCAATTAATCTTGCAGCATGACGACACAGTGCTAAAATCAGACTACTAAGATACAAGTGTAGGCAGAGAAATAATTTGTCTTCTGTTCAGAGGCTTTTTTTCCTTGGGGGAGGGAAAAAAGGGAGAAAGGGATGCAAGAGCCCAAATAGAAATTTAAAAAAAAAAAAAAATCTTCCCATGCCCTTTTTCATCCAAGGTTGGAAGTATCCCACAATGCTCAAAATAAGTAGAATCTGCTAGTATGAGCTAAATTTAGTTGCATATGTTTTTCACAACATATGCAAGTACCACTTCCCCCCTCCTCCTGGGGGCACGCACTTTGCTAAGCCGCCGTGCGCTCATTAATCCACGCTCCCTGCAAAACTTCTGAGGAATATTCCACCTTAGGAACAGAGAATCCATCTGGGATGAAGCCTTGAAACAACACTCTCCAGTTGAGACAGCAAAAGCTTTCTCCTCACTGTCCCCTGCCCGTGACTTTCCCACCCTGGTGGAAATCAGGGCCAGACTGAACGCTCCTGTTACTGCAGCCACGGCTGAGACACAAAGCACAAGCACCCCACAAACCCCTGTCCCTCTCTGCAGGATGATTTCTGCTGCACTTCCTCTGCTCACCTGGGATGAATGGTTTTCCTATTCCATCACTGAATAGAGAGAATTAGTGTTTACTACTGATACTTGCTTTCTGCCTTCCAAGGATAACAACAACATAGTTATTCGCTGTCCCCTCTTTTCCAGGATGTTGTTCATCATCTTTTTTTTTTTTTTAAATATGAAACTTGAATTCTATCTCTAAAATATTTCAACTGCATTAACTAACATTACTAGAATTACACCACCACCAGCTTCTCTCTCATTGACTTCCATCTCTCCTTACCTCCCTGTGATTTCCTGCTCTTGTCCCCTGTGTTAATGAAACAAAGCAAAGTTTCACCTTCTGGAAACCCTTCAGTGCCTGTGTCTCAGTAAAGTTCCAACTGTCTCAAGGTTTCAGTGCAGCATCACCTTCCCCTGGAAATGCTGACACAACCAAAGGCAGGCAAGTACAGTCCCTTCAGAAAAACCCCTTCAATGGACGCTGGGGGTTGAACTTGGTAACACCATCGTGAGTAAGAAATCAATTCAAACCAAAAGTGACTTTCAGAGCTACTCAAGAAAGCAGTAATTTCACATCACAGTCCCACTGCCATCACTGGAAATAAAACAGCTTTATCATCTTCACACAATCATATCTTTTGCAAGATCATAATAAAAAAATAAGCAAATCAGAAGTAGCAGCAACTGTCCCTACCATTGTCAAGTCCTACTGGTTAAATCTGAGGGACTATAGTAAATACAGAACAGAAAGGGTATTTAATTAAGACAAGTTTTAAGCAATACTCAACATAATACTCATCAGTGGTATCGTAATACATGAAAATATCATCTGAGACGATGAGACCATAATCCTTACTGGTGCTTTAAAATGTTGCTTATAAGGAAGATTTTTTTCTGCCCTAAGGAGCACAAAAACATGCAAGCAGTAAGCAGTGAAAACACAGGCAGCACTGAAAGACCTTCAAGACTCCCCACCCTGCAGGCAGCCCAGGAGGAAGAGAAAACCTCCCGATTTAATGATTCTACCCCAGACCTGCAAATCTGTGCTCAGGAAAGAACATCACAATTGTTACTTTATCAAAGGCCAATATTTGGTGCTGTAGAGCAGAGGTGGAGCTGCTCTCCTATCATCATCCAAGCTAGAGGAGGGCATTTCTTTTGGTTGCAAGTTATGCAAATAGTATCATCATTCTGCTGTGCCTCAGCCATAGGTACAATACTCATGTCACAGCCTTCACAGCAAGGTTGGCACAAATCTCTGCATGTCCATTTTAAGTCAGTCTGTTGTGTTTTTTCCTTGGATTCTTGATCTCAACTCACAGGCCAAGAGATCAGAAAAAAAAGTAAAATAAAGTATGAGGGCACATTCAAGTTTCCAGGCTTGGCTCAATCTCTCAGGCTGTTAAGCAAAGCTCAAATTTTATCCACAAACCTTTCCCCTTCCTAAAGATCCTTTCCCATTCTCTTTCACACACTCACTGGAAGTGAAAAAAAAAAGTTGTTAAAAATGTTGTTAATGACTTCTGAATGTTCCCAGTCAGGTTTCTCTGACTTCACAGAAGTGCCCTGTAGATTTACAGAATTATTTAGGTTGGGACATCTCCCTGCAGAGAGCCAGGGAATGAGGTTAATGTGCAAAAGGCACCTGGGAGAGTGGGGAAAACAGGCAATGCAGAAAAAGCAACACTTTCTGCTGCCTCTGTGGCTCATACAACATATTAACCAGAAGAAAATTAACCATGTCTGAATATCAATTTCTAATTGAACTCTACAAATTCAGTAGAGTTCAGTTCTCCCAATGTAGAGTTTGGGGAACAGCACCACGATCAAATCCTGAAGTGTCTCAGACACAAACCCTCCTTGGTTACCCTCAAGTGAAAACCAGCTCCATTCCTGCCAGTAATACCTATTTAAAACTTGCAGACCTGAGCCAAAAGGACCCTCCAAGCACAGTTGTAATTAAAAGTACATTTTCACCCCAAATCCAACATGTAAGACTACTAAATTTGTGTCCTTTATGTTCTGGTAAGGAAAAAAAAATGCCCGAGTAGGAAATTACGAGGAATCAATAAAAAGATTCTGCAAATCTTGAGGAAATATCAGCTTTATTGCAGCCTAAGCTGGTTTGGCTGGTTGTTTTTTGGGTTTTTTTTTTTGTTTTGGTTTGTTTGTTTTGTTTTGGTTTTTGTTGTGGTGGTTTTGGGGGTTGTTTTTGTTTTGTGGGTTGGTTATTTGGGGGGGGGGGTTGGTTGTTTTTTAATTCAGACAACTGCAAAATCTTTGTTTTGGATAGAGCATGGTACAGAGTCTGGCTTAAACACGACGTGTGTCACCTGAAAGTTGAGATGAATTTTTAGTTAACATAACCAACAAATACATTGCAAAATCTCTAAAAAGGATTTATTAAAATAGCCCTTTTGGGAAACAATCCTTCAACTTGACATTTTATTTGTAGGAAAAATTTTATCTGCAGGTAAAAGGCACTTCTAAATCTTTATGGGTTTTGGTGTCTGATGTTCACAGGTCTCAGACACTGGAACAGAGGAAGTATCAGGAAGTTTTTGAGGCCAATACTGACTTCTTTGCAAGAGATTTTGGGCATTGTAGGAAAAAAAGGAGCCTCTCCAAACAAAGAGAATTTAAGAATGGCCATAAATATTTTACCATGAATAAAGGAAAAAATAATCCCCACATGCAAAATATTTAGACCATATGTACATGAGCACCCACCAACAACAATAACCAAAGCTTCAGGGAAGAAAGTAAAAGCTTTGTCTCAGAAAAAGGGTGAGTTGACAAATAAAACTGCAATAGCCATTCACCTGCATATTTTATGAAACCATTCCTAATAAAACTTTTTGTTGTTTTTTTCTATTCTAGCTAGGAAAGTCACCCCAAAGTTACTCCTGGGCTGAATAAAAGAAAACTCTAAACATTAAGATATAATCATTGCCATTGCTTTCAGAGAACTACAGGGGAGAACAGCCAAGTCCTTCAATATTCCCAAAAAGATCAGAAAATTTTGAATAGGAATACCCAGAATAGCTGCTTCCACTATTCTTGTTTTAATCAAAACAGGGAAGTTTTAAGGTTATGTGATTTGTAGACCTATTAGGACAAGTTCAATTGGGAAATGTCATGGGGCAGCAAATGCTAGAGAACATTAATTTTAGACAATGCTCACCACACACATCCAGCCCTGGGTTTTTTTAACACTAATTTTCTTTTCAATAATAAATATTACAGTCAAGAAATAGTAACATCGTTAACTAAGAGTAAATACAACCCCCACACATGCACATCAGAAAGGTTTTGACAGAAGAGATAATTTTTTTAGCATCTTTACAGTGACATCCCAGTGAGGTGAAAACCAAGGGAATCATAAAATTTAAATCCCCTTTAGCTGAGCAGCAGATTCCTCAGCTTTTCTCACAGAGAAAACAAAGGTTGTGTAAAGCAAGGGGACACTGCCTAAGTGTGCCTTGCTTCAGGAGCACCTTGGAAAAGCTTCCCTCTTCCCTCAGAGGATGTGGATGATAAAGAGCAATGGATATTATTTACATAAAATTACAGGTGAACACTTAAAAACAGCTCTAAATTTGCTTACTGAGTGATCTAGCACTGTTTATCAATTATTATTTCCCTCTTCCATCAGCACTCTTGGCAATTTATTTCTGACAACATCTTTAGGAGGAATGTGACACTAACAGGAACAGGTGATACTTATAGGGTGAGCCTATCCCAAAATGTATTTTACCCTGAAAGATCCCACACACACCTTTTTTATTACTGGGGGAAACACCTCCTTCCAGAATGCACAGACACACAAAACCATTTCTGCCTCACAGGACTGATGGACATCAAATAGATGGAAAGGATGTATTCCTTTCTGATACATCTGACATTATGTACATTTCAATAGCCCTGAGACTGCTGGCAATTCCTATTTGTTTCCACACAGCAAACCCAGAATGCTGATTTTTTTATTTTAATTTTTCTTCATTTGGTTCATTGGTTGTGGGCTTGGGTGTTTTGTTTTTTTTCAAACTGTTACCCTTCACCCTTGCCAGGCACTAAATGCTGAATGTTTCCCTGAGCTCCCTCCTTTGGAAAGCACTGAAATCTCCAAATGGAAAAACACCCCTATAAATACAGAACAGTTCAAGATTGCTGCCTCAGAGAATTCCAAAGGACCAAGGCAATCCACTCATACAAATGCATTTTTCATATACATTTTTAACTACTGCAAAGGCAAAGTAGCACATTTTATTTATGCAGGTTGAACTCTCAACTCTTAACATTGAGCCATGTAAAAAACATAAATAGAGCTGAAATTGAGTCCTCCACGTTTCAAGCACTGGTCTCCCCACTGTTCAATACTCTCCATGGGTGAAGGTCAAGCAAAGCACTTGAGAAACTATTGTCTGCAGGATTTGTACAAGAATCTGCTGGGAATTTTTCCAGCTTTTACAAAAGCCTCGGGAGCAAAAGGCCACCAGGCAGCTCTCACCGTGCTGTTCCCTCTCAGGAATGCAAAGATACTGAGTTACCATCAATCCATCCCACCTGTCCACCCTCTTAACACCGAGGGTACATTCCCTCAGAGCTGCTGTGTTTCCTTCACATTTTGAAGTTTGTCTTTAAGATCATTTGCTCAGCACGAAATAAGAGCTTTCCATTTGTTAACGTTTTGCCCATCATCACCTTTGTCACTGCTCCAAACTGAAATCCCCAAGAATAACTCCAGGTATTGGGGATTTGTTTGCTCTCTCCTTTTTCCTGCTCCTCTCTGCCTCCACAAGTCCCTTTGCTTTAGATGCAGCACGCGAGCAGGATTATGCTTAATTTAACAAGATCTCTGGAAACAGATTTTTCACTTTGTCCTAAAGCACAACATGCAAAGGCAAAAGGCCAAGTCACAGTCACATGAGAGATTTTAAATGTGAAAGTAGTAAACATAAGGGTAACTTGAAATAAATAGTTTACTTTGGGTCATTAAGCTGTCTAATTAATTTTTGTTTGACATTATTAGTATATAGCAGCAAGCAGCCATTTAAGCAGCTGCTTAAACACAGATCATACAAATATATGAGTGCAGGCTAATGGAAAGAATGGCATATTTATTTAGATTAAACATTCCTGAATGATTTAAATTAAAAAAAAAAAAAAAAAAAAAAGCTCAGATCACAAGAACTGTGTGGCTTTCTGAAACATGCTGCAGAAAAATCTGGCTTTGAGGCTTTGCATGAGGGAGAGCAGCAAATGGAACGTGGCGAGTCCAACCAAGATTGTGAACTTGTTATAAGCTGTTAAGAGACCTCATTTGAAAAGACTTACATTAAAAATAATTCCTCAGCTTGCTCCTTTTTTTAAGTACATAACCTTTTTTATTATTATTACTCAGACTAATTTTCATCACCGAAAGGCACTGCAGTTTGCTTTGATGCTGTGTAATGCTGCTTCTTTCTGTTAAGTGGTACATAATTATATTCCTGCCTCTCCCCCAACAGAGATCATAAACTCGTCATCTCCTGACAGCTTCAAACAATCCTGCTTCAAAACACGGTGCAGGTGAGGCAGATGGGTTAGGAGTCATGTGAAGCTGCTGAGCTTTCAGATGACAGAAGGGGCCTGAGTGTTATTTAGTGCTTAACTCCCAAGCGCTGAAGATCTGAGGAAAGTGTCAGAGCCACCTTTGGTTATTCCAGTGTCTGGAGACAATCCACTTAAATCTCAGGCAATATCAGCACTCAACCCTCTGACCTTTCAATGCAGCAGCAGAGCCTCAGCAGTGTGAACAGAACTCAGAGAAACTTCACGTGGATTTGCTGGCTCATCATGTTGGCTCATTCTGAGCTTTGAAAGTAAAATAATGCAACTGTTGGGTGCAACAGCACCCCTCAAAGCTGCCAAGAACGTTCTAGATCTGGGTAAAATCCAGAGCATGCCTGAGGGTTCCCTTTATGCAGAGACCTGACAGGAAGGAACATAGTGCCCATATCTGTGGGGACTGGTCTTTGGGGACCTTCCTTTTCCCTCAAAGCCTCCTCCAAAATGATGGGAGCTAAAGGGGCCATGCAGGAAGAGCAAGGTGAGGTTTTCTCACCTGGAAAAGCTGGGAGGACCCAGAGTCCTTCCCCAGAGTTTGGAGCTGCCTGGAGCTGTGCTCTGGTCCCAGTCCCAATCCCCCCAGACCTCCAAGAGCAGCTCAACTCTCACCTCTGTCCCCACCATCACCCCACTGAAATCCTCCTTACAAACCTGACTGGTGATGACTTTTCCTGCTGTGCTTCTTGGAGCACGGGGAACAGCTGATCACCACCCTCTTTTCAGAATCCTTCATTTGAAGAATCATGTTCCCAGCTGATGCTTTTCCAGTTCTCTCAAGAGTTTTCTTCCTTACAGAGTACTTTCTCAAAATATTTTATTTTTCCCTTATCCACTCACCACAAGTTCTCCTTTGCTTTAACTTCTCTTGGACAATTTTTTAAGTGCTCAAATTAGGAGCTAAGTGGGGCTCCATAGACTCTGAGGGGGAGCTCAGAGCTGGTGACTATTACAAAGATAACCCCAAACATCCCAGATTAAAAATCTGTAAAACACAGCGAGGCATGTTCAAAGTCTGCTATAATCCTACACCCTACTCCAACCCAAATTCCCTCCCATCTACTAAATTATCTCTTATTTTAGGATTTTACTTGTAATAGTAAGTACATTTCCCTTTTTATTTGTTCTTCAACAGTTTTGATTAATTTCACACCTTTTTGTAAATATCAGTTTTAATTCCAGTACTGCCCTGCAAAATGCTTCTGAAATGCATTTATCCTGAGAGAACTAAACTTTCCATGCGTTCTTCTATTCTAGTGCCAACCTGTTAATAAAAAAATTACACTGTAAGAATCAGTCCCTGAAGATATTCTTGAGTGCCCCTTTTCAACAGGGGAACTGAGAACTCTGAATATTCTTCTAAACCAGCTGTTTCCCTGAAAACACTGAATTGCTTTGCAGTCATTTCACCTAAATCAGATTTTTCTTTTAAAAATGTCCTAACAGACCATGTCAAATGCCCTCCTGAAGCAACATTTGTGTGTTTCCCCTCTTTTGGTATCCCTTTCAGAGTCATACAGGAGGTGGTTTCTCAGTAAAACCTGACCCCTCTTTAATGAAATCTGTCCTCTATGTCCTGTCAAACCCATTCTTTAAAAACCTCTCCTGAATCTTTCCAAATGCCCAGTCAGGCCCTCTTTACCCTCCTACAAAGCAAAGTAATATTGCTTCCCACCCACCCACACCAGCCAGCTCTCTGGGAATTCTTCCTCCTAACAAATTCTCTGTGGCCAATGGCAGTAAATCATACATTACTTTAAAGAATTCCTTAAATAGCAAAGAATGTATTCTCACTGTGCCTGACCGAGCTGAATTCATCTAAAGCACCTAAATAATCTTCTAGCATGTTCTTACCTTCCAGGCATGCAGCACTATTTTGAAATTGCATAAAGCATCTGATCCTAGCTAATCTTTTCTGGATTGGTTAAGAAAAAAAGATATTCCATGCTTCAGCTTTGTCCAAATCATCTGCTCTTTTCTTACACTCACCAGAAGAAAGAGACACCTCCTTCTCCGTGGGCCTAAAGATAGCAATCACTCTGGTCTGACCAGACAGTGCCCATAGAAAAAAAACCCCAATTATCATCTCCAGCCTTTTTAATTGGAGCACAGTTTTCTCGAGTTAATTAACAGCTTGTAGGGAACCAAAACTGTTGAACCTAATTTTGAAGCAAATCACTGTAACTCAGAACAACACACTGTCAGTTAAGTGCCTCTAATATGTTAATTTTGCCTTTTGGCAAACATTGTCTACAGCTATTTACACTATATTGACTGTATGAGATCTCAGTTTCTGCTTTTGACAAGCTGATACACACAGAGTTTCTAGAGATAGCTGATTTATTTTCTTGAGGATCTTACAGTAATTTCCCATCAGGTCCTAAGGCAAATGGCCCCCAGCAACCTGTGTGAAAAAAAGACCCTTACTCAGGTATTTCTGAAAGTACCTTGAATTTATGAAGCCAAGACAGAAAATTCACAATTAACACAAGTTATTTATGGCCCGCAGCAAGACAGAATTCATTTTTCCTGAAATTCTTACAAGCTGAAAATTCAAGGACCTAGGTACTGAAATTAATAAAGTTCATACTGTCAGAGTGTGTCAAGGTTTGTAATTATTTAGAGTGATGGGTCAGAACAATTTATAATCTCACATCACTACTCCACAAAAAAAAAAAAAACTAACAAAAAAAAAACCCAACAAGACAAAAACCTTAAAACAGTGCAGATGATATTTACAGACCTTTTAACACCACAGAACTTATTCTTTGCTTGGACAAGCTGCCCAACAGACAGAAATTCCAGGCGAGAGCACCACTGCAACACAGTTAATTCATTTACTAGAGCATCTCTAAGTGGAGCTGTCAGGAAGCTCCAGATCCACGCTCCAAACTTTCCCAGCAGTGGGATGGAGCTGTGACTATCTCAGCAATGTTTGGCACTTGGAGCAATTTCTTATCAGAGACAAAAAAATCAGAGAGGTCCATTTCCTGCCTGCCTTTTGTACACATGCCTCTGACTCCTGAATTTACAGCCTGGGACCCTCTATCACTTATGCTTCAGTTACAAATCATTTCCCAAATGCTACAGAATATTTTTAGATCCTGACAACTTTATCTGAAGTCTCTCAGATCCTCCCCACTGCGAGGAAGGCTGGAGTCTCATTCTCAGCTAAACCAGAACCAGCAGAATCGTTGCTGTGCATGGAGCTGGAAATTCATCTCTTTTTCACAAAAAAACAAAACAAAACAAAACAAAACAAAACAAAAAAAAAACACCACACCAACCACCACCACACAACACCACCAAAAAAAACCACCCAGACAATTCAGACCATTATTTTTAAATTATCAGTTAATCTGAGGCAAACTGCTCCATCACTGGCACTGCAGTGTCATCTCCTCAACTCACACTGCACACAAACCACCTCTCTCAGGCCTCACCCTCCACTACAACATTAATTTGGTTCCAAAGGACTGGAGCTCAGTTTCAATGTCCAAGTGCCTCCTCCATGCTGTTTAATATTTAAAATACCAGGGTGCACCTAGTCTTGGAAAATTTCTTAAGACGAATAGTATTTATTATTTATATCAAGTTTGCTATCCTGTCTTTAGATGGTTTGATTGTCCACTCAGCTGCTTTTTGCTGGTTTCTTTGCTAAAGAATGAAACTGAGCTACAGTAACAATCTTCAGTTTATCTGCACTGAATATAACACATCACTATAAAAAAGTCTTTTAAAATGTGCAATAAAAATAATAATTTTAAAACCCAACCGTAACAGCATTTTTTTCATTTGTTCCAGAATTCATTCCAACTTCTGTGCACTAATAATGCATTCCCTGCACAGAAAAAAAGTGATGTCCAACCTCAGCAGACTTTTTAAGAGGACAGCTTCAAATTTGGAATCAGACTAACACATAGCATTTAGTCAGACAAGAAAATCTCTTTTCAAAAGCATTATAAATCTCTTAGAGCATTTTAGTCTGTGCAGCTGGATTTCTAAGGAGAAAGTAAGTCATTATTTATTATCAAGTTAGATTATAATATATATAATTTGAATTACATTAAATTCCTCCCAATGTAAAATGGTTTAAAAAGAGAGTATTTATCTAGAGTACATAAAGGAGTAATCCATGGATTAATTCATTTTCTATGTGCCTTTTCTGGCCCCTTCTGGGTACAGGAGCTGGTTTTAACCAATATCTGGCAGGAGTCTCACAGAGAAAAACCCATTTGCTTAAGCTTCATATTCTGGAATATGGAGTTTAAAAGTGCCATATATTGGTAAGGATGGTGCCATGGAACCACTCAGGAGTTCTTGGTTTCTGCCTCATGAAGAGATTTCTACACACAGAGAGCAGTCAGTGATGTGCAGGTGCTGTGGCAGCTGAGCTCTGCAGCCCCCAGTGCCCCTGGTCCCTTCAGCACAGGTGACAAAGGGGGTCCTGTGCTAGCAGTGGATTCTATCCAGGGTCAGAAGAGAAAACCCAGTGGGAAAAGGAGCAGTTGTTCCACACTGTGACACTACAGAGGCTGGAAAGAGAAACCCAAGCCACCATCACCACAGGCAAATCCAGGGAGAGGGATTAGCTCAGCCAGCCTGAGGACATGGGGCAGGCACAGTGAAATTGTGGCTCTCACAACTTTGCCCCTTTCCATCAATCATTGTTTTCAGCTGCATGAAATCCCCAGAAGCACATAAAATATTTTAGGGCTCTCTCTTCCAGACTGTCAGAAACAAGAAAAGAGAAATGCCTCTAAACAGATTTTCAGGATAAAAACCACCAAAACACATGATTGACTACAAACTGTAATACTTTATGATCTTTCCCTACAGCTTCCCAGCAGGAGCTATGATAATGCTGTTTCCTTTTGAACATCACTGGAGTGGAACATCACAGTGAATGCAGCTGCAAGGGTTGGAAATACAAATCCAGACCATGCCAATCCTTCCAAGGGATTGCATTGCTCAGTAACCATACCTTGGTGGGACTGAAATTCTTTCTCCTGGCCTTGAGGGCTGAGCAGCCAGGTTGTCTGCAAGGTTCTGTGTGCATGGTCATCATGCACAAGCCCAGTTTGGTGGGGGGTTTATGATTTACAGGATAAGATCCCTGAATCCCGAGACAAACTGTGCAAAAGGAAAACACAGAGCAGACAGAAAATAGATCTTATGGTTTCGGTGGGAGCCTCGACAAATGGACATTCCCTTTGAACAGAAATCCACTGGGAACGAGGAAGCACATGAGAGAAGTGGTTCAACACACAGAAGCACAGGACAAAATCAATTAAGAAGATCAAAACCAATAAAGAAGACCATTGAGAAGACAGAGTCTGACAGAGAAGCCTCACAGTTGTCTTTGGTGAAGATCCAGAGGACTGTGATTCTACTGATCCTTTTAACATCTTGCAGTGAATAGAAGAACACTGCAAACACTGCTCTTGCCAAATCTGAACTGGAGCAAAACAAAACAAAAGAGACAGGAGAGAGGTGGGAAGGGGATCCAGTGAGGGATCCTGGCCTGATCCCCATGGGCAGTTTTTACACAGCCCTGCCAGCTGGGTTTAGGACCAGCAAAAACACCCCTGGCATGTGGAACTTAAGACTTGAGTTTAACCCTGACATACTCAAAACACTTTTAAAATTTCAGAATTGTATTGAGATAAGCACAGACACAGAAAACAGAGTCAGAAGGCACCCTCAGCTCCCCCCAAAATTATTAAGAAAAATTCTGATAGTTATAGCAAGTTATTCAAAATGGATGACAAAAAGTAATAAACTTGCAGGTAAAGAACTGTCTAGAGAGAGAGCCAGCGCTGTGCCAAACCATGAATCATATTTGTTTAGGACTTGGATGAGAAAATCCTTTAACACCTCCATCGATGTTCTATTGTTGTTCAAATACAAATACACAGTCAATGCAAGGCACAATTTTCCCCATTTTATGCAAATAAAGAGATAATGAAATCTGGTACAGAAAACTTGAGAAAAACAGTCTCCCCTTTTAGTGCCTGAACTCAGGATTTGGTGCCCAGGCGCAGGCATCCCAATATTTACACCCTCAGTCATTTAATAGTTGAGCATCAGAGACATTTGTAGCTACAGAGTGGGGGAAAAAAAAACCACAACAAACTCAAAATCTCATTTTGCCATATATAAGCACTTGAAAACCAAACCCTGCTCCCAAAAGCACAGCCAGAGATGTCCAGGAGAAACCAAGCAAGGCAGCCCAAGTTGTCCATTTAATGGCTCAGGTGTTTAAACTTACTCCTGTGGTCAATGCAAGGTGCAGACTGACACAGTGCACATTTCACTTCACCATGATGTGGGAAAACTCAAAGACAACATTGGATATCATTAGCAAAAGGAATCTTAAAACCTGATGAAGGAAAAGCTAAAAATTCCTCTTTTCTTACAAAGTAAATGTTTTTGGGGTTTTTTTTTTCTCCCAAACTGGCCAAGTTCAGGCTGGATTCCAGTTTTCTTCAGGTACAGCACAGAGAGAGCACAGCCAGCCCACAGGATTTGGGATTAATTCCCAATGCTCCTGCAGCTGCCAGCGAAGCTGAGTGAGTGACAGCAGATGATGAGCAGTTAAAGGGTGAGGCAGGAGCAGGGGAAGCCAGGGATCACATCACACACATCCTGACAGCATCAAAGCATCAGGTGCAAACCTACACAAACACAAATTACACACAGAGCCTGGCACTACAGTCAAACACCAGGCAAGTAAATATTTGACAATTTGAAGTGACAGGCTGTGAAACAGAACAGTATCTGAAGCAAACGTAGCAAAGCCCCTTCTAATTTCATTGATAATGAAGGAAGGACAAGCACTATTTAAATGGCTCTAGGCAGAAATGGTTCCACAATTTAAACCCTGTAACCCTAAACCTTGCCAGAAGGCTGGCAGAAAATTCTACGTTCCTGATTTTCTGGATAAAATATTTCTACCCTGAAATATTTCAGTTCAACACCACCCAATTCCAAACATTTTCAGAGCCCACAGTCTGTTTGTCCCAGCATGCAGTGACTTGAGCTTGTGATGGGAAATGGGCTCTGGCAAAAGCAAGAGGGGGAAGGAGCACGTGATGCCTTGACATGAATTCAGTACTTGAAGATAATTGAGGCAAGCAGAACTCCAAGTACAGAAGTTTCCTGTTACCTCTTGACTGTGGGGGTAAGATCAGCTATAGCACCCACAGACAATACCAGGCTTGAGTTGAGGTTCTGAAATCCCACATGGATTAAGTACCAAACACACATCTGGGAAGGGTAAGGAAGATTGGAGGCAGTTTTCTCACAATTTGTTGAGAATTTGTTCATGCACAAAAGGTAAGACAGCACCATGGAAATCTTAGCAAAAATACAGTGCCAAGCATTGAAGTTCATTAAATGATAGGAGATTTTTCAGAAGCCCAGGAAAAACACGTCCCAAAATAGCTGATTTTAATGAACCACACAGAATTCCAGACACCCTCTTCAGCACCATCCCCATTTCTAAATGGTGGGAAACTTTCACGTCACAAGCTGAATTTTACAGAATTATTGAGCTAACACACATGAAAGAAGTGGATCCCTAAGGCACATTCTGGGTGAAAAGGCTCTTTTTTCCTTCAGTGTAATTGGAAATACAAAGATAGGCCAATTGTGTGCTTATCAGCACCTCTCTAGTCAGAGGCATCATTCCTTGTTGTTCACAGAAGGAAAATCACCAGCAACACCTGTAACCCTGTCACTGCTCATTCTGTCCAATCCAAGGGAATATTTCCCCAGCATTGCAGAAAAACCAGGCTCCTTCCAAGAATTATGGACCAGTGGCAAGTCACTGATGTTCCATGGAATGAAAAATCATTTCCAAAAGGCAATGGGGAAAAAAAAAAAAAAGCATAACAGAAAAGAGCCTTCACATCATCCGTGCTTAGTAGCTTAGTATTCATCACACCACAGTACCTAAATGCCTATCAGAAAGATGTACATCAAATTAGAACCTCCAATTAACACTTCATACCTAAGTAAAGCCAGCACACAAAATGCATTTTCATCTGTAAAAGGAGGAAAATTTCCTTTCATATCAATGAAGAGGAGGTTGCAGCATCCTCCATATCCAAAGAAACTCATCTGAATTGTAGCACGGAATTAAAACATTCTGTGGAAAGCATTTTTAAACCTCCTTTATTGAGTTTTAAATAAAATACCTGGGAAATATGCCAGGTCTTTAAAATATCTCCCAACTTAAGAATATGGGGCAAAACCAGACAGAAAAAAAATCATTTTTAAAAATACTATTTTACAATCCTTTAAGAAAAGAGTGATGAAATTAGCTTTATTTGATGGAGCAAGTTTGGCAACTGTTTGGTTTAGATGCTCTTAATTAACAAAAAAAATTATTTATGCAACTAGTTTTTAAGCAATTAAGGAAGACAAACTGAAGAATTCTCAGCAAGGCAAATTCTGGAGGTGGCCAATCAGATTCCAGGTGCAAGGCACAAACCCAGAGGAAAATCCAAATGTTCACAAAAGTCACATTATTCCTCTGTGCTGTTCTAACATTATTTCTCATTGAATCTCAAGCATTCCAAGAGAGCAGTTACAGATTAAAAAAAAAAACAACAACCCAGAACACTGAATATCCCTAAAAGACAAAAAATTCTACCTGATTACACCATAGATTATCAGAAGGATTTGGAAGAAGATACTGCACGTATTTCTGACTGCTTTGACATTAAAGACTCATATTTGAAAAATATTTTTAGATTGGAAATATTTCAGCAATAATCTCCATGTCCATCCATCCCAGAGAACACTAAAACTAAACACTGCCCACTGTCCCATAGGCACCGTGTAAAACCACAGGTTCCCCTCCAGTTCCCCAGAATTCCAGTCCCAGAGGGAATCAGGGAAGAGCACTCAATAACAATTAAGACAATTAAAAACCATAAGTGTCCTCATGCACTTACTCTGTGTTTTGGCCACTGAGAAATCAGGAGTGATGGCACAGGGCTGGATTTAAAGCTCAACAGGGGAATATCATCCCATGTCTGTACTGTCCCCAGAGCAACAACAACCACTGTTTATCAAAAATTTTACTTCTACCCCCTCACTCATCAAACTTGGAAAGGAAATAAAGAATTTTTTTAAAGAAAATAAAGAAGTTATCACAACTTTTATAGCTAGTAAGGAAATAAAAGATATTTAGTTTAGGGGTTTGGGCTTTTAAGTACCTGGTCTGTGAGGAAAAAAAGGATTCCATCTGGTATTTTTCTACCAGGTTGGTTTCTAAATGACTGAGGTCACAACTTCTTACTCATTCTGGAATCAGCTTTTCAATTCTTTGCCTCCAGGAAGCTCCCAAGAGCTCCACTTGGTTTCCATGCCCTCTATCTCTTCCTTTAAAATGGAAATCAGCTTGGAATTTCAGCCTTCCTTCTGGTAACACAGGACCATCTCAACATGCAAACAGAATCATTACTGAACACAGGACCCTGGCTCTTCACATCAGGATGCATCTTTAGCTCTCATTTTCCAAGCTTCACGAGCTATTCAATATCTTACCAGAGAAAGGGAATTATGGTTTAAATCTTAGTGTCCTTCTCCTTTTAGCAACCACTAGTGACAAACCCCTTCCACCATTCCACGTCTTCCTGAGCATGTCCATGTTTAACTCAGAGGCTTCCCAGTCTGGAGCTGGAAATCCTTGAGACCTCTGCCCCTTCAGCTCACCTGGCTCACTGAATTCCCTCTGTGATCCTTCAAGTTATCCTGGTTATCCTAACTCAGAGTGAGTGGCAAGAGGGGAATGCCTTGAGGAATTGCCAGTGTCTGCAACATCCCAGTTAAACTGAAGTTCCTCCTCTGAGCTTTCCAGAGCTGGCATTGCACTTCAGCCCTTCTCTCCTGCCCTTGAGGACACTTTCCATGGGATCAGTCAGTAAAACATCTCCATGAGGGCAGCACACTGGAAGCAGGAGCTGAGAAAGCACTCCAAAATGCTGCTCTCCAAGTCTCCAAGGAGCACATCCTGAGGATCTAAGTAGGAGACTACTTTGCTAAAATTATATCAAAAGTTCAGGCTTAGAATTGAAATGGGTGTAATAAATGGCTGCCTTCATGCCAGAGAGCTCCTTATAACCACGATAAATCTGCCATTATTTTCATTTTCAGCTCCACTTTAATGGAGAAGAAGCTGAGCCCTGTCACCCCCAGCTCCGTGCCCGAGCTCAAACAGGCGTTTCTCCAGCAGCAATGGCTCATCAGTCCCCACTCCGGGAAAGGCAGCAACTCACAAGGTTTAACCCAAGGCTGAAATCCCTTCACACTCCAGGAGGTCAAATTAAAGTCAGTCATTTATACAAATCATGCAGCAGGCAGCGAGTGGCTGCGTGTTAATTAAAATGAATGGCTGCGTGGGCAGGGGGAGCAGATCCACTCCTGGCACCTGAGCACAGGAGGCAGCACAGTCTGGTGTGTCCCCTCCAGGGCCACAAAGGGACACAGGACCAGGATACCCCTCCTCAAGGGAGGCAGGGCAGCAGGAAAAGCAATGTTCAGTCACACTCAACCTTCAGAAAATACCAAAATCCCAGCGGCAGCAGGCTGGGCGCCCGCTCGGCCCGGGCAGGCTGTGTGAGCCCTGGTGACACTGCCAACCAATCTCTGCTGGAGATCACAAACAGAACACGGGCACTGCACACACACCTCTTGGCATCACTTCCACAAACAGCTCCCAGACCAGTGGGGAGCTCTAACACTACCTAACGCCACCTCAGACATGAACATTGTGAGGCTGAATTAACCTTCATTCCAGCATGCTTTTCTCTGCAATGGGAATAAGTGCAGCCTTGAGTCACTTCTGGCTGTAGTTTGTATGGCAAGGTGTGAAAACCATCATATAGCTGGAAATTTTTCTTTTTTTAAAAAAAAGTATGCAGAATTAATGCAAATTTTTATAACTATAATGCTACCTGTGGTTAGGAGATAAGGCTCCAGCACACCTTAGCATGTCCTGCAGGGTGGACACCATCCTGTTTCTCAGGTATTTTAGCAACAGCTTCATCTCCCTATAACTCCATGATGAAAAGTCAGTGAGAAGTGCTGCAGGACACCAACCAGGGCCAAGATAACACCTCACAGGTTTTCTTGCTCACGCAACACCTCCTTGGCAGCTTTGCCACCAGCTCTGGGGCTGGGTCAGAACACTCCCAGGTGAGATGGAAAGTGGCAATGCCATCACTGGTCACTGAGCTTGTTTCTGGGAGCTTCATATTGCCATTTGGGGTTTTATATTCACCTTCCACAGGGTTTTGTGGAGGGCTACCAGCAGCTGGCTGTTTGAAGTATCTGTACAGAAGGGACAGAAATGGATGGTGCCCTATGAGGGAGAGTCCAGCAACTCTTAACATTTAGCAAGGAACAGAATCTCACTGGGCAATTTTTTATTGGCCAAACTGATTTCATCATGGAGTCATGGAATGGTTTGGGTTGGAAGAGACCTTAAAAATCCACCTCCTGCCATGGGCAGGGACACCTTTCACTATCCCGGGCTGCTCCAAGCCCCATCCAACCTGGCCTTGGACACTTTCAGGGATCCAGGGGCAGCCACAGCTTCTCTGGGCACCTGTGCCAGGGCCTGCCCACCTTCACCAGGAAGGATTTCTTCCCAATTTCCCATCTAAACCTTTTCCCCCTTGTCCTGTCACTCCAGACCTATGTAAAGTCCCTCTCTGTCTTTCATGTTGGCTCCTTCAGGCACTGGAGGGCCACAATTCAATCACCACAAAACTTCTCTTCTCCAGGCTGAACAAACCCAATTCTTATCTTATTTTGAACTAAGCATGAAAAGCACCATTAAATTAAGTAAAACAAGAAGAAATGCAAGGGATTAATTCTTCCCCTCCTAACTTATTGCAGTGCACAGGCACTGCTTGCACACAGCCATCTGTCAAGCCTCAGAGTACAATCTCTGGGCTTAACATGGTCCACCCAAAGATAAGTTTAATTATGACAGAATAAATCAAGCATATCTGTTAAAGGGGAAAAAAATATATCAGAAAAAAGTTATTTTTTCCTACTGAAAAAATAGCTCTGGATAGATATATCAACTGCACAGCCCTGCAACCTCCTCCACCTCGACTGCAGTGTTGGCAGCAGGCTAAAGGTTCTCAGCTAAAGCAGCAGATTCTGTCACTGCAAAGCTTGCTTTGATTTTGATCATGAGAAGAAGTTCCACGCCACGGTCAGTGAAAGGGCAGCATTACCATATTACAGCAACTACAGCCACATCTCTCCCTCTCGACAGAAATAAACACAAATCCTGCTTCACATCTCAGATTTAGCTATGGCAAGTTATCATGTTCTGCATTCTTTACTTGCACCCACCAAGGGCTCAGGCATATCAGGAGGACTCAAGATGTCAAAACCCAGGAGTAAAGGAACAGGTTTTTCTAAGGAAAGTATCATAAGGCATTTAAAAGCCTGAAAAAAAAAATGCTTCTTTGATTATTTCTTCCATATTTAAAAGAATGAAACAAAGCAACCAACCATATTCCTCTCTATGGTATGCTTCATCTTGATGAATAATACCTCATTTCAGAAATAAATAGGATAAAAATGTAAAAGGATTGCCTGATCACCTAATAATTGTCTCTGTAAATTCCTACCAGTGTGGCAGCATGATCCCAGCCGTGTTCATCAATGTCAAACACAGGTCTGGGAGCACAAGTTCAGGGTAAGAAAGAATTGAATACATTTAGTAGTGCTGTGCATATTTTGATGAATGTTTTTAAAGAAGCTAAACCATGCAGAGGTCAGTCAGAAATAAACAGAACATTAAGTAAATAACCTCTTAAAATAATAAGACAGATGAATTTATTAAAAATAAATTTTAACATAGATGGCTTTTCTGACTACTGCACTTGCTTTCCCTGGCAAAGGAGATGGGAATAATTAATGGATTTGGCTGCTTCTCTCCAGGGACAAAGATAATCAATCTGTGGGGGAAGGCCTTTATCTAGCACAGAGATAGTGCTGCAACAGCAGAAGGAAGAGGGGGGAGAGGTGTTGGAGATCTTTTCCTGGCACACCTTCAGAGCTGCTTATCAGCCCTTACTGCTCAAACTAACTCAGCTCCAGGTATCCGAAATGCTGAAGCGTTTCCAACGAAAATATTCTTTCTTTCATGGACCAGAATGAAAGGGGGTGTCCCTATTGTTATTACAATAAGCAAAACCTCAGAATTCATCCAGAAGAAATAAACAGGCTCCTTGTTCCTTTCTGGCAAATGCAGCTCTTGAAACCAAGGATCTTTTCTTTTGTTCTTCTATCAGGGGGAGATGTTCCTGCCCATGGCAGGGGGTTGGAACCAGATGATCTTTTCTGGTCCCTTCCAAACCAAACCACACCACTCCATGATTCTGAGCAGCTACAGTAAGAGTGCAATCATTGCCTGACAACACAAACTGCAGGTTTATCAGAATTAAATGGGTTTGGGTTTTAGTTGTTTGTTTTACAATAGCTCAGTTCATTATCTACTCCACAGCTGAGTAGCTCTTGAAGCACAAACCTCTTTTTCAGCGTACAAGAGATGCAAGTTAATTCATCCCCGCAGGCAATGAGCAGCATGGCTGAAACCTCCAACCTTCCCAGCTCTTCTAGAGCCCCAAACTCTGCACAAACACCTCTGGCAGGGATCACTTAAGAAACCTAATTCTCAACAGTTCTGCCAATAGTTTCCACCTAAGATTAACACTGTCTTCATTTTCTGGAACAAACCAACAGTGACTATTTTTTTTTCCCCAAAAGTTTCATGATTTAGGATTAAATAATATAATTGTATCAGCCCAAAATGAGCTCAGAACTCACCCTTTGTGTTTGTGATTATCTGGCAGAAAACGAGGAACATAAAAGAAGGTGGTGGGGTTTTAAATACATTCTTAGATAATCACATGGCATTGCTCAAAATAGCACGAGTTAAAAACCTCTGAGAAACACACAGGAACTCACAGCTTTCTCCAAGTCATTTTAAGAAAAATTTAAATACCTTGAAAGGAATCAGATTCTCCAGGAATGTAGAGACCTCCTTCCTTGGAGGAGGACAGAATTCAGCTTATTAAAATCACTGTACAAGTGGCCTGGAACCCAACCAGAAGAGCTACAAGTGGCTGAACAAGCACTACCATAAGGAGCCTAGATTTACACAGGAAGTTAAACACTGCTGATCTCCGTTCCAAATTACCATCTAGTTTTCCTTTGTGAGGTAGGGGGAGTAGAGTGTGACAGTATTTCATCCATCACCAGAAATAATCTGTATTCCCACTGTCAATCACATGGTGCTGATTAACTCATTATTCCGAATCAGCACAAACAACGAAAAGCTCTTAAAAAAAAAAAAAAATCTAGTCCTACTGGTTTGTCAGAAATATGGTGACTTAGAGGCTAATGTGGAAAAGAAAACAGACACATGATCTGACTGATGTAAACAAGTGTTTACTCAGGAAAGGTCAGGTCCTCACCTCATGCAGTTACGAGAACCAGAAATGGCTGAAAGTACCATAAAATTTTTTAGAAAACAAAACGGGGAGAGAGGGCTGTTCTCTGGTGTTTAGTCTGTATCACAGGGTAAATTCTGCAGGACAACATGCAGAAAGCAAACAGAAGTGCTCAGCAATACCTTCTTGATCAATCCAAACATACAAAAATGATCCTTGTGATCTCCCTTATCTCCCATTCGATACTATACATTTTGCTTCTCAACCTTATTTCAGAAGCATGTGAGAAAATCTCTTCATTTTCTTAAGGTGCAGTTGATCTTCTCATTAAACCTATTGTCTCCAGCTCTCTCAGGAGCAGAAAAATTATTTAGCACCAGGCAGCTAAAAATCAAAGTTTAGTTTAACATTTATTCTTGTAGTACATCATAACTACATGCTCAAATCTCCCTGTTCTTCCAGTGAGTTTTTCAGCAATTAAATTCCAAATTACACCTACTTTTCTTTCTTTTTAGGAGTAATTAGAACAAGAGGAAAATATCCTAAGTAAAATAAACCTTCAAGTCTAGATCTTGACATGAATAAATTGGTTCATTTGGGGCTAGAAAGAAAATTGATTTCTGACCTACATAAGGATGAGTTCTGGACAGGAACATCAAACCATCCTCATAAAACTCCTCCTGTGTGCAGCATGATTCTATCAAGCAATATGCAAGAGTGAATGTGATTTTTATTCCCCAGACACACGTGGGTTTATGGCCCACCTCTGGTCCTTCTTCCCCTTTCCCACATGGAATTCTCTCAGGATACAGCTCTGCAGCACAGCTGCTGGGCCACACAGATGCAGAGCACTCCAGTTAGGTAAAATAAACTGGCTGGGCTGATACAGGTATTGAGCACACTGGGCACTCCAGGCTGTCAAAGAGGTCACACACCTGCACTCCAAAGCCAAGGAATCACCAAGTGCCCTCCTGTTGTATTCCTCTGGGGAAATGGTTTTTCCCCAGAGACCTCCTGAAGCTGTAACCTTCTTAGTTTGACCCTACCTTCCCCTTATCTCTGACCTATGGCTCTGCACCAGCTACCCCATCCCGAGACAGAGACTGGATAAAAAACCCCTGCTCCTCCTTATTCACCCTCTTTTGGCCTGGGATCTCCTTTAAGAATAAAGCCTTGGAACTTTCTCCCTGAGGTAGGAGCCTCTTTTGAATCTTTTACCCTGTCCTTGAAGCATATTCCCCCAAAGCTCCCCAGAAACAAAGCTAGAACAGCAGCCAGGGGGGGTGGGCAGCGGGGTAGTGCTTCACCCTCCAGTGCAGCTGCCGCTCCAGAACATCAGCCAGATACTGCTCACTGAATTAAAATGAAGGTGTATTGCACAAAATCTGGAAAAAAGGGGATATACTAGATGTTACACCCCCATCACCATTGTAACTTCTGGGCTGAAAGCAGTCTAAATAAAGTCATTGGAGAACATTCCCTTCCAAGCACTGAAATCATCTGGATTTAAGGGCTGGCTCAGTCATCATTAGGTGCTTTATGAAACTTGGAAGCGCAGGGACAAAGTTCAGCTCAAACAACCATTCATCTCCTCATAAGCTGAGTAAATATCCCATTGAACCAGCTGTGCTGAAATCCCACTTGCTGGATTTCACTGAGCACTAAAACACCAAAGAGGAGCTCCAGTTCCCAGATTCTGTTCCCATTTTCCATATCCATCCAACACCCCAGGAAATGCACACACACACACACAGAGCAAGGACAGGAGAGGACACAAAACCCCTGCAGCTCAGTGCCTGCAGGAGATCCCTGGGCAGGACAACTGGAGAGGGCAGCAGGCACATCCCAGCATGTCCTCTGGGCTTTTGGGGGAAGATTTAATATACACACCATGAAAAAGTAAACGCTCTCAGCAGACTAAACAACTGATGTGCAGCTCTCCCCTGGCAAAAATTCCACACCAAACTAAAAATTGTTTTGTGTCTTTCAGTTGTCATGAAAGCACAAAAAAAAAAAAAAAAAAAAAAAAAAAAAAAAAGTATTTAATATCATAGTTAGAGCACCTAAGCACTGAAGTCAGGAAAATTTGTGGCAAAATGCAAAGACATTTTCAGAGTAACAAAATCATTACCACTCCCCCCTTCAATTTTTATTCTTTTCCCTGTCTTGCTGACATCTGGGCTTTTGAACAACATTTCATGTCACGTTTTATACAATGTACTTAGGCTGACATTTAGTTTTGTGAAAACTGAAATAATTAATTGCTGGCTATTGAAAATAAACTATGTTGGAATTTATTACCACTTTTGGAAATGACTGTAGATGGTCTTTGGTTAATGTCCAGCAGATATTAATCCCTCTGTGAATCTCCAATGTTTTTCTGCTGCCTCACGTCTCATCTTGATACTACAGAAAGTTTGACAAAATAAAGCAAATAAAGAAATCCTTCCCCATCCCTAATTTCCAGTTTTATTACACTAAAACACGACTGTGGTTTGGATCAAAGAAATTACTACAAGAATTCTTAAAATGTTGCCTTTTCCCCCCTTACATTTTCTATACTCTGAGTCTGTTAAGCCAAATTATTTTGTGACTTTCAGCCGTTCACATGTGAACATCAACCTCATCCAGTGGGAAGAAGCAAATTCAGCCACACTTATGCATATTTCACCTTTCCAAGAGAACTGGAGATCAGACATTAATGGAACAGGTGTCAGCAGCACAAATATTAACTGGCATTTACTAAGACATCACAAATTGTTTTTCCAGCTTGCCAGAGAGCTCCTGTAATCTACCACAAAACCCCCAAAGACTTGAGCATTAGAAGGCTGGGAGGGAAAAAAAATACAAATGAGTACAAAACATTCATATATTTGTGCCATGCCAAAGGTCAGTTCTACACTTTGGCAAACAGTTTAGCTCTAATCCAACAAAGCATTTAATTACATGAGACAATCTATTGCTAAGCATGACTTCAGCTCCTGGGTGGAACATTTGAAATCATGCAGGGCACTTCCATAAATACATATTTTTAGCACTTAATTTTTAGTTTGCAGGAATAATTAATCAGTAAACTAAAAAAAAAAAAAAAAGAGAAATTTGATATTGTTATCATCTTTATTTCTTCCAAACGCAGATTCAGGAAGTGAAAAGCGTTGTGATCCACAGGCAGGTTTTGAGTGGGTATTAGGTGGTTTGATTTAGGGGGTTTTGTGGTCATTTTTCCTCCCCACAAAATAATTCCCAATTCCACACAGCCAGTGAGACACATCTTTCAACTCAAATTTAAAAAAGCCAAATCTATTTCAGTACAATTTTATTCAAAGTGTCAGTGGCTACAGGTACTTATTTGGAAAGCTCTCCTACAGCATTAAATTTCCTGGGAAAATTACCATCTTAAGGCTGAGAAAAGCTCAGCAGAGCAGCCCACCTCTCTCTATATATACACACACCTCTCCATAGCCATCAGAAATCAAGACAATTTTCAAGTTAGGATGCAGAAGCCTGTGCTATCTGCAGGTCTTCCTTGCTGCCTTCTGCATGCAAATGCTCTGGCTAGTCTCTATTAATATTTTCAATTACCATATGACCTATTATTCTGACAGCCAAGCAAAAGGCTGAAGGACCAACAACAGCAAAAAAAAAAAATAAACCAAACCCACAAAACAAAGCAAAAAAAATTACTCCTCTACTGTTAGCAAAGGCTCTCTCTTGGTACTTCACTGTCTCTTCTACTCTACATATAAACAACTCCAAGGCTCTGCTCAAGCTTTCACCAATCATTATTATAGCACTGTTTAAATAACAATTCTGCCTCCACAACAAAGCAGAAGTGTCATTATTTTATATGAAAGCCAGGCCATAAGAAAGATAAAAACCTCTATGGTTTTCTATTAAATGTAACTCCAAATAAAACGAGTTTTTATATATTTATTTATGCCCATATATATGAAGGCACATTCCCAAGACAAGGTTTCAGAATGTTTCCTTGCAAAGCCATGAGCACACAGAAGACACAGCCAGGAATATTCCAGCAAGCCAATACCCATTCCCATGGTGGTTTAGCCCCAGATCTATTCCGGTTTGGGGGTTTTTTTAAGCTCTTTTACAGACAATGCTTCAGACACCATCTTGCTTCATAATGAAGATCTGAATTGCAGACAAAGCAAAGCTATGGGCTTTCATTATTTTATATGAAAGCCATACCATAAGAAAGAGAAAAACCTCTATGGTTTTCTATTAAGTGTAACTCCAAATAAAACGAGTTTTTATATATTTATTTATGCCCATATAGATGAAGGCAAATTTCCACCATAAGGTTTCAGAATGTTCCCTTGCAAAGCCACACCTGGAGGAGCCTGGCACACGCCAGGCCATGAGCACACAGAAGACACAGCCAAGAATATTCCAGCAAGTCAATACTCATTCCCTTCGTGGTTTAGCCCCAGATCTATTCTGGTTTGGGTTTTTTTTCTTTTAACCTCTTTCACAGACAATGTTTCAGACACCATCTTGCTTCATAATGAAGACCTGAACTGCAGACAAAGCAAAAGCAGCAAAGCAGAACAAACAGCTTTGATTATCTTCTTCAAATATTGTTATGTTGGCATAAAGGTGTTTGGCTCTCACAATGCCTTTTTTTATTGTTTGAAACATGAATGGGTCCAGAGGAACAGCAGCACAATGAGGACAATTCAGTGCCTTTTTCACAGAGACACAAATGCATTGTCAGAGCAAACATTGCTTTCTACATTCACCAGTGCAGAGGTCGAAGAGGAGCCCTCACTGCAGACACCTCCCCAGCCCACAGCAGTAACCACAATTATTCTTCCAATAAGAAGCTGACTGGGGGAAAAAAAAAAAAAAAAAAAAAAAAAAAAAAAAAAAAAAAAAAAAGAAAAAGAAAACCAACATTGCCTATATATACACACACACACAAAATGATGTTGTCTCCTGAATATTTATTCTGTCAGCACACGCAGTTTAAAACAACAATCCCATAAAACAGCAGGCATTTGCTTTTCTGGCTGAGATGGATCCAACAAAAGCAGGAAAAAAAAAACCCCAAAACTTCTCAATTTAAAAAAATACTACACAACTGGTACCATTAAATTTATTAGAAGTCTTTGAGGGATTAACAGGAGAGGAAGTACCAGGCCAAAATTCACAAGAACATTATAAACGGGTCAATTGTATTTTGCATTCTGCTGCCACTCTTTTATTCAAGAATGCAAGAGGGAAAAAAAAATAGTATTTGACTAGGGCATTACATCTAAATAATAATTTTAAAAATCCATTTTTAAAGGTACTTTTCTCTCTTGATTGTCCAGCTTTCCTTTATATGGTGTGTGCCAATTTAATCCTCCCAGTTTGCCTCATCAACTTTCTAAAATAATTTTCCTCCTTACTCAAGACGAGCTCTCCGAGCATCACACGTTCCCCGCAGTGCCCTTGAAATAGAGCCTCGCTCTTCCTTCTGAGGAGAAAACCTAGAATATCAACCAGCCCATCTCCACAGACCTCAACTGCAAGGGAAGAACAAACACTTGGGTTTGCATCGCTCAGATCCCAGGGAAAAAGGGAGAGCTTTGAACAGCATGAAAGGGATTCAGATGATCTCTTGTCACTTGGAATTCTCTGGGCAAGGGAAGCCAGTGCATTTTAAAAAATATTTGGTGCGTTAATGTTCGTTTAAGGAATGGGTAGGTGACAACTGTGTGACACCTGGAGCACTGTGTGCAGTGAGAGATGGACCCAGGGCTAAGGGAACACACGGAGGTGGAAATGGCAGACAGAGCTTTGCCAACCATCCACCTGCAGCGCTTCTCTCCTGCCCTACAACCAGAACGCTGCTTCCCAAAATAAAAACACAACCCCCAGTACAACAAACCTTCCTCCTGTTCATCTGCCAATCTCACACTTCAGGCCAGAGAGAAGTTCAAATGCAATATTCAGTAAAACACAGGATCCAGCTAAACCTGCACTAATCCAAGGTGCCTGTCTTTAAGTCTCCTTTAAGGATTTATCTATGCTCACTGATGGGAAAAAAAAAGAAGCATCCATGCAGCACAATTATCTTAAATATCAGTTACCATCCCCAAAATGTACTACTACTGAAACTTGACATTTCCAGGAAGGAAACTGCTTAACTAAAATTGTTCCTCTGAAATACACACTGCCAATACAACAAGTTCTCTGCTCTGGGAAGATGCCAATCCAATTCAATCATACACTGCTCCACTGCTGCAAGAGATTTTTTTTTTTTTTTTTTTTCCCTAGGGGAACAGGAAATAAATAAGCTGAAAGCTCATCCTTAAAATGTTGCTGGAATTCCTGTATCTAGTTCCATGACTGTGAGCTCTGTCCCCTCTCACTAGTCCTGACTCCACTCCACTGTTGGAAATTCCATTTGTTAGAGACATTTGACAGAGCATTATTCACCCACATTCATTTTATAACTTCCACTGTGCTTTATAAAAAGAGTAAGTAGATTTTGACGAGGGATGAGATGGCACATCTATTGATCCAACACACACGTCCACTCCTCTTCAGTCTTCTCCATTCATAAGAAATCTTTTCTATTCTCAATGTTTTTACAAGTGAGTTTTACAAAGGAAGATTTTAAACCATTGCCTTGTCATACTTCATGCACACTTTCAGAGATTTTCTATACATAATATTCCTTTCTACAAGAGATTTTGAAGAAATGGGGTTTTTTTCCTACATGAAATAGTAAAAGCAGGTGACTCAGACAAATTTTAAGTCGTGAGGTCAGAAAATAAAACATTTTGAGCGTTGTACTCCTATACTGATTACTGGGAGCTGGTCAAAACAAAATGCTGATGTTACAGCCAGAAATAGCAAAACTCTAAACAAGAAAGGTGATCCATCTTCTCCAGTGACACAACACTCCAGTGTAAACCAGCTGGAAATTTACTGCCTTGTGATTTGGGATCCCAGGAGTTCCCATCACAGCTGACTTTGGCATTTTCATCCCATTGACAACACTCTGGCTAAACAGTTAACAAACACAAAAGTACAGGCAAACAGATTGGCCCTCCCCAAAAGCTGTGTCAAAACAGCTTTTTTAACAATACACACAAAAGATTTAAAACCTTGCAGTGGAACACAGGGAAACGGTGAACATTTCTATTTAAATGTCCAATACCCCAAGAATATTCATTATTCCGTGACAGAAAGAGAAGCAATAAAGTGGAAATTAGTTAAACACAATTACCTCTCCAAAATGAGTTAGCAGCATCTATTATATTTTATGTTAATATGCATTTTCTTCCTTTCCAGCAGTTCCTAATTCCACTCAATGTCAAAGCTTCCCCAGTATCTCGACCAACCACCACAAGAAAAATATGCACATTACAAGCACTTCTTTGCTCATTCTCAAAAGAACATGGCCAGGTGCAGTCTGTGAAGCAATTCAACATGCTGAGTCTTTCCCTTAAGTTCTCATCTCCCACTGCCTACCTCAGCACCAGAATTGCCCACAGAAAATCATCCCACCGTTGTTAGTGGCCTTTATTAGCAGGCATAATCATTTTTAAAAAAATCTTGTAGGCAAAAAAAAAAAAAAAAGCCAGAACAACAACAAATAAAGAAAGAATAAAATATTTACAAAGGTATCTTTTCACCCCTGTGAATTTTTAATCACTGAATAATAATGGAGGTCTTAAAGAGCATTGCCTGACAAATGATCGCTGCCCACCACAGAGCCTCTCAAGTGTCACATCTGTTAAAATTTCATGCAGGCAGGAGCTTTAACGATGTCTGAAAAATATCTATTTTTAAACACACAGATTAAATGGGGGGAAAAAAAAAGGCAACAAAATAATTTGGAGAAAAGGCACTTTTAGAAAAGGGTGGCTAAAATCCAAAGCCTCAATAAGCGGGTATTACAGAAGTGAGTGTTACAAAAGAACTGATGGAAATGTCCATTTGTGACTTACAAACAACACAAATCCCATCCTGCAGCACAGCAGCAGCAGAAACTCTTGCATGCAGAGACTGTTGGCGTCAGTTCCTGCTGCAGAACCAGCAGGAGCACTGTCTGTCCACAGGGACAGGCTTCCCTCAAAGACATTTGTTTGTCTCAGCCACTCTTGGCACTAAACATGAAATCAAGGACTTTGTGATTGATGTTGACAGGCTGGGAGAGCTTGGGGTGTTCAGTCTGGAGGAGAGACAGCTCCAGAGAGAGCTCAGAGCCCCTTCCAGGGGGCTCCAGGAGAGCTGGAGAGGGACTGGGGACAAGGGATGGAGGGACAGGACACAGGGAATGGATTCCCACTGACAGGAGCCAGGGCTGGATGGGATTTTGGGCAGGAATTGTTCCCTGGGAGGGTGGGCAGGCCCTGGCACAGGGTGCCCAGAGCAGCAGTGGCTGCCCCTGGATCCCTGGCAGTGCCCAAGGCCAGGCTGGATGTTGGGGCTGGGAGCAGCCTGGGACAGTGGGAGGTGTCCCTGCCCATGGCAGGGGGTGCATTGGGAGGAGTTTTAAGGTCCCTCCCAAGCCAGGCCAGCCTGTGACACTGAGGCCAAGCAGAACAAGGGTTGTAACCCCAGCATCTGAACAGCAGCAGCCCCTGCACACCCTGCCTGGGGACACCTCTGCCTCTCACACAGAGACACCTCAGCATCCCCAGCCCCGTGACCACGTCACTAAATAATGCCACAAGAGCACAGCTCTCTCCATCCCCTTCACCAAAGTACGGCTGGGGCTGGTTCTGTCCATCAAAGCCAGGGACTTGTCTCAGACTGCCAGTGTTTAATACCATTTTATAGATACAACACTTTACAAGGAAGGCTCCCACCCGCAGCACAGTTTTTTATTTTCCTCCCCAAATTAACTGTCTTTCATTGCTTCATATCCTCTTCTGATGGAAAAACAGCCTAAGCAAACGACTCCTCACCCCAACGTAACAAAATTAATTCTCTAGCTCAAGGCAAAGGAAAACAAAATAATGATAGAAATCAAATTGCTAAAAAAAGCAACTTAACTGCTAAAATCAGCTTCTGTTACAAGGTTTTAATAACTACTAGCTTTTCCAAATGAATATATTTGTAGAAGTGAGAATCAACTTGAAAAATCAAGAAAAAAAAAGTGAGAAAAGACAGTAAATTTTATTAATGGAAAAACTTCTTCAGAAAAAAACAATAAACCAAAAAACTGTTCCACAACGCTGCTTACAGAGTCTGTATAAATCCTGTATACCGTAGTATTTAACATGTTGTGTATTTTTATGAGGATATTGTGGTTTAGAAATAAACTTTGAACAATGTTCTTTTGGTGAAAAGGCAACAATGAAAGAAAGGAAAAAGAAAACAAAACCATCAGCATGAGAGGAAAGAGATGACATAACAAACACACAACACTATTTCCATAATTAGTTGTTACCTTTGTTGCAAACGGGTATCACAGCAAATACTATTAAAAAATAACCAGGTAAATCAAAAGCAAGCCTAGTGAGATGTCTATCAAGTACCTGTGACCTGATAAAGAATTTTAAAAACCCAGCATGACAGCCATAAAACAAACTCAACCCAGTCTCAGAATAACAAAGCAAAATAATGGTTACAAAAATAAATCTTTAAATGCTCTTAAAAATTACAAGACATTAACAATATGCTCCATCATTTCAGCAAAACACTAAAACGCTCCTTGGGAAATGTTCTGCATTCTAAATTAAGTCTGCAGATCCCAGGGATTATTTTATTTTGTGTTTGCCTCTGAGGTCACGTACAGTTTTGCTGCGAGTTATTTTCCTCTAGAACCCATAAGGCTGAAGCACCTCAAACTTTCTGACCTTGAAATACAAACATCTGCAATCAAACACAGAAAACCTTATTAAAGTGGGCAGCAGAAACCATGGAATCAAACTATAGAAATTTATCTACATTACAGAAATGACATTAAACAGAAACTCCTAAATCCTTTCCATTTTGTGCTTTACCTGCACACAGGAATCATAATGTGCCTATGCCAGCAAATTGAACTTTTAGTTTTGCCCCGGTTTATATCCACTTACTACTCCCAAGATTGCTCTTTTCTGCTTGTTTCTCTTTTTACAGCCCTTACTGCCTTTTGAAAGAGAAAACTTTTCATCTCTCATGGCTCCTCCTGCATTATTGTGCTGGGACTCCCAGGGTCAGGAGCACTGCCAGCCACTGAGCCTGCCCTTCCCAGCAGGATCAGCTCTTTGACCTCAGACAGAGGTGCAAAGCTGGATTCCACATTTTCACACCCACTGGGTGTGAGAACCATCTCCTCCAGCCCCTGTGGGACAAGGGAGGATGTCCCTTCCCTCTGGCTTTGTATACGAGCTTCAAGGTGCTCAGGAAAACAGCAGAGAAGAGTTTTGTTTTTTGACACACAGTTTTCATTAGCTTTCTAGCTTAAATCCAAGTACACTGGAAAATACAAGGGGAAAAAAAAAAAACTTTTTAAATACTATTGGACTCATTCAGGGTGGGCAAAACACATTTAATAACAAAAAGCAGTTATAATTATTCCTTAAAAACATGGAGGTGAAGATATATCTGGTGATACATCACCAACAACCCAACAACACAAAATCCATGGAGAGAAACACATTTGAAAAAGAATTTCCTCCCTCCAGCTTAACCAGGTGGAGCTCAAAAGAAAAGGCAAAGCCCAGGAGAGGAATGTCCCCTCCCCACTGTTCCCACCCCCGAGGTCAATGCCCCTGCCACAGAAGCACCGACAAAACCTGCGAGCTGAAAGCAACCAGCAAACACAGACAGAGCAGGTGAGAGACAGGGAAAACAAGCAGGAAAATGCTTCTCCAGCAAAACCCCACAGAGCTCCTCAGTGCAGGAGCAGGCACCATCAGCCCTGCTCTGCAGGCAGCCCATCCTCCTCCCCGGTTCTGAGAGGCAGCAGGGCTCTGCAGGCTCTGCCCCAGTCCCTTCTGCAGCCCCAGGACCCACACCAAGCTCTCCCCTGCCCTGCTGGAAGGACACCTGAGGGAATCCTTCAGCTCTCTCCCTTCACAGCCACTTGGGTACCAACACCACCTGGGGGGAGCAGGGAAGCTGCTTTGCTTGTTCTGGTGTTGGTGCAGGCAGAACCAGCCCTCTTTGCTCTCAGTTGACAGGCTGCCCCTCTCCAGGGGCACTGCTGGAATAAACAGACCCCAACCACAAGGCTGCTTCCTCATCCTCCCCAAGAAACTGATCCCAACATCTTCTTGGGGCTGTGGCCAAGAAGGAACCGAGGCTCTGGTCACACTCACTCCAGTCCTTCCTTCACCCAGCAGTGTTTGCAAAGGGAACTGTCAGCAGCTCCAAAGGGAGCTTCTCCAGCAGAGCCACACCCTGCAAATCCTGTCCTCAGGTGACAGCTGGGATTTACTGGCCTGGCTGGAACTAAACACTGGCCCCTCAGGCTGCACCACTGGTGCCAAGCAAAAGGCACCCCCAGGAGCTGCCAACCCTTGAGGGAGCCAGTTGCCTCCTGCCAGGGGCAGCTGAGAACCAAGAGCCCAGCTTTGGCCATCATCACCCACGCTCAGCACTCCAGTCCCAGGCACAGCCCAGCAGCCAGCCTGGGAATGTTTTTTATTCAGGTGTAGTGGCACGAATTCCTTGGTAGCCAGGGGACAGCAGGGGCTCGGTGGGAGAGGGCCAGGGTTGCCCTGTGCCAGCCACTCCAGACCCTCATGGGCCAAAGCTGAGCCAAAAGCTCCAAGCTTTGTCCCTGGTGCCCCTGGAACAGCCAGAGGAGCCTGAGCTGCTCCCATGAGAGAACATTTAAGCAATGGCAGCAACTGGAGAAGAGACCAGTGACACCACAGAGCTGGTGAGACACCTGGAGAGGCAGCAGCCTGTGGGTGCTCAGCACAGCCCTGGAAATGATTGAGGAGGAAGGAGCAGGGCAGAGTGAGGAACAAGGAGCAGCAGAGACTGATCTCAACCACAGCAACAGATGGGCAGGGGTGTCTGTGCTGAACTTGAGCCTGGCAAAGGGGAGGAATGGTGTTTTCCTCAAGTTTGATTCCCTGAGTTCAGCCCATTCTGCTCACAAAACTAACTGGTGAGTGATCTCCTTGTCTTTACTTTGAACCAAAAGATTTCCAGCTCCAGTTCCTCCTATTTTCTGCCCCATCCCACTGTGGGGAAGGCGTGAGCAAGAAGCTCTGTGAGTGCTTTGCTCCTTGCTGGGGCCAACCCGTCACACCAGGGCAGATTGTCAAGGACTCCACAGTTACTTCATCTGCCCTAATCCACGGCAGCACCATCTCCATCACATTAACAGAGTGGAATTTTAATTACATGCCCCAGCCTGGAAGGCACCAAGGACATGAATCAAGCCCAGCTGTGATTTGCTTTGCTTACAGAAACAACTGTTTGGATAGCACAAAGCCCATTCTCAGACTGCAACAGACAGCTGTACTGGTTTGGAGCTCTTTTCCCAAGTGCAGGTGCCCCTCATGTTCTCTTCCAACAGCATCCAGGTCTTGTCCACCTTAAACCATACCAGTGAATCTTACTTGGAGGATTTAAAACTCTTGCCTTTAATATCTTCAGCTCAAAGCTTTCAGAGAATCACAGAGCACTCAGGGTTGGAAGAGACCTCTGAGACCATCTAGCCCAACCCTCCAGCCAAGGCAGGGTCACCTAGAGCAGCTTTCAAGCAAGGCCACCAGCTTCTGCAAACTGTCAAATCTTCCCACTGGGTTGCCTTATTTACTTTTGAATAGCAATAAAAAATAGAGCCAAGTCCTTTGCTCAAGGGGATCGCAGCATCAGTAATATTGCTGTGGTTAGCATTCTCCAGTTTTAAATTTTCATTAAAGAATTCGTATTACTCATGAGCCTATGCAATATTCTAATCATCCTGTATTACCTTTTTCCATTAAGGAGTCAGTAAATTCAGAGCACAAGATCTTTTTCCTTCTCCCGACAGCCAGCAGGGACAGAAATACATCTCCTGCAGATCTGTCTTGTAGGTTTTTATCTACACACCAACACTGTAAGCATAAATCATTTCTGAGTAAGTCCAGGAAGCTCCTCTTCCAGTATCTTGCTGGAAACCAGAATCTAACCTTTTCCCCGAGAATTCATCAAGGGTAGATGACACAAAGCATTTGTCATCAAGGCTACATTTTACCTGCATTTAACCTTGTCCAAATCTAACTGTGGCCAGCTTAGCAGAGTGTCTAGCCACGAGCACAGGGGCCACAGTTCAGCTTTTTTGCTGATAAATGGGAATTGCAAACTTTTATATAAAGCAAGCAGCCAGCCTTAAATCTCGAATGCAAAATGGTTGCATACACCTTTGTTTCTGACTTTGCAAGTCTTAACCTTCCTCATATTCACCACCAACTTTTCCAAAGAGCAAACAACCAAAAGCAAACCACGTTGCTGTATGAGCACAGCCTCGAATGGAAGGTCAAGATTCAATTCACAGAAAGACAATGGATGGGTGATAACAGGGAAAAAAATGGTTGCATATTTTTTGTTGTTGTTTGTTTGTCTTAATTTTAAGAAAGCATCCATGAAAACTACTCAGAAAAAGAATCAGCCTCCAGAAATAATAATCTTGTTTTATTTATAGTCAGGGTCGTGGGAAATCTGTCCTGAAACATAAAAAAAATACAGCTTCCCAGATTAGTTTTGGTATGGGAATGAAAAGAATGAACAGCTATGGGAAAGTTTAAATTCTCATCAAATACACCTGAGTGTCCCTGCTCAAAATGGTTTGTACTTTCTGTCACTCATTAAGCAGAGAGCACAAAGGCAAATGTAATTGCTGGAGCACCCAGGACTAATTATTGTGGTAACCCAGTGTTTACTAAAAGCACAAGCATCTGTAGTGTTTACAGACCAGAGTCTGTGATCATGGGTAACTGCTGCATGATTAAGATATTATTTGAATTATTATATTTCACAAGAAAAAAAATCTATAAAATTAGTTTATTAGATTAATTAATTAAAGCAATCACTAAACTTTTGTTAAATACCTCATATATAGAAGTCTGCTATACATGCTAGTGAATTAATCACATCTAGCAGCACTTAGCCCTAAAAAAACAAACAAACAAACAAACAAACAAACAAACCAAAACACTGATGGGAAAAGGGCACCTTCTTTCTGTACTTACTGCTCTGTTAGGTGCTTGCATAACAAAATTCATCCTCTGTCACCTGTGCTTCACAGTTTAAAAAGCTGTTTGTTCTAAGCACTGCATCAGTAAAGTACAACATGACAAACAAATCCCCACAGAACCAAGCCTGAAGCCCAGGACAGCCTCTGACCTTGAGGACAGGATCCTGTCTCTGCTCAGTTTGTGTTCCTATGTGCCCAGCCATGCACCCTGCTGCTCTGCTCCTGTCAGAGGGGCAGTTCTGGCCTCTGTGGTTCCATCACTGGAGGGAGAAGTGCTGTGTTCTCAATTCCAGCTGGACAACCACAGCTTGTTGTGACTCCAGACAGACTTGACAGAAATGCCACCAGACTTGAGCCATCTGCATCTCAGAACTTGGGATTACCCTAAAAGAAATAGCACCTTACTGAAGGATCATGCTTGTTGTTAAATTTCCTTTTGATAAATGTATGCTTTTGGGGTTGAGCCTTTCAGGAAAATCAATCAGGATCTGAATCTCAGCAGTAAATCCACAGAGTGGCATATTCCCCAAGGCATCCAAGCCACAGTCTCACCACTTCTGGAGGCAGCTTTGTGCCAGCCCTTGCACAGGGCTGGCAGACTGTGACCAGAGCCCCAAACATAAAATATTCATTTAAAATAGCAGGGGTGACATCGACACATGCTCTGCTGGCCCCTCATGCCCTACACCACAAGTGAGGGGAACAAGGAAACCTCTGCATTTCTGTCAAGCAGAATCATTCTGTTGTCTGCAGCACCTTCAATCATCCACTCTGCTCCTGCTGCAGGAGCTGAGCAGCCCCTGGGTGACAATGCCAAGCTCTGTCACATGCCTCTGTCACAGGTGCCCACCTGCACTGAGTGCCTCAGGAAGGAATCCCCCTGGAGCTGACTGCCATAAGACTGGGTTGTTTTTTTTTTCCTCTCCAGAAATGCTGCAATTATCTTTGTCAACACTGCACACAGGTGAAGCGTTGCTGCCAGGTGCCTGCCAGCTGGAATGCAGCCTGGAATGCAGCACCTATCTCCCAACTGCTCTGCACCTCTTCCATCACATTCCCACAGACACTGGCTTGGCCCCCAAAGTCAATAACTCTTCTAGAAAAGTGCACTCATTAACCAGTGGGAGAATCTGCAGCAGCACTCAGGAGGCTCAGATTCTCACAGACACAAGTACCTGCCTGCATCTCTTATTGCCTTCATTATTAGGGTTTGTATCTACCCTTTCTATCCCATTTCTGTTCCCATTTCCTTACCTTTTGAAAAGTAATAATGCTTTGATTTGACTGAGTGCATATCACTGCTCTGTTTGTATACATGCTAGTTACCTGTAGAATCTCAAAGACAGGTAAATGTATATTCATTTCAACAATACTTAAATGGCCCTCTAGGAACTGCTGCCATGATAAAATCTCCATTTCTATTTGCCACCAACTAAAATCACCATGATTTTTTATTATGCCTGGAGTTAGCCAGATTCAGGGAGCACTGGGGGTTTTCATTGGATTTTTTTTTTTTTTGGGGGGGGGGTGTTTTTGATTTTGGGGGTTTTTTAGGGGGGGTGGTTGTTATTTGGGGTTGACTTTGTTTTGAATTTCTGCTTGATTGGTTTCTAATGATGGATTTCCTTAAAAGAAAATGTGATTATTTCAAGCACCCAGATAAACTCCATATCCCTGAAGAAAACCAAAACCCCACCAGGGCAAAACTCCTCTGTGGACAGAGCAGGGTCTGTTCCATGAGTTCTCTGCTCCTTTCTCCCCCATCACCAGATTCCCCAGTGCACTTTCCCTCCCTGCACACAGAGCTTCCCCAAAGCCCAATATCCAGCCTTGGACATGAGCATCCTTCCCAGATAAGGAGGGAGTGCAATTCATAAAGGCATCCCAGACTCCAGGGCACATTTCAAAGAAAACATCAGGCTCTTGAACACAACTGCATTTGTTTCCTTGCCACCTCAGCAGCTGTAAGAAGCATTGCTTCACTTAGGACAGGCACACACTTGACCCCAAACCTCTTCTCTTTAAGATACATTGTATCAAACCCAAAACCATACAAAGCTGAATATAAAAGTATTCAGAAACTATTTCATTACTCAAGCTAGAAGCTTCACAGTTGGGGTTTTTTTTAGAGGACTGTAATAAAAAAAAATAAATTACTTACAAGTTTAGTAATTTCAGGATCTGTATTAAAAGGAAATAAGAGTACTGCATCTCAACAGAGATTTGAATGAACACGGGAGTTGGTACAATACATGCTCACCTGGCATTCTGGCCAGGACCAGCACACTCCAGACTTTGTCTCTAACACTCTCCAGGTGACCAGCAGAACCCAAACCCACCTGACAAAAGTTCTGAGCACTTCACTTGAGGAGAAGTGACCACATTAATTGATTAAACATTTTCTAAGCACACAGAGCTGAAGGGCTCACACACTTTGTAACCTCAACATTCAGGCTGACATACCAGAGATCATCCCAGCTCCTGATACTTTATCAGTTTCACAGGAGCTTGACACCAAACTGAACATTCATTTTAATCAGTTGCTCCTATTTACAGCATAAGAAATCCACACAAACTGCTCCTCCTTAACAATACCTATTTGGTCTTATCAACAAGGGAGACAGAGCAGCAAATGTGCTGTGAATACTAATTAATTTCCTCTTTGTCACTCCTACCATCCAGTGAGCTGAATTCCTGATTTCTACCCCCACTTCTCCCATACACCTTCATCATTTCTGTCCTTCACACTGCTGGAATGCTACACAAGGCAAAGCATTTCTCTGGTTGTTGCAGTTGGTTCAGGACAGTTCACTGAAGTAAAACCTCTTATCACCTCCTGCTCTCTGCTGCTCACACCACAGGGGACTGCACAGAGCCCATGGATTTTCTGTCATCAGCAAAGTCAAGCCTCCTGCTGACACACAGAAATCTTCCTCAGCTTCTGGAATGGGCTGGGAATTACCTACAGAAGTACCTGTGTTACAAAACAAGGCAAGCAGAAACACAACTGAGGCGAATGCAAAGCCCCTCTCAGTCCAGCCAAGCCTTTAGGATCAAAAAACCAGGAGACACACACCCATTTCTTCTTGAACGAAATGCTTGGGAAGGATATCCAGTGGTGCACTGCAGCAAAGCACCAGCCCCCTGTCAGCTTGCACAGGTAGGCTGAATTTTGGACATTACAGCCCAGCCTTTAAAGCATAACATTTTGTGCAAGGTGGATGATGTAGGAACTCCAGATTTAGATTTCCTGAGGAGATGATCTGAGACAACACTTGTCTGACATTAACATCGCCATGTCCAGTCTGATCCTCCTTCCTGAAGAGTTGTTCTGTGTATGCACAGAAAGCCTTTAAAAGAGCACACTTCTTTTTGCTTAAAGTATTCTAAAAATATTACTTTCCTAATGAGGATCTCATTTGCATGACAAATTCTCTGTGCAGTGTCAGAAACATCTTGAAATTAAGATGTCATGCTTACAGGAATTATTCTGCACGCAGATGAGTTCTCACCAAACTTTGCTTCTGACAAGTTAATTTCATTTTCCTCATCGTGTGCTTTGACAGCAAGATAAGGGAATCAAAGCCTTTCCCTGGTGAGAATCCTTTGCTCCTACATTAATTGGAACCAAGGAATACCATCCACTTGAATCCATGCCTACCTTTCTGGCCAAATATTTCAAACCAATCCTTCACTGAGCTAACATGTGTCACCTGTGCTTTCCACTGTCATCCTTGCAGGAGGAAATGCAACCATTAAGAAAAAACATTAATAAAACCACTAAAGGTTTTTCCTACCTCTACACTATAGATTTAAATTAGGAGAGAGAACATAAAACCATCAAGGCTTTAAAGTTGGAGATAAATAAGATGAAAAGCAATTTAAAAACAAAATTGGGAAAAAAATTTAAAAACCTGATGCCAATGTGTCACAATGTGACAAAAGCTTGACGGAGCAAATAAAAGACATTTCTTCTTCTACCTGGAGTCTGAGAATAGTGTGCATCAGAAAGCCCTGTACACTTCTTTTCTCTCCTCAGCCTGGAAACTTTGGGAATTAATGGTGAAATCATGAAGGAAACCTTAAATAGACTCTGTTTTCCACCATCACCAGGCTCACTTTCTCAGATTTTATCTGCTTTGCTTTCCCACTCAAATCTTATCTTAGATTTTTTTTCCTCTTTTTTCTCCACCTCCAAGCTTTTCCATTTTCTTACATAATACTGAATAAATATTTTATAGCCAAAGAGGATTTCTACCTGTTATGTAACTCACATTTTTGGAGGCAGCTTCCCATCTCATTTTGACTGATAGAGCCCTCAGTGAAACCAGGAGCTGAACTGATGCAAGCAGAGTGTGCCTAAACCTAAACAAACAGCTCTGTTTATGCCACATTAAAAACGCTAAATGGGGTGAAATTCCATCCCATCAATATGCACATGGGGTTGACAATATTGAGGAAAATATTAACATATGTATATAAACATCAACAAAACTATTAATTGTCACATAATGAGGCAGCAATTGAAGCGTGCTGAGCAGATGCATCACAGCTAAACTGGAGAGAACAGTCACACTCTAATTCTGAGCCAGGCTGGGATCCGTGTCTGGGCTTTGGAGGCCCAGTCACCAGTGCTTCCCAGAGCCAGAGACATCTTTGAACAGTCTCCTCTAAAAAAAGAGCTCTCAAAAACCTCAGATAAACTTCCCAGATCTTGGACAACAACATCTGCCCAAAAGATAAAAACTCTTTCCCTAGCTCTGGCTACAAGTTTAAAAAAATATATATATACATATATATATATGTATTTCCATTTCTTTTCTGGCCACCCACCTGTTTGTTTACACCATGCTGCTGGATATAGCAGGAAGGTGCCTCGATTACATAAAAAAAGTCTGTGCTCATCAATACACAATCAGGTCACCTGGAAAAATTCTGTGTAGCAGAGAGGCTGATGTTTGCAGCCAGGCCAGCAGCAGTGGGTACAGAAGCAGAGCAAGATGAGAGCAGACACATTCTCTTCTCCCTCGCTGTTTTATCCCAGTAGGATGCTTCATTTCAACAATGCAGGTTACTGACAAATAACAGCTCTCATAGGTTTAAAAACATCAAAATTGGTTGTGGTTGGTTTTCACCCATTTTAGTTAGGAATTAATAATGCAGTCATGTGCCCCGATCGACAACATTTAGGGGGAGAAATACATTTAGAAGATTGGCTTTAAGTTTGATAACAAGAAGAATATTACAAAGAACACAGGTGTTGCACTGCCATCATCTCCTCTCAAGATGTGCCCTGAATGTGGATTTTTTTAAGAGATGCAAAGAAGACTCCATATAAAGCTATTAAGTTGTAATTGGATTTAATATGATCAGCTGCTTTCACTTGTAGTTTTATGCTAGAGAACAGATTATAGAAAAAGAAACGTTCTGTATTTACTCAGTCACTTGAATCACTTCAAGGAGACCGTGGAACCACCAGAAAGGCCCCATTTCTTCCTTCCATATGGTGTTAAATAAACGGGCAGCCCAAATTTGGGGTTTCAGTACAACATTGGGGCAGAACTCTGGGGCTCACGTTCTAAAGAGGAGTAAGAAGCTCTTTGCTCAGCACTAAGGACTTTATTACACACCAGGAAAACCGGGTGTCCGGGGAACTTGGGAGATTGCCGACACAAAGCACCACTAAACGGTGCCAGAAAGATTTATAAACGGGGCAGGAGGGACCGCGAAACGTCTCCTTCGAGATTCTGCCTTCCTCGGAAAGCTTCCCTTGCTCCAGCCACTCAAAGCGCCCGGCCCGGGGGATCGCAGCTCCAACACCCGAGCTCGGAGCTCGCTTGGGCTGCGGGGAGACCCCGACCCGCGGAGGGTCCCAAAGTCAGCGGGGAACGGAGAGAGAACGGGGAAAGGGAGAGAGAGAACAGGGAAAGGGAGGGAGAGAGAGAGAGGGAACGGGGAACAGGGGAGAGAGAAAGGGGAACGGGGGAGAGAGAGAGAACGAGGAATGGGAGAGATAGGGAACGGGGAACGGGAGAGAGAGAGGGAACGGGGAACGGGAGAGAGAGAGATCGGGAAACGGGAGAGAGAGAGAGATCGGGAAACGGGGAACAGGGGAGAGAGAGAGATCGGGAAACGGGAAAGAGAGAGAGAGAACGAGGAACAGGGAAGAGAGAACAGGGAATGGGAGAGGGAGAGAACGGGTAGCAGGGGGGAGAGAGAGAAGGGGGAACAGGAGAGAGACAAAGAGAGAATGGGGAACGGGAGAGAGAGAGAACAGGGAACGGGAGAGAAAGAGAGGGAACGGGGAACGGCTTTGAGCAAAGCCGACACTCCAACGACCCCGCAGCCCCGGGAGGACGAAGGAGGTGCCCGCCACGCCGCGGTACCCGGAGGAGCGGCGGGATGGGGCAGCACCGGTCGGGACCGGGGGTCGGGACCCGGGGGTCGGGACCCGGGGGTCGGGACCCGGGGGTCGGGACCCGGGGGTCGGGACCGGTACCTCTGCCCGCCTGGCGCCCCCTGGCGGCCGCGGCCGGTGCAGCCCCCGCGGGGTCCCGGTGCCCCCGGAGCATCCCCAGCAGGCGATGGGGACACCCCGGAGCATCCCCAGCAGGCGATGGGGACACCCCGGAGCATCCCCATCCAGCCACGGGCACCGCTGGGAGCCAGCTCAGCCGGGCTCCCGGCCTGCCCCAAACCCAGGAGCAGCGAGGCTGGGCTTTGCCCCGCCGTCAGTAACTCAAGCACTGTCGGCTCCAACAGGTGAACAGTGAGGCCACATCTGCTGCAGCCCTCGGAGGAGCCGCATCCAACAAACGCTGCGAGCCCCAGCAGCGTTTAAAAAAAAAGGAAACATCTGCAGCGAGCAGTGCGGGAGGCTGAGGCTGCTGAGAGAGTCTGGACGCCTTATCTTCACTTATCCTGAGCAGATGCCATTATCGCCGCTGAATGAAGTCTCTGCAAGACAGGGAGGCTTAACATCCAGTCTTTTGTCCTGGATCTTAAAACCACTTTTTTTAACAATCATAACTGAAAAGACATATTTCTTCTGTCTTAAATAGGTGTCAACTCAATAGCTGAGGTTTGAATACAGTCTTCCATAAAGGACAATTCAGAACTGAAGATAAGGCGAAGGATGAGGGAAGTGTTGAGTGCCTCCCTTGTGAGTGCCCTATCACAGCCCAAGGACTTCCTTGAGAAAAATGCCATTAAAAGGAGAACAGGAGTGAGATGTACATTAGCACTCACACATACAGATATACATAAGGAGGATCCTTGGCTCAAGAAATAGAGTTTAACAGCTCAGAAAACTTGGCAATCAAGCTCAGGGACAAACCTGTTTCTACCCCTAGGTTAAAGGAATGGCAAATATGCACTAACAACCAAGAGTGTGATCACCCTGTGCAGATGTACACATTTGGCCACTGGCAAGTGTTGGTGAGCACAGAAACACCAAGACTGGAGTGAAGTGCCATTGGAGACTCCGCTTGGATAAGACACTCAGTTGCTTGAAGCCTTAAAAAAAAAAAAAATCAAATAGATAAAAATAAAAAGCACTCCAAGTTTCTGTATGAGTTTCCTACTGCAGAAAGAGGATGTCTTTAGTCTCTCAGCAAACACGAGCATGGAAACAAACCAGACATTGCTGATGGACTGAGCCAAAGTAAGCACTGGGTGAGGTGGCACCAGCCGCTCACTCGGAGTGGGATTTCTTCCTTGTAAAGGGAGAATTTTTGAAATAACTCTGAGCATCTCTAAAGAACCATTTGTAATCAAATGAGCCTTGAGACCTCTTGTGCAGCGACACAGATCAGAGCTGCACAGTTCAGCACAGATCTGATAATCTCAGCTGGCTCCTGGTGCCACGGCCTTTGCACCTTGCGTCAGCACCAGCAGAGCGAGCTTACGTTTGTCTAGACACACATCGAGGGATTTCTGGGTGCTGGCTCGGGCAGGACAGGCTAAAGCCACGGAGCAGAGCCAGCCCAGCACTCCAGCCAGCAGTGCCAGCTCCAAGGGTGACAGCTGGGCACGGTCTCTGCCTGGAAGATCCATGTCCAGGGTATCTGTCAGCCTCAAATGTGAAAACAAGTTTGGTGGCATAGCTCTGTGCCCATAAGTGTAAAAGAATTTTATTATTATTATTATTATTATTATTTTGTATGCCATGGTATCAGCTGGTTCTGCTTCCTCACAGGCTGGGCACTACTACCACAGGTGACTAACAACTCCGTAACAATCTGTACTAACAACTGCATGGAAATGAACCTCCCACCTCAGCAAAGGTTGGGTTTGCAGCTGGTTTGATTACCCACAATCACTGGTGCTGAAGGGTTGGAGATCAAGAGAAATTTTACCTCTTGGTTTATGTCCATAGAGAGCCAGGCAGGGGTGGTTGATAAAATGTGCAAATACAGCAATAAAATCCCATTAAATCCTCACAGAAAGAGCTAAATATCATTTGTGTCCTGGGGAGTGTTTGGTGTAAACTCATCTGTCCACTGCCTCCTGCTCACCCTGTGCCTTTTGTAGGCATCACAAAAACACTGGAAAAGCAGCAAAATCACTGCTTTGGTATCTGGCAGCACAAGCATTAGAATTTCCTGCATTAGGAAGAACACTGCAGTCTGGAATTACACAAAGTTGGTACTTTATCACTACTGAGCAAAATGCAACAAAAATTCTGACTAGCCATGTGTAGAAGGCTGGTACCAAAGAACTGGAAGCTCATACAAATGATACTTTGGTCCTTTTCAACTGCCACTTTTTTGGATTTTAGTCTAAGAGAAGCAAAACTGCACTATAACTAAAAGATTTTGGTCCAAAATAGAAATTTTAAAAAGACAGATTATAGCTAAAAGTCAAAAAGAAGCATTTAAAGAACTTTCAAAGCTACAGAAATTAGTTTTTTTAAATCTTCTTTCTTGCTCTAGTCTGCTTCCATGAGAAAAAAAAAATATTCTAAGCAAAAGTGTTTCACAGACTATACCCCTAAGAGTTAAATTTTGGTCTGTTTTTTTTTTTGTTGTTGGTTTTGGAGATTTTTTTTTTTTAAGGCCAACTGCATGCTCTATTTAGTTTTGCCTTCCCACTCACACACAACACTTCAAAATTTACAAGTTACAGTGATACCAACTGCTTTCATAAAACTTAATCCTTCTCCCGACAGATCTTGCTGCTCTTGAACCTCCAGCCATTGCAGTTACCATAAAGCCACTGCTGTCAGGGTCCTTACAAGCCTTGTAAAACGACAGAAAAGGTCATTTTGAGTGTTTCAGGAGCAAAACAAAACCAGGAGGTCTTGCAGCCCCTGGCAAGGGAAGCTTTACCCACGCACAGGTCTGGTCTCTGCTCTGTGGAGCAGATTCCAGGATTCACTGAGACACTGCAGAGGCACCAGCAGCTCCTGCAGCCAGAAACCCAGGAAAGCTCTGCCCAAACCCCCGTGTGCCCCAGGCAAGGCTGCTGGAACTGGCACACGGGGGTTTGGGCAGAAAATTCACCATGCTCTTGACAAAGTTTTAAAGGTGTTGTAGGTGTTCAGCTGAGTGAAATATTTGTGAGGATCACTGCTCAGTGTAAAAGCAGTCCAACCCCAGCCTCTTCCAATCCAACACTCCCCAAAGCCAGAGCAGCTCACAGGCAGCACAGGCACCCTGAAATCCCACATTTCAGGGAAGAGAAACGAGTCAATACAAAGAAAGGCTTTGCTTTGTATGTCTGTGTTCCAAGGAAGACTCCTGAAGTATTCATTCTGCTTTCCAGAAATTCCACCAACAGGCAACTTGGAGTTATCCTTGTGAGATGTGGGCCAACTTTAGGGCAGAGGACATGCTATAAAGTCAAATGAAATTATGCCCATTTACACCAAAAGTGAAATAAGATGTGCTATTTTAGGGTTTTCAAGCAAATATTTGGTTAAACTGATTTACAGTGATGCACTAAATGACAGTATAAAATAACAACCCATGACTTCTGTCACCTACAGTATCCATTTAAATTATTTCACGTAAATAAAAGTGCCAGAAAATACCTGCAGCAGCCCTAGCTTAGAAGAGTTTGAGACATTCATAACCATGCAAAGTAAAAAAATATTTACTTCTTTCCAGACAAGGCTCCTGCATTATGTATGCCCAGTAGAAACACCTTTGCCTGAAATCAATTGAAACCATCCATCTGGAGCAAACAAGAAAATTAAGCACTTGAGGAAAAAAAAAAAAAAAAAGCAAACTTTACAGCTTACCACCCTCGACCCAGGGAGCCTAAACCTTATTTTACACAATAATTCTCAAGTATTAATGTTGTCCAGTAGCATTCTATAAGAGCAACTAATCTCCTTAACTGAAATCCACTGACTGGAAACATATTGAATATACTGTGGGAACAGCCTGAAATTACAGCATAAGCTGCCAGAGGGAAACAATGGCAGTCCCATAAAACATTCTGTGAGCAGAGAGGGGAGGAGAGAGCTGGACAGGAACAGCAGGGACTGGACCAAAAACCAGAAAAGAAAAAAAAAAAAAAAAGAAAAAGAAAAGTGAGTCTCTGGAATTTTAACACTTCCCCTGGGCCTACCTCCTCACTGGTGGTCTTCCCATCCCTTGGGAAATGGAACATGGCATCCTCTGCACATCCTCCTTTCATCTTCTGCACAGCTTGCACTCAAACAGCTCCAAGTTTTGCCAATTCTTTTGAAATGCCCACTATTGCCTGCAAATTCCCCTGGCTATAAATTACTCTGTTTGAGCTCAGCACAGAGGCTGCTACTCAGGTGCTGCCCCTGCCAGGTAAAAAAGCCTTTTTCCCCACCAGAACTCGCTGAGAGCCACTAAAATAGGAGAAGGGGAACCAATGGGAGAGGGAAAAGCAGCTGGGTGAAATTCTGAGCCAATTCAACTCAGCTGTGATTGATTTGAATCACTAATGAGTGAAAGCAACAAGCCTGTTTTCCTGTTCTAGACCACTCAGGGAAATAAAATCTTCCTTTACCACCTAGATTTGAAGAATTTTAGATTGTGTTGATTTTTCGTGACAGTTCCTTGCCTCAGAAGCCAGATATGATCAACTGGTAGTAATTGCTTGTTGTATTATTATAGTAATATATTAGTGAAATGAGCTCTCACCATTAAACACATGGCCTGCCAAACACCATCTCAATGGGTTTGCCCTGTTTTTCCAAAAGTTATTTTACCATGTTCTGAGCAATTACTCCTCTGATGGACCCCAGCAGCTCACCAGGTTGGCTTCTCCTTGCTATGATAACTAAAATTCCTGTTCTAGGGAATTAAAGGCAAATCCTCACCAGGCACAGACACTCCCTGCTTTAGTGTCCTGGCTGACATCTCTGTGGGGCTGAAAACGTTTGCTGCTCTCTAACCATGCCCTGTTTGCTCTCTGCAAGGACATCCCAGGGAGCATCTCAGCCTCCAGGCAGCATTTTCAGAGGAGACCGTGCAACTGCATTGCTGCTCTACCTGCAGCCCTCTCCCCACATTACTACCCAGGCTTCACTTTTAATCTGCTGCACAGAAAACCTGTTAATTTACAACATCTGAATTACTGTTCCTTTTTTTTTTTTTTTAAAGCATTCTCAGTTTTCAAATAATAGGGTCAGCTGAGAGCACAGCATGGTGCTGCTGTTGGCCTGAGAGACAAATTAAACCTAATTTGACTTTTGCCTTCCCTCCAGAGCAGTGAGGACCCTCAGGTTTGAGCTCTCAAACACCCCCAGCTGTGTCTCTCTCAAGTTCAGCATCACTTCTTCACTACAAAATAAAAGGCATTTCAGCTGGAACTTCTGGCTGTCACCCCTATAAAATACACTGCTGTCCCTTTTGTTAGTTGTAGGAGGAGTAGAGAGAGCTTCAATTTTTGTAAGGTTTGAAAAAGTTTCGCATCGATCATGTAAAATCCATCTGAATAGATGTGATTAAACTCACAGCTGATGGCACTTAGCCTGAGGTCAGCACTGTGGGATCAATGCAAATAAACCTTTCCTGCCTCTAGAAATCACTCATATCTACCCAAAGAGAAAAATGTTCAAGGCAGAGCCACCAAGTGATTTACAGCTGGTGGCATTACTTCATTTAAATAAAATATTCATTTAACATCACAACAGTGATTCTTTTACACAGAACTTGCTTTTCTGTAAGAATTATTAACCAGAGAAAACATTTTTCCCCCTTCAACCACACTGCCTCAATCCACTTTTTTATTTGTATTTCATTTCTTGTAGGGAAGAAAAAAAGAGAAAATATTTCTCCTATAGACTCGAAAAAGAAATTGTATCAGCAAAATACCAGCTATCAGGTAATGGTAGGAGAAGAACTCAAAAGGAACATTAACTTTCACTGCCTCTGAGAGTAGGTTCCAGAAGACATTACCTTCCATCTGTTATGGTGTTACCTTAGCCCCAGAGACAAGGTAAGACAACAGATTATTCAGATTATTATGAATAACTAGAAGGCTGCAGGAAGCTGTGCATAGGAGTTCCATAGAGTTTAGGAGAGTGTGGTACAACACACTAGGAAAAAAATCACATTTCTATCAGAATGTTATTCCTTTCACATGAATGAGCGTGGATAAAAAGTTTCCAAGTTGAATCCTTGGTAGTGCAAGTGAAAATTGAATTTGGGGCCAGGAAAGGGCACACAGGGAGTGTTTTTTGTAACATGGACTTTTGTCACACTGAAAGTGGCCAAAAGGCCAAGTACAAGCTGCAAGCAAAAGAAAGGAATGGCTATGACTTGTGTCCCTGCTTGCCAGAGGATGCCAAGCTCTGAGGGAAGAGTCCCTGGGAAGAATTCAGTGCTGGGATCACCATTTCTCATCCAGGCATTAAAACAGGATTTGCCTCATGGCACAGTGAGTCCTGCATTTTTCTCCTGTTTCTTCTGAACTCAGTCTGAGACAAGTTTGACCAGAGTGCTCTTTAGTCACTCCCAGTGTGAGCCAGGATGATAAACACAGCAAAACAGCTCAGCTCTCTCTCAGTTACAGGGACAACAGACTGAGGATCAGATGAGCGTGCGCTGAGAACCTTCACAACCAAAGCCTCAAAGTGCTGCCATCGATTCATTTCTCCTCAAAAAGGTTCTGAGGATGGCAAGGAGTCAGCACACAAACTCTACACAGGCAGCACAGGTGATGCTGGAGGAAATTCAAGTGCAGAGAAGGGAATAAAATGCCTGTTCTGGCACCTGTGACCCCGTGTTTCACCCCACTCTCAGCCTGTGCATAACGTGAGTGCCTTCAACAGCTGCCACAAGCCTCAGCAGACAGGCACTGTGGGCAACACCAGGAGAATTTCCTTTCTGAAAAAAAAACCAAACCTTTTCATGAGAAATTTGCCACTTGAACTCCCTCAGACTTCTACTATACCTGACTGCATTATCTAGACCAGTTCCAATACCACTGACAATCTCTACTGAGCAATCTGGAGGTGCAGCATTACCCCAGGAAACAGAATGTGGGGGGGGGGGGGGGGGGGGTTATGCCTCCTTTGAATAAGCTGAAGCAGTAAACTTTATTCCAGGCAAGCCCCAGGTTTATAAAAACACCAAGAAAAACTAGCAAGCAACCCGTTAGCACAAAACACTCCTGCAGCACACAGCACTCGTTTGGAGGATGGAGCAGTTGAGAGGAGCTGAGCCCCAGGAAAGGCACTGTACCCTCCATTCCTTCTTGTGCACAGCCCAACAAACACAGAGCACTCTGCAGGTGCTGATGGCCACGGAGATCCAGCCTTCCACAGGCTCTGTGGATGGGGACAATTATTCAAAGAGGTCTGCAAGGAAATGACAGGAGGGGCTGTGCAGTTCCCATGTACAAACAAATAAATCTCCTTCTCTCCAGCCACTCTCCCCAGGATCAGACTTTTTAAACTCATCTTTGCTAAGGCAGCTCTTAATTTTCCCGGTGCTTTGTCACTCCCTTATGAAGCTCCTGCAGTGACACATGCTGCACCTGGTGTTACAGCCCACAAATCAACACACATCCCCCTAGAAAGAGAAAATAACAACTCACTGTTTAAAGAAAACACACGTGCTGCCAAATTAGGAGAGTATTTTCCATATTCCCACTCCAGCCCTCTTGCAATAATTGTATTTCAGGTGCTGCAAAAACCTAAGGAAACTGAGCTCCTTATCTATAAAAACTACTGTACTTCTTTTCTCCAAGATTTGTCTCCAACAACAACCAAACGTCACATGAGTGAAAGTCTGAATGATATTGCACTCATGTGATTCTGTTTCTATGCAGGCTAAACCTCTCTTTTCTGTTTTGCATGACTCCACAAGCTTTTTTGAGATTTAACAACTAATCCTATTTCACCAAAACATTTTTGTTTGCCTCAGATCCAGTTCCCCCCTCTCTCCTTTATTGGCAGCGAAATTTTGGATTCTTTTCAGTTTGCAGGCAGAGGAATATGGGGGAATACATTAACATTTTTCAAGAACTTTTGGAGAATAAGTAAAGGACATTGGTTAAAGCTCTTATGAGAATTTTAGGTCTTTAAATCTGTCTCGTAGGTGTTGTGTTTTGGAGATGAGGTACTTCCAGCAGTGTGGCACATTAGGGGAGGATTATTTCCAATACTTATGCAAAAGAAGTGTATCAGCATTTACTAGAGAGAGCACTCACTGCCCACCACACACTTGTGCCAAGGATTTTTTTCTGACAGCTTCCACTTCCACTGTTTGACTGTGGGGTTTGGGAAGATTACACAACTCCTCTACACTTCCCTTGCAATCCCGTTGCTCCGTTCTTTGTAATTACCTTCCAGCACAGAGGCAATGACAGCAGGGTTTTGCCACAGCATTTTCTGGGTTATCTGATAGAGCTGGTAGTCATTCCTCCTCTCTGTCAGGCCTAGAGGTGTCTGGAAAATGTTTCCTGAAGGAGATTCTAATTCGATCTTCTAGATAAGTCATTTATCCTTTGCTGTTCCTCTTACGAAAGTTCAGATTTGAAAAAATAAAAATCCTTTTTCTTTTGGATCTTGGTGTGAAACACACCTGCAGAGTCTGGAGGAACCAGCAAAACCCTGGTCTCATTTCTCCCGTGTATCACTGGAAGACAAAGTTAATTGGATGGCTGGGTAAAAAATCCCTGACAGACAATATTGATCATCTGCAGGAGATAGTCTGTGGGCTTCGAGGAGCGCGCAGAATTCTCGGCAGAACTTTCTCTATATAATTCAAACTATTTCTCCTTTCTTTCATATTTGGAGACCTTGAGCAGATCCAAGGATGAATCATTCTTAGAGTTGCAGCTACATTATAAGACTGTGGCAATCAGTGATGCCATTTCAGTGATTTACACAGGCAATTCTTCTCCAGAAGGAACGGGGAGAGGAAAAGTGCTGTGATGAGCTCATTGCACAGCAGAAGATTTTAATGAAAGGAAAAGAACAAGAAGCCCAGGCTGAGCCAGGAATATGCCCAGATGAATATGCAAATGAGAAACTTGTGGGCAGACATTTTCTCTTGATTTTTTTGACAAATAGTATCTGGCCTGTGAAAAACCTGCCTAAGAGCAATGTTAGGCAGGGCTGTGGGACAGCCTGGAGATCAAAGTTGGAAGATTTTGCATTTAAAACCAGGAATGATGATTAACATTAACAGATGGGCATTAACAGACACAGGAGCGTCCAGAGCAAATGACAGAAATGCCACTGAGCACCACTGCTGCACAAGAGGAGACTGAAGCTCTGTCCTGCACCTCTTCTCATCCTCTGCTTGCCTGAAATTTAATTTCAGCAACTCTTCATTAAGTTTTTCTTCCAAAGTTAAGAAATTTTAATCCAAGTCTGCAACGGCGGAGTTTCTGTCTACAGTAAAACAAAACAAAACAAAACAAAAAACAACCCCAACAACAACAAAAATTTTCAAACTACTTATCAGATAAAAGCACATATGTTGCTTTTCCTGTACACATCATAAATAGCACATACAGCTACTGCAGTAGCCAGTTGGTGGGAAATGCCCTGGATGAAGAAATAGCTGCACTTATTTCAGATGAAAGCCCCTGCCACAGAGCACAATCTGAATTATGGATGTGTGCTTTTCTTGATGAACCTAAAAATAATACATGCTTTAGACTCTTCATCCATTTAGAGAATTAGAATATGAACAAACAGACAGAGACATCTTAGATTTTCCTCCTTTCCCTCCTTAGGGAAGGGGTTATCCATATCGCTTATCAAGCAACGCTGGAAGCAAATGGGCTGAATTTTCTTGAGAAGTCCAACTGCCATCGACTGAAAACCTCAGTAAAGAGCATGTCACTCCTCCAAATGACATTCACTTAGCACAGGAACATTTTGCAGAAGTCAGTGGGATCAGTGATAATACAGCCAGCAGGAAAAAATGAGGGATGTCCTGGGGAGAGCTGGGCAGTGCAGGAGCAGAAGAGGTCATGACTAAAACCAATTCCCGTTAAAGTCGTATTTGACCAAGAGGCTAAGCTGGCAAAAATGTGAGAGCAAAAGTTTCAGAATGTAAAAGCTCTCATTTCGAAATCCAAGTAAAATTCTTCTTTTTCGGCAATTTAATATTTCATGTTAAAATCTTTTATACTGTTAAGTTTTCATTTCAAAACTCACCTAAATTCAAGGAAATCTGGAAAACATTTCGTTTTAATTGAGCTGGCAAATATTTTAGGCAGAAAAGCAAAGCCTTACGCAGTGTTTTGCCAACAATTCTCTAATTGTTGTTTCAGTTCAATTCCAGTTTTGTTTCTTTCAAAATTTTTGTTTCAGTCACTACAAATATGAAAGTAGAAAGAATTTACCAACTTTATCTGAGGGATAATTCACAGGGATTTTAGTCCAATGTGGAATGCAAGTCTCCTCCTCATAGCTGGGTAAAATCATCCACTGAGATCCTGCAGGGGCCCATAGAGTTAAAGCAGGAACACAGCCAGGAGCTGGTACCTGTGCTGGCAAGCAGAGCTGACAGGAATATTGACAGATACATTAACAGGAATATTAACAGGAGTATTAGCAGGTAGACAGGTAAAAGTATATTCCAGGATTCAGATGCATTCACCTTCTCAAACCCAAAACTTCAGCGGGGATAGATAATGCAAAGGACTTTTGTTATTAAGAACTGCCTTTCCTAAATATTTATGGTAATGAAAAGGCAAAATGTAAAGGCTTCTGCCTCTAAGCTCTTACTGAGGAATCCAGAGAAAGGATGAGCCAAGGAAACAGCTAAAGGAGGGACAAGAAAATAACCAACATAGGTTTGCTTGGTTTGGTATAGCGAGTTCTGAGCTCTTCTCTGACAGACTCCTCCTTCCTCAACAATTAGCATTTGTACTTTGATTCTTTTGTGCATAGTTTGGAATGCTGAAGAGAATTAATATTTCAGCAAGGCTAAAAGGTTGTACAGCCTGCAGTCTCTTCCTTACCTAGAGCAGGGGCAGTCCCCAGAGGGCAGCTCTCACACAAAGAGCCCTCCAGCCCAGGAGGGGCAGGGCCACTTCCAAGGAGGGGAAAGCAGCTCAGTCATTATTCATTTTTATTGCAGTGGTACTCCTGCACTGCATAAATATTATTTCTGTCTCAGTAGTCTCTTGCTTCAACCTGCAGGATGCCAATTAGTGATCACTTTCTAATCTTATTTTTAGTTCTCTGCTTTAAATATCTATTTACTGGTAAACTGGCCAAGGTCCCTTTACCCACTGAATGGGCCAAACACTGCACTTCTTAAAAGTTATATGATATTTATTCTTGCTGTTAATAGCTCTGAAACAAAAATGTGAAAACCCAAAACAGGTAAGAAAAACAGAAATCTAGATACACATATACAAAAGTCTATGTCCACATGCAAATAATAAATATGCACAATACTTCTATAGTATCTAGGCAAGATAACATTTTTAATCATGGTGCTGTATATATAAATGCCAAACATTTAGCAAGATGCAAGGGAGACACACAAAACAATCTCATACAAAACAAAACATTTAAATGCCAAGAATGGGTAATGTATTTCTCATTTTCACAGTGACTTCTACCATGTTTCTGTGCTCAGACGTGAAATGACATCTTCCAGAAAAACACTTAGCCTATTGCCCCTAAAACAAAGCAAAAGAAGAAAACATTCCTTTTGTGCCCCAGGACACAGAAAACAAGAAGATTATTTGCTCTGGGTGGTAATTAGTTGATACTGAGGACAGCATGTGTGTCTTTATGTGCATGAACACATTCACCATTTACCCCGAGTGGTAATTAAATGATTTCATGTTTGTGTGCACACTCACTTATCTGGTCCAAATCAAAGAGCCCTGAAAACCAGATCAAACAGAACAGGAAAACCAGCTAAGAGTAAGACCAAATGCACCAGGTTTTAGGCTTCCCTAAATCTGTCATGGTTGAAAAGTTTGCAGTTAGTACTTGGTAACTCTTCAAACAGCACAGTCCTGCCTCGGCAACTGTAACTCATGAGGCCTTTGAACGCTTTCATAGACGTTTATCCCCTCTGCTCATTATTCTTCTCGTTCACATCATTTCCTTGAGAACCTGGCATTTGTAAACCTGCCTGCTGTAAGGGGAGCAGGCCGTGGGTGGGTGGTACAGCTCTGCCTGGTGCCAGCGTGCTGTGAGCACCAAGCTCTGAGGGCTGACCAGCAACCTCCCAGAAACACCTTCATGATAATCATGGAGATTGTTTTGAAAAAGCAAAAGGTTTTAATGAAAGAGGAAAGAACCAACTCCATCAAACAAGAGGCAGAAGCCGTGCACAGAGCAGGGAAGCCCCTTACACTCAGCTCAGACACCCCAAAAAGCACCAGGAGACTTTCTGCCCATTCTTAAGCACGCAAGGGTCAAGGAGGGTTTTTTTTGGCAAGCTGCCCAGTAGAAGCAGTTGCAGGTTTTGAGGTTCAAAGATCCAACAGGTGCCTGTGTGCTGGTGCTGGGCCAGTTACAATGAGAGAAGCCTGGAAGAGTCTCGTTCTTCTCCCTTAAAAGTGGCAGGGTGTAACTGAAACCCTTCTCCTGATGTGGAAACATTTTCTTGGTTATGGGGGGGGTGCTGCCACAGGGAGGGAGAACAGAAATCATGACTGGTGTCCCCTTGATCACGAGACAAACAGCAGCATTTTGCTGTTGGGAACTCCTCCCTGTAGGAAGTTCAGAATTACCAGCTGCAGACACCACCTGGTCCCAGTGCCAGCCCCGCCAGCTCCCAGGGACGTGTTGGCTCTGAGGGCTCAGCCTGGCTGAGGTGGCTGTGGGAGCCCTCCATGCACCCAGGTGATTTTAACACCTGTTTAAGATTAACAACGGCAGGGACTCCGAGGTCAGAAGGCTGAAATTACTCCAATCAATCTTTATTACCCAGGAATTTCTTCCCTTTATACTGTTTTACAAAGAACCACCCAAGGGGTGGAAGAAAGACAAACTTCTTCGATTACATTGGTCAAGTCAGAGGGACATCAAGCAAAGGTCCCTCCTAGGGAAAGGAATGCAAAACATAGGATATGGTCAGGAAAACGTGTCTCTTGTTGACAGAACAGTGCCTGGGAAAGAGTTTCAGAGAAACTTCTTCAGAGTACCAACCATGACTACACCCGGGTGTCATTGTTAGGGCAGTCGTGACACACACAGTGACTCCATCAAAGTGCAGAAAGCTCTCTTATTATGGCCACATGCCTTCTCTTATACAGTTTTTACAAACCTCGAGGGCAGCTTCTAATTGGTTAATAGCTTTCTTGTTAATTATTTTATTGGTTAGTAAAAGGCATTCTGCTTGTCTAGCAAATCTATCTGTTCTTGAATTGCTTACAATTTTTTTTTATTGATTCTCATGGGGCAAATCCCTTGTTATTACAGGTGCACTTATCTTTTTTACCTTCAGAATGGATTTTTGTGTTAAAGAAACTTCTCATTCTCAAAATAGCTTCATATGGGAACTCCCAGATTGCTTGTGAGCTGCACTTAGAAGAAATGAGAGGCCAGCTCTTTACCCTATTCCCACACCCAGGGACTCCCAGAACAAGCCAGGTCAGCTGAACTGGATCCAGCATGACCAGACTCACCCGGTCCAGCTTCAGACCAGCTGTACATTGCTACAGCCCACCGTGCCACAAAACATTCTGAGTCATTGACAGGAGGTTAACAACAGAACTGGAGCAGCACTACACCAAACTAAGGTTGCAATCTTTGCTAAAAGGCACTGACAGATTTACAGCAACCCCTAAAGCTTTGCTGTGCTGGGACTGGTTGCACTTCTGAGCCAGTTACTCTTACCCAGAAAACGAATTTGAGAGTCAAAGCACACCATCAAGTGACTCCATGGAGAATTCTTGTGTCTGTCTTCAAACCCATTTATTTATACAGCAATTAAACGTCTCTATAATTACGTTTTATAAATGTTTATAGCTCATCTTGCAAAACAGCTACATAAAGAGGAACTATACTGAAAATTAAAGGTACTTAATGCACATTAAACAGCAGAAATTGAAAGGAAAGTTTATTTTTGGCAAGAACTGTTCGGGAAGGAGAAACAGGCTGTCCATCTGCACAGACTCAGAGATCAGGCCATCATTAGAAATAAGATGTATGGAAAATTCTGTTTACATATTCAATAGCTTGGAATTGCATTCAGCCCTAATTGCCATGTTCCTGCCCTACTGTTGTTCAATAACTGTTTTCTTCTCTGCCTCTTTATGGGAATTACAAAAGAGCAGATTGTCAGGAGGGTGGGCAAAAGAAGAACAACACACTGAAGTTTCCTAAAAAACATTTGTAATTAAAATGTGATTTTGATGCACCCTACTAGTGTCCCTGTCTAACAATATCACTGTTCTTGGTAACAGCACTTATTTTCCAGTAAGTATTTTGTCCATTGTATGCTTTATATCCTAATTATCTGTCAAAGATAACATTTATTCATATTACTTTTAATTTCTCTAATGCAGTAACACAGCAGTAAATTGTTAGCTTATGCTGCATCTTGACCTTCTGTTGGTCCACTGATGGCCTTTATGAACTACCAAATTAGAAAGAACACTTCTGCTGAAGAAAAGCACTGATTTACCAGAAACACCAAAGCACATAAACAGTGAGGAGACATCAAGCATGCACACCCAGTTCAAAGGCACTTAGGAATGTGCCTTTATCTGCATTTTGCCTGCAGTCCCCAGAACACTGAAGAAATGGAAAAACCATCCCCAGAGTAGGTCTGGACAAGCAGCCAAGAGAGCAGCTGCAATACACACATTTCTGCTCCTTTTTCCCCACAAAGATCTCTTAAGCATTTGCCCATCTTCAGTTAAACAGGTAGAAGAAACCCCAGCACATAAATAGCTGCAGATAAACCTCTGCCACTCCCCTCTGCTTCTGTGAGGGTTTTTTGTGGAGTTTTAGGCATGATGGCCAGTGAAGGTTTTGCCTCATCAGCTGCCTCTTCCTCTTATTCACCTCAGAATTCACTCATGTCAACAATTCATTGAAGACATTTTCAAAAGATTCTCAACATCTATGACCTTCTTTTTCTTTTTATCCAGTTCTTGGAATAATTGGGCTATCTTCTATCTGAGATTTAAAAAATAAAAACAACAACTAAGAAAATTTTCCACCCCTCTTACACCACCAGCTTTCTCTTGGTCAGGGCATCTCCTTCACTTGCCCTGGCCTGGTTGCCTCAGGTCAGCTCCTGTGGCCAATTCAATCCCAGCTTTCTAAATACTGATTTTTATTTTTATTTTTCCCAGTTTCCAGTGCTGCAAGCCAGGGGCAGTGAGGCTGGGTGCTGAGGGATGCAGACACTGAACACACTCTTCCACACCTGGGAGCAACTGCCGACTCAGCCAAGGATTTCCCTGCATCTCCTTTGAAAGAGCCCTCCCTGGGAATACAAATCATTTCTTGTGCCTCCATCCACTTCACACAGTCACCAGAGCTGAAACTCCCCCCCAGTGCAAACACACCCAGTGCACTGAACTCTGCTGTCTGCAGAGATCCCTGCCATCCTTGTAGCACAAGAACACACAGAAGCCATCCAGGCTGTGCTGAATAATGAGCCCAGGTGGGATCCCTGCTGCTCCTGAGGGTGCCCAGAAAACAGACACTAGGATATCCTAACCTGGGACCAGCTAATTTTATACCCTTACTGTTCCCTAAAAAATATTTTCCATATAGAAAATGTCATTTTTAAAAGGTGAATCCTCTGAAAGTTTAAGCCAGCAATTAGAGTTACTGTTTGGAGGATTTATTCCAACGCCAGTTTCTGCTTGCCATAATCACACTGAAATTCCCTGTAACATAGCTGATAAGAATGTTTTAATTATGGGGCTTCAATACTAAGTTTGAGATTATCTAACAGGGATTTAACTTCTATAGAAAAGAGCTCTCTTTTTTTTTTTTCTTTTCTTTTTAAATACAGGGAAATGCTGAATGCTTCTGCTTGATTTCTGTAATCTGTTCCAGTACAACAGCACCACAGAGCACACCAAGGATTCAACTTAGTATGCAGTTTCTTCAATTTCAGCTACTTTGCTCAAGTTCACTAAATGATTCTGTGTCTGTAAACCTGCTGGCAACTGGATACTCCAGCTCCCTGCACTTCCTGCCCCAGTGAGTTTAAATGCTATTTTACACTCTCAATTGAACATTAAAAGGGCAATCCTACACACTAGGAATTTCATGCAGCTGTATTAATGCTGACTACTGTGGCAGAGAACTGGCTTCCAAAGCAGCCCCAGAATTATCTTGTAAAGACATTATTACCAAGAAATTGAAAAAAAAAAATCCTAATCTGGTAATTCCTTATAAAAATGAGGGAAAGGGAGGAAAAATTGATGCTTTGTTTCTTTTTAAGTCAATGTCTGAGGCATTCCAAATATTTTTCTACACAAATATAAAGGATTTTTCTTTCAAAGGAAAGTCAAAGAAAAAAAAGAAAAATGTGTTTTTGCAGTGTTATCTGATCCCAGGAACTACAACTTACAAGAAAACATTACATATGATGGAGATGATGCAGAGAAAATCTTTTTGCCAGGAACAGAAAATTAATCAATTTAGTAATTTGTGTGTGTCATCAGGGCCAAATACTCATCTAAAAAAAGCACCTCTTTGGTGCCTCATTGGCTCCAGAACCCCAGCACCATCCCTACTGAATCTGGTGTCTTCTAAGATCACATCTCCATCCTGCTGCCTGCCTTACTATTTATAGCTGGACAGGGTTTCACAAATATTTATAGACAGGAAGTGCTTGACAAAAGTTCCTTGTAGTTCCTACTTCAACATACACAAAAAGAAGCAGAGACATTATTATGCATATTAATAAGCATCTTAGGAAGCATATATTGAATGTATGATGTGTTTAAATATAAGTCATGACCTTATAATGATCTCACACAACTATTCACATAAATAACAAATGTTATTTATGTGAACAGTTATTTAACAACAACAGTGTTGTGTTATTTCTGTGAATCCATCAAGGATTACCACAGCTGGACTAATCTGTGAAGAACTTCAATTCCCACCAGCCCTGGTGGTGCTAAAAAAGCATCCTGGATAACAAAATGGAAAAAAAATATTAAAGAGAGAGAAAAACCCAACTTGAAAATAGTGTACACTGAGTTTCTCAGACCAAGGCTATTTTGAGCACTGTCACTGCACCTTCAACATCCACAATGCTGCTGGGTAAGGATGAGAAAAGGGAATAAAAAAGCTGCCACCCTAAAGCATGAGCCCAGCACAGGCACACAGGAGCTGGAACGTGAATGTGGCCAAAGGAAACCTTCCTCCCACGTTCAGGAAGAACTGGAAATGAGCAAATAAATTGCTCTGAGTTGACAGATAGATTTTGCTTTCCCTCCTATTCCTATGCACAGCCCTGTGTGTGCATTTCCATATTCCCACGTAGGTCATCTGGGACAGAAAGGAAGGTTGCAGGGAAAAGCCACGGCCCTGGATTTGGGGGAGGGGGAGGACTCACAACCAAGCTCCCAGGTCATCACTGCCTTGCAAGTTGATTACTCAATTCACCACTAATCTGCTGCACAATGCAATTTGATTTCAATTTCCCAAGGAGCTCAAGGAAGGGAGAGAGGAGAACATACCCAGCTGATGAAGCCCTGCTTAGGTTAAAGTCTGCTGAAAGCTTTCTGCAGGAAAAAGGCACAGAAGGCACTGCAAAGGAATTAATGACTGGTCATGTTTCCCTGATGATTTTTCCTTTATTAAATATTTTTGTTAACTAAAGAAGCATGACCATTTTGTTCAACTTTTTTCACAATACCCCCTAACACATACAAAATTCTGTCTTTGAAAAATGGGGGATTTTTTTTCCTAAAAGGAGCAGAAGGCAATTTCATTTCTTGGATAATTTTTCGTGATAATTTTTTTTTTTTTGTATTGAAAATTAGTAATGGTACTTTATATGTAGCTTAAAATATTTTCCCTTCTCCTGGAGGCAAGACTTAAAGGCCTCTGGCACCACCACTGACCAAATAATGAAAGAATTTATTTGCCACGCAGCTTTAACAAAACAGCTCTGGAACATTTAATTAAAAACGCTGCAGTTCTTTTCAGAGAAGAGGAAGCCTGACAGAGAGTTATACTTTGCAGAACTCCTTTGCTTCATTGCATGCACATTTCAACATCAGACCATCAAATACTTCATCAGTTTATTTCCATTCTAATCTGTCATTTCCCTGGCAATATCCTACTGGAAGCTACTCTCTCTGCATATTTCACAAAGACCAGCTCATTAGTTTCTTGTCCACCAACTTGCTTAATTAAATCCCATCGTGAAACTCCATTAATTTTAACAGAAGTTGTGTGTCACTCTGCAGCCTGGTTTGGGTATTTTGATCCTTGGTACAGAAAGTGCCACTGACACAGGACGAGGCTCACAAAGATGAAGCCCATTCTGTGTAACTCAAAGTGCAGATGTAGAGCCCACCCTGGCACTGGCCAGGATTTGTAACAGCTGATCTTTGAGTCAGCTCAAAATGGCCCTTCCTCAAAGCTCTATCTGCTCTAATCAAACAGAATGTAAAGCAACAAGGGACTTCCACTCAAATATTTACAGAGGGGTGTTTCTAATTACATAATTGAAAAATTTCAACTATTACACTGGAGAGGTTTACATGAGCTTATTGTGACTTTATAGACTTGATCTGGTTTAAATTATGAAAGCCTTTTATAACTTCCTACATAAGGATCCAGATTAGAATTTCTTTAATCAGCTCAAATGTATAACCTTTGAATTAACCATTCTTACAATGTGCTTTTCCTGGTAGAGATTTAAAGCACCCCCACGAAACAGGTACACAGATTTGCTCAACAGAGAAAACAGTGAAGTAAACAGAGCCCCAGCACTGTGACTGACAGACAATTAGCACCAGCTATGACTTGGGCTCTACAGACTTCTTTTTAAACAGTCACAATTTGTCAAAGAATATTTTTCAAAGTGGTCTTCTATATCCACTTGGCACATAGGTGTGTGTTTGTGTGTATATATATATATATATATATATATATATCTCCACTAAATCATCATGGTAACTCTGTTTCATCAAAACATCAGAATAATTTTTGGTCAAACCTTTGCTTTATCAAAAGTCCAGCCACTCATTAGCTCAACCAGATTTCCATTGGAAAGAAAATCTTTAAGAATTACCCCAGCTGTGAAGGTGACTGATAACCAATATTCTGAAATGCATCTGGGGAGTCTTGGGCTGATTAACTTTGAATGATCTGAGATGTGAAAGCTGCACTGTCAGTCAGAGCAGGGACTCAGGGCACGTTTCTCAACAGCCAGTCTGTACCTCAGAATCCCTGTTGAGGGACTGACACACTGAAGTTTCCATCTCAGTGCAAAGGTAAGTTTTACAACCTTCATATTCCTACAAATGGAAAAAAAAATTGTTTTGCTGTATATGTCCATGCTGTAAAAAAAACAGGATATATTTTATTTTCATTATTTCTGCCTGATTGAGACACGGTTGTTAATTTTCACTTTCTGATGGATCCAGCCAGCCACAACAACCACTATGGAATTTATGTGGAGCCTTTCCAGAGATAAGATGACTGAGAACAGCTGTCAGTAGTCAGGATCCCTGTAGGATAGCTGTATAGTGGGCAATATTTGTAAAAGCAAAATGGTAAAATAGATTTCATTATGAGAAAACAGAGCAAAACAGAGGTGTTTTCTGAGAAATTAGGCCTTTGTAAGAGGTCTTATGTAGATAACTCTAAAACTGGGAGCCAAATGGTTTTTCGATGGACTGAAGACTCCTTGAGAGTGTTAACAGAGATACCTGGATGGAGAAGCCCGTGCTCTGAGTTCCTGAGTGCAGGTGCCTCACTGATGTCAGGAGGAAAATCCTCACTGTGTTAGTTTTACAAAGAAAATGGCAATTCACTTTAGTGGATAATACAGGTCCTAGTATCACAAAAGCAGCAGTTATCATTAAGCCTGATCAATCAACAAACAACACCAGAACACAATTGTTGGAATATCAGAACTGCCCTGCAACACTTTCACGCCCAGCAGTTCTCCAAGTTAATTGGTCAGAAATTCCGTATAAAACACTGCCCCACAAAGGCTCCCAGCACAGCAGGGATGTGGAGGAACCCACCCTGCTCTGGGCTCTGTCCGTGCCCCCACAGCCCCTCATTCCTGTGCGCTCAGGGCTGATGTTCGGTGCTTTGTTCCAGCAGAATTCAAGCAGCACATGTAAGTGCTTTGTTGAACAAGGAGGGATTTAGGCATGTGCTTAAGTACTTCACTGAGCTGGGACCAGGCTACTATTTATAGCAAGCTTTTTGTTCCGGTTTTATTGTTCAACACTTAAAGTCATCCTATGGCTTTTCCTTCTGTATACCCTCCCCTCACACAGCAAACCTTTCAGTGCTGCAATCTTCTTCCAGGAGTCACAGGTTTAAAATCAGAATGGGTATTATAAGCTCCTCCAATTACATAATTTTTTTTTTCATTGTATTTGCATAGAAATATATTAAAAAAAAATAAAAAAAGTTCGGCTGAGTGGTAGGAAAGTCATGAAGCCAAAAGTTGTATGTAATAACATGAAAAATGAAAAATCCCACCCCACCCCCAGCACTGAAGCACTCACAGAGGAACCAAACACAAATGTGTGCACCCAGAGGGGTTCATTCCAACTTCCCCAAGTGTCCTTTGCTGTGCAATCCTCTGTTCCGCGGAGAAATTCAGGCAGAGTCATGTCTGAGGCACGATTTTATTGAACTTGAAAAGCCATCAGTGCTGAACACCCCTGGCTGCTGCAGCGGCAGCCTGCTAACTGGCACTGAGTGCTGTTGTGAGGAGACAGAAATACTTCCAAATGACTTCCAGTTCAACACCAGCACCTCTGTGTTTTCACTTAGAAAAATATCTCTCTCTACTGCAGAGGCATCTGGACCTATCAGCTCATCTTTCAGTGTTAATGAACCTGTTTTCACCAACCCTGGTTTTGATTAATTAATATCTTTTCACGGATATCGGTGTAATAACAAAAAATCCGCATCTCCCCAGAAATCTCACAGTATCCCATCCGCCTTTTTTGAAAATACTGTTGTTGTTTTACAGATGTTAAGTTCCCCCATAAAAATGCACATGGGTCTTCTGTTGGCTGTATTCGTACACAGATTAGCCAAAGACAGCGCCGTGCTTCTGGGATGCCCGAAAATCCGGCTGGAGAAAGCCGGCAGGTTTAGCTGCCATCCCTCCATCAAACCTGGGAACGGCGTGCTCCCACCCGGAGCCAGAGCAAATGGGAGGGTGCTCAGGAATGGAAGCGCTTTACGGGGCAAGGATTGATGCTGGTGCTTGTTCAGGATGGAGGGAGCGATGAGAGGCACACGGGGAAGGACGGGGAAGGAGCGGTGCGAGCCAGAGGAGCTGCGGCACAGCGGCCGTGCCGGGGAGGGGGCGGCAGGGAGGGCAGGGGGATGCGGGGAGGGCAGGGATGCAGGGAGGGCAGGGATGCAGGGGGATGCAGGGAGGGCAGGGATGCAGGGAGGGCAGGAAGATGCAGGGAGGGCAGGAAGATGCAGGGAGGGCAGAGGGATGCAGGGGGATGCAGGGAGGGATGCAGGGAGGGCAGGGGGATGCAGGGAGGGATGCAGGGATGCAGAGGGATGCAGGGAGGGCAGGAGGATGCAGGGAGGGCAGAGGGATGCAGGGGGATGCAGGGAGGGATGCAGGGAGGGCAGGGGGATGCAGGGAGGGCAGGAGGATGCAGGGAGGGATGCAGGGAGGGCAGGGGGATGCAGCACGGGCAGGGATTGCAGGGAGAGGAAGGGGCTGTAGGGACTGCAGGGACAGGAGGGGGCTGCAGGGCCAGGCGATGCAGAGCCCGTGCTGCACAGCAGGAGCAGCCTCTTCCCACTTCCCAAGGAAATCCGCGGCCAAGCTCTGCCTGTGGAAAATCTTCCACAGAGGATCACTTTCCCTGATTCTCCTGCATTCGGGGAGACGGGATCTTACACATCCCTGTAAATACTTGTACGTGAACAGCATCAAAGAAGGCTCCAGCATCCATTTCTCCTGTAATTCGTGACTTTCAGTTCTGACTGCTAAGATGCACTGAAAGGGACAAAATCATCCCTCAAAAGCACATTATTTCATCAGAGTGCCCAATAACCCAAAGCCACTAAAATCACTGAGAGGAGCTTTTCACCATTTTCAGGAGGTACTGAGTCGGACTGCAATAACCTTTAGCTGAATTATTAATGGTAACTTGTAAGCCATTATCATGGAAAGATCTCTATTAGTCACCAATTTACAGCGTTATTTTCAAAAACATCCAACTTAGGGATGCACAAATCCCACTGACAAGCCACCAGGACTTAAAATTCCATTTGGCATCCATTCCTCCCCTTTATAAAAATCCTGCCCTTAATACATTAAACCTTCCCACTGCATTATCTACAACTTACTTGACAATCAGGCCATAAATGTTACTTGACAAGAACACAAGCCTTGGTGCTAAGTCTACAAACTCTCTCCCTAGGGCAGGATGAAATTTTGACTGTGGGGCATTCAATTCTAGGCAGGTTCTTCTACCTGACATGCAAAGGTTCTCAGAAAGGTGTCCACAGAAAGAACAGCAAAACACCTGATATTTTCATGTACAGAGGAGACATGGGTGGTTGTGTACGTGTAGGACATACCACACTTCACTCCTACATGAGTAAATGGCTTTATTGCTCTTATTGAATAACATTACAGATATCTTGCACATACAAAGAGAGCTTTGTGCTTACAGCAGCGTTTTCCATCCAAAATTCCCAGCAGCTTTACAAGTGGTGATTAATTAACCCTTGAAGCAGGCAGGTTACGTGCACACTGTACCAGCTGAATTACAAACCTGAAGCAGCAGCCCACAAGGACAAGCAGTGTGTGTGAAGGCACAAAATGTCCCCTCACAAAGCAGGCAACAACACAGTTTGTTCTGCTGTGCCACTGCCCTCACATACCTGCATTTTTTTAGTCTTTCCTCGAGGAGGAAACCTGGGATTTCATCAGGCTGGAGCTGTGCTAACAGGATAATGGTGTAAGCATGGAAGCATTGCTAAAGCTGCAGCTGTGTTTTATTCCCATTAACGGGGAAGCATTGGCTGGGATCTTAAGGGCAGCAATACATTTCAAGTAAGCATTGTCACAAGTCAAGAGAACTCGGCAGCAACACATTGAAAGGAAGATGTGAAGGAAGCACCAAAAAGAAGTGGAATTCAGGGCAGCAATTTTGGCAAACTCAGTCAAATTATTTGTAACATCTCTTAAAGAGAGGAGCAAGGAATTCAGGAAAACTGGCAATTGCCAGTGAAGAGTGTCTAAAATAGAGCAAGAGATTATCTCAGTGCAGGGGCAGTATAGGAAACACTGGAAGAGTCTGTTACACCCAGGATCTTCAAAGGCTTTGACCATCAGAAGAGATTGTACAAAAGGTGAAACAAGAACATTTAACAAAGAACAAGAATTAGAACGGCACAAATGGTTCTGATCCAGATGAGCCAACACACAAAAGGATCAACACCTAATGAGGGACATAAAAAGGCAATAGGAAAAGGATCTATAAATACAACAGAAGTGGGAGAAAAGGATAAGCAGAGGTTCTAGTATTTAATGGGAAAGGAGAGAAAATAACAGATGGCAAAGAGAAAGCTGAAGCATTCAGTACTTTCTTCATATTCTTTTATGTCTCCATCTAAAGGATAATGAAAAGCAAAAATGTTTCTAAAGTGATTTTCACGGGGAAGACAGGACTGGAGGCCTGAAGAAAATAAAGAATGGGCTAAAAAGTATCAAAAGAAGCCAGACATAGTCAGTCTGCTAGAGAATGATGAAGTTCACCGCAGAGTACTTAAGGAATTACCTAAAGCCATCCCCAAACATTAGCTATTATATTCAATAATGCACAAAGGGAGGGCAGAGTTCCCAAAGGACAGTGGAGAGGCAAAAACAGTGTGCAGCTTCAAAAGGAGAAGTAAGGCTAAACTGAAGAAACTGCAAAGCCAACCACCTCCCTTTTGTACCACAGAGGACACTGAAACAAGGTAAATCACCATATAAGTACCTCAAGGTTTAAGTGCCTGAAAATAATCAGAGTGTCAAAGCAATGAAATTTCCTTTTTGATATGGTAACTGGGCCACTACAGAAGGAAACCCCAGTAAGAGGCAGTTTAGTCTGGCTCCAGTAAGGCTTTCTGTAGTTGGCCAAAGTGATATTTTCATGGGGTGGAAGGACTGATATGAAATACCAGTTTAGTAGGTGTGGTTTCTTGAACAAAATCAAAAAACCAAACAACCACCCAAATCAAAAGTGATTACTAAAACTCACTGTCAAAGGAATGCATCTCACAACTCGCTGTACACATCAGAAAATGCCAGGAGAGAGCAATGTCTGTGAAGTAAACAGGGTTCATGTCACCTCCAGCCCACAAGCAAACGATCAAAATTCAAAGTGAAACTCAAAGCATTGAAGAACGTGTTGAAAAGTGAATTGTAAGCAGAACAAGTGCAAATCTAGACATCAAGAAAAACACTAAATAGAGATCACCTGAGTTCTGCTGGAAGGGATCTAAAAGCCACCATTGACTGTAAGTAAAGAAATAGTATAATGGTATTTTTAAAAAGGCATATTTCGTGCCAGGATGTCTGACAGGACTGCCACTCAGACAGTAACCTTTCCATTTTTCTCCACTGTCCAGAAACTTGCAGAACATGAGTGGGGGGAAAAAAAATCACAGGAAATTTCACAGTAAATGCAACTCTGTTCTTGTCATCCTATTTAGCTGTGGCCAATAAATGTCAGCAGTGCCAAGAGGAAATATGAGGGGAGCACTGTTGGGTCACACAAAAAGCAGTGTAACAGTGTATCTTTGGAGGGAACACACCCATTAACACCAACCTTCACAGGCCATAATGGCATTTTCCTGTCCCTACTGCTCTCCCATTCTTTAGCACTTGACACAGACCCACCAGGGCTACTGTATATAACACATTAATTTTTCAGAGTATTTAACCTTTCAAGAAGAATCATTCTACATCTTCCAGATTGATTCTTGTGGCATTTTCAAGCTTAACTGGAAAACGGGCCTGGTTTCTGTCAGGGCTTTTGGACACTTCCTGTAATTAAGGAAAACCAAGTGATGTGGAATAGATCTCTTCCAGGTAAAATTTTGACATTTTGTCTTCATGTAATTACTACTGTTTAGAGGCCAAAACTCATGCCAGCCTTCTATTTTTTCCTTTGCATAAACTGATTTAAAGCTTGTAAAATACTTCACACTTTGGGAAAATGCTGGTGAACATGCAGACTTTGTAGACTGAAGGGATACATTAACACTGCATTTGAACCTAAGACCAAAGTTCAATGCAGCAAAGCAGTTGTAAATACACCTAATAATGCCACCAATTTGTTTTAAATAATGAAATTTCATCTCAAAACTTCCATTTTGATTTTCCTGTAACTGTAGGCCAGCACCTAAAAATGCACATATCCATTTCCTCAGATGGCAAAGAATGTAAATCTTAATTCTTCTAGAGTCATTACTTTAAGCTTCAGCAGTTGCAAAGAAATCTGATGATAGCAAAGAATATTTTTTCTGCTCAATTATCATAATTCTCCTCATTCATACTTCTGCTTTTAAATATTCTGAAATGCCTATTGGAATACCTTCTAAGAACCCATCAACCTATTGGAATTTTTCAGTATGGGTTACAGAGGACATTCCCTGAAAACGAAATTCCTATTATTTCAATCCTCTTAGACAGTATTAACCTCTTTAAATAATAAAAACAAAAAGGTTTAAAGTACCAAGAAATTACCTGGGCCACAAAAAAAAATAAAGAAAAAAAAAAAAAAGAATGCTGGTTCATCTAAAAAAATGGCCCTGTTTTGTCTGCTGTGCTGTGCACACCTTCCAGGATGGAGGATTTCCCATCACTGGGAATAACCTCCCCTAATGAAGAATGGCTATTCAATAAGCAGGACAGAATATACAGGATCAGCAAATACTTTCAAGGTGACTTTTTCTGCAAAGGAAAGCTATCCAGAGACTTGGAATCTCCTGCTCCTAATGAGATAACAAAAGGGATGTGCTGGGCATTAGGTTTACTGATAAACCATCAAGAGAAATCCTGTTCACCAGAAAACACCTGAATCCTAAAGCATTTCATGAAGAGATGCATCTGGAGTGGACAGCAGCTGCAATATCTCTGAGCAATCTTCATCCCTGATGGATGATTTCAGAGTAGGCATAATTTTCATAAGTTCAATACAAGTTATTTGAGCCTTGTTAATAAATAAATCAGGCTAAGGGCGATTCCCCAAACACTGTGGGGAATTAATGATTTATCTATCTTAGAAATAGAAATGCTGAACAGAGACAGCTGCATTATCTTGGCCTCACAATGCACAAAAGGTTTTCAAAACTTGAAATGTGCATCCAAGGTCACTCTGCTGTGGAGTGTGAGAGGGAAATGTGATTCAGTCTTGCAGCTCCAAACCTCATCCCTTCAACAATTAATATCAATCCTGGATGGATGTGCAAGCCCTTGTGACAGTTTCTGTGCTTACATACAACATCTACAGAATCCCACTGCTACATGCAGGCAGAAGAACCTGGGAGCACCAGTGAAATTAGGCAGGGCTGGTCCTGAGAAACCCCACTGCTGTGACTTTTTAAAGGCATTCCAGCACGCAGGGAATAAACTCACTGTGCAAACAGAGGCTCCTCTATTGTGGCAACTGGACAAGCCAACACACAACCCTGCTGTTGCTGCTCTCTCACCAAGGTTTCAGCTCTTGCACCACAAGGTTGAGTTCCCAAGCCTTGGGCACTCCAAACCTGGCAACCTCAGGAGCAGTTCTTGGGATGTGAATAGGGATAGAGTGATGGGGAGACTGTAAAACCAGTGCAAGCCTTTGGGTCAGAGGAGAGGAAGGCTGGAAGCAGATAAATAAGCACCCACGAGAGAATTGATCTTGGGACTCTGAGGGCACTGACCTGAGCCCCTCAGAAATGCCTTTTCTGCACAATTAAAGGTGTGCAATGAACCCTCCAGAACATCCTTCCTATTGCACTAATTAAAGATGTAGCAACCTCTGCCTCCTAGAAATATTTAAAGCTTTATTTGGTTAACATTCCAGTGTGTAGAGGGCGCCCCTGCAGCACACCACTTACTTTATTTAGATGTTACAAAAATGTTCAAGAATCCCGAGCATAACTTTCAAAATAGGTGAAAACGTGGTCTTTTACATAATGACCCTTAGATACAAGCCCCTGCTGATGGGTGTGGGGTCATCAGCAATGTGGCAGTTACATATCCCTTAGGAAATGCTGCCTTAGATCACAGAGAGGTGAACAATTGGTCACACCCATAAAATGGAAGTCTGAAATATCTCACTACTAAATAACTCCATTTATGAAGATGAAACTTTCTTCAAAGTAGGCTTGGCAATAAATAAGCCCTTCTGATTTAACTGATAATTCTGTAGCATGAATATTCTGAGACCAACCTGGATCTCAGCCACTGTGACACTCATTGCTGTCACCTCTGTCATCCTATTACATGCAAATATTTCCCGTTCATTCTCGCTTTTTCTTTCTCAAATATTTTATATTTTTCTTTTCAGATAATTAAAACTGTTTATCTTTTTGCATTTGCCACTTCTATTCATGAAATAATCTGCATTTCCTTTTATCTTACTTTTTACAAACTTCTTTTGAAGGACCACTAAAGTTCCACTCTGAACTTTGCAAATTGCAACCTTTTACTGCAGAGTGTAAATTAAATGTAAAGCTGTTTGGGAACAGAATTCTTATGTCTGACACACACACATTCCAAGGATAAGCTTCACCAGAAGTTTGAACTTTGTTCAGATGTTTGTTTTAAAAGATTTCCGCAGCCACACAATTTTGTTTAAATGTAAACATTCGCTCTGTTCCCAATGATCTCCTCTGCTATCATCTCCCATCAGACTGCCACTAAAACAATCACTTATCCCTTGTACAGTTACTCTGCTTTTTCCTCATGGTCAATGGAGATGACTTTTGCCCAACTGCAGTCCTGCACCTATTCCTAAGCATTTTAGGGTGTATTGAGTATCAGAATTTTCTTTTTAACCTCACTTGCTACACTTTAAGCTGCCTACAATAACCAGAACATGCAGGGTTTGTTGATGCAGATGAGCTCCAAGCACTTAGAGAATTATCAATGCTCAGACAAACAGTCCAACCTTCCAGTCACTGAAGTTTCTATCAGTGGTAAATGACCTGAGGTGTTTTATTCTTGGATAACCAAGGATAAAGGAGCCAGACAAATGCACCAGATTGACTCAGCCAGCTCCAAAAAGGCAGCAGACACTGTCAGAGGTGCCCTATGGTGCCTGATATATGACATGGGACACAGTGCAGACTCTGAACCAGTGCCAAAGGCCAGGAGAGGAACCCTGAGGCATCTCCAATAACACCAACCACCTTTTTGGGGAAACCAAACCAAACCCACTTGCAGGAGAAGGGAGTACAGGTAACCTCACCCCAATAACTAACAGCTGTGTTAATTAACCAACACAGCCTCTGTTACCCCTGATGAGTAACAGCTCTATCCAATAAGGATGAGTGGGATAAAAGAGGGGGTGAGCTGGGGAAGGGAGGATCATCATGGAGGAGGAACCTTGAGGAGTGCAAAGGAAAGCCTCATGAAGCAGGATCCTGGGGAGAGAGAATCCCTGCTGTGAGGTCAGGCTGGGTCTGCAGTCAGAGCCTGTTGCTGGAACCTGCACTCACAGTCTGGCCAGGTAAAATCCTGCAGTCAGTGTCTGCACCCCAATCCCTTCAGTCAGAGTTCAGCAGGAAATAACCAGCAGGCTGCAAGGGAAACCTACAGCAGGAGCTTGCCAGAGTCAGGGAATAGTTGGAGTTAAGATGACTAAGCTGTGAAGAGAAATAAATCAGGGCCCTTTTTATGTTGTGTTTAACAAGAAGTCTGTGCCTCAGCTCATTTGTACCCTCTAATGAGAGAGCTGCTGCAACACCCACTGGCTATGCTAGTGCCCTATTCAGTCTCCCCCCTGCAGTGGATCTCCAAACCAGATCCACTGAGGTGACAGCACCACAGGACACCACATAAATATCCCTGTTAGCTCCCCATGGAGCTTGTCAAAACCAATAAAATGTACTTAGCATAATCAGGAAATAGACAATTGAATGGTCAAAAGATATGGCTGGGATAGAGAGACTTGCCAGACATTTGGATCAATATCACATTCAGTAGCTGGGATCATCAAGAGGTTGTGGTCCTGGATTTACAGCACGTGAGCAAAGGACAGTGCTGGTAATGGTATCAAATAGGAATTCAAGGTAACAGAATACTCTGAATTCATTCTGTTCAATGTTAAAGTGACTATGTTAATATTGACACTAAACTGAACATTTAATCCTTAATATCATTAATATTCTTTTGCTTTGGGAAGAACTTGCAGCAATGTTCATTTTGAAAACAGAGCTTAGCATCAGATGATGAAGTCATTGCAGAGAACACTGAGCTGGTTTCTTAGCAAGATATCCCAGATGAACCACTTCTCCACAGAAAAATCATGAAAATGCTGAATCCTGTTTGAGTCAGCACATGAAAATTAGTCACGTGCAGGTGAGGGGATCAGAAACAAAGTGCTGCTGAGAACACGACAGTGTGCGTGCAGACCCACTCCAAGGGCTGCTTACGTAACTCAGGGCTTGCAGCATCTACCAGCCACACACACTATTCCTTAAAAGATTCCCTTTTGCTGTTTGGGAGTTGAGTTACAACACTATCAACTTTCACACTGTTTAAAAAACCTAACATTTTTGCTTATTTTGAGAGCAGTTAAGTCACACTCTACGCCATTGCTTTCAGCTTGTCTATCTTCCCAGCACCTTATCTTGGTACCCATGCTTCTCAAATAGCACTTTACTACAAAATTTAATTAAAAAAGAAAGTAAAGGAAGTATTAGCACAGAATCAGGTTGGTGTAACGTGACAGAACTGCACAGTAAGATGGAAAAAAAAAAAAGACTACAGGCAAAAAGAAACAGCAAGAAATACACAGAAAGAAGTAAACTTTTGGACAGTTTAATTCAGCAAACGAGAGGTTTTCCCCACCTACAAGACAGGAGGCCTTTCAAAGATACAGAACGGAGGACAGTGCCCCTCCTTTCACGTTCCCAGTACAGTCTCCAAATCAAGATTTTAGAGAAGAACCCATTATGTTCAGTGACGGTAGGAAAGCACATCTTGACGACATCCATGCCAAGGTGGTGGCGGCCGGGACTACAGCGGCCACCTCAGCCGGCATCCAGGGGCACCTGGGCGGGCTGGTGCACTGCGTGACCCGGGCAAAGTTACCTCCCGCCGCATTCTCCTCGGGCTTTGAGGCGCTCGAAACGCTCCGCTGGAGTACTGCGAGGCTTCGGAAACTACCTCTTGTAAAACATTTCAATCCCCCTCCCCTCCCCGTGGAAAAGAAGGGGGAAAAAAGCCCCAAGGCGGCCGCAGCAGCGCTCAGCGGCACCGCAGGAGCCGGGCGAGCGCCGGGGACACGGCGGGGACGGGAGGGCTTCTCCTTCCAGCAGCCCCGCCGAGGGAGCAGGGCTGCGGGCAGCAACCTCCTTATGACCCTCTCCAATTAATATTTCCAGGAGGAGCGTCACCTCCTGCAGCCCGGGGCCGCCGGGGCTCCCGCCGGGCGCGGTGCCGCGGGGACCGCGGTGCCTGGGGCGGGCAGAGCGGGGCTCCGCCGCCGCCTCCCAGCCCCGGGCCGGGGCAGAGCGGGGCCACCGCCGCCTCCCGCCCCGTTCCTGTCTGTGAGAGCCCTCCGGGCTGGAGCCGGGCTGCGATCAGAGGCTCCCCGCAGCAGCGCAGCCGCTGCCGCCCGCCCCGCGGAGCCGCCTCCATCCCCGGCCCGAGCGCATCCTCCGGCCGCATCCCGCTGCCCCGGGCACCGCGCCGGGACGGGCTCGGCCCCGGCAGCGCTCCCGCCCCCGCCGCCCCCCTCAAGGTCACCGCGGCGCGGGGCAGCCCCGGGGGTCGCCGCTGCCGCTCCTACCTGAGCCGGCGAGCGGAGCGGAGCCGCCGGGAGCGCGGAGCCGCCGCTGTCCCCTCACCGGCGGCAGCGCCCGGGGACTCGGGCCGCGCACGGCGCCTCCTCCTGCGCCGGGGCCGCTGCGCTGCGCTGGGAGGCGGCGGCTCCGTCAGACTTAGCGGGGAAGCCCTGAGGGGGGGCGGGCAGCGCCTCTCCCCACCCCGCGAGGTGCCGGAGCCGAGCCGAGCCTCCCCGGGCGGGGCTGGGGCTCCCCTCAGCGGGGAGAGGCTGCGCCGCGCCCCGCTCGGCTCCGCAGGGCTCCCTCAGGGTCCCTCAGGGTCCCTCAGGGTCCCTCAGGTGCGGACCCTCGGGGGATGCGCGGCGGTGCCGGCACCGTGCGGAGCCTCCGCGCAGGTGAGGGCGGCTCTGGGGCGCCTCAGCCGCGTTTGTTCAGCACCGAAGGTTGAACACCACCACCCTTCTTTCGCCCCCCTTTTTTTTTTTTCTTTTTTTTTTTTTTTTTCCCTCCTTAACACTCGCCAGTTTTCTGCCAGAATTCTGCAGAAATCTCAAGGGGAAAGCCTGACGCGGATTCTGAGAGATGGAGGGTGCCACCCTGGGACACAGCACCTGGGGGAGTACGAAAAATGGAATTGTGGTATAGAGGTAATGTGCGTGACACAGACGGAGCAACGGCACTCCAGATTTAGAAAATTCGTACTGAAACCCCACCCCGTGACTTAGATTTGAAGACGCTACTTTTGTTCTCAAAGAGGATGGCACCTTTGAAAGGTTGCCAGGGTAGTTAATGCCGAGTGTTTAACCAACACGTATAGTTTTACACACAGGCTTAAGTTAGATTTCATAACAGTTCTCTTGTGCCACACAATCTTTTCACCCCGAGAGTTAAACCCAGTTACCAAAGGTCTCCAAAGCAGAGGGGAGACAGAGGGCATTTTGAAGAGCAGAAAAGTATATTTGGTGGGTGGGGTGGGGGTTTGTGTGGTGTAAAGGATGCACACACATCACACAACACCTGTAGACTGCTACGGCAAACAACACCAGCGTTTTACTTGGAAAACTGGAAGTATTCCACCACTTTTTATTGGTGAATAGCAGCACTGCCCAGCCCTGGTTGTTGGACAGATGATACACTGTTAATTATATTCTGATTACTATCTTGGCTTCTTCCCTAACACCATTTAAATTCCGGTTTTAACCTTATCTCAGCAAGGACTAAAGGAAAAAGTAGGACAGCCAGCATGAAAGTACAAATCCCTCCACGTCTTTTAAAACTATTTCTAACTTACTGAAACCCAGGAGAAGATGTTACAGTGTATTTGTAAAGCTTTCAGACAAGCTTGTTAACAAAATCCAGACTTGCAGGTCTCACCAAGTTCAGTTACCAGCTTTGGAAGAAAATCAGAAACCTGTAAGTATTCTGCAACTATCTGGATTGGTTTTCTCATTTGATCTTAAACCACATGCTTACTGTCAAGTGAGAGTGAACAAGGGTGCTTTCCCCTGCTACATTTCCCTGGGTCATGAGGAAGATCAAACCAACCGAGAAAAACTAATCAAGAATAGCAGCATTTTTTTTTGTTTGTTTTGACAATGCTTAGAAAGATGGCAGAGAAAGCCTGAATGGAATGTTTACAAAAATAATCAGGCAAACATTAGGTAAATGTGGTGCTATTTTCAGCTTGTGCTTATTAATCATTTAAAGCAGATGATTGGAGTGCCATTTGAAAAGCATTAGATGTGCATTCTTACTAGCTGCCTGCAAATTCATTTCACTGGTAATTCCGGGCTGCACAGAAACCTTCCATCCTCCAGACAGTTTTCACAGAAATACTGAGTCCCACACACAGCTACACCTATGAAACACCAGGGCTCACAGTGCAGAGCTCTGGGTTTAAATCTCGCACAGGAGGACAGCCTCAATCATGTGATTCCTCACATCAGAACATCCTCAGTGGAATTAATAACAGCAGAGCAGCACAAACCAATTATTGCTTTCCTTGCTTCCTCTCCATCTTCAGATATTTCGCCCCTACAACTGATTTTGTCAATCACGGTGAAACAGCAGAAGTGTCTGGCTGTTTATCACTTGTGATAAGCAATGAATGACAGAGCAGATTTCTTCATTTTGACATCCTCTGCCTATGAAAATCTCTCCCCATACAGACAGTGAAGTAGAATTTCATACATTTCTGCCAACTTTAGAAGCTGTCCCCATATTTTTGTAGAGTACATGACAGGGGTCTCAGTACATCTGTTCTGTTACTCCAGCATTTCTAGGAACTCAACCTCTTGCATGCAGGTTTTAAAAATACTTCAAGTGTGATGTTAACAGTAACAACATCAACTAATGACTAAATTTAACACTTCTTATTATATTTTGGAGATTAGGACCATTTGTGTTATGTTTCTCCCTAAATTCATTGCAACTCCTCTCACCTAAAGTGAGGTTTCAAGATTCCTTTCAATTCTTCCTCATTCTCTGGCTAAAGGGGGAATATGTACATAGTGGGGGGCATCTATTTTACCAAAATGATGTAAAGGCGCAGAGAACATGTGATCATTAAACTCTGGCATTATGCTTGCCTCAAGTTTGAATAACCTAACAGTGACTTATCCTTCTCACACAGTTCTTCTCAGGTTTTAGCTTCACATAATTTTCACAACTCTAATTCCACACCAACAAAACAGCAGAGGATTTTCAGGGAAATTTCAGAAAAAAAAAAAAAGTGATAATGGATGCCAGTTCAGCAACTTGGATTTGGGCTGTATGACGTTAGAATGGAACAGCTATTTGTTATTCAGCCTCCTTTAGGAAATTTCTGAACAGAGAGATGTGTGTGTGAAAGGACACAACCATGATGTCTTGATATCCCATGGAAACACAACATCTCCCACCCCGTGAGCCCTTATGCCCTTGGAGAGTTTCTCTTTGAACTGCTGCTGGTGCCAAGCAGCCACACTGAGAATGGAAGTGGAGAATACTCAATCTGCCAAAAACGCAGTGGTCTGTGGATCAAGAGAGCAAAGCGCAATCCTAAAAGCTGCCTGTCACCCTGTTCTTCTCTGCTTTTCTGAAGTTCATTTCAGCCTTCTGTGTTTGCATTTTTGCAATGGAGCTTCTCACACACTTTTCAAGTAAATAATCATGGTTTTGCATTCCTTTCTGGAGAAGGAGAGAATTGATGGACTGTTGGGTTGACCAGTGTGGTTGGAGAGGACAATTTTCTTCCTCCAATCCATGGTCACTGTTGGAATTCTATAAATGTCAAGGTTTGTAAATAAACTGCCCCCATTTTTTTTGCCTTGGACATCTCAGTGTGTGAATGTGGTTTATTTGTGTCATATTGTGAGAGCTGTCCTCATCCTTCAGGCACAGAGGTGGTACCAGGGCTGGTTCCCCACCACCACAGTGTGAAACACGAGCAGTAGGGAGGACGTTTGGGGTGCCCATCCTGGACTCTAAGCCACCAAGTCCCACTCTTTTCCAACAAATTGGGACATTTCATGACCAGAATGTTCAGACCCAGCTGTAGCTTCTATTGAGGAAAAACTCCCATGGTATCAAATGCCACCAAACCGTGGCACGAGTCCAGCATCTGATAAGAGCAGAAAACGTATCCCTGTGAATCGCCAGTGAGATCTCCTGCAGTAATTTCACACCCTCACACCAGCCTGCCAGTGAAAAGCCAACCAGCCCGAAATACCTGCTGGTTTTGAGAGCAAAAGTAATGCCAGACAAAGGCTGTGCCAGTAAAACACTCTGTGATACTGCCATGATGTCTTACAGCAACCAGCAGGAGGAAATTGAATTTTGCATTTAATGTTTGAACACCATGTGCACTACAGGAGAAGACAACAAAAACCTGACCAGAGGATTATTAGGTATATTGGGATATTCTGGGACCATCATTTTGCTGCTCTAATTCAGTATCAAAGCAAAAACAGTCAAGTGCAAAGGGCAGATTTTGTTTGCACTTACATGAAATGATTGTGCTGTGGTCCAACTTCAGCCACACAAAGAGCAGAGGGAATTCCACTTCCACCTGATGTTCAGCAATTCTACAGGTCAGACACAAAGTTCTCAAGCTGTTGGTACTGCTGACCCTGCCTAGTCATAAGATTGACTAAAAGTTACCAACTGATTTCTCCATCAATTCTAACAAATATCAAAACAAATCTGCTGCTTCCCCAGCACAAACGATTCTCAAGGTGTAATCTGTTAAACATGACATAGAGTTGATGATCTTACAACCAAAAGCACTTTGTCAGGAAAAGCATAAAAGGCCATTTTCTCCCAGATTTAGAACTCAATGGATGGAGATGCCCACAACACTATTATTCTAAAAAAAATCTTTTAAAAATTAAAATAAAACCCCCTACCAGTCAACAAAAAAGTGAGAAGAATATGATGAACAGAGACAACAAAATATTACAATTATATGTTCTCTGAAAGGGCCACAAGTTAGTTTTGCCAGATGCATAATCTGACTTGGTTTGTCATAATCTGCTAATTATATGTATAGAAAAGGGGGCAGAATAACTTTTTTGACCCCTGAACTCCTTAGCAGTCACACAGTTCTTTTACATACACAGGGTAAATTGTGCAAAAGAGCTTTTTGCAATATCCAAATCTTTTTGCAACACATCAAGACAATCCTCTTAAATTATGCAGCAAGACTGCTTTAAAAAAAAAATCCCAAATTTTATGTACCACCCATCCCACAGATTATTGTGAGAAATCAGTTGGCAAAAGTAAAAGCTTTAGTAAGGATGACATTGAGAAAAACTTAGATAATTTTGTTTTATTTATTAACAAGGAATTACATGAGGGAAAATGCTCAAGTGGACCCAGTGTTGGATTAAAAACTCTGAAAACCAAAAGACAGTGAATTACCAAATGTTAAGTCACAGCACTGTTATTTTACAGTTAAGAAAAGACAACTTCCAGTTGTATCATAATCACAAATAATCTCAAACATGGTCCTTTGCTTTTGGTTTTTTCTCAATTCTTTTTTCTACTTTGTTTTCCAAGAAGAATCCTGATAGATTGAAATAGGCACCAGTTTGCAAAATTAGTGCAAGTACCAAAGATCTTGAATGTTTAATCAGAGCATTAAACCCTTGGACATGGGATGTAGGGCATTTGAGAAACAAGAGTAAAATCAAATTAAAAAAAAAAAAAAAAAAAGTGAAAACAAAGCAGCAGCTAAAGGTCAGTACTGGAAAACCAGCTGAGTATTGGCAAATTTCTCTCAACATTCCTATAAATTTAAAAGTCAGTCCTTGCCTTCTACAGCAGCTTCCCAAGGGGAAGCAGAATAATTGATTTAAATACTAGTTGTCATCAGTGGTTTCAGCAGAAATTTCCAGAAAAAAATACCACTCAAAAATACTAAAAAGAAAATATTTATCAATAACATGTAATTCATGTTATTGATAAATAAATGTGAATAAAGTGGTCCAACTTCAAATAAAGTGAATTTAGCAAGGCAAACAGAAACTAGACCTGGTCCCAGTCGTCATTTTATAAATCCCAGATCTGACTTGCTGCTGTTTGGGTAAGAATAATTCACTTGCTTTGAGGACAACATTTTACAGTATCTCCTTTGGACTGAAGGCTGTAAATTACAATCCAGCTATTTTCTTAGGAAGCCCACTCACCTTTCATACTTCAAGTCTTAATTAACACCAGCAGCAGGGCAAGGCAAATCTGCCAGCATGCATTTTAAGTGATTGCTTGAAGCCACAGATGCCAGAAAAAACAATCAGGAAGCCCTTGGATGCACTCAGGAGACCCATGTCACTGCAAAAGGAAGTTAACAATGCTGTTAGGCTGCTCTGCAATTTATCAACAGTGAAATCTGCTTTTTCACTCTTCCAGCTTCTGGCCAAAACTCCTGCAAATGAAGCCAGTGCTGATTTCTCACTGCACTCTATCAATAATCACCTTGGCTCTCCTCACAAGCACCACAAGTGAGCCCTGAGGTGAGATGAACAGGGGCATTCCTGTCAGACTCAGGCACCTCCCAGCAAAACACTCCCAAATTCATCCCACAGTTCCCCAGCACTCCCAAATTAATCCCACAATTACCCGAGTCCTGATGGGCTGAGCTGTCCCAGGGGTTGCTGAGGTTTGTGTCACACAGCAGCAGTGAGGCTCCCATGGCTCAGCAGGTGCAGACCTGGCATTGGTGTGACCTCACCTGCAGCCTTCAGCTCTGGAAAGAGTGGGGTTTATAGTCATATAAATTATATTTGTACATACTCACAGACATAAAACAATGGAAAGAGAAAGAAGCACACCCACATGGCAATTCCAGATCTCCTCAGACCCTTCAGTAACCTCACTTCCACCTCTCCATCATCTGGAGAGAGAATTTCAGGTGCCTACACACTTAAATTATGCACTTAAGGATTAATTAAGAATTAACCTCTGATATTGTTTTACAGTTAAATCCATATATCTAATTATCCTGGGCATATATTATGGTGATGAGTGCAAATGGCAGAAAGGCAAAAATGTGCATGTGGATTACATTACAGATGGATGAATTACAAACATTTTCTTATTTTTCATTCAACCTTCTGTATTCTTATGGCATTTCAGCAACATATTGATTTATATTGATCTAGAACTTCTAGACAAAAAAACTACTCCCAGTTAAAAACTTTTTTTTTCTCAGCCAATAAATTCTGATTCTTATTTCTATAAATACTAAAATCATCATTTAAAGCTTTAAACCTGAACTTTGTCAACAACAATATACTGACAAAGTGCATCCAAACCAGAGTTTTTCTCTCAGTAAAACTGTCTACACAACCTTTAATTAACCATGGATGAATACTGCGAGGAATTTTATTTTGAAATGCTTTTCTGGAGTTGTCTGAGTTTCTGCACTTATTGATCTTGAAAATACTCCCTGGTCTTTAGTGTTTCCCAGTGACAGTTGGATCAAAATTACCTTGGGAATAGCGTTTGACACAGAATGCCAATGCATTGTAAAAAAAATTCTCCCTGCCCCTGAAGTTTTAAGATTTAATTACCTGTTAGAGATGGTTTAAACTTTTTGTTTTATGTAAATGAAATCCCAAGACAAATGAGATCTTGGGAGAAGTGTTACTCTCTTGCAATGGGATTTGAATGGTTTGGGCTTCTCTGCAAATGGTCTTGTCCTGCTGTCCCTAAACCAGGACACTGATGCACACTCTCTCCTCACTCACAAACACTTCTTAACAAGGCAAACATCCCTTTTATATATCATGTTACAATTAAAGACTCTCACCAAAATAAACAATTTTTGATTGAACAGAAGAATTAAAAAAAAAACCACCAACCTAATGTTCCATCTTTCCTGAATGTGGGAACCACAAATGTCCCTACACACAGCCAGCTGTCCCAGTTATGCACAGAAAGCCTGGATCCCAGCAGCAGGAGTGAACTGGGATATGCTGGAAGACAAAAGCTGGAACACCACTTGAAAAGCTCGTGATGGGTGGGCTGCCAGTCCTTCCATGACCACTTGCCAGAACAGTTCTGGGGTGACTGCTCAGACTAAAAAGTCCCTGGGTCTTTCAGAAATCCTCCCCTTTGCAGTTCCATCATTTGTTTCTGCCTGGAATGAACAGGTTGGGATAAGCACCATCACTTTCTCCCCAGTAGCTCTGGTTACTCCAGACTTTTTTCCCTTCTCCTCTGTGAGGACGAAAGGAGCAAGTTCTTTGCACAGAGTGGGGTCCCAAAGATGGACTGTGTTGTTCTCAGCGGAAGGAGGCAGCCAGGCCTTGGTCCTGGAAATTAAGTTATCTCTGTTTCCTCTTTCAGTTCTCTCCTGTCTCTGGTTTATTTCTTGGTTAAACCAATGCTCATTAGTTGTGTCTGCATTTAGTCTCTAACAATTGGCAAAATTGAAAATACACATTTGAGTCAGCATTAGGGGAGCTGCAGCAAGGAAAATCCAGGAATTTCCACACTCAAGCAAATGTTCAAGGTTTAATTGCAGCAGCATTTAACTCACAGAGTGCAGAGCAGCACCTGCCCAGACACCACAACCATCCTGTAACCTGCCTATAAGCACAGAGGACAAGCTTAAGGGTATATTCAGTTATTTAAGATCAAAGAAAGCAAACCCAGGTATGAAGATACAGTATTTTTTGAAAGGTTGTTTTATTATACAAGAGTAAACTTACAGCAGAAAAAAACCACCTGGCATAGCCCAGAAAAAAACAAAAACAAAACCAAACCCACACACAAAAAAACCACCCCACACAAACAGGAAATCTTCATCTACTCCTTAAAACTTCTCACAGACTACACACACACATTACTTACTTGTAATGGGCTGCACTGACATACATTAATCAGAAAGTCCCCACTAAAGCAGCAATTATTCCACTTCTAAGGGGGTGTTGGGGTAGAGGTACTTAGTATAAATTAATATTCCTTTAATTATGTAACTTACTGGGATCTCAGTTGCCAGGGCTAGTTGTTTCTCAGTGCTAGGCACACATGACAAAGCTTCACCAGTCTCTCCTTTCTCCCCCTCTTCTTTTCATTTATCATATGGTTACATAAAAACAGCAGGGAAATGAATTATGCATCTCTTTTAGCACACTGAAAAGTTAATGAAAAGTTAAATACAACTTACGTGTGTGATTGCACAAAGAACTTATTTGACCTTGCTAAGCTTGAACAGGCACTCTAAGATTAGCCTGGCAAGTATTTCAAGTGTATGAAAAATACAAAATTGGTTCTTAAAACACTAGTACAGACTGTTTCATGCCTAAATCCTCGTTATGTGCAGTGTATTTATAGGAAATGACTCAACTTTAAAGTGTGCAAAGACAAGTAAACTCTCCTTCCTCATGGCAAAGTGGTGCTCGTGTGTTCAGATGCTCCTCGCCAAGCTGCAGCCTTCAACAAATCCCGTTCTGCATAGGGAGGAACAAAGACTCTGCAAAGGTTTCCAGGTACCAATTTTTGTCATAATGACTGTGAAATATTGCAGCATTTTACAGCTGAGCAAATGGGAGGGGAGGGACAGAAGGAGGTGAAGAAGGGGAAGGAAAGCCCCAACCCTTTGACCCTTTTCAGGCTGAGGGTTTGCACACAAACCTGGGGGTTCTCCAGCTCACTTTGCCTTTCCAGCATTTGTTACACCTCATTTTAACATTAGGCTTTGTCAGCCACAGGGCAAAGCAAACAGTAAGTGAACAGAGATACCAAGGACAGAGCAAACTCCCATCCTTGCAGCACCACAGAAAGAGAATGTTTTATTCCCTGCTCTATTGCCTGTTCTTGTGTCGCAATGGAGAAGGCAACAGTGCAAGATCTGACATATCATGAACCAACCCTCCATGCCCACAGTGAACACCATGGTAAGAGTTGCTTCGGCTTATCCATTTGTGAAAGAGGCAATAGTTTAAGGAATTGAAAAAAAAATCACATTCTTCCTTAGCAGTACCTGAAAAAATATCGTATTTGCAATATTAAAAAGTTACTTCAGTAACTGAGCTCTGCTGAGAACTCCTGGACAATGTTTCACCCTCAGCTGACAGAAGCAGATCAGGTTTAAGTTTTCCTTACAAATTTATGCAAACAATGAGAGGATGAAGGATGTTAGATGGTTTCTCTCAAAATGGTTCACACAGGTAAGCTGTGGGGATTGATTTTTAATACCATTCTTATATTAGGGAAAGCAGGCTATGGAACAGAAAACCATACATGACACTCAGACAAGTGCACGTGCACCAGTAACCACAGCTCTCAAATCCTTCACCTTCAATCACTGATTTAAAAATATTTTTAATTTGTGCAACTATTCCTTTTCATTGATTTAATGTCTCCTCACCTGTACAATCTTTTTGTTTGTACATGTTACTGTCCTGTGTTGCATTATTACAGAGCTCCTGATTTCCAAAGGAAAACTCTTGGTTAAGTTACATAGGAATGAACAAGAGTTATAGAAATTTATTCCCCCAAATGCACCTCTTTGTATCATGCTCTCTATTTTTGCCATGTCTGAATTAATATAACACATTGCAGCTTTTCCATGGCTTTACTGCTGGGGAATAATACATTTTTTTCGAAGTTATTATTCCATGCAAGAAAAGGCTTTAAACTGGCAATACTTTAGGCATGTTATTACAAAGGTGTGTAAAACCTGTTTGATATTATTGCCCCACATAAATTACTTTGGCCTCTTGCAACTTTTAATACCTTAAAAACCAGCAGCTTAAGGAGACAACCTTGCAATAAAGAGAGTCCATGTACTCTGTGTTTGGTGCCCTTATCTTCCCTTTCTCTTTATTACATACACTTGCATGAAAATCTTTCACTTTGCCACCACTTCATTCCTTTTCCCTTCCCTCTCCCATTGTGATGGAAATTATTTAAGAATTAACCTGCTGCCACTGACTCCTGGGTCAGTTTCTCTGCTGCTGTTTGAACATCATCTAACAAAGATTAATTTGGATACAGGCTCTGGATGGCAGCTCTGGGAGGATCCAGCAGCCAGAGCCTGCACTCTGCTACTGAGCTAAGGAAAAACAGGACAAGTCTCACAGGCTTCAAGCTCCTGTGTTCGCTTCTAAAAATGCAAAACTACAAAATAATCAGCGTATTTCTTTGCCTTAAAAGAAATCCTGGGTTTGGATTTTTCCCCCTCAATGACTTCACTGTTTATGCAGGATGGAATTAATGAGTTTATCGACTTTTTCTCTGAAAATCACAAAAGAAATCTGAAAGTGGAAATTGCCTTGGGACAGACCAAGATTTTGGTCCTAGAGGAGACACTTCAATGCTTAAAAATATAAATACCCATTATTGAACTGTCAGCTGCAGAATGCCTTTCTGGCAAATAGCAAAGTAAAATAAGTACCAGCCTTAGGAAGTTCCAGGTGTGTCACTGATGGTGGGGAGGGGAAAAAAAAAAGGTGTTAAGGCTGGACCCTCTTGCAGCAGTGATGATGTTTGTGCCTCTCTGTGTCAGCACAGAGGAGTCCTGCTTGGCAAATGTGGCTTTGAGTGAGAACCCCTGGAGTTCACACACAAGGAATTGGAGTGGAAAGGCCAGAATGAAAATCCACTGTGCCAGAACCAGCTGAAAGAACAACATTCCCACCAGCAGCCAAATCAGCCCAGAGAAACACAGAGCAGGGAAGCAATGCTTTGCAATCCTATGGGCTGTGCTGTGCAGCCTTGGGTTAGCACATCTATCAAATCTACCCAACACAGGCCTGTGCATCCACCAAGAGAGCAGCTGAAAACAGAGTTTCACACAATAATCCAAGTCAAAGTAAATATTTGACAATTTTGTGCAGCTCCGTGTGGCTAGATTGTTCTTGTTCCTCCCAGTGAGCCGTTTGTGTCTTGTACTTGATGGTACCAAGAGCAAAATAGGATTTGGACACAGACCATTAAGTCTCTATTTGCAGTATCTTTTTGTAGGTTTTTCCATTTTTAAAATGATGGATGTTACTGGTTCTTTGCTGCTTTCCTTGGGGGGGAGGAAGGCATCTCTTTGGAATATGTATTGCCTAAAATAAGTCAGTGTTTTTTGGCTAATAGACAGAAGTACTAAAAGCTGATGCCTTAGGATTTTAGCTTTTATGTTTTTCATGTATTTGTAATCCTGCAGTTCTTTAGTGTAGAACTCTAAACTCCATACAGTGTTAGCCACTGCCCTCACATTTTGCTCAGACACAACAATTCCTCTCCAGGCCTGGCAATCAAGGACACCTCACTGCCTCAGGCCCCCAGAGATGCAAACAAGAGTTGGGGGCAGCAAACTTGGGGTGAATGACTTCATCACCTGAAGCTGTAACTGGGAGAGGAACCCCCAGTCTGCAAATGGACCAAAGTGATCAAAGTGTGAAACCCCTGACCTGTTGTCCATTTTTGGGTGCAGCCCCTGGGGGGCTTTGTCAGCCCCGAATGTACCTGAAGGCCCTTCAATAAACAGAACAGCTTTTTATTCCCTTAATTTTGTCTGGCCTCTGTTTTCAGGTAGCCCCAAAAAGGCATCAAAGAAAAGCACAGTTTGCAGGGCAGTGGCTCAGCTATGAAGGGGAAGAGGTTCAAGGTCTTCTGTAAAACTGAGATTCAGAACTCTGTGCTCTAAAATTCAGTCAGTCGAGCAGCAAGCAGAGGTAAGAAAAGAATCCAAGTGCTGCCCATCAATACACCTGGAACAAGTCAATACAGATGTGCTGGTACCATGGCACCAGAGCTTACACCCCCACACCATTGCTTGTGTCAGACACAATTACATGCCTGCTTTGGGACTTTTTTCCTCAAAGAGATACTCAATTTCTCCTTAATTTAATTTTAGGTGGAGGAAATAGAAACACCTGTGGCTGTTTACCAGCTCATCTCCTCTGTTAGTATTGAACTGTGAGTTTATGTCCCTGAGAGGAGGGCAAAGCAGCTGAGAAAGGCATTTTTTACAAAGACCATTAAAAAAGGGGGAACCTGAGACACTTTTCTAATTAATTTGCAGAATTAAGATCAGGAGTAAGCTCCTGCCAAGTCCACAAACTAATAGTAAGTATCATCCAGAGATTTGCAGTATAAGGTAAATGTTCCAGTCTGGGTTTGTCCCCTCCACTGCCCTTTGGGGCAAGCAGTCATCACACAGAGAAACAAATATAACCTTTGTTGTTCTGGGGATTTAATCCCCTTTCTGTGTCCTTATTTCTGTCACTTTGATTCCTCTTGCAGAGCTGGTCTAAGTTAGAGGGTGTTTAACACCAAGTGAATGACAGAATCTTGAAGGTACCCAAATATTGCCAGCAAAATCCATTTGTGTATCTGGCTTGTAAATCCAGTAGCTGATGATGATCCCACAGAGGTGTTCAGACATCAATGTGATCAACACATTTTTGTAGATATCCAAACAAAAGCACATTTTAGAACTAACAACCAGTTTCTTTCCCTGTATCCAGTAATTTTTATGCGTGAGCTAATGACAGGCTGAAATTTGTCAAGAATTTTTTTTTTTGCAAATCCATCGTTTCCTAAAGTGACAAATTTTAAAAGCGAGTCAGAAAAAAATCCTGTCACCTGCCACCCATCCTAGGGACAGATTAATTCTTAGGCAGCTTCCCCTCATGTGTGGCCTAAATTCCCATCCCATTTCACTGCAAGCCTCTTGAAAACTTGTTCATTACTCTTCTCTTTGCAATTAGCATTTATTTATTGGAAGACTTCACATCTCACCCTAAGTCTTCCCAGACTAAACATGCCAACTCTTTCAGTCTTTCCCCACAAAACATCTTTGCCAGACCTTATTCCTGATTCTCCTCACGGGCCTGCCTCCAAATTGCCAACATCTTTCTCATCGCAGGGTTCCCGAAATTGGACACAGGGCTGCAGGAGGAGCCTTATCAGTAATTGAGTGGAAAGATTACTTCATCATCTTCCAGACAATCCTGTTTATGCAGCACAGCACTTGCTTTTTTTGGTACTTGTGTTCTTTGGCAAGAATATGGAATTATTAGTCCTTGTTTAATTACTAATCCGTGGCAACTCCCTTTGCTGCAAAGCTCTTGGTTTCCAAGAGGCTGAGCCTGGGTTTTGGCTCGTTCAGCTGACAGTGAGCAGCTTTTCTTTTTCATCTTACAAACACTGTCTTCAGGAATATTCAGGAGCCTTCATCCTTGTTTAGACTGTATCATCAGCAAGATCTGCAGTCTAAGATGTCAGTTTTTCCACGTTGCCTCATCTCCTCCCACTTGCACTGCCTGGCTCATGACATCCATAAGCAATGAAGTCCCAAAGATCCCATGATTTTGGGGGTTGCCAGCACATGAATCACAGAACACACATCCTGGGTCTACATTTGGATGGTCTTCACCTTTGCAAAACTGCTGACTTGAAAACTGAGGGCTATTTGTCCTTCAGGCAGACCACAAATGATATTCCATGGCAGCACCCTCTGCACAGCTGTCCAGCTGTCATACGTGATCAAGCACAGCAAATATTAAGTGCCAGGGTACATTTTGCTTGTCTGCAAGATTTCAACTGTTTTCACTGTTTTGACACTGAAGACAACTAGAACAAATTGCAGAATTAGGATAGTGTTTACAGAACTCTCAAGAAAGTCTTAAAAATTAAATATCCTTAGGAAAAATTTGAATTCCATATACAAGCAACTTCAGAAGTCTTCTGAGGAGCTTTGTGACCTCCTAATTAGAACTCTGTACAGAGAGAGACTGGAAATTAACTGAGATACCCAGACATACTGAAATAGGAACCTTTCCCCCCCTCCCCCAATTACATAAAAGCTATAATTATATTTGTTACATAAACATTTTAACTGGGGAAAACATTAGATAATTGAAGACAGTCCCTCCCTGCAACCCCAGCTCCCCACCACTCACAGCACAGCAAGAGTAAAATTAACTCAGCAAAGTTGTGTTCCCAGTGCAAAGCTGCTCCTGTGCGTGGATGGTGCTGTGCTGCTCCTGCTGGGGAAGAAAGATGTGAAAGGAAACTATCTGAGGCTATTTTGCCGGTCACCTTTTGTAAATGCTGCTGCAGACAGTGTATTTTCAATCTGCTTAATCAGTGTCAAGAGTCCAGCCTGTAAGAAATCAGATAAAGAGCAAGAAATTATTTAACAGACTGAATAATTGCTTTGTGCTTTACCAGTAATGACGATACTGAACTCCATCGCTGCTGGCAGAAATCAGAAAGATTGTGAGCTGCAAAAAGGGCTGAAAGGTTGATCAGCTGCCACTCAGCTCATTGCAGGATGAGGAGAAACCTGTTTATTTTTTCAGTCCTTAAAACCATCCTCCTCTCTGGAAGTTACTTGCAGAAGGACACCTACAGTCGCTGCTTTTCCCTGCATCCAGGCAAGGCAGAAATGCAGTTCTGACTGTTGTACCTCACCCTGGAGGAGGCACTGAGGGGACTCTGGGCTAGAGCCAGCCTGGCCCACGCTCAGAGTGATGGGACCTGAGCAGTGACAGGGACTGGACTGACAGGGAGCAATCTTGCTGCTATCCTGTCACAGAATGTTGCTGGTTTAGCTCAGCGTGAGGATTTCCTCCTGTCCTCAGCCTTGCTCAGTGCTCCTTGCCAAGGGTGCCAGTGAGGATCAGAATCCCAACCTGGTGGAACTGGGACAGAGCAAATGACTTGGAGCTCCAACCAGCTCCCAGAGATTCGATGGGAGGGACACCCCTCTGTGCACGTGTGGTGGGGGGTGGCTCCAGCACTGTGATTTTTGGATATATCAATGGATCTGGTTTTTGTGTCAGTACCTTCTGCTCCCCAGCAGCACAAAGCTGGCTCAGCAGAGCCCTGGGTGCTGCACACATTCCAGGTAGGAGGAGAGCTGGATTGCCACCAGGTGAGAGGCAACAACATCAGGATTCAAGGATCTAAACTCCTCCAGATACAGCAAAAGCTGTGACACAGCTCTGGGAGTGCCCTGGTTGTGGTTTCTCTATGCAGCAGTGGTCTGGGACCTCATTTGTGTAACAAGCTATTTAAGAGGGAAGCTAATTGAAGTACATAAATCCTGAAGAATATCACATCAAACCAAGAGACTATTATTAGCCCAACCTAGATAATGTTATAGAAGTGCATTAAGAAACCTCAATAAAAAAAAAATTACTAGGAAACATTCCCCACTTCAAGATCCCAAGAGATAAATTCTCTCATGCAGTGATTAGATATTATCCAGAATAATAAAAAAGGAATACTAAAAATGGATGTGGAGAAGGAAGGCAGAGACAGCACAAGTTCACCCAAATGGGTCACAGTCTGTTCCTAATGTTCACTGCTGAGGAGGGAAGAGATCAGAGCCATCCAACAGTGGCACCTGAAAGGAAAATTAAACTATGATTCTGCCACCATTTTTTTTTAATTACATGTTGCTTATGTAAATGTTGATGTAAAGTTAATGGACCCAGAAGCATTTCCAGCAGTGTACTCTGATCAACTCTGGTCTTGTTCCTCCATCACCTCTCAAGTATATGGAACTTCCCCCCCTGCCCATTTCTACTGATCCTACCAGACAGAAAAGAGCATCTATGGGCATTTCCATCCTTGTGATGTGAGCAAGCTGGAGCACACCTGGGTTTCTGTTCCAGTCATCACAACTCATGAGCACTATGCTGATGTGCAGAGAAAGCTGAGACACTAAAAGCAACCAGGTTAAAAAAAGTCAAAACCAAAACCAATCACACATACACACCATTAAAAAAAAACAAAAGGAAAGGAGAAAAGGAAGAGTGAAGTGTGTGCAGTGAAGCAAGGAGAGTGAGATGAAACAGGACAAAATACTAACTCTCAAATAACTCTTTGAAAATGCAAGCAAATGTTGTGACCTTAGACTGGGTCATTAGGTTGCAATCTTTACTCTTCATCAATAATAAAGCAAAGTTACTTTAGGAACAGCAATCCTGCTATCACAGAAGATGGAACCTGGACATTTTTAATGTGCCAAAGAAAGCCCACAAACCAATACAAACTGGATTTCCATGTCACTACGTCAATAAAAACCAGCTGACTTCCAGGTAAAAGTAGAGAGCAATGTCCAGTATTCATTAACCTGAACAGGCAGTGATTCAAGGGGCACAGCCATTTTTACTACTGATAAAAATAATTTTCTGTAAGCTGAATGCCAGGAAGTTGGTTCACTTCAAAGGAGTCCCTACAATGTTGGTGCAGTCCACTACTCCCCAGGAGTTACACAGAACAGCTATTTATAGTTATTCCAACTAATATAGAGTTATCATGAACAAGCTTTGGTTTCTGTTCGTAGTGTAGAGATGAAAAACACAGAGCAATGGAAAAACATGCTCAGCAAGTCTGTTCTGCCAGGCTGTTCCCCCACTGATGTGTGTGTCCCATTGTTCTCAGCAGTGCAGGCAGCAGCTCCTGCCCAGCACGGGGGGAGGACAGCCAAGGCTCACACTGACTGACTCCCAGGGAGGTGCAGAACACCCAGGAGTGTTTAAATCTCCAGCTGAACCAGGCAAAACCAACCCCAACACTGCCAAAGCTGGGCTCTTACTTCCCCTGCTGGCAGGTCCACAAATGAACACTGAAACAGTGACAAGTTGAATTGGGTATTACAAAAATTAAAACGCCAACTATTCTCAGTTTGAAACAGTTTACACATCAGAGCAACTCTCCCCCAAGCTCCTGAACAAATCAACCCCCCAAAGCTGTCAGCACCACAATCCAAAGAGCCACTGGTGTTTTGCATCCTCACATCTCAGGGGTCTTTGGCTACCTCTGATCCATATGGAGCTCTAAGAGGCATCTTCTTCAAAAATCCTAAGGAAGCAAAGTACTCTGAACTCAGGGAAGCAAGAGTCTGGAGATGAAGCAAATTTATTGTTCCAAGTGTTGAAATTAGGGAGCATTTGAAATCAACAGCCACACACTTGATGAAAACCCAGCGAGTACAAATGAACAAATCCGGATAACCCTTAAATAAGTTACAAAGCTGTTGTGGGAGGGCAGATACAGATCAGAGAGCCTTGCAGGTAACCCATAGTTTAGAAAAGATGCCCTCTGCACAAAGGACAGGCAGACAAGAGCATCATTGAGGTACAAGTCCCATTTCTCTCAGGCAAATTACTGCATAGATATATCTAAGGTTTCTGAACAGCTTTTACAGCATATTAAGATAACATAATGAAAATACATTGTATTTGAAACCAAAGAGCAGCATATTAGACATGCACTGGTAGAAAACATCCTGTGTGCCACTAGAGATGTTAAAAGTACCATACACAACTTGGATGTTCATCTAAAAGCATAATATTTTCCTTTGACTTCATTTCTTGTGGAAAAAAGTCTACACGGTCAATAAATCTGGGATTCTCAACATTCAGCTGTGGTGGGTATGACATGAACATAGAGGGTCTTCATGTTCAGGTTCTTCATAGAAACGTCCTTTGTGATCTCTGAGTGAAGGAAAGAAGAGAGAAACAACAGAGTTAGTGTTCTTGCTTACCAGGAGAACTATGAACTTTTTTTTAAATTTTGCTTTATTCAGACATTTTGCTGGTTCCACCACAGTGGGACTGGGACAGAAACTGCTCAGCTCAAAATTCCCTCCTGTTAAAGCCCAGGGCATGAAAGGAAGGGTCACCACATGTCAGAAGTGTCCCTGCAAGAGCAGGAGAGCCTGTTTTATGTTCCAAAGCAGAACTTTTTCAACGTCTACATCAGCCCACAGCTCTCATCATCACATCCTAACAGAGCAGCACCTAGTTCAGAGAACTCTAACACCATGAAATGAAATCAATATGGATAGTACAACACAATGCACTGAAAGTCACAGTCCCTCATAAACAGTTGATATGTTAAGCAAGGATTGTACCAGAACCTGCTGAAAAACTATTGCTGGACTCTTGTTGAGTATGCCTGAAGAATTTCTTACCATATAGGATAATTCCCTAAGTCTTCCCATAGCTACATGCACAGAGCTTGGAACAGGAAGAGGATAAAGTCCCAACAAACCTCTGAAGGACAGAGGATGCTTCCAACAGGCTGACTCAGGGGTTGTAATTACTCAAGAAACACAAACACAGAGTCATCCCACTTGTGTCTAGGGAAAGTCACCTGCAAAGTTTGCAGGGGATGGAAATCTTTCACTATCACATAGTGACATGTGAATTTTTTTCCCAAGAAGCCTGGTGCTTGCTGACTTTGCTTCCAGCACACATCAGCTGTAGCAAACTGCCCCAAGTGAGAGCAGAGTGTTTGGAGCACTGCAAGGTACAGCCCTGGAACAGCAGTCACCCCAGGAACAAACAGCCCCGAGGCCTCCTGACTAAGAAAGTTCAGAGTGGATAAGAAACTTGGCAGGTGTAACACAGGAACAGTGGTGAAACCCAGATGAACAAGGATTGGGGTCACGGTGTCACTGCACCCCGGAACCCCTGCAGCCAACCCAAGCAAATACAAGATAATATAAAGGTCTGGCACCAGTGTTAGCACAAAGGACACATTAGTAACAGCCAGACTGGAACCCTTTTGCAGTGTCTTGCCCCATCTTGTTTTGAAAAGTATTTCATTTTTGGACTAAACACACAGAATCTGCACTGATTTTTAAAGCCATCTGTTAATTAGAGAACTGAGCAGCCCTCATGGATCACAGTGTTTCTCATGAATTCTCTCCCATTGTAATACTCCTCTTTAAGCAGCTGAACATCCATCCACAGAGCTGGAAGAGTGGAGCTATAATCTAATTCAGTAATTAGGGCTTTATTCCCTCACTAACTTTCCTTCCAGGGAACATGTTGCACCAGGATGTAAAAAAGTCTGGTCTGCAGAAGCAGGAAAACAAACTGTGAACTTGGGTCTCCAAGTCTCTTATTAAATATTTATTTTTAAGATCCTGAAAAACTAGGAACTTACATGAACCTATTTATAACAACAATTAGTTTTAAAAACTGGAAATTTGATTTATCAACAGACTGTAGGGCCACCCTCCCTTCTGTGCCATTTGCTCCATGGAAGGGCTTTGCAGGGAGCACATGATGTGTCCCCATCACCCCCAGTGTGGATCCATCAGGTACCTGGAGCCTGCTTCTCTCCAGCTCAGGAATCAGCAACACTCACCACCTGGACACTTATTTTTGGAATGTTTTCCAACATTGCAAAGAGGGAGTCAAAACCATGTTTGTTTCTGCAAAGCTGGCGAGTCTCTGCAATAGGCAGCAGATGCCCAACTGCCTGGATGGACAACATTTATAAAAATAACCTTTTCAAAACCAATAACTCATTTCCACCAAGTGATTGTTTTTCCTTTTTATAGAACAGGCATCAACCTTCCAATTCATGGGTTATTTTCATCAAACAGTTTCAAACAGTTAACAGCAAATACATTTTTTAGAATAAACCACAAAAAAACCTACTCAAGAGACTGAACTTTGTTGTTCTGAAGGTAAGACCTTGAACAGATTGATCAGAAGATGAATAGGGGATTACAAAGCTGCAACAATATAGATAAACATTAATTGACCTAATGTTTTCTAGAAGCATCAAAGTGTTTTATATGCAGCACTTATTTATCATACAAAAAAGAGATGTGAAGATAAAATACAGCTATGCCAGTGTTTAAACTTAAAAAACGTTTTTGAAGGAGGTGAATGCTGAGAATTAAATCTGAGATAGCAGAAGTGTGACTAACAAGGCAGTAGCTGCACAAATAAACCTCTGGGACCAATCTCTCTGTGTTCTGAGTTTAAAAGAGACCAAATCAGTTGTTTTGGCCTTGGAGGAGTTATCAAATCTGATCTTTCACATCGCTCTGAACTGTCACTTCATACACTTTAATTCAAGTTTCAACAGTTCTAGAGAATCCATACTACAAATGTTACAGTGATTTAATCCATTTCCCTTTCAGGTGAAGACATCTTAGAAGTCCTCACTTCAACTGAGCCTTAAAGGCTGTTTTGCCTGTACATTTTCCTGTCCTGTCAGCTCCTTGCCTCTTTCAAAGCTCTGCAGTTTCCTGCAGTGGTTATTTCAGTGTCTGAACAGAATCATCTGGTGCTGTACCAGTGACAGGAACCAAAGAGGAACTGTGCCTAACATCCCTTGTTCCTGAGTGCCTGAATCCCCAGGTGGGCAAGGCTGCACACAACAATACCTTTTAGTTTATGCAAACCAAGTGTGGTTCATCTGCTTGGTTTTTACCCCTTGTGCTGAAACACTCCAGGCTCCAGTTCTCTGTTAACACCACTCACCACATTATTTCTGGCACTCACTCAAACTATCATCAGAACGTTTCATCAACATCTGAGATCCATTTGAGCTACAAAAATGGTTTGTGAATAAACACACTGCAGGTCATATGAAGTAAAACTTTAAAAAAATCCAAACAGCCAAAAATCCACAACAAAACCCCCTCCTTGCTCAGATTTCAACATGTCTCACCTAAATCCTCTGGAGAGCTGAGTGACCCCAGCTCTCAGCAGCTGCACTGGAGCTGCCCCCTCCTGCCCTCCCAACTGACAGCACCTCCTGAGGAAGCTCAGCCCACCCTGAGAAGGGCACTTTGAGCAGGATGTCCAACTTCTGGACAGGGAACCTCTGATAAGCCAATAAATGTCATGGATCTCTCCCAAACAGCTCATAAACCACACCACTGTGACACACTGCAGCCAGAACCGTTGGCATCACTTCATTCAGAGAGCTGAATCCTCCTGAATGCAGCAATCTCTGCTTGGAGTTGTTCACGTTTTTACCACACAGCTTCCAATCCACTCTCTGGCAAATGAAGTCTCAAATCACTCTGGTCCAATTTTTCAACATCACCTTCAGTCACACCTTCCTCGTGGATCAGAGGTTTTTGTTTCCCATCTGTCAGTGGTTTTGGAGGGTTCTTTAGCATTTCAGACCTGTGAGCAGTATGTTGAAGCTTCCTGCTTCCCAGGTATCCCAAATGGCTGTGCCCTACTGAGTCTGACCTACCCACACTGCTCTAACAGAGATCCAACACTCTTCTCCACCCATTCCAATTCTCCAAGACAATGCAACAATATGAATGTGACAAATTTAAACAGATTCTTAAAATATTCCTACTGCAGACTCCCTTCCAGGAGGGGATTCACTGTTCAGTCAGTCAGCAGGGCACTGCCATTCCCACTGCTGACTGACCTTTACTGCAGAAGGAAAAAGCTTTTACACAACTTGCCTTGGCCATTTCATGAAGGGAAAGCATTGCAGCTTAGAACTTCTAAATCTGTATGTTTGCTTAAAGGATTTTATTATGCTAATATTGAATTACTGGGCAAAATTAAACCCGTGTGTGAACTGTGTGGATTTAGTAATTAAACTGGATCTCAGGTTACATGAGCTGCTCCTCAACAACTTCCAAGGAGCCTCAGACAAGCAAATCAAAGGGTTGTGCTTACCATGAGTTAGTGCTTCATCCAGGAACAACTTTAGCCTCCTGCTTCTGAGCCCAAAAACTTTTGCTGTCTCATGCAGAAGACCTTTGTAGGTTAATCCATTCTGACCAACAGGGTTTTCCATCAGGAGAGTTCCCACTGTTCCTTTCTGGCATTCTGGACAAGATAAAACAGCTGAGTCACTATTGGGGAGAAATGAAATCATTTATCCAGGTAAATTCAAATTTAGAATTTCTTCTTCTATTTCATCTCTATTTCTTCATGGTACTGAGAGAAAAATTAGCAATACCAACCTACAGATATTCACTAAGTTCATGAATTATAGAGACAGAAATGTAAGTGATGACTGACAGCTTGACCAACAAAAGAAACTTCTTTACATGGGTTAACAGGTTAACACAGTCTGGGAAACATGAAATGTTTCAACAGGACATAGAAACCACTTCATGCAGGAACTCACCAAGCACCTACTGATGATCAAATCCCTCATAAAAACCACCTTTTTGGCTCCTGCAAGCTCTCAGTAGTGTCAGAAAGGGTTCATACCAGGGCACAGGGCACAGGGCACAGGGCACAGGGTAAGAGCAAGTTACTGAAACAACTCAGCTGCTCCCACGTGAGCTTTCAGAGTGCCAGATTAGCAGCTGGGAAACACACACACCCCTCTATACCCCAGAGCAGGTATATAATACAATTTATTTGGCTTTTAAATAGCACTAAGAAATGTTTCACAGTTTGTTTCCAATGTCCTGGTAAAGAGCTGACTCTTCATTCAAACTGGTCTGGTTGAGACTCAGCCTTTTACAACAAGCTGCACAGGTGAGCTGATGGTCAGAAACAGGAAAACAATGCCCAGGGGCTCATGTTTAACTACTGCCCCTTATCTCAAACTGCCTCTCCTTTTCTCTTAGGAGAAGAGGGAGAAAAGCTCAGTATAAACATTGCTTTTATCAGAAAGTACACACTAGGAAAAAAAATTTAAAAAGTCACCATCTACCAATGAAAACCTTCATCTGTGCACCAGCAAGTGAAAGGCCAAAGCTTGCAGGACAGCAAGCCCAGGCTGGGCAGAAGCAGCTCAGCCCCACGTACCTTGTGGCTTTGCATTGATCAGCTGCAAGTTGATGTACTGGCAGAGCAGGGCACTGGGGGAGCTGGGCAGGGCAGGGGCTGACCCTGCTGTCACATGCAGAGTCTTCCCACTGAGGCCCAGCAGGTCTGTCTGGTTGATCAGCTCTGCAACACAAAGTGACACCAATCAGGCCACCCCAGGAGCTGACAAGGAGGCTCTCACTCCTGACCCCACTGCAGCAGTGTCTCCTCTTTCACAATCCCATCCTCAACAGCGAGCTTCTCTGTTGGAAAAATGGAATTGGTGCAGAAATATTTGGTTTTCATGATAACACAAAGAGGGTGCTTCGTTTGCTGTGGAAATTAGCTCCTATATAACATTTCTTATGCACATAGTGACTTATGCAATAAAAACAGTTAGCTAACTTCAAACAAGCAAGAAATTATTCACTCAAGCCAACTACTCCTATCTCATTACATGAAGAACTGTGATCTTTGCTTGCACCCAGACTTCCCTGGCCAAAGCAGCATTGGGAATGTGTTACTATGCAACATCAGGATGTTTATTAATATTCAATACATTAAACTCCAGAAAAAAACAAACTAAAAAAATTGGAGTCATGGCTCATGAATAAAGGCTCCTCCATGAGTATCTGTGTGTAATGCCACCACAGCTCAAGATCCAGCACAGCTCCAGCCAGGCAGATGGAGAGAATGGGGGAAAGACCAGACCCAAAGCAGGAGCCCTGTCTCCAAGGACATCAGAAACAATCCCTGAAGTGCTGGGAGGAGAAGCTGATGAGGTTTCTGTGACAAAAACGAATTCTGCAGCCTTGCCTGAGCCTTGAGGTCAAAGAGAGCCAGTGATGGGCATGGTATTAAAGATACACAGGAATAACATCACTCTCTGCTGCAAAGAGTTCCAGAGATCAAATCCATGGAGAATTTATGCATTTAATTTCTCATCAGGACTGTGTGTTCCTGTACATATGGAAGAGGCACACCTGTCAGCTCCAGCCACCAGGTGTTCATTCCATGGCAGCCCCACTCTCAGGTCACGGAGCCCAAGCTGTACAAAGCTCATTTTCTATCAGTCCACCTGAAAGAATCTCATGGAGACTAATTTATAAATTCATACATTTTGTAGGTTTATAAACTTACAAATAATTTTTAAAAACCCTTAACCGAACACCCAGCTCCCAAAAAAAGCCCCAAGCCTTCAAAAAATCTAACCCTACAAAAAGGTGAACAGCAATCACAAGCTACAAATTCTCAAAATTCTCCAAAGTTCCACAGAACAGGGTGGGATGCACTGGGGAGCATTTACAATATTGCCCAAGGAAGTACAAAGGAGTACTTCAAGCAGCACCTAAGATTCTAAAATGTGCAGCTTGCAAGTTATTAATTTATATACAAACATATAAAACCTGGTATTTTGAATACCAATTTTTATATATTTGTATATAAATTTGTAATAGTTTAAAGAAAAAAAAAAAACAAAAGCCAAACACTGCTCTGGCCTGTTTGAGGTGCCAGGCACGTGCTCAAGCACAGGAAGGAGATTCGCTTTTGGTTTTATTTTCAGAAAAGCAAGAAAACAATTGAATTATCAAGTGGAGAGGAATTATCAAGATTTCATCCAATGGAAGGGAGCCAGGGGCAGGTTTTTGTTAAACCAGCACAAGTTCAGGCCACAGGAAGAGAGAGCACAGGGGAGCAGGGGGTGACAGAACACTTGGTCCCAGTAACTCCCAGTTTGCCATTCCCCAGCTGGCAGCGTCCCCCTGGATCCATGCAGGGCAAGGAGGCATGAGCTGCAGTAAGGGGGGGTTTGCCCAATTAACAAATTAGCATCTGGCATTCCAAGAGCACTGACATTTTCCCAGGGAAGAGCTCAGGCACAGTGCTGTCAGAAAAGCCTGTTCACAGAACCCTCTCCTAAGAGCAAGAAAAAATGGATCATTTTTTCATATGTATCAACAGACTTGAAGGCAGGCAGGTATTACAAGTGCTCATCAAAATCACTTTAAAAGTCAGTTCTCCCTGCAGCTGGGGTTTAAGTGGTAATGCTCTCCTCTAAGGTACCTTATAGCCTTTTAAAAATTGAAGATTAAAAAAACCAGCCATCTGAAAATCATGAAGATGAAATAAGACATGGATCAAAAAGTTTGTAGGGGGAGTTTTGCCCCACCTTCTTTGCCCCTCCCACCCCCCCTTTTTTTAAAAATCCCTACATCATCTACAGATGCATTTCTTCCCAAAAATGTTTGAATTGAAAATGTTTTAAATAAATCTTTTTCAATATGGGCTACTTCCATGAAAGCTGAGTACAAGTCTACAAGCATCCCAAACAAGGAGTTTAGAGAGTTTTCAGCAATCTTGAGGAAAAAAAAGTCACAGACAACTTTGTTTACCATCTGACTTGACCCAAGCCTCTTCCCTTTGAATTTATTTTTTTTTTATGTAGAAAGAGACAAATTCTATTTTCAATTTCTGAAGGTCAAGTCCCAGAGCCTTGTTTGGGGATTGTGCAGTTCCTCAAAATACCTTAACATGCTTTTGGGGAGGAAATGTTTAGCCCATTATTCCAATGCTGCACTGAAAAGCAGGGACAGGACCTGTCTGAGCCTCCCTTAATAGAAGAACTGCCTGATCCTGTGCCACAGCACAACCCTAAGGAAACCCTCATTACAATTAGAGGAGAAGAAGATAATAAATTACTGCAAGTAAAGTGGACAGCCCTAGAAAACACAGGAAGGGAACGAGGAGCCAGAAATATGGTTTTACTGGGTCCCAATTTCATTAACACACATGGGAACTATTCAGAAATGACTTGTCTGGAGTGCACAACCTCTCTCTGCAATTCCTCTCAGACACAGCGACTGATTCCAACCCCTGCTCACCTCCAGAGGCCCTGGACTCACCATGAGGCCTCACCTGAGGTTACCCACACCAAGGCTGGGCAGATAAAGCAGATGGATTGTATCCAAAGCAAACACTGCAATTCTGGTTCTATTCTCTGACACCTTCTCAGGAATTTTCCTGGCACATGCCTTGAACTGTGACTCCCCAGAAAGCCACATCTGCTGACCAATACTTGTTTGAGATGTGACAAACTGCAACAAAAGCCAATTTGATAATCTTTCCAAGGGAATTTCCATGTGATTAATAAGTGGGCATGGAAAATACCCTGCTCTGCCCAGACCACTGACACATACTGAGAGGTGAAATTCAGGATGCCAAGATGGAAGTCCCAAAATGATTCCTAAGGAGCACAAGTGAAATGGAAAGGAAAAGAATAAAGCCTTCATTGCTACAGCAGAGGAAGAGGGAAGGCTTCAACTTTCCCCACCACTTCCTTTAGGACTTCAGCATTAATGGATTTGTGCATCTTTTTATCTATAAATGGCAGAAAACCCCCAAACATGGAGTAGAACTACTCATAAACCCAATGAGATGGGAGTTTCTCCCAACTCCCCTGGGCCTTTGCAGGTCATCTCTTACTATCTGTGGTGACAATGAATAAGAGAAGTGCAGGCACAGACCACACTGTTATCCCTCCTACTTGGAAAACCATTTCAAGGAAAACCATTTCCTCCTTCAAAACACAACTGGAACTTGAGGAAGATACTGAAGGATTTCCACTAAATCCCCTTTGACTGAAAGCAAAGATTAATCCTTTTGTATGATGGGACTGTTCAGCTGAGCTGAGCACGACCTGAAAGATTTATCACGGTGAGCTAATGGATGACACCAGATGGGAAACCCCCCAAATCATCCTAGAAATATTCTCAGGAGAGGACAAGTAAGGAAACCAAGGACTGAGATGGCAACAGTGACACACAGACTACTTCTTTATGTATGTCACTGTTGGACATGAACTGGTGATCCTCAGCAGCCCTGGGGGCACCCCAAAACAGCCAATATTCAGGTACCTCCCTCTCAGATGTGCTTCAGTAGTATTTCCATGAAAAAAAACCACCAATAAAAGATTTTGTAGCCATCCAATTCCCATTTTTACAGTGTTTGGATTTGTTTTTTTTTATTTTTACATTCTTGTGCCTTAACAAAGTTCAAGCTGCAAAAATATTCCATAGGTTTTTCTAAAAAAAGAAGAAATGCAGAACTCCTCAAGGTTCTCCAGGGTGGAAAGGCAACATTTTTCTTCTACAGATCACAGTTTGCATTCAGCTTAAGTTCTCACCCTGCCTACTGAGGCATTAGGGAAAAGAAAGCATGGAAAGGATGATGGCAGCTGGCCATCGAGATCCAGCATAGCCTGGGCCCAGTGGAAACAGTGAAATAAATCACATTTTGTCCTGATGAGAACTGCAATGGAAGCAAGATAACAGATGAGCACCATTAGCAGCAGCTTTTGGAAACATGTTGATGTGACTATAAACACAGTCTCATAAGCTAAGAACTATAAAATGGAATATTTCCTTACCCATTTTCTTGTCAATTTGATATAGCTAGCTAGACAGATATAAATTACACAGTAAATAATTATACAGTAAATGACTCCTAGCTGCTGCTAGAAAGACTTTCAATTTTCCTTGTCATACTCCATTTACCTGTGTTTCCATTAAAAACTGTCAGTTTGGAATTTTTGAGACCAAAAATGCAGGAGACAGCATCTATAAGTCCAGTGAAATTCAAGGTATTATCTCCTTTTGGATTTTCCAGCAGCAACACACCATCTAAAACCAAAATTAAGAAATAAAAATTCAGTTTGGAAGGAATATCCAAGTTCTAATGGTTTTCTAATGATGCTAATTACTTCCAATGAGTTTCTAGGCCAATTAAAACTGGCAACACTGCATCTTCCCCAATTTTTTTACTGGGAAAGGGGAAAGAAAACAGAGAAATGGACTGATGTTACTTCAGATTTGTCGTGTAGAAGTTATATTTGCTTTTATTAGCAAGGCAGTCCCATTTATATCTTACTAAAGTACAAGCCAGCATTATATTGGTTAAAAGCTGACAGACTGTGCCCTCTGGGATGGTTACCAGCTTTTCCAGCTGGATTCAATCTCACTCAGGGAGCAGCTCTGTGACCATGTCCAACAAGGCACACTTATTTCCATACATAAACTGTCAGTACATGCAAGAAAAAACCACCCCAAGTGCATTTAGTTTTCTCTCTTTTTAATATATAACTCATCCTTGCAACACCATCACTGCACCCATGCCCATTGCCCAAGACACAGTCAGGCTATCCTTTAGTTTGAAGTATTCTTTTTGTCTCTGTACTTCATATCTGAGCTTTTCAAACCATCTCCTCCACATCCAGGCCTCACCTCTTGCACAGTGCTACAGCAAGAATGACAAATTCTCAAGCCCAGCCACAAATCCAGAGGGTGTACCCTTCACAAAGACACTCACACACAAACTCTCCCTGGAGCAGGAGTAACAACTCTCGTGTCCACGGGAGTGTTTCCCTCAGGAGAAATCACAGACAGGAGTGGTTTTGCTTTGAATAAACTTATTTTCAAGAATTATCTAAAGCTCCTGTTGGAGGGGAGGCTGCACCATCTTTCAAATGCATTCAGGCTCCAGCATTCACCACACCTTTTCCAAACTCTCCCTCACACTGATCTGGTGACAAATCAAGCTGGGGATGTTCATTCCTACCTTGCTCTGTCCCATTGACACAAACTTTGAGGTTGACATAGGCACAGGCTGGGCCAACAGACTGACACACCCCACCTCTGACCAGTGTGATTTCCAGCTCTGATCCCTTCAGCTGGGGAAAGAGAGAGATCAGTGTTATTTCAATATTGCTTTATTAAACAAACACAGCAAAATATTCTCCTTCAATAAGATCTTGCCTTGTTATACTGAAGGTGATTTCCCATAAGAGAGGGATTTTTCCCACATCTTCCTTCAGTGACAGTGCTTCAGACATGAATCTGCCTGTACCAGATGTCAGGAAAGCAGGGAATAAACAGCCTGACTTTCACAAGTGATGAGCAGTGATGACACTCTCCCGAAATACAATCCCAAAGCAAATCTGCCTGAGAGGAACACTCTTCCAGAGAAACTGAGAGTACTCCCAGGGCCCTGCTCTCAGTCACTGCCTGGAGAAGCCTCCATTATATCCCTGGGGGACCACTGTGACCCCTGGGTCACACCTGCCTTGGTACCACCAGCCTTTTGAGTATCTCCCCAGAAGCTACCAGTGACCCTGCCAGACCTGGAGGCACTCCAGGAAATCCAAAATGGATCTTCCAAAAAAGATCCAGAAATTACCCACATGAACAACTGGTACTAAAAAGAGCACTTAAGCCTTTTTTTCTTTTGTAAATGTGGAGATGGTCTTTGGCAAGAAACACAGTCCAAAGGGTGACAGACAAATTTGGAAGTGTCATTCTTTACTGAAGTCTTATTACAAAGTAGGGAAAAACATTTATGCAGCAACAAATGCTATTCTGTGTTTATCCATTCTACCAACAACTCAAAATTCATTTTTCAAGTACCTGCTTTTCTGCCCCAATAGTTTCTGAAAAACTGCCTTTTTGTTTGTTTGTTGGGGTTTTTTGTTTGTTTTGGGTTTGGGGTTTTTTTTGTGGCTTGGAGCAAGTCTTTGGGAAAGGAGCTCAGAATTAAAGCCTTGTATCAAAAATTGATCCAGGATAATTTCCCAGAAGTAATGATTTGAATGTAATCACAATAAATGTAAAAAGGACAGAATGCATTTTCTTTCTGTTCCAGTCCTCACATATATTCAACATCAAGCAGACTCCTGTTACTCCTCTGGGTAACTTCCAGAAATTTGGTGCAAGGATCCTGCCACAGCTGAGTGTGTAAGTACACACTCACATGAAAGGATTTCTCAGGAGGGGCTCTGTTCTCGATGTGACAAAGAAGCTGCAGCAGAACACGGAGTCAAGCACCTGCCCCAAGCAACCCATCTCTGCAGGCCCAGCAACAGAGACTTCCAAGGAGCACTTGACACTTGCACTGAAATCTCAGGCACCTGTTTCTCTCTGCAACGTCTATTTAAAAGTCTCAGTGTGTGACACACAGTTCAGAGGCACATCAAGCCCCTAAGCACAGAAAAGGCTGCAGCAGGCACAGAGCACCTCCACAAGGAAGTTCTCTGGGGTGACTGTCCCTGCCCATGGTGGAACTACAGGATCTTCAAGGTCCCCTCCCAGTCCATTCCGTTCCATCCACCCAGCCCATTCAATGACTCTGTAACTGAGACTCCTTAAAATAAAATAATAATGAGCAAGTGCATGACTTCTGTTCTTCTGTGCCTCCATTTCCCACACACAGACTGCACCCCCTCAGCACTCAGGACTGCAGCATCTCATAGAATCCCAGAGTGGCTTGGTTGGAAGGTACCTCAGTGACCATCTCATTCCACTCTTCCTGCTGTGGGCAGGGATGCCTTTCACTCTTCCAGGCTGCTCCCAGCCCCATCCAACCTGGCCTTGGGCACTTCCAGGGATCCAGGGGCAGCCACAGCTGCTCTGGGCACCCTGTGCCAGGGCCTCCCACCCTCCCAGGGAACAATTCCTTCCCAATATCCCATCCATCCCTGCCCTCTGGCAGTGGGAGCCATTCCCTGTGCCCTGTCCCTCCATCCCTTGCCTCAAGTCCCTCTCCAGCTCTCCTGGAGCCCCTTTAGGCACCAGAAGGGGCTCTGAGCTCTCCCTGGAGCCTTCTCCTCTCCAGAGAGAAGAAGCAGCCCAATTCCCTGCTCATGGTTTTGTTTGAAGCACCCTCCCTGCCAAGGTTTCAAGGTGGCAGGAAGCCCTCTCAGCTGGATGCCCACAATGAGACAACTGCATTTCTCTAAACTGAGCTATCAGCAGCCCCACAGAACTGGCTGGCAGAACAGTGTTATTTAGTGGATTTCTGTACATTTTCTCTGTCTGAAACTCAACATTTGTGCAAATGCATGGCCTGACCTACAAACCTCTCCCAGGGTCACACACCAGCTCATCATCTCCACAACTGAAAGGATTGCCTGGTTTTTTGCTGACATCCCAGATGACAGCCATCAGTTCTATCCATAAAAGCCAGGTCAGGTGCCTGCTGTCAGGGTAGGATTTCATCTCTACATACACAGCATTATCTACCACTAAACCAATACCAATCTTTCCACACTAAAATATACTAAATTAGATTTAGGTAAGAGTAAAATAAGCAGGGGTGGGGGGAATCATACTTGCACAGGCATGAAAGTTTCCATGGAAAGCAACAGTGACCAGCACTAAAGCTCAGGTACAGCTGATTTGAGGCAGGCAATCAGCCAGGTGCTTCCCAGCACTGTACTTCCAGCTGCTTTTACATTCCAGTTCAGATTTGATGTTGACTTTGTATCAAACTGTCCATCAGAAGTATCAAATAAGTACTTAGAAAAAAATCTTAAAAGATTTTCAGTGATGTCTCAACCACAGTATTTACTTAAGAGTTTTCCCCCTCTTTGTCACTACATGAAACTGATAGTTTTGAAAAACTGCCAAACAGGGCTTTGTTTCAAATCTGTACAACTTCAGAAGTGCCATTAATAACTATAAAACATTTCCTTTACATGTACTATTAAGATGGATGAAATGTGGCCTTTCCTTTCAGCTATTCCCTGCTTCCCAGCCATTCTGTACATCAAATTTCAAGTCTGATAGGCCCTACACTCTCATGTAAATTAATCTTTGTGATCCAGCAGGACATTTACGTTGAAGAATAGTTCATTCACAGTTCTGCTAGGAATGTCTTTTGAATGAAGTAAGCTTCAGGAAAAACATGGCAAAACAATCCTCAAATATGTCAGAAGAAGCAATGAAGGAAAACAACAGAAATTGCTGCTGATTTGAACTGTGAAACTACACTTTTACAACAGACAACTTCAGCAACACAGGGCAGAGGAAAAAACATCCTTAAATATTAAACAAGTTGGTCTTAAGCCAAATTTAGCCTCAAAGGAGAAGTTCTAATACAAAAGTCTATTAATCTAAAGAAATCAGAGCAACAACATTTGGGCTGTTCAAACAACACACTAATCCAAGTACAAATAACTGTGTATTAAGTTCAGACAAACAACTGCCTCAGTTATTTACTCTGGTATCCAAGCAGCTTGATTTTCAAAAACACCACGCTTACAGAACCCAACTCCTTTCTTTTATAAACCAAAAAAGACTAATACAGAAAATTATAAATAGAAAACAATATCTGCTCTATCCCACAAATAAATATTGACACCATTATTCTTTAATGACACCATTATTCCATTGGAGCAGCTTGCTGGGTTACAAGCAAATGAGATGAACTATGCAAGCAGTGCTCTTCCTCCTTACTTGGGTTGTTTCCTGGATGAGAACTTCCTTTGAGGTAGGCACTGGGTAAGGCTTCAGGTCTGCCTTTATAGTGGCAAAAATGAACTCGGCGTGCTGCTGGATGACAGTGTCCAGGTACTCCCCCTCTGGCAGGGCCCTGTAGTACACTGTGATCTCATCCGTGGGGACCAGGTTCCTCTGCAGGACACACAGACACACCATTACTGACAGCAAAACCACAAACCAAGAGAGGAATACTTGTCAAGGCAAGAAAAAAAAAGGTATTTTTCAAGCAGTTGTTAAAAGGTTCCACTAAAGACTTAGAAAAAAGCCTCTGCAAAACCACCAAGAATCTTAAAACATGGGGGTATAGGCAAGATTAAGTATATTGATATTCATTATAGTGAAAATCAATTATGGCTTTATGTCATTACAGAACTAAATTTAAATAAATCACCCAGAAACACAACAGGAGAGTTTTCACAGCCACATTCCTTCCTGGTTATATTTTTTACAGAAATAAATCCTCTTAAGTTTTATACATGTAAAAAACTTAAAAATATATAAATCTGCATAGGTGTGGATATATATATATACTTAAATGCACTACATGTGTGTATGTATATATATTTTATATCTATTAAATCTTGGCAATTTTTTAAAGATTATATATAATATAATATAATGTAAATATATATATATAATGTAAATATAATATATTACATTATATTATAATGTGTAATATATATAGTATAATTATATAGTAATATTACATTATATTATATAAATATTATATAATATAATGTAAAATATATGTAATTATATAATATTTATATTTATATATATATATATATATATATATATATATATATAATGTAAAATATATCTATTTTGGTAAAAATTTGTAGTTTTTTCAGTCTTATGCTGAAGAAAGGTCCTTTCCAACCCAGACTTTTCTATGAATTTATGATTTATGCAGCCTTAACTGCACAGATATCTTTTCCAAAATAACATGCCCTACGAAAATTTTCTCTACACATCCTTTAGAGCTCTTGCAAGGGAATCCAGTCAGAAAGCCATAGATGAGGAGTAAATGATAGAGGGCTTCAGGTTTAATTAAAAATGCCATCTCTGCTGCATATTGCCCAGATAGCTGAAAAGGAAATGAAAATGTCTCGTCCCACCCTAGTGGCTGCTCACCTTCTTGCGGAGCTTCTGGATGCGATTGATCACTTCCCGGGCAACGCCTTCATCCACCATGGACTGGTCTGGGGTCACATCCAGCAGCACCAGAACCTGAGCAAATGCACAGAACACTGATGAACAGGTGACAAACTGGAAACAAGGTGGAAGTAACACTCTCAGGAGCTCAGGATGCTTTTAGAGAGCTCCTCATGTACAAAATATAATGCTGGAGGGAGTATTGAATAGCTCCAGGATTCACACACTCCTGGAACTTGCTGAACTACCTGAACTAACAAACCCAAGCCAGCTTTCACCTCACCATTTTCCTATTGCTTCCTGAGGAACTCTTCCCTTAATCAAAAAAGAAAGAGAAGAAGTAACCAATAAAATACCTGAGCATCGGAGTGTGCCTCAAACTGGGAAGATCCCTCTGTCATCTGATACATGAGACGCAGATCTTCCCCATGGAGTTCGTGTCCTTCCACAACAATGCTGCCTGCAGGGTTGGCAGATGGAGAGCATCCCTTACCATCCAAGTAAAACCCCCATTTTTAAATTCAGAAAGCTTTAACGCAGTATCAGACTTCAAACACGTGCAATACATATATTGGCAATGCAGTCAAACAGCAGTTCAGCACTAGTAAGCAGCACTGAATTATCCCACATTCCCATTTTTCACACAGGCACTTCTCCAGGCAGCAGAGCTCACTAAAACACAGGCACTTCAGCAACTGTTTGTGTGGAACCATCTGAATGGAATAAAACTTAAAAATAACCTGTATACTCCACCAACTCCAAATTTCCATTTAAGCAGTTCGTTAAACAGATTTAGCTGCAAAATTCACACCCCCTTGTAACTCTGGAATCAAAGGAATGCTTTTAGAATAAAAGCTACTGCACAAATACTCAGTTCCAATCTGATTCAGTCTCACAGAAAGCTTCTTCTCTGCTTCATCTTGGCTTTACAGTAGCACTTAAAATTGGAGAACATCCTGAGTGGGAAGGGACCCACAGGGACCACTGGGTCCAACTCCTGGCCAGACACCCCAACAATCTCACCCCAGTGCATCCCTGGAGTGTTGTCCAAACACTCCTGAAGTTCTGGAAGCCTTGGGGCTGTGCCCATTCCCTGGGATGCTCGACACCCTTTGGAGGAAGAACCTTTTCCTATTATCCATCATAAACCTCCTCTGACAGGAAGGAACAGTTTAACAGGAGAACAATTTAAGATCGGCGTTTGTGGCCATTTCTAATTTACTGTCAGAAAAATACTGGAAATAAAAAAATCCCAATTTTCTCCTTGTAACAGCTGAATAAGGGTAGTAAGAGGGGAGCAGGCCTTAAGCTCCTCTAAGCCCACAGAAGGATACCCTGCCACGCTTGAGTGTTGGAGCTGTTTTTTCCAAATAACAGGACGGGACTGCTATTCCTTGAGCTTTATGGCAGCATCAGCCTCATTACAGGGTGAGACAACTGAAAGATGGCAACAGCTCATCACGTCTTGCCAACAGCAGCCAAAGTTCTCTTTGTTACAAGGCCTTTTAAAAGTTTTCTAACCAATAGCAAATTGCTAAGAGCTTACAGACATCTGCATAAACCAATCATTAAAACTAAACATATACCTTTATATCTAACAACAGGTGCTCATTTCTTATTTTTTGCTATTCAGGAACTTTTTATACTCTTCTATAAACAAAGCACAAAGCCTCATTATTAGACTTTTCTATTGCCTTGCTTGACGTATCTTTCTGCTTGCTAAGGCCTACCTCCACACAGCACTGAAACACAGTTTTATTATTACATGTCCTTGTTCCTGTGTCTTTCTGTGGGCCTGATATATCTGGGTCTGAGAGATTTTAGCCTGCTAGCAGCTTCTAACTTTTCCCAAGGAAAAATTACTCAAGAAAGCTTCCTTTCGAAACAATCTTGGTAAACAACTATCCTTTCTCCAAACAAGCTTTCTCCAGGTGGTGTTTTGCTGTTTCTCCAGTTTAACCAACGGGATTGGAGAGGTGTTGTTCCTACTCATCAATCACATTAAGTCTGTATCAGAACACCTTATAAAAACCAGTAAGAATTAGACAATAAAGCCTTTTTTTTCTATGCTCTTTGCCTTCTGAAATACCTGGAGTCTCTCATCTTTCTTTCATGTCCTCCAGCAACATCTTCCTATCTCTAGGCCTGCATCTACACAGTACACAGCTCTGAGAGTTTCCTGCTGTTTCTCTTTCCCACACCCCAGGGGTCTGTCCCGGTCCAGACCTGTCTCCTGGAACCTCTCCAGCTGCTCGCTGCTGAGCTCCTTGATGGCAGCCATGACGGACTTGAAGGCTCCCTTGAGGCGCCGGCCCAGCACGGTGTGCTCGGGCTCGGCCCGCAGCCGCACGCCGTACCGGCCCTTGTCCGCAGACAGCGTCAGCGCCCGCACGTTCAGCTCCTGCGGGGACACACACACACACACGGGACACGGCATCAACAGCGCTGCAGGCACGTGTGCGTTTGCAAGAAATGGTTTATAAGCTTTAGTTATTGTTGGGGAGGATGAAGTAGCTAGGCCGTGCAGAGATAATTTAATAGTAAAAGATTCTAAAACCATGAAACCCACAAGAGGAATAGAATTAAAAGGAAAGTTTGAACTGTAAGCATGGACAGGAAGAAGATGATTAAGCAGCTGAAAGGCCTTGGCTGGGTGGGTCAGTGACACCCCTGCCAAGACAAAAGGATGAATGAAAGGCTGCACCTTCTCAGGTATCAGGGATAAGGTGGGTTTCACAGGTTTTGGTATGTAGAGTAGTATTGTAATGTTGTAGCTCCCATAGGCTGTATGTAGATTCTGTAGGTTTTGTATCTTAAGGTGATTGGTTAATGTTCATTGGCATATTCACGATAGAAAGGGTTAAAATGGAATGTAACAGAGAGTTCGCCCTCTTTGCGTGCCTTCCCTTGGCCCCTCTTGGACTTTGCACTGGATCCCTGGACCCTTCCCCAGTTAGGCTGCCTTCCCACAACCAATAAAGCACGTGTTCTAGAGTATCCTGATCTTCAGGTCATCTCTCTCGTGGACTACAAGCGTGTTTTCTAATAAGTTATGAATACAGTATAGTTTTTATAGTTATAGTTTTTATAGTTAGTGTAGTTTAAACACCTTAAAAGGGCCTCTTGTCCTAGAATGTATTCTTATCATAGTTGTAAGGGTTTTTCTATTGCTACGCTTTGTGCCTGCCATGTTTTGGTTTTGGGAAATTTCATTCCCAGGCACGGTTTTCGTACACAAAGCCACACAATGTAAACTATTGTGTGTTTTCTACATCTGTTCCTAGAGGAGAAACTTTTGTAGTAGTCTCTGAACTGGCCAATAGTTCCCAAGAGTCCCACCTCTGAGGTGGGCACATCTGAGAAAGTATAATAAGAATCAGAAAAATAAACCAGAGTCTCCTCCCTGCGAGGAGATCATCGCAGCCTTCTAAATCACTCCCTGCCTCATTCCTGAGTGTCCCACAGCAACAGGTTTCTAGGACAACTAGAGTCTCTGCCTGGAGACTCTTCTCTATTGGTTTCTTCTTGTTTCATCCTTGTGTTATGCAAAATTTTTCCCTTTGTCCATCATGGAATTCTTATCTTTAAGGTCCAAGAGCTTCGGCCACTAGTTGGCTCTTGAGACCACTCCCAAACCTGTATTGGATTTGTTAGAATTTAGGTAACTTAGTTGGTATGTAGTCTTTGGATTGTTTTATTGGTTTGTTTAATTTGTACCCACCTCCTGGACTGCATTGTACAAAACCGCCCTGCAGCCCCAGGCTCGGGGTCTCTCTCAAAGGCACCCACCTGAGGCTGGGGGATCCCCTGACCCCCCCCCAAATAAAGCCTCTGTTTCCTGAAAGCCTCTGAAGAGTCCCCTCTTTTTACCACAGCCATGACAGTGTGAGCCAACTGCCTGTGAGCCAAGACCCCACAAACGAGTATTGCTGTAGAGTGTCAGAGCTGCCGGGAGCCCAAGCTGAACACCAGGCTGGGCCAGAACCAGGTATGCACTGCAGCAGGCAAGGGACAAGGGGAAATGTGCAAGGCTTGTATGGGGTTGTCTCTATGGACAAGTCACTGGCCAGCACTGGGAGAGTGTTCTAGGGTGATTTTATGATGCTTGTATCCCCAATTGTCTGTTCTGTTTATTAAATTCTGTACCTTGAAATGGTTCTGGGAGCAAAGGGGGAGAAAGAAGCAGCAGCAGTTTGTTTTGAGAGAACTGCCTGACTCCCACACATCCTTGCTCCGGCCGTTCCTCTGAGGCGTGGACAGCGGTGGGACAGAGATCTCCTGTGCTCTTGGTTAGTTTTAGCTAGCTGAGGCAGAGAAGTTCCCTGGACTCATTTTTTTCCCCCTTTTCTTGGGACTGTTTAACTCTGCTCTGGACTGACAAACCCAGAGGAGCAGCGAGGGCTGGCACCTGCGGCCTCTGGGCCTGGAGCTCCAGAGGGAATGGGGCTGGTGAGAGATTGAGTGAGCTGAGCTGCACCCACAGCAAGGACTGCCTCAGTCTGCCATCTCTCTGGACCAGCAAGAGGTTTTATTGCTTCATATTATTCATTCTTTATGCTTGTGGGCATTTTGTTCGTTAAATAAGTAGCTTTTTCCACTTTTCTCCAAAGAAGTTCTTTTTCCCGGACCAGCTGGGGGCAGGGGGCCATTTGGGTTTGCCTTCCAGAGGAACCCCTTCAGAGGTTTCCTCCCAAATTTGCCCTAAACCATGACAGAGAGCAAACAAAGCCAATCCTGAACCCACCCTCAGCAGCAGAGCCCATCCTCACCCTCAGCCTCCAGGCAGCAGTTCTTTGTGGTTTTCAGACAGCTCTCCCCTCGAATTAGCCCCCTGCTCAACAGCCCTTTTTATTTCCCCTCACGACTGCCTGAAGAGCTAAACCCATTCCCTCTTTGTGCAGTGGTGGAGCTCAGGAGGGAAAATTCTGCTGGAATAGTCCTTTCAGAACACATCAAGCCAGGAAACCATAACCAGCCATTTTATGGTTGAGACTGTACAAAATGGCATCATTTTGTCTCTTTACCTGTTTATTCCAGCCCTTTACTGCACATAAAACCAGGCTGCTCAGAAGACCTTCTGGCTGTGCCTTGCAGCCAAAACAGCTTTATAAAACCTGAGTGGACATCAGGAGGGGCCCCAGACCTATTTTTCCAAGTTACAGGTGCAGATTTTGTCCCCTTATCTGAAGGGAACATAGTGGTGCTGTGGGAAGTTTTACACAACAACTGATTGAGAGGACAACATAGTTTTCATATGAGGAAAGACCAAGGCTGGAGCTCTTTGGAGAGAAAAAAGCTGAAGAGGGATATGACTGGGGCTGGAAAACATGAGACACAGACCTGCACGTACATTTCACTGCAATCCAGCAGGTTCTGTCTGCCAGGCTGCCCAACACTTGAAGCATTTGGTGTTTAATGCCCATTGGATGGTGGTCAGAGCTCCCATCACCATCCTACAGCATCACCAGGTGCACTTGGCAAACAAGCTGCTCCAAGGCATTTAGGAAGCAGAAGTAAATGGCAGCATCAGCATGACAGGACTAGCAAGTAGCCAAACATTTGGATTGAGAAATAATGCTTAAATACAACCTCTGAGCTGCAGCCTAATTCCCTAGGAAGTCCTACTGACATGAGGAGCCAAGAATACAACTGAATCTAATTTTATTTAATACATCTTTTAGGAAATCTAATGAAAATTATGCACTTCAGAAATTCAGTTTCAATGGGGTGCTGCTGGAAATGAGCCCACGAGTTGTAAATGACAACCTCGTGGGGGAAAAGAAATAATAATCCAAAAAATAGCTCAAATTGAAAGATGACTTTGGGCCTGATTAGATAAATCACAGAGAAGCCAACTCCAGCAGGACAAGTTTTCTGTACTAATTAGATTAGGAAATAAATCTTTTGTAGACATTATCCATTTAAAAACCCAGAATGAGTCTTAGAAAAACAAACAAATCTGTATCTTAGGTCTGTTTACATCTGTCTCAGTGCTTTGATTTAAAATAATTCTTAATTTTATCTTCCTAATTACTCAAAATTAGCTCCTTAACACATCTTTCAAGTCTCATGTGGACATACTGAGGCAACCAGCCCTTCCCATGACCAGCTGGAAGAGCTGTACGTGGAATGCTTCAACATACAAGAGCCTTTGGCTGGTACCATGTGCCCCAGCTAAGCTCAGTCCTCAGAACAGAGACAAATGTCAGAAATGCTGTGCTGGGCTCTCTAAGCAGGCAGAAAAGAAAAATAAGTATTCATTATGTAATAGTGTAAGAAATGAAAAACTGCTGGGCCCCCCAGCCACAGCTCCCGTGTCAGATCATTCAGCCCCATCACAGGCTCGGTCCCAGGGTTTGATGGAAAAGTCAATTTTCTGTTTTACAGCAGCCCTACACAGGGCTGGGGGTTGGAGGGAATACAAAGGTTGGATGGAAACAAGATTCTGACTGTGCACAGAGTCAAATTTACTCAGAGAAAACCTTTCCCTGGAAGCAGCTGGGATGAGAAGTCCTGACCCAGGCTTGTAAAAGGCCTCAAATAGAAATGAATAAAATGCAACTGTGTCCAGTTGCTAAAAGCCCTCTGGGTTTACTTCATTTTGTGAGCTTGGTTATTTTTGCATGACAACTCTATAATCTGGCAAGTTCTAATATTAAAATCCATTTATTTAAATGACTTGCTGTGTTCTGGAGATGAGAGAGCAGCACTGCAGATCAAAGACTACAGCTCCTTCTGCAAAAGCGATGAATGAAATTTCTGAAGAATTGACAAGTATATTTTTCCAATTCTTTTGTCAGCATCTACACGAAATTAAATGCTGTAATTCTCCTTACCCATTACCTCTGGCATCTGCAAATTTACTCCTGGCAATCACTGAAGATTCTCAAGTTCTGAATAGGCAGGAGGTTGATGAACAAAGCTGCAAATGCAGCCCAAGCAATGCTGCCCAGCCTGCCTGTAATCACTGACCTCTTTAGCTCTGCACCATCCAGTAAACAACAGGATTGATTGCCATGCAGTACAATAAAACACACACTAAGCTCCAGCAGCAGCTTGTTGAATTTTAAGACACATAATAAAACCAGGACAATAGACAGTACTTTGTGTTTGTGCTTCCACAAAGGCATCTGAGTTTGTTTTAATTCATCTCCCCAGAAGAGACAGGGGTTTTGTTTGTCTGCAGCAGCAACGGAATACAAATCAAAACATACTAATGTACAATCCAATTACACAATAATTTTAAAAAATTTAGCTTCTTTTGTTACCTTTCATTAGCTGTAGAAGCTGACAACAAATTTTAGCAACTAGTCTTTTGGAAGCAATTTGAGGAAGCAAACCTCATCTCCTCTAAAACTGGATTCTCTACAATCTATGAATTCATTTTTCAGATCCAAAAAATGGGACAGTCAGAAGCCTAAACTTCACAGAATTCTGCTGTTGAAGAGATTCAGATATTGAAATTATTGTAATTAATAATAACAGCAATTCTGAAGGGAGGGATCATAACTGCCAAGTCTAAGAGCAATAATCAATAAGTTAACATGACAGAAAAGCTTTACAGTCCCACTTGCAAATCAATTACTATTTTTTAATTAAAATTCCTCTACTGAACAATTCTTAAGCATTTAACTCCCAGAGTAACTAAAAGCAAGCAGCATACAGCCCTGATGTAGAGGTCCTGTGCACTGAGCTGTGACTTCCTGAGCCAGTGCTCATTCCCCCAGCTGAATTTTTAGAGACTTGCCATTCATGTGTATTTAGGCTTGGGGAAAGCTCGTGTTGCTGGAATTATATAACACAAGTTTCAGAGGTCCTCCTGTGCTTCATCTCCTGATTTCCCTGACTGACATGGCTGCCCTCACCAAGACAAGTGAGGTGAGCTGATCCTCCTTGGAAAATGCACATTTTTGTTCTTTGCCAAGGTAAAGCAGTTCATCTTGACAATGGCAACTTCAACCACAACATGATGGCATTTTTTAAGCATGTGAGCAGATCTGCTGTTACAGACACATCACTGAAGGGAAGAAAGAACCCTTAAGCTGCCAAGAACAGGCACAGGATGAGAGCCACACCATTTCTGCACAAGGGAAAACCCCCTCAGATCCTGTGCTGCCAGTGCTTAGTGGGAATAGAACGAGAATTTTTGTGTCACTGATCCCTGAAGATGGATTTCATGGCCTTAGGGAATGCAAATGGGTCAGATTCTAACAGCCTCTCATCAGTTTGTAGGATTAAGTATTTCTCAACACTAAACTGCCTTTGGCACATCACTCACTGATATCTCCCCTTTCAGAACAGCTCTCCTAGAAATTCATTTCACCCGTGAGTTGTTAATATGGTCAACAGGGAAGGTTGTTCAGCTCACCAACAGACACAATCCCCTTAAACATGATGTTCTTACCTCGAGTACGTACTTCTCTAAAGACCTGATGTTTTCCAGAGCCTCTGGGTCCTGGTGGATAACTACAACTTCTTTCAAAGGATACTGGGGGAAAAAAAAAAAAAAAACCACCCCAAAACAGGAAGTTAACTATTCAGTTTCCACAGGTTTATCCCAAAGTTACAAAGCTGTTACACATTCCCAGGGTATGACAGGAGATGTGAGGAGTTCTAACCTTGACTGGGATGGTTTTTCTGTCTCTGATAACTCGTCCCAGCTCAATCACAGACTGCAAACAAGAAACGGCACTCTCAATTTTTTTGTCGATGAGATCCTCCCTAGATTAGAAAGGGAACATTATAACAGCTTCATTTTCATCACATCTCTTTGAGCAGACTGAAAACATTTTACCCCCTTCTCTGACATTTCCTGCAACAGACTCAATTATGCCCTGGTTGGGGCAATTTGAAAAATGAATAAGCTGGCTTTTCCTCTCTTTGTGGAGAAGATGAAGAGGAAATAACTTGCTGAAAACAAATACCAGAGCTATTTTTACATCTTTTGTTAGCACCTCTCACAAGGTGCAGAGGATTGAGTCATACAACCTGTTCTAGTAATAGCCAATAAAAGTACAATTTACATTAATAATATCATAAGAAGATGCAGAAAGATATTATAAATAGGCTACTTACAGCAACAATGAATTCCCTGTAACAACAATTCACTGGATCTCAATTTATCATCTTTCTCAGAAATTGCAGATATTTGAGCTTGATGTTTTAGAGTTTAAACATCTTTCCTGGCTCAATAATTTTAACACCCTTCCATTTTGAGACAAGGCATGGTTGGGGTTTTTTTTGCCTTTTGGCATTTTTTGGGGGGTGGGGAGAGGATTGGGGTTGAATTTTTGGAGCTTTTTTTTTTTTTAAGGCTGTTGACATTTACATCTTGTTTCAAATGCACAAGCAGTGAAATGCTCTGATAATGTGGTTTTCCTGATTTGTTGAGTAGATGCACTAATTGGGCAGCTCCTTTAAAACCACTCAGGTATCAAAGCAAGATCAGAGGTATTGGTAAAAACGACAGATAGGAATAAAATTAAATGAACACAGACACTTGCTGTAATCTAACGAGCAGAAGTGCTGGGATGAAAACCACAATTCCAGTAAGGACTGGCCAGAAAAACAGAGCTGCTGAAGCAAAACTTTCAGCTGAAATATGCCCATTGCAGCATTAAGGATGTGAGTTGGGTTCTACCTCTTCTGAAGCTTTAATTCTTCCAAAAACCAATCCCTGAGGATGATTCTCCAACAACTTGGAAATGTGGAAATTACAAGATGGAATATTTTCCTCCCAGAAAGCTTCATACAGGATTATGTGACAGTATTTCAATATCACTGAACAACATTGCAGAGCCACAACATGAGAGTATTTTTCAAAGACTGAATGCAAATCCACAAATTTTAATACAACCCATCTGTTCAGACACTGAGCAACTGAGCATGACATCAGTGTGGTTTGAACACAGGTGTTGAGTTAAGCTCAGCTATGAAAATGGCCAGGTCCTTCAGCTTTATCTCACCACACTGGTAAAGTGGGGTTTTCTGTAACTGCATCCAAGAATCTCTCTTCCTATTAATTGACAATATTGTCCTTATGCTGTATCAGAAAACTTTCAAAGTAAATGCAGCAATGTGCTTTGCAACTCCAGGTGAAACTCCAACTGCAACAAAGCTCTGGATTTGAAAAGGCTTTTTCCATGGGACAAGGGAACAACTGTTACTCAGGGGATCCAATCAATTCCACAAACTAGTAACAGACAAAAACCCAAACAAAATGCAACACAGAGAAAAGTGGTGCAAGCCTCAAATGCATCCCACATTTGCATGATGCAGCAGCAAGTCAGCACTAACTGAAGAGTGACTAAGTCCCTTTAAAATGCTTGTGCTAAGCCCATGCCTGAACTGAGTCCCTGCAAACAACTCCCCATCCTTCCCTGACTCCCTTCTACAGGAGCCCAAACCTATTCCTGGCAGCTCCCTGATCAGGGTGGCATTCCTTGATTACATATTCTTCACAGCACTTGCCCAGGGAACAGAAAATCAGCACCATCATTATGTCAATCCCCAGCTCCCTGTTGCAGTAACTCTCACTATTAAAGCTCTCACAAAGACCATACACCCTCCTCAAAGCATGCAGCAGCCATAAAAAGATACACCATTAGTGAAGGTTTAAATTTTTAAACTGTAAAGTATCAAGGTCAGGTCCCCTGTCCTTGAGGGTTTTCACACTGAGCTGCAATGCTGAAGGGAAGTTTTTCTCTCACTTTCAGATAGCCAGAGCAGACAGTGCTGCAGGAACTTAATCCACTGCAATACCAGTGATCTCTCTGATCCTTTAGGGCCTTTCACAGTTAGGCACTACAGCTTTGAGCCAACACACAGTTTGAGGAGAAAGAAAAGGATATTCCTGCTCACCATAATAAAATATTATGAATTGGGAACATGCATTCCCCTCCTAATTACTTTCCTTCCTATCTCCAGTCCTTTAAGCTAACACATATCTACTGCTTAAATATGGAGGGAAAATTCCCAGCTAAAATTGAGGGTGGAGTGTGAAGTGTACTGCAAAGGAAATGTTCTCCTACAGCAAAGAGACCAAAATTCATCAGATCTTAATCAAAATATAAACATTCTGTGCTCACAGAAAAGAACATGCTCACTAGCATCCTAATGTTTTTTTTCAGAGACAAAGGAATATTTACATTATTAAAGCAGTTTGGTTTCTTGTTACGCAGTTTTAAACTCAAGTGAGGGAGCACTGTTCTGTGAAATCAAAAATCAAACAAACACCCCAAAAATCCCCCAATAACCAAACCTCAATTTTGCTCTCTAGGAGCTGCCTCTTACCTGACTTGGGGGAGCATGAGGTAGTGGATGCTCTCAGTGTTCTTCTCCTGGACCGAGGCTGGATCAATGAGTGTTTTCAGATTCTGGTACATCAGCTCAGTGATAAATGGAGTATATGGTGCCTGTAATGTTGCATTCAATCACCAGCTTTCCTTTATAGCTTGTACATTATGAATCAGTAACACCATGAATTACATAAGGACAGTTCAGCAAAAACAATGCTTACACAGTGTCTGCAACTGGAATGTTATTCAAAATGCAGACTGAAAAAAATAATGGAATTCATACTACTTATTTACCTCCTGGCTGATATTTAAATGTTATTTTTGGGCATCAGGGGAAAAATTATAATGTGTCCTTATCAATCAGGTGATACAGGCCTTCTTTTTACTACCATGGAGCAGATAAGCAAATAAAAGGCCAAAAGATGAAGGTGCTTTTTACATTAACTGCTGTAAAGTTTTATTGAGAGTGGGGTGTAATTAATTCCCTTACCATGAGTCTGCACATGGAGAACAAGACACTAAACAAAGTTTCCAAGGCCATAATGCAGTCCTCAGTCCCATTCTCGCCCTGAAAGAATTCACCAAGAAAAAAAAGCAGTTTTAGGATCAGGAAATGCACTTAAACTTCAAAAGTTTCCTATGTTAATTCAATACACTCGTTTTCCAGACTGTATTAACTCTGAGCAAGTACAAGAGCATTATTGGGCATTTTGGTTGGTTTTTTTCCCACAAAGCAGAGAAAACAGTTAATTTTTGTGCCACTCTCATGCACCAAGTGACAGCATTTAAAGCCAAGATCTTGTGTGGAGCTGCCACCAATCCCATCACCAGGGACTGCCAGGCCTTTGTTGGCAGTGCAGGACTGCAGCAGCTGATCCCTACCTTGAGCCTCCTGCGGTTCATTCTGACGTACCAGTTGGTCAGAACATCCACAAACTTCACCAGCCGAGGCACCACCGTGTACAGCCTGTAAGCTGCAAGGGAAAATGGTTCCTGCAGCTCAAAGCTGCCCTCTGCAAGCCCCTCACTAAGAAACCACTTCATCATTTACAGTCCTGGTGTTGAACACAGCAGAAAGCTCCAAAGAGTGACTAAATATTGATCATTTTACAACTGTATTTTGAATATGCACAGCATCGCTCTCATGCTCGGGACAAACACACTCCCCCTTCCCAAATTGCTTCCCTAATCCCACGCAGACATTACAGGAGCCTTATGCTTTTATCTGACTGGTAAAGAGGATAGTGGATAAGAGACTATTAATGGCAGGGGATTGGGCAAATCCTCCATTTGCACATGCTGCAAACACAGCCAAGGCACTGCAAGTTGAACAGAAATTACTGCCGAACCAGAAAATAAAATTTTCTTAATCACTGCCAACGCTTCCTCCTTCAGCTCAGCAGATTCAAAATGAGATTCAAACCTACCTCAAACCAAGTCCCTCCAAATCAATTCCAGTTTTTCACTATTTTTCTAAGTACCAGGGTAAGCTAAAATGTGAAGCAGCAGCAAGGCTGATGAGGTAAGAGATAAACAGAGCTGTATTTTCAAGTTCTGAAATCACGGAACGCTGCCAGCACCAAGGTCATCACCGACATCACTACGCAACAGGGAAACAAATTTCAGCTCTTCTGAGAAGACTGGGGGGATAAGGGGGATGGACCTTACACAGGACTCAATTTGCTAAGGAAAAACTTCTATTTAACTTCTCTAAAAGCCAAGAGCTTCTTGAGCTCCATTCTGAAGCAATTTCATTAATCAAGCAGCCACTGAGTAAATGAATCACGACTTTAAAAGCTCCATCACACTTTTCACTGTGTTTTGTAAAGCAGAAGTGTTGTTAAAGGCAGAGAGCTGGGATTTAAACCTAAAAATTAAACACTCAGAAGATGCACACCATGGTGGGGAAGACATTATTTACTGGGGAATTTGTATTCTTAAAAAAATCCTAACCTTTCCTCTAGCTATGCATTAGTTAGTTAGGAGACCTGTTATAAACAAATTTTAAAATAATCAAAAACCCCACCCTTCAGGGCCAGTGTATCTTTAACAAGAAATACAGTATTAGCCTGGAAAAATGCATTTCTGTTCTCAATAGCTGCAACCAAATTGTGAAATCTGCTTTTTTGTGACGCGGGAAAAAGACATGGACGTACATGGAGATGCTTCACACTTCTTTTCATTTCAGTCATCAGGAGAAAAGATGTTTTACTAAAATAAGTGCTTGTATTGGGCACTTTAAAATAAAAAATAAATAAATAATTAAATAAATAAAAGAAAAAAAAAAAAAGAAAAAAAAAAAAGAAAAGCCTAATAAGGCTTACTGGTTTTTAATACAGAATTTTAACACCCCTGAAACACATCAGGTTTCAACAAAATGTAACTTGTGCCATTTTCCATGAACATTGGGAATGGGGCTGGGCCTCCTCTTTTCCAGTTGCACACAATCCTGGAAGGCAAAGCTCTCCCCATGCAGGACCAGCAGAGAGCTGTTCCCCCTCTCTGGAGTTTTTCCAGGATCTCTCAGGCACCCCAGAGCTGGAGGGGGCACAGGTTCAGCCCCTTCAGGTGAGGCCAATCCCACACTGACCCCACCTGGGCTGACACTGCCACCCCTCCAAGTGCCAGCAGAAACTGGGACAGAATTACCGTAAGTTGGATTTAATGGAACTATTTTTCCAGGGGAAGGAGATGGGTGTAAAATTCAGAGCTCCACTCTGAAAGATACTGACTGGAATGGAAGGAGGAGAGCCCAGCTGCAGCATCTCCCTGGTCAGTGGGGTCTCCTCAGCACTGCCAGTTTCAAACCTGTGTTCTTACACCCCCTCTGACCTCCATGTGCAGGAATTTGTATTTTTATTTACACCCCCTCTGACCTCCATGTGCAGGAATTTGTATTTTTATTATCTCCTTTATTGAGCATTTGACAGTATCAGTCACTATTATAATCTTCTCTTGTCTATTCCTGACATTTTTCCTACTTGAAGTGATATGAAGTAGAAAATCTTAAAAAAAAAAAAATCCCAAAATAGGTTTGTAGAAGAGATTAGAGTGCCATGTCACAGAACACAAATTCACTGCATCTCATTAAGATCTGCCTGACTGAATCCAGAGTTTTTGCAGAAAAATAAATTGAAAAAATCTGTTTATTAATCCCCTCCAAATGAGACTGCCACTCATTTGATAAGCACATGATGTTATCTTCATCGAACACAAGACAACAGCATTTTACCAACACTGCTGCCTTGGAAGTCTTGACACTGTCATTTTCCAACAGCAAATCTCTTCTCCTGCTTGGAAGGATCTTCTTACTTTGTACAGATGGTCACTGACATAGCCCTTTTTGTCAGCTTCATCTTCCTCTCAGAAATCCAGAGCAGATAATTCAAGTTTCAGCCCCATACTCACCTTCCTACAAATGTTTCTGTTTAAACCACGCACTGATCCAAGATCCCAGGTTCACAAACTCACAAATGAATTTTCTGCTGTCCCTCAGAGTATTTTCCTCTTTATATGCAGCACAGGAACTTGCATAGGCTCTGCTTATTTCTGCTTGGCAACACATGAAACTTGATACAAACCACCATCAAATTTCAAGGATAACAACTTGCAGGAAGAAGCCACATTTTCATCAGTGAGAGGCAGCTTTTATTATACTGCTAGGTTGGGTAGCTTGAGGATTCTTTCTTCCTTTAATGAAATGTTCTCAGATGAGCTCACATGAATTCTGCTCATATCAAATGACCTGGTTTACCCATCACAGCAAGATAAACTCACTGTACTGGTCTTGGTGAGAGGGAGCATCACATCACTCAGAGAGGGGAAAGCAAGAGATGACTGCAGTGCAGGATTGTCCTGTGTCCAGATGAACTCACATCTGGCATTTAGCCATTTCCTTATGAGCTGTTATCCCACTTAACATCCTCCTTCCCAAGCCCAAGGCTTCTAAAAATTCTTCTGAGGGCAACTGAAGATCACAGGCATTGGAGGGGGTTATTTGTTTATTCATGAACAGGGGTAAAAATGGCCAAAGCCACCTTCTTTCCAATATCTGAGCTTCCAGTGTCCTCAAATGCACCAAAAACTCTTCAAATCCCACAGTGACTTTATCTACAAATTTATCAGCTACTTCAGGGGGCCCTTGCAGCATCTCCTCTTTGCAATTAAGTGTCCCAATGTAACATGAGCACCAAGAGGTATGGGATGATAATGAAGACAACATGCAGGAAAAAAAACCTGGACAGTATCTTCTTACAGCTATCCTAATACCATCCATTCTGCTGCACACACTCCCAGAGCACGATTCCAAAGAAACCCTCTCTGTGGAACTATACCAGGGAAGAATTTATTGCCAGTGTTCATGTACCTCTCAAAATTATTTTATTCAGCTGCCTAGAGCACTGCCCATTTTATCCCTTTTTTTAGAGCTTCTCCAAATTCTATTTGGCTTCCTTTTCACTGCTGTCTTTCAGTGACTATTATAATATTATTAATTGCTCCAAGCACTGCAGCAGACGTTGTTACAGCAACAAGCTCCATCACTGAGCTCACAGGATTAGCTGTGACAAAAAAAGCCTCATCACTTTTTGAAATCTCATGAACAAGCATAGCAAAATCTGACTTAACACCCATGAAAGAAGCATTCCATGGATTATGGCAGCTGGTTAAAGATTTCCTTCTTTTTATCAAGTCTTCCATGGAGTTTGGGAATCTCTGTACAAACAGTCAAGTTCTGCACTCAAACACCAAACACCCCCAGACCCCCTGGGCAAAAATGCATACCTGCCATTTCAGCTTTGAAGAACTGGATGAGGGACTGGGTGAAAGAAAGAATCCATTTATCCATGATGTTATTGCTCTCCTTAACTGTGTTCTCATTGTAAAGGAATTCTCTTCCCTCATCCTATCATCAAAACACAAAGCACATTTCCAAGTCATCGGGGTATATAATCAAACCTCTACATCCAATTACCTGTCAGCCACCACTATTTTGGCATTTTCCCTGAGTTACACTGCTTTCCTACCAGCAAACATTAAATTCCAGACACAGGTATGTAAGAGCAGGAGCTGTGGAAAACCTGTCTCCCACTGCTGCCTCACCACAACCTTTAACTGCAAGGGAGGATGGGGATTTGGGATTGTTAAAGCAGCTAAAAAGCAGTACCCTGTGTGCAGGGTGAGCCCCAGCCTCCAGACACAGGGGAGGATCCTCGAATTTACACAGCTCCTTCATCCAGGAGGAACTGAGGCATTCTAAGGAATTTATTATGCAGCTGGATTCTATTCTGTGAGAAGGCCTAGAAACGAGACCATTATCTTTTTCTAAGAACACCTGATAATTTCAACACATTAAAACACAGACAAATGTAGCAACCTGAAAAAACAGGTGGGATTTCTAGCATCCAACATGCACACAGTGCATTTTTGCTGCTTTTCTGGAGCACTGATGTTTGCAGCCATCTGAGAAATGGCATCACTTTGCTGGTTCTGCAGGGCCTTGCAAGCAAGGCCATGTCTGTGCCTGCTTTCCCACATTTTTACAACATGCTGGGGAAAGATTTTGGTGGGTTTTTTTTTATTTACAAACAGTATTTAACAGCTGGTTTTAAAAAGCCTGTAGACCTTCTCCTCCCTCAGAGTCCAGATGAAAAAAATCTGTTTGGATTATTCAACCCAGAAACTACAGATCCACTTTCAGAGTATAAAGGAGAAGATTCATATGAAAGAAATGCAGAAGAGCAATCTCAGTGTGAGGTCAGCAGTCATTAACCAACTACAACAAAGGGGGAACTACAATAAGCATTAAATCACCACTAGACCTGATCCAGGACACTGGGATTTTACTTTCTCTCTTGCAAGAAGCAGAACACAATGAAGAAGCTGCTTAAACCTGTGCATGAAATCTAATTTAAGCATTATCACCTTCAACAGCACCTTCTTTTACCTAATATGGTGCATAGGAAGGATTTCACTATTTAGAAAGAAAAAATCCATCTACTGAATTACCAAACCTATCTCCTGAAGCACCTGGATTTTCCACTGGGGTCTTCCATCCCCAGCTGAGCTAACATTCCAAGATTTAATGGGAACACAGCAAAAAGCTATAAAGGTCACTTTAGACAACTGAAAGGTCACACAGGATAAACAAGTGTATTTTGGGGGTAACATCTACGTTTGTCTGCTGAATGTTATCTAGGGATCCTAAAAAAAAGACTTGTTAAATATTAGGATCTGGAGTTAGCAAGCTTTCTTCCCCAAAGAGGTTGCTAAAACAAATAAACCCAAATGTTTAAGTCAGTTGTTTGCTGTACTGATTTCTGAATTCTGCTGCCTTTATTGATTCAAATGACAGCTCTCCACAGTGACCAGGCTAACACTGCAACTGCACATGCAGTACAAGGTTTGGACTTGTCATTTAGCTCCCACTCTCCCATAAAAGTCTGCACTCAACCTGCTGTCATTCATTTCAGCTGAAAGATTAAAATTGGTTTCAATAGAAACTATACAATATACACATCAAATCTTCAATTTTAATGAAAAATTACTATAAGAAAGAAATTTTAATCTTGCTTTCACACTGAAAGTGTAGAAACTCCTGTCACTCATCCAGCATTTTTAGTAGACTTCAAATGTAACCTACAAGTCTAAAGCATTATTGCTTTTGTGATTTGCCTTTCTTTCCATTCCATTTCTGAATCTTTTTTTCTAAGTTGCATTTAAATAGAACTTTTAAAAAAATTACTGTCATGTTACAGAAGATCATCTCCTTGCTGTGGCTAATGTATTCAGGACTGAGTATTCCCAAGTTAAGCATTTTAATGCAGATTCATGATTAAAGTCCCTGTAAATGAGTTAGCTCAAGAAACTGTCACAGCAGCCACTACTGAAAATAGCTTTCCTGACTGATTTGCAGTTCTGCTCATGTTCAATGTGTGTGGTGCTGAGCACTGATCTCAGTGCAGAGGAACCTGCAGCCCAAGTGACAGAGCCTGCAGGACAGATCCCCCTGGGACAGATCCTCCTGGACTGGAGCTGTGCTGGCCATACCACACAGGGAAAAAAACAACAAAAACAAACCACCACCCCAAAGAAAAAAGCAAAGAAAAAGCAGCAGCACTAAGGCAGGATCAGTGGGAACTGCTGCTCTGGAAACACTGCCAGGAAAACCCACCCAGGTTCAGCAGGGATGTCTCATAAGGATCCCCTCCAGCTCAGGAGGCTTTAACTGGTGTTCCCAGGGTGTGAGGAGCAGCAGGATTGCTCAGTGTGTCCTGACCCCACAAACACAAGGTCTGGACCTCCAACTTCACAAGTCTGAATGCAGCAGCATCCCACTGATGTGAAATAAAAGGGACTCACCAGCACTCTAATCTGAGAAATGAGAGCTCTCACGTCTTGGCAGTCCCCTACCTTCCTCTCCTCCTTTCTATTTAATAAACTTGGTCAAGAAGAGAAAGATGCAGGTGATTACAACTTTATAAAGCATGGTACAAAGAGCAAATCACAAATTAAGAACAAGTATAATATACAACCTAATCTAACTTAGACCAAGACTCCAGAGTCTAGACTTCCATTGCCATCTGAACTTCCCTACAATGCTGACTCCCTGTAAGCCTGAAGAAGCAGCAAATCCCATCCCTCAGCCCCCCAGGTCTGTACCTTGTGCTGCAGGATCTGAACGTTCTGCACCAGGAAGCGATAGGCGTTGTACCAGGGCAGGAACACATCCTTCAGGATATCCCTCACTCCCTCCTCCTTAAACCTCAGGTTTTCTGCTCTTACCACGGGAGAATTGATCAGGTACAACCTGCAAAATAAGAGCACAACACTTCAAAGCTTAAAACTGCACATACTGATAGGGTTTCACAGGAAAAACTCCAAAGATGCCTTGATTGTAGGCCTGTAACAAACTGAACATAAAACCATTTACTAGTAACTGCTACTGGAGTTTTTCAAAGAAGCTGCATACAGAATTTGAATTCAAATTTTCTTTTTTACTCTAGAAGCTAACTGAAGTGCTAACACATGCTCAGATGCCATCACAGTATCAAACAAGCAGAGGTTGTTGAACAGTTCATCTTTAAGATGGCATCTATTGTTTTGGTAATATTTTGAATTCCTTAGCCACTGCCCAGTATCTTTCTACTCAATCTTGTTCATCTCCTCAATTACAAAAAGCTTTGGCAGAACTATGGAGCAAAACAAAACAGGCAAATCCAAGGCAAACAGTAGAAATCAGCATTTTCAAGAAAGCCCCAAAAGGGGATAAAGGATGCACCACCTACAATACAAATGTGCCTCAGCTCCAGAGGCAGCTCTGAGGGACCAAAGCAGAGCATCCAGGTGAAACCAACTACTTACACAAGGGACAGAAATGTCCCTCAGCTTCTCTGCTGTCTCTGAGTTAAAAAAAAAAAAGCTTTATGCTTTTTCCACCTTCTTTCCCAAATAAACATTCTGTCTTCAGAAATAAACTGGAATCTATCAAGTTAACTCAAAGAGAAACCAGGCCTTACTCAGGTGTCAAAAAAACTTGAATACAAACTTGATTTAGATACACACTTCATTTATTTTCCAAATATGAAAACCAAACCAAACAATTTTTTCGCTTTGAGGATTGTGGCATTTTTCAATCCAAATTTATTAACCCATTTTCTCACATCTTTAAACTTTTAAAATCATGATTCTAAACTAATATAACTTTACAGGCACTTCCTTTAGGAGGCTTTAAAATCTTAATGGGGTTTGACACAGCACATTCAAGAATACCAGACCATAAATTCTTCAGGAGAGAGGGCTTCTTGCATTAAAACTAATAGATAAAAATAGAGCTGCCAGAATAAACAGACAGTAATGCAGTACAGAAATGGGATTTTTCAGTACTGGATTAAAAAAAAAATAAAAATCCACCAAACCATTTTTAAACACAGATTCATAGAATGGCTTGGGTGGGAATGGACCCCAAAGATCACCCAAGCAAATTTGTACCTGAATTCAAATTACAAATTTACAGAAGTACAGAACAATTAATGGCAATGAACGAGCAAGTCCTTAAATGAAACTAGAATTTAAGTCTATCCTTAAACCACACCTTCCTTCTATCACAATTATTTATGTGCCACTGTTTGGTGATGCTGTAGTATTGTTTTTTGGGTTTTTTTTGTTTGTTTTAATAAGCAGCCCTACCTTACAATATGTAAATGTTAAAAAAAGAAGAGCAATTTCCTCAATTACTCCAATTCGAAGACACATTTATTCTATGAAAAGAGAAATAAGGCACACAAGGAAACAAGAGTTCCATCAGTTTAGTTACACCCATTCAGTTACCCACTGGGCAGAAAATAAAACCTTCCTCAGATCAAGCAAGTGTTACTGAGTTTGCTGACAATGCATGGGAAAAGAGTAAGTCATCTCCTCTTCACCCCTCTAAACCAGCAGCTTGTTGCATTATTTCTTCTGCATTTTAAGACCAGGTTGAGAGGAGGAGTGAGGATGTAGCTCCTCACTTCTAACAGCAATCCTCACCCCAGGACAGAGGAAAGCAAAGGCCTGGAAATATCATGACCAGCAAATTCCTTCTGACATAGCTCAGCTTGGACAGGTCTCCAGCCCAGGTCTCAGCAATATTGAACTGGTTTGGCCCTTCTTACAGATTTCACTCAGGCTTCATATTTCATGAAGCTTTAAGTTGGGTTGTTAAATTTACTGTGCTGTTATTTCTGCTGTTTGCCCTTTCTACTCAATTCCATATTCATTTCACCAACTTATATCTATATTTTCCACTGATCTATTTATCAAGCTACTGCTGAGAATACTTCAAAGCTGGAGTTAGAATATACATATATATTTGTGTACTGCAAAAGCTAAAGTAACTCTGCAGGGAAACAGTGCCAAGGAAAAAACCTCAGTTGTAGCTTTTGCTATAAACAGAGAACATCAAGCGCCTCAGAAAAGGCAGAGAACTGAATTGCAGAGCTCCTTCCAGAAATGAGCCCAGGCTGCAATGCTTTTTACTCCCTGTGTGGGTGTAGGTATAAATAAATGTGACATTAAAGAATGAGTACACTGGCAGAAAAATGAATTAGCTTCTTAGAAATTAAGAAAAAAAAAACACAACCAAAACCATGAATAATGGAAGTGTAACTTCTGGTGTTTGAAATTTCTTTGGTTTGTTTATTAAAAAGGCAGTTGTTTTTTGTTTTTTTTTCAAGACACATCACCTGTGATTTAAAAATCTCCACTATGAGTAACTCCAACCCTTTTCACTCTTATTATTGCAGCTACCAACTCAGTGCTACCCTGCTAACACACCTTGTTTATTTGTAAAGAGCAGCCTTGATTAAATTTAGGAACTCTACCCAACTCTCCATTGTAAACACGTACTAGGTCTTTTAAATGCTAAAGCTTGAAACAATTAGAACTTCACATTGATTCTTTTAAATTATCTAGAAGCAACAACCATCTTCCCCAAATAAACATTCAGCTTCCATTCAGCCCATCAGTTCTGTGTGCAGCTGTAACACACAATGTGTGAAAGGTGAAGGCTTTCTCATATACACAGGAATTACAGGGCTCCAGAGAAATGCACAAGTAGTGCATTCCTGCAGTTACCAAAATGTCTTTTATGTACCTTTACCTCAAGGTACCACTTGATGCATGCAGTCAGTGCACTAAGCCAAAGTACCAAGTGACTGTGTAATTACTTGATATGTTCCTGTAATTTTAATGAACCACTTGAACTGTGTTTAATCTCTGTTTGACCAGGACAATTTATCTACATATATTAGGCTGCTCCACTTCTGCTCTTCTGGTGCCACTACTATTAGGTGCAAATTATGTACTTGCATCCACAAAAACAAAACACTTTCCCTCTAGAAAATGTACAGTGCAAACAGGAAACAAATGTTTTGTGCATTATGAATAGACCCTTCTCTAAGCCAATGACTCAACAGTGATCTTGTAGTGTTGTTATCAAATATTTTAGTCACATTTTCACTGGCTCAACTCAGACCATTAGTGCTGGAAGAAGCAGATCCCTTGGGCTTTAGAGAGGGAGACGTGCACTGCATCCACTGCCAGTTCTTTGGAGTCATGCATTCTTGCAGCTACCTCTCTGTCACTGTGGTCTAGAAGCTTCTAAAATTAACTTTCTCCCTGCTGCTCATTGTCAAACCCCTCCCAAGCAGCCTCTTGATATGGATCTGCCATGAGCAGGGAGCCAAGACATCCCACTGAACATCCACCAAAGAAATCCCACCTGAGGGCATCAGCTCCGTAACTGTTCACAATGTGCATCGGATCAGGATAATTCTTCTTCCTTTTGCTCATTTTTTGGCCATCACTAGAAAATATCAGAATGTAGGCATCAATTCCCAGAGCTCTTGTAATACATGGATAAAGAAAAAAAGCCCTTCAAATCCAGCTCAATTTTTTTCTTCAAGTACATTCCTGGTGGCACAGACATAATTATATACATCTACGTATTAGCACATTGTTTCTGTAGGACTGCTGAATCTACAAAAACAACTGAAAAAAACCAAAACCCAACCCAAGAGGCTCCCAAGTTACAAATCTAAGCAGGAAATCTGTCCTTCCTACCCAAGCTGAGGAAAGATGCACTTGTTTTGAATCAAATCCCTCCAAGCCCACTGGCAAAGCTTCATTCGAAAATAATATGGAAGCAAATATAATTAACTTTAAATTACATCTAAAACTACAGTTATCATCCCCTTTACTCTGCATAACAGGTATCATTTCTTTCCTGCTCTTGTTACTCATTTTCTCTCTCAAGGCAGGACTAATCCTGCTGGAAAGAACCCAGTGCAGCAGATGCTGGGATGTGTGAGCCTCTCACTCTCAGATGCCTCTTATCTCCTGCAGCACTGATATCACCCTGGCAAGTCTTAACAGCTCCAAAGTCCATTTCACATTCCCTTTACAATGTGCAGGCCTTACCTGAAACATTCTTTGACTAAAAACCTGCTCAAGGAAGGAGCTGATTGACACCAACCTGGCAAGGACAAGGCCATTCACAATGACATTCTTGAAAGGAGGCCTCCCAAAAAGAGCAGTGGACAGCACCAGCAAAGTGTAGAACCTGAAACAAGAGACAACATAAATGGGACTTTATAAATATTCCAAGCTGCCTGTCTTCTTTACAAAATAAATGTTTCATTATGCTGCTTTCCTCCAAATTTTAAGTCTGGGGAACATTTATGTGGCGCAGAGTCAGAAGAGGAGTTTATTGAAAGTAGATCTTCCTATTTGAAGCATTTCATGTTGTTTACTCAGCTGGGATCTACTTGTCCAGGAAGGCAGAAAAATTGTAATAGGAAGCATTAGGAAGATCATGAGGAAGAAAACTGCAGCATTTGCCCTGTTACAGAACAAAAAAGGGAATTCTGACCCTGAACAAATTTCCTATTTGCTTACTGCAAACCTGTGAGCATGGGATCAGTCAAGACCAAACAGAGCACTCAGGACCAGCACACTTTTGTATGTTTGTGTGTTAATTGTGTATTCCTCAGCCTGACAGACAATGAAGCATAGTATAAAAGTACAAAAGTAAGTCATCAAAAATGGGAGAAGCCTCCTTCCAATCCTGCCACAGGTTTGACTGGAAGGAGGTTGTGGTTGCCTGTTTAAATCAGCCATCACTAGGAAATAAGAGAATGCTCCCACAACAAAGGGCTGCAGTGGTTCCTCCCCATTCTATCTGATGTGTTTACAATCACTCTACAAACTGGGACACTTTGGAAATCAGTGCTGGAGCAAGCACAGGCACCTATTGTTCACAGGCTGATATATGATTATGTCTGGGAAATTAAGTGGAAGTGCAGGATGATGTGATAATTTCACACTCAGGAGCCAGAGCCTTCACCAAAGGAGGGATGTGTGAGCTGCTGGAACTGCACTGTTGGTAATTACTTTTAAGAAAGTAACTGGAGGCTGGGCCACAGCTTTCCTGGTTGAAAACAGGCATCACACTGACAACTGCTTAGCAACCTTCAAAGAGAAGGTGATTATAAAAAAAGCTATAATAAGGCACAGGAGGTTATGTCTCAGAACTACGTATTTGCATGAAGATTTAGTGGAGAAATACTTCAGTGGGAGGAAAAAAAAAATCCATCTGTATGTTCCAAAGTTGTTTTTATCAAAAAGCAGCCTGTAATTGCAAAAGCATCGTTCTGACACTTGAGGGTCCTCTGCAGAGGTTGCTGTGTGCATTTTTTAAGTGACTTCCATGACAACTCTGATGCTTATCTCAGACAGGCCCCTAACTCTCAAAACCACCTCAAATCACACTGCAGGATACAAATTCTCTTTATTAAACTGCAGCTTAATTTCATGAATTTTAACCATTACTCTTCCACCTGCACACAAACATTTGCATCCAAAATCCCTGTCTTGATTTTTAACTTTCATAAGAAAAGCCCTGAACACAAATATCTGACTATTTACTCAGGTGACTCAAGCCTACAGGGCTGAAATGCCATTAGAAACACAGCAGTTTTTCCTCTGTGCTTACTAAAAAGCTCCTCACTGACAAACTCTCAGCACTTTCTACAAAATGGTCACAAATTCTTCTATTAGAGCACTCGAATTTGCAGGTAAAAACCACAAAGCAGAACCAACTAGGAGAGATCTCAATATTATTTAGGAATTCCTAATTCCCTGTATTAGGAAAATTGTACAGGCAGACTGTGGGCACTGAAAAAATGCAACCAAGGATACATCTCAAATTTTATGTTCAAATTGTCAAACCCAAAGAGCATCAGCATGAGGTGCCTTAGGTGATGACAGCTACAAGACTGTCTCTGAAAACCTGTGATCCACATATTCTGATGGAACTCTTCTGATTCTTCCTCAGGTTGTACTTTTAAAATGCACCTAATTCACTGAATACTTTAAAGCAGTGTCTTTCTGCACCTTATTTTTGAAATACCTTGTCCACGGACACATTTGTTTCCTGAACACTTCTTCAATTCCTCTGCTGCTTCACCTTGCACTCACCAAATCTCAGACTGTTTCTAGGCACGTCCTTGCAGATAAATAGCTGTCAGTCCAACAATAGTAAAAAAGCCATAACAGGGGCAGAATTTCACTCCTTTGCTCTACTTTCCACCTAGGAGAAAACAGGGAGGGAATCTTTTCTCCTTTTTCTCTTGAACAACTGTGGGTAAATTCATGATGCTGTGGTTCATGCCAAACCCTCCAGCTGTGAATTCCACGTGGGCCACCACATTCTGACCACGACCATAAATCTTGCTACATTTCCCCATACAAAGGCACAGCCTTTCCTACCACTCTGCCTGGACTGCCAGTCTTGCAACCCAGCTACTTTAAGATTTGTCCTGTGGCTTTAACAAATATCATTCAGCTGTTTCTCTGTCCATGCAGAAAGTCATCAAAAATATCACTTGCCTGGACAATCACCTTTGTCACATTAATTTTCCCCTTGTCTCCCTTGATTTTCTCCTCTTCTGTGGAGTGTACCAGAAGCCACCAGACCTGTACCTCCTGAGCCTTTCCCCACCTCCCAGTCCTCATTCACAGCAGCTGCAGTCTCTGACCTGACACAAAACCAATCTCCATTCTCAATCTTCACACTTTGTACAGGATGTGCCAAATACAAATCATATCCTGTGCTCTCAACACTTCAGAACTCACCTGCTTGTTGCTCTCTTTGACCTCATATCTTAATTCCTTCTGTCTCTCACACATCAGAAGTGCTCCTACTACAAATCATCCAACACTTGCTGGTAGCAAAGCCCCAGCTCATTAACAACCTGGGAAAGGTGGGAGCAGCAGGAATTGAGGCAGGTGTTTTGATTTCCCACCACAAACAGGGGAAACACACCTGGCTCTGGGTAAGACTCTCAGGAACTCTTGTGCTGATGTTAAGAACAAAAAGTAATCTGCCCCACACTGAAAAGGGAAAGCCCTGATTATGGCACACAAGTCTGAGGGCTCACACCAAATGTCTTCATCCTGAGCTCTTCCATTAAAGAAGAAAAATAAATTTCTCTGGGTTTCCAGAGAAAAATAGAGAAAATTAAGTTTTTAATTCTTCTTTTGATACCCAACAGTATTTGATTGTATACTGAGATAGTAGATATTTTTTTGCATCACAATTAAGGGGTTGAAAAGTGAAGACATTTCACTCCAATAATGAAATTTAGTTGTATTTGGCATCCTGCCTACTTTGGTTGCTTGGTTTGTTGGGGGAGTAGAGGAGTGGGCAAAGGGAAGTGCCAACTGTATTCCAGAGGAATTTATTTAGCTCTAATGCCTCAAGTTACTGGATGGAGAAGTTCTGCTTGGACACTGTCAAACTCACTAATCCAGAAAACACAAAAATTCATCTTAATCTGTCAATTTTTACAGTCAACCTCAAACTTCAGACATGGACTACACACTTTGCAATGCTAAAACTAGAACTGTATGTAGGCATACAAGTATGTATGAGAACATTAACCACAGAAAATCAGAGAAAATTTTTCACCAGTGATTGAAAAGGATTTATCCAGAGTGAAAGAAGCAGATGTAGTTTACAGCTAAAAACTTTGGTGGTTTTTGTAAACTATACAATCTTAACAACATATGGTTTAATTATTTTTCTTCTGCACTCACATAAACCCAAAATGCAAACTTAATCTTGGGGTAAAAATTACCAGGCTATACCTTGGCTTGAAATCCTCAACTCACTGACTTCCATTTCAACTGACTCAACTGCAGCTCTGTCTCTAGTAGCTAACTCAAGTTCTGTGATCATTCAGCTGCTGAGGTTTTTCCATACCAGGCCAAAGATGTGCCCTATTACCTAATGATGTCTTCCATAAAAGCTGGGAAGTTTTCTTGCTAATACTGGGTTTCAACTTTTTTGTCACCAAGCTTTAGACTACCTTGTGTTTTAGTTTAAAAAACTAATTATACACTTACTGTACAGAAACAGTGTCTTGGGTTATAGAACGAAAAATGTGTATTCTTTTTCATCTGCTGAAAGCAGTTGGGCAGTTTAAAGTTGGTTCTTTCTCTCTTGTAACTCTGGGAGAAGGGGGGCGGGTGCCTTCTGATAATGGGTGAACTGTTAAAACCAGGTGGGGCAGTGTTTCTTATCTCTTTTCATAACTGGTCATTAACACTCCCCAAAGCAGTTCATCCACAATACCCTCCCCAAACTATACCCTCCCCAAAGCAGCACATCCCCAAAGCAGTACATCCACATTCCATCATCCCATTGTGAGATGCTCCACCCAGTGGGAGGAGCCAACCATTCCTACCTGGATAAAACTGAGACATAAGAACACAAGGTATCTGGCTTCACTGGATTCCTGGAGGAAGACTGGACCCTTCTCACCATCACTGGACCCTTTTCTACAGGATCATCTCTGCTCCACCAGAACCACATCTGCCACTCCAGGAAGACTCACTTTGGGAATGCTCCCAACACCCTGACCAACAGGGTGTCAGGTTACAGCTCTGACTCTGTCAGGGTTTTCCAGGATTGGTGTTTGTTTGTTTGCTGGTTTGGTTGGGTGGTTTTGTTTTCTACTACATTTGTATTGTTAATATTCCTAGTAAAGAACTGTTATTCCTATTCCCAAATCTTTGCCTGAAAACCCTTAATTGCAAAATTTAGAGATTATAATTTAGAGGGGGTGAGGGGTTTACATTCTCCATTCCAAGGGAAACTCCAGCTTTCCCTGGCAGATACCTGTCTTTCCAAACCAAGACAAACAGTCAAATTATCTGTACAGCATTAAAGATACGAAAGCATTGAAGTTGTTGGGGGTTAGACTTGTTTCTTTTTCACTTAGAGAATTTTTTCCAATAAGTTGCTAGGAAGCTAACTACTGGGTACTTACAGGTACTTAAGCAGAACAAAGGGGCCAAGAGGAGAGGAGCTGTAGCACCTGGCTACGGTGCTGTTAAACAAATATATTAATTATTCAAGTAGATAGAAAAGCAATTGCAGTGTTAGACAACTAATACTGTAACAACCCGATAACCTGACATAATAAACGGCAGAAAATTACCATCCTCGTGTCTGGTCGATGCCCTCGGCAATGAAGTCGGCAGGGAAGGCATCCTCGAGCTCCCTCCTGTTCTCAAAGGGGTAGTGCACCTGTGCGTAGGGCATGCTGCCGCTCTCGAACCAGCAGTCAAACACCTCGGGCACGCGGCGCAGGGAGCCCTTCCCGCAGCGCGACGGGATGCTCAGCTGGTCAATGCTGTGGGGACAAACACCCAGCAAGCCACACAAAGCCAGGTGAGGAGAAGTTCATGGCATGCTGGTACATTAGGATGACAGCAGTTTTGGCTTTCACAGATGTACAGATTGACAGAATCACTGGGCTGGAAGAAACCTTTAAGATTGCGGAGTCCAACCCAGGGCTAACACCTCAACTAAACCCTGGCACCCAGTGCCACATCCAGCCTTTCCTTAAACACATCCAGAGATGGTGACTCCACCAGCCCCCAGGCAGACCATTCCAATGCTTTATCACCAATTCTGTAAAAAAAGAATTTTTCCTAATATCCAACCTGTATTTCCCTTGGCACAGCTGAGGCTTTGTCCTCTCATTCTGTCAGTGCTGCCTGGAGAAAGAGACCCACCCTTGACTACAACCACCTTTCAGGGAGTTGTACAGAGTGATAAGGTCACCTCTGAGTCTCCTTTTCTCCAGGCTGAACAATCCTAGTTCCCTCAGTTGTTCCTCAGAGGGTTTGTGCTCCAAGCCCCTCACCAGCTTCACTGCTCTCCTTTGGACACGCTCGAGCATCTCACTGTCCTTCCTAAACTGAGGGGCCAGAGCTGGACACAGCACTCAATGTCCATCCTAAAGTGAAGGGCCAGAACTTAACACAGAACTCAAGGTGTGGCCTCACCAGCACCAAGTACGTTTTAATGACTCTTCAAAAATGTCCTTCAAAGCATTTCCTTTGACAATCTCTGTAATTTTTATATTAACAATGTTCAACAAGTGTTTTTAAAGAGAAGAAAAGAAAATTTATATGTGTTAATCACAAGGCCTGTTACAACTTTTCTGTTCCCTGAATCTGTTTCCCAGGATTTGGGCAAAAAAAAAATCCCAAGGTTTTTTCATGTTTACTTATTTATTTCTAATAGCCAGTGAAGAGTATCTGTGACCCACCTTTCTCGATGGAGATCTGTGACTTTCACTCCAGACAGCTCCTCCAGTTCTGCCATTGAACCAACACAAACCACCTGTAGGAGAAATTCAAGAAATTTAGCCAGGTATTTGCACACAGCAACTATTTTTTTTTCAATATCAGACAGGAGACTTGCAATATCTCTTGTAGTAGTTGATAGAGCTGAAAAAAACAATAAAAAATTTGTACAAAGGTCTCCTTTCTCAAATGATGTTAGAAAGCACTGCCTTGATTTAATGCAATTCATGTTACAAGAACTGGAGACTTGGACGCAGCAGCATCTTGGGCAGGTTATCAAAAAATGTGGGATTAGGAGGGGCTTCTGCAAACCAGACACAACCAAAAATCTCTGCAAATTCAATGACTTGACTTTTACACAAATAGGAGTTTCAGATCCCGGGCTCCTCCCCTAAAACAAGCTGCTCATTATCCATAAGTGTTCCATCCCAGGTAGACTAAACTGTACATGTTAAAGGCTTTTTATTTGAAGTGAAGAAAGTGTCACAGCTGCCAAAGGGGTTGCTAAGAAAGACTTTTCTTGGTTTTGTTGCATCAACACACTGTTAAGAAAAATGTAGATTTCCACACCAGACTTGCACTGACATCATGAAACAATGATTTCTGAAAAGCTGCATGAGAAAGCAGAAAAGCAAAGCTTTCCTTGCTTTAAGTTTTATTCAAATTGAGCCCTCCCAGAGCCCTGTGGCCTCTCTCATCTGGCAGGACTCAGGAGCCACAAGCTGCAGTACAGGCCTGGATTTTGGAGATGCTGTCCCACATGCCATCCTTCCCATTTAGAATTGCCCTGGAAAAACCCCAGGGGTTGACAGATCTGACAGAGAAGGAGTCAAATGTAGCACCATAAAGAAGCTGTAAATAGGCCAGACATTTTTCACATTAAATAACCTTGTACATTGCTCTTAAGATACAAGAAATCAGAGCACTGCTCAATTTCTATAGCTAGTCTTAAACATATATATATGTATACACATAGAAATTGTGAAATGGTTTGGAGTATTTAATTCCAAAAAACTGTCATGAATTACAAAGACAGAAACTCAGTCTGATTTGGTTTTAAGACATGACTTTCCCAGTCTGATTCAAGTGCTCATCTGCATTACTAATCACCATCTTCTATTGTTAAAATACTTTGGAAATGTAATATTTTCATTGCTTATCTGCCTTTTTTTTCCTGTAGGAAGCGAGGCAGGACAATGATTCCACCAGCCAGGTACAACAGCCTGCAGAACGCACACAAACTACACCAGGGGATTGAGCCCAGGTAAAAATACATCTTCATCAACAAACTATTTTTAACCCAGATCTGTTCTTCGTTCATGTGGCCCCATAAGTAAACACACAGGCTAAAGTGAGCAGCAGCAGGTGCTTAGCTCAGCACTGCTGGAGGAAGAAAAGGTATTAATAGAGAAATGGGTAAAAAATGCCCTTGGATACACCAATTACTTCACCTTCAGTAACCTTTGTAGTTGAATATACTTCCACACTAAGCTCTGGGAGAAAAGCTGCTCGTTATTTGGTGTTTTTTGAACAAGTACTTCAGTTCTGAAGCAAAATTCTGAATATTGATGCAGAACTGCAACCAGAAATTACTCATGGAAGAAATAAACCCAAGTTCACATTAAAAATCCACCAGCCCCCAGAGTAACACAGATCTCCCCCACTGAATCAGCCTGCTTCTGTCCAAGGCAGAAGGAAGGAGCTCCTCTGTCCCAAGGGGAGCTCATTAGATACTGAAAGGCAAGAGGAGAATGCAGCAAACAGATGCTAATCAAATTCCATCCCTCATTAGGCCGCACCCACCCGTTCCTGCAAGGAGCACACACAGGCAGCTCCAATTAAAGCTCCTGCTCTGGATGCAGCCCTTCAGGAGCTGCTCCAGCAGCCTGGGCCCTCTACCTACCAAGCATTTGCTCCTCCTCAATTTCATGGCTCACATCAGCTACAAAACCAGTTCCACCAACATTTCACAGCAGCAAAGACTGCAACGGACAAGCTGTGTCAGCACCTCCAAGACCTAACCTGAAACCAGAGGTCAAGGTTAACCCCTGCTAACAAAATGAACATTAGATCCAGGATTATCCATGCCAATGGGAGCATGAAGCCATCCAGCAGCATTCGTGGATCTCAACGTTGCTGTGGCTGCTCAGCCCTGCAGCTCCTGCTAAATAAAAGTGTTTGGTTTTGTGGGTTTGCCATTTCAGCCCTGTTCAGTACCACAACTGAGGAGTAAGGAGTGCCCACAGAAAGGGTCTGGGATCTCCAGAAAGCATCTCATGAATATTAAATAGGAGAAGAAAGGACTGCTACAGTCAGCCAGAAGTGGCCTTAATGCGGCCTCAAAGCAGCCCAGAAATGCACCTGGAGAGGTTCCCTCACCCTCAGGAGAGCAGAGCCAGAGCCATCTCATTCTGCTGGGAAAGACTGAGGGCACCCTGCCCAGGGCAGGGTTACCAGGAGTGACAAGCCAGGAAATGATCAGGGAACTTCCACAACATCGCTGAATAGTGAACACTATCATTTGTATTCCAGTCCTATAAAATGAGCCCATATCTGCTTTACCAACTTGGGTGTTATATTAAAAGATTTTATTATCTAATCCAAATGAGATGTGTTCCTCCACTGAGGAAATCGTTGGAATTTGAAAGCTTAAAATGATAAACTGTCTGCAAAAATGTGGCAATAAACACCAGCTTCAAAATTTAACTCCCATTATGTGTCTCTACCTGATAATTATGCTAAAAGAAAACTAAAATAAAACTGTGCAAAACCAGTTATTGATCTGTAATAAAATTCACTTTAATACCAATTAATTCACCTTCCTGTATATTAAATAAGGAATTGTTATTACTTCTCCAGGATTTAATATGCAAAGCATAATTGTGTGCAACAAAGTGTTCTTCTGAGAGCAAGACATGAAAAGGCTGCTCTGCAATGCCACACAGCATCAGGCTGCAGTAACACTGGAGTCAGGGAATTCTGAGGGAATATCATTACATTATCTGAGAGCAGGTGTCACCTAGGCTTTAAGTTCCACTTCAGTTCCAGCACTATTTGTTTCTCAAGCCATATCTCACACACAGAAAAAGACAATATAAAAAAAAAAATCCTCACTTGAAATTTAGCTCGGTTCAGAAGCTGTACTCAGCTATTAAAGCACAATATTCAGACTCTGGAGTAAACAGAAATGTGTAACATCTACGGATAGAAATAATAGACGTGTTGGTATTTCCATCATTATTCACAACACCGAGCCCTGAGGAATATTTGCAGCTCATTTCAAAGGAAAGGTCAATCTTCCAAGTTAGACATCATTGTGTTATTAAAAACTAACAAATCAAACCTAGAAAAGCAAAAAAAAAAAATCAGTACACACAGGAATACAGATACGGGGAGACTGGACAGAAAATGAAATATTATTAGAGGCAAGGAGTGGAAGTAATGAAACCTTTACACAATCTTTTTCAGTTGTAGAATGAAATACCCAGGCACAACATTGAAAGCCTTTTTATTACCTAAGAAAAAATTGTTATATCAAACAAGGGACTTAGAAATTTTGGATGAATGTGAAAAAAGTGTGTATGGATTGTCAGTCTTGAAAGTAAACTTTAACTGTTATATGAGAGACAGAAGCACTTGGTTTGTCAGTAATTTACAAACACACTCACAGCACAGATAGAATCCAAATGCCAAGGCTTTCTTAGATACTTAAATCCTAATTGCAGGAGTAGCTCCCTCCCTCTCTCAGTATCTCCCTCCTACCAAGATTTCCAGTGAAGGGAAAATAAAAAATGCTTTATGGTGCACATCTAAGCAATGGCAAGTTTAAGATCATAAAATACTTCTCCAGCAGATGTTTTCCTACTCGAGGTCTTTCAGGTCTAAAATGAAGAGTAAAATGTTTTCAAATCAAGAGAGATAAAAATAAAGGCTTGGGATGCTGCCATCAGTATTTACCTTCCCTGGACATCCTGACACTGATTATCATTTCCTACTTCCAGCATGAGGAAGGCTTATCATGCATGTCTAATGGAACTAACCCAAAGCACAAAAAGAAAAAGAAATAAAGAAGGAAAAACACCACACAAAAAAACTCCAAACCCACTTTACCTTCAGAAAGAGTTTTAAACCCATCAAAATTCTGTAAAGTGTTCACTCGTGCCCTCTGCATTATGCTACCAATGCAGGGTACCTTACAACTTGACAAAGCTCATTTCTAGCACTACCACTATACATTTTCTCATTCCACCAGATTCGTATTTTTACAGTCTGCTACATTCACATTTGTGGCACTACAAATATGTATCTTCACTGTTCTGCTGTGGTGGGCTTGTTTTTATGCCTTCAGCAACTCATCTGGCTCGAAGTAACCAACCACCAGAATTTCAAAAGAAGACTTAAAGGAGGCTTTTTACAACAACAACAACAACAATCTCCTCCTTGCCACTTTCTCACTGCATTTATTATTTCCTTTAGATTTGCCATCACTGCAAATTCTTCTGGGAAAGACAAGATTAATTTAAATGTAAAAACCAAGAAAAATTGCTTGCAGTTCTCATGCAAAAGCAAAGCAAACCTGTACAGGCACACAAATGCACCCATAAATATTCACAGAGATCCATCACCTATTACACACATATAGATGGGTTATACAGATATGCTGTTAAAACATGTAAATAGGACTTCAGGCTGCAGCAGCCAAAGATACACCAAAATAAGCAAACAACGTGTACAGACAGGGGCTTTGCCAGCTGGAATCTTCCATTTTCCTCACTCACCTCTTCCAAATCCTCGCTGACCCACAGAGGGATGGGGGTCCCCCAGTAGCGGTTCCGAGAGATGGCCCAGTCTCGCGCGTCCTTCAGCCAGTTCCCAAAGCGCTTCTCCCTCACGAAATCTGGAACCCTGTGCCAAAAAAAACCCAAAAGTATTCATGTATCACTATGTTCCACTTAAAAGAAAGCTGCTCAGAATTGGTATTATTTGATTTTATCCAGCAAAGAAGTTCATTTCAGCCTTGACTGACTCGGAGCACATTCATGTCACCGCACTGGCTGCTGTAAGGCCTAGGGAAGTGCTGCCAAAAAACACAACACTGCCTTCTTCTGATCTCCAGGTAAGCTGCAGAAGTGAAAAACACCATACTCATTTTACTATAAAGTAACTGAGGAAAACATGTGCAACATAAAATAGATTCATTAGGGATGCAACAATGGCCAAGTCCTCAGGACTGTCCAACAGTGGACGATCATGGCTAAGGGTGATCACAACACTGCTGCTTAAATTACACACAGAAAAAGGAACAGCCACTGATTTGGGGGTTGAATGAAATTCCCATGATTGAAAAGCCTGGAGCATTAAAAGGCACCTTGGATTATGTGTGGGCATCCAGGTACATGCACATTACTCAGGCTGACAGATCATACAAAAAAATCCCTTCCAAGCTATTTACCATCTCACTTTGAATTACCCAATTAAGAAACAAAACACGCCCCCCAACCACAGAACACTATCAATCCTTGCTAAAGCCTCATTTTGAGCACTAATGGGCACTGAGGGATGTTAAAGACAAATTTTTATTGTGTGAAAGTGTTTTGGAGCTCAAAGGCTAACACCAGAACCCTATGCCCTGCGAGGTTCCTGGTTGTGCTAAGTGGCCTGGTGGTTTGATTAGAATGATGAGAACCATCTTCTCCCAGGATGTAAACAAACAACTGTTTATGCAATGATTACGTGCAGATGAAGGAAATGGCTTTTGCAGTCCACAATATGCTCCCTTCATGCCTAAAGGTGCATTTAAAAAGACCAAATTCAAAGGAAACTCCCAGAAAGAGGAACCTTAAGAGACTGTCAGACACACAGAAGCTGTGAATGAGCAGCTCACAACAATAAAGTAGCTCTGGAACTGAGCTTTGAGCAACCCTTGGCAAGTTTTGCTGGGTTTGTTTTTCCAGTCTAACTAGAAAGGCCTTTCCCAAAGTCTGAGAGCTGGATTAGGAGAGCCACAGTTTCCAAAGAGGGAGCAGCCAAACTACAAAGCCCACAGGGTCTCTTCCACCTTTTCTTTCTGAAGCTCTTGGTCCTCTTGTCAAGTATTTCTTTTTGAAGAAGATTTTTTAATCACGGATCAGTCCCAAGAGTAACAAAGATGAAAGGTTCCTTTAGAGGAAAAATTAAAAGAATGGATTCACATGACACATTGAGGTAGGATTTGGCCCAGCGGCAGGAGATTTATGAAATAAGTCTGAACAAAAAAACCAAAAAAAGGCAAACTATTGATGAAAATAAAAGGCACTCTCTTTTAAAAGTTTTACCCATGATGAAGCCATGTGGAGATCTGAAGGCTTCTTGATGCCAATGTTGTCTCAAGTGGATAAAAACTATCCTTAAAAGCCTCACTAAATATCAGCCCGAAGTTCCACAGCTTCCCTTGCTATTTCTGCAGTTACTTTCAGCTGCAAAGCTGTCTTCCGTAACACTTCTCGAACAGAAAAAATCTAATATAAAAAAAATTTAAACAAACTCAGTGACTCATGTTTCACATGACATCTGAAAACCTGCTTTGAAATTTAGAAACGTATACAGGCTTTCCCAATTTGGTTCAGCGTGGGACTCATTACTATTAACTTTCTGTGCTGACCTTAGGAGACCCTCTCTCCAAACACAAGTGGAAACTGTACAAAGTTCATTAGCATTTGCCCAACATTCCACTAATGTGGAAAACTTCTCTTTACATCACTCCTAAACTAGTTTCCATTTTTCAGAAGTTGTTAGACACTGATTAGCTGAAATTATTAGTCCCATTTAACATAGCTAGAGGCTGAGACAATCCCCCAATGACATTAAAATGCTAAGAGTTCCAACTCTGCTTCCTCAAAACACGCATGAAAAATTAATTTTATCCCCAAAGTGGACATTAACCACAAAAATGTATGTGGTGTGATCTCTCTCTCTGAGCTATGAAAGCGTATCATTTACCTCTTCTGGTAAAATTGTCTGACCCTGCTGCCAGTTTTCAGTGGAACATAAAACACAAACCACTTCATCTCCTACGAACCACATTTGCAACAATGATCTATGGCTCTTTAGAGGTACAACACAGGAACAACACTGGCACAGCCATCACATCAAATCAAAAGAGCCTGCATCTCTCACACACTCTGAGCCCATCACTCAAATGAAGCGTTACTTAAAGCAGTTGGGTTTTGCCACTGCAGAGATGCTGCCCCAAGGGTGCTGCCCAAGGGCATTCCCAGTGGGATCAAGCTGGAAGAGGGATCTGCAGCACAAAGAGCCAAGCCAGGCACAGCCCTTCAAGTCTGGAGCCCATTTCCTTTACTCATTCTCACTAGATTTAGCTCCAGATATCTCAGTTTAACACCTACCTACACAACACAAGGGGAAAAAGTAAAATCAGAGGTACCTTCTACTTAAATATTTGATTAGGCTGGGAAAAAAAAAAAAAAAAGAGTATCTCCATGTTGTTACTAACACCTGATCTTTATTTACACCAATGCCAGGTCAGTTCTTACAGAGTTTTTCAGTTTCTCCTTTAATCCTACTCTTAAGATATTTTCTCAGTATATTTCTCTTGTTAAATTTTTTTCAAAAAGACACCATCTTGCCACAGGCACGTATTAGTTGAGGAAGCATTTTTTACTCTTCCATCTACACAAAGCACCTGTAAAATAAATGAAAAGCCCTCTCCCATATGCCAATGCACACGCTTCTCATGTTTAACCCCACATCCATCACAAACCCCCTTGAGCCTGAAAGCACAAATCTCAGATTGCTGCTGGTGACCACTGAGTTTGCAGTTGCATGAGACCAGCAGGTGCCCAGTTCTGCCTGTTCAGAGCCCCCTGGACTGGCACTGGACACCTTCACACCTCAGAGAAAATCAAGCCCCAGCACCCAACAGCTCCATGAGGCTGCAAGGGAAAACTCAAAGCAGCCACTCCTCTCCCAAAGCCATCGTGCTGCAGCTCCTCAAACTGAGCTGTGAGAAATAGGATTTTTTTCATTTCCCAATTGGCCTACAATTTGTTTGACCTTCAAATTTCTCTGCAAAATGACACAGATAGGATTTCATACTTCTTTCTCTGACATTTAGCAAGGTTAAGGAGACTGCTGCCTCAGCGGGTCAGGGAGCTCTTGATTCATGGGTGTGGAACAGTGTGGGACAATTGCAATTTCTCCTCTTGGCACCCAGGACAGGGCACTAAATAAACTCCAAGATGCAGACACTGCAGTAGCTGGAAAGTTCATGGAACTGAACTTCACAACACAAAGGAATAAATATTGTTTTGCCAAATCACAAATTAGGAAGATTCTGCATCAAAGTACATCAGTTCCAACCTGTTTGAATGCTCATGTCTGTCTTATTTTCCCAACATCAAAACTCTATCATACAAGTTAGAGATAATGAAAATTATTCATTTGCTGCAAATTTCCATGTCCATTTTTGACTGTTTGTTCTGTTTTCGAAGCAGATGTGGGGTTTTGCTACATTCATGCATTGCTAAGTCCTCTGCACAGTCAACTCTCACATCCTTTCTTGGTAGCTACTCATTTTTTTTAGTGTCTAAAATAAAAATTCCATTTGACAAGCTAAAAAAACCCATGAAGAGACAAGCAAAACCGAGTATTTTAACAACATTTATTAACTTATTACAACAGGGACCATCTTCTTTGCCTTCTCAGTCTATGCAGCACTCAGCACCCAAGTCACACAAGCAATGTGGGCATGGATTTGAAAACAGCAGCTATTGACAACCTTCAATCCCAGAGCAAGACTGAGTCTGCTGACAGTGAGCTACCACAGGCTGAGCCAGTGGGTTCTCACCACCAATAAATATTCAAGGAACAGCATCAATTAAAATGAATAAATTTGCTCTCTGACTCTTGTCTCCAGAGGAAAAATGTACAGGATGCAAATAAAAAAAATATTCTAAATTATTACATAATCCAGATGGAAACTTATTAAAAGGATGAAGACATCTGTTCCTTTTCTGTAGATATATTCTGAAGCATATTTCTTGTGCTCATAACACAACTGCAAATACTGAACTCAGCTCCTTATTCCATCTGCAGGCTCAGATGTGCTCTGAGCTGGCTCACCGTGCCCCAGTCACGGGATGCAGGAACTGCCTCAAAGCAGCACCATCCCTTTTTCTGTAATCACAAACAGCACTGGGATTAAAATAAATAAAACACTGCCCCTGCACAAGCCTCGTGTTTTATCATCAGCTCAACATTAAAAGCTGTTTGAGATATTACATAAAGATAAGTTAATCCTTTCTTTCTCACTCTTCATCGTTCTTCTCAGCAGCTAATTTTATTCAGGATCTTCTCTGCAAAACCACAGCACCTTTAAGCATTGGGTAAGATTTACTCTGTAATTGCTAATTAAAGAAGTTAAAACTATAAAGTTGATAAACAAAATACTACCTTAAGTAGTGGGAATTAGGAGACCTAATACCAGATTAAGAACTCTAATACAGCTTTGGTTCTGAGAGGATGGTCCCAGATCTGTCCTGTCCTTTGGCAAGCTGGTAACTTTAAGAGCCACTTGAAATCAGGAATCACTTTTAAGTCTGGAAAAGTTACTCTTCCAGAAGATAACTGAGCTGTATCAGCAGCACCAAAGGGGATGAAGCAGTTATTCTATGTCATCTAACTAAATATGTACAGATTTATTTAAATTCTTAGCATACAACTGGGGGGTTTATTTTAGGTGTAGAATTTGGCTTTCTTTTTAAACATTAACCAACCCTTAGAAGACAAAGGCTTAAATTCCATTATGTTAATTTACTCTAATAACAAGCCTCCTTCAACATGCCCTCAAATTGATTTTTAATGGTTTTTAATTCAAAGAGATAAAATAAGCAACTACTCATGCCCTTTTGACACTTTAATTAGCGCCAATCTATATCATGGACCTAATTAAGCATGGGGGGAGGCGGGAGGGAGGAGAGGGGAAGGGTGGAAAGGTCAGTGTGTGCCAGACAGAATTTCCACTGCAGCAGCCTCTGCTCCTCAGCCTGGGAGAGCAGCTGGAACGGTGCAACCCCACACACCCCACACCAGCCTGGGCTACCTCCAGCGCTGCACCTTCTGCTTATGGTGCAGCTTACAGGGGGCTAAATGAACCGTGCTTTCAATCATTTTGATCTCCCAATGTTTCTCTTCCCTCTTTTCTCCTGGTTCCCATGGCAACCACCACGTTGTGGTGTGACTGCAATGCTGCTGCAGACGCAGCCCCGTCCCCGCCGCTCCCGGACACGGCGGCGCAGCCCTGACCTCCAATCCTGGCACACATCCCACTAAAAACCCTGCTCCATCTCCATTCTGGGACCCAGGCACCCTGCTAATTGCTGCTAAAATTCCTCATCTTAGCAACAATCCCTACAACCAGAAGCCAGGGAGAAGGGAAGCTTCCACTTTTCTTCTCTCGGCACAGTTTCCTTGGGAATATTCTAACATTTACTGGCACAAAGTACTTTTGTAGGGCATTAGCACTCAGGATCCATTTCAGTCCACATGTATCTATACATCTGCATTCCTGTGACACTGGCAGACGTTCAACACACTGCTTATGTCACAAATTTATCAGCTGCCCAAGAAAATCGTGCTGGAGTTGATTAGTGAACTGGCATTTGGGGGGTTTATTTCCTATAAGCTTTTCCCTGAAGCAAAATACAAGCTTTTGGTGACCCTTCAGTGGGACTGAAAAGGTACCTCTGCATTCATGGCATCATCAGCAATCTCTGCACAAGAGGCTCAGAGAGGAAACAGCAAAATTAAGGTGCAGCAGAACACAAGCCATTCAAATCCAATGAACAAGCCTCCAAATTCACTTCTAATCCTCAACCATGTCTGACAACAGACAGTAATAAAACCTTCTCTAAATTAGACAAACACAGGCTAACCCTGCAGCAATTTTTTCCACCTCCTGCTGTAGGCAATGCCACTAATTTGGATTTTTCCTCGGGAAATGTTGCCATCTAGTGACTCCACGTTGCTGTACACATCACAATTGCTACTAGAGGGAGGATCTCATTTGTATTCATGATTCCCCAGCATGAAAAGTGTGACTGATGACTCAAAAAGAAGAGTTACAACTGCATGGTGATACTAAAGAAAAGAAAAAATGAAAAAATCTACACACTCCATGCATTTAAAACTGTTCAGATGAAATGCATTAATATTAACAAACTAGGAAAGAAAATGTCCTATTAAACTTTCTAAAAATAAATAAACAGCAAAAGAAGGAAAAAAGGAATCACTGATTTTCTTCTGTTGCTCCACAATTCTGTTATGATTTAAAATTCTGTTGCCCTGCTACAGACTCAGATTCCTCATCTGAGCAAAAATGACAAGGTCAGTAAAATGAACATTTTGCTTTCACTTGTGGATGGGCTCCACAGCCCACCCCCTGCACAGCCTCAGGGCTTCTGACACAAACAGGCATCATTCCTCATCACATCTCACCTTTCCACAGGTGGGAGACAGATCATTTTGTGGTCAAAGATGAAAATGATCAGGATCAAAAGCTCCTCCAAAGCTTGATGTGCTCGACTGACACAGGAGAAGACACCTGGGCTCACACAGGAGCTGCAGGGAGTACCTGCAAAACTCACACTTCAACTTCACTCACAGAAATGTGTTGTGGGTGGCATTTCCAGCAAGAACTAACAGCTCAAGTGATGAAGTCAGGAAAATAATACCTTCAACCATTTATCAAGCTCTTTATTACAACACCTGAATTCTTCAATGGTGAGAAGATGCCAGAACAAAAGGTTTGGCTTCTTTGAAGTCCCTGTCTCCCATCACTGCTTTCCTTCCACTGATGCTCATTTTTCCACTTCTGCAAGTGCTGCACATCTTAGGCAAACAATGTCAGAGCTGCACAATGTCTTTAACATTAGAAACTTGGCAACAGTTACAGGTGGATGTTTCAGGAGTTACTGAAGGAGAACTTTAAGTGAGGGAGGTTTAAAAGAAAGAAAAAGAGTTCAAAGCCAATATTTAAATACAAACTCCAGAGTATTTTCTATCAGTCTGCAAGAATAGAAATAGAACCATCACTGCCAGAAGGATGAGCTACAGTAGTTTGGAATTCTCATTATAAACTGTATGGATTTATTACTTAGAGTAACCTATAAATTTTCAATTTACACCAACTTTGAGCACTGATGACAGGAATTAGTCCTAGATTGTAATTATAATCTAAGGTGGCCTGGTTTAGTCTGTGGGTACATAAAAAATGCTCTTTCAACAAACCATTGGAGAAGATGATGGTGACAACAATTAAGGCTGAAATCCAGACAGCAGCACCTTGGTGCTGCATCCAACTCTCCTTACCAAGAAAATAGAAAGCCAAGGTCTGACAAGCCTGGATTTTACAGCAGCCAAATCTGCCCCTTTTCATCTCAAATACAGGAGTAGTGAATGCCAAACAGAAGATAAACCTTTTTAATTTAAATTTTCTTTTAAATAATCTCAGCTACACAGTAAAGAACATTCAGTAAGGAACTTCAATTAAAGGCTGAAGCACAGCCCCCATATACAGTTCCAATTGTGCATTTTCATCAACATCCAGCACAAGTTAATTCCCAGTCTGAAATAAGGATGTGACAGAGTAGAGGGGGTTTTGGCTTCTGGTTTTACAAAAATGCTGGCACATTACTCATGTAACCATTATTAGAAGTGATGGTTAAATTCATTTTGAAAAATGAAAATAGAGTTGCTGGTTTTAATAAATTTTGAATGACTGTGGCCTTATAAGTTGGGTAATTCACTAAAAAACTAATTAGAAATGCAATCAGGTTGCAAAGTTTGTCCAAGTATATTTAATCTATTTCATCAGAAAGGATCTCTATCAAGAGGGCAGCTATTCTTAAGGGACAATATACCTATCAGTCATTTATAGGAATAAAAAAAGCAACACAGTCAAACCCATTTTGTAAAGGTTAATATAGTCTGAAAAGCATTTATCCCCAATTTTCTCATTTTCAGGACATGCTGAAGCCCCAGAGAGTCCAAAAATAAATTTTTTAAAAGCTACATATTATTCCTGTGACACTTTCAGAGATCAGGTCTCTTCAAAAGCAGAAAAAGTAGGTTTTGGGAAGGATGGAGTTCCCAAAATTTCAATAAATGAATACTGCAGAAGGCCAAGCAGTCTCAATGCCAACTTCAGAAGCTACATCCCAAATAAAACTGGCATCAGTGGAGAACACAGGAAGAAAACCTCAAAAACACTCCCTAATTCCTCATAAAAGCTGAATTTTAAAAGCCAACTTCAAGATTACCCAGTATTAAAATTACTATGAAATCACATACTGGAAATGCACATTACTTTCTGTGACCATACATCTCCCCTTGAAGCTACATTCCCAACAAAAAGCTTCCCACAATCCCTAAGAACACATGGTTTTGAGAGGAGTCCTGAGGAGGAATCCAGCTTTATGCTCAATTATGGAATTGTGTTTAGAATCAGGAATTGCCTAGAGGACAAACCGTTCCTGTAATTCCAAGCATTTTGAAAATTGCCAAATGATGTCCTTGCCTGCTCTTCTCACCCAACCTTTGCAACAGCAGCTCCAAAATTTCCTTGTATCCTCACTGCTCAGCACTCCCAAAAAGCACCACTGAAAACCCAAATATGGGCATGAGGCAGGTTCAAACTGATCAGTAATTCTTACTAATTAGTGTCTCCTGGATGAATGGAGGTAACTTAGCAGCTTTTTCCTGAAGCTCTGTTTCTGGAAAAGCAAAACCCATCCATTCAAACCCTTCCTTAACATTTACATTTTTTTTTCTTCTGTTCATGTGAAAATTAAATATGCAGGTCTACTGTCATCCCAACAGTGAAAGCATCTTGAGGAAGCTAATTAAAGCTAAGAACAAACACTTTCACCCCCTCTACAGCTTATTTTTGCCCCAAAGGAGGATCACAGTATGTTCTGCTATGGCAAACAGAAAACAACACTTACTAATCTCTAAACTCTCCTGACACAGCCAGACTGGGCATGTGCTGCTTGGCAAAGCCAGGCTGCAGCATTTCTGGGCAGGCTCTATCCTGGATCACTGACTTTGCCCACAGATCCCAGGATTTACAGTGCCTGCACCACGTCAGCAGCTACGCAAAAGCTGCTCCCAGAGAATTGAATTGCCAGCTACTGCCCATGAATAAAAAGGCAGCACAAGCTGTAATTGCTCACTGAAGGTTGAGTCACCTTCTTTACAAGAGGGAGCTGTGGTGGGAGAGGGGTGGAATCCCAGCTCTCTCTGCAGGCCTCATATGGAAAGACTGAATGAGGTTGTAATGTCCAAGTTTTCCTCACTCACTGGGAGGTCTCAGCCACCCAGGCACAAGTGATTGATGAGAGGAAGGGAAATAAAAATGCAGCTTATGGAAGAGCAGAAGATAAGGTCCTTTTGTTACTAACACACCACAAACCCAGGACTGACTCCATAAAAGGCCACCAGCACCAACAGCTCCCTTCTACTGCACTTAATAATGCATTTAAGTTGTTCTCTGAAGCTCATCTGCTGTTTTCTACACAAATTTCACACAAGTATTTTTCACACTCCCTATATACATGTCAAGATTTCATTTTGCCATTAACAGAATTTTCCTCTTTAAACCTGTGTTACTGAGTTTACCTACAGCAATTACGACTGCTGGGCTGAGCTTTTTGTGGGTGTTTGGGGGGAGAGTGGGAATGGATTTTTTCAAATGCACCTATGATGAAGTAATCAACCTCATCTGTAATAACTAGATGAAAAAATCCACAACTCGTCTAAAAACTAGTTTAATGTGGAACAATATGTACACAGCACTAAGCTGCCTCTATTACTGTCTCAGGTGGAGTCTTCTGGAAAGCACATCCTTGCTTCTGCAGGATGATTCCCCTCTGAAGTTTCTCTCATGCTGAATTGTTTAGGTTTGCATAACATGACTGGAGGGCACTTTTAATGATCCTGTTGTGTATTTCCCTGTAAATTACTAGGAAATATTCAACCTTGATAAAACTGAGATAAAACACTGTTTAGAACCGGTCCCAGTAGCATTGGCTGAAAAAGAGTGGAAATATGAAGCAGAGTGAGCACATGAACAGTGGAATAGCTTTGGAGAGTTCCAGCACACACCCCCTACACCCCCAACTCCAGGGAAAGGAATAAAACAGATTTCTGCAGGAGACATTACCAGTAGCACTGGGCATTATTCTCCAGCAGCTTCTCCACCATGTGCTCCACCCTGACAAACCAGCTGGGCACAGCTTTGTAGATCAGCGGAGTATCTGACCTGTGCAGGGAAGGGAATAAAACAAACAAAAACATTTACAAATGCTACATTATTTATAAAGTGTTCTTTAATATTTATTTTTGCACATGACTGTCCCCTTTCCACAGACTGAGTTTGCTGCTGCTGAAGTATTATCACAGTTAAAGGTTGAGGTCTGTTTGGTTTGTTAAATTACATCAACTGTTACACTTATGTGAGCTACTATTTTGAAATCCAGTCCTGAAAAAAATTTTACAGCCTTCAAACCTAGTAATTCAAGGAATTTGTATAGCAAGAGCAATCATGAGGCTGTTCAAACAATACTTGAATTTGAAATTTGTGCTCCTACATAGTACAACATTATGAACTTCAGTAACTATTAAAATGAGTCATATTTCAGTCTTCCACATGAGCTCATTCTGCATCATTTTTCATGTGTATATGAGCCTGAAAAGCCAGGGAACATTATGCTGTGTTTTTACTATCTGCATTTAAAATAATAATCACAGCTCATAAAGAAGTAACAGCACCCAGGGTTAACCAGAAGAAAGTTCCATTCCAGGAGGAGAGGGAAAGCAAGGGATCCAGATAAGCATATAAAAGAATTTTTAAATATATCTTAACATATTCCTTACTTCAATAAGCAATAAAAGAAAATCCATATGGGAGGAGAGCAGTTTCACAACTTGGCATTGCTTAGAAATGGAAACACGATTGGCCAGAGCACAGATGGAGCAATTTCCTAAATTACTTGGTAACATCAGTATCTCCAAGCATCTGACTGCAGTGTCCCAACCCAGTCTCTGATTTATAATAACTGCTCAAGGTCTTGAGTAATTGTTCAGGCAGCACATCCTTCAAAAGGATCCTGGGATCCAACAGTGGGCACAGGTCACTACAAGGAGCTCAGACATTTCTAATCCTTCACATCCATCCCATTATTCCATTATGAAGAAGGAGAAGAGCCCTAGGGGATAGGATCTGTCTGTGGATACAGAGGAGCAAACAACACTGAGACAAGAAGTTTATTCTCCTTTAGCATCAATCCACCCCACAAAATGTTTCTTAAAAATATTGCTTTTGTTAAAGTCACTTTGGTTCAGAACTTGGAAATACACAAAAATTCACCAGCAAAGACCCTGAGAAATTACTGTTATCTCCCATGTGCAGTCAGCACTACAAACAGCCAAAGTTTAATTCTTTTCACTTATATCCACAGAAGAACACATTTGAAATTCACCAACTTCTGCAGATTATAATGTAAATTAAAATTGCTACTGTGCCAGGACTTGCTAAAGTTGCACCTGCCTGACCCACAAAAGAAAGAAAACCCACAGCAAAGGTTGTTTAGACCTTAAATGTGTAACTCACAGAGCACAAAGCCCAATAATAAAAAACATTGTTTATTTTAACATTATATTTCAAAAGACATTTCATTTTAACTCTAACCTGTATGTTTCAATCTGCTTAAGTGTTAAAGTACCTATAACCTTAAAGGAAATGGTAACAGCTCAAAGTAATAATGTCATTGTGTCCTAGCTATTAAATGCAAACCTACTGATGTTTGCTACAAAAATTTAAGTCCTAACAACTAAAAATGGGAACAGTTCAGTTCACTCCTCACATAGCAGCAAGATCCCAGTAAAAAGAAAGCTTCCCCTAAGCTAGAAGGTGTTTTGATTTCACTGAGTATCTTGTTTCAGATGTTCTGAAGAATGATGAACTGCCATCACAAGACCTTGAGTAACTGGAAACAAGGGGAATAAAAAAATTGATATTAAAAATTTCTCACATGGTCTTAATATGTTGTAAAAGGAAGGTTGGGACACCAGGCTGTGGCACCCAAGCTCTGTGAGGAGAAAGCAGCAGGTGGGGCTGACTGCAGACAGGCCCAAGGGCATGGAGAGGCTTCAGGCAGCAAGGATCTGTGACAAAGGCCAAGCAGGGGAACCATTTCCCAGGCCTTCCACCCAACTCTGAGGTTATAATACCTGATAACCACTCCAAGCACCCTCAGGGCTCTGTTCCTCCTACATGAAGGTAACAAAAAAGTGGAGAGGGCAAAATTTTCCTGATCATTTTTCTTCTGGTGATACTACCAAGCATTACCTCAGCAGGAGACAGCAGAAAACAAAACACTAAAATCTGTCCAAGCAGTGACACCTCCCACATTTCTGCCCCTCATGACTGGTGAGAAGGTTGAGGACTCCAGATTCAACTGGATTTTACTGTAGAATCAAATGGGAAATACCTATTGCTGGGTTTTGTTTTCCATCAAACACAAGGGGAAAGCCCAAACAGACCTTAAATGATGCTTGCAAAGTTCCTGCCTAACCATTCCTCTCCATCCCAATGGAACAAAGTTTTGTTCCCCTTACAGACAGATCCTTCAGAAACACATCAGAAGACTCAAATCACATTAATTGTGATCTTATCCTGTTTTCTTGTAATTTAGCAACCATATGATCAATAATTGAGCCCATGCTATGAAGTTGCTTCTTGGTTTTGCCTTCACTGGCTTGGAAAAGTCAAAGCCCCACATCTGCCAGGGGAAGAGCTTCCCAACGCTGCTCCCAGAGGAAAGGCAGGCAGGAGCTGGGAGGGACACTCCACCTGCCACATCCAACAGTTGCTGAACTGCTGCCCAGACACAGATTCCCAAGATCTCACACGTGCACGGAGCAGTTTTGACCAATGTCCTCCATTTTCAGCAGTTCTAATAAAGAAAGGTTCTAACTGAAAACTATCTACTGTGCCCTTTCCAAGCTGTTGAGTTTTTCATATTTTAAAGTTTAGCTGACAGAAAATTACTACACAGAGAGGGACCCTTATTTCATGACATGTAAAAAAAGAAAGCAAATTTCTCAATATCCCAAGGATTCAACAACTGCTTGGTTTCAAGGAAAAGCAGCAGTCCATTAAGAAGAGTCTGATTTCAAAGTTTTCTTACATTAATCAAAATAACTTATAACTGTGTTCAAAGTTAAGAACTACTCTTCTACTTTTAGCATATTCCAATTATGGTTTGATTTGTGATGGCAGTGAAATGAGCTTTTCAAGTAGAATCCATTGTTCGGTTCTTCCCACCGGATAATTTGCTGCTAGGTGCTGCCTGCAACTTATCATCAATCAACAAAAATGTCAACAGAGTGGCAGGATTAAGGATCTTCTACAGAATCAGCACTTCTACAGCCCTGCTTTGTCTCAGAAGGCCAGGACTGGATATTTGAGTTGCTACACAAGAAAAACACAAGCGTTGCTTGATTTTGGCCATTTTTCAAAAACTGTCCCAAATCATCAAGGACGTAACACTTGAAGAGCAATTCCCCTTCTTCCTGCAGGCAGCTGCTAGAAACAAACCAATCCTGCTGTTCAAGAGCAAGCAAAGGTTATTTTTGCTGTAAATTAAAGATAAATGTACCCTGCTAGAACACTTCACCTGGCAGAGTCAGAGCCAGACAGAGAGATGAGCTCTTATCACAGTTATTTCAGTACAGGTGCTGTATACATCAGATAGGACTTAAAATCTCCAAGCCATTTCAGATAATTAAATTAGATATTTTATTTTAAGTGTGTCTTTGCTCATAATAAGAATTTAATACTCTACTAAAAGATTACTGAAGATGCTTTTTTTTTTTACTTTGATACTGTTTGGTGATTTTTTTACAACAGCAATTGGGGAAATTTCAAACCAAGGAGGACACTAATAAAAACAAGCTTCATTTCTAGATTAGATCTGTCTAGTCTGTATTCCTCAGAACCAAACCTTGTTTGTTCACTGATACTGAAGGCCCATGGAGAATTCTTCATGGAGACTTCCCCCAGAGACATCCACCTAGGGATGTTTCCACATTTTAAGCAGCTGGGCTTCTTTCAAAGAAGTAAGTCATCTTACAAGGTTAAAAAGAACTGTGGTTTAGCCATTTTATTCAAAACATACAAAGCTTTAACACAAACATCTAAAGACTTCTGTGATATACTTATTTGGATACAAGTCAAAAGGAACAAAAAATTCCTTTTCCATCACTCAGCTGCTTAAAAAAGAACCTTTTCTTACATGAGGTGGTTAGTGAGGAGTTCTACATCCAGAAACAAGCAACACAAACGACAAAAACACACATTTAAAATCATAAACAGAAACTAAATTTCAGCACTACATCCTTTTTTGCCGTTTTATGGCAAAAAAAAAAAGAAAAATTCCTTGATGACTAAATCAAAACTGGAGCTCTCCTAAATTAATAATTTCAATTTGCATTACTTCTAGTTTTTTCAGGAAAATTAAGTAAGGGAGGGAGGAAAATAGGGGAGAAATGTGAAGAATTTCTCTGTTAGAAAGTTCAGCTCCAAGGCAGGTGCAGGTGTGTGCTTACCTCCAGCAGAAGGGGTAGCTGTGCTGGAAGGTGGTGCTGTGGATCAGCCGGCCCTTCTCCTTCAGCCATTTGATGATGTGCTTATCTGCATCCTAAAAACACACATTTCACTCACTGAGCTACTGCAGTACCTGAGCCATTGGCTCAGATACTTCAACTAATTTAAAAAAAACTATGCATAACCCAGCATTTACACACACACACAAAAAGTTTCTATCAAGTTTAGACATTTCCTGCAGGGGCACTGTAAAACACTCAATTTGCAAAGTTATTTGCTTTCCAAACCCTTTATTTACAGTGTCTTCCATGTGTCTCTACTATCTGGATAAATTAAAATTTACAAGTAAAGCATCAGTCCTTTTTTACCCTTAACTCTTTTTCCACACAACTGTGTGGAAAATTCAAATTTTCTGAAGCACCAATACAAGCCAGAAACCTCATTATTTAATATCCTAATGATTGAGTCTTCTAATTTTGTGGCAAGAAATCACATAGTGCTTTTTACCTAATATTTAAGCTTCCTGAAACCACATTCCTCTCAAGTGACTAAATTTCAGAATTTGAAGCATATTTCACAATACCTCACTAACTCACTGGGATTTACACACAAATCTGGAAGTGAAAGCTCTATATTGATAATTTAAGACAATCTACTGAACATATAAATGTCAGTATGATGTTAAGGAAAAAAACAGACAAATATCTATGAGTGAAAAGTTTAATATCATTAGAAAATTTTCCAAGAGCCTTAAATTCAGATTCCTACCCCCAAGAAGCTAAACATGGAGCCCTACAGTGTCCTCTTATTTGCCTTAATGCATGAGGCAGGAAGGAAAGATAGCTGATTGAATCCTCAACTTAATTGAAAAAGACTTTAAAACCTTGTATTGCATTTGTTTACAGGAACATGCTTTGCTATCAAACTGTAGCAGCAGGGCTAAAAGCAATTTGTTTTCTCAGGACATGGAATTTAAGAGGCACTCCCTGATAGGGATTTGTGTCTGGAGCAACGTGCAGTTCCTGTGGGCTCCTTTTCCAGGGATTCTCCTGCATCTCCTGGCAATAAATTAGCACTGCAACACAGCCCACAAATGAGGGAAATCACTGCATTTCTCCCTCCTAGTGGGTCATGTTATATGATGCCTTCAGTTTGAGCTTTGGTGTTTTTCAGGTTCTGTGCTGCCCAGGGGTGCAGCTCTCAGCCTCACATTCAGGGTCACTCAGCTCTGCACAGAGCAGGGACACAAAACAAATCCTGTTCCTGCTGCACACCAAGGACAACTTTCAGCCCAAAAGCACAAACAAGGGTGGCTGGAGGGAGGAACAAGCAGGATGGGACCTCACAATCTGGAGCTGTAATTGGACAATTAAACCTCAAAATGCAAATAGACCAAAATTGATCCAAGTGTGAGACCTCATGAGTGTTTGTCCATTTTGTGACCATTTGGGGTCCATTTTGTGCCCATTTTGGGTCCACCTTGAGTCTAGCCCTGGCCAGGCCCTGTCCTGTGTCCTAAAGGCTTTTCAATAAATCCCTGCTTTATTCTCCAGCTCTGCCCAGTCTCTGTTTCAGGTCAGCCTGCCCAAGGCATCAGTTACATTAACTGGCTGGGAGAAACTTAATGGCACCTGGGATTTCAGAGTCATCCAGAGGTAAGGGAGGCCCTGAACATGTGCCTGGAAAGTCTGGACATTACATTTCTGTGAGGAAAAAGCAGAGTGAGAGTCTCTCTGGAGTAGCTGCAAACAGGATACTCCTCTGCCCTCTCACTACAGATACACAACATTACTTGCATTTCAATTTCTTTTCTCAGCTGCTTAATAAACCATTCCAACCTTGTTGCAAATGTTAAAATCCCTTTTAATTTATTCAGATAGAAGTCACACATTGAAAACAAGCCCACATAGGGAAAAAAAGAAAGCTTCTACCAGATATAAAATGTATCTTGAAAAAAGTAAAAATTTACTGTCTCCAGGCCTACTGACCTTCACATACTGCCCAGCAAAGTCAGCCACTTCTGCTGTGAAGCAACCTGATGCATCAACAGGACACACAGGCACCGAGTCTTTCTGAATGATATTAAAATCCATGCAGACTCTGTAATCATCCTGCAAAAGAGAGAAGCACCGAGCTGTAAGAATACCAAATAATAGGTAAAATATCCACCCCTCAAAACAAAAATTAAATATTAAACAGAAAATGTAAGGACTGGACAAGAATAGCAAAATACTCAGCCTTCACTAATCCCAAACACTTATGAGGAAGTCATGTTTGATAGGATTGTAGCTTTACTCATGCAGAAAATTATTATTTCCTCAGACTCTCACCCAGTACAGGGGATATGTGCATGTTTTTCTATGCACATCAATGCATATACACACACATGTGTTTTCTGTGTCTGAGAACACACATACACTCATGGAGCAAACAGCTTCAGGCAACCATTGCATGGCAAAAGAATTGCCAACCTCTCCATCCTGCTCCTGTCCCAGCCAGAGCCTGGAAGTGCCCAGCTCTCCAGCCAACACTGCATTTTTCAGAAAGCAGGTTGTTTTAATCAATCCAATTCTGGCATTTCACATAAGGAGTCATTTTCTGAATGTCTTAACAATCCAAAGCCTTTAAATCTGTATTTCTCAATCTTTCTGGCTTATAGGCAATGCTACTGACCAAGAACCACACATGGACAACATCATGGGCTTTTTTCCTGGCTGGTCTCCACTTAAATTTTTAATTTCCTGTAGCAGTAAGAGAAAGAAGAAAATACAAAAAAGAGTTGCTGCAGACTTTCCTGAACATGACTGAACAATAATGGCATCAGAGAAAAGATTAAAACAAAATTAGTAGGGGATAGAAAAGTTCAGATTTTACCTTCAAGTCTGAAGTGACAGTAAATCTGTTATCTCATCCAGCTACAGCAATGGCTTACAGGATACCCAGCAGCTGTTTCACAGGAGCTGCATCTAAAGCACCCTCAGCCTGCCCAAGGACACCACACCAGAGCCAGTGTGCAAATATCCATTTCACAGACCAGTGCTCCACAGCTCCCTGAATTCTCCTTCCCTGGCCCTCACCAACACAGGTGAGCCAGCTCTGGAGTGCCAGGGCAGGGCTTCCATGTCTTTTGTGGCCTCATCCTGTCCCTTCAGCTCTCCCCACTATCCCTGTGGCTCCCCTAAACCAGACCTGTTGCATTTTACAAGGATGAAACTCATCCACAGACAGGGAAGTTGGCTGCTTCATGGACCAAAGCTTTACACACAGAAACAACAAATCCCTCCAGCTCCAGCACTCGCAGAGCACAGCCTCTTCCCCTGCCCAGCAGCTGCAGAAAGCATCACACAATAATTTACCCTGCACTTGGTAAATTGTCCTGCAGTCAGGACGTGACTGAGAGAAGCCCCTTCTCTGCTGGCCTCTCCTCAGCTGTTACTGAGGGGCTGGGAGCTGTGGGGTTTAAAACACAGGCCAGATGACAGAGCTGATGTCAGCCCTGATTTGGCAGTGAGCTGATAAAAGCTTTGAAGCAGCAGCCAGCACAAAGTCTGGCACACTCACAGCCCTGCTAAGGCAGCACAACAAACCTTCCCCTGGGCAGCACCTCGGTCAAGAGGTGCTTCAGCTCCACTGCTGCAGCCAAGGGCACACAAAGGGCTCTGCTGCTCTGCCTTTCTGCAGTCAGCTCCCTGCTTTTGAACAACCTGAACGTGAATGGAAGCTCTCCAGACTGAGCTGCCATTTGATTTAATGAAGATTTCCTTCAGTAACCATGAGGCAAGAATATATTCAGGTACTTAAAATGAATCACAAGTGCTAAGCTCAAATAAAAGCTAAGACCAACATCAGTTTTTTCCAGGACAGGAGTTACAGTGGTCACTCTTGTACCTCAGAATCCCTCAAAAGATTACACACAGAAGCTGTAATACACAAAATGAGTAAGTAGAAACTATCAAACAGCTCATTTGTGAGAAATCAAAAGCTTTTTTATGTGCAATTTTAACAAAACAACAGAAACATGAAGTCAAATGTTCACCTTCAGCACCTCTTAGCAAAAACCAACATCACTTCTGCTGAAAGTGCTAGGTACTGAAAAAAAAAGTGCATCTGTAACAGATCTATGAAAGTTGTGTGTCACAGTCTGAGCAGGCACTAGAAGTATTGCAAATTAAAAATTTGTATGCAAATTCAAGTGTTAGTGAAGCTTTTTAAGTTGACTGCGGGTACATCTACACATGATGAAATGCCTGAGCAGCTGAATTTTAGTGTCATGTTAATCTGGAAGTACAATGAGTTTACAGTGGTTTTAATAAAGGTTTGTCTTCTTCTGTGAGCTTTAATTTTGATGTCTTTTGAACTGAAATAATAGAGTGCTCTGATACGGTGTGGCAGCTTGTATTTGACAAAGGCATGACACAAGACAATGAAACTACATCTGGAACTAAATGAAGGTGAATTTTTACTTTCAATTTTTTTGGAGAAGGATACATTGCTGAGCTATCAGCAATACAGAACATGAATCACAAAGTAGGATTTAAAATAAATAAATAAAAATTTCCAACTTTATTTATCAAAGGGACTCATATTGATGGGAAGGAACAGAGACAAGACTCGAGGCTTGTTGTGAAGGACTCTGCTCTGTTTCTTCTCTGATGGTCCTGGTCCAGTTTTTCCTTTCCTATTAACCTTCAACTCAACAGGAAGGTGCAGAGGAACCAATTATCCAGGAAGACAATCCTGTCTGCCACCATGAACCATCTCCCTTCTTTCATCTAAGCCTGTGTAAAGGCCAACATGCAGTACCTACAGTACCCTATACAGAGCCTACTGTATAATAATGAAATCCTGAACTTACACCAGGACCTCTGTGAGTTTTTCTGAACAGAAATAATCTGGGGGCTGTCAAAACTGAATTACATGCACCCCAAAGAGAAGGCAGCAGCATTAAGTGCAGTGTACACAGTGCACTTTCCCTCTGAAGGCAGCACAGCCCATTGACTCAGGCCCCTGTACCAAAAGGTACCTACTCAAACCTGGCCTTAGCTGATGACTGCAAGGCTTTGTTTGTGATGTCTGTGCACTTTTTTCTCACACAATGTTTTATGTATTTTTGTTCTCTGTGAAGCATTTAACTGTTACTCTCAGGTTTTTTCCTAAAAAAAAAAAGTTTTACAATTGCTGATTTCCCTGGAGACAGAAAAATTATTTTTCTGTGTGTTTACAAAACTCAATGGGCTTATTAAAAAAATCAAGTAAAAGAGGGCAGATAACCCTTGCTCTAGGAGGCAGTCAACATTTCCAACAAGCTGTTTCCAACAAATTTAACTGGACTGGGCAAATACACAAACCACTTAAGAGCAGCCCAAGGAAAGCTTCTTCCAGAGCTCCTTCCCTGCTGGCAGCCTCTTCCTTTCCCTCCCTCCATCTCCCACAGCAAGAGCTCCTGACTCTAAACCAACTCTGCCCCCTCTGGAACATCCAAGATTCAGCTCCAGGGGAGACTCTGAGGAGCAGAAGTGTGAGGATTTATCCTCCTGAGGACACTTGACCAGCCACCACCATTTTCTTTATTAACTGCTAACACAGCCCACTCTAATTTTCTTTCTTCAGAGCTATATTAAGCTGGAACATCTTTTCATACCAACCATCATCCTGACAAGGGAAACACCACCACAATGGATGTACCCTTCAGAAAAATGCAGGGGAAAAAGGACAGAAGAGGATGGGCAATTTCACAGGAATACAAAGAGGCCTGTTGCTAATGCCAAGTTTCTCTGGAAATTATGACAGAGCTCACGGTCCAGGGATTGCTAATTGCTAGGCACTGCAAGTTTTTTTGAGGGCATCTCTGGATAATGGCTGAAGACAGGACACTCTACAAAAAGGACAATGAGCCTAAACTTAGTGCATTTATTTCAAGTGTCTTAAAAACTGAAATGTTAAATCCATGACAAATTATTCCTCTTAGCCTTAAAAAAGAACAGACTGAAAGAAGGGGCAATAAAGACAGAAAAAGAAAAAAAAGAATGGAGTGCAACAAAATCCTTTCACACCAAGGGATGAAGTCTCAGGACAAAAGCAGTGAAAGCATTTTCTCATTCTCTAAAAGCCCAGTGAGTACTGAAATTGAAATGCTGAAGAGGGCCAGTATGCTGAGCAGAACTGCTGTTCCCAACCAAAGTTATCACTTAGGAAAGCCAGTTTTCACTGCCAGTGCCACAGATCATCCCTTCTCAGAGCTCTAACTTCAGACTGGGAAAAGCTGAGATCAGTGACACTCAGAAGACACACTGACAACTCACACACCACAGCACAAACCAAAGCCAGGGACACAGGAATCTCGAGTCCAGCACAGGCACCAAGTGGAAGAGCTTATGAGAATACAAAGCTACATGATAATTCTTACATTTTTAAGCAGCAAATGGCAAGATTGTTTAACATCAATCACCCTGACAGAGACCCCAGGAGCTGGAAAGCCAAGCAACGTGTGTTGGCCAAAATTAACATTACAGATGTGTAGTTCACACTTACAGCACCAAAATAGGGAGCCTGATGGACAACTCCTGTGCCTTCCTCCTCCTTCACATAACCATCCACTAGCACAGTAAAGGCACCTTTTTCTTTGCACTGTAACACAAAAATATGGTTTTATATAGACAGATATTTACATACATGCAGCAAAACAAGAGTTCTTCAGAAGCTGGCAGAGCCACGAGCCACACAAAAGAGGAAAGAACTGCACCAAAAATCAGTGACACAGTAAAATGTGACATCCCTAACACGACTTAATGACTTCCCATAGCCCAGACACCTGTGTACTTCATTTAAAGAGTGTCAAGTATGATTAAATCTCACACCCCTCCAGAAGGCCTCCAAGTCAATTACTCTTCAAGCCACAGATCTTCACACAGTTCTGTGCTTAACAGACTGCAATCAATACACTCCTGAACGTGAGGACACAACCAAAAAAGGTACAGAAGTTTCCCTGCATTTTTTGTATGTCCCCTCCCCTATACCTCTGAATTAAAAGTTTGCTTTTTATAGTCACACGTTTTCCTTATTTCCTCCAGGGAAAAAGAGCATGGTAAATGCCAACCAAAAACAGATAGAAAATCCAGAAAAAAAATTGCTAAGAAAAGATATGACAATTTTCAGTGTGTTCAGTAGAGAGATAATGAAAAATAAAGGGTTATTTACTATTCCTTAAAACAAAAATAGTAAAAAGAAATTACTGCAGTCACAGCTGAACCAAATATGTTGCAAGATATTAAGTCTGGCTTGTTCTGAAGAGAGGCATTTTGAGATAAGATCTCCATTCTAAATAAAAAATTGTAAATACCCCATCTGCTCCTTACAAGTACAGCAGGACTCACAAAATTTCTCCATTCCAAACCTCAGATGCACAGTCTAATTTTCCAGATTCAGCTGTGTTTGGCTTTCCTCTAGAAATATCAGACCTTGCTCCCTGCAGAGGTTTTCCCACCTTTGCTGACTCCTGCACATCTTTCAGAACAGAAAGTGTCACAAATGACCAAATCCCTTACAGGAGTTCACAGCTGCCTGGCCAGCAGTGCTGTACCTCCCCTCTTTGAAAAATGTCATCAGTTTTTAATCAGATTTAAAAAACAAAATAGAAAAATTCTCTAAACACTCTCCTATTGCTAAATATTCTTTTATCATCTATGATATGCCAGACCTAATGCAGCGCTTAAAAGCTGCATCCAGATAAACCTGATACATCAGTAGGTTTTTAGCAAAGGCTTTTAACTCTTCAGTGGGAAACATGACATGTCTCTGATTGTTATCCAAAGCCAGTCATTCCCTTGTGAAGACAAAGCTTCTGGACTTAGCAGGTAGACAGCACTCACCAGATGAGAAAATGAGAGTATTTGTTAATATGTATTGAAGTTTCTCTGCAATCTGAAATCAAACTTCTGTTTATCGTCCAGTGTTTACTCTGAGTATATTTAAAACTTAAAGGAAAAAAATTAGAGAAAAAAGTCAACACTGTTTTTCAAACTTTCACTAGGATTTTAAGGTACTTTAATACAACCTGGAGTCTGTTATTAGAAACCAAGATCTTTTTATAATATAAACAAGAAATATTCAGAATGGGTTTTATTTTTGTCTTTATATGCTGTATCAAACACCAAATTTGTTCATCTTACCTGAATAAAATATTCAAAGAGTGGTTTGTATTTCTTGCCTTTAAGAACAACACCAGGAAACCTGAGGAGGAAGATTTACAAGAACATAAATTAATAACTTGAAAACTGCTTTTTGTTTCCTACTGGCCTCTTCACCTCCCTGACTGAATTAATTTCAGAACACGAAAATAATTTTCTTAAGTTTACTTCCCACCTCTGTGGTAACCTGGGCTTGGAGAAAAAACAATGTCATTTCATGCATCTCTGCTACCAGTCAGCAACTTGTACCTGATAGACTTCAATCAAACAATCAATGAAAACTAATAAAGGAATTAAGCATTAGTGACAAGCTCCTGATGGGCAAGAATCTTCTGGATAAAACAAAATATTCATAACAACAAAGACCTAAAGCTCAGCATGTCCAAGAGAACTAAATAATGATCCCAAACACCTTAAGTTTTATGTACAGAAGATTGTGACACGGGGTATTGCACCCTATAAAGCTCAGATGCCTCATTCCTTATTCTCAAACTGGGCATCCAAACTCTCCACAGGCATCTCAGGGACTGATCCTGCACAGACAGGACTGGCTGAGGAACCAGCTGAGCCAGACAAGAGATGGAAGGCAGAGATGGAGCCTGCAGGTCTGCCTCCCTTCACTGCTGACAGCAGCTGACAAAGGCACTGATTAGGTTGGGATTTGCAGCTCAGAACTCTCCTGAAAGTGCTTAAATCATCCAGTTTCAGGGGGGAAAATCCAGCTAAAACATAACTTAATCTAATAGATGGGCTGGCTCTCTGACTGTGTCCCAGTTGTGGTCTCTCCCTACTCTGCCCTTGATCTACAATTTCCAAACAATGGTCAAACTATCATAAAACACTTGACTCCTTCAAAGTGGGGACTCTTCAAAGCTCTTTCACTGCACAGGAAGGACCTGGAGCAGCATTTACTGCCAAGTTCAAGAGCACAACTCCTCAGCTCAGCACACACAGTATCATCTAGGAATTGAGGAGATTTCTATTTTAAGCCTCAGCTTTGCAGATGGTTTATATATTTTTACATTACAAACAGCCTTTGGAATGTTTGAGGTGCTTAATCAGGATCAGATGAGAGAAAAGCATCCCAGTGCTCAGCCACACAGATGTGGGAATGCTCAGATACAGAACATGAAGCACCAGAATTGGCTTTAAAAAAATTAGTTATATTCTTATTTAACACAAGTCAGAGAAAGGTAAAGGTTGTGGATCACATTCCTGGTTTTCATGTTGGGATGTGAAATACTTTGTTTGTCAAAGTCCTGAACTTCAGGTTGAAAATTTATACAATGGTGCCTTCTTGTGACCTAAGTTAAAGTAGACTCATTTAAAATCACTTCAGCAATCCTTCACTCTCAGGAGATCAGAAATCTCTGGTTTGGATTCTTTAAAATCCAAAAAGAGACAACAAGGAAAAATACTGTGAAGAAGTTAAATGCTTAATATGCCAAAGCATTGAAATCTAACACAAAGGGAAGGAAATGCTCAACAAGCACATCCCACCTAGCACAGCTAAATAAAACAAGAAGTCACTGGATGGTCAAACTTGGGGTGATACACCCAGAGCAACCCCTGAGTGCAAAGCAGCCAGTCCAAGGGACTTCAGACCCTGAACATTTTCCATCACAGCATTCCCTGACCTCTGCCTGATGCCTGCTAGACATTAAGTTGCATTCTCCCTCAATGGCCTGACTGCTTGAGAATTTAAAAGTGAGCTAAAGAAAAAGGTTAAGAGTGGAAGTGGTGAAGTTTATTTCCATGAACTTACTCATAGATCTAAATCTTTCACAGATCCATTCAACTACCAGATACCTTTTAACTGTCTCACATTTCACATTTGAGAAAATTAATTATTACATAACAGAAAAACTGGAGCATGACCAAAAACAGAAAAGAAATCAAACTGAAAAGAGACCACAGCACTAATACAAAAAGAATTAAAACATACTGCTCTGCCAAGAGATTTGCTAGCAGCCCTAAAGATAGGCAGAGGTTAAAAAAAAGGAAAATTTAAAAAGTTATCAGAGATTGAGAGGGCGAGTGGTGGTGTTAGAAATACCATTAGTCAGAGACATAAATACAACACCTGAAATGTGTATGATTGCCTTAAAAAGCAGGCTCTTCCCATTTCTGATGAAGACACCTCAAAAGAAGGCCAAAATGTTCTGTGCATTCCTAGATACAGAATGACTGCAGTCACACTGAAGTTAAATCTGAAGTATTGCATTAAAACAAGAATTTAGAAGCAAAAGACAACAGATATCAAATTTAATATATGGGCTAGCTTGCTTCTTTTTTAAGCCTAAAGCAAATGTATTAAAAAATACTTAAGAAAATAACATGGTTTTGATGGAAGGCTTAGTTACTAGACACAATGAAGAGGTTTCAAAAGACCAAAAAGGAACAGAGTATCTGTATTTCCCAAGAGACTGAAGCACTGATGGACCTAAAAACCACTGAGAAAGGTCTAAGAACCTGATTCAACTTCAAGTGATTGAGAGTTTTTTGGTAAGTGGAGTGCTAAAGAACATACAATGTGAATTTGTCAAGAACAAGCCACACAAAGCCCAATTTTTGGGGGCAGACTTACCAGCTTAAATAGCAAGCAAGCAGATCAAATTTAGGTCTTAAATGTTAGTGAGAGTTTTGACACAGCCACTCCAGTGTGCACAAATACTTGAACTGCAGGATACACCACCACTTCAAGAGAAAATTGTTAATTCAGTATCAGACCAAAACAAAATTCCCAGTGGTGCCCTGGCACTGTGGTTTCACTGATGACTCAGAGGGGAGGAAAAAACTCCAGAGAGATCAGAAGTTCAGCCAAGCCTGAAGAATGAGAGCACTGAACATCATCTTTAGAAACTGAACACCAACTTAAATTGGTACAGACCAAGTGACAGATTAAGAGCATTCTCATAGAGGGGGGAAGGAGGGAAATCAAAGCAGAAATATAAAATCATTCAACTGTCACAGTGTGAGCCATCAGAATAGGAAACATCTTCAACATTCCAGCTCTGCATTTCCCTAATTTAATGATTACATGCAACTGCTTAGCTGAAATAACCTCAATTTTTTCAATTTAAAGCTTTCAAATTTTTGCTTGATATTTTGCTTGATAAAAAGACAAAAATAGAAAAAAAAATTATGCCAGTGAAGAAGGGGTGTTATTCTCAAAATCATTTCTAGTCTTTATTGTCATTGTTGTGGTTATATGGGGTTTTATAGGGTTTTCTGGTGGTTTTTTTTTTTTTAATAAAATGAGCAAACAAATATTTGTTGTATTTGACCTCTTTAACAGGCTGTTAGTTTATGCAAAAGGTTTAAGAGAAGCCAAGACCCACATTTTATCTAAAAGAGCTACAGAATTTAATACCTGCACCCCCTGCCCAGTCTGACTTCTTAAATAACTCCAATTTTTCTACCTCATCAAGATTAATAAGCACCCTGCAGAAAGCAATGACTGCCAATAATTACAGAAGTAATATATATTTGCTAAAAACAACAGGATTGTTTTGCCCAATTCCCTTTAAATCTTTACAGAATGTGTAGAAGGTGGCATTTGAACCACACCCCCAGCATTTTCTCAAACTTTTACCTTAATGTAAACACACAGGAAGGGAGTGGACTATGGATATGGAACCATTTTTTCCCCACCACAATAGAAGGACCCAATGAAACCTTTTTCTATTTGTAGCTTCACATACAGGACCAATTTCTTCCAGCAAATTTCCTTTTACAGATCTTTGCAATATAAACACAGATGCAGGGAAATCCATCTTCTTAAAAACATCCAACTTCTAATCTAGAAAAACACCAAAAGCTAGCAAGTAGAATAATTTATGTACTTTAATTTACAGTACTTGCCTGTCAAGTATCTGATAGTCACTGTCAGATTTGTACAGTGCCACCAGCCTGGACTCCATCAGAATGTAAATCTTCCCTGTGGCTTTATCTAGAATATAAAATAAAACAGGAGTTTCACAAATCTCAGTTTAATCCCCTCATTTGCACCATTATGAAATCTTTCAATATAAGCAAGACATTGTAACAATAAAACTGCCCAGAATAATCCTTTACTGCTTTCCAGCTACTTTTTCCCCACACAGCCAGTTAAGGAACACTTTCCAAAGGCTAAGTTTAAACAGAAACCACAGGAAAAAACCCAGGCCACTGATTTTCAGTGTTTTGTTGTTGCAGAGGCAGAAATACTTTGTCTATTATTGCTGAGTCAAATAAAAAAGCAAGTGAGAAGTTTCAGTAAATTTTAACTGAAACAGAGGGAAAAACAATTGAAAGACAATGACTACATACAATCCATATTATTAAGTTGAAAGGTAATGATTGCATTTTATGCAGCCTTCCTGAGATTCACTATTTCAATTACATGCTTGGATTTCTTTATAAAACAAGTATATACCAACGAAGGAAGTTACCATCAAAAAAGAGTGAAATCTTACGAAGAAGACTCATTTTCTACTCCAAACAACCCTGATTTCCTAAGTTCAATGACAAATTTTATTCAGGTTCTACCCTGCCATCTCAGGGTCACTGTCCCACAGCAGTGAGCCAGAGACATCCAACTCAGCACCTCAGACAAGTGAGGTTATTTCTGAAAATACCCAATATTTCTTTTTAAGATGACCAAATTTGTGTTAAAACTTTTGAAAACTGAAACATACTTAATTCTCTTCAAAGAAAGAAAACCCAAACACGTGTGCAAAGGCCTGCACAACTTCATGTTTAACACACAACAGATTCATGAGGTTATGTTGAAACTGGAAATTCCTACTCACTATTTTATTTTTTTAAGAAAGGGGGGTGTGTTTACAGATGAAGGTATAATTAAAGACTACAAACACACACCCCCCTTTTTTAATTTATTCTTTATTTCATCTATCAGTATTTTTAAAGGAGTAGTCCTCTCAATTCACGTTAAATAACAAGAGCAGAGTAGTTGGAAATCATCAGCCACATCCAAAGTGGATCTCATCCTTCAAACTACTGCTGGTTCAACCTCAGAAAAGTCCTGTAAATTTAACATAAACCAGTCTAAAACACAAAGTGTAAGTAACATATTCACAGGCACTGAAGGAGGTGTTCAACACTTGCCTCTCAGTTTTACATACTGCAGTTCTGGGTTAACACAAAGGGCCAGGTTGCTGGGCAAGGTCCAGGGAGTCGTGGTCCAGGCAACAAGAGAAACACTTGGATCTTCTTCCAGTGGGAAGCTCACGATCACTGATGGATCCTGAACATCCTGAAAAACAATTTAACAGGCCATGTTCATCTGTAATGGAAAAGGTGAAGTGGCAATAAAGTCAGAATAGAGCACCAGTCACTGAGTTCCTCATCACACCAGTGCAGTCTGCCAGTCCAACAAGGCCACAGGGTTAAAACCTCCCATTAGCAGGGAGATTTGGAGGATTTGCTGCCAAAACACCAAAGAAAGACAAGTGTAGTTCCTTTAGGTACCTCTTATAACCCCATTTTTGGAACTTAGAACCAATCTCAAGGGTCAGGAATATCAGCAGTTTCTCAGATACTGCTAAACAAAGCCATTTCTACATTTTCTTCTATAGCCAGGGATTAGGAAGAACAGCCACCACATGAAATTATTTATCTCTAATTAAGCTGTTGTTAACAAGGTGGGGGGAACATTTGGGGTACTTAAAAACAAGAGTATGTAAATATTTAAGACTAAAAAAAACCCTAAGGGAAGGAGGCCTTTGTCAGCTGCTCTACAAAACTTCACCTTCAAACGAGTCCAAAAAAATCCCCTGAAAACAAGATTTTTCTTTCAGCCAAGTACAACCCTATTCAGTCACTTCACATTTCACATGCGATGAAAAGCTGCTTGTAAAAACAAATCTAATCCTGCAAATGTGCAATTTTCACTACAGAACTGTAAATGCCAGCTCAGAGGGGGGCGTGCACACCAGCCCCAAGCTCAGAAATAGGGTCCCGTGGCCTCGGCACGTCTCGTGCGAGGCACCCTGGTTTCCATCCAGCATCATGGAACACTTAATGGCATCATGGGACAGGCAGCTATTTATGTCTGAGCTGAGGGCTGCTCCAGAGGGGGTTTGCTGTGAACATCTGGTGCAGTCAACAGTAAAACATAAATATTACATAACCCATGGCCTGTGCTCAATACCAGGCAGAAACTGAGCTCTCGGTTCTGTCTCTACCAAGCGCAAGGCAGCACTGCAGGCTACTCACTTTGCTTTCTGAAGCACTGAGCTCACCAAGCAGATAAGAACAACTGGCAAAGCATAAAAAACACCATCCATGCTGACAGGTAATGGCATTGTGTAGTGTTTTAGCTGTTAAAATTTCACCTGAAGACACCTCTTCTTCCCTTTAATGCAATACCAGCCGCTGGCATTGTTAACTCAGGTGTGCACTGGACACCCAACTCTGGTTCTGAAGGTGCTTCTTGTGTCCTATTGCTCCTGATCTGTGTCCTAATTCTCAGAGGATCAATAATCAGCAGCCAAAGGCTGCTTTCCACTGTGAGAAAGGCAACAGCTGCCTCCCACCCAGAAATGACTGTGCTCACCAAGAATAAATCCTGTCGGCTCACAGACCCACAACTTCCAAACGCCACTTCTAGCAAATGAGAAAGATAATTTTTGCATGGAGTGGCAGAGCAGCATCCCACCCAAACATACCTCTGGTTCTAGAGTAAGAAACAGATTCTAAATATTTCATTAAGACTCAAGAAAAGAAAAAAGCTTAGGCTTTATGGAAAAAGAGAACACAGATACAGATACACACAAACCCTCCAAAATAATCTTTGTTCTAAAGAAAGCTCATTTAACTAAGCCTGTGTGAAATGTCAGTCAATAAAGACAAGAAAAACAATTATTTCAGTTGTCAGTCACAAATATCAAGATATCTTCGCAAATCTCTCTTTCGTAATTCCCAAACCCTTTTTTCTTCAGTATAAATACCCCTCATACTGAAAGCTCTGGTATCTCTCTGGTATCTGTGGGCTGCATTGTAATCCAAATCTATTTAAACTTTTGTTTTAAAAACACTGGTTTTGGCCAGAAAACTGGCCTTTTTTAGGCAAGTTGTAGAGACCAGATATACAATCTGTGCTAGCTCTGTGCTCTAACAAAGCAAGTGAAAGATTTACATTATGAGGATATGGAGGCCTGGGTCAGGATTGGAAAGGATACAAAACCTCTATTTACAAACTAACGTGGAATTTGGAAAATCAGGACATAAGTTCTGCGTTCACATACATGAACGTGAGTTTGTTGCAAGTGAGAAGCTGCACTTGCTTTATCTTGTCACTCATTTTTAAAGGAACATTTCATAAACCATAGTAAACCCTGAACTATATTAAGTAAAACATCTTCTGGTGTTCCCCAATCTAAATCAATGATTCTTAGAAGAACCATTTTCCTACAGCTACAGAGTCTTTGACATTCCTTATGAATCCCCTCACAGAAGATTCAAACTCTGACAAAGACCCTCTTCTTTTCAGATGTGCACAGACAGGGACAATTCAACATAAAACCCCACTACTGTAATAAAACCTTGAGAGCCCAGAAAGGGAGGAATTTACCACTATAAAACAAAGTATGTACTTTAAATATCTGTAAGTAACCAAGGAAGAAGTCTAAGATCAAGTGATCTAAACAAATACAGCAAAATATGATCAAAATTAACCCATTTACCTAGATTTTTACTACCAATTTGGAGTGTAATTACATGTTTAGGTATCACCAAGCAAAAAGTATTAAAGCTTTTTAAAATCCAAACCAAAGAAAATAGAGACATTTGATTGCAACTTACCTTGTAGTTCTGATGGGACTCAAAGTTGGACAGGGGGGTGTTGCATGCAGTTGAAAAAGGCATGACTTTAACCCCTCTATACACCAGTCCTTTGTCATAGAGCTGCTTGAAAACCCACCTGGAAGTACACAAGGAACAAGAAATAACTTGGTGTTTCACATTTAGTAAATAAACTGCAAAATGGGGTTTCTGCTCTAGCTGGAGTTTCTTTCTGAATTACATCTTTATTTTAAAAATCCACCATAAACTAAAGACAATATTTACAAGTCAAAAGGCAAAGAGATAATTGATTGCAACTGCATTTCTGACAGATTTTTAGCTGGTTCTAGCAGCTTGGTATTCCATTCACTGGCTGTATAGCACGGAGATTAATCAGCAATATGGATTTGTGTTCCATCTAAATACTTTCTCAGATTTCCTGAATACAAAGATCACCTGAAATCTGAACAATTAACAAGGTTGAAATCAGCCATAATTTACAGAAGAGCTGTAGTGACATGGCTGCTCACTTCCCACATGATCTTAAGTTTCTGCTGCAGCAACCAGTGCAGATACACAGACACAGGTCAGAGCCACCTACAACTCACCCCAAGTAAATCCTGATAATCTGAGAGCATTTTCCACAGGAGGGCACAGTTAACCACGAAAAATAATGAACTCAGTTTTATGGTGCTGCAATTTAATGTTCTCCTTTGAACTCAGATCCTCTCCAAGATCACAGTCTCACACCAAGGTCTAACTCTGCTCAGGAAATCATCAGTACAGCCTGTAGCATAGCTGTATCCTTATGTTTTCTTGAAATAATCAAGACAGCACTTAGTATTACAAGTGACAAATTGAGTCAATGCTCAAGATGAATGGAAGCTGGAAAAGAAACACTTCACACAACAACTCAAGGTGTCCGTGCGATGGACAAGCCCTGAATACTCCAGGGTTTCCTCAAGGATCATCAACATTTATCAGCTTCTCATGTCTGCTGGCTTGCACACTCAGTGGCACAGCCTGCAGGCTGTAAGGCAGGAGAGGGCAAGCCTTAAATAATCCTGCCAACTTCAACTCACAAATCACAGCTGCTGCAAAGCCTCGTCATTTCGAATTTCACAGAAAAACTGTTAAACTCTGCTGACTTTAAAAGCTTCTTTATTCAAACTATGTTTTCAAACCATCCTGATCCCTTTTCTGGGTCCCTTTGCAGATAAATAGCTCATTGCTAAGCAACCAACCCAATCCTGGCAAGCAGCACTTTTTTTCTGCAGGCTGTCATTTTGTGCTTGAGAATCTGGACCTGTATTTCAGTCAGTGTCTTGTCTTCTATGCTTGAAATTATCATCTTCAACAAAAAAAAAAAAAATACAAGTAGATTATTGCACTGATTTTATCTGTGGCCCAAAATAAGAATATCAAAAGACATGCCCTGGCTTGCTGACATGGAAGTCCTGTGGTGCCTTAATCAGAATAATTACACTGTAGATGAAGCAGCTGGAGAAAATAGAGAATGTCACATGGAAAAGATGTGCATTTCGCTCAGATTCATCCATGGGCCTCTAGTAAAAGTCCAAAACTCCCCTAGGAGTGGTCACTAACATCAGAAAAATTATACAATCCAAAGTCTGAGATGGAAAAAGCCTCTGAGACCCTCAGCAGCATGAAGTTCTGCCACAGAGGAGCCAAACCCAGGAGCCTCTCAGAGCTGTGCACTCCTACAAAGGTGCTTTACCTTACACACAATTCCAAAGAAACCTTGTTCAACCAAGAATGTCACCCACAGGCAAGATGTGGCTGCCTGACCCCCAACCCAAATCTGAAACGTAGCAGTGAGTGGCTATTTTACAGTGGAGATTTTAAGTTTATCATCTTAGACTTGCAAAAATCTAGATCAGTTTCTCATAAAAATGATCCCTGAATATAGTTTTCACCAGCTTTCAGCATATAAATTTGAGCTGGCTAACTGCACAAGTTTTTGTGGGAGTTAAAATAACTTTAAATGTATGCTTACCCCCTCAGAGCATAATTAATGCAGCCTGTGACAAGTGACAGCATTCCTACTGAAGGTGTTCTATTTGCCTTTCAAAAACAGCAGCTAAAACACCTATAGAAAAAGGCTCCACTTTACTTTCTATAGAACACTGCCTACTAACAGCACACAAAAACTACTCAGAGAAACACTGAATATTTAATGCAGCTGTAAATATAACTGTAAACTCAGGGAGCTGCTCAGGAAAGGTGAGCACTACGTGGAGCTGCCAAGCTCCCAATCCAGGCCAGCATCTCCCTCCTGTGGCAATCCCATCCCACTGCACATCCCGGGTTCCAGCTGTGCCCTGCACAGCAAGGATGGGCTTCAGACCACAGCCCTCCCCTGAGCTCCTCACAGGTCACAGCCAGCACCCATTTGGACTTTGTCACAACCTGTCCCCTCACACAGCCATTCCAGCGGAATAAAGAGAATTATAATTGAGTCAAGACTGCTGTTTGATGCCAGAGCCCTCATTACCACTACAGAAGCTCTTTTGTTATCTTAAAAAACACCTAAAAGGGTTTACTTAACAAAAAAAAGCTGCTGGGAACTGCTGGTATGTGACCAGAGATGATTCCCAAAGAGCTCCCTGCAGCAGTGCCCACCTGAAACACAGCACCTGCCAAAGATGAGATGGTTCTAACAGTAAGAGTCACCTACAGGTGGAGGTCATGTTTTGATTAAAGAGACACAACAATATTTTAAACAATAACCTCACAAAACACGGTTTAATCCTTATGTTTGGAAAATGGTGACACTTTGCAAGAAAGGGGCCCCAGGTTTGTAGGCCAAAATTGAAAATGCAATGCTTTCTGAAAAAAAAAATTTAAGGAAACCACAGAGCTGCTTTCTAGTGACAAATAAAACATTTACTCAGAGAAGTGAGAAATTAAATCCTGTTTCTCTAATTCTGCGACATTTCTCCTCTAAATTTAGTTGCATCCTCCTGGCTGTGGGAGCAGCACTCAGACCTCGATTGAAGAAAAATGCAGTTTGGGAAATGGTCAAATTCAAGATGCGTATTTCAGCTTCTTGTTAAGGGAGAATCTGATCCCTAAAGGTGCAAGGAATGTTTAACTTCCAAAGTGAGAAGAGTCTGTTGTTCCTGAAGTGTCATGAGGTTCAAGCCCAGTCAATAACAAAGCCTTGCTCTCCCCAGAACTCCCAAAAAACCAGAATCTTCCTGCAGTATTTGTTCATCCAAGTCACAAACACAGCACACAAACACCACATGGATACAAACAAACTCCTGCAAAGGGAGCTTTTGCTTCCAGAAGATATTGAATCAGTCAATGCAGTATCCAAACACCCCTGGCATCCCACTCAGAATCCAACATCTTCCACTATGCAAAAGCAAGCTGCACTTCTCCAACACATACATCCTGTTCACATCAAAGAGAAGGGTTTGATCTTGGAGCTTCCCAAGTTCTTAATGCCATTCCTCTGAGACATCAAGGGGCTCTGTTTGCAATGATCAGTATCTAAGGGTTTTCTGAGGGTTTGAGAACTCCAGCCTTCCCAGAGAACTAACTCATAACTAAGACTGGGATTTATTTTCAAACACATATAAAGTGCTTTCCCCTCTTTTTTTTTCTCTTTAAAGAAAAAACAGCAAGAACTGTAAACAGTTCTGTGGGCATTAGGACAACAGGATCTAGAGGTCTGTGATTTCAACATATCCGTGGTACTTTAGGTAAATGGACAAAATTACTGCTGTGTGACCTCACATCAGTTCATACCAAGACAAAAGGACAATTTTATGGCCTCTGCAGACCTACCAGACAAATCCAGGCACAAATACCAAGCTAGGTAAGAAGCCCTGTTGTTTAAAAGTTCAGCAAACGCTGCCTCCTAACAGCACCATGGGAAGCAGAGCTTCTGAGGAGAAGGTTTTCCTACAACTCATGGACAACACTTGAAAAACAAGAGGAAATCAAAATGAAAGGAACAATCAAAAACAGATGCTTAGGGACAAAAACAATTACTTTAAAAACACTGGATGTGAATCCAAAAAGCATAAACCTAAGTGGAACATGAATTCCAGTAACAAACACAACCCATCTTTAGAATAGCAGGAACAACGACTCCTTAAGGAAGTCAGAAAAAGTATTTCTTTGTTCCAGGGCCTAGGAATTGTTGAGTACAGAAGTTGTCAAGTTCTATGTTCAACTACCACTGAAAGCTTTAAAATCCTGGCATACAGAGATCATCCTGCTCCAAGTCTACCCTCCAAGCTGTAATCTTTGGACCGGTGTTTGTTGAGAGATTCTGGATCAAGCCAGAAATGCAAAATACCTGCATACCAGAAAATATGAGAAGATACAACAAGACTGGAATGGTGAGAAGGTAACAACAAGGGGACTAGAGTACTTAATGCACAAATGCAGTACAAGAATGGGGGAAAAAATACTGGTGGCTCAGAAAAATGGACAAACCACATTTCTTATCACCAGTATCTCTCTAGAGAATCATTAGTCACGGAATACACAAAATGCAACAGTGATTTCTATTAGGAGAAATCTATTTCTAGAAATCTATTAGGAGAATTTCTATCCTGAGATCTGTTCTGAGATCATTCGGGTTTAGTGCTGAGCGCTGGGCCTGTCTGGGGGCAGGTCGGGTGTGAGCCCAGCTCTCCCTGGCACCTCCTCCCGGAGCTCTGTCACCAAGGGGAGCTCAGGACGGTCTCCGCCAGGCTCAGCCCGCAGTTGCTCCTTCGGGCACTAGATGGTGACAGCAATCTGCTCAAGCCACCCTTCAGAGGAGCAGGAGGGGAGGCCAAGCCCTGGCGTCACTCCTGGAACAGCAGAGCCCAGGGAGAGCTGCCCCCAGGGGCAAATTCACACCCAGCCCACACCTCTGCAACAACCCACCACTCAAGACAGACATTTATAGTTATGCAACTCCCGAAAGTTTCTTTCAGACCACCTCATTAAGAAGTTTAAGCTCCCATCAATCAAACTCCTCTCCATTTCACTGGATGTGTCTTGTGACTGTACAAAAAAAAAAGGCAAGAACATATTTCATGTTTGTGCCATGCCAGCTCAAAACCATCACACTCATTGCTCGCTGTTCCAGTGAAGGGCATTTTTTAATTGAGATCCTATTGATCACTATTAAAAAAAATACCACTTGAGTACAACCAGCAATATCAGTGCAGGCAAGTTTTCTCACAGAGAGGTTGGTGAGGGTTTTTTTGGTTTGTTTGGTTTTTTTCTTAAGTGTCAATTATTGAAACAGTTACAAAAATCCAGAACAATTTTACAGCAGTTTTCTAGAGCTTTTAAATAGCTGTGGTACCTTGAAAATATTCCCAGTTTTTCTTTCATTATATGCAATCCAAAAAAAAAAAAAAAAAAAACCACAAAAAACACCACCACACAACCACCAACAAAACCAACCAAAAACCCCATTTGGATAAGTGCAAATTGTAACAATGAAAGTTCTACAAATTGTTACAGTGACAAAACTTAGTGCAAAGGTGCTAAGGTGAAGAAAAGCCCACTGAATACAGAAATGACACAAAATACACAAAAGGCTGCAGGACAAACTGTACAGAATTAGAACTTAAAAGTTCTATTTATTTAATATGAGCAGAGTTGACTGGATTTTAACATGCAAAACCAGTGCAGTATCACCTCTCACTGACACCAACTTTCAATCATCCCCTGAAAAATTCTGCCAGGACACCACAATTCTACCAATGAATGTTTTAAGTCAAAATTTAGCAGGTTGAAAATTCAGTTTAGTCAGTCATCATATGACATAGCATCAAAATGCCAACAAAGTAGTCATTTCCACCAGAACAATTATAACTGCATAAAAGAAATGTTCTCTAGCATTCTGAGCTTATTAATAATGTTTTGTAGAGATACTGTACAACAGAAGTGTTTGGTGTCTGAGTCCTAAATACTGCCAATCTAAATAATTTGGATCAAATCAGCCACCACTGAAAACATTTATCACAAGTATTAGATTATCTCACTGAACTCAACAGAAACAAAGAAGAAAACACCAGATGTCACAAAGAAATTCCAGTTGAGGTCACTCCAGAGCTGCAGGAAAAGCTACAGACCAGAAAAAAAAAAATAACCTAAACAGACTGGTTTAGCTGATTATATGACTAAAGACAAACTCCTTCCCATATTTGAACCACAAAACCTACAGCTGCCATGCCCACTACCATTTTCATAACCATTTTTCTTTTCTGGGCCTAAAATCAGCATTGCACTCCCACAGAGAGAACAACAACAAGGTAAAACCACTGGACAGGCCAATATGGTCTCCAGGGCAGTCAATGCAGAAATTTAGCAACAGTTTCTCTTTTGTACATAGCTGGACAATAAATTTTAGGGTTTTTTAAATAATTTCAAAAGAAGCTCAGGAAAAAAGGAATCAATTGTGAGAGAAGCATGCTAGAACCTACAGCTCAAATTAACACTCCTGATGGACATGAAAAGTAACTTCAGTAACACCTTGTGGGTCTGATGATTGCCTGGGTAACCATCCAATTTATTCAATTTTTAGGAAATTGTGCATTACCCTGCCAAAAGCACCACTGTAACTGCAGTGAGAGAGCTCTCTTTAAGCATTATCTCCTTCAGCCCTGAGACAGTCCAAGGAGACTTTCCAAAAAAATCCCAATTTTTAAAAATAGAAAATGTGTTTCATTGCATGATTTAACAGAAACTTAATAGTATCAGGAAGCAAAAAAAGCACAAAATTAAGAGGCTGTCTGCCTACGTACTTCCTGAAATCTCACTGAGTTTTTAGATCAATATAATTTAGTTTGTATCAAAGCAAGCATTAGAGGAGGTGATCTCTGTAACACAGGTGAAAGACCAGAAACTGCCTTTTGAAGAGGTGGTGGGAGAAACAAACCACCAAAAAAAACCCCTTGGGCTGCTGAGAGAGACCCTGCAGCTAGCTCAAGGCAGCTTTGGTTTTGAAGCTGCCAGTTAAACAAGATTTGAGGTGCCACTAAGTATTTTTGTCATTTAAAAAATTAAGGTTTCTTGTCAGTTTTGGCTTTATAATTATGCAGGGTTTCTTCAGCTGAGCGAGTTAAACATCTGCTGCCTTCCCACCATCTTTCCAGAGCTCACTGAAATCCCACTGGCACTTCAGCCCTCTGCAGTGGCTTCAGGGACATCTAAAAGGTCTGTCAATCCAATGTCATAACTGCTGGAAACTAACTATACAATTAAAGCTGATTAGTAAAGCTAATATTACTGAATATTCAGTAACATTTTATTATGCACATAATTTGCTTTTCAATGGTTTTTTGTCAGCATATACTCTGCTAAACCTCTCCCTGCAATTCACCTTGTCATTCTGTCACCCAAAGGACTCACAGTTGCCCTTTCTTCACTGTGTTAAACCAACCTGATTATCCTTAACCTGTAAGGTTGTCTTGCCTTTTGAAACCCCAACAGGCACCCTGAACACATTGCCAAAACACCCAAACTTTATTAAGCTCTACACCAGGAGTCCAAGACAGTTGTCAAACTGTGCTGCCAAGAAAAAGATAACAGCAGATTCACAGCCTCTCAATTCAGGCTTGAAGAAGAGGTTTGGAGCTAAACTGAGCTTGGACAGTTTGCCCATTTACAGCTGACAGTGTGAAAACCATCAAGAATGCAGAGATAGAATGTAATTTCCTAAACCAACCAAGGAACATATTAATAGATCTTCAGAACTGCTTTTAAGCTGACATGGAGCAGTAACATTTCAGGGCTCTCTAAAGGCAATGTTGGTGAACCTTATTTTGCAAAGCCCTGCTACCCTGGAGAAGGAAAATATGTGACAATTAATTTTGTCACCTGGACATCAAGAGATTTCACATCACTTTAATCACTCTGCCTGATGTTTTATCCACATTTAGCATTTTCAAAACTGTTCTAGTGGCACATGGACCAACACATGTTTGCAGTGAGCGAAGCCTTTTTCACATTTCAAATCCATAAAGCAATGCATGCTCACTTACCACACAGACTCCATGAACTCGGGGTAAAGAGTTTTATAGTCATTTTCAAAGTCAATCCAGCGTCCTAATCTGGTAACACTGAACTGTTAAGACACAAACACAGAGATTGAAAGGCATCTTAACAATGCATCATCACATTACCAATATTTATACTGTAAAATAAAAATCAGCTGGGTTTTTAAGTGCAGTGTTTGTCCCATCTCAATGAAATAGATCTATAAAATATTTTAGCCTGATAATAGTTCCAAACAGTGTATTCAAATAGGTAAGGAAGGAATGAAACCATGAGCATGGCTTTTTAGAACCAAGGTCACACAACAGGCAAATGTGTTCAACACAGCAAAAATGGTAGATCCCTTGGATCATTCATCAGATAGAAATGGTGGATCACTCAAGGTTCAGCCAAGGTTCAAATGCCTGAAAACTGCTTTTCATTACAGTGGCCTGACTTCTATTTTTAAGACTACTTGTTGCAGAGATAGTGAAAACCCAGAAGACTTGGTCTATCAGCTTTCAGTTACATGAAAACATTATGTAACTTGAAGACAAAGAAATGCTGAAAGAAATTGATATGTGACAAGTTATCAAACTATTCCAGGGCCCACTGCTTTCTCTGACTTCCCAGAGCCATGAGAGGGCTGGCAAAGCCACAGCAGTGACAGGTGCCAGCCCCTGTCTCAGGACAGATCATGGTCACATCCAGACACTAATGAGGAATGAGCCAGCTGTGGGATTCACTGGGACAAGTGGGATTTCACAGGCATCCAACCCCCAGCTCTGCAGACAGCCAAGTCAGGGACACCTGTCCTGAAGCTGTTACACACAGCCCACACTGAACATCAAACCAGCAAAGTGAACACAAAACACATTCATTCTCTCCCCTCTGCATTGTCACACAACACCTGAGCTCCTGACATGGATCAGTTTCCACCTGACCTTTCAGGCACCCTGACATTCCAACATTCCACTACTAAGATCCACAGCCTAGGACTGATTAGCACAAAGTTGGAGCATTTCACCTCGTCCCAGCATTCTAAGATCTCTCACAGCCAAGGAACCTTTTCTGCTTTTTCACGAGGCTCAAATATTTGCTAACCACTCCAGGCAGAAAATAAACATATCTAACAGGAATGTTGGTAATTTTTCTACTAGTACTATTCTAAAATATTTGAATTTATTACAAGTCAAAAAATATTTAAATAAATTTCATTATTTTTATCATCTGAAACACACACATACATGCACAAGTTTATGAACAAAACAAAATTACAAAATCCATTCACCACCCAAAAGATTAAGTGCTTGGACTAACCAGCACTGCAAAAACACCACTTGCTGAAGCACAGCAAGTTAAAAGGTATGGAAAATGAACCACAAACGTTCCAGGTCTGGCTGGGACAGAGTTCATTTTCTCCTTCATAGCTGTTAAAGTGCTGTGTTCTGCATTTAGGATGGCAATGATGTTGTTAACCCACTGCTGGCTTAGGTGCTGCTGAGCAGTGCTTGCCCTAAGCAAGGAGTTCTCAGTTTCCCAGGCTGTGCCAGCCAGGAGCTGCACAAGGAGCTGGATGGGACAACAGCCAGGACAGCTGATCCAAACTGGCCAAAGGGACATTGCACAGCACAGGACACTGTGCCCAGCAGAGAAACTGGGGGGACTTGACCAGGAGCTGTGAATCACTGGGCAGAGACAGGCTGGGCATCACTCAGTTTTCCTGGCTTTTATTCCTCCCTCTCTCTTCTCTTTTACTATCATTATTATCATTAGCATCATTATAATATTTTATTTTGTTTCAATTAAACTGTTCTTATCTCCACTCATTGGCTCTTGGCTGCCAGCTGGGGTTAAACCAGCACAACAAACCAGAATGAATCCTGCTATTTTGATTTCTAAAAGCAGCAAAGAATTACCAATGATGGGTTTGAAATACAACATTTCAGAGTGTAATTTGAAAAAAAAACAAACAAACAGTCTGCTTTTCATCCAGCCACTCACTGAGGTTTAAGCCACAGTTACTCTATCCAAGGCAGCTTTGGTTTCTTTAGGCACTGGTGCTAACTTCAGAATGCTCCCAGGGGCAAGAGGCAAGTGACAGTCAAGTAAGAAACTGCTATTTCCATGAAAAGCAATACAGCAGGACTAGAAACATGCAGGAGTGTGATGAAGTAGAAGAGCTTATGGCTTATGCATGAGGAAAAGTTAAAACAATTAGGACTGTTCTGCCTAGGAAAGAAAAAAAAATATGGTTAAGATAAAGCTTTATTGGAAATCATTTTAGAGAACTACCATTCCTCAAACTTGCACACACCAACACTCTCCCTGTATTCCTGGGATGCAAAGCTGACACCAATATTCTCTGGGAATACTGAGGGTTTACCCACACCTCTTGTGACAAAACCAGATGTGAGAATTTCTGTTCTTCCAAAAATACAAGCTGCTGCTGCCCTGCACTCTGGCAATGAAAAGACAGCGGGGAAGGAGGAGCAGAAAAGCAGTGAGGTTTATGTCAATTTTCTTTAATGGTTCCATTTAAAAACCAAAGACAGATCTTTCGATTTTCTATACAAGAGAAGATACAAAGAAAGAGACAATGCTCCACATATCTATTCTTTGTTCAGTGTATCTCATTAGACACTTTGAGCTCCAGGTAACCTGCAAGTAACCTTCTCTTGACAACACAGCACTCTGTTCCAAGCACAACGGTGCTCTTTTTGTTCCCCTTTCAGGATCACAGGGTGAAACACAAGAACTTAAAGACACGAGATTTATGCACATAATCACACAAAAGGATGAAGTTCACCCCACCTGAAACACTTCTGCACAAACACATTTAGAAATGCCCAGCACAACATGGACTGAGCCTTCACTCACCTCCCACTCCTTGGCGTATCTCATCACAATCCCTCTGCACTCTTTGTTGTAAGCTTCAATCCCCATCTTTGCCACATCCTCTGGCCCTTTAATGCCCAAAGTCTTGTCAATCTCATATTCCTGGGAGCATGGAAAACAACCAAAGAAAACATCCTGTTATCAAAAGCTTTCAGGATTTCCCTGGATAGTTTATGTGTCCCATACATTCTAATGAGGCTCAGGGGCCTCCTTTAATCTTTTGAGATTTTATGAGAGCTGCACCTGAGCTTGGCAGAGATTTCACAGGCTCATCCTGGCATGACTGTTTCTTTAGTATCTTTTTAAAAATGAACAAAAAAAAAACCCAAAAAACAGTCTCTGAAAAATGTACCAAATAAACAAAAGTTCACAGCAATGAAGAGAGTGCAGGTCACCAGTAGGAACCTCCTCAACTCACCACCCACAAAATCCAGAGAAGCACACTGGACAAGGAAATTCCATTTTTCTTTTAGCAACAACGTCAGGTGTAAGAGCAACAGAAGTTGCTCTTATGAGTGAAAAGCAGGGAACAACAGGGAAAGAGGAACCAACAGAAGTATCTGCAGGTAAATTCGTGACACATACCACAGGTAAGCCATGGCAATCCCAGCCAAACCTTCTGTCCACATGAAAACCACTCTGATGAGCAAATCTGGTCACGATGTCTTTGATGGTTCCTGCAAGAATGTGGCCATAGTGGGGGAGCCCCGTGGCAAAGGGGGGGCCATCATAGAAGTTAAACCTGCAACACAAATCATTCCTCATTAAAGCAAAAACTGAGCAGCAGGCCTTCAGACAGGGTGGCTCTGTGCTTATACTACTTGTGTTTCCCTAGGAAAATATCCATTCCTTCCTTTTCCATGATCAGCACAGGTGCCAAACTGGCAGTGGGACTGAAGGGAACATTCCAACTTGTTCAGCTCCCACCACTGCCAGTTCTACCAGGATTCCCATGGAACAGCCCAGCACAGTGCTCCACAATGGGAAGAGTTCTTTGCTTACCTCCCCATTTCTCTTACAAACCCACCAGGCAGGAAATTACAGGTTTATTACAACTGTTTGAACGCTGCTGATTCTTCACCAAGTGAAGTTTAAAGGGACAGCAGCATGAGCCAAGCCTGCTGTTGGAAAAGGGAGCAGCTGCTGTTTAGAGAACCAAGGAAAAACAAAGAGTAATTACAGCCAAGCCAAGCCTGCCCTGCCACACACAGTTGCTACAGCTTTTAACATATCCTTACCTAGGTCTGTTCTTTGATTGCTTCAGGCATTCCTTGAAACAATTAAGATTTTTCCAGAGCGTCAATATCTTCTCTTCCTCATTTGGAAAATTTATGTTTTCTGGAACTTGTTGAACCATTCTTTCCCAAAAAGGACCAAGAAGAGAAAAATACATATTGAACAGAAGTGAGAAAAAAAACTTCACAAATACAACTTCTATCTTTCAAACCCATATCACCAATCCAAAACTCAGTTTCCTAAAGAGCCTGATTCATCACAGCACTCCATTCTAAAAAAAGCCTAATTTTTACTGACTGGCACCAAAGTTTTGGAACAGGAAAAGGATTCTACGTTCATTCAACTTTGAGTGTTCCCCTTTCTATCATGTTTTTATTTCTGTTTCCCAGAGGAAAGGGTCAAAGGATAATTTATTTTTTGGTTACAGGTTTGGGGATTTGCTTCAGAAAAAGCTTCCAATTTCAAACCAACCCTTCAGCACCAGTTTGTATCACAGAGTTTCACTTTAAGTTGCTAAAAAAGGGGCTTCTTTTAACTGTACATTTATTCACACTGTTTAGATGTTTAAAAGAGCATTTTCCATCAGGCTGTGGCAGCAATCTCAGATGCTCTGAAAAGCAGCCAGACTGCAGAGAGCACAGCTGAAAAACACTGCAAAGGTGAACAGGAGTTTTAAAAGCAGAGTAAAACTAAGCCCCCACGGGCCACTTCCATGCTGTACAAGCAACACAGGGAAGGGGAATTCTCAACATAATTAGGAACACATAACAGTTGCCTGGTTCCAGACCTGCTATGAGATAGAAAGGGGTCAGGTTTCAATCAAATGCAAGAACTAAACAAAGCTCTGGGGAATAAGGGTGCTTAAAGACAGCAGCTCCCTAGTAGGAGGAAATTGGTTATGAAGGTTGTAATAGATGATGCTGCAGAATGAAAGGGTTTTTCTATCTCTCACTTTAGGGCTGCTGCTCCTGAGCTTACTTACACCAGAAGTAGCTACTACAGCCTTGAGCTTCAATCAGCAATAGAGAATTACAAGCAATGGCACAAGGCCTGAATCTTGTGATTTGCTCAGTTTACTTGCTCAGTGATTTACTTTACTCACCATAAAGCAGCAACAAAGGCAAATGCATGAAGACAATTCTTCCACTTACAGCTGAAGTTCCAAAACATTCCAAAATGGAACCCAGAACACCATAAAAACTGCCAGCTCAAAGCTTGGACCCCTAAGAAAAAACGTGCTACAGACCAATTCTACCACTTCTGTATTCATGACATAACATTCTCTCCACTAATAAACCCAAATTATCCTTTATCACTGTCATATTATTATAATTGAGAATCCCACAACCTGATGCACAGCCAACACAGCACCAGGAGGGGAAATCAGGGGCTGACAATGAACACATGGACATGGCTGGATGTATTTTAGAAAGGTAATAACCAGCCTGAGCACAATGAGTTACTCTACACACAACTTGTAGGAGAGTTTTCACCGTTCTGCCTCAAAGCACTGATTAGGCCCTGTCCTTTCTCAGTGATTTGATCACAGAGACAATGGAAACGATAAAAGAATCCAGCCCTAAAGCTTTTATCTCCCACAAGCCAGCTGACCTGAGGTTTAAGGATCTGCATGTTCTACTCAGCTCAAGCCCAGCGCTCCCAAACCAATGATAACTGCAGAGGCTTTGGAGACTGGCCAGCTGTGTGGAACTGCAGAGAGCAGAGGCAGGCTGGGCTTTGGGGTGTGCCTGTGACCGGGCTGTGGAGGCTGCTCACGGATCACAGACTCCCTGCGTCAATCACAGAGTCACTGTGGGCCCATCCTCCCAACTGGAGCACTGCACGGGCACAGCAGCGTCCAGCAACCACAGGGCACAAATCCATCCACCCTCCCAGCAACATCACAGCTTTATTGCATCAGCAGCAAGGGGAAACAAATACTGTTGGGAATTCATACGCAACCATCACTGCTGGTTATTTTTTTCCAAGTTACGAACCAGGATTTTAAACAGACCGACTTAAAAAGGCAAAAGCACATTGAGAATCTCACCGTGGCTCAACCTCAGCTGAGAAAAACAGCCAACATCTAGCAATCATTTTATAGACAGAGGTATGAATATCTCTCTACAGCACAGCAAAAGCTGTCTAGGTATTTTAAACCACAAAATAATCAAAGACAAGTTCATTACTTTGAACACGGACTGAACAAAAACACCACAAACCATATTACAGAAATCATCCAAACACATCTAATAAAACCATACTTTCAGACAACACTTCACATTTGCAGAGATCAGTAAACACAAGGAGGGTTCTCTATTCATCTTCTGCTGACAAGAAGTGCTAGAGTTTAAGACAATGCACCATTAAGCAACTTTTTTTTTTTTTTTAAAGTACACTCACTTTTCTGGAGGATAACGACATTCACTAGCAAAGGTGTCAAAGTTTGGAGACTGTGCTACAGCAGTCTGAGACTTAAGCTGGGCTTCTTATCTACAAGGAAAAAAAATGCATCAAAACCATAAAAGCAAGTTCACATGTGCTTTTTCAAATATTAGATTTTTTAAATCAATAAAAATTCAATTAAAGCACCCCTATGAATGAAGTGGACCCATATCTGAGAAATATTGTTGTACTTTCCATACATCAGATATACGATTAAAACAAAGTGGATTTCAAAATATTTTGTTGACTGAGAAAATCTAAGTATAAAGACACAGGATGAACGAAAGGTGTACAAAAGGTTTCTGATTAGTCTCTTACTCTTGTTCCAGTCACCTTCTCCCACAAACTATTCTGTAAAATAGACCAAAGCTCCCTCCAAAGACAAGGACCCTCCTTTCTCCACCTACAGCTGCCTTCTCCAGAGTTAAACAATGCTCTGTTTTCCATACACACCTGGCACCCCATTTCTGCCTTTTTAGGTACTGTTCTGGGGTATCATCAGTCTAAACTGCCCACCTGATAATCGAAACTCTCCAGTTCTAGAAGGGATGGAAACAACCAAGACTAAAACAAAAGGATGGGTGGGAACAGAATGCTGAGCTATAGAACAAGCTTTGCTTCTGAAAATCTTGTGCTAGTGTCTTATACAGGGAATAAAACTTCAACATCAGCCCACTTGTCCCCCTGCAAGGTTTTCCTTAAACACTGAAAGGCCAATTAAAACATTACTAAAGCAACAAGCACATTCATCAATTAATGCTGCCTTTAGATACAAAAACTTCATGCTATGCAAGAGCCCAGTTTTACACTGTATCTTGCAATGGCTTAAGAAATTTTTGTCATCATCATACTACCTTGATTAAAACTGTAACATTTCATTGTGAAAAAAAAAAAAGAAATCTAGGTTATCTTGAAATAACTCTGAACTATGTTTTTTTAATAAAAACTCAGAAACCAGTGTCAGCTGAGTTACTGAACACGGCTTTTATGTGACAACTAAATTCTATTACCTGACAGCTGCTTTCTAAGCGTGTCACCACCAAACCGAGTAAAACCACTTTCTGCAGTTTCCCGAAGGCTCCCGGGGGGTGGAAGCACACGTTTGCAGGAGATATCAAAGCCACCACAGCTGCAGCAATAAAAAGGGTGCATTCATCAACCCCCCCTATTAAAAGGATGCTGAGGGGAATGCTTAAGACATACTACACGTTGTAAGGGATCTTAAGTTCTTTGTACAAATAACTAATGAAACCAAGACTTGCTAAGTATTAAGCCCTGCATCTAGCTAACCTTTAATAAGTACCTGCTATAGTAACCCCTAAATTGCCGAAAAAGCAAAGAAATCTGTACAGCCCTCAGGGAGTAAAACACACACATGAACGTGACGTTGTACACAGAAAACACGGGTTTATAACGCCAAAGGCCGCAGGGAAGCTGCCAGCCGGGCCGGACACCGCTACCGCGGTGACAGCACAGGCACCTGCCGGACCACGAGCCGCCGCTTTCCTGGGACACCCTAAAGGTACCGCCCAGCACCGGCTTCCCCGCCGAGCGCCCCGACACGCCGCTGGAGCGGCCCTGCCCTCGCGTCTCGGAGCCGCCCGCCGTCCGCATGAGCTAACCCCGGCCGGCAGGGCCGTGAGGGGCCGAGGCTCCGGGCCGGGCCGTGCCCCGCGCCGCTCACCTCCGTCCCGCCATGATGCAATCGCGCCCGGCGCAGCATGGCCGGAAGCACCGCCGGCGCCGCGGCCAATCAGCGCGCGGCTCTCTGCGGCCGCACGAAGGAACTTTCTAAGGCGATCGCCCATTGGCCAGAACCTCACCCGGGGCGGTGCCTCATGGCGGCGCGAGGCAGCTCGGGAAACTCTTCCCACGCGCCCACCCCGCGGCTCCTGATTGGGTGGAGCGGGGCAGGGGCGGGGCTTGGGGAAGTGCCCATGAGGGGCCGGGGCAGGGCCGGGAGTTCCCCTCACGGCCACGGGGAAAGCTCCCGAGGGCACGGGAGTGGAATGAGCTCCATCCATGGGCGGGGGACAGGCTACAGCCTCGGGCCCCGAGCCCAAACCCGGGCAGGAGCTGTGCTGGGTGTCCTGAATAACCCCATCGGGCTCTAACCCAGCGACACCAGGACACTGGGCTTCTCGCCGTAACTGGATACCAAGGGTCTCTACCAAACTCTTCTCGGGACCTCGACCTTACCTCCATTAAAGGGATACTCATAAATTTATCAAGATACCAATTCTTAAGGCTGTAGCTACAACAAAAGTCTCTCCTCTAGTGCTAAAACAAACAAATAAACAAACAAAAGCTTATAGATGGGTTCCCCCATGTCAAAGGAAACTTAAGGGTTTGAAAAAATATTATTGCTGGGTGGCAACCACTGAGAAATTACAAAACATTTCATGATACGTTCAAAAACATTTCCTCTGCTTTTCCAGTGCTGAAAACAGTTGTGAAAAGGCTCTCAACAGGGAAAAATAGAAGTGAGCCAGGAAGGTGAGTGAGGGAGATGGATGCTCTTCCCAGCCTGCACATCTGAACCGTGACCAAAACAGAGCATGGGGAACGGAGGCCAGGTCAATAATGACACAAACAGTTCAGCTGCCTCCAGGTAATGATTTCAAATTGCTCTAAAAACCTATTTACTGATAGAGATGTACGTACCAATAAACGTTTCAATAAAAGCTTTGGATTTTGATTTGCAGGACTGGGTACAGGATGAATTCACTGGCCTGTGCAAGGCAGTGTCACTGTGTGGATTAGAGATAATCCAGATGTGAAGGGAGGCACATTAACTGGAATTCTCGCCTGCACAAAGTAGCACAAGACTCCTTTCTACACAAAATTTCCTACATCGTTCTAGAACAGCTAAAAGAAATGCAGACTCAATCTGCACCAGACTCAGAGAAACAGAAGAGAAAATGGGAACTGCGGCCAGACTAAGCTGGGCTGACCAGCCAGACAGGAGAGACTGGGTGCATGTGGTTGCCAGGGCAGAGTCCCCCATACAAACACAGAGTTCGGGGTTGTTTTGTATCCAGGAGGGAAGTTTGGAATGGCAGAAGTTTTTTCAAGCCACACTGGTGCCTAATACATCTATGAAAAAGCCTGTGACAACTCTGGACGTGGATTCTACCACATGATGTGGCATTTCTTTATAAACATCCTCATGAAAGTGCTGCAGCCTCCCCCTGCTCTCACATTCTCGTGGATCGCAGAGGCTGCAGATTTTAGACAGCTGCTGCTTGCTCCAGTGCCAACTCCTTCCATTTTGGCCTTTCCTTTGTAAAACACACGGGTGATAAGTTTAAATGGAATACCATATAATTCCTGAATGGGATTTGAAACAAACACGGCTTAGAAATACACACTCTAAAGCAGTCAAACAGACAAATGTTGGGAATTCGTTTTTGGCAACGTTGACTGCGTACTCAGCCCAAATCCAGATTCTTACCTTGTCGTCGTCGTCCCCAACCCCGTGTATTTTACTTCTTTGCCCTTCACTGTTAAAGTGTAATAAAATGTTACTTGCATGGGAGTTGCTGCCCTTGTTCATGCACAGCCTTTACTTGGGAGCATTTGGGCAACATTGAGCTTATTTTTCATGAACAGATTTGCCATGGGGAAGGGATGAACAGGGAAGTCATTGTCAGATTAGTTACATACAGGGCAAAAGAAACCTCACCCAAAACAGATTGGAAAATCAAGTGAAATTTGTAGTAGATGGACCAAGGCCCAACACAAGTAACTGGGGCATTCCCCTATCTACAGGAATTAATGTCTCTGCTCTCGTTTTCACTCTATACTGATAGAAAAGCAACGATTCAGCTGGAGAGGTTAAAGGGAAGGAAAAAAAAAATACCGTGAAGCCCCAGGAGGGGACTCCCCTGGCGTGAAGCGGCTGAGGGGGAAGGCGCGGGCACCATTTTGTGGGACCCGCGAGAAGGTCACCGCTGCCCGGCGGTGGCGCCGGCCGCAGCCTGGAGCTACAGAGGAAAGGCGGCCGCGGGCACTGGCACTCAGCGCGGCAGCTTCTCCAGCGCCCGGTGCCGGCCTCAGGCCGCCCCTTCTCCCCCCCCGCTGCCCCCGCGGCCATTTCGCCGCCCTCCCCCCAGCGCCCCTCACGGGCGGTGTACGCGGTTTCCGTAGCGGTTTGCGTAGCGCCGCTGCAAGGGACCGGCGCCGTACGCGGTTTGCGTGGCGCCGCTGCAAGGGGCGGGCGGGCAACGGTACTTGCGCCGGGAGCCGAGCGTAAATGGCCTTCGTGAATAGGGGATGAACAAAATGCGCCCGCAGCTCTGAGCCAAGCTAAAGCGCGCCCAGGGGGGGAGAGATCCCGGGATAACTCGGGATAACACGGGAGATACGAACGCGCGGGCTGCAGTGACACGGAGGCCCCGCTCTCTCCGTGCCCGAAGGGCGAATTTTGGCGGGGACAGGCCGGCTGAGGAGCGGCTGTGCTGCCCCGGCACCCCCCCGCGGCGCGGCGGCAGTTGGACTGCGCCGGAGGTTATAAGTACAGGTTGCTCAGGAGAGCGCCGGCAGTGGGCGCGGGGCGGCGGGCGGTGCGCGCGTTCCCTGTGCGGTCCCTGAGCGTCGGCGCCCTCCCCTCCCCTCCCCTCGGTCGCTTCGCTCCCGGGCCCTGCCCCGGCGCGCCGTGCCCGGCGCAGCGCTGACAGCCAGGCAGCGCTCAGCCGGGGAGTAGGCGAGACCATCTTCGAAGCGGCGGTTTGGAACCCGTCAAGCTGCCCCGCAGCCCGCAGCCGTTCAGCCAGGCTATGCGCTGCCAACGGGCTCCGCTCAAGAAAAAAACAGAGCGGATCGTGAAAAGGTAGAGGCGCCCGTAGAGGCCCCCGCAGGGCTCTTGGGAAGCGGCCGCTCAGCCCGGAGAGAAGCGGAGGACGCGCCGGAGAGGCGACGGCGCAGAAGCAGCGCGGCGGGGGCGTCCCGGCGGCTCGGAGCATGTGAGAGGCCGAGGGGCCGCGATGCTGCGACGCGCGGAGTTCATCGTGTGCCCGCCCTGGGAGCCTGCCCGCGGCGAGGGGGTGCCGGGGAGCGCCTCCCCGACGCCGCTGAAGGGCGGCGAGCCCCGACGGGGTGGCAGCCGCTCCCGTTGGCCGCCCGGGCGGCGCGAGAGGGTCCCCGGCGGGGCGCGGAAGCTGCTGGGCAGCCGCACGCACAGCCACTTCCAGCACTACCAGCACCAGCAGCTGCAGCAGCAGCACTGCTGCGCCTTCCGCCGCTGCCACCGCCCGGCGCGGCCGCGGGTGCTGCTCTCCCTGCGGCCCGTCAATGTGCTGGGCCGGCGGGCGCCGGGCATGCGGGCGCCCCGCAACACCAACCAGTTCCTGATGCGGGAGAAGTACCAGCTCATGCACCTGCGCTCGGACTCAGTGGGCACCGAGAGCGGCGGGTCGGACTGCGAGATGGACCCGCTGGACATGGACTCGTACCTGGGGGTGCTGGAGAACGCCCGCGGGGCGCTGATGGAGTGCGCGGGGGAGCCCGGACCCGCCGCCCGCTCCCCGCCCGCCCGGGCCGGGGGCGGTGCGGCCGCGGGCTCCCCGCAGGAGGAGAGCCAGCAGTACTTCCCCTCGGAGAACGATGTGATCGAGAGCGAGCTCTTCATGGAGAGGGACTTCGACGAGTTCTGCAGCAGGATCGCCTGAGCCCCAGGCCGGGGGGAGCAGAACCCCGCTGGCTTGGAGCCTTTCCGCCTCGGAGGGTGGGAGAGGTTTATTTATTTCTCAGCCGTTCCTTTGCGTTTTTGTCAGAGGGGTTGGCTAATTTTACAAATCTGTGTGTGTCAACGGAGGGGGGAATCCCCGGCGCCCCCCTTGTAAATAAAGTGAACTTTTCTGAAGGCGAGATCAAAACGGATGGCGCTCTTTGGGGGTTTGGGGGGCAGGGCTGGGGGGCCGCGGGGACAGCCAGAGCCGCCGTCGGGGGCACTGGAGAGACCGGGAGGGAGGGAGGGGAACGGGGGAGTGACCGCGCAGGGGGGCGGTGACGGCCAAAGTCACGGCGGAAAAGTTTCACGCCTCTCTGGCACTCGCCCCGATTCTTCTTTACGACGGCAAAGTCGTTTCATTATCGCGGAGGGCGGCCAAGGGAAGTGGCCCTTGACACACGGACGCGGAGGGAGCGGCAGGAGCCGGAGAGTGACAATAAAATTCTAAACTCGGCAGCTCCGAGCGGTTCGGGCTGGGAGCACTGCCCGGCCCCCCCCGGCTCAGCTCGGTGCGGGCACAGCGGGGAAGGGAAACACCAAAGCCATTGATCGGCCCCGCGGGTCTGTATTGACCCTCCCTCGCCGGGGAATGCTGAGGGCACCTTGGCCGGAGCTCCTGCCCGCTCCCCCGGGAGCTTCCATGGCTGCCCCGTGTTCCTCACAGCAAGCTTATTCCTATTTCACCAACTGCAGCAGAGGGAGAAATGTCTAGAAAGAGATTTAAAGGGCCATCAGCTGAAACAACTTCCTCAGAGCCAGTTAGGGTTAAGTTTAAGCACCGTGCAGGGAGAGCAGACCTGATCAACATTAAACTCACCAACTCCCTGAAAAGGGAACGAGGAGGCATCGATTCCAGCTACAAACGGTTAAAAATGACAACAGGTAACACATTCCTGGAACCTGTTGCCAGGGGAGAAGAGAGGGACATTGTTTTAACAGGCCTGAAAAGGGAGATCCAGCCATCTCTGGATCATTCCTCCTGGTGCCTCCTGCTCCCTCGGCTCCCTGTCACGGACCCTGTGCTTTCCCCCAGGCGCAGACAGTGAAATGCGAGTGTGCCAGAAGGACAAATGGAAGGTGTGATGTTGATTTGCAGACAAATGTGGGGCTTGGAACCGGATGATCTTTAAGGACCCTTCAAACCCGAACCATTCTGGGGTTCTGTGGGATGTTTCTTGCAATGACAGAGACAGGAGCTAACTGTTTTCCTTACAAAGGAAACGGTATTTTGGGACAAAACACTCGAGATTTGTAGTGCCTCAGCTGCAATCCTATGAAAGGAAATGTCCAGAGACACCATTTTCTTCACCCTTCTTAAGAAACAAAGCTGCTGAACACATTAAGACCAACATCATGTTTATTTTCTTTGGACATAGCCAGGCGGTCTATAAATACAAACTTCAGTTTCTTTGATGCAGGGTTGCATTAGAGCCATGCTTATTCTGGGAATCTTACTCCATGGGAAGTTCCAGGAGAGGCACAGGGAGAAACAAACCTCTCACACAGGTAAATGAAACCTAAGTTTGCACCGGTTTGGTCATCAGCAAGTTTGTATTTTATTAATGAATCCAGATCTGTACGAACATGTTAAATTAATGGTTTGAATGTTTTCTTTTCTTTTTTTTTTTTTTTTTTTCCCTGACTTGTGATTTGAGCAGGTATGACAAAAACTCCCTTAGGAACACTTCCTTGGAACTTGGCCTTCATGCTGCTGGTGAATTTGCATCATAATATGGATGTGCTTGAACACAAGCAATGTAAAGCAGGAGTGTAAATTAATAAAAGAGCACAGGGGCATAATTACAGGTCATACAGTGCCTGACAGAATTACAGAGATTTTTCCATTGGGAAGGGAGCCCTGTGTTTTCTCCACCAGAGACTTGCCATGAATGATCCATTCCTGTTGAAGCCCTGGAAGTACATCCAGTACATTTCCCAGAAGGAAATTCTCTTACAGACCTCTCCTTGGTGTGTTATTTGTGTTACTTAGATCTGGCTTAATTGTAACTTTTTTTTTTCCTGTTTCCTTCCTTTCTCACTTGAATTAGGAATTTCCTGAGTGTTTGCAAAGTATCTCCCTTGTAATTGCTGCAGCCACAAATAACACCTTACAATTAAGTTTGAAAGTGCTTAACAAAACTGAAATTCAAAATATAACCAAGTTCCTCAACATCAAGGCTGGGAAAAGAAACCAAAAGCTATTGCTCCAGAAGATCACTGATCAACCCAGTGGCCAACAAACTCGCTCAACTCAAACTTTACCAAAACAAGTTTTATGCATTCCTAGGATTTTTCCTTTAGAGACACACTTCTCATACAGGTGAGCTTTACAAATTTAAGCAAATGTAATGACCAGAACTTTATATATCAAGTCTTTACATTGGTGAATTTTTGTTAGGGGTACAGCTGGAAGTCTCTTATAAATAAATACAAATGAACTGGGAAGCCCAAGGCAAACAGGAAGAAAAATTAAGGCCTTTGTTCCAACACAAAGGGTTCTCTTGTAACCTCTGTAAGGTATTTTTATGGCCAGCCTGGGCACAGGATGAGTTAGGATTTTGTAAACCTTCCTGGAGAAAAGAAGGGTTTGGTAATGTTATGAAGGAGGCAGCAGCATTTATTACTTGTTACTGCTATTTCAGCACTGCTGAGCAGGTGCATTAACACTTTGTGGGGCTCTTTGAAGTCTCCAGCACAGCAGAAATGCAGCTTTTTGCTGAGGAACAGGGATGCTGCACAGTTCCTGAAAGGTCTTCAGCCACATTCCTAGAAGAAAAATAACCATGAGGGGAAGAAAATGGTCAGCCTGTCACCCCTCATTTCCAACTGTGCATTTGTTGTGGATCTGAGGATGTTCAGTTCAACATGGGGTGATAAAAATATATATTTTAAACTGTCTGCTATAATAGGAGTGACCATTTTGCTGTCACATGTTCCAATTACATTCAAATGTCTCTGGTTAAGTTTTCTTAGCTCTTGTATTCTTTTCCAGGCAAAAACTGATAGCTAATAAAGTTCACATTAGGTGTAATCTATTTTTGCTGGGAGAGGAGACCCTTTTTCACCATGCAGAAAAAACCCTTCAATCACACTGGGTGCAGCTCAGCACCACTCCTGTGATGCTGCTACATCACACCCAGCCACAACAGGCCAGATTTAGCTGGGAAAGAAGAGAAATATCACATGAAGAGAAGCTTCCATCTCCTGTTCAACAAACACTTTGGCATTTTCTATTATCTGTAATGTTAATGATCCTTCTATCCTGAAATTTTGTAGTGAAAAAAAGATCAAATGCTTTAAGCAATTCAGAACAAGGCAATTAGTTCAGAATAAAAATTTGATTTATGTGCCCCTCCTCCCCGTGTTCCTTCAGGAAAAGAAACCCCAAGTCTAACAGCAGCAGGTTGAGATTGACATAAATAAACACACTGTCTAGCAGTTATTCCCAGCCACTTAAAGCTCTTTTCCAGATGATTAATCCTTTATTTAATAGCAACAATTTAATCAAAAGTTGATTCAAAATAATTAAAATTCCAAGCTCCAGAATAGTTCTTTTAAATATAAACCAGCAACTTCTGCCAAAAAAAAAAAAAAAAAAAAAAAAAAAAAAAAAAAAAAAAAGCTTCCTTCTGGCATGCCTGAGCACTTCAGTCAGAGTGAGGAGACTCAAACAGGGAAGTGCTACAGAAGCTCTTTCCTACCAATATCCCTCGAGAGCCCGGCCCAGCTGGAAACTGAGTCAGTGATCTTTGCTTCAGTAAGTGTTGAAGGCCCCAGAATATCAAGGAAACAGCTGATTTTGCTGTTTCCAGGTTTCTGGAAGCAAGAGTTAAGTCAGGGGTAAAAAATGTACCGGTCATGGATCCTCACGTGAGTCAGGGCAGCAGTGCTGCTGCTGCTGCCAGGAACAGGGCAAAGGAGAGAGTTTCCTCCTGGCTGCTACCACAGACACTTGTCCAGGCCAGCATTTCCCAGTTATCTCTCTCCACTCCTTTTCCCTCCACAAATGAACTCTGTCATGCAGTTCCTGTCCCTTATCAGCCCCAAAGCAGGAATCCTGCAGGCAAAGTGATGCCTCCACTTTGAGCTTTGGTGTTTTTCAGGTTCTGTGCTGCCCAGGGGTGCAGCTCTCAGCCTCACATTCAGGGTCACTCAGCTCTGCACAGAGCAGGGACACAAAACAAATCCTGTTCCTGCTGCACACCAAGGACAACTTTCAGCCCAACAGCACAAACAAGGGTGGCTGGAGGGAGGAACAAGAAGGATGGGACCTCACAGCCTGGAGCTGGAACTGGACAATGAAACCCCAAAATGCAAATGGACCCAAACTGATCAAAGTGTGAGACCTCGTGTTTGTCCATTTTGTGACCATTTTGTGACCATTTTGGGTCCACCTTGGGTGTAGCCCTGGCCAGGCCCTGTCCTGTGTCCTAAAGGCCTTTCAATAAATCCCTGCTTTATTCTCCAGCTCTGCCCAGTCTCTGTTCCAGCTCAGTCTTCCCAAGGCATCAAAGTGTGCTGCCTCCAACCCCAGGCCTGCTCCCTGAGTGCCCCTTGTGCCATCTGCAGTGAGGTGTGCCCACTCCCCACCCTGGGAATCGCACAGAACATTCTTTGCCTCCTGTGTTTACTCAACTCCTTGCCACAGGATCCTCAGCGAAGCTTTGAATGGAGCAGGGCTGTCAGTTGAGCCCAGAGCAGTGAAAGATTTTGCTGTTCCCCTGCCAGCACAGTGAAATCATCCTTGTCACCCTCGGCCTGTCCACAGTGCCCACCCCTGATCATGGAATCTGTCAGTGGAACAGGAGGATGGATGATCACACCCCAGCTATGTGGCACCTACTTGAAGTCTGTGTTTACTGCGGTTCAAATGCCCAGCAGCCTTTCTGCCCGGCAAAACCAACAAAACCATGCTCCAAAGCAGCTGTGTCCCTGTAACACGCCACTCCCTCAAAGCAGGGACACTTTGGGAATCAGCTCCCCAGGTTCACCCCGGATTTCCCCAGGTGCTGACTCCATCAGGCTTGTGCAACGCCTCCAGAGTTCTTGTATTAGAGGAGCTGCTGAACAGCCAGTCTTTATCTCAGCTCACCAATGGTTTTATAACCCCTCTGCATTCCAAGCTGCCTCTTCTCTGAACTGAAGGCTTCTGGCATAATCACTTCTTTCTCACACTGATCAGCCCTGGGATCCAAACAGAACTGTTGCAAGGGTTGCATCTCCCCTTGCAGGCTCTCTAATCAGTTTCTCTCTGAGTCACAGATGCTATCTAAAAATTCATTATCTACAAATGCAATCTTTGTGTTTTGTCTTGCAAAATTACAGGTGACTTGTACCTGAAAATGTCTTGCTCCTAGGAAGAGCACTTTATAACTGAGATCACTTCCTTACAACCAAAACTTAGTATTAGTTTTCCCACAGATCAATAGCAATGAATAAATGTTTCCCTTTTTTTAATGTAACAGCTGCCAACAAGATGTTCCTCAAGAAAATGCAACCAAATCCAATTCTAAATAGAGAAAATTTTGGTTCAGGATTGGGAAAGAAGGAATATTTCCAATGTTGCATGCTTGCCAGGTGAAAAACTTCTTGTGGTTAACTGAGTGTAGGTGCCCAGCTGGATTTACCATCTTCTGTGTAACAGCATACAACTGGATCCAGCAGTTTGTAAACAAACAAAAGTACTTGCTTCCAAATGGGAAAAAAAAAAAGCAGGATGGAAAATAAGATCACAATTCTCAGGTACTCCTTGTCAATACCCAATATAGAGAGAAAACCTGTTTATAATGATTTGAGAAGCCAGAGGGGGAATGGGGAAAGGAGGGCAACACTTCCCTGTCACTCTACAGTCCTAGAGTCACATCACCCCAGCCTCTGCTGCTGGAAGAAATGCAGTGCTGGCCGGAGTTCCAGCTAAAATTCACCCCTGGAAACAGCAACCACTGAAGCTTCTTTCCAGCAGGCTCATGCTTGGTTGTTGACTGAATTATTTTCAATGTTTTTATCATAATTCTGCACCATGAGTTCATGCCTCTCTGATGAGTGTCTGCAAACTGACAGAGAAAATGTAACAGGTAAATCTGGGGCTTTCTTCTGTGGGTTCTTTGCTGCACAGGTTGAGCTCATATTGCATATTTCCCTGTGCAGAACATAAATGACTGGTGTGTCCTACCTTTGAGATCTCTACACTTGGCTCCACAAATTATTATAAAGGACAGGTGAAAGGACACAGGGAGCAGCATGATCCCTTAGAGACAAAGCTAGAAAAGAAAAATAATCATACATCTTTCAAAACATCTGCACAAGTGTTATTATCCTGTACCTTTGTTAAAGTACTTCCAGTGTTCAGCTTTATGAAGGTGCTATCCCTGCTGAAACCTGCTTTTGCCATGGATTATTTCATTATTTAGTCCTGATCTACCTACACCAGCACTCAGTACCAGAGCAGCTGCATGTGCTCAGGGACACCACATACAGGGGTAAAGAAACATTCTGAGGGGGTCTCACAAACACCAAGGAACTGTTGCATTAAAAGAGATTCTTTTATGCTGCTTACGTCAGTTTTCCTGCATCCATTTTCCCATGTTACGAGAAAAGGCAAATCATATTTCCAGAGCTGCTTCAATGCATTTTGCAGGTAAGAAAAGCCCAGCTGCACATTTCAGACCATCAAGAAATTCTCTCTGTGCACAAGAGAACGTGGGTTTTTTCCCCTCCTGTAACCAATCACTACAAAATTCAGCAAATATCAGCTACCTAAGAATATCTACATGAAAGAACAGTGTAAAGCTATGAGCCTTCCAAACAGCCTCACACAGAGGTTTGATGCTTCCCATTTTTGTTCAGAGAGGAGAAATGAGTCAGGCACTCTTGACTCTGGTTTTTCTTTGGATCTCAGACGTGTACTATTTAACTATCATTAAAATCACACCAGCCTGAAAGAAGCAATAAGCATGCATGGATTATTTCTTTGCTAAGACTTACATGAGGAAAGCTGGGCCTAAAGGGCTTGGAAAAGCAAAGCCAGAGATTCACTCTGCACTCACAGCCAATGCAAGTGTTGCTGTGTTCTGATCCCTTTATGGACCTGGATTCAGCATGTCAATCAAAATTCTGTTAATTACAAAAAAAAAAAAAACGGAGCTGGACACTCACAAAATCAGGAGATTTCCTGTTAGTACTGATTTTATATTCATTGATTATTTTGGGCTACACTTGAAGAGGAAGCTTAGAAGTAAAATTCCCCCACCTTTCAGGGCTCTTTTGAGGGACAGCTGCCTAAATGTGTGCCTTGTAGGGGTACAAATCCAGCCTTAAAAAGCTGAAGCAAGCCTTCTCACTAGTGATCAGAAGGGATTCCTCATGTCTCTGTTTTCTGGAAATAATTTCTTGTGTTCACATTACTCCATTTCCTTTAGCATCCAGCCTTCTCCTTTCCTTTCTGCTCCTAAAGATCCCATTTCTTTCCTTTCCTCCACCTCTCATTGTCCTCTTCTTAGAGCCCCTATACACTAAACCCTTCTCTCAGTGGGACTGTAAGAGAGAGGGTGATCATCAGAACGAGGAACAGCTTCCCCTTCCCACTGTTTGGATGTGAGGATCAAAAATAATCACAAGCCAGCCCAGTTTAAGCACACTAGGAGTACATTATTGGTGAGAGCAGGGCTCCCTGCAGCTCTGTGACTCCAGGAGGAAAGCACACATCTGTCCCCTCATTTCCCCCAACATGCACATTGTTATGCTAAATGCTCCCACTGGTTTATGGATCTGTCATCACAAATGTGGCTCATCCCTGATGAGGCCAATCTGATGCAATCTGTCCCCAGCTCTCTTGCTGGAGCAGGGGCTGTGTGTACACTGCTTTCTCTGAACTAGCCTAAATTGAAGCCCCCGCTGTGTTCTGCTGTTTTGTGATTTAACACACCTGATATTTCATATAGGGAACACTAGAAACATTTAACAATGATCAAAAATATGGAACTACTCTAAAGCTGCTTAACTATCACCCATTTCCCCTCAGTTCCTTAGGCCAGAAAAGTTTAGCACTGTCTTGCAGCATAACCTTGTGCAAGGCAGGTCTGCACTGGTGCTACAGCAGCCTCACACCAACACTTTGGACCTTGTTCAGCTCTGCCAGAGCAAGGCACAGGCAGCAGGAGCTGTGTCTGCACTTGTCAGGACAGAGCCTGGCCCTGTATTCCTACAGCTCTGCATTGAATCCTCCGAAATTCTCTGGGGTTTGGGCTGGTTTTGACCAGGAGGTGAGACCTTGTCCCTCTGTCAGCCACGGCCTGTGAACTCTCCCAGGCTGTGAAACAAACACCAGTGCAGAGCTCTCCTTTGTCAAAGAATATACAACTAACTTCTGCCAGACTTTTTTTTTCTCTCTTTTTAGAAATAAATCCATTCTTACGTTACATTCCCAACCCCTCAGGTTCTACTTCAACGTATTTTGTATTGCTCCCACACTCAAGAAATATAAAAATTAACAAAATTAAGAGCTTGATTGTGCAGTAGCATAGCAGGAGAGGAAAAAAGTTAGAGGTCTACATTTAAGCACTTTCAGCTTCTTTGAGAAACTACTTTAAACCAAAATCCTTGCACAAAGGAGTTTATTCCTTGATAATAGATGACTGTATTCTTAACAGTTGCTGATGGCCTACCAAGTAATACTGGAATTACAGAAGAGATCTAGGCAAATCAATTTCTGGAGCAATCTCGAGTTCTGTGTATCTCTAAACTGCTGCTCTGCTTTGCCTCCATAAACAAAGTAGCCAAAGCCAAGAGAAGCGAAAGGTTTCCCACAGCAAAGCAGCAGCAGCTCTGCAAACCGTCCCTGGAATGCAGAGCACTTGGCACGGCCCGGGGAGCAGAAGGGAGAGCGGGGCAGCAGCTGGCACCGGCACTTGCCCCGTTCGTTCCAGGTGCTGCAGGCAGAGTGAAGCTGCAGGACGCTTGCTGGGTGCAGGATTTCTCCATGTGCACTCAGAGCAGGTCCGTGTCCCCTCCCAGCAGGGACCGCCGGTGTTACAGCTCAGTTTCGGGGCTGGACCCACTGTTACTTATGGAGACAACCCGTCTGTGGCAAAAGAACAACACCACCTCTGATTTTAGAAGGTGGCTTGCAAGGCATCTGCACATGCTGCGGAGAGGTGACCTGCTTTGTATGTATTTTCCTGACCCTGGATGTTGCTTTGCAGAGTTTTAAGAGACGCTGAAGTGAGAAGGCACAGATGGAGGGAGGCACCAGGACCCGGCGCAGCTGAGGAGTGGGAAGGGGCGATTTGCTCCCCCCTCCATGCTGACCCACATCCTTCAGCCTCTGCTGGGAAAAAGGAAGAAAAAAAAAATATCCACAGTGGTTTAACTCATGCTAAAATATAGCTTTTAAATCTAGTCAAGCACGAGCAAGAAACAGTTAAGTTCACATAGAAAAAAAAATTGGCTTCTGCTCAGGAGGAGGAGGAGTTTGGCTTTCAGTGACTTTGAATGAGAAGTAAATCCAGGCTATAGTGAAGCTTCCTGGCCGAGCCTGGCCGCCTCGGGGGTCCCCTCAGCAGCCCAGGGTGGCTCCCAGCAGCCTCTCTAGCAGCCAGCACCCTTTATTTCCATGGCCAGCCAGCAGTGCCCCCCAGCAATCCTCACCGCCGAGGGCAGAGACACGTCTGCAAATCATTACGGGCTCGATCGCGAATTTATTCGACTTGTGTAAATTGTGAAGGGATTGCCTGTGCTGTAAAAGGGAGGAGCCTGCCCGGTGTCCCCGGGTTTGCCAAAGCCGTGCTCCCAGGATGGCGTTTTGTGAGATGACATAAAGACCGAGTGCTTTGGAAGAGTCCAGCAGGCCCCAAGGGCCTCTGCACTGCAGATTCGTAGAATCACTGAGGTTGGAAAAGGTCTCTGAGGTCAAGTCCAACCATTTAACCCCTGCAGACATCACCCCAGTGAAGTTCAGGAGCGCTGACACGGGGCGGGGCAGCACCAGGGGTCAGGGAAGGCTGCTCTTGTGCTCCTGTGGGATTGAAATGCCAGCACAGGGATTGCTGCCAGGAACGGAACAGAGCTCAGGGCCATGCACCATTCCACCTCCTGACTCGCTGCCTCTGCCCTCACACCAGTGTGACCAGATCTGTTAATGTTTGGAGGGTGCTTCCTCTCGAAATAACTCCTGCTACTGCTGAGCAGTGTTACCTTTGAACACCTGCCCTCACCCTCTCCTCCCTAAGTAACTCTGTGTTTTTCACTTTCACATCTTCATTCCCTTTTTCCTTTTTGATTTTTCAATCGTTAACCTCTGCACTGGGTTGCTTTTTTTTTTTTTTTTTTTTTTGTGGTTTTTTTTTTGTGTTTTTTTTTTTTTTTTTTGTTTTGTTTTGTTTTGTTTTGTTTTGTTTTTTTGTTTTTGTTTTGGTGTTGTCCTCTTCTCTTCTCTTCTCTTCTCTTCTCTTCTCTTCTCTTCTCTTCTCTTCTCTTCTCTTCTCTTCTCTTCTCTTCTCTTCTCTTCTCTTCTCTTCTCTTCTCTTTTCCTTCTGTGGTCTTGTGAGGACACGAAAGCCAGTGCATGAGAGGTTGACAATAGAAATGGCCTAACAACCTGAACCTGATCTTTTGCCTCTGATTTAGTGGTGAAAAAGGCAAGGCAGGCCATACATTCAGTGTACACTCATACACTCAGGAGGATGCTCATCAGCTGAGACACAACTGAGCAAAGTTACACTTACTGACACCTGAGCTGTTTAACTTTCCTGAGGTTTTGAGAAGTGCTCTCCAGCCCTTTCTATGACCTGTTTATTTTTGAATCAGACTCACGTTGTGGCCATTATTTTGACTGCCCCATTATTCAGTAATCTACAGTTCCTCTCCTTGCATTAGTCTGGATTCTACTTGGAAAAAAAACAGAAAAAAATGGCCTGGACAAAAAGGGTTAAAATTTAGGCAGAGCAAATGTTTAAAGTGCTTCAGGAAGCATTTCCTTTCTGGTGAAAGAAAAAAAAAAGCACACAAAAAAATCAGTTTTCTGCTTGTCTCTCTGGCTTAAGATTTATTTTCTACTTCTCCCAGTTTTTCAGGATTCCAAGAGCCCTAGAGGGTTCAGCAGTACAGCTCTGTCCAGCCCTGTCTTAGCTGCACAGAAAGTCCATTTTGGCCTTCCAGTACCTGCAAGGAGCCCAAAAGAAAAATGGAAAGAAACTTTTTACAAGGGCCTGGAGAGACAGAACAAGGGGAAATGGTTTCAGACTGACAGAAGGTAAGTTTATATTAGATATTGGGAAGAAATCCTTTCTGTGAGGGTAGGGAGGCCCTGGCACAGGTGCCCAGAGAAGCTGTGGCTGCCCCTGGATCCCTGGAAGTTACAAAGCCAAGCTGGACAGAGCTTGGAGCAACCTGGGATAGTGGAAGGTGTCTCTGCCCATGAGGGTGGAATGAGATGGGCTTTAAGGTCCCTTCCAGCCCAGGCCATTCTAGGATGTTCCAATTCTGTGCTGACTGTGAAGAGATCCTTCACGCCAGGGAACTTCTTCAGTTCTGGAAGTCCTGGCCTCAGCCACACTCCCACAGCACAACTCCCAGAATGGTTTTGTTCAAGAAGACTACGGAGAGAAGCAGCCCTTCTTCAGCTGCACAGTGTTTGCACAGCAACTGGCATTTTTACAGGCACCAGAGCTGCTGCACATCTGTCACCTCTGTGGTGTCCCTGAGGCAGGTGCTGGGTGTTCCTGGAGGGAGTGGCACTCCTGCTCTGGGATGGGCAGCACAGGCAGCTCCTCCCAGCCTGCTGCTCCTGCCTCACACAGCTCCTCTGGGCACCCTCCTGGAAATTCGGGGCTGCAGGACAGAAGGGTTGTGTTTAGAAAGCAGCAGAAGACAGATTGTGTCATTAATGCTCTAAGTGATTAGGTAACAAGTGGCAACAAATCCAGTGGATTGTAAGAATTCAGGATCCCATATTTCCAGGATCCTGGACAGCAAAGTATGGAGCATGGCCTCTTCTCCAGGCCACATTCAGAGCCTGACACTCAATTGTTTCCATCTCTGCACTCTGTTTTCAAACACTGGGTCTCCAGTAAAAGTCATAAAAATCTCACTTTAGTGTCTCTCTCTTCACCAAAGAGGAGATGTGTGTGTCTGAACACGGCCCCAGGAATCCAGAATTAATGAATATTTTACAGTCACATTTTAAGGACATGCACATAAATAAGAGGCCAGCCTAACTGGTGTTTATTCAGAGCTGCTGCCATAATAGGAAACCAAGTTAATGAAAAACATCAGCAACTATAGCTAACAGGGGAAGGGGAACAGATAAATATAAAATGCACCCAACTGTTATTGCAAACTTGCACTGTGACAAAGAGAAGCATTGCTTTTTCAGCCTACACTGGCAGCTAGAACATTTTGATATGGATCAATTTACCCATCACTAAAAATCAAATTAATTTACTCAGCTGTTAGTAGTTTGATCAAAATGTTTACATACCCTGTTGATAGATCAATTCAGGAGGGCCCTGTAGCTCCCTAGCAGAGTAATGAAAGCCAGAATTCCAATTTGGTTAGAAACTGGAGTTTTGTGGGAGAATTTATATTACCAGTGTTGTCTCAGATGGTATTTATGACCCTTAAACATCTCCCTTAACCTCCCCAGTCCCCAGTTGGAAGGCATGGAGGAGGTTATTTCTAAGTAATGCTTTTCCAAGCTGGGATCTCTCAATGATCATTTGTGAAAGGCTTTTGTTTTACTGATAGGTTTTGATTAAAGCTATTCTCACAGTACAATACTTTTTAGTCCATTCCAATGCACCTATGAAACAAGTTTGAAAAATGCACTCAGAATGACAATACAGTAATTTGTACCAGAGCTAAAAAAGATTCTCAGGTGACAAAAGAAGGGGGAAATAGGGAAAACTCAACTTTCCTAATGGAGGACTATTTCTAAGGAATTTTCCTTCACTGACCATGGGACAGACCTTGTTACTGCAGATCAGGAACCTGCTTCCTAGAACAGCCACTATAAAAATGACATCACATTACCCTTTTTTTTTTTATTCCTCTGCATGAGTGACATTACAGTGGAAAGTCCAAGATAATGTGCTCATTAACTTTTCCATTCTTTGAAGCAGTAAACTGACAAATTCAAGCAGAAGTACTTGAAATAAGCTCCATTTGTCTCATTTTTTTCCCTGGGTTATCTGCTCAGCATAAAAGACAACTTGTTTCACATGCATGAAGCAACAACTCCATACCAAATACTAACCTGAAATGTTCTCTTCTGTTCCTATTTCACCCTAAAGTGGCTCATTCAATCACAGGAGGCTTTTAAGCAGATAGTGGAGCTGCAGCCATGACTCAGTGACAATAATAAGACCAGACACCTTAAAACCTTGATATTGTTTCTGCCTCATACCCAAGCTGACACCCCACTGAGATCCTGCCACATTTGCCTCCCTTTATGATACTGCAAAAGGCACAGCTCATCAGAAACAACAACATTAATGAGATTTCTTATTGGGATTGCAATACATTTTTCTATTGGGACCATTTGGACACTACTATTTGCCTAATTATTCCTCTCCTAATTAATTCTGCTGGCAGTTGCAGATCTTCAGTTACGTAAATACTCTCCTGTGTTTGTTCAATTAAGTGGAAAGATTCCTGTAACTTAATATGTTAGCATTGGGATAAAAACAGCTGCATAATCTCCACCCAATACAGAAAATCCTGGAGCACTCTAAAGGAAAAGCCTTTCAAAGCTCCTTAGACCTCTTATTTTTTCCCCTGTAATTTCTCATAATTTTCAAAAGTATATTCCAAATATTTTTTTTCCATCCTTCAGAGCTGGTAAAAGGTATTAGACTACCAGTGAGTAAAAAACAGTATTTATTTAGAGAGCTACATGGCAAAGAGCTTTACTACACCAAATGATACCTCTTAAATCTTTAAAGGTTTAAATAATAAGAGTTCAGCACTCTGCTACATTATCCAGCACCCACACACAGAGTTCTGGTGTATTTTGTCTTCCTGGCTTCCATTTCAGTGGGGACAGAGAGAACTCATGCAGTTCTTTGGAGGAGCCAGTGTCAGCCTTGTCTCAGCAAATGGGGCCAAAATCCACTAACAGAAGACACAGAGAAAAACTGATTTTTCCCAGCAGGAAAAATAATTTAATTGTGCAAAAGGACAGATTCTCTACAGTGCCCACATGGCCCATGTCAGTATTCTCTGACTGTTCTGGTTCCTGTGCTGACAGGACTTCCTACCCCAAGTTTTCCCACCCAGACCACCTCTCCCACCTCCAACTTCAAGGTGCTTCACACTTGCACCTTTTGAAACAATTGCAAGGAACGTAGAAGAACATCTTCAGTAATTCCACGTCAGTGGTTTCTGTGCTTCCTGATGTGTGCACAGCAGCCTGTTTGCTTTGCTTTATGGCTGGGACTGACATTGAAAATTGCCTCTCAGGGCATGAATTACATGCCAGCAGGTAAACACTTAGCACTACAGGCAGAATTAGCTTTTAGGAGATGACAGTCTCAAATTTAGGGACATATTTAGGACAACCAGAGTTATACAGAGTGTCTCAGGAGGACAGCTGGTGGCTGTAATTCGGTTATACCATGGATTTGGTATCTAAATGTTCTTATCAAGAGGGACTGCCATTTCAGCAAGGCAAAAGTAGAACAAGTGTTTTAACTCGAGTGGATTTTGACAGTTCTCGTGATTGCTGCACTTCTAAAACAAACACCTCAGGGCACACGGACAGGCTGCTCAGGATGTCTCTCCACTGGCACTCCCTTATCACAGACTTAAATAAGTTTCCAGTTGGAAGCCATCAGCTTGGAAAGAGCTGGTTTAGGGGTACTTTAATGAGGTGCTGACTTAGAACCCAGTTTTAATACTCAGAAGGAGTAACAGCTGAAAAGTACCAGCCTCCAAGGCTACATGACACACATTACTTTTTCAGATTATAAACAGGCTTATTGAGTGTTACAAAACAGAATTAGAGTTTTCATTCTCTGGGACTGTAAAATTATTTCACTGTGGATTAGCTCTTGATTTTTCAAACATTATCAATGTTATCAATTCTATTCAAAGCAAGAACTTCCAGCTGTGCCAGTTAAGATAGCAATTAATAAAAAGTCATGCCAATTAACCAAAGAGCCTCACAAGATAAAGATGACACTAACTTCTTTCCAAAAGACACATCCCAGTGAACACAAAACTTCTGTTTAACTGCTCAGCAATGAAGTACCTCCTGTGACTTGGCATTCCTGCTTATTTGGAGTTGTACAAAGAGAACTACTCCACAGTAGGTCTGGCATGGATTTGTCATTAGTAAATAACATATGTTAAATATCAAATAGGGATGCAGCAGATTATACTCACAACCAAAAAAAGAAAGCCTTGGATTTTAATCTCAATAGTTATGAAGCAGGAGAAAACTTTGATAGGAAAAGAATCAGGATCCTTACAACCAGTGCAAATAAATGGTTCAGCATGTCCTTTGGCCTGTCTTCAGCAGAGAGAGATACAATCTTGGTTCCTAAATCCAGGTGTAGACACTCCTTTCCCCCACACCTAATCTAATCCCTAGTATTCAGGACACCAAGAAAACTCCTCTGTGGAGTTCTTTTCCACACCTTTTAACTTCTGCAACCACGTTTTTCCTTTTAGTTCCTCATGTTTGGAACACAGCAGTTTTCCAATGCAGTGCAGAACACAGGCCTGTTGCCCTACAAGCCAACTTCAGCCTCTCTCCCAGAACATGAACCCCTTCTTGAACCTCCCCCCTTCACTCAGATAATCCTCCAAACACATTTCAGCAGGAATAACAAAACTTAAATTCAGCTGGAAATTTTATATTAGAAGGCTTGTGGCAAATACCTGTACACTGTATTAGAATATGCACCCTTCTTGCCAGCCTTATCTATCTGCCTGAGATAGTCTGACTGGTGTACAACTAGATAAAATGAGCTCAACTTGGACTTGATCTCAACTATTACTTAACTTTTAAGTAAGACAAAATCATAGAAGGGTGAAGGACCTTAAACACCATCCAGTACCACCCCTTGCCATGGGCAGGGACACCTTCCACTATCCCAGGTTGCTCCAAGCCCTGTTCAGCCTGGCCTTGAACACTCCCAGGGATGGAGTGTTCCCACTCCCAGCTTCTCTGGGCAACCTGTGCCAGGGTCTCACCACCCTCATAAGGAAGAATTTTTTTCTAACATCTAATCTAAAACTCCTCTCTCTCTGTTTGAAGCCATTTTCCCCTGTCCTGTAACTCCAGGCTCTCGTAAAAAATCTCTCTCCATCTTTCTTGTGGCCTCTGTTCAGATACTGGAAGGCCACAGTTCAGTCACCCTGAAGCTTCTCTTCTCCAGGCTGAAGCACACTGATTTTGTTTAAGAATGGAAGGGTTGAGGGAGGGGTGGATGTGAGAAGACATTGGTCTGTTTTTCTAATTATATCAGATGATTTTTTTTTTTCTAAAGATGTATCTCTATTTTTGGAAGATGTTGTCTCCCCAGTACATGCACTGGACATGTGGTCAGAGAATAAATAAGTACCTGGACTTGCTTCATTCACTAGTGAGGCAGAAGAGGCAGGAATCTTCCCTTGTGCTGTAAAACCTCAACCTGAAAACTGCAATTCAGGTACAAGTTCTCCTTCCTTAAAGGGAAAAGAAGAAAAATCATTCATGTGATAATGACCAGGAAAGAGACCAGCAATTTGTGCTGGGCCAAAACCAGTAGAAAACATTCAGATATATCCTGAATTGGAGCTCCTGCTGTCCCAATCATCAAAATGAAAACGTGCATGTTCCCAGAAGTGCAGTTCTTCTCCAGCCCCAAAATATGTCCTGTCCTGCCTCATCTCCTCTAGAGAACAGAGGACAATCAGTGGTTAAAACAAGCATGGGTAAGAATGTAGTAGCACTGCTGTAAAACAAGCTTTAGCATGGTCTGGTGATAAATTTGCTGTAAAATAAGATGTAGGAATAGCCCTTGTCCTAAAAACACTCTAACAGGTAGATCTAAATTAGAAAACAACATTAACCACGTAAACTTGCCAGCTGCCTCTCGACCAGGTCCTGCCACCTCCACCAGAGGCAACAGAAGAGCCCTATCTCCTCGCTCAAAGACTCACACAAGTTAGCTCAGGTCACCAATTTAAATCACAAAGCTGCTCTGGCTCACTTTGCCCGGAGCAGGACACTCACACCATCCCTCACACCATTCCTCTGGATGCCTTGCAAAAGGCAGCAGCTACCGAAGGGGAGAGGATTAGGAGAAGCTGCAAGTCAGGGGGAAACAAACATCCAATTCCAGTTTGATGTATCAAATTAACATTTCCATAGCAACCACTGACTTCATCAGCCCGATCTTCAGGGTTGAATTTGTATTTATTAAAGTAAAGAAGCATAAAATGTTAATTTGAGCCTGTTACAAAAGGGAAATATTTAGCCTGTTTCAAGAAACTGCTGGGCCATAAATTAAGAACTATAGCAGATTAAAGTGTTTGGGTTTGTGCATTTCTTTGAGGCTATACATTAATTCATTTCTGTGGATAGGAAATGAAGATTGAATTTTGTGATCTGTTCAAATACCTCTGCACTCCAAAATTTTAAAAAGTCGAATTTTAACTAAAACCTGTAAGAATAATGCAAAAGTAACAATGAATTATCTTTTAAAAACGCCAAACCTGATCAAGTTTGCAAGTGTATATTTTCCCTCGTTTTTCAAGGTTTGTTATAATTATCCATCAGGAATGTGCTCCACAGAGTTTAAAAATATTGGGAGTTGGACTAGAAGACTTCCAGAGGTCCCTTCCAACCATTTTCTCTATAGCTAAGGGAGAGAACTGACTGGTTTCTATTTTGTCCAGCTGTTTGTTAATTGAAATACATACTAATGACAACATGTCAACCAAACTTCCATTGTCACATACTTCAATAATCACCATTAAAACAGGTATCTTACACATTAAATTTTAAAACACTTCAAGGTCATAGAATTTACTGGCAACCCAAGTATTACCAAACTTTACATTCTCGGAACTATAGGAGATGAGACAAGAGCAAAGCAAACTCTGCAGATCAGATTCCATGCCCAGAAAATCACATGAAGGCAGGGAATCCAACTATCACAGCATCAGCAAGCCTTCAGCTGAGTTGTTGCTGTTGATATGCAGGTAAAGGAACAAGTCAGAAAGGGAAAGAAATTAAAAAAAAAGAAAGGAAAAAACCCCAACCAACCAACCAACCAACCAACCAACCAACCAAAAAAAAGATACAAATTAAGATCTCCCTAATTAGCTGAGAATTCAGCTGAAATGAGACACCAATAGCAAAACTAAACACTCAACAGTTGCTATCTTCCCTTTTACACAAAAGTCAGCATTTCAACAACTGCTGGATTCTCCTGTCCAAAACCTGGCTTCAGAAACTATTTCAGAGCAATGATGGCTGTTTGCTGTGGCCAGAGAGCCAGATCTAGAATAACTGGTATTCCACAGAATCCTTGAAAGCCTCTGGAGTAAGTGGTTAATGAACACACCCCTGAAGGCTTTCTGGGACATTTTAAAGCTTTCACATGCTGCAGAAGAGAACCTGGACTGTGAAATGCACTAGGACAGCATTTGTGGCTATGGCTGTAGGAGGGATTACCCTCTGTAAATATTCTCTGTGTGTTCTGAGCGTCAATGCCTCTTTCATGAACCCTATGCCAGCAGTCATAAGGTTCAGTGGATCAACATCTATTCCATCTGTGAAATAAGCAGCTGGAACAACCCTTTTTTTTTTTTTTTTTTTTTTTCTGATTGCTTCCCCAACAGGAAGGCTGGCATACAAAAGATCTGCTCATTTTTGGTATCTGCACATTTTTGGGGCAGTCACTGGGGCTCTTATTTGTGGTTTGTCACCCTGGTCTGGCATAGCAGGACAAGCAGTAAATTTAACTCAAGGTCCTGTTTATAAAAAAAACCTCTTACCAAAACTTAAATGAGGGGAGGGTTGGTATGAAATAGTTACAAGACTTGTGATAAATGAACAAAATTATAAAATTGACACTATCTTCTAAGAGGCCAAGACTGGCACCTTGGCTCTTTGTACAGGACAATTTTCACTTTTTGATCTAATAATAATAGTAATAACAATAACAACAACAACCAGCAGAACAATAAGAGAGAAATCAGGGACTTCAGATTGCAGAGGATGGGTCAGATAATCCTACTAATTACTTTCTAGAATTAAGCAATATGAAATGCTATTGAGATAAACAGGTCTCTTTTTTTTTTTTTTTTTTCCTTAACAGTAAAGATTAGGGAGAAGTTAAAAATAAAAAAAAAGTAAAACGAGAAACCAAGAAGGGCAGATGAGCACAAAAGTCCATTGAGAGCCTGCAGGAGACTGACACCTCAGTTTTATTTGTATTCTTAAAATCTACTCCTGCTGCCCAGGCTACAGAGTTGCTGTGCTCTATTTAAGCAGAAGTTAGAGCCCCAGACAACTGCAGCACTGTCAGGCCTGGAGGTGAAGGCACTGCTTTGTCATAGGGGCATTCCCATGCCCAAATCCCCAGTAAAGGAAGAAAATCACCAATGGCAACAACGCTGAATAAACACAAAGCACATTTCAATGGCCAGCTGAAATGCTCAGAGGAGACAGACATTAACCACCCTCACGCTCATCCTCAGGACAGTTTTGTGTCCACATTTGACAGTTCTTCCCTTGAATGTTGTTTGGTTTGTTAAAACTTAGAAGCTTAAAATAACAGTGCCCAGTGTAGTTATTAAACCCCAAAATAGCCCTCTAACAATTGCTTAATTTATTTCCCACTGTCATGTCCCAAGACTTTTATCTTAGGTCAGAACAAAAGAATTCCAGCCTCTTGCCCACGTTAGACAGAGAGATTTTGAAAGGATGTAAGGGCAATTATTATCTGATGGGAGGTTATTTATGAAGAACGGGAAGTTCAGGGGAGATGGGAGGAAGTCAAATTGCTTTCCAAGAATAAGAAGAAAAGCTTTTTAAAACCAGTGTACTTTGCCATTTTATCTCTGCTTCTCTCCCAAGACAAAAGATTTTGCATTGTGACTTTATCACAATTGGGTTTGTATCTAGAAAATTAAATGTCATCGTTCTCAAAAATGATAAAGCTGCAAAATCTAAAGTAAATTAAAAAAAAAAAAACCAAAGCAAACTAAAGTATGTGTCAATTCAACTGCAAGATAGATAAAATGCTACCTGCCAGTGTCAGGTGGCTGGTTCTGTCAGGGTGCAAAGGCTTCCAAACCAACATGGCATGCTTGAAAGATTCCTGTAGCAGATTCATCACCATGGAGAAGCTCAGCAGGACCTGAGCAGATACAGAGATCATCGTTTCAGAAGCTCAGCAGGACCTGAGCAGATACAGAGATCATCGTTTCAGAAATCAGATAAAGGAAACAATTCCTTCAAAGCTCTCTGCTACGATTTCGGTTCATTACCTACCAGAAGAAAAAAATAAAACAGACCTTTAAAACAAACTATCAGACTGTTACAGATGGGCAATGCGGCGGTTGGCTCTCACAATGAAGGGATGAGTATTATGTGTGTGTTAAGAGAAGTTTTATGGATGTACAGTTATTTTGCTATGTCCTCCCACAGTCCCCTTTCCCTCCCTCTTCTATTGCTGTCCCAGGACGGCCTTGGGACTGAGGGCATTGGGGTGGGTTGGCCTGTTACTATGGCAACAGTGGCATCCAATCAAATTGCAGGAAAGCAGTGTCCACCAATGGGGGGCGAAGAGAAGTTGACTGACATGCTTAGGGCGGGGCCAAGGTTGGCTGATGTAACACCAGGCGTATAAAAGGCGGTGCAGCCATTTTGTGGACAAGTATGTGGTGGTTTAGTCCCATGCTCCTGGAGCTGCTCTTTCTCATTGTTCAGTCTTTTGTTGTATTTTATTAAGGATTAATAAACCTTTTGAAATTCTAAAAGTGAGCATCGTTTCTCACAAAACCAACAGTGGAGTTTCCACAAACGAGTCATTTTCCCTACTCTAGGGGACTGGGCTCCAGCAGATCCCACCCTTGGAGGGAGCCTAGGGTACAAACACAGAAGGGGCAATGCCACCCTGTGAGGAAGAGGAGCTGCTCTTTCCACTCTCTGTGGTCATTCAGTTTGTCTTTTACAGACTGGGAGGCTGGAAATTTGTTGGTAAATTACAATTCAAACTAATTTAGGATCTTGATATATTGCTTCAATATAAGCTTTTTTACTACATCTTCTTTACAATATAAAAACTAATGTCTTTAAAATGAGGCTTAAAGCACTGCTCCAACATAAATTTTTTTCTAAAAGTACTTTATTCCCTAGAGCTCAAATAAGATTATATAAAGACGCATTTGTTACCATACAGAATGCAAGAACCCTTTTGTTTCAGTTATTGTGGGTTTTTTTGTGTGCGTAAAATGCTGGCACATTTGGTAGGTGCCAACAGGTTGAGTAATCCAACAGGCAGCTCTCTTTTCACTACCTACCATTACCTTCACAGCATGAAGACTGTTCTTTGTCAAAATAAATGGAGCTATTCCAAATGACAACACATTTTCCCCCACTAACTCCCAACAGCTGTAACCTGAAAACGGGGGGGGGGGGGGAAGTTAATTGCCAAGTTAACCCCAAAACTTTTTATTCATTTAGAATTTAAAACAGTGACTGCACCACATAATCTTGTTTTTTATGCTTTGCTCTCCCTCTTCTTGTCAGAACAAAACACATACCATGCATACTTAGAACCTGGGATGTTCCCAGTTAAATTGGAGAACATGGCAGCATCCAAGCATCCACAATCACCTGCACTGAGACATAAATGGATCATCATTTATCAGTCACTTCGCTTATGCAAAGTTGGTATTGCAAATCACATACGTGATAAGAGAAGTGTGTGCAGAAGGTGTCTAGGAGATAAAAATGTATGTGGATCTAAGGCACAAAACATGCTTTTTAAACAAAAAAAAATCATGCCCCACAGCTTCCTTTGAGAAACTACAGAATGTCAAATTCAGCTTTGCTTTCACTTAGATCATCTCTCTTGGAAAGGCTGTAGATGTTGGGTTTTTTTCCTTCAAATTTAAGTTTTTTTCTAAAGCTTGGCCAGGAAAAAACTGAGACTGCACATGTACATTTTTGACTAGAATTTCCTAGTGGGAGGAAACATCTTCACATGAGGAGCTTGTGAAGAAGTTGAAATCAATGGTTTCCCTGCTTCCTATGCTTTTTTCTCCCCACCATGACTGCACTTCATTTACTTGTATTAACAACACAGATGAGAACCAAAATAAGGAATTTAAAAAGCTGTGATGTTTTATATCCCATTACTCAAAGTGCCACGTGCAAACCCAAGCTAACAGTCCTCTACTAGATGAAGGGGAGCTAAAATAAAATCTTGCACACTGGATGTCAGGTAGGAGTGAGCATAATTGTGAAAACTACTGTAGAAGAGGTACTACATCACGAGGGGCAAAAATTCCTTCCTGAGGAGGATTCCAGCAGGAAGAAGGTTGCAGACACTAGAATTAGGTTTTCAGGTACTGTGCAGTCTGTGGGCATCTGACCCAAGGGCACAGCTTCCACACACATAAACTTTGGAACACCTGAGTACGGGACTAAGTGCTCTGGCTTGCTAAAGAACTCAATGTTCAGCAGTTTGCAATGGGAGGTGTTCTTAGGGTGCTCTCAGAAATAAACCAAAATTAGGCCCTTTATGACTTTGGGGGCTAGTTTTTCTTGAGGTTTGTTTTGTTCTCTGGGGAGGTGGATTTTTAAAGATGTATAGAGCAATTCTAGTGGCAAGCACTTCACATTATTAGACCACACTAGTTGTCTTACCATTGAACACAGTGAAAAATTAATTATTTTTTATCTGGAATTACTGGTGATTCAAGATGTGACAACACAAATATTGTAGCCTTACAAAAACTATGTGTTTGGATATTCAGGTGAAAAAAAAACAGCCCACAAATATTCTATTGATAAAAATGAATGATAAGTTCAACATTTGCACGCTTGTTTTTACCAAATCAAAGGGGCAAAGGACTATAACTTTTAACTGATACTCCACATTCTTAAACAAAAAAGAAGTTACCAAAGGACAAATGTAATGCTGACCATTGAAGTAAAGGTTCCACCTTTCTTCAGATAAGCACTGGAAACAGCGCAGGTAATCAATCTCTCAGTGAGTTTATTCTTTGGAAAGGGGACTCCTCGTTCCCCAAGGGTGCCATGATTCGGTGTGTGCCCACAGGTCAGTGTCCTCACCTGCCTCCCAGCCTGGCAGCTGAGCAACAGGGCCTCTGGCTTTGGAAAAAGGCAGCATTTGAAACACAAATGTAAATGAGACTGTAGGACATGAAATACCATAAAGCTTAATTCAGGAACTTGTCAGACACAGCAGGTCAAGTTACTGAGCAGCACAAAAGGTTCTGTGTCTTGAAAGAGACACCACATGTATCTTACCTGGAACTCATCTGCTGGTACTGGACTTTGGGCTCTGTCACTAAAGCAGACACTGCCTGCTACCACACTGTCAAACAAACGTGAGAGTTGGACTGCAGATGGAAGGAGGGGGAACAATTAACAATTTGCCTAGCAAATAAGAATTGAATTTAGACTATTTTTTTTGCCCTTTGCTCTGTTCCAAAACACAGAGCAATAGAGAGAAGATTGAGAGATCCTTTTCTTCTGTCACAGAAGTGCCTCCAGCTGTTTTAGATGCCTGGAAGGTAGGGCCAGAGTTCAGGTCTGATGCTGCTGTACACCATAACAACACAGACTCTGACTCAGAAGGCTGAAAATTACTGTGTTTATTTCCAGGAATTTCTTCCCTTTTATACTATTCTACAGAGAACAACTCAATTGGTGAAACAAACTTCTTCAATCACATTGGTCAAACCAGAGGGACATCAAGAAGTCCCTCCTAGGGAAAGAATGTAAACAAAGGTTACAGTAGAAAAACATGTCTCTTGTTTACAGAAAACTCTCTGGGAAAAGAGTTTCAGAAAACCAAAACATCTCAGACATGAACCAGGGCTAAACAGGTCCTCAGCTTTTGTGACTTGCATTCATTCCTCAACCTCTACCCATTCCTCAGGGTGCCAGGCTGCCTGGCAGTATCCTCACTCTAAGCCCAGCATCCTCGCTGACACCAGCATTAGCTGCTTCTGATTGTGCAGCCACAGCTCAGTACCAGTTGATGCAGCTCTCCAGCTCTCCAGTCTCCCTCTGCTCCAACCTCATTAATCAAAATGGATGTTGGCAAACTGCAGTAAATGCCATTGAAATGTCATCAGTGTCTCCTAAATCCTCTTGAAAACTGTACACAGAAATTCAGGCGTTTCAATCAGCTGTGCTGCACAGTGGACACTGCAGCACAGTTTTTCAGAAAGGCAAACAAAATACAGAACCTTCTCCTGGCACATGCAGGTCACAACTAAATGATTGAACAGAAAATGTTTGGTTTAACTGAGTTCTATTGCACAAACCAGAGCAAAAGATTCAGGACATCACCTTATGCGGGGGAGGGAAGGAAGAGAATATTAAAAATAAAAGCAGAGGAAGTGCCACAAATGCTTCCACTGCACCGAGCATCTCTGCAACTGGCCAAGGGAGCTGTTGCTCCACAAACTCTGCCTGCTGCTGCCCCACAGAGTAAGCCCTGCACCCTGTTACCACAGGCTGAAACACAGCATGGCAAACCATCCCCAATTACTATCCCTGATGGCCAACCCCCCTCAAGCTAAGAACAGTAACAAGTTTGCCCAAGATCCTAAAACTCCCTGAAACTGAGCTGTGCGCAGGCGGAAAATTGTAGTCCACAAGCATTTCATGCTAAGCCTAGCAAACTTGTGTTCTATAACTTCTGGTTTCCAAAGCAACAGAACATGGTTCAAATCCCTGCTGCGGTATTGTCCGATAAAAATCCCTTTCATGTGCGTCATCACTGTAAGAAGGAAAGCAGGGAAGGTGAGGCAATTTCAAAAAGTACTGAACTGAAGGCAGAAAGTAAATTAAACCCCTTCCTCAAAGAAAAAAAGCCTTGGGTTTACAACTAAATTAGCTTTACAGCTATTCTATTTATTTACTCTAGATTTTTCTATTTATTTATCTATTTATTCTAGATTTTAAAAGGGGGAAAAAAGAGTTTTCCCTTTGTGTGGAACCCATGTATTAAAATCAGCACAAACATAACTGCACCTGAGTGTCTAAAAGTCTCCCCTGTCCCAGGAGTAACTCTTTGAATTGGAAATCAAAGGTGTGCCCTAGCCTGGAGAAAAGTGCTGCAAAAATACCTGCTGCTTTAAGATATGAAATGGAAAAGCTAACATCCTACCTCTTCACCTCCTACTGTAATACAAAGCAATGTTGAATTTGGAACAAACCCCAGAAACTTAATAAAATTAACAACTTTAATGTCCTGACAACTGATATGCTGGAGCAAGCCCTGAAGGGCCCATGGGATTCAGTAATACACTTTGATCATAAAAAGGGGTATTAAAGTGAATAATCCCAAATAGTGGGCCAAGCTACTGAGAAAATTGCCTATATATATATAATTTAAAAGACTAAGTTAATGAGGATGTTGCATTAATTCAAGTCCATCAATAAAACAACTCTAGCAGCTTTAGGTGTTATCTTCAAAAGCAGCATTAATGTGGAAGTGTTCAACAGAAAGTCAGACTTAAACAGCCAGCACTAAAACTTCATTTATTTGTAGTGAATAGGAAATTTCTTCTGCAATTACAAAAAGTAACGGACCAAGAAGTCACAGTCTTTCATCACAGGAGTCACTTACATATGGAAATTACAAGATACGCTTTCTTGGAGAATTGCAACAATACATGAGAGGTATATAATAAATAATTGCATGTGCAAAAAGGTTACTAATAAAACTGAATTCTGTAGTTCTGGTTTGAAGAGTATTCTCACTCCTCAGTCACATCACAAAGTTTTATTCCTATGCAAAGGCACAGTAAAATGTAGAAGCCAGGCTAGGGCTAGATTTGACTGCTTTAAGTTTTAGAAGTCTCTTGGGAAGCACGGACACTTGCTCAGTTTGTGAACTCACTCCAATCTCTGTGTTTCTATTTGGGTACTGTTGTACTCAGTCCAGCTGGATTAAAGCTAACTAGAGAGATGCCTTCTGAACATAGCAAAGCCATAGCCTCAGGCTCCCTGGACCTGTAGGGAGCATGTCCTCACTCCGGAGCTGAACAAGCTATTTTTGGATTACACAAAATGGATGTCAGCAGACCTGCTGAAATCAAATGCTGGTTAAAAACAGCACCTGTCTTCAGCAAAGAGATGGCTCGTGATGGCTTCCACAGATGTTCCTAAAATGCAGTGCTGCCCTGGTCAGTTTTCCAAAGGTTCTTCATGCATCAAGCTCTCTGGGGAAGGGCAGAGTGTGCACATGGCAGTGACACTAAGTGAGGAAGGAGAAGAAAACAGTATTACATAACAGAGAGCTGGCTTTTGAGTCTGGAAGCAACTGGTCTCTCGTTTGGCATCCTTCTGTTATCACCGTCTTTCACACCCTCCCGGCTTACACTGCAAGGTCTGCAGGCCTTGTCTGGAAACACATGGTGCCAGAGTGACACACAGCACAGTGCCAGCGCGGCGCTCCACACAGTGGCGGTGTGGCACACACCACCAGTGTGACACCCAGCGCAGCACTAGTGTGACACGCAAAACACTGCCAGTGTGACAGGGCTGGGGACACAGGACGTGGGGTCTCTGTGTGCAGCTGACACGTGCCAGCTGAGGCGTAGAAAAACAGCTGTCGGTGTAAACAAGTCCGTTCTTTATCCTGCGTGCGCACAGACCTTGGACCCGCACAGTTGGCTGAAAGGCAGGCACATTGCTTTACCCCCCCCCCCCCCAAAATCGTGTGGACACGGTGCAGACGTGTAGGGCTGGAGCTGCCTGGAATGCAGAGCTTGGGCACGGAAAGTCAAACCTCAATAACCACAGCTCTGTCGAAAATTACCAGGAAAGGGCAGCAGAACGAGGGGGGCGGCATTAAAGACCGTGTTCACTACAGCCGCCCCGGCTCCTCCCATCCAGCCCGTGCTGCGCAACGCCAACCGCCATGCGCGGGAGCGGGGGCAACCCTGAGGGAAACCCGCCATGGAGCGGGACTGGGGCTGCCACCCCTCAGGGAAACCCGCCATGGAGCGGGACTGGGGCTGCCACCCCTCAGGGAAACCCGCCATGGAGCGGGACTGGGGCTGCCACCCCTCAGGGAAACCCGCCATGGAGCGGGACTGGGGCTGCCACCCCTCAGGGAAACCCGCCATGGAGCGGGACTGGTGCTGCCGCCCCTCAGGGAAACCCGCCATGGAGCGGGACTGGGGCTGCCACCCCTCAGGGAAACCCGCCATGGAGCGGGACTGGCGCTGCCACCCCTCAAGGAAACCCGCCACGGCAGCCACCTCCAGAGGCTTTGATGTACTTGTTATTTGGATTAATGCCCATCAAAGATCAGTTTAACATCTTCACAAACAAGCATGACATACAAGAGTATTTAAAAATTCAGTGTCATCTAATGGTCAAAGAAAAAGCCTGTTTCCTCTAAATTTATATTTTTATGGTTGCCAAACAGTATGTGAAAACAACAGAGAACTTTTCTTATATCTGACTTCAAACATCTGTAATGCAAAATTTATTCTGAAGACAGGAAAAAAGAAAACAATGAAAATAGGATGTAGACAATCTCCACAAGGCGCAGAGACGAAAACAAAAATTAGAGAACCTTAGAAAAAATAGTTTTTCTTATTCATCTTCTCAGTATTAGGTATTTGAACTTGTGTTGTCTTAGTTGTCCTTCCCAAAACAAGACACTTTACAGCTTTATTGTCTCAGTGGTGTATTTCCCCAATCTCTGACTTGCCATTTAAGTTCTATTTTACCAGAAACACACAAGGGACTCTCCATGGAAGAGTGTTGCACAAGCCTCTGGATTCCTGGCCATTCACCTCTGCCAATGCTCACAGTAATTTCCTACCACACCTGAGCTTTTCCTGTCTTTGAAGAGAAAGCTTCAGCTAAGGTTTAGGAAACAGTGCGGGGAGACCAAAACCTTCCCTTGAGACGCTTTCTGGGAGGCCTGCAAGGACCGTGCCTTTCTTCAGAACAGAGCTGGTCACGATGCGTGGTGTTGGCTGCCTTGCCCTAGGTGCACCCTCTTTTCCAGAGGGACTTTTGTCCACTTCATCACTTGCCTGTCCCTCCAGTTGCATGGCCTCAAACCTGCTCCGCAAGGTACTAAGCTTACAAGTCAACTGCAAGTTTTCAGAATGAGGTAGTTAGCTTAGCTCTAACTAGGCTTTCTTGGTCAGGCTTACAATATATTTTGAGAAGGAGAGAAGGGGTAGATAGCACACAAGAATCCAGCACAGTCTCCTCACCAGCTTTTTCATCTGGGTTCTTGAAACACAGTGCCCAGCGCTTGCTTGCACTGCACCATCTTTTTGTTTTATCCGTGGCCAGACCTAGGATAATTTTGGTGCCAAAGTCCTGTTGCCTGCAAACATCTCTTTTTTACCCAGCTGGAGCTGATTCCACCATATTTGCTGAGTGGACTTCATTAGTGCTTTTCTTATTTTGGCAGGTCTACCAGATGTCTTTATGGCTCCTAAATTCTGCATCCATTGTGTCCACTATCAGTGGGCATCCTTCTTTCCAGGCTTTGTCAACCTTCCTCTGGGTCTGAGATCAGTGAAACGTGCCCAGCCCTGAGCCCTAAAAAGACAAGGCTTCTGAAAAGACTTAGCAACTTTTCTAACACCTGGACATCACTTCGAGCTTGCAGGCTGCTTTGTGTGTCACAGGTTAAATGTCTCTTCTATTTAATCAGGCTCAAAGTGTGGAAAGCTGAAGCATTAAAGGACATCCTTTCTGCAGGAAATGTGACCTGTCGCAGAGTTTGCAACAGGTCCGCGCCCGCGCATTCCTGTGGGCCAGAATGTTCCCGGCGCCATTCCGGGGCTTAGGGCGCTCCCTTGTGGGCAGGAGCCGCCATGACAGCGCGGGCGGTGCGCGGCGGCGCCTGGCGGGCGGGAAGGCGAGGGCGGGTGTGAGGCGCGTGGGGCGGTTCCTGCCCAGAGCCGAGCTGGCGCTGTTCCCTCAGCGCTTTCCCGCCGCGCTGCTGGGAGCCGTGCAGCCGTTCCTCGGCCTCCGGGAGAAGCGTGCGGCCGCTGCTGGCTCCCGGCCCGCAGATCTCGCAACTGGACGAGGCTGCAATGCCAGAGCTGCCGTGCGCTGTGGCACTGCCAGGGCCTCCCGGCATAGCCAGGCGGGCGGTGCCGACATCTGAGGGAGATCCATCCTTCCGTGGCACCGCCGGGGCCACTTGGCAGAGCCGGGCAGGCGGTGCCTACACTGTGGGAAAACCATCTTCCTGCACCTGATTTCTAAGTCCAGGACTGTTGCAAGCTCTCCAGTCAGATGTACACAGAAAAGTCCTATTGAATTCTCCAGGTTTTCATTGAGTCATTGTAAAAGATGACGTTTCTTAGGACCTTAATGCTAATTTTTCCATTTAATATGATATGTCAAAGTTGTGACTTCACAGGATGATAGGGCAATTGAAGCTGGGAGGCAGCTGTGGTGGTCTCCAGCTTTATCTCCTATTCCCAATGGGGATCAGCACTGGCATCAAATCAGGTTCATCTTTTCTCCAGAGGGGTCTTGAGGAAAACGTTGCTTCACCCAGAGCAGGTTCTGAATCTCTCCAGTGCAAGAGACCCTGCACAAGCCCCCTCTGGGCAACCAACCTCCAGGGGCAGGAGCAGAGATTTCCCTTGGCCAGGGCCAGAGCCCTGGCGTGGCACTGCCTGAACAGCACCTTTCTGCCTACAGTGCCACTCTCGATGGCTGCCCCAGGGCCTGGCATTTGACCCTGCACTTGCTGCAGGAGTCCCAATCCCAGTTCCTCACTGATCAAAGGCTCGGACCCAGCCCAGAACCTGGGTTCCCACGGGGGCTGTCTCAAGTGAGTGGCAGGGGACTGAGGCTGTGGCTGCCCCAGCCTTGGGTGCACAATGCTGAGGTCAGCATGGCCATTGTGACCTGTGCAAGGCACAAAATGGAATGCTGGGCTCAGTCCATGTGTCAGTGTGACCTGACAACAGGAGGAGAAGGCAGGGCAAGGCTGTGGCTGCCCGGGGACCAGACGTGCCCCACACCTCGGGGCTCTGGGCCTGTGCTGCAGGCTCACCTGCCTCTCCCTTCCCAGGATCAGCGTAGGAACAGCCAGAGCAGACAGCAGTGTTCCTCCACGCCACAGCGGGAGCAGAAAGCAGACAGGAGCAGGGCTTACACAGGGCTGACCAGGGAGTAGGGAGTGCCCTCGTGGCTCTGGGACTGTTCTGCAAATTCCCCACACTCTTCTTTCCTGCAGAGAAAGAGAGCACAAGCACCTAGGGGAGACCTGTGAGGTGTTCCTGCACAGGGACTGACCGCTGACAGCCGCCATGTGCGACAGGAAGCAGGAGGAGGCCCCTGCTGCCAGGGAGGCAGGTGAGGGCAAAGCAGCCCTCCCACAGCCTGGCCCAGGGGCTGTTGGGGCAGACAGTGTGGGACCCAGAGCAGAGGCAGGGGGAGGCAGGAGCTGCTCAGCCATGACAGGGCTGGGAGCCTCCTTCCTCCCCAAGTGGGGCCCAGCTGGGCCAAGGGCCAGCTGTTGGGATGCCCGTGCCCATAATGGCCCCTGCTCTCCAAGGCCTCCAGCCCTGGCCAGCAGGCAGGCAGGCAGGCAGGGACAGAGCAGCCCTTGGGGCTGATGCTGCAGGCTAAGAGCTCTGCAGAGGTGCTGATGCCTGGTGCCATTGACTCTGTCCCCTGCAGTATGCATGCTGTGTCACCGTGCAGAGGCTGACCCGGACATCTGCGGTGACAAACTGGAAAAGTTTGAGCTCTGTGCCCATGTGTTCTGCCTGGTGAGTGGCTCTGGGCACTGCCTTCAGCATTGCAATGGGCAGTCTCTGCCACTCTCTCCTTATCAGCTCCTCCCCTCTTCCGCAGTTTTTTGCCACTCTGCTTTTTCGGCAAGAAAATCAACATGTTGGATTGATGGGCTTTCTGCCTCGAGATATCCATCTTGCTGTCAGGCGGGCAGCACAGAAGGTGAGAGCCTGAGAAAACATCAGAGAGATTTGTGCCTGGCAAGGTTTCCAGAGTTTAGCCCAGACCCCATGAAAGAAAGGCCATCCAGCCAGCCAGCTGTGGGACAAAATCTGGCTCCCAGCAGCTCCACAGAGGCTCTGGCACAGGAGCCTCCTCCAGCAGGTGGCTTTGTGGGCTGAGACCCAGCACTGGCTACGTCCTGTGCCCTGCCCGCAGCTGCGGGGCTGCCTGGAGAGGCCCCGAGGCTGCTGCTGATGGAGCTGCTTGGCTTTGGCAGCACTGCTGTGTCTGCGGCCAGAGCGGCGCCACCATCATTTGCTGTGGGGAAAACTGCAACAGATGGTTCCACCTGCCCTGTGCCAAGGAGGGCGGCTGTGTCACTCAGTATATTCCAGATTACAGGTACCTCCTTCCTACCGCTTGTCACCCCTTGGGAATGATCCAGCATTTCTTACTTTGCCCATCCCTTTGCCCCCAGCTCCTACTGCTCTGAGCACCGTCCAGAGCAGGACGTGCAGGTGACTCCAGAGCCGGGCACCGAATGCCCCATCTGCATGGAGCCTGTGGAGGATAGAAAGACCTTCAGAACCATGGTGTGCCCAGCGTGCAAAAGGGCCTGGTTCCACAGGGACTGCATCCAGGTAGGAGCCATCCCTTCCACCCTGGGGCACAGCAGGTGCTCAGTAGCACCAGGGCCTTGCTCACACTGCTTCTGTTTGCCCTGCAGGGACAGGCCATGCGTGCTGGTCTTTTATGCCTTCACTGCCCCTTCTGCAGAGACATTAAAGAATTTCTTGCACAAATGTTCATCATGGGGATCCGCGTCCCCTTCAGGTTGGTGTCCTTTTGCCTGCCTCACAGGATAGGAGGGTGCAGGTGCTGTGCTCTAGCAGGCCCTGACCCAGCAGTCCTGGCCCTGCTCTGTCCCGTGAGTCTGGGCTTCAGCTTCATGCATGACTTGGAAAAGCACAGGAGAAAGAGCGGGGACATCCTGTACCTCCATGAGGGCAGGGCAGCAGAAACTCAGCAGCATTTCCTTTCTCCATCAGACAGCCAACATGGGAGGACAACGATGCCTTCGCGGACCTAGGAGAGAGGCACAGCTGGTGCAGTGCCAAGAAATGCCTTTATCCAGGAGGCAGGGAGGAAGCAGAGGAAGAGGGGTAAGTTGGGAAGGTGCACGTGGGGCTCTGTAGGGAACCCATGTATCCACAAGGGCTCAAAGCAGAAGGAGCCAGACAAGCTCAGCTGGACAATCCCTCTGCGGGGACACTTGGTCTTCAGAGCCATGAATTCATTTGCTTCTCCAGGCCCTGGGAACTGCTCCTGTGCTCCTCCTGTGCTGCTGAGGGCACCCACAGGCGCTGCTCTGGCATAAGAAACCGCATACACAGCTGGGAGTGTGACAGCTGTGCTGGTCTCGGCAGGGGTATGAGGCAAAGCACCCAATGTCCCTGGGCTGGGGTTGGTGCCTATGGGCTGGAGGCACTCTCCATGGGCTTGGCAGTTCCCACCCTGGCTTGGCAGAAGCTGTCCACTCCTTGAGGGCTGGGGGCACTACTCTGACCTGGCCTGGCTCAGGGGTCCTTGACCTTCCCGTTTCCCCTTACAGCCCCCATGGTTGAGCCAGGACTCAATGGCCACAACCTGGCTGCAATGTCAGGACTGGAGCCTTCTCACAGTTCCCCAGAATCAGAGGACAGCAGCCCCAGCTCCTGCAGCCCAGGGCCATCAGGTCTGGCTCCCCAAAATATCTCTCTAGAGACCCACAGGTGCAGCAGAACCCAACATGCAGCATTGCAGCAGTTGCTGCCATCTTCCTCTCTGAAGAACAGCAGCTGCAGCACACAGAGGGAGGCAACATCAGGGTCATCAAACAGCAGCTCCTCAGACCCTGAGGACAGGGTCCATTCCAGACATGTGGGGCCTGACCGCTGGCAAAACCACTCTGGCCAGCAAGGGCGGGCCCTAAGTGTACCTGTGCAGTCAAGGAGTCACCGTGACAGGAGAAGCAGGACAGAACCAAGGGCTGAGAGGCCCAGGGAGAAGGAGACATTGTCACAAACATCCACCAGACACAGCCGCTCCCGCCAGCAAGGTCAGCCCCAGAGCCCACCTGGGTGGTCAAGGAGCCGCTGTGGCAGGAGCAGGAGGACAGCAGCATCAAGGGCTGACAGGCCCAGGCAGAGGGAGACACCGCCGGGGACATCCCCCAGACGCAGCCGCTCCCGCCTGCACTGCCAGGCCTCGAGTCAGCCTGCCCGGTCCAGGCGTCGCCAGGACAGGAGCAGGAGGAGAGCAGCAAGTGCTGACAGGCCCAGGCGCAGGGGGACACGGTCGGGGACGTCCCGCAGGGGCAGTCGCTCCCACCAGCGACGTCGGGCCTCAACTCAGACCTCAAACAGCAGCACGTAGTGTCATCTTTGCTTTCTAGTCTGCTTGCTGCCGTAAGTGAAGGTGAGAAAGGGCAATACAGGGACCTTGAGATCTGCAGGTCTGTGAGAAACACACATTAGCTCTTGGTGTTAATATTGGCAGGAAAGAAAGCTGTGCTAAATACCTTGATTTCTGTGTTAGCCCATAATAAGGGAAAAAGTCACTTAAGGATGTAGCTAATTAAAGACAGGACACTCGTTCCTGCCTTTAGAGCCCACCCTCAGATGTTTCCCCCCTGCTTTCCCTGGAAAGTGAACCACCCCTTAGCTTGGATATGTTTAGGGAGGCATGAAGAGCAAGGTGGCTCTTAGGGAAGCTGTCTTTGAAAAGGACGGGTGCTGTGTTGCTATCCTTGAACAATCTCATGTCAGTAAAACCAAAAGGAAGAAGAAAGGAGTGAGACGCTGCCTCAAGTGTCTGAAGGAATCTATTATGATATTACTGATCATTTAAAAGACTTGGTTGGACCTTTAAAGGACAAACCAGAAAAAAAATGAGGAAGTACCCTGGGACAAAAGCATGTGCGGGACTCGGCCCCAGATGACCATCGGGGACTTTTTCTGAGAACAGCTGTCCTTGTTTAGGGCAAATCTGGGAGGAAACTTCCAAAGGGGTCCCTCTAAAAGCAGATTCAAGCAGTTTGGGAAAAGAGTTCTTTGGAGAAGAGTGGAAATAAAACTGTTCAGTTAACAAGCAAAGTATTCACGAGCATGAAAAATGAATCGTATTATACAAAAAAAACCTCTCGCTGTTTTGAAGAGATGGTGAATTCAGAAAATGCTTTTCGTGGGGTGTAGCTGGGCTCGCTCAGTCTCTTACCAGTCCCTCCTGTGCTGGAAAATGCCATGTCCTGGGCCCCAGTGGGACACAAGGGTGAGCTCCTGGTGTTTTTCTGGGTTTGCCTCAAAGACTTTCCTTACATACAGGAACAGGTCCTGTAACGTACAGAGGTGTAGTGGTTTCCCTGACTGGACATCACAACATGACCTTATACACTCCAGTATAGTAAAAACGTCTGGTGCCTGGTGATGACAAAGCTTCAGGCTCTTCTAGAGGCTTTCCCCTGTGCTACTTCATTAGGTCCCTCTCTGCTCAACCCTCGAGCCTGTCCAGGTCTCACTGAAGGGCAGCACAGTCCTGTGCTGCACCAGCCCCTGCTCGCGGTTCTGTCCCATCTGCAAACGTGCTGAGGGAGGGAGCGCTCCGGCCCTCCAGCCAGGTCACTGGGGAATAAGGCAAACAAGGCCAGCCCCAGCACGGCCTCCTGAGGTCACAACCCTCTGAGTCTGGAGCTCCAGTGTCCACTTCTCTGCCCCATTCTCCCTCAGCTGCCTCAGGAGCATGTTATGGGAGGCAAGGACAAAGCCTTGCTGAAGTCCCAGCTGACAAACAACAGCCACTGTTCTCCCCTCACAAACCCTGCCAGTCACTGCAGCAGAGGTGGCTGTGAGAATGGTCAAGCATGGTTTTCCCTTCCTGTTATTCTACAGGCTTAGAGATGCCATCCAGGAGGGGCAGTTCTGTCACCTTTCTGGGGATGGAGCTGAGGCTGTTGGGCTTGCAGTTTCCTGGCTTCTTCTTGATCCCCTTTTGGAAGACTGGAGTGATGTATGTAAATAAAGTATTTGAGATAAAACAGTGAATTCAGAAACCTCTCCTAATAATATGTTGGATTTTCATGATTTTACTGGAATGCCGGAAGAAGCGTAAGGATGCCAAAGGGAAAGTGAAAGCAAACCAATAAACTTTCTTTTCAAGATCAGAAGTGTGTTTGATCCTCTAAGAAGTTTGCAAACAATGTTACTTTTGAAATCCTTTCAAAGATCTAATAGGAAAAAGCATTGGCCCCAAGTGTTAGCCTGTGTTTCGAATAGGAACATGTTTCTTGTGTCAATTCAAGATTTGTACCAGGGTTTCGGGTTTTTGTTTGCATGCTTTGAGTGTGAGTTGCTTCTTTGCAGGTTTTTTAATAATTAGATTGTGTACCAAAGACAACAGTTTGCTGTGTCCTGCTGAACAGGGTTGAAAAAGGGCAGGTAGTTCTGTGTCTGTTATGTAACCTGAGGGAGCAGCAGTTCCCAGGGCCTGGAGAAGCAAACGTGTTCATGGCTCTGAAGAAGACAAAGTGTCCACAGCTCGGGATTGTCGTGCCAAGCTCTTCTGGCTCCTTCTGCTCTGAGCCCTTGCTGAGATGCATTCCCTGCAGAGCCCCAGGTACAGCTTCCCAACTTAGCCTCTGCCTCTTCACTGCCTCCTTGGCATTGCACCAGCTGTGTCTCTCTCCTAGTTCACTGAAGGCATTGTTTTCCACCCAAGGCGGCTCTCCCATGGAGACAGGAAAATGGATCAACTCCTGATGCCCCAGTTTCAGGAAGGTGCAGGATGTTCCTGCTTGTTCCTTCTTGGCCCATTTCCAGGGATCCCACTGACTGTTCTAGAAACCATTCATCTGGATTTTTCAGGCACATGTTTGCAAAGACATGAATGAGAAGAGTCTACAAGAATGGTTTGTGCTTCTCGATTTTTTTCAGTTTTTTTGCTAGTAGGAAAGCATGCACCAAACTGGCAAAGTTCCTTTAATGTGGGAAAAGCATCTACCTTCTTCTGATTTATAAGTCCAGGACTGTTGCAAGCTCTCCAGTCAGATGTATACAGAAAAGTCCCATTGAGTCATTGTAAAAGATGACGTTTCTTAGGACCTTAATGCTAATTTTTCCATTTAATATGAAATGTCAAAGTTGTCACTTCACAGGATGATAGGGCAATTGAAACTGGGAGGCAGCTGTGGTGGTCTCCAGCTTTATCTCCTATTCCCAATGGGGATCAGCACTGGCATCAAATCAGGTTCATCTTTTCTCCAGAGGGTCTTGAGGAAAACGTTGCTTCACCCAGAGCAGGTTCTGAATCTCTCCAGTGCAAGAGACCCTGCACAAGCCCCCTCTGGGCAACCAACCTCCAGGGGCAGGAGCAGAGATTTCCCTTGGCCGGGGCCAGAGCCCTGGCGTGGCACTGCCTGAACAGCACCTTTCTGCCTCCAGTGCCACTCTCGATGGCTGCCCCGGGGCCTGGCATTTGACCCTGGACTTGCTGCAGGAGTCCCTGTCCCAGTTCCTCACTGATCAAAGGCTCGGACCCAGCCCAGAACCTGGGTTCCCAAGGGGGCTGTCTCAAGTGAGTGGCAGGGGACTGAGGCTGTGGCTGCCCCAACCTTGAGTGCACAATGCTGAGGTCAGCGTGGCCATTGTGACCTGTGCAAGGCCACAAAATGGAATGCTGGGCTCAGTCCATGTGTCAGTGTGACCTGACAACAGGAGGAGAAGGCAGGGCAAGGCTGTGGCTGCCCGGGGACCAGACGTGCCCCACACTTCAGGGCTCTGGGCCTGTGCTGCAGGCTCACCTGCCTCTCCCTTCCCAGGATCAGCGCAGGAACAGCCAGAGCAGACAGCAGTGCTCCTCCAAGCCACGGCGGGAGCAGAAAGCAGAAAGGAGCAGGGCTTACGCAGGGCTGACCAGGGAGTAGTGAGTGCCCTCGTGGTTCTGGGACTGTTCTGCAAATTCCCCACACTCTTCTTTCCCGCAGAGAAAGAGAGCACAAGCACCTAGGGGAGACCTGTGAGGTGTTCCTGCACAGGGACTGACCGCTGACAGCCACCATGTGTGACAGGAAGCAGGAGGAGGCCCCTGCTGCCAGGGAGGCAGGTGAGGGCAAAGCAGCCCTCCCACAGCCTGGCCCAGGGGCTGTCGGGGCAGACAGTGTGGGACCCAGAGCAGAGGCAGGGGGAGGCAGGAGCTGCTCAGCCATGACAGGGCTGGGAGCCTCCTTCCTCCCCAAGTGAGGCCAGGGGCCAGCTGTTGGGACGCCCGTGCCCACAATGGCCCCTGCTCTCCAAGGCCTCCAGCCCTGGCCAGCAGGCAGGCAGGCAGGGACAGAGCAGCCCTTGGGGCTGATGCTGCAGGCTAAGAGCCCTGCAGAGGTGCTGATGCCTGGTGCCATTGGCTCTGTCCCCTGCAGTATGCATGCTGTGTCACCGTGCAGAGGCTGACCCGGACATCTGCGGTGACAAACTGGAAAAGTTTGAGCTCTGTGCCCATGTGTTCTGCCTGGTGAGTGGCTTTGGGCACTGCCTTCAGCATTGCAATGGGCAGTCTCTGCCACTCTCTCCTTATCAGCTTCTCCCCTCTTCTGCAGTTTTTTGCCACTCTGCTTTTTCAGCAAGAGAATGAACATATTGGTCTCATGGGCTTTCTGCCTCGAGATATCCATCTTGCCGTCAGGCGGGCGGCAGAGAAGGTGAGAGCCTGAGAAAACATCAGAGAGATTTGTGCCTGGCAAGGTTTCCAGAGTTTAGCCCAGACCCCATGAAAGAAAGGCCATCCAGCCAGCTGTGGGACAAAATCTGGCTCCCAGCAGCTCCACAGAGGCTCTGGCACAGGAGCCTCCTCCAGCAGGTGGCTCTGTGGGCTGAGACCCAGCACTGGCCACGTCCTGTGCCCTGCCCGCAGCTGCGGGGCTGCCTGGAGAGGCCCCGAGGCTGCTGCTGATGGAGCTGCTTGGCTTTGGCAGCACTGCTGTGTCTGCGGCCAGAGCGGGGCCACCATCATTTGCTGCGGGGAAAACTGCAACAGATGGTTCCACCTGCCCTGTGCCAAGGAGGGTGGCTGTGTCAATCAATACATCACCCCTTACAGGTACCTCCTCTCCACTTCTGGCCACCCCTTGGGAACGATCCAGCATTTCTTACTTTGCCCATCCCTTTGCCCCCAGCTCCTACTGCTCTGAGCACCGTCCAGAGCAGGACGTGCAGGTGACTCCAGAGCCGGGCACCGAGTGCCCCATCTGCATGGAGCCTGTGGAGGATAGAAAGACCTTCAGAACCATGGTGTGCCCAGCGTGCAAAAGGGCCTGGTTCCACAGGGACTGCATCCAGGTAGGAGCCATCCCTTCCACCCTGGGGCACAGCAGGTGCTCAGCAGCACCAGGGCCTTGCTCACACTGCTTCTGTTTGCCCTGCAGGGACAGGCCATGCGTGCTGGTGCTTTATACTTCCAGTGCCCCCTGTGCAGAGATGGTGAAGCATTCGCTGTTGAAATGTTCATCATGGGGATCCGCATCCCCTTCAGGTTGGTGTCCTTTTGCCTGCCTCACAGGATAGGAGGCTGCAGGTGCTGTGCTCTACCAGGCCCTGACCCAGGAGTCCTGGCCCTGCTCTGTCCCGTGAGTCTGGGCTTCAGCTTCATGCATGACTTGGAAAAGCACAGGAGAAAGAGCGGGGACATCCTCTACCTCCATGAGGGCAGGGCAGCAGAAACTCAGCAGCATTTCCTTTCTCCATCAGACAGCCAACATGGGAGGACAACGATGCCTTCGCGGACCTAGGAGAGAGGCACAGCTGGTGCAGTGCCAAGAAATGCCTTTATCCAGGAGGCAGGGAGGAAGCAGAGGAAGAGGGGTAAGTTGGGAAGCTGCACGTGGGGCTCTGTAGGGAACCCATGTATCCACAAGGGCTCAAAGCAGAAGGAGCCAGACGAGCTCAGCTGGACAATCCTCTGCGGGGACACTTGGTCTTCAGAGCCATGAATTCATTTGCTTCTCCAGGCCTTGGGAACTGCTCCTGTGCTCCTCCTGTGCTGCTGAGGGCACCCACAGGCGCTGCTCTGGCATAAGAAACCGCATACGCAGCTGGGAGTGTGACAGCTGTGCTGGTCTCGGCAGGGGTATGAGGCAAAGCACCCAATGTCCCTGGGCTGGGGTCAGTGTGTGGGCTAGGCTTAGCAGAGCCCATCCATTCTTGAAGGGGGGGGGCACTGCTGTGGCCCAGCCTCTCTTGGGCCTGGGTGCCTTTGACATTCCCACTCGGCCCCTTACAGTCTCCAGGCATGAGCCAGAGCTCAATGGCACCAGCCTGACCAGACAGACGGGATTGGAACCTTCTCATGGCTCTGCAGAATCAGAGGCAATCAGCCCCAGCTCTGGCAGCCCGGTGCCATCGGGTCTGGCTCCCCGTATTATGTCTTCAGAGACCAGCAACAGTGGCAGACCCCAACATGCAGCATTACGGCAGTTGCTACGACCTTCCTCTCTGGATCCCAGCAGCTTCAGCACACAGAGGGAGGCAACATCAGGGTCATCAAACAGCAGCTCCCTAGGCCATGTGGACAGGGTCCGTTCCAGACATGCTGGACGTGGTCGCAGGCAAAACCGCTCTCGCCAGCAAGGCTGGACCCCAAATCGACGCTTCAGGTCAAGATGGCACCGTTACAGGAAAAGCAGGACAGGAACATGGGCTGAAAGGCCCAGGCGAAGGGAGACACCATCACGGGCATCCCCCAGACGCAGCCACTCTGGCCAGCAAGGTCGGGCCCTAAGTGTACCTGTCCAGTCAAGGAGTTGGCGTGACAGGAGAAGCAGGACAGAACCAAGGGCTGAGAGGCCCAGGGAAAGGGAGACAACATCACAAGCATCCACCAGACACAGCCGCTCCCACCAGCAAGGTCGGGCCCTAAGTGTACCTGTCCAGTCAAGGAGTTGGCGTGACAGGAGGAGCAGGACAGAACCAAGGGCTGAGAGGCCCAGGGAAAGGGAGACATCGTCACATGCATACACCAGACGCGGCCGCTGCCGCCGGCAAGGTCGGGCCCTAAGTGTACCTGTCCAGTCAAGGAGTCACCGTGACAGGAGCAGGAGACGCAGCCGCTCCCGCCAGCAAGGTCAGCCCCAGAGCCCACCTGTGTGGTCAAGGAGCCGCTGTGGCAGGAGCAGGAGGACAGCAGCATCAAGGGCTGACAGGCCCAGGCAGAGGGAGACACCGCCGGGGACATCCCCCAGACGCAGCCGCTCCCGCCTGCACTGCCAGGCCTCGAGTCAGCCTGCCCGGTCCAGGCGTCGCCAGGACAGGAGCAGGAGGAGAGCAGCAAGTGCTGACAGGCCCAGGCGCAGGGGGACACGGTCGGGGACGTCCCGCAGGGGCAGCCGCTCCCACCAGCGACGTCGGGCCTCAACTCAAACCTCAAACAGCAGCACGTAGTGTCATCTTTGCTTTCTAGTCTGCTTGCTGCCGTAAGTGAAGGTGAGAAAGGCCAATACAGGGACCTTGAGATCTGCAGGTCTGTGAGAAACACACATTAGCTCTTGGTGTTAATATTGGCAGGAAAGAAAGCTGTGCTAAATACCTTGATTTCTGTGTTAGCCCGTAATAAGGGAAAAAGTCACTTAAGGATGTAGCTAATTAAAGACAGGACACTCATTCCTGCCTTTAGAGCCCACCCTCAGATGTTTCCCCCCTGCTTTCCCTGGAAAGTGAACCACCCCTTAGCTTGGATATGTTTCGGGAGGCATGAAGAGCAAGGTGGCTCTTAGGGAAGCTGTCTTTGAAAAGGACGGGTGCTGTGTTGCTATCCTTGAACAATCTCATGTCAGTAAAACCAAAAGGAAGAAGAAAGAGTGAGACACTGCCTCAAATCTCTGAAGAAATCTATTATGATATTACTGATCATTTAAAAGACTTCAAAGAACAAACTAGGAAAAAACCAAGGAAATACACAGGAACAAAGAGCATGTGCGGGACTCAGCCCCAGATGACCATTTGGAACCTTTCCTGAGGACAGCTGCTTGCTTTAGGGCAAATCTGGGAGGAAACTTCCAAAGGGGTCCCTCTAAAAGCAGATTCAATTGGTTTGGGAAAATACTTCTTTGGAGAAGAGTGGAAATAAAACTGTTCATTTAACAAACAAAGAGCATGAAAAATGAATCGTATTATACAAAAAAACCTCTCGCTGTTTTGAAGAGATGGTGAATTCAGAAAACGCTTTTCGTGGGGTGTAGCTGGGCTCGCTCAGTCTCTTACCAGTCCCTCCTGTGCTGGAAAATGCCATGTCCTGGGCCCCAGTGGGACACAAGGGTGAACTCCTGGTGTTTTTCTGGGTTGGCCTCAAAGACTTTCCTTACATACAGGAACAGGTCCTGTAACATACAGAGGTGTAGTGGTTTCCCTGACTGGACATCACAACATGACCTTATACACTCCAGTATAGTAAAAACGTCTGGTGCCTGGTGATGACAAAGCTTCAGGCTCTTCTAGAGGCTTTCCCCTGTGCTACTTCATTAGGTCCCTCTCTGCTCAACCCTCGAGCCTGTCCAGGTCTCACTGAAGGGCAGCACAGTCCTGTGCTGCACCAGCCCCTGCTCGCGGTTCTGTCCCACCTGCAAACGTGCTGAGGGAGGGAGCGCTCCGGCCCTCCAGCCAGGTCACTGGGGAATAAGGCAAACAAGGCCAGCCCCAGCACGGCCTCCTGAGGTCACAATCCTCTGAGTCTGGAGCTCCAGTGTCCACTTCTCTGCCCCATTCTCCCTCAGCTGCCTCAGGAGCATGTTATGGGAGGCAGGGACAAAGCCTTGCTGAAGTCCCAGCTGACAAACAACAGCCACTGTTCTCCCCTCACAAACCCTGCCAGTCACTGCAGCAGAGGTGGCTGTGAGAATGGTCAAGCATGGTTTTCCCTTCCTGTTATTCTACAGGCTTAGAGATGCCATCCAGGAGGGGCAGTTCTGTCACCTTTCTGGGGATGGAGCTGAGGCTGTTGGGCTTGCAGTTTCCTGGCTTCTTCTTGCTCCCCTTTTGGAAGACTGGAGTGATGTTGGCTTTCCTGCACTGCTCACCCCTCTCTCCTGGAGTATCCCCTTCCCTGACCTGCTGCAGAGCACCTTGTGCACGAGGGAGGAGCAGAGATTTCTCTTGGCCACAAAATGGAATGGCAGGCTCAGGCCATGTGTCAGTGTGACCTGACAACAGGAGGAGAAGGCAGGTCTGGGCTGCGGCTGCCCAGGCAGAGGTGCCCCACACCTTGGGGTTCTGAGCCTGTGCTGCAAACTCCCCACACTCTTCTTTACCGCAGAGAAAGAGAGCACGAGCAACTAAGGGAGACCTGTGAGGTGTTCCTGCACAGGGACTGACCGCTGACAGCTGCCACGTGTGACAGTATTATAAACAACTCAAAACCCCGGCAGGAATGAATAATATTTAATTAAAACCCATTTAAATTAAAAAGCAAAGGGGGACAGCAGTGGGAGAGCAGTCAGCCTTTCTGCTCTCCAGAGTCTCAGCCTCACAAAATGGCATCTCTGACTTTTATATGCCTGAGATTGCATCAGCCTCATTAATATTCATGAGCAGTCCTTATATGTCTTTCAGCACCTCCCACAGTCTGTGTCTTCATCCTTTTATGTAAACTTGACTCCTCCCAAAGTCTGTCAGTCAGTCCTTCTGTGCCTTTCATTGCTGGAGCTCTTATTCTACCTTGATTGGTGGTGCCATGTTACCCTACCAGCAACAAATGTTCCCCAATCCCTGCTGCCTCTTGCAAGGGGCAAGTGTACACCCTCCCCCACAGGTTTTATAGCCCTGTCAGCCAGAGCTGCCAGGCAGTAACCACAAAAGGGGAGAGCAGGATTGAAGGGAGAACAGAAAAGGGTTCAAAACCATACCGGAAAAACAAAAGTACATGTCAAAAGAACTGCAAACCCCAACTGAACTCCCCACCAGACTCAACAACTCTTCTTCATTTGCATGAGTCAATCACCACACCTTAATATCGTTTCAGTCTTCCCTTTATCTTTTGGCACACATTCCTTTTCTTTTCCTTTCAATCCTATGGTTTCCCTCTGGTGTTTTAAATCAGGTGTTTGTAGTATTTTGCAATCTTGTGGTGCCACTGTCTCCATCTGTTGAAAATGGCCAAGCAGTTCTGGTCTGTCAGCAGGTCCCACTCATGGCTCCTGCTGGTAGCCCTGGGGCAGGAATGGCTCTGTCCACTGCTGGAGGGCTGGGGGCACTGCTCTGGCCTGCTCTGGCCCTGGCCCTGGCCTGGGGAGCCCTTGACCTTCTTCTTGCTTGGCCTTAAAGGCTGCAGTCATGAGGCAGAGTTCAATGGCCCCAGGCTGACCAGTCAGTCAGGCCTGCAGCCTTTCTATGGCTCCACAGAATCCAAGGCCATCAGCCCCAGCTCTGGCAGCCTGGTGCCATCGGGTTTCTCTCCCCAGTCTCGGCTGCCAGACACCTGCAGCAGTGTCCAACATGCAGCATTGGACCAGCCTCCAACCTTCCTCACCGGAGAGCAGCAGCTCCAGCAGGCAGAGTTGAGGCAACATCAGGTTTCCAAGACCCTGAGGACAGGGTCCTTTCCAGACGTTCTGGGCCTCACTGCAGATGAAAGCACTCTCGCCAGCAACATCAGGCCCCAAATCCAGCTGTCTGGTGGAGGACAGGAGCCAGAGGACAGGACCAAGATCTGAGAGGCCCAGGTGCAGTGAGACATCCTGGGGGCTGACATATTGGGGTCATCCCCCTGTTGTGTTATCCTGATGCAGCCACTTCCACCAGCAACATCAAGCCCCAAGTCCAGATGTCCACTGTACTCCAGAGTGGAGGCCAGATCCCATGAAAGAAACACCAACCATCCAGCCAGCTGTGGGACAAAGTCCGGCTCCCAGCAGCTCCACAGAGGCTCTGGCACAGGAGCCTCCTCCAGCAGGTGGCTTTGTGGGCTGAGACCCAGCACTGGCCACGTCCTGTGCCCTGCCCGCAGCTGCGGGGCTGCCTGGAGAGGCCCCGAGGCTGCTGCTGATGGAGCTGCTTGGCTTTGGCAGCACTGCTGTGTCTGCGGCCAGAGCGGGGCCACCATCATTTGCTGCGGGGAAAACTGCAACAGATGGGACTGTGACAGCTCTGCTGCTCTGGGCACGGCTGTCAGGCAAAGCAGCCGGGTACCCCTGGGCTGGGGGCAGTGCCCTGGCCTGGCCTGGGGGGGCCCTTGACATTCCTGCTTGGCCTTAGAGCTGCCAGGGATGAGCCAGAGCTCCATGGCCCCAGCCTGGCCGGACAGTCAGGATCGGAGCCTTCCCATGGCTCCCCATCTTCCCATGGCTCCCCAGAACCAGAGACCATCAGCCCCAGCTCGGAAACACTGCCTAACAGGGTTTGCCAATATTTTTTCATGACAGATCTTTGAAAGGATGTTGAAAGTTTTGGTAACTTCTTCAAGGAAAAAACAGGAAAAGCTTCTGATCTGTAAAAGAAAATTTATTGTTTTGCTCTCACTTTTCTTCTGGCATCCTTGTGCTTCTTCCGGCACTCCTGAAAAACAGTGAAAATCCAACATAGCATGAGATGTTTCTGAATTCACTGTTTCTTTCAAACACTTTCTGTACATACAGTTAAGTAGCTGCTCCCCTAATATAACAGAGATGTAGTGGTTTCCCTGACTGGACATCACAACATCATGTTATACACACCAGTATACTAAAAAACTTTCGTTTCCTGGTAGTTACAAAGTGTCAGGCTCTTCTTGAGGTCCTGAATTAATTTTGCATGCACATTCATAGCTGCATTCCCTCCCCATGCTCAGCTTTCAGCCACAGTTACCAGGGAACAGAGGTTATATACTCACGTCAAGTAATGATCTACGTCTTTCCTCCCAACTATCTTTTTCTTCACTGAGTTCTGTTGATCTACAAAATAACCTTGGGCCCTCTGCACAAAACAAAGAACCAATTTATAGGGTTAAACACTTCTGATTATGCTGCTGCTTCTAACAATCATCTACAGCACAGCAATACAGTCAGAAGCTCTATTCTTTACATCTTTGCTATTTTCTTGTCCCCCACCACACATTGGCTCCAACAGAAATGTTCTGTACTGCAGCCTGGTGTACTAAGAAAAATGAAAGACAGCAGCAGTTTTCCTGAACACACTAAAATCCAAATTGCAGTGAAATAGCAGCTGTTTCCTTAAAAGCTCAGCACCAAGATCCCACATCTTCCGCCAGAATTGATGCCAGCTGAGGGCTCAGATCTCCATTTTAACACATCCTGTAAATCAGACAGGCTAAAAGACTGCAATACACTCATGTTATGTATATGCCTAAAAGGATCCAAAAGGTCTAGGTAACTTGTCAAATGACTATATTTTTGTAAGCTCTAAGAGTCCAGATACCTATTTGGCAATTATCTGAAAGAAAAGAAAGCCAGAAAGCTGCTCAGCCTTTGTTTTACCAGGACTTTCTCACGGGATTCTACCACAACTTAGACCACAAAGGATGGCAAATTTTGACTGCAAAACATTCATAATCAGGCAGCATTTCTTCCTCCTTACTGAATTCCAGGAAGGGTTTAAAAGGCAAAAAAAAAAAAAATAAAAAACAACCCACAAAAGGGGATGGAAAAGTTCTGTTGTACCTCTTAGGCGTTCATCATCTTTGGAGAAGAAGAAACGTCTAGCATTTTCTGTGCATGGCAAAGAAAGAAACCTAGACAAGTACAAAGGGATTTTAGCATCCTAAAAGGTACTGTCAAATTGCATGAGCACAAGTTAAACCTGTAGTGTTTCAGACAAATGGTATACATTGAAGCACTTTATTCCACAGGAACCAAACAGAGCCTTCTATCAAACCCCCTACTTTTTAATAGAAAACTGACTCTGTCTTTGGCTTTTGGCCAAACTCAGTTTGGGGTTGGTCAAATCAAAACAACCCAGTTAATTTCTTGTGCTCAACTTCTCTCTTTTCATATTCAACTTCACATCAAATGGGCTGCTGGGAGCTTTGACTCTGTGCAGCACAAATGGCTTTTCAAGATGACTTTCATTGCTCAGAGGTCTGCACTGTCAGTTTCCCATTTCCTGAGTGCTGCTATTAATACTCCCACAGCATCCAACTATAACAGCCAAGCAGACAACAAACACAAATGGAACTTGCATTTCTTGGTCCTTTTCAATTTCTGATGTCTCAGGCTCATCATCACCCTCAGAACTGCTGTCTTGGAAACGTGGATCCTCTTGCCACATGACTTTTACCGGCTTTATTGTTCCAAGTGCGTAAGGCTCTGCAAAACCAGCACCAAAAAAAGACAAAACCAGATTATTCCTCTAGTTGTCAATAAAAATTCCTCCTTTCAAGTGAAATACTTACACTGGAGAAGACAGATTTAATGAGGACAGAATGCTCACTTTGTTCTAGGGATCTCTTACCCGTTCAACTGTTACCTTTTTTGACGTCCAACTCCTCTGTGTCTCCAAAGAAGGAAAACTTGAAAGCACTCGACTCCTGAGCTACATCATTCTCAGGCAAAGGTTCCAGATGGTCATCTGGGGCAGAGTCCTGTGCATCCTCTTTGTCCCAGGGTATTTCCTCAGTCTTTTCTGGTTTGTTCTTTGAAGATCCAAACAAGTCTTTGAAATCAGCAGCAATATCATAATAGATTTCTTCAGACACTTGAGGCAGAGTCTCACTCTCTTCTTTCTTCTTCTTCTTCTTGGCTTTACTGAAATGAGATTGTTCAAGGATAGCAACACAGCCCCCATCCTTTTCAAAGACAGCTTCCCTATCCTGCCTTTAATTAGCTACATCCTTAAGTGACTTTTTCACTTAATACCTGTGTCTTGGGTTATGTAACCAAAAAAAGTGTATTCTATTTCATCTGTTGAAAGCATTTGGGGAGATGTTTTTCCAGGGGGGAGGGGGGCACAAATGCCTTCTGATAATGGGCTAGCTGTTAAAACCAGGTGGGGCAGTGTTTCTTATCTCTTTCACCAGGAGGATATCTTCTGGTAATGGGCCATTAAGGCTCACCAAGGACACGACACATCCCATTGTGAGATGCTCCACCCAGTGGGGGTGGAGCCAACCATTCCTACCTGGATAAAAACTGAGATGCAAGAACACCAGGGATCTGGTTCCACTGGATTCCCAGAGGAAGACTGGACCCTTTTCTCTAGAATGGGTGATTCAACAGGATCATCTCTACCCCAACAGAACCACATCCACCACTCCAGGAGGACTTACTGTGGACTGCTTCCAACACTCTAACCAACAGGGTGTCAGGTTGTATCTCTGACTGTGTCAGGGTTTCTAGGATTGTTGTTTGTTTTGTCATTTTGTACTACTACATTTGTATTGTTACTATTCTTAGTAAAGAATTATTATTCATATTCCCAAATCTTTGCCTGAAAGCCCTTAATTGCAAAATTATAATAATTTGGAGGGGGTGAGGGGTTTACATTCTCCATTCCAAGGGAAACTCTAGCTTTCCCTGGTGGATACCTGTCTTTCATAACCCCATGGTAACAAGAAATTAAGGTATTCAGCACAGATTTCTTATGTTTTTCCCACAGACCTGCAAGTCTCAAGGTCCCTGAATTGACCTTTCTCACCTTCAGTGAGGTCAGAAAATGGCATACAGAAAGTAAGTGGACTAGAAAGGAAAAATAACACTACATGCTTGTTTTAGTGGTCATAATTCCTATTATATCTTGATTTTAGCAACCACAGACAGAACTAAATTAAAATCAGAGCAATCTGCATCATTTCAAACTCAGTCTGTTGCTATAACCATCTTTCCATGGGAAGAAACACCACAATTAATTACCAAGCTGTAACACTACCTCTCCTTCTCTGGAGCACTTGGTTTCCTTTCAAAAACTGCATGGTCCTCTCTTGTTGGATCATAACGGAGGGCATTAATATCTCTATAAAAATAGAAAGGAAAAGAAACACCATTGTACTTCCTAAATATCAAACTGAAAACCACCTAAAACTTGTACAGTCAGACCAAAATTCACATTGGTTTCTTTACCAAAAAAGCTCCAAATCGATCCAAAATGTAACTGGCAGTTAGAAAGCACTTCTAGTCAGTGTCTGGGTCAGGAAACATATAAGCAGATGTGGATTTAATCAAATTGTGAGTTTACAGCTGCACCTGATAATCTTTTGAGGAGCTACATAAATACAGCTATCCATATAAATATGGATATGTTTCTTCTAGTACCAAACACTGCATAAATTCAAATACTCCAAAGGAGCAAAAAACCCAAAACAACACACAAGAACCCTTTATGCTCATCTTCCAAAATTCTAAGATTTCAGGGTCTTTCAGCTTCCTTCCTAAAAAACCTTAGCCTTCCTAAACCTTCTTTACTGATAGTGGATATTCATACTTGAATTTCTTCACATTCGTGGCTGTTTTATTTGGCTTGGGCTGCTCCAGGTTGATATTCAGGAGGCTTCCCAGTATTTGCAGATTTTTCTTTTTCTCTGCAGCAAGCTCCTCTTCTTCATCTGCCTTCAGGCTCTTTGTCTCTGCTAAGAGAAAAATAAATACATTCTATTTTCTCCACTGAGCTTGTAATGTGGGATGCATAACATTTACTACAGTACTAGAAGAGCTCACATCTATGAACACATCACTTCCTTTTGAAGCAACTTAAAGGTTTTCTGCCTTGCACTGTAGAAAACCTTGCATGAGCAATGTCACAGGCATCTACAGAACGGCAAAGTCAGAGCATTTATTTAACCCGTTCCCTGCTTGCACCACACAACTGTGCAACTCCCCTGCTGCTGACAGATTCAAGACAGAAGATCCCAGTAAAGCAAGAAAGGCTGGTGAAAGGCTCTATGGCTACCAGGAGCTGTGATCAGCTTTACCTTCTTCCTCACTGTCACTCTCAAGGAATCGAGCATCCATGCGGAACCTCTCATCAGCGCCAAAGCGCGACTGCAGCTGCAGGAGCTGAACAAAGGAAACAGATGCTATTTAGCATTGGAGAAGAAAATCATCATTCAGTGACTTTTCTTTTTACTCTAACGATGGCAACATACTCTTTACCCTTAGCTTTTGATGCCTTTTCCAGTAATTTCTTTGTATACAAAGATGACAATGTCAGAGAAACTCCTCCCGCTCCCCACCACACATTCTGTCCTTCCTTTAAGGGAATTCTGTTTTAAGTTCATAAAAATCACATTCAGCAGGAACAAAATGTTACAGGTTATGTTCTTCTGAAGTGGTGTTATGGAGACCTAGAGGAAAACTAAATTACACCAATGGCTTCACTCACTTTTTCACCAGCTTTGCCTTCAAACTGGGGCTTAATTTTGAATCGCTCCTCGTCCGTATCCTCTTGCTCATCCTCACTGCTGTCAAACAGTCTGCCCGAAGGTTTGGGAGCTGACTCATCCTTTGTTACACAAACAGAAAAGAGAAAAGCAGCTGTTCATGTAAGTTTGAGAATGTACATCATTACAAATTGTTCACGTGCTCTCCACTTCAGCTGAAAAAGCAGATATCTTGTACAGCCAGCTCCCTTCCTGATCCATGTGCTTCAAATCTTACCTTGTCCACACACCACCTACAATTCTGCTTTGCAGTTATGACTATTCTGTTTTACCATTGGTAAAATACCCGTGCAAAGGGAAACCTGGGGGTTATGAGTTCAGTATAAAAAATTCAACTTTCTGATTACATCATACTGATTTTTGTCCCAGTAACACTTACTTCTCCATGCATATTTCCCAAATTTTCATCTTTTTTCAGCGTCTTATCCACTTCAGCTTCATCTTCCACATCGGAATCAAATATGATGTGTTTGTGCTTTCCTGCTGGCTGCCTATCCTAGGAAAGAGTCAACTGTCAACTCAAACACGTCAAATACCTGCTGCACTCAGACATGACTATCTGAAAGATAAAGATATTTCCATGACACGAAAAGAGGAATCTGCTATTTCTCTTGCAACTCTACAGGTATTCCAGGAAGGAGGTATGCAGCATTTTGTATAGTATCAAAAGAAAACTGGCAATGTCATCAGAAATTCCAGACTACAATTTTAAAACATCCTAGTCCACATGTAGCAATTACCCTCCTCCTTGTACTGTGGACTGTTCAGGTAGAAGTTGTAATTACCAGATTTGAAAGAGCTCCTTGAATGAGTTTCTTCTGTAATTCCCTCTCTCTGTGTCTCTCTTCCAGAGCTGCCAGCCTCCTCTGGTTGTCCTGGAGCTGTTTCTCTATTGTGTTGGGCTCCTTTGAGGCAGCAGCACGAAGACAAAGCTCCTTATCTTCCAAAAGGCTTGTGTTCTCATTCCCACCTTTATTACCTTCACATTCTGGGGTTTTTTTGCTTGTATTCCTCTTTAATGTTTTGGAAAGCAGTTTTGGGCTCTTTAGCTGCTTTTTAACGTGTTCCTGAGCCCCTGCAGCATCATTGTCCATGTCACTGCCCCCACCACCCTGATCAGTGCTGGCAGCAGCAGCTCTGTGCTCTGAATTTTGGTCTTGTAGAGAACTCACACCTTTGTTCTTCCCTTGCAAATGAGGCCTGGAACCAGGCTGAAGTCTCTGACCTGCTGAGGAGGCAGCAGCTGGCAGTTCCTCCTGCTGTGCACAAGATACTTTGTGTCTCTTTTTGCTGCTGACTTCAGGTGAACACAAGGGATGGTTCTTTGGCTGATTTTTACATGACTCCTCCCCACAAGAAGATGTAGAAGCTTCAAGTCTTGAACTTTCTACAGACTTCTTTATCCCTGTGCTGTCCTTACTTAACTCTTTTACACAAAGGGACCCCATTCCTCTGAAGGGCTGGTATTTCAAATGTGAATTATTTTGTGCCTTGGAGCTTTCCTCAACAGCATCCTCCTCCCCTGCTAAAATATCAGCCAGCACATCTTCAGGGCAGATGGGGTTTTTTTTAACTGCAGGGTGAAATTTATTAAGTTTTGGTTTATTTACAGTATTATCCTTGGGATTATGTTCAAGGCTGGACGGACAAGGACTCTGCTCACTGCCTGACCCCTCTGCAGATGTCTCAGTGTTTTCTGTAGCCAGTGCTTTTAAGTCATCCAAGGTAAGGTCTAAGTGGTAACAGTTTTGCATCATGGACTCATAATCAGAGCTGATTTCAGACTCCCCTTTCTCAGACTCTGAACAAGAGCTGTCACCATCACATGTCTCTGTTGTAATGTTGGCTGCTGTACTCTGCAAAGCAGCAATTCTGGATTTTTTAGTTTTCCCTTTTCTTTCAATGTGTTTTTCTTTTACACTGCAAGTCTTCAGTGAGGAGCCATTTACCAAACCACTTTTTTTTTTAGTTAATATTTCTTTATTTTTGACCTTTCCCTGTTTAGAGTCTTCTGGAATTTTGCTTTCAGCAATAATTTCATCTGTATCTGCTGAATCATAACCATTATCACACTCCACAGTCTCTCCCTCTTTGTTACTTCCTTTCATAGCTTTCTTCATGGCATCCGAATTGCTTAAGGACCAGTGGCTACTGTATTTTAATTCAAAATTATCCCCAACAATTTCCAAGTGCTCGCATTCAGTCTCAACATTTTGAGCTTTCTGTCTTTCAGTCTCTTTCTTTACCATTGCTCTGATCTCCTCTTCAGAATCAATGTCACTGTCAGAAACACTGCTATTGTTTTTGGCTGGAACTCCACCAGCATTGCTTTGATCCGATAATAAACCTCTCCCTGGTATTTTCCCATCCAGTCTCCTTGCTGGAGGCAATTCCAGCTCCTTACTAGGTTTGGGTTTTGCTCTCTGGCCTAGCTGTGGTGAGTCTGATGGGCACCCAGAGGCCAGAGCTGCTCCATTCAGGGCCTTGCTGCCCAGCTGCCTCCGTTTCTCCGGTGGTTTCTTCATCGCAGGGAACTCCCCTCGCCGCTTCCTGCTCGTGCTGTCATCTCCCCCCTCCAGGTGCCAGGTGAGCTGGGACACAGGAGCTGCTTGTGCCAGGTCTGCCTCCAGCTTCCTCAGGTTGTGGCAGTACTTTGAGGGGTCATATTTCACCACGTTAGTCTGAGTTAAGGATTTGGAAGATGCCAATACTTTCAGGAGGCTCAGGGCTTTATTGGGGCTGAATTCTGCAAAGAATCCTTTCTCACACTGTGACCATAAAAGCCTTTAAGCAACTGAGTGCAGTGGGAAACAACTGTTCAAGTCACACAAACTGACTGCAGGATTTACTTGGGGATTCAGTAAATTAAGCCTGACAGAGGAGTAAAAATTAGGACTGTCAAGCAACTGTTTTTCCACATGACAAAAGAAGGAAGGGAATTGTGTTCAAGGCCAAACGAAAAGGATATTTTATTTTTCTGTTGATTCCTGAGGTGCAGGATAGGCAAGACTCTGCCAAATTTTCCAACAACCCATTTCTAAAAGAAAAGAAAAATAATCAGTGTTAAAAAAAAAACAAACCAGAGAGTAGGAGTAACTCTGGAATAAAACAAATGTTTATTCTTGAATAACAAAAACACTAATAAACAACCACATGTAGCTAATTCTTTATTCTCTCTAGTGAGCCCTACCATGCAACTTGGCCAGCCTCCTTCTCAAAAACAAAACAAACCAAAGCCAACCAGAAAAGTGAATTTCAACAATCTACAAATAAAGAATGATAATAAAGAACTAAATTTCTTTACAAGTGCTGTTTTTAATACAGGGTTTCTGGTTTATGAATTAACAGTGGTACCTACAAAGACAGGATCACTATTATTTTGCTCTTTTCCCCTTCTCACAAAAAAAATTAAAAATCCCCCCAAAACCATTCTGTGCTTAGTAAACAGTTTTGAAAACTTGGTGGTAAACAGAAATTTTGCTGCCTAAATTTGCACGTCAAGTGACTTTATTCTTACTTCTGTAAGCATCTGCACATCCTGATCCTGCCCTGAAGCCCAACCCAGGCACCAAAAGTTATGTGGTGCACAGAAAGAAGTCACACATTCCCTTTACAAGCTGTTAAGGGTGACACAACCATATGCCCAATATAAATGTGGAACAAAGCATTTCCTCATTTCACGTGGCAAGAGTGGACAGTATGATCATGATTATTTCCAGTCATTGCAAAGAATGACAGGAGCCTTCTCCATGTCTACACATCAGGTATTTCCTCAGAGCTTTTCACAGCTTGGACCTTTAATAGTTAAGTTTCTTTACATAAGGCATAAATTTGGCATGAATTTAGCTGCAATGAGCTTGCTTTTTGCTGTTTTATTTCTCTTCTACATCTACCCCACCATACCTTATGATCTGGCACCTCTGTACCTGGTACTGCTCTCATGTGGAAGTCCACAACTCCTGTCTTTTTCAGTGATTCCAACAGACACATTTGGTCATTTCTCTGTGGTTTTTCTTTCTGCAGCTTTGCTGCCTCCCTCTCTGTGGCCAGCCTGTAGCAGAAAGTGCATCACACGTGGAAAAAGGGGAGCCCAGGTGCAGAACTGGAGCTGTCAGTGATCCCCTCCCACAGAACAGCACCCACCCACTACTCAGGGAGTTAACACCCATCACCTTGGAGGGAATAATGATGCAGAAGGTGTTACAGCATCAAACATAAATCAACAGCTCACAGAGTTTATAAAAACTGAAGCAGGAAGAACATACAAGATGGAAGCACAGCCATGGTATTAAGCAGGAAAAAAAAGGTAGCTTTAGCAACATCATATATTTGATAAGATTGGTTTCTACCTGTGCAAAAAGCTTTCTTTGGCCAACTCAATTTGCAGCGTCCCCCCTTTCCATTTTGTTTTATTTAAAATTGATATGCCTGCAAAACAGAGATGGGAAATGAGTCTTTTCTACATTAAAAAAAAAAAAAAAGCACATCACAGACTTCACTAGGCCTCCTATGACAGCCAGAGGTTCCCTCAGCACAGCCTTACACCTGACTGCTCACCTGGGTTAGGGTTATATCTGAAAGGGCCAATACCCAAAGCTTAAACCAGAAGGTTTACAACCAAAACTGAAGTTTTCACTTCAAAAGTGCCTAATGGCAGCATTCCCCAGATCCAGGGGCACACTGCAAAAGCAACTTTACATCAGCTCTTCTTCTGGGTTTCCTCTCACATCATTCAATTTCAGTGTTTTATAGACCTGATGAAAGCCTTTGAAGCACATTTCCTTTTCATAAAAGGCTTAGAACAAACAAACAAACAATCAAACAAACAGGGTGCCCAGGGAAGCTGTGGCTGCCCCATCCCTGGGAGTGTCCCAGGCCAGGCTGGACAGGGCTTGCAGCAGCCTGGGGCAGTGGAAGGAGCCCCTGCCATGGCAGGGGGGTGCAGTGAAAGGACCATTAAGGTCCCTTCCAAGCCAGACCCTTCTGTGAGTCTCTTGAAACCCACAAATCACCTGCTTCAGTCACAGGGAACCTTTTCAATCTGCTCACAGCAATTGCTGAAAACTTCAGCCAAGCAGCTTCAGGAAAATAAAATCAGCTTGACAAGAGAATGAAAGAGGCTGTGCTGTGATCACAACTGGATGTGACAACACGAGATGAGATATCAGCAATGTACCTTGGCTCAAAAACATAACCAAGCAAAAGAAAAAAGAAAGTACTTACACCTTCTCAGCTCTCCATCAGAAATGTCAACACTGATGTAAGCAAAAGTTTTCGTAGGATTCCCTGATCAATGACAAAAATTAAGTTAATTTCTATGTAGTTTCATCATTTCCTTTAAAACTGAAGTGTCTCTAAAGCAAAAATTCCATTTCACGCTCCAAACAGAAAAGCAAGTAACTTTTAAAAGATGAAAAAAAAAATTGTTACCCTGATCATCTTTTCTGGTAATAATCTCTGCCTCCAAAACACGCCCAAACTTGCGAAATCTTTCTTCCAGCTCAGCCCTGGAAACCGTATGGCCAAGCCCTCCGACATACAAACGTCTGAAAGCCTGTTCCTGCTCCATGCTGCCGAGTCAAGGTAGCACATCCAGAACACACACTCTGCTCCTCTGCAAGGAGAAAGAACAGCTCAGTAACACTCAAGGAAATAAACGTGATTAGAATAACGAATCAGACACAAATTAGCGCATTAAAAAGCCATGAAGAACCTTACAAGCAGAGCACTCTTTTGATTTGCATTTTTTGACACGCTCTGTTGCAGCGCAGCGACAGCAAACCCCGCGCTGCTGCAGGAAACCAGCGCTCAGGTGTTGGGGTCTTTTTTAAAACCATTTAACTGTATGCGCGAGAATAAGCGCGAATGGCTCTTTACAATATAACCCAGGGGCTCCCTATGGAGGGAACGCGAGCCGCCCACAGCCCAACCCTTCCCTCCCGGGAGATGCCGAGGGACCCCCGGCCTGAGGGACCCCCGGCCCCGCCACCCCCAGGGCTGCCCCCGGCCCGGCCTCACCGCCGCCATGTGCGAACCTCACAGCGCCACCACCTTATCTTCCCCCTCGCAACTTTTCCCAGCCCTCACTCGGTAAAAAGCGTTCCGCCTCCCGGTGCCGCTTGATCGGCTGCTCGCCTCTGCTGCTTTCTGTTTCCGGCCGGTCAAGTGTGGTGGGAACACGGGGGCTGGGTCCTGTGACAGCGGACGCTTTGAACGTGACTAACGAGGAAGAAAAGCCGGGGTGCTCTCCGGAAGACGTGAGCAGAAATTAACGTAAACAAGGGAACAGCCGACAAAGCAACGCTTTAACCTTTCATTTGTAACAGAGAACTCAGGAGTTATCCTCCAGAGGCTCTGTTGTTTGGCAGGGAGGGCACGGAAGTTGCGGCCGGCACCCCCCGCTCGGGTAGCAGCTGTGGTAGCGCCCAGGCTCGCGGTTGGCGCGCGGTTCGAAAAGCGCGGGGCGCGCGCGCCGGGTCTGAGCGCTCCCTTCCCCTCAGCCCCGGCCGCTCACTGCCCTTCCCCTCAGCGCCGGCTCTGAGCGCTCCCTTCCCCTCAGCGCCGGCCCCTGCTGCTCACTGCCCTTCCCCTCAGCCCTGGCCCCGGCCGCTCACTGCCCTTCCCCTCAGCACCGGACCCGAGCGCTCCCTTCCCCTCAGCGCCGGCCGCTCACTGCCCTTCCCCTCAGCACCGGCTCCCTCCTCAGGGCCAGGTGTCCGCGGCTGGGGCGGCTGCCGGGGCTCCCAGGGCTCCCGACTGCGCTGTTTGGACGCCCCTGGGGCATCTCTGTCCCCTGCGAGCCTGGGCGCGGCTCAGCACCGCCTCCTCGGACGAGTGGCGATCTCAGCATCATCCTGCGAGGTCTGATGGTCCGCAGGCAAGCAGCGAGCACGGAACGCACCAGTTCGGTTCTCACGAACGCTCCAAAGCGCTTCCCAGCTCCTCTTGTGGCAGCATAAAGTCAAATACTTGCGGGTGTAAACAGGCAGGTACGTAGAAATGTGAGAAATCTGCTGTTAATGCACAAATATTTAGAAATATGTACACGTAGGATATATAACAGGAGAAGTGTTCGTAAACGTTTTGTTTTACTTGATTAAAGAGTAGGGTTTTTTTTCCCTAGATACAAAATATTTGAAGTCATAATTAGTGTTTGAGTCTTCTGCAGCCTAGTGAAATCCTCGAGTTTAAGTAGCTGTAAGTAGTTTATGCCTTCTGTTACTGCTGTTAAAAGAGGGATCAGCTGACCTGGGGCAATGTTCTGGCTGTTGTCATGTTTTTCTTTTTCACACCATAGTCTTTATTGTCACCATGACTTTCTTCACTGTATCCAGTTCAAAAAAATCCAGTGATGACTGGATGATTATTTAATTGCATACACTTCCTTTATTCACTTAAGCAAGTTCTTAATGCAAAGTGTGCTTTCAATGTTGTTTTCTTATGTGTGTTAGAAAGGCTGTTTCCTATGAAATAAACGAATAAAACCCTATTTCCCCCTCATCCCCTTTTACAGAACAATGTTAGAGTGGAAGTTGCACATAGAGTAGGGGTGATTTAAAAACACACAAAACTAAATGTTGGGTTTTTCCTGGTCAAAAATAGTAGCACAATAACTTTGATCTGCACAACATCTTCTACAGATTTCTGAATGTGTTGTAGCTAGGCTGAATGTCAGATTATTATTTTTCCTGAAAAGTGAGGTTTACTTTTTAAATTACTGGTGAAATGTCTTTGCAATTTGTGTCTCTTTCCTGCTGTTTACTCTGAAGGCAGATTGTGTCAGGAGCAGCTGTGTTCTTCTGCCCAGCTGAGTCATTAGGTCAATTGGTCAAAGCTGGGTTCCAGTTTTGTATCTGATTGCTGTTGGTTTTTACCTGTGGAGCAGCTTGTTGTTCTATTACAGCAAATGTAAAACAGCTGGATGCACTCCTGGATCAAATAATGACTAATTAAAGAGCCTTTATTTAAAGCCTTTGACTCTTTTAGATCCCTGATTTAACTTCTGTCTCTGGAGGCTGTGCAGTGCTCTCTATCTTAAAGCAATTGCCTCATGTTATATTTGTGTTTTTAAAAAATTGGTTCCTTATTTGTTCCTGAGAAAAATACTTCTGTTTTGTTTTGTTTTATGCAGTAACAGTGATTCTGAGAAATGGACGAGAGCACTTCTCAAGATTATGAAGCTGAAATCCAGGCACTGGAAGAAGAAATTAGGCTGTTGACAGAAGAGTATGAAGAATCCACCTTCTTTTCTAATGAGGAGATACAGCAGGCAATGTATGCCTTTTTTTCTTTTGTTAGGTTATTAGAATTTCTAATTAGAATGTCAAAATTGTTTCAGAATAGGCTTTTGCCTCTATGTCAGGACTTTCCTTATGTTAGTAAATGTAAGCTCTGTGGGTAAAATAAGTCATTTAAGTGAGTAAAGGCATCTTGGCTTCCTTTTCTTGCATGTTTTTGCACATTTCTCAAAATGGACATTTGCTCCTCCAGGCTTGGAATAAAAGCTGAGTCTACCTGGTAGTGAATGGAAAGAGTTTATGTAAGTTAGAATAGCTTACTGTTTTCAGCAATGTGATCCAGCTGAAATTCAACTCCTTGCAAACTGAATTGGCTTTGAAAACCATCAGATCCCATTTCCAGTGCTTTTTATTTAATGATATTGTTGTATTGACATGTTATGTTTGGGTATTTTGCCCTTTTGATTTTTTTTTTCATTCTAGGAAATCATCTGAAGGAGAAACTGCGGGAGAAAATAAGGGACATGAATCTCTCTCAGACCTGAAAGCTGAGCTTGAAAGTCTAGAAAGAGATGTCTCATTTTTAACAGCATTTACTGGGTTTCATTTCACAAGTCATTCCAAGAAAACAGTGGAAAAAAGTAAGCAGCTTTGTGTCCTTTACTGAGCATACTGGTTGCAGTTCATCTGCAAACCTCTGTTCTAAGTCACTGTTAGCAGAAAGACAATTACTTTGAAATACAATAAGATTTGGTTCATTCACAAAATAGTTTCTGACTAAATATTGCCCTTTCCTTGATGGGGAAATGACAGACTACTGTTGTCCTTTGCATAGGGGGTAAAGTGGAGTTGGTTGTTGGAGTTTTTTAATCTGTTAAACTTCTTTAGGTGAGGAATGGTAACAGTTGGTAGTTTAAATACAACTAAGGGAAGGAATACAGTAGTCATTGAATAGAAATGTAATTGATTATTTTGCTATCTTGATTTTATAACAGCTGAAAATGGGACAGTGCAGAAGCACAGATTATCAGGGAATTGTCACTCCTTGTCTTTTCAACTGGAATTCCAGCTTCTTGAAATGCAGGTAAGGTCAATGTATGTTTAAAAAAAAGCCAAACACAACTTCAAATGGACAAATGTCAGTGCTTCCTTTCCCAGCTGAAACCTTCAACTGTTTAATCTAAGCTTCAGTGGGTTCTTTTGGCTCTTTAACATCTGGACCCAACTTTGGCATTCTGTGTGCATCCAAGCAAGACAGGATTCTTGCTGTTCTGAAGGTCAGGCTTAGTATTCAGCCACAAAATGGTTGCCATAGAATTATTTAGGCTGGAAAAGACCTTCAAGATCAAGTCCAGCTGTTAACCCAGTAGTGCCAAGTCTCTGTCACCTTTTCTTCCTAAAAGGTGCTCCCTGCTGGATGCTCCCTCAGATGAGCACTGAGGTAAAGCCCTGGGAGCACTTGGTGACCTTCAGCTCTGCCAGGTGCCAGCTGGGGCCTCATCCTGGCTTTCACCCCACACAACACATTTTACAGTCACACATCTTATTCTGGAAACTGGAAGATGCCAAATGTTACCTCTTTGGAAGAAATGAGGAAAAGCTAAAACACTACAAACTTCAGCAGCTCTCTTTGTTGGTTTGGATTTTTTTTCTTTTTTTCCCTTTGGTTGTATTTATGTGGGCTTGGTTAATGTGAGCAGTCATTGCAGCACTGCCACAAGTTACACCAATGATTGCAGATTTTCTGAGAGGGAGCTCTTTTGTAAGACTCTATTCTTAGCACAGAATTCAAGATGTTAAGCACAGGAAAACGGTTTCTATCCCAATTTGTAATGGTATTTTTCTAACACTGCTGTACTTTGTAATGGTATTTCTAACATCAGGAAAACTTGATTTTTCAGCTCAGCTTTAAAGTTGGTGGGGTTTTGTTTGTTTGTTTTGTTGGATTGTGTTTGTTTTTTTTATTTAATGGGATGGGACTGAGAGTGAACAGTAAAGATGTCCGCCCTATTCTTTAGAAAAGCCATTTTAGGAATTTGGGAATTGAATATTGAGGTAGCTACACATGGATTTTATCCTTTGAAACTCCAAGAGTTCAGCTGAATGAGCAACCTCTGAAGTCCATTTGTGACTTGAAACTTGTGTTCCTCATGATGCTTCTTGCTTGTATAAAACTGCACTTAGAATGTTTCTGTCTCAGCTGCATCTCCTGCAGCATGATGACACCTTTTGGTGTCAGTGGGGCTCAGAGGGGTCACTGGTGTTGAATTTACTGCCAATGGTGTTGGTGCTTAAAGCCATTGCACCGCTGAGTGGCAGCACTTGGCTGCCTAAAATTTGGGCTACTTTGAATGCTGATGAGTCAGGGAATACCAGGTGTATGCATACTTTAAACCCTTCACTTCAGCTGTAAAAGTGTAATTTGGAGCTAATTTTTGCTTGGGTGTTTTTTTTTTTTTTTTTGCTAGAAGTACATCATATTCAAAATAACCCGTGCTGACATTAGCACGGACAAAGTAGTGCAATTGTAACCAGTCTCATTTGTCATGGGGAGTAAAAGGTGACAGCTGTTTTTGGGAAGTGCTCAGCAGGGAACAGGTCTGTTGGTATGCAGCAGAAAGAAGATCGGGGTAGTTTTTTCACACTGTTAACTGTAGTTATTTATTCTTGTAGTGAAGTCACAATAGAGTTAACTCAGCTCCATAGTATTAGGTATTAGGAGAGGACATGAGCTTGAAAATCAGCCAAAACAAGTCTAAGCCTTTTGGAAAAGCCATCATTTAAAAAGAGTTTCTTTTTTGCCCAGAGCTTTCCTTTTAAATTTTTGTATCTGTCCCCACAATGGCATTTTGGCATGTTGGTTAACCCCCCCATTGGCAAACCAGTCCCTTCAGAAGGTGGCATGTTAGCTTGTGACTGCTGGCAGCTTCTCCACAACTCCATCCCCCTGCTGAACCTTGTGCTCTAAACTTTTTCTAAAATGACTTTTCCTGATGTTATTTAGTACCTCCACAAATCTCTGTAGTGCCTTGCTTTGCCTTTCCCATCTTTAGTGATGGCAGTGGTAGGAGTGCTGCCCAAGCAGTAGAGGCACTGCTGGGATGGGGGTGCAGTCCTCTCTTGCCATTCCCATTTGCTTGTAGTGCCTTGATATAAGAAGTTTAAAGTCAGGGATTTCCTCTGGTCTTCAAACCATGATTTTAAGCTTTTTCATTCACTGTTATCTAACTCATTACTTTGGTCTGTTAAAGAATGCATAGAAAAGAGAATTAATTTCTTTTCTGGTTTCATTCCTACTCTGACCATGTTTTCTCATTCTCTGATGGATTATTAATTAATTCAGAATAATTTTATTATCCTGCACATATTTCTGAGTAACAGTGATTGTAAACAAGGACAATATTTTGAGACAAAACTATAGGGTTTAAAATTAAAAAACCAGCCCGAAACTAACAGACAAAATCTTATATGTGAATTTTCTGATATATGTGGCAGCTAAAGGTTGTGTTGGAAAATGAGAAGAGTCTTAAAGAAGTGGGATTGATGTGAAAAGAAGTAATGAGCCTTCCTTTATACATAGGTATTCTCTGTGCTGACAAACTCAGGTGTTATTGCAAAAGCCTTGTGTGGATAATAGTGCTACTCTTGAAATGAAAGAAACTGTTCACACACACAAAATGTAGTTTGAGAATGCTACTTTAAGTATTATAGTACTTAGTAGCATTTATATCCACTTTTTTCTATTTTTATATGCAAATAAGCACATTTTTCTCCTCGCTAGAGAATTTTCTAAGCTATTTTGTTGTTACTTCTCCAATCTAGAACAATGAGAAAGTGTCTGCTGTTGTTAGTGATCTCAACATTATAATGGAATCCAGAGAAGATCCGAATGTGAGCAAGTTTGTGTCAAGGTGAGACGGAATTTTTTGCTCAAGGCAAGTTATTGTGTGGGATATGGGATACTAACTGCAGTACTGAGTGTTCATGTGAACTGCTGGCAGCCAGTGTCTTCATGTGGTATGTCCTTAGCCCAACCTAAACACTTCCCAGCCCTTATCTGTATCCTGGAGAGAAGATGAAAGGTGTGTGATTTTTAAGATCTGGAAGGACCATTACAAATACAAGTTAAACAGAGCCAGGTTTTGGATTATAGTGTGTTTTAGGTGTTTGAAGAGAAAGGTAATATGGTAATGTCAGCTGTTGCATTTTAATTAATGTAATTGTTCCTCAGATGTGTTTGTGAGCTGCAGTGTGGGTAACCTAAAGTGCAAATCCAGAACCCCCTCCAGTATTTGCCTGATTCTGATTCCATCTCAATTCCATTTCCCTTATTGGCATCAGGATTTATTTCACTGATGTCTTAAAAAATATAATTTAAAAACATGGAACAGTGTATTTGTGCAATGGCTTAAGAAAATTAACATACTAAAACTTAAATGTATGAATGAATGCTGGTTTTTATTATTTTCTGGAGTATGCCAACTTCTTGTGGTAACAGGATGAGTAAATGATCAAATTATTTCTCTGCAGCGTTCCACGGAATTCTGCTAGCAAGCTGTTCTGAGAACAACTCCTGTAGTTGATTTAATTATTTTTTTAAATTTGTTTCTTTTGTTTTCCATATTTTTTGGTCTTGGGGAGGGATAGGAAGGGCCAACAGATGGGTGAAGAGAGAGGTCTATTGAGTTACCTCAGGCTTCAGTAGTCTCTACTGAAAACTGTTTTTTTTACTTAAAGGTTTTGAGATATCCAGATAAACTTACTGAAGCTTGTGGTGTAACTGGGAAGAACAGTTGACTGCTCTCAAGAAGTGGGATTTAGAAGAGGAAATTGCCCTGTTTTATTCATGAGTATTTTATGACAGCAGAAGTGTATTGGAACTTAATACTCACACTGGAAAGGAATGTGTTGAAGTAGTGGCAGACTTTATTTCATCCTGGCTGGAGCACTGCTGTCTTGTCCCTGTCTCTTCTCCTTTTTCACCTTGTGCCAGCATTCATAAATAAACACGAGTTTTCATGAATGGTAGAAGATGTCCACAAAGCAAGTGGTGCTTTCTCCTGAGCCTCCCTTTGCATTTGCCACCTGTTGGCCTTGTCTGTAGATACCCTTGCAGCCACGTGGCCAATAGGATCAGTGGGGTCAGTAGGTTGAAAAGTACTGTTTTATCAAACAACCCGACCTTGTTCCCCCACAACACCTTCAAATTTGATTTTTCCTGTGTGCCTTGTCCTGGCCACAGTGTGTGCTGCCAGTGCCAGGCAGGTGAGTCCCTGGCTGGCTGGGGCTGATGCTGGCAGTGCCTCTTTGAGAGCACCCCTCTGTTCCACTGCCTGAGTCTGTCATTTCCCTTCAGGGCCTGTTTCTCAATCCCCTTGTTGGGCTGCTCCTCATTTTTCCAAGCTGTAATCCCCTCATGTTCAGTTTCAGACTTTTCCCAACCAACCCTTTGTTCTTTAGTCTGCTCCTAAAATTCCTCCTACCTCTTCCCTCCTTTTCCCTCCATTCCTGACAAGCTGAATCTGGTCTCCTGCTGTTTTGTTCATTTTCAGCCTCCCCACCAGTTTGTTTTCTTCTTTTGCTTCCTTGGCCCAGTCTTGCCAAATCCATTTTCTAGTTCTGTTCTGTTTTGTCTCCTGGCTGGGATTTTTTTTCCTCCTCAGTTTTCTAATTTTTTTGGCTTCATTTTTTTCATAATATGCATCAGAAAACCGTCTTTAAGAGCAGCAGAGTTAAAAACTTGGCATTCAGTTCCTGCTTTGGAAGAAAATAGGAGATTGCTGGAACCCTTGAGCAATATCTTTGTAAGTGAAGTAAAACTCAGCAGTCTGCAGGTACTGCTGCAAGATATAAATGGTACATCTCCATATAAGAATTGTACGTTTTTTAAAAGTGGGTTTATTTTTGTGTAATTTCTTAAATATTTTGTGACAGTAACAGATGTATGAAAATGTAATCACAATATTTAGTTGTCTTTTTTTTTGGATTTCAGTTGTGTGCCCTTTGCACCAGTTATCACTTATGTTACACTTTACTAATGTTGAGAACCACAGCTTCTAAAAAAACTTGTCAGTCCTTTTTCCCTTTTTTGACTCGACACCCCATTAATTGTTGGGGGAGCTAACCCTTGCATGGGCTACTTAGGCAAATAGAGATTTTTTAAGCAGTATGAAAATTGTTCTTGCTTTTTACTAAGTAGTTAGAATCTATAAGTCAGAGTGCAGGATTTAGGAAATATGCATTATATTAAATGCTGCATGGGCAAGGTCTCTTGCAAATGAAGGGAAGCAGGAATTCTCCCCCCAGCTTTGAGTTGTGCTTTGGTTTTCTATGCTAATGTAGGAAGTCTTGCATTCTGCAGGGAGTTAAAATAGATTTTTCTCCCTTAAAATAGATAAAGGAACACATTAAAGGAGCCTTAGGTACTTTTACAACAGTTAAATTTCTTATATACTTCTGTGTTTTGTTGATACTTTGTGAAAGGATGTTTGGATGAAGAGGTCATGGTTTTAACCTGACAGTTATTCTCTGCCTGAATATCCTTTTAGCTGGTTTTGGATGACTTCTCTGTAACATGGAAGTTGGCATGGGAGACAGGTGTCTTCTGCTCCAAGTGGATTTTTGTAATGCTATTCTTTCAAAACAAAAAAGAGACTTGAATTTTACCATCCACTCTCTTACTACCTTGTTATTTTATACCATGTTCTCTTGGTATTTTAGCATTTGTTGTAGTTGACTTCAGCAGGAGGAATTAGACTAATTTGGGCTAATTAGGGATTACTGTTTATGGGTAAATTCGATGCTGTGAGAGTTTATGGTGTTCTTATGCAGTCTCTTACTCCTTTGCCAATATGGATTTACATACAGCTGTTCTTGCCAACAGATTCCCCCTTTCTAAACACCGAGTTCAGTTTTCTGTCTTGAATTTAGCCAGTGCTATGGTGAGAAAAGTACATCTCCAGATATATTGGTTGACTAACTTAGACATTTGAAACTGGTTCACTGAACTTCTACCCAACATTTTTCTTTCTGTTGATGATCTAGCCTTAAAAATTTTCCATCTGCTGCATCACCTAAAAATAATTTTGAGGCCAAAAAAGGAATAAACTAAAAACAATGTGAAAACAAGGTCACAATGTTTGTTATAGTATTTTAAATAGCATAAACATGGTTATTTATAAAAATTGCCAAGCTCTTCAAAAAGAATTTCAAGTGTGTAGTTTTGTAACAGAGCTCTGCATTGCCCTGTTCCATGAGTGGAGATTGAAAAAGCCAAGTGCAGTTTGTGTGGAATGTGTTCTCCAGGCCTGGAGGGGTGGGCACTTGTTACCAAGGGTCCACAGTTCCCATAGAATGTGTAGACTTCGAGATGTACAGTCCAGAGTTGTGGTTAAAAACAGCTCCCAGACCAGAGCTAATGAGCTGTTGTAAATCAGTGTGTCTGTGTCCTTCCAGGGACTCACTTTTCCCAGTGCTGCCAGCATTTTTTTCATCTTGGCCTGGTTTTGTTGGCAGCTGTGACTACTGTGGTAACTTCCTTTAATGATGCTGTTCTTTCCAGGCGAGGATAAAACTTGTTTGGCTTTTCTTTCACATTTTCAATATCTGAATGACCTTAATGTATTTTTTTTTTCCAGTTTCTTTGTGTAACATGTTAGGGTTTGCTGTTCCTGTATATTAAGTAGAGCTGGATTGGAGGCACAGTTCTCCCTGGGAAGGCTGAACTGACTTGGTAATCCACTCCTCTAGCCATTCTGTAAATGCCTCAAGTCTCTGCTCTCAGCTGTTCTGAAAATCCCAAAAAAATAGCTAATCTCAAACAGAAAGGATATTAAAAGTCAAATTTACATTGGAGTTTAATTACTCTAATTTCCTGAAATATTCACAAATATCAGTTAGGTATCTTCCTCAGTCAGGTTTTGTAAACTTGTCAAATCCTGTACAAATATTTGTACTTCCAGAACAACGCTTGCCAGGTGTGTTTTGATGCTGACTAATAGTCTGTGGCTTCATATCAACAATGAAACGAAGCCTTTCACCCTTATGGTTAAATAATCATGTTACTTCAGGTATTCTGACTTGTGGTCTTTGTGGAGTTTTGGATCCTTTGCATTCTGGCTGCATTTATTTGTTTAGTGAAAACAGCACACCCTTTATGAGTTGTTTTTTCTCCTTTCCCCAACAACCTTGGATGTGTTGTTGGCTGCCTGACAGTTTGTCACCTTATATTGTCTCTTTTTCTTTCTCCATCCTGATCCTTACTAGAAATTTGAAAAAGAAATGTTTGTATCTATCTTTCCCTCCCACTCTCCCCCCAGCATAAGAAAGAACATGGATCTGTTGGAGCAGGTCCAGAGGAGGAAGATGTTCAGAGGGCTGGTGCCCCTCTGCTCTGGGGACAAGATCACACCAAGACTGAACTGTCTAACAAAACTTTTGGTTTAGATGCTCTGTGTGATCAGGCTTCCTTTCCTACTGAAGCTGCAAGGTTAATCTTGAAAAGCTGAATGTCATGTGGGCAGAGGCAGGAAATGTAGATTTAGTTGGTTAGGACAAAGATTTTGGGGATATTTGAAGGTTAGTGATGCAATTTGGGAAATCTCACCATTTTGCAGGTTCAGGTTTTACTATGCAACATCTCAGAATTTATTTAGAAAATGAGTTGAACAAGAATAAAATCAAACTAAGGTTTTGCAGGTGGCTACTTTGTTCCCACGTTTTACAGGTGAGACTAACGCTCGAAACACTGGTTTAGGAATGGGTTCTTCAACCTCTTTTTCAACCATTGCACTACAACTGTTTTTTCAGCTTTGTCATTCTTATTTTTGGTGATTTCTACTTCTTATTCAAACAATACTAATTGGTTTTTTTTTTTTAAGTGGGAATTTTAGGCTATAGAATTGATACATCTGATTAGGATCAGGTTAAATAATATATTTTTGGTTTATAGCACTGAAGAACGTGGAGATCTTCTAACATTTTTCAGAAGCATTTCAACCTATGCTGAGTGGCATGAACATCGTAAATGCACCTTCCTGCATTTCAAGGTAGTGTCTATCAAGCCTTTATTTATTTGTACAATATTTATTGCTTTAAGAAGTTTATTAAGACAGAGCATTGGAGGTGAAACTGGCTGTCTTTAGCAGAATATGAGATCTTAATTTGGTATGTGGTGGTGAAGAGAATATGAGGTAAAAATTTGCCGTGTTCAAGAGGAAATTGAGCAGCAGTTGTTCTGTTCCTTATGGGTGGAGGAAAATAAGACTGTGCCTTTCTGTGAAGGAGCAAGACAGTTTGCTTTGGTATTATATTTTGTTTTGATTTTTTAAAAAAAGGGCAAAGAAGAAATTAAAAGAAAACAACACTTGTAGTCTTTGGCATGTAAATGTTGGTTTTGAAGGATTAGATCTGTTTCTCTTGAAGATGTGTCAGCATGTGCTTGGGCAACAGCACTTTCAGTTCTGGAGTGCTTTACTTGTATGGGAAATAAACTGTTCCCCCCTCCTAACTGAAATGTAATATTAGAGCTTAGTTTTAAATTATCAGTATTTGGCTTCTTTGCTTTGGCTTTGTGCTGGTTTTAAGATAAACAGCTAATCCTTGGAGTAAAAATACTACAGTCTTACAGACACAAAACATCTTACATGATGCTTTATGTTAAGAGAAGGATGTTCAGCTGCTTAATTGTTTGTGGTTGTGTTTTATGTACCTCAAGAATTTACTGTCATTAAACTTGGCACCATTTTTACTTTTCAGCTGTAGTATCAAGTGAGAACTGCATAATTTCCTATTTTTTCAGTCTTTTAGGCCTTTGAGTTCTGTGCCAAATTAATCAATTTATATTATCCAATCAACCAGAATAGAAAAAAGAGTTGTATTTTCTGATAACACTAAAAAAAAATCCGGTCCTCAGCTGAGCAATAAATTGGCATTGCCTAATCCTGCTGGCTTTTGTGTAAGGGCTTTTCTTTAATCCCTCCATAGAAAACCTAGAGCACCAAGAGCTTTAGGGCTTTGTCGTTGTTTTTTCCACCTTCACTTGATGCTTTCTGATCCTTACATCATCAGTGACTGTGGTTTCTGGGACAGTGATTTGGTGAACTGTTTTAAATATTTCTTATTTAAAGATATAATAAAAGAAAAAATAGAGAAGAGATCAGTTAGGAGATGATTTTCAAATTGTTGTTATATAAGCAGTTTTTAAAAGTATTTGTTCAGATGTTGAGTATAAGCAATGAAACTGTCTACTAATTGCTAAAAGATGTGTGAAGGCACTACAAGTTTGTCAGTATTGCAGATGTTCTTTCTAAAGGTAGTTTTATTTCCATGGTCAAAGACAGGATAAAGTTGAAAGGTAAACCAGTGTGGGAGAATATTTACCAAATATGACTGACTGTGTGCTTATGAAGAGTATTTTAGGCCTCTTATTTCTGTTAGCATTGCTAATCATTTCATTTTGAAACAGAAGACTTTCTCAGGTAAGAGAATTAATAAAAGGGTTCAGAGAAGCAAATCTGACAATTCAAATAACTAGATTGGCAAGGAGAATGTGTATTTGTAATTTAATTGTTTTAGTAATTTGTGGGAAAGCAATTACACATATGTTGAGTTGGTTTTATGCATATATTAAGAGTCTATCCTGTTAATATTCACACTTACACAACATGAAAAATGAGTCTCTGATCTTTGTATTTATTTTTCCCCTACCTGCTCTCTAGATTCCCCTGTTCTGGAGAGAAAACTGCTGTGGGGGAAGTCTTGGGTTTATAGCTTTTCTATTAATCTGTTTATTTTTAAAAGAAAAATGCCAATGCTTCTATGTAGAAATAAATTGGTTTCTGATGCTTTTCCCAGAGCATAGTGTAAAAAAACACTAAAAGGAGTTTATTTTTTCTTTCCTGTTTTGGTACTTGAGAAGAAAGGGATAACGTAGAAGTGGATGAGTACTTCAAGTCATATGGAATGTTTTGAGATTAATGGCAATTCAAGGTCAATTCAAAATAGGTTTTGAAGGAGCAAGTGGAGTGTTCCCAAAGGATTCTGTATGGCAGGTCTTGCTATTGTCACCATAAATATGTCTGTAAAATGGATTTACATCTGCAAATAATCTTCTAACCTTAGTCTGCTGTGAGGCTGAACAACTGAAACAGGCAAGGCTGGAAGGAGCAGGGTGTTGAAGCTGATACTGGTAAGAACAAAAATTCAAGTTTTATTGGAAATACAGAAGAGAAATGAGTGATAGGAAAAAACAGAACAGTTTACATTCAGCTTGATGTTAGTACTGGTCACACAAACAGGAGGTGTAAATCCTCCCTGCTGAAGCCTTTCTCACTTCATGTTTTTGATGAACTTGCTGTGAATGGGGAAAGTCAACTAAAACACATCAGAGAACTTGATGCCTGCATGAGGCATTCAGAAGGTACCACTTGTCTACTTTGGTTTGCTCACAAAGTGTTAAGAGCATTAATTAGCATTACTGATGATAATTAGTACGTTTCAGAAATATATACAACGATTTAATGTAAAATTTATCGTGTGGTAGTGGGTAGGTCTTAGAATGTTTACATGTGTATATAGTACAAAATTATGCATTTATTTGTGCATACACATTTTTGATGATAGGTACTCATCCTATTAATACTGACAAGAGTTTTAGTAGCAATGATTTGTGATGAGAATAAGATCAGAGGCTGCTGCTTATGTAACATTATTACACTTACAACTGTGTTTTTCCATCTTAGGCGTTTATCACAAGAGATGTGAGAGAATTGATGGGTTTAATTTTTCCAGATAGAAATTTGGCTTGACAGTGGAATGTATTTTTACATGCACTGAAGTTGTTTTTTATGTTTTGCTGAAAACCTGGGAACATCAAAGTTTTATGATTTATGAAAAATGAAAACCAAATATTGCTGCCAGACTTGGTTTTGTTCTCAATTAAGACAATGGAATTTCCTTCTTGGTACACCAAATAACTTAAAATGGAAAATATTGGGGATTGCTGTTTTTGTTGGATAACGGGTTCAGGGCAAAAATACGTGTTCAGAATCAATTGGGCATCAATTCCCCAAAGCACAAGCACTAACAAATCAAGGCTTAGCTAAATAAGATAAATAAAACGAATACAAAATATCTTGTAAAAATTAATATTCTAGATGGAGTGATACATCATCATGCATTTGATGCTTAACTATTTCTACAAATTAGGAATCTATACTAGCTTCAAAATTAGTACAAAGTTGATGTGGTAATAGTAACTAGCACTCCTTTGGCATTCATTTGTCTGGAAGCTTTACACCTGAGATAGGTGTTTGAGGGGAGAAACGATGTCAGAAATGTACAGCTGTGGAATTAAAAACATTGTGCCCTTTATCAATGATGGCCAGTTTTAGATGGAGTGTCAAGGCCTGTACCTATCAATTTGTGGTCTTAAGATGCTGCACAGGTTCAAGTAGTTGAGTAAAATGCTTGAACTTACCTCTGATTTCAGATCAATGATGGAATCAGCTTTTATTTTTAATTTAAAAATCTGGCTTGATTTTTCACTAAGGATCAGAAGTATTGTTGTAGAAGGGTAATTCTCTTTTTTTTGCTTTGACATCTAGATGAAATCATAGTTATTTACAGGTAAACACAGGAATTCAGTTTTGCTCTTAACTATATTGTCACATTTCCTGCCAGGAGAAGCTGTGGGACCAAGGCTTGGTCTACATCATTAACAGAATAATGTTAATAACTGATATTTGTGTCCATTATGCTGTACGTAGCCCCTTGTTTTAAAATGGGAAGCTGGTGCTGCAAAAAAAGCTCTTGTGAGAACAGCTCAGCAAAACATATATATTTTACTTAAAAATACATTGTGTAAAAATAAAACATTGTGTGTTATTTATAACACAAAATACATTGTGTGTTATTTTCAAAGCAAAATAATAGAAGGAAATCTAAAAAACATCTTTGCAGAGTTCCGGTTGCTATGTTGCTTGGTGTACTAAACCTAAATAGGAGTTATTCTCATTTACCACAAATCAAGTTTTTAAGGAAACTTTAATGAATTTAAGCTTTGAGAAGCTCTGTTTCTAAACATAACTTTCTCTCATATGCATCTTCATCCAATACACCTTTGAAGGTCAACTGAAAAGATTTTACTCCAGATTGGAATTGGAATTCAGAAGTATTTCCTCTTTAGCTTGCTCAAAGACAATCTGGCATTTATCTGAAACTAAAACGTGGTGATTGTTCTGTGTGCTGGTAAAGAGAACAAGCAGTTTTGTGTGATTTTACCTAAAGACTACGTGGTGAAATAAAGGTTGAGATGATGTGTGTGCATATGGATATGTTTTTACACTTTCATTAACAGAAAAGATTCTGGAAGCTTGAGGGATACAGTAACTACTAAAGTGACTGGTTTGAAAAGGCTCTTCCAGAGAAAGGTGCAACATAGCAGAAGGTCCTGGGTATGCAGGGAGAAGAGCATTAGTAAGGGAGAGGATATGACCTTGTAAACAGAGGAAGAAGTGATCCTTGTTACCATGCCTGGGCCTGGCATGTGGGGGACAGGAGCAGTGCTAGTAGTAGGTTCCCACGGGCAGCATCCTCAGGCAGGAGAAGGCGTTGACGTGCTTGGCCAGGACGATGGGGTTGCCCTCCATCCTGATCTCGTCCATCCGCGTGCGGATGTAGCGCGTGTTGTTGGACTTGCAGAACGTGTCATCCGTGATGCTGGTGATGTTGTTGTACTGCAAACCAAAATTTTGTAAATTTTGTAAGTAAATACATACATGCTTTGTTGATGAAAGATTATAGCTTCTTTTTGCCACTTCCTATTCCTGATGTACGGAAACAATCATAAATCCTTGCATGGGAATTAGCAGCTTCTGAACAAAGCTGCTGGTTGTGGCCATACACATTGGTGTGGTAAATCGTTTTATTCACAGGTGCAGTGGGAAACCGTAGTGGGAACTGTTTTAAAATAGAACAAGTTTGATTTGAAGTGTGTAACTCCTGAGGTGTTTCCTAAGAGAATGTGAAGGAAATCCTTTGGGAATACCTGAAGGTGAAGAATGCGCAGACTCTCTGGTAAATTCAGGGGAACAGATTCCAGTGCGTTGTGTCCTAAGTAGAGGTAGGCCAAATTTGTGAGCTTCTGTTAAACAGAAAGAGAGGTTACTGATGCTGGTATTAATTGAGGTTAAGTAACTCATACTTGTTACAATTCATTAGTAATTTTTTCTGATCACATAACCTGTAAACTGATGTAACAAAAGCCATTCTTTTGCTGTGAACGTTGAATTTTATTCTATTAAGAAATTCGTAGAACAGGCTTTCTATGTTTGTGAAATCTCAGTGTCAGCACGTTTGCTATAAAAGTTGAGACCACTATAAAGTACTATATATATATATTGTTTATTAGTATTTCTGTAGTCCTCAGAAATGTACTTGAGCCATTGATTTTTGAGTATTTTTTTCTTTACGTGTTAGAGAGAAAGGAAGTGCATGAGAGATTTTATAGAAAATTCTTTTCTACATGGAGGACATGAGAGAGTGAGTGTACAAATGACTGATATTCCAGAGTGCCTTAAAAGCAAAGCAAAAGCTGGAGAGCTGCTTCATTGTAGTTTGTTTCTTAGATCACAGAAAATATAGAAAAATAACTTGGTGGCATACTGAATAGTCTGGTTACTAATTTTGTTTACTTTGGTTACTTAAATTATTGGGTTTTTCCTTACCTTGAAAGCATTTGCTTTGATACCTCTGCTTTTGATTCTGTTTTGGTTGGCATTAAATGTTGTTAGTTTGGGAGGTAGAACAGGAAGTTTTACAAGTCGATTTTCAGCAAGAGAAAGTTCTTCCAACAGCAGAAGCTTTGAAAAGGCTCCATCTTCTATTTCTTCGATCCTATTTCCACTAAAATCAATTCTTCTCAAGGTAGCTTTACCCAAAATAAATGAAAATTTAAGTATTAACTTTCTAATTACATGGCATGTGAAATGGGTATGGCTGTATATGCTAAGTGTTATACTATTGGCTGCATCTAAACTGTGATCTGTAAACGCAAATACTATTAAAATATGGATAAAACGGACATCTATATTTTTTCCTGGTTTTAAATTGAAAAAATAAAAAAGGGAAAGACTCTGGATCCTTCTTTTTCTCTTAAAGATAACATGATTTCAGATGTTCATAGAATTGTCATGCTCTGTAGTGAGATAGCTGGCAGAGCTGTCCCTGGAGCATTTGAAAGAAAAAGAATGCCTGGTTATTTACAACTGACTGAGTGCAGAGCTGGATTTTATTTTTAGCAATCTGCTCTTTGCCTGATCGTTTGGGAGCATTAAGATGTTTACAGGGTCCAAAATGCATTTCCATTTCATATTGTAAAACAGAGATGGAAACGGTGTCACTTACTGATGTCAGCGAAGTCCGAGGCCGCGATCCTTTTGATCTTGTTGAAGCGAGCATAGAGATAGGCGGTTTCCTTGGGCAGGGGCGGCACCGCCTCGATGTCGATCTCCTCGCAGTACACGGAGCCGCTCAGGCACACGCACAGCAAACACGTGGGCAGGTCTGCCAGCCAGGGGTTGAGCACAGGGTTACTTAGAACTTACTCAACTCAAGCTTGGTTACTCAAAATAGCTTTCTCTAGTGTCTTTTAAGATTTATCATTTTTTTAAAAAAATTTCTATTTGCGTCAAGTACTGAGAAGATTGAATGTTCTCAACTGTTTGGGGGTTTTTTTGTGCATAATTTCCCCGTGTGTAGTCTCTGTTCTTACCTGATCATGTGAAATGCTATTAATTAGCCCAAATTCAGTTTAAATCTTTAGTTGGCTAAGAGTATGGTGAATGTGACAACTGCGAGTTTGTGACCACGTTAAATATCACATTTGGAATCAAACCCACAAGGAGAAGCACCTGGCAGTGCATGCATTTGGTACTGTTAAGTGCATTGGAGCATTTCTGGTAGATCACACAATATCCTGTGTTATTCCTAGCTACTATTCTAAACATCTTGATAAAGTATAGCAATTATGTTTCTATATTATATATGGTTTGGATTGGAAGGAACATGAAAGGTCAGCTCATTCCAACACTGCCACAGACAGGGACACCTTCCACTAGACCAGGTTGCTCAGAGTCCTGTGGACTATCTCTGTCAGTTTTATACTGAGATTTTTACAGTTGTTCTAAGCAGAGAAAGTAATTTTTGTAATATAGTTTGAGACATTTGTGACTTGTCCTGTTCCTCACGGACAGTAGAGGAGTTAGTAACTTCTGCATTGCTCTAATCTTTCCTGCCATCAGTATTCAATTACATATAATGAATGTGGCTTTGAAACCAGTTTCATCACCACTGCTGTGTCTTGTGCTGTGTTTTCTATATTTTGAGAGTTTTGGTTGGCTTCTACCCTGGAGTGAATGCAGTGCAGACAGCAGGGTCATTCCATGGGGTAGTTGTCACTACACAGCAAAACAGGACCTTCTACAACCAGTGAGGAGTTACAAAAGCAGCTGGTCTGTACTGGGAAGCCAACCCAGTACATGTAACAGCAATTCTTTTTCTTACAGCAGCATTTGCAGAGAACAGAGTGAAGATTTTTGAGGTTTAGTTGTGTGAATGTCATCATTTTTAGGCTGCAGAGTTCTGTGCCATTTGGTGGATTGGTGGTTTTTTTTATTTAGTGGCTTGTTTTCATATGTTTGTTTAGGAAATGGAAAATGTCAAACAACGTTGTCACAGTTAAAAAGGCAATAGTTTTTATGTTGTCTGTCTGGAAGCTCTGATGTTCTTGGAGACTTGCTCAGCTGTTGATGGGGGCTCGTTGACAGGTGCTGTTTGGCAATATTAACCTTGAATTAGCACTTTGGTGGAGATTGACAGTCCACTGGTCTTGCTGAATCATCAGTTATTTTTGGAAGTTTAGATCACAGACACACAAAATAAATGTCTCATTTTCTCACTGTTCTGTTTGGCAGGGAAACTTTGTCCTTTTCACGTGTAGAAAGCACTGGGGCTTGTTAGGAGAAATCTGGACAATGTACCCAGAACGTGTAGAAACCTTTGGCAAGTGAAGGATGTTCCTGATGTATTTGAAACATTGACCTCCCTGATCATCAGATGTAAATTGAGAGTAGCTAATTGTTCAGATAAATCTGTTGAATTAATTTAAGCACGTCATATTGCATCATCACTTGGTTAAACTGGAACTTACTGGGGGATGTGTTTTGTTTTTCTTCGTTGTCTCATCTTAACGTATTTAACTTGGGTACACCTCAATGGCAAATCTGACAGGGCAACTCTGGAAATGCTTACAAGCTGTGCTTTGTGTATTCAGAGTTTACCTCAGGATCCTTTAAATTTTTCAGCCCGCTCCATCCAAAGTTAGAAGGTTTTCCACAGGGGATATGAAATATATTCATAAATGAAAAGATTAATTCTGGTAATTTAAAGCCTTTTCATCCTTTGCACATTAGATTTGTATATTAAAATACGTTCTTTTGCATATCTTAGACATCACAGTATTCATATCAGTTAACTTACTAGTGTCCTTTGTTGGTGGGACATCGAGTTGGCTGTCATCGCTTTGCAGCATTAGGGAAGTGTCAAGAGAAACGTTTGTTCCATCCTTTGTGAGAGAACAATTGTTACTTTAAAACACAAACCACAGACAAAAAGCCACAGAACATTACAAGGATCTGAAATGACATCTTGTAAAGTGAGCTTCCTACGATATACCTCTTTATAGCACTTAATTTTTAAAATGCTCTTATAGGTTGGATGACTGATGTGATGTATTGTCACTTCTACACAAGAGCTATTCAATTTGGAAGGGAAGGTGCTGCCAGTGCTCTTTAGAAAACTCAAGTTCTTCAGGAAAGGACAGTAGACACAAAATAGAAAATATAGCCTATGTGGTGGGAAGGAATATGTAAGTGGTGGATATTTACAAACAGTTGAGTTTTGAAGATCAAGATTTTGCATATAATGCAAAATTCAGTAGGATTCTTGTGAGTGTAAGTTGTGTTTTGTTGTTGTTTTACCCAAATAACCTCAGTAAAATGACTGAGATGTCCTTGCATGTAAAGCTGTTCAAAATTCCTCCTGGAGATAGTCATTACATCTTTTCAATTGCAAGACAGCTTAGTTTATAAACACATTCCTTGCAGGTATTGGCTGAAATTGAGTAATTTGTTTCCATGATCTGCATTTAAGTCTGTTTTGAGGTATGGGCTGCTAACAGAAAGGGCTTCTTGTGATGCAGGGAACAGTAGTCAGGTTTTCATTGGCTACTGGAGGCATTTTAGAGAATTACCTATTATTGCTGTATTTACAGTATAGATACAGGGGCTTATACTGTGATTTGCGTGTATTAAAATTAAGGGGATTTAAGTTTGACCATGGTAGTTGTTTTTGGCTTGCATCATTCATTTAGGTATTTTGTGGGGAATATTTGTAGGACAGAACAAGCCAGTATGTTTTTTGGTGCCTGGCTATTGAAAACACATGCAGGAAAGAACATTTTGAGATGTGGAAGATGTTTTGCTTTAAACATGCTTAAGGATCAGGCCCTGGCAGGAGCAAAGTGCTCTATTGGAGAGCTGCTTGCACACTGGGAATGCTGACAAATGAACCCCTTTTAACTTTTTTAATCCCCCCACTGTCCCTTCCTTCAGGCACAACAGGTGGTTCATCTGCAAGTGCAGTGTGCAGGTAAGAGCTTTCAAGCTCCTTCTGCTACTGTGTTTTATTTGGTATTTAGTTGCTTGCGTATACTTTACTGTGGGAATTTTTTTATTCTGCAAAACAAACCACTCAGGCTTGACAGAAAGCCTGAGAAACAAATATTTTGGCCAGCCTCTGTCATTTTGACCCCTTTTTAGCCTATGAATCATCTGTCCCTTGGCTCTTCCCTGCATCTGCCTCTGCAGGCTCTGGCTCTGCTTTGGGCTAGCTTGGTTTGCCCTAGTGAAATTTTAGGTTCTCAGTTAGGCAGTTTTAGGTTCTCAGTAGGATTCTGGCAGCAGTTTGGCTATGCTGGGTGGAGGGAAGCTGGGGGTGTCAGCTCACCAGCTACACTCCAGCAAACAGCAAATCTCAGAGAAACTTTCTGCAGGAGTTAGCTCACAAAGATAGGTTGATTAGGCACATGAAGACGTGGACCTTGAGGTATCTGTGCCAGTAGAGGCTTCTGAGTGCATGGACTGCTCATGGAACAAGTGGACTAGTATGGCTGCAGCTGGTTTGGCTCCTGAGGGACATTTAATAACATTTGCTGGCACAGCTTATCTGTCTCAGGTGAAGATTTCTAGCACAGTCTCCTACTTGAGCAATCAAAGTAGACTTTGATGGGACTTCTTAGCAGAATGCAATGTATTCCTAATCTCTGCCAGTGGGAAATGCCACAAAAATTAAAACTGGTAATTTGCAGAATACCATTAAATTCCTGAAATTAAAAAGTATTTGCTGATCAGCCATAAAACCTAAAACCTTCCTAACTATGGAGTATCAGTGCAGAAGATTGTTAGGATTATAACCACAAGTTCATTACTTGCACATGTAAGGAATGCACTGAAGGAATATTGGCCTACTCACATACTTAAATTCCACCTGCCTCTTGCACTTTACTGCGCAGACACATTAACACTTTACATCTCTAAATACTCCAACCATCTTCAAATTTCTGCAAAATAATTTATTCATCTTATAACATAAAGGTCTGGTAGTTGATATTCAATGAAATGAGTTAGTCCACATATGAGACAGCATCTAATTGAGTGGTTCTGTTTTCTTGTGGATATTAAGATTTGGTGGTTTAAATTGCTCAAGTTTTATTCAAGACTGGTGTGGCTGTGGTTTCAAATAATCATAGTAATAAATTTGTTCTGTTTTTAGTAAAAACATTTTCTAACTGTTTCTAACAGTTAGAAAATTTTTCTAACTGTGTGTTCAAGCATACAGTAAAGAGTTAAATTTGTATGCAAGATAGATTCCTGACTGGGCATGCTTGAGGAAACATTTGGCAAGCATTTCAGTTCCAGTTAACACTTAGACTATTTGGGGAGTAAAATCGGTGCAATAAATGAATAGAAGATCTGTTTGACACCCCATGATTTAAACTGGGAACACTGACACTTGTGTCCATGTAGTTGTTGCACATAAGGAACTCATTTATTATTTTGTAATGAAAACATGTCAATGGAGAACTGACCTGATGGAAATAATGACCAACTACATTCCTAGAATTATCCTAAGCAGAACTGTTGGCCTTGGGAAGTCCTCCAGCTTATAGGAGGACTTTGATTTATCTGTGGCACATCTGTTGGCACCATTTCCATGTAGGTATACTCCTTGTTCCTTTACTGAAGCAGCTGCAATCTTCTGCAATCAGTTTATTAATGAGTGTCATCTGATGCTGTGCATAGCTGGTTAAAGTTAACAAGTTCAATATTTTTAAAAACTTACTTCTGAGTGGATAGTCACCGATTATTTAAGAGTCATTTATATAGTCCCTTTTTCATGGGTTCATGAAAACATGTTATTTCATCACTGTGGCAGATGTCACATTTACAAATACCTTGGACTTTTTTTGCTATAAATGTGTAGCTGATTGTTTTAGTCAACAATGGAAAGCTGTAATTTAAGTAGAATTGGGAAATATTAAAAAGGTATACAAAAGTGATTTTTCTATATTTGGACTGCAATTTTTTCCTTACTACCTTTTGCTGTTTTATTTTTGTTGCTTATCAGACTAAGTTATTGTAGTAAGTGCAGTTAATGAAAACCTTGAGCTTTTCATACTGGCCTGTTACCACTTGGTTTGGATCTCTGGTATTTTCCTTGGAAATTACTCTTGGGACAATTGCTGCTGGTTTTTCTCCCTGATCAGTGTTGTATCCCCTTCTCTGTTGGTGTGTACTGATTAAGTCTAAATGGGGGTGTGAGGTTTTTAACTGTCCCTGGCAGCTGAGGTTGTGGCACTTCATTTAATTCTCCCCTGGCTTTGTGTCTTTTGCTTTTGTATTGAAATTCAGTGGCAGGAATGTGGAGCACCCAACAAAAATATTCTGTTTGGAGATGCTGCTGAGTGCACCGAGATGTAGGGGATATTCTCTTTATTAAGACTCTCAAAGAGTTAATGTGTAAGTGACTCCAGCACTGGACATTCTACAGAAGTTTGGGACTGCTGAAGTGTTGAGCTGGAAAAACCCAAACCACCCACCCCTGAAAAACTGAGGCAAGAAACTTGATCATTTGGCAAGTCAAAAGAGGAACTGTGGTTTATACTGGCAGGTTATGTTCAATAAAAAGGGGATTCCAATTATTACTTTGATAGTAAAAATAAAGTAAAATCACCTTCCTTGTTTTTAAGCAAACTCAAGGAGTAAATACAACATAGTTCAAACTGTTGAACTACTAGTTAATATATCCTGTTCTTGAAACTCTTTAAGATTGCACGCACATAAGAACAGCAGAGTTAAAATGATGATTTAGCCTTACTTGTGCAAGCCTGCCTTCTGTGGCTTACTTAGGCTGTAGCAAGGGTAATATTTTTGTGGTTTTAGTTTGAGTGGCTTTCCCTATGTCTGAACCCATTGTATGTTTCCCTGTTATTTTTGGACTTTTCCATGAAACTCACATGCATACACATAACACCTTTTTCACATAATGCTTATTTTAGTTAAAAATATTAAAAGGAAAATATAAACAAAATACCTTTCTTATATCCTTGGATTGCATTTCATAATCTTGTTGTGTCAGGCTTCCCATGGAAACATCTGTATCATACTCATAAAACTGGAGTGATTCTTGCTGTAGAGGTGGTGCTGGATTGACCAAAGGTACAAACACAAACAAAAAAAAAGCAGCCTGCAAAGTCTCCATTCTTGCCCAGAACAATGTATGTAGCTTTCAGTGAGCTGGTGCAGATCTGCTCGTGCCTGGACTCTGGAGAACACTTTCTTTGGGACTGGAAATGAAAATGCAATCCGTCAAAACAATATTTAAAGCCTAGAGGACTTGTTGGCAGTAGTTTCTAACACATAAGGAATATGGAACAACTTTTAACTCTTGATATCCTTTAATTAGCCTCTAACTTTATAAAACTTGTTCTTAACATGTGAAGAAACTGGGAAATAATAAACTTTCCCAATTAATAGGGGAAATATTCTCTTAATTGCATTTGCTTGTTTCCCAGTTTGTTATTTTTGTAAAAGCAAGACAATTTTTTAAATATTAAGTATCTGGCATATATGTAGATGAACTGATTAAAATATGTGAGGTTCAAATGCATTTTCCTTTATTGTCAAAATAAGGATTTTCAAACCTAAATGCTCTATAACAGTAGCCCCTCATTTTTTACTTTACATTTGAGACTAAACAAGAGAAGATAACTTAATACCCTCAGAATATTATACAGGTTGGGCACTTTTCAGGCAGGAAGGGGGAAGAGGCTGCAAACATGCTTTTTGAAACATTAGAAATAAGCATGCAATATTTTAAAAAATAAATCTTTGCACAGCATTTTTCTCCTCTTTACTGTAGTTTTATTTAAGCTCCAAGTTAATCTACTTTTAGGAAAAAAGTCTACCTACCTTTTTAGCAGATTCCAAGCTCTTCACTGAAAAACCAGATATCCTTATCTATGGTTACTCTTCTGTCAATGTACTTTAGGTTCGAGTTATGCATTACATCCAAATTGTTGAAATGAATACTCTCTCCCAAAGTTTGACAGTCTGAAGAGTGCTTTCCATGGGGTAAAAACGCTTTGGCAGCATTCTCTCCCAGGGTGAGAGGTAATATCCTGGAGCAGGGGGTTGTACTTTGCATAACATTTGCAAATGCTAAGCCTGTGTAGCTCATCCTACTTTTGGTGTTCCTTGTTAAAATAGCAGCTTTCTGCTTTGTGGTGATTTGCTCTTTATATTTGCTAAGGCTTTTTCTGTAAATCAAATATTAATTTGATTTACAAGCTGGAGGTCTCTAATAAGGCATGTGTTATCCATTTTGTGAAATGCTTCAGCCCAGAGACAAAGCAGCTGCTTTCTGAGACAGAGGTAGAGCCAAAACACACGTCTGTTGTATTAGTCACATTTTGTGACTAGTAAAATGTTTTATTACAGGTTGTGTATGTGTAGAGAAGTTTCACTTACCTATGAAATGGAAACTTTTCAGTCTGAATAGTTCTGGAAAAATATTGTTTGGAATTTCTTGTGTTTGTGTTGAGATTTTTAGACAATGTCTAAATGCCTAATTAATTGAGTTATTAGGCAGTTTATTGAAAAATGGGGTTCACAAATAATACTTGCTTTGAATAAAGTTCTGTTTCAGGTCTACACACAACTCAGGGAACACTGTCCAGGTGTAGAATTTCCATCTGAACTATGAGCAGCAGTTTTCTGGATTTGTGATGCATTTCTTCCTCCCCCATCCTTTTCCTCATTATGAAATTTTGGCAGTCAGCACAAATGGGAGACAGATGACCAACTTTGAAAGTTTATAGAGTAGCTTTCTCAAGTCTTTAAAAAGTATGTAGCAATAAAATCTAGTGGGAATATATCCAGATTTACATTTTTCCTTTATTGTCATACCTTTTTTTCTTTTTTTTTTTTCCTAGGGTAATACTAGTGATAAACTGTGGACCTTTTGGTTTTCTTTTAAATGCTGCCTTGTTTAGCAGCCAAATGTCTGTAGGAAATCTGCAGAGGGACTACAGCCAGTTGCTGTCTAAAATCGCTCTGGGTTTATAATACTATCAGTTACTGAACTCGTTTGGATTTTATAAAAATGTCTGTAGCTTAGTTCCTATGCAAATTTAACAATGTGATAGTTTGGACTTGAAGCTTGCTCTAGGATAATGCTGTGATGAGAAAATGGAGATGTGAAGGGAAGAGGCTCAGTAATAACAGAAATTGGGCCCTGAATCCCACTGGATGCTATTCTGCTGAAGCAATAAGGACACCAGGAGTTTGGAAGTGGTTAAATTGCAGTGTCAGTAACATCTCAGCATCCCTCCTGCCTTCGTGCATGTCTGGGAAGTAATGACACAGCTCTGCTTTGTACTTACCCTTTCCAGCTGCCACCACTCTGCCAAACATCCACATTAGGATTTCCTCTGTCTCTGGGGCATCCAAATGTTTCCAGTGCTTGAATGTAATCAGAGGATAAGTATTCTAAGGGGAAAAAAACTAGTAGTAAGTATTGAAGCTGAAAGCAAGATCTAAAATAATAAATATATTTGTTATAGTCTTATGATAATTTATTTTGTAAGTACTGAACTCCTAGATTTCACAGCTACATAGAATGTCCTAGGAATAGCTTGATATTTTCCTTACATATGACACTTTAAAAAATGAGGGAAAACTACTGGATAACTGAGGCCTTGAAAATGCAGAAAGTCTTCATTCAAGGAAACACTTATTTCTTCTGATAGAAAGAGGAGAAGAGGCTCTGAATTTTTAGACAACTTCAAGAACAAGTTCTGCACAAAACGTGCGAAGTTCATCAGGGTCACAAGATTCCCGTTGTGTGCTTATCACAAAAAGGTTGTCATGAGTGTAATCACTGCAACAGAGGCACCTCTCAGAAGATCATGAACACTTGCTTACAAATATGTTCAAAGAAGGAGATGTTAAGTAGTTTATTTGGCATGATGTCATCAAGGATTAACTTACAGTGCCAAATAAAGTAGTAACCTTGTCCCATTATTTGTCTGCATTGTCATGAAAGAAGAAAATACGTCAGCAAATAATGTCAGCTAAAACCAGTTTTGATCTGAACATGTACCAGATGGGGATGGTATGAATAGCTGCAAACAAGGAAGGGGAGTATGGCTTCCTTCAACTGCTTTATTCCTGCTCAGAGTGACTAGAAGTAACCACAATATCCAAATCATGTGAGATGAAATATGTGGTTCATATGCATTGGCAGTAGGGGAGCTCACAGGAAATAACCTGGCAAGCAGGGAGTGCTTTCTAGGCACTGTTAGTGCTTGGAAATTGGATGTATGAGTGTCTGTTGCTTGCACTCTAGTTACAAGGATTGACTTACTTGGAGGGTGGCTTCTTTTCTGGAAACCCAAGCTTGCTGTGTTGTTAACTCGTTGAGCTCCAGTTTTTGAAGAGGGCCTTGATAACGTATTCTGGTGTGTTTGTTGATTTCCCACAAAATAGTTGAGTTGGCCTGTTAGGCATTTTAAAAGGTTGTTTTTCCTAATTTTGTTGCCATAGAATTGTGGCTTAAATTTGAACAGTAGTCATTTCTCTGTAATTTTGTAAGGATATAAAGTGTAGCTGAAGGTGTCAATGAACCACAGGATTTCTTTTCTTGTAGTGGTTTGAGCCCAAGCCAGATTAATGGGATTGGAGTCTGGTCTCTGGATTCTTCTGTCAGCTTTAGGTGAAAAGGGTTGCACGCAGAGTAGGTGTCAAATTTGTTGCCCAGGGTTGTCTTCATGTTAGACAATGAAGAATAAAGAGCTTTTAGGAGAGAAAAAGTGAGAAGCTTGGATGGGTGTGGATGGTAGAGGTAGGAAAACATAGGAGAGCAAGACAGAAATGAGGGGAACTATCCAAACTATTACTGTTGCTGACTATATCTTTAGCATCTGGGAAAGGATCTAGTATTTGGTTTATATGTCAATACAGAGGGGGACAGACTTTCCTCTGTGCAAGGCAGGTTGGAAATGACTTCTCCAAGGTGCCTGTAGGAATTACATTGGGGCAAGGGCTGGCACTGCCTATGTAAAGATTTGTGGTTGTACAACAGGATTCAGAGCACTGGAAAAAGAAAATGGAGAGGAAAAAATGGAGAGCCTTACCTCTGGGGTGCAGGGGTTAATAAGGCTATGAGGTAGTGCTAGGGAGAGTCCCAAGATATTCCTTATGAAATAAATCAAAGCTGAGATTCTTTTTAATCATTCAGGTTTGTTCTATATTTAAACAGAGAAAGTGTATTTTGCAGCTGCTTAAAGACCTTGGCTTTCATCTTGTATCATAGTCTCTAAAGGATGATATTGGCAACTTTTGTCATTTCTGAGTTTTACTGTTTGTAAGTGTTCTTGGAAGAGAGTACTATGGATTATTGTTCAGCTGACCTGTGCTTATGGTGGGTGCTGGGAATCACTTATGCAGAATACTCAGAGTCAGAATACTCTTGGGCAGATATTGGTGTGGGATGGAATGAGATAATGACTAATTAGGAAAGCTTTGAAAGAAAGGTTCCTGGGCACAATGCTGGATCCAGCTGCTCTGGATTGGAGTCATTATGATAGGAAAAGGCTTTATAGAGGAAAAGACAGTTATTGTACCAGCCTGATAACATGTACATAATAATCTGCAAGCAGTGAGAGATTTACTGTTAAAGAGGGCAAAAGCCTTAAGTGATGTTAGAACTGAACTCAATGGTTCTATTTTTATTTTCTCTTTTTGTAACCTAAAAAAGAAATAACTTCTTGGAATGGTTCTCTACACAAGTTTTATTTTCTAAAACACAGATCTTTTCTGCATCATGTTTGTATGAGGTTAATTCTGCTTTCTAAAACTACTTTTATCTCTTTGCTGCTGCATAAATGTGTGACATGAAACTTCTCAGACTCCGTCATTCCCTTCTGCTGTTTGTTGAGGACCTGATAGAGGGTGTAAAGCAGTTTTAAGGCAGTTTAATGCCAGTAATGATGATGGGGTTGCATTTACTCTGGGAGCTAAATGTATCCCAGAGGGAGGAGGGAGCAATCTCCTGGTTTGGGAACTGAAGGTGGTGCTATAGAAGAGTGGTGTAAAGCAAAGTCAATTCCAACTCAGCATCCTTGAGGGATGGAGGAGGGTTCAGAGGTAGTATGAAATGTAAAATAAATGTCATCATGTCCTAGAGAGAAAATGGAGAACATTCTTCAAGATTCAGAATCACTAAAGAAGTACCTGAAATGAAATGGTTATGCAGATTTTTATGAAAAGTTGCAACTATTTCCAAGGCTCAGTGAATTAAATTAATTTAGGTCACTGTTAGGGCCACCAGCTGCAAAATGGAGACAGCTGAAAAATGACCTAGTGATTGTATGAACATCCTTCCATATGTTTCTGATTTATAATCAGGATTTTTTAAGGCTGAAGACATTACCTTTATTTCTTGCATTTCTGGAAAAAAATAAAACAACTCCTTTTATCTGTTACTGTGTTATAAATGAATAAAGCACATTGCAAAAATCATGCACAATATTAAACAGAAATCAAACTATGGTTAACAAATACAAATGATAACCAAAGTAACAGTGCTGTCTATTCACCCAGACCCCTCTGTCAGACACATGTTCTCTTGAACTTTGCTATGTGACATCAGTTATATCCTGAAACAAAAGCCAACCTACTGCAATTTATTACAATTTCTTAGAATTCCTTCCAGAATTGGCATTACTTCCTTATGACAATACCATCATTTGTTCAGAGCTGTTACTATGTCCACAGGGACATTTGAGTCAGGGCTCCAAGAATCATTGGCCTTATCCATATTTTACTTCAGTGTTCCAGGCATCTGTTCCTTGTGTTGTTCATAGCATCTGCTTTGCTCTCTGTGTCCATGGCTCATCTTTACATTTATCTGTTTTCCTTGTACTTTGAGAATAGAGGAAGGTTGATTTTTTTTTTCCTCTGTAGATGATGAATTAATGCAAGGAGTTACAAGATTGTGCTTTTATTTATTTCCTTTAAAATTAATTAGGTCAGTAGAAATATAAAATTTGGGCAAAGTAGTTAAAAAACATGAAAAATGTTTGTATTTGTGGAATTCCGTAAGTTGCAATAGTGTATACACAAATTGGCTTATAGCTGAATAGTTTATCCTCTTGCAGCAGTATTGGAAAATTATTGTGAAATCTCTTCAATGTGTATTTTTTTGGTTAAAAATCCAGTGTGCTCCCCTTTCCTGCTTTTCAGGTAGGAAATGCCTATGCTTAAAGCTCACAATGATCAAGTTGGGCAGCAAAAAAGGAAGTGGATTTGTATTGTAAAAGTGGAATGTGACTATGTTAAACTAAGTTAGAAAATGTGAACTGTAAAACATCTGTTTTCTATAAAGGAGCTTCTGTCCTCATCCACATAACTTTTATTATCAGAGTACTAAGCAAAATGTAAAAAGTAGTTATTAAGAAAAAGCAAAATACATTGCCTCTTTTTGGGCTAAAGGAAGACATATAGACAGTTGGATTAAACTACTGTTATTTCTCTTTCTTTTGATTTTTACAGTAACTTCTTGTGGTTGGCACTTTACCTGTATGGCTCGTGGAGATGCAGAGTTAAAACCCAGATCAAGCATTGTTTCTGTGTTTTCTGACTGTGCTGTAAACAAATTTATTAAGCTGTTTGATTGTAACAGGTTTTGCTGTTACTGAAGAAATAAATAGCATGTTTAGTTCTTCATTTATGAACCTATTTCCTCCTTTAAAAACACTGTATAATCTGAAAGTAAGTACCAGAGCAAACATGAAGCAAGTATGTTTTGCACTGTACCAAGGCAGTAGTAGTGAGGAGCAGTTCCCAGCATGTTACCATGGTTCAGGATAATGGGAACATGGAAGTGGGAGTGGAATTAGTAATAAAGGTTAGCATACAATATCCTGTGTCCAGCAGTGCCCATAAACAGATGCTTTGGGAAGACTGAAAATAGGACAATCACATATGAGCCTTGTCTCTATCCTGTCTTCAAATGCTCTTCCATTCTCCAGCTATTTTCAGCTCAGCACTTTTGTACCTACGGTGTTTAGTTTAGCAACCTTTAATGGATCTCTTCCAAGAACACAATTACTGTTCCTGTCTTTTCTCAGCACCGTGTCTAAAATTGCTGCTGCATCCACTGTGTCCTCAGGTACATGGGACATGTGAGCATCATTTGATGGCTCCTTCCCTTGTACTGGAGCAGTCAATCCCCAGACCCTTGCTGTCAATGCAATTCATAATTTCATGGGTATCCCCCCTCAGCCATTTCTTTGCTAAGCTGCTGAGCCCTGGTGCATTCTATGGTGTTATAGCAGCCATTTCTTAACTTTGGTGACCTCGCTCTAATCCTTTTCCAATCATGCCCTGTGTAATCACACCAGCTACCTGAGGCTTTGGAAATCAATACTGCATTTAATGACTGGGTGAGCCACAGATTTATGGCAGTGTCCTGATGTCTCTGGTTTTCCATTTGTCTCTAGTTACCCTCTACATTTGATTTTCCTTTTTATGACTCCTGGGTGCTGAGCCAGTGTTTTCACTGAACACACCTATTGCTACTGAAGCGCTCCTGAGTAATGTTGGTGAGGTCATCCTTCATTAGTTTTAATGTGGAACTAAGATCATCATTTCCATGGACATCACTTCTCATTCAACAGTGATGAGCTCCATTGGCTGTTTTAGCATCCTGAGGACTTTTGCAGCCATTCTTCAGCAACACTTAGCAGTCATTGTTGGCATCTCACTTCTCAGCCTGGTTTGTCTATCTCTTGCTAACATTTTAAATAGAATGAATTCCAGCACAGGCCCATGGCAAAGTTCCCACCAGTGGGATCCCCTCCACAATAAGAACATTTATTCTTAGGCTGTTTCTCATATTTTATTTGATTTTTGTTTGTGATGTTGTCTTTTAATCTGTGGCAACTTAATTTCCTTAAAAACCTTTAGGAATTTTTGTAGGCTGTTTGGACCAGGATCTTCCTTTTCCACATCCTTCATGATTCCCTCAGAGAACTCCAAGATATTTGCAAGGCAAAAACATCATGATTTTTATAGGAAGCCACCCCTGTGTTACCAGAGCAAATTGAACTCAGCTAGATATCCATTAATCCAGTACTTTATTATAAATTCTCATTTCTCTACCAAGTCTTTAGTTTCCTGTCCACTGTAAAAGCCTTTCTGGAATAAGTGTCCTATGTGCTACAGATTATATTATAATATTAATTTTTAGAAAAGTGAGTTATAATAGTTCTGCTTGTAATGCAAATTTCATGTTCCACCTGAACGAGTCAGGTGTAATAAGACAGCTCTGAAGTTTTCAATAATTTCCAGTTTGACTTTGAGAACTGCATATAGCATCAATATTTTGACTTCTACTTTAAAACTAAAGCTAAGCTTTGTTTCATAAATGTCTTTAAAAAGCAGAAAGTTTTTGATAAAAGATACAATATTCATACTATAGCAGGATAGTGTTCTTTTATTTTTAAAGCTGAGCAAGCCTTTCAAAAAAGCTTCTTATTTTAGATTTGCATTTTGTGCACCATTCACTTAAAATCTCAAATAGTTGAAAGGTTCCCAAAGGTTAATATACTACATGTATAGATTAATAAAGCAATAAAGTTATAGATATATCTAAATTCTTGTATATACTGTCTATAAATGATATTGAGTACTTAAAAGAAGAAATGAATACATGCATGTGTTTCTTGTTCAGAAACCCAGAGGTGTTTGAGGGTTATAAAGGTTAATAATTTTTTTTAAAAAAAAGCAGACAAATTCTGTAGTCTGTGAATTTGTGGGATGACCATAAAATAGTTTGCTATGAATACTGAATGTGTTCAGAATGCAGATAAGAAAAAGGGAGGGGAGGAGAGAGAAGCAGATTTCCTAAGTTAGTTTGCTGAAGATCCACAAATTAATACACTAGATTTGGTACCCACAAATTCTTACAACTACTTGTCCTTAAAGACTATACATATTCTTATAGTTTATATTCATAGCTTTCTAATAAATTGCTTTCTTTTAAAAAGAAGTCACTAAATATTTTCATTTGCTTAATATTTCAGTTGATACATCAGAAACCATAAACACAAAGATGGGCCTAAAAATAATTGAAATTCTAAGAGAAAAAAATGAAACCTGCTTAACTTCTCAAATTCTAATGGAAATCTCATTATATTGTATTTTATTTAGGACAACTAAAAAGACTACATAAAATTATGCAGAGTTGGTAGTATGATGTGTGGATCTATCACTTGCAAACATTTCATTCGCTGTTGAAAACAGAATTTTTTTCCATGCAGCTAGTAAAGCTCTATCAGGGAAAAAAGTGCTGAAAAATAAAGAAGTGAATAAAAAAAGGCAATAAAGTGCTCTATAGTGCTATCTTCCCCTGTAGTTATCTGGATCTCTTTCTAGGCATAAGATATAACAAAAATTTACATAGCTCAAAGCTTTCTTCATGTCACTTAAGGCAATGTTGATTCTACTTTGAAGCAGAATACAGCTCATTGGTATTAGCTGTGCAGAGGGATAGTCTAAATTAGTAGTTAAAAAAACCTGCAATGCTTTTCTTTGTTCCTGTTCTACTTGATGAATAATTCTAAATGCCAAGATTACATTACATTTCTATGTGTCTTCTAAAATAACGTGGGCTGAAGCATAGGGAAAATACAAATGTTAATGGTTCAGTTGTGTTAAGGCACCTGCTTTTCCCTAGAATCCAGCAGCTTGGTGAAAGATTGTTTATTGCCTCTGTTAGTAATAAGCTGAAATCTCCTTTGAAAGATTGTGACAGTTAAAGGACAGCCAAAGAAGTGAATATTATGATGCAGCTTGTCAGGATGCTTGAAACATAAAATGAGGAAGGTCTGAAGCTCCATATTTGTGATGTCCTAGTCCAATTAGAAATTGGAAGAAGAAATATCTGTATTTCTGGGAGATGTGGAGGTACTTGTGGAATTATCTTGTAATCTCAATCTCTTGTCCTTTTCTCTGGGGTGTCTCTGCTTCTACTGTCAGTAGTAGGGTGTAGAGCTGGGTGGGTTTTTGGTCTTCATCACTAGTTCCTATTGAATTATGACACCAATTTGTATTTTAGTCATTTTGCAATTGGATCACTTTAGAACAGAAAAGCTTTTGAGGTCAACTTTCTTTCACTTCAGCTGCTCACCTAAAGGTGAGCCCATCATTGACCCAGGTTATGTGTCAGGCCTTTATCTAATACTCAGCTGAGTGCTCTTTGTTCCTAGTATTGTTTTTTACTACACTAATAATAGCACTTTTACCTACTTTAAGCTCCTATCTCCACTTTATAGATGCATCTTGAACATCCCAAACTGCCTGCTTCTAAGATAGATATGAATAACCCAGACTAATGAAAAGCTTCCACATATACTTATTAACAATGATTACTTCAGCGATAGTAAGGATGAAAATAGCTGTCTTCTGCTTCGTGATCCTCTTCAGTTTCTTGATTGAGCGTTTCATGATTGTCTTCTGCTTCCTGGAACTCCTCAGGTGTCAGAAACCGCCGAAACACCGGTGTTCTGAGCTGAGATGGCCTGCTGCCAGTGACGTTTTGCTCTCCATAATAAATGGTTCTGATGAGAGGGAAGCAGAAGAAGGCGTAGGTGCTGATGGGGCTCGTGAGCTTGTTCTGGTCCACCCGTATGTAGGTTAACTGCTTGATGTTCAGTGGGTCCAGAGTTGGACACATCACTGTAACGTTGATGTCTGTAAGAGAGTGAAAAACATGAATTAAAATGCAGAAAGTGGTTACGTTTTGGACGTATTGCAAAAGTGAAACTTATGTATTGAAATTTAAAATGGAAAGTGTTTTTATGATGCACAGTAATATAACCCTTCGCTATATTTTAAATCAGTCTTGTAAATGACAATGGTACCAGTTTGAGGGCTTGCAAAATATAAGGTTTGTAAGGAATTTGTAATTACTGTTTTATGTGAATGAATTTTTTCATCATTCCTTTTCTCTGTATGTTTTTATCAGTTGCCAAATCAGAAGCAATTTTAAAGAAGATTTTAACTGTTACATGAAAAACTGGTATTAACTTTTACAAAGAGCTGTGAATTAGAGGAAAGCTTCAAAAATTAAATCCTCTCTAATTTCAAATTGGTCTTAAATTGTGGGAAAGTAAGCATTCCCACAGGTTCTGCTGCCTGATGCCTAGGATTTTTCTCTTTGACCACTGTCAGTTCCCACATCAAATGACTGAGGATGTGTTTATATTGCATCCCAAAGAATATAGGATGATATTGTCACCGCACTCCTCCCACGACCAATGCCAAAATCCACTGAGTTTATTGCTTTTTACAAAGTTTAGCCATCAACCTACTTTCAATTTCATTGTCTTCAATGTACAAATGCTGCAAACTTCTTGGAATATAGAACACTTCTTTTAATTTGTTATGTCCAAGATGAAGTTCTAGAAGGTTGGGTAAATTAAAGGTGTTGTGGGGAATGTTCTGCAGGTTATTGTGGGACATTCTTAGAGCAGTGATTTGGGGAAGCCTGTTGAAATAGTTTGCTGGAATATGAGAAATGGAGTTATTTTCAAGAGAAAGATGCTGAAGTGATGGTGGCAGGTCAGGAGGCATTGTCTGTAATTGGTTGTTGCCTAAGTTGAGCTGCGTTAAATTTTTCATGTTTGAAAAGGGTTTTTCTTTGAATACTGAGTCGTCAAGTAAGTTATTGCAAAGGTCAAGCATGGTCATGTTGGGCAATCCTTCCAATGCATTTCCAGGTAACCGGGAAATTTTATTGAAACCAAGGAGGAGCCTCTCTAGAGAGCCGGGCAGAGGGAATGGAAATTCTTCTAATTCATTATGTTGTAAATGAAGTTGCACTAAGTTTGAGAGTTTGGCAAAAACACCATGGTCAATCATATGGAATTTAATATTGTTGTAGCTGAGGTTAATTTCCCGTACGAAGGTAGCGTTAGTGAAGGGTCCTGCAGGCACAGCTTCGATGTTGTTGTTTTGCAGATAAAGTTGTTGGACGTGGTTGGGGATATTTGGTATTGTCTTGAGTTTCCGGTGATCACAGTACATGGATAAGGGAAAAGCTGGTGGGCAAAAGCATTCTTTGGCACACTCAACTGGAAAAGGAAAACGAGGAACTTCAACTTGGGTGTTTGGGTTAAAATAATATGGAAGTTGATCTGGCTCCCCACCATATTCATCCTCAAAATCATAGTCTTCATACTGACAATAGACCAAAGCAGCCCAGAGGAGGTGGAGGATTAATAGATAGCTCAGAATCCCCATATTTAAATTTATATCTTGTGACCTGTGGAGGAGAAGAAACATTAAGTTTTAGATAAAGTAAATAGCACAGAAGTTTTAAGAAGCAGCAATATATAATTAAGTAGAATAATGGCTTTTTTTTTGGCAACGCTGTCTGTGATATTACAAGGAAACTCAAGTTTTGATCTGTTCCTTCCATGTAAAAAACAGAAAGAAATTTACTGTCCTTGAAGTAAACAGAGGTTTTCTGGTCTGACTTCAGACAAAGAACAGCTTTCCACCTGTGCTTGGTACTGAAGGGTACCATAACAGGATTGCTTCTTTAAAGAGAACGCTGAAATAGATTGCTCAGAAATATTGTATATTATGTAAAATAGAAGTTTATGTGGCTTTGCAAATTGTATGTTGTGTGGCATTTTGTGTTTTTGATTTTCCACAAAACATGGCCAACTTAGTACTGCGTTAATGATGATATAAATGTGATTTTTCTGTTCCCATCATTTATTTAAACCCAGTGCAAGTCAACCATCGTGCACTGCACATGGTACAAAATCTTTAGTGGTAAGGTTTCTTTGTAGTCTTCTGCTTCTATAATGATATGTTCTTTATCTGAACTAATTTACCTTTCAGATACCCTTCTGAGGTGAAATTCTGATTCTGTGAAAGGCAAATCAATTTTGCAGGTCCAATTTCTGATGCCCAAAGCCAGTCTAACATTTTCAAGTACATTATGCAGTCAAATGAGCCTTGTTACTTGGCAGAATGAGAGTTGTGAATCATGTCAAGCTGTTCAATTTAAGCAGCAATGAGTCAAAATGTTACATTGCAGATCAAACCACAGAAGTCATGGAAAAATTTAAGAGACTTTGCTCGGTATAGTACAAGAATCCTGAAGCAGAAAGAGAAAAAAAGTTATTCTGTTTTTTTTAATATATGTTTCGTACCCAAGGGAGTCTCTGTCAATATTTGTTTACTGAGTATTGTCAGTAACAAAGGAGATGAGACGAGTGGTCATTACTGATAATTCCTCGTGGTGATTACCTAATGCATGATGTATTCTATGAACTGAACAGGGAAGAGAGAATTCTAAGGAGAAAAGTAGTAACAAACTCTTGGAATTTGATGCATCCTTGTAACCATGGTGTGTGACAGAACCTGTGTGTGCCAGTGGCTGGTGTCACCATGTGGCATTGCCTAACCTGCATGTCTAACTTCACATTTGAATGTAGTCAAGTTTCATAACTGATGGAAACCTTAAAACCAGGTTTGAGTGGAGTCAGGAACTCCACCCCAGGTAGGTCCTTAGCAAAGGCAGGGGTTCCATTTCCCTGCAGCGTTGTGAGATGTCTGAGCTAATTAAGCAATTAGCAGAGCCACAGAGCAGCCTTGCACTGCAGCACTGCATAAACGTGCTGTGCTGGGTTGCAAAGCAATTCTGTGCTTCAGGAGGAATTCACTGGGTTTCACATTTCAGGCAGTGGATATCAAAATATGTTCTAATCAGTCCTGTTGGTGTCTGTCTAAAATCTGTTTCTAACTCCCTTCTGGGCTTGGGGAACAGATCTCAGTCTGTCCCCCTTGCCTATTTCATGCTCTTTCTTTCCTTTTGTTCCTCCCTCTTCAGCTGCAGTCCAGAACTTGAGCTTCACCTTCTCTCAGCACGTCTACTCCATGTCACAAAACTTCCAATTAATAATTTTTGTTCTTGGTGCCACAAGTGTCCTTAGAAACCAGGAGGGACAACTCAGGAAAGTCTTCTCACTTTTAGGAAAAGTCTTCTCACTTTTAGGAATAAGGCCTTTATGGGATCAATCTACTTGTCGTGTGAACATTGTGGAGAGAACTCCCATCATGTCAGATCAAATGATAAATAAGAGGAGCTGCTTTTAGGGAGACATTTTGATACTTTGGCTGTAGCTGAGTATCTTACTGGTTGAGTAGCACCTGTCCTGCCAAGCTTGCAGGTTGTGTGTCAAAGCACTAAGACACTGACAGCTCTTCATGAAATATTTCTAAGAATTTAACTAGCTTTAAAACACTCATTTCAGGTGAAACTTGATAATGGGAAATGCAGGTCAGATGCACACAATATGATAAAACACATAATTACAAAGTTGGAAAACAATAGAAAATCTTAAAAGCTTGATTGTCTACCATCTTAATGAAGTCAGAGCTCAGTAGCTATTTGTAAGCAGTTTACTCGCTGAAAGCTAAATATTATATAGCATGCATTAATTACTCTTCACTGAAAAATAACACAATCAGTTCATTTTATTCCTGCTTACCAAGAAAACTTACTCTTTGGAAGTCTGAGAAGTTCAAGTTGTAGGGGGCAGAAGGTTCTTGTGCTGGTAAAATCATCTGAGACATAGCCTACCCCAGCTGGAGGAACAAAAGATCTGTCTAAGCCATATTTTGTGGTAAAGAGCCTTGTGGGAAGGCAACACAAAATAACAGCCTTGGCCCTTCTTCTGATTTGCCAGTAAAATTTAAAAAACTGCTTTGTGCCACATCATCACTTGCTGTAGATGCTGTGTCATAAGGGTGTGAAGCAATTTCTCCTTTTGTTCAGATCACTTCAATATAATTGGCAGGATTCTTTCAGTTACCAACTCCCATTAAAAAAAAAAAGAGAGAGAATAAGACTTGAAAAATGATGACAGAGGTTATTTGTTCATAGTGCGGGTTCAGCTGCAGTGATTCAGTTCTGCAAAGGGTTTGTCCTCTGAGGATGAAGTTAAGAAACAGTAAAAAAAATTAACTTTAGCAAAATCAAGGGGAAGCATGGGCTATAAATAAGCTCCTATAAACATCTTCCTTATTTTCCCCCCACAATGTCTTTGTACTGTCTCCTTCCTGCAAAGGATTTGTTCTATACAGTGCTGTCGGTGTGGTGGTGTTCAAGTTCAGCATTCACAGTAACTTTCCAACATCTTTTTTTGCTAAGTTGTGTACAGAGAGAGCATAAATCTTGTGAGAAGGGTAAGTATGACATGAAACACAAACCATTTTACTCAAGAAAAATATTTATCTTAGGTTTGAAGAGGAATTAAAGAAAGTAGGTATAGTTATCTGCCTTTCATGCTATATGATACTTATCACTAACATGTGATATATGCAAAAAATGGACAATTTTTTTTTTGTGAAGTGGTTTAAGTGTATGATTTATGATTTATCCAAAGCATTTAATTGTGCTTTTGGCTTGGTAAAAGAATTACTCTATTTCAAAATCTGTTCACAAGGAAGAATCTGGTTCTTAAAAATGCTTCTTAAAAAGTGCCTTAGAACTATCATCATTTTTTCCCAAAGAACGCAGTAGTAAGTTGACTTTTTTGTCTGTGATGATTTGCTCAACTTTTTCATGTTTCTTCTCTAATATTGAGGACAAGCATATGTTTAAGAAGATAAATCATACATAATTCTAACATTTAGGGTAGAAAGAAAAGAGGCAGAAGTCATGACCAGAGTGATATTGTAGGAGTTTGCAGTAGTGGAAATAAACTAAAGCAGTCATGTATTTATGCAGGGAATGCAGAATACAAGGGAGAGGTTGAAAGAGAGAAATTAAAACTCTGTAGTCCTTGATTAATGGTACCACAAATAGTTGAATAGCTACATTGTACCACTAAATCAAAGCCAGTAGGTTTTGCGTTTTTTTAATAATTAAGAGAATACATACACAGTGTGAGATTTAAAAAGCCCCACCAAGTTCATTATGACCAGTTAGTAAAATGTTACTGGCTGCTACAAAGTTTGGGTATTTTTTAAGCACAAGACAAAGAACATGACATATATTTTGGAAGCTTTGTTCTAGTAAGAGTTGTAAGTAAAGCATACTTAAAACTATTTAATCTGAAGATAAAAATTAGAGTTCCAATTTCATACCTGATATTTTTCTATTGTTTTCTACTACTGATTGTATCCCAAAGTTGCATAAGCTCTTAGGAAATCCAAAATCTCATAGTGAATTTAAAAGTCCATGGTGGCAGGACAGAAAAGTCTGTCCTTTGAAAAATTGTGGCAAAGCTCTTGATTTGAAGCATATTGAGCTGCAGAGGCTGGTGCAGCTCTAGCCATGGAACATATTAACACTCAGTTCCTGTTTTGTTGCAAGGGCTGTTTTGGAGACAGACAAGTTTATACTTTGTGATCTTGGTCAAATTGTGTGGTTTGATCTTCATTTTCATCTGTGGTGTGGCAGGAATTTCCTTACAAGGCAGATAATGAGGGGCTTAAATTTAGCATCCTTCATGTAAGACTTCTTATTTCAAAGGCGGTGAAAATTTATTGAATTTTCAGCATGTTTTGTTCTTCAGTTTTAAGAATGCTTTGGAAGGAATTATTTTTAATGTTGATTTGTGGGGTTTTTGTCATTTTATTTATGCAGTTGTGATACAAAGTGGGGATGTATGTCAAGCTAGAAGTCTTGAGTTGGCTTCAAGCTGATTTATATTCTTTAGCTAAACTTGGATGGATCCTTTTCATCAATTAAAATCTTTGGAATTTCACCATCTCCATTAACTGCATTCAACTTATGAGACTTGTTACGTTTTTCAGTTTTGTTTCTGAGCTGAAGGCATAAGAAAAGCTTCTCTATTATTTTATGAATTCAGGGGGGTTTAGCTAGTTGAGTATGGTGTACTGAACAAATCTAAAATTTTCAGAATTTGGTCAAAATATTCTTGGGATAAAGTAGAAAAGATCATCAGTGGCCTTGAGGTGAATGTGACTGGATCTGATTATAAAAAGGTATACATTACTTTAAATTACTTGGCCTTTTCCTTTTATTCATTGTCTTACTGTAAAAGATTCTTGGGTTTCTTTGTGTTTGGTGGGTTTTTGTTGGTGAGTTCTTTTTTCCTTTCCCTCCAAACGGTCCATATGAAGTATAAAGAAAAAAAGAGTCTTTTTTTAAATAGAGGCTTTAGGGAACTCAAATGAAGCCAAGCTGGGGAAGTTAGACCTGAGGGTTGTGTTGGAAGTGTGATCTTAATAGAATTTCACAGGTCTTGGGCAAAGGTCTGGCTCTGATATCAGATGTCTGAAAGAAGGCCTCAGGTTCAAAATCTAAAAATCCTCAGTTGACAACTTTGAAGGACTTGTGTGTTTTAGATAAGAATTGTTGATGTTTCTGTGAGTGAAGGCACAGTAAAAAAGAGAGTGCATAGTCAAAACTAACAAGGAACTGTGAAGGCTGTAATTTGGTTCCTGGTAGAGCCTGTGGGTAGGAAACAGCTGTAGGCACTGTCATTGAGGCTGGGCTGTGCTGCAAAGTTACATTTTAGGCACAGAAGTTCTAGGCGTGCCAATTTTCAGGTCTTAGCTGGCAGCCCAGCACTGCTGTCAGCAGCCACCTGCAGCCTCTGTGAATTCCATGTGTGATCTGCAAAGGTGCTTCTTACCTGTGCTTGCCTTTGGCAGAGCTGACTGGAGATTGGGACTGTCGTGGCTGCTGGATTTATTTTTATCCTGAGCCAGACCGCCTCTGAAAATTCACTGACTGCAGTGTAGAGCTCAGCAAATCAAGTTGCTGAAGGTCCTTGTTCTTGCAGAGCCTCCAGCCCAGCCCAAGCCCTCACAGATTTTGGTGGGGTCCTGCTCTTCCTGGAATGGAAAGTCATTCCAGGAGCGTGTCCCTGTGGGAACATGTGTTTTTAAAGGTTATGGCAAAGGGGCCATCACATCATATCAACAGAGGTGAGACAAGGCCTAATCTGTTAAAAGAAGCCAAGGAGGACAGAGCTGTGCCCTGTGTGGGGCTTCCTGTTGCCTCAGACCTGAACCTTGTTGTGTGGTCCCTATTTATTTCCCATTTAGTAGGTGGTATTACAAGATCAAAACTGGCAATCCACATCTTGTGCAGCCTGTTTTCAATCTTTTGCTTTGTTTTGCTAAGAGCTCCTGGGAAGAAAATGTTGAGCAACTGAAAACAGTTGAGCTTATTGACCTTGTAGCATGGGAATTAATATAATCTCATAGGAAATTATTGAGTAACTTCCACTAATGAAGAGCAATACACAGAATTTTTAGTGCTGAATTCACTAGAAGCATCTATGCATTAAGAAGCAATACATTAGGAAGCTCTGATCTCATTAGGTGATTAGTTACACTTGTGCATGAACATGTGCAAGGAACAATTGGTACTGCAAAAGCAAAGTATCAAGTTTCCTGGCATGTTCAAATTTATAATATGTGAGGGGTTTTGTATGACACTATCAATTCATGGTAGTGGATAATTGACTTTGAAGGACTGACAGAAGAGGAGGGATGTAACATTTTTTCTGAATGTATTGCTGTGTTAGAAATCTTAGAAGGATTTAATACTGTGTTGGGAGATGTTACATTTTTTTAAATAGATGGATTTTACTTTCTACTGTAGAAGCATCTAAATAGTCCTCATCATGTAATGCTTCTAGTAACACAGTAACAAGCAGTCATAAACAATTTACTCTGGAATAAAACAAGTTGAAAATTGATGTAAGCAATATTATCTGTATCAAATAAAGTCTGGTTACATTCAAGTACCCTGAATTGTATGAAATTATAAACCTCTGCTGAGGAGAGTCACTGTTGTCAGCTGACATTTGTGTTTTTAGTAATTGAATAGCTTGTTTAATAAATATGCTTTGTGTTATACTCTGTATTTTTATACAGCCTGCCTTGGTTGTTCCAAGATAGATGACTTTGGGCTGTGTTTTCTTCCCATGTGGAGTTCTGGGAATAGTTGTCTGGTTTTGCAACCACTGTTTACTGGTGCAGGTATATTCATTTTCTTGAGGCAGCATTAGCAGTTGGACCTCAAACTTTAACAGAGTTTTTAGTTTGCCTGATTTGTGTCTTATATAAATGATAACAGTATATGACAGGTGTCTTGCACTCACTAATAAACACTATAAATAAAAGAGTACAGTGTTTTGGAAGGGAGGAAAGTGAGCAAGGTAATGGAGCTGAGTGTCTGTTCCAAAGCAGGCACTTCTCATTTATTTTGAGCAGAACTGCTGACTTCAGTGCCCTAAACTGGTAGATCTCTAAAAGAGATTATGTGAATTCTACCCTAATAATTTATATTCATTAGCTTGTTTCATTCATTTATAGCTAAGGACTTCCTGCAATTTTGGTTAAAGAATTAGAAAATGTGCTTGCAACTTCAGATTGTTTTCACGTTTGTATCCAATCTGAAAATCATATGTTTATAAGCTTTTTTAGGCACTTCCAGGTAAGGATAAAGAGTAGTTGTCTAAGTTATTTGCCAAAGCATTCCTGAATGATCATGAATAGGAAAATGTTTTGCATTAGCAGAAATTTTCCCCTTGTGTGTGATGGAAAGTGCTTCTTATTTACTCTTTTGAGTGTTTTTAAGAGTGATGACCTTTGATTTTACAATGACTACAGAAAGTGTTTCTTTTCTTAAATACCTATTGCCCCAGAAATATTCAAACACATACAGCTGTCCAGTCTGGTGGTGCAGAGGATTTTGCCAGGCAGCCTCTCAGCTCTCTCCTATAGTCTGGAAACTGAACATCAGCCTTAAAATGGTTCTTAAATTTTATTATCCCTTCTTTCTTAAAGAGAATAAATCCTCTCCTTTTAGCAGAAACCTTGTAATGCTGGCACCACGTTGCCTTTATGGCCTGCAGTGCAGTTCATATGCAGCCAGAATCTGACTTGGAAGCTTTCACAGAAACACCAGGTGATGCACATCATTCTGTACCCTGGCATATTGTCTTAAAAGGAAAAATATAATCTCTCTACTCTTTATCTCCTTCGGTTACTCTCAGGGTCTCTGCTTCCCGAGAATGCGGGTGGTTTTGGCCCTTTGTCCGTCGGAGAGCCCCGAGCCGTTCGCAGAAATGACGAGGAGCCTTAGATGTTCTTTTTCAAGTTTCTCTCCTTGTTTATTTTATCTTATCTCTACACTTTTCTCTGAGCTCTGCCAAGGTCTGGACAGCACGGGCAGCAGGTGACGACTGCCCGCCTGCCCACAGCTCGTCATCTTATATACAGAAAATTACGTGCACTTTATTTACAATTGTGAACCAATACATACACTTTACACCAAACAGGTGTCTTCTACTTTGACTTAATCCCTCTAAATCTACTTCATGTCATCACCACTGCACAAAATGGAGACGAAGAAGAAGGAGAAGACTCTAGGGCAACACCCAGAATCCTCCATCTTGTCTCTGTTCATCCCTATTCTAAAACCCCAAGTGTATAATTATTATTACTTTTTACTGCCTTTGAGGGTTTGCAATTCCTCCCATAATGTTGGCAATTTTTCCCATGGACTATAGTTGAAGCCCTTGCCTGTTTGGGGTCCATGCCAGGGTCTGCAACCCTCCTGTACAAATCCCAGACCCTCCTGTACAGGTTTTAAACCCCCCTGTACAGGTTTTTTTTCAGGCTTCTTTTGGCCAGGATGTCCAGAGGGAATGCCCTGGACTCCCACAGGTTACTCTTTATTTTTGTCTCCATTTTCTTTGGACTTTCTTTAATATTAATGCTGCTTTGGGAGCAATGCTTGTGCCTGACATATAAAATAAATGTGTCTTTCGATTTCTGGGAGTTAATCAAATCAAAAGGGTTTCTCTGTGGTTTGAAATTTGAGAGTCACAGCTCCTCCTTGGCAGAGCTTGGGGGGTTCTTATTTTGATCCAGTCACTCTGGCTGGAAGTTGTTTCTTCTATTACCTGTTCTGGGATCCTTAAAAGGCATTACTGTGAAGACTTGAGCAAGGCTCACACTTAAACCAGCACTCAGAGAACACAGGATGGTGAAAGCTCCTCCAGTTCCACCCCCTGCTATGGGCAGGGACACCTTCCACTATCCCAGGTTGCTTCAACTCTTGTCCAACCTGGCCTTGGACACTGCCAGGGATGAGGCAGCCACAGCTTCTCCTTTCATGTCATTAAGGAGAAAAAGTTGGTCTGGGCATTACAGACCTTGCATGGTAATCTGGCAAGCGTGTCCTTGTTCTGTCTTGCCTCTGACACCTTCTCTCGCCTTGTCCTGTTGCTTTGTGAAGAGTGGAACAAATGCCTAAAGCTGTTTGTAGCCAAAATATAAGCATCCATAACGTTTTTGTTCTAAAAAAATCAATTAATAAAAAATATTAACGGGATCTTAGTAAGGGGATGGTATGAAATCAGTGCTGTGAGTGATTAAACTTTAACAGAACTGAGCTGATAGTAGTAGCTCAATTTAAAAATGTCAGCTTTAATGCAAGACAGCTGTCCAGATCTCCTTTCACATCTTTGCCAAACATTCAGCTCAATGCTGAAACGTCTGAATAAGTTTGTGTTGTGAAAGCAGCCCCAGAATGGGGGCTGGGGTAGTTGTTTCAAACTGCTAATGACTGAACTAGATCCTGGGTTTAGCCATGGTGAAGTGTTTGAGTGGAAAGGGACTTTTTAGAAAGACAGAACAGTGACTTTACGAAGCAGTTGCACTTCTGACAAATGTCTTTTCCATGCTCACATTTTCTCCTCAGGTTCCTGTGCATTCTGATTTTGGGAGGGAACTGTTCAAGTGGGAAGCATACATTACCCTTTCTGTCCTAAGCACAAGGCACTAGAAGCACTATGAATCCATAAAACACAGTGTTGCTAAGGCAAAGCATTCCTAAACCAGGAGTAATGAAATATTGCCTTACACATATGTGCTCCAATGGAACACGCTCAAGGAAAACAGCACCAAGAGTTGTAGTTAGCTTATGGTAAGAAACATTTTATATTTTTAAAATACTCACTTTGTTTGTGGCTTTATCATAAATAATGACACAGGGCTTTTGTAAAGGGTAACTACCTTCTTTTTCTTCCAATCTATTAGAGGGAAGAATTAAGAAGGATATTGAAGATTGGATTTATATCGGACTTAGTTTCTACTTTTCTAAAATAAAAGATTGTGGGTTTGTAGATGCTAATTGTTAACTGTGGTCCTGACAGGAAAATCAAGGGATCATTTGGCATGCTGGTTAAGAAAGTGCTTTTGGGGTCTGGGTATGAGAATGGTGGTGAGGTTTGAAGTGTTTTCTTCCTTATGGCATCACAACAGATTTTATCTTCCTATCAAATATCTCAAATTTACAGGCCACTGTACAGGAGCATAGTTTGTCAGAGAGCTCATTAACTGTCCAAGTTAGGTAGGTGTTTGCATGGAAAATAGCTTCTAAAAGTACCCTGGTTCTTTCATCTCAAAATTCATCCTATTACATGGTGGTTCTGCTGATTCGTGTTGAAGGACAGCATTATGCAGTCAGGGAATACAGGGGTCAAATATTCTACTTTTCTACTGACATTTAGTTTTGCTGTATTTCTGAAAGTTATCTGGATTTCTTCTTCTATGTTAGTCATTTTTTAAATGGAGTTAAATCAAAACTCTTTTTCCTTGGTATCTTCTATTTCTTAGTATCTGAGGAAATAGAAGATACCAGTAATATTAATTTACAGGAGGGCAACATCTAAATAGAAATTTAATATATTAGCTTAGAATATAAATGAAAAATATCCATTCCAAAAAGCCAAGTAAGCTTTCCTGAAGATACTAATTTTTAGGAATTAATCACTAATTTTTTCTTAAGCAAGTAATAATTAAGCTGCATCACAGTATTGCTGCTGGAAAAATCAGTATAGACAGTTGCTTTTATTATTCTTGCAGAATACTAAATTATTCTGTCACTTCCTGAACCTGGGCATCTTCTCACAAGGTTAGTACAAAAGTGATTTCTTCATGCTAAAAATCAGGCCCTTTTTACTGACTTGTGACTCCCTCATTCAGTGTGTTCCTTGTTTCACCCTGGAGAATAGAAAGAGATAAAAGAAGACAGAGCTGACGGAAGGATAATAATCGTGCTTGGATGTTCTTGGTGGCCTAAATAAGATAAAAATTGTGGTCAAATATGATCTTTTAGAATGGCAAGCCAGTTTTCTTGTCCACAAATGAGTTAAGGTGTTCTGCGAAGAGTGTTTTCTGGAAGAAAAATATTTTCATTGGTCTTTATATCTAAACAGCTTTTGGAAATAACACTGGCTGAAGAATTAAGAGGCAAGTCCATGCTTGTGTCTGTGACTTGCTCCCTCTCTGTCCCTCTGGAAATTTTCCATCCTCTGGCAGCCTGTCAGCTTGAGATTTTTTCCATTCTTAGCAGAGACTGTAACTCCGTAATAGTTCCTGCAAATGTAATTGTGGAGAGAAACTCTTCATTTCAGTGTTGCTGCCTGATTCTGATAGAAACCTTCGTGCAGGTGATGGGTACCACACGTGGAATGAGCCAGGTGTGTGAATCACCTCTCCTGGGGCTCTCTGTGTGTGGTTACTCTGGTGCATCCAGGCTTTTTAAATTCCCTGCTGCTGCACAGGGAGTTTGGGGCAAGGCTTGGCTGCCCATGGAAATGTGTGAGGTTCTCATCAAAACCGAGTCCTCGCTGCTGCTGTGCCAGAAATGTCATCGTTGTCACATTTCCCCCAGACAGGGATTTGAGGCACAAAAGTGTTCATGCATAGGAAAACTTGGCTGTGCGGGCTTCCCACTGCAACCACAGCAGCTCAGTGGTTAAATCCAGAGCCTGACTGTTCACTTGGGTAGGAATGTTCACATTTTATATGAAAAACTGCAGCAAGGCTGTCTGGCAACATGTTCTGTGAGCCAATCTTTTACTGGCTTACATTGGCTTTGAGAAACATCCCAACTTGCTTCAAAATATTGATTAGTTTTGGAATTCTCTTAAATATTGTGTAAGTCTTTGTTTTTGTTTATTTCATACATAACCTTGTCTTTCATCTCACGTGATTCATTGAGTATGGAGGGTAAATCTTGCATTTATCTTAGCAGATAATTTAGACCGTGGTATGTGATACGTGGCATTTGGAATTCGAGTCAGATTTTCATTTACTCCAGAACTTTTCCATATGTTTCCTATTAGCAGCTTTGTTCTCAAATCTCTAGTCTCCCCAGAAAGGAGGGAAAAAGTCCCAACACAAACCCAAGAAGCAATGTTAAATTCTAAACATATAGAATGAGGAAAAAAAAGAAGCCTTCAGAACATAATCTCATTATTTTTGGTTTAGTACTGCTTTTATTATCATGCTGTTGTTAATTTCGGATCAAAATGAAATGGAAATATTAATGTTTATCTTCTGTTGTGATGTACCGTAGTTTCCCTGGATAAATAGTGCAATATTTTAACTGGCAATTGAATGAATATGGAATGAGTATCCTCAAGAATTAACAGCAGTTGCTTCTTAGGACATGGATAAAAGCTTTCTGAAATTACATTAAATTATTCTAAAGTTGCTTAACAGTGAACTCATATCAGGTTTTCTATGCACAGCCTGGTTTAGGTAGCTGAGATATTTTTGCTGCTTTAGCAAACAGATAGGAAGGGTTAAAAATTTGCACATCTTAGTTTATATTTTTCAACTGCTCTGAAATATTGAGTCATTTCACTCACTTTTGGGAAATGCAGGTGCAGGAATTCCTGAGGGGATACTCATGAAACATTTTGGAAATTTCCATTATGTTTAAAATAGCCTAACTTTTCCTTTTTGCCTTTTTTTTTTTTTAAGAAAAGAACCTTTTATCTTTGTCACTTATTTCACTCGCTATCTTTTAATCCTTATGACCAATTATAACCAATTTTGACACAGGATAAAGAGAAATATTTATGTACTTGTTATTAACTTGTGAGAAGTAGCAGCTGGGCAGAGGGAAGTGTTCCAGAGAGGTCTTTCAGCTGGGGAAGGGATAATTCCAAATGCTGCTTAGGAGCAGCTGGAAGGCAGGAGAGGACAGAGCTGGGAGTGACCCTTTGGCAGCACAGAGGTGCTGTGGTGTGAGGTAGAGAGCAGCTGGAGCACCTGAGGCTTGCACGACTCAAATCCATAGGAATCCTGGCTTCTGGCTTCTTAGCTCTTGGAATAACTTAGTGGCAGGAACACTGGGAATGAAGAGTTGTCCTTATCCCTTTAAAGCAGCCCAGGATACTCTGAGCCATCCTTCCTCAAGGACACATTGCTGGTTCATGTTCAGTTTGCCCACCAGGACTCACAGATCCTTTCCTGCAAGATCAGCCACCAGTGCATGGGTTATCCCTCATCGGGTAGAAGGTTCTGGGCTTCCCTTGGCTGAACTGCACAACCTCCTGTTGGCCATTTCTCCAGCAGCATAAGTCCAGAGAGTCACATATCAGTCACCAGTGAACTTGTCAGGGTATTGTGCCCTATCATCCAGATCCATAATGAAGATGGGAATGGAGCTGCAGCCAGCAGTGACCCCTGGGGTACTCTGGCAGTTCCTGACCTCCAGCTGGAATTCACTACGTGGCCTCTTTGTGCTCACTGCCTCCCAGCCCATTTTCACTCCAGCTCACTGTCTGCTCATCCAGCCCAAACTTCATTGTGCTTTTAGGAATTTGCAGCTCTTTGTTCTTAAGATCAGGCAGTGAGATCCAAATCTGTGCTCTTTCTCTGTCCATCTATCCTCTTCTCCTTCCAGACACTTGTAGCCAATTTGTCTGATGCACTGAATTCCTGCAGGTGTCCTCCTGGGCAGAGCAGGAAGACACTATTAATACTGGAAAAAGGAAATAAAATAAACACTTCCTCACCTTCTTTAAGTCAGTCTAGCAGCAGGAGAAAGGACCTGGATCATATGAAGGAAAATATGCTTTATTGAAGGTATGTTTTGATTTACATTGGGTATATTTGCCACAGCTGATGGTGGAAGTTCAAATAATAATTTAGTAGTATTTTATAGTCTTGAAACTTTTTGTATCTTATTAAGTTTGCTACTCTTTGTCTACTAATGCTGCAATATTCTTTGTAGTGCTGTGTTTGAATTAAGCAGGTTGATATTGGGGAAAAGAGGCAGGGAGAAGACTTGGAAAAATGAGACTATTTAATCCCTTGGTGTAGGGCAGGACATGGAACAGAGGGTTTAGCAGCACTCAAACGGTGCTTTAGTAGTCAAACAGGCCCCTGTGCTTAACCAGTGTCCGTGACCTTCGCTGGGCTCTTCTGTGCTCTAACAGTCTTTGTCATTTATTCTTTAGAATGACTTTTCCTTTTATTTGTAGCAACAGGCTGCCACCCTCTGGTGAGATTTGTTAACTGTTGTGTAGGGACCTGGCAGATTTTCAGAAGAGAGAAGCCCTATTAAAGTTTGAGAATCTTAGCTGGAATAAATATTAATTTTTTTATTAGACAAACGAAGATACTTGTACAAGGAATAAGTAATGAGAAGATTCTTAGAAGGGTTTATATCAAGTTTCTCTTTCTCCCTCTTCCTTTTCCTGTAACAATTGTAGAGAATGTAAAGGTGGAGTTGATTTCTAGACAGATTTTCTTCTCATCTGCTGATACTGAAATGCCTTGTTCTGTGGGAAGATCACTGAACTGGGAACTGTGTTATCATCAGTTAATTACTGTTCTGTTAATTGCATTGCATTGCTGTCCATCCTCAGAAACCATTACATTTTATATCATAATGTTTGTGTGCCACTGACATATCCACCTGGGTCTTATGTTACAGCATGCCAAAGGTGCAAGGTGTGGAAATTATTATTTATTGTTATCACAAATGCCAGCTGAAGAATGATATCTAAAAATAGTGGAAGGTTATTGAGCATTTTTTTTCTCTTAAGTGACAGGTATCCTATCAGTTTGAGGTGATCTAAGAAATTACTGCTTTTCTCTAAAAAGAAAATCTACAGGAAATGGTTAAAATGAACTATTTGATACTTCCCTGCTGTATGCAAAATTGTCAGTGTAGTTTAAATCATAGGTGAACTTTTTAAAACTACTAAGCTGGCTGAATTTGCACAGAGGATGGTGCAGACCTAAGCAGTTGATAAAATCGTTTGCAGATTATTTCTTGAGAGTGAGGGTAGAGGTAGTTTCTTCAAAAGCAGTGCTGCAGTTTCTTCTGTGAGTGTTCTATGCATCCCTGGGTGCTGACTGGAGAAAGAGTTTCTCAGTCTGGGTGCACGGCCAGAGGGAAGAGTGAGAAGGCAAGAGAGTTTTTAAGGCTCTGGAAGGATAACATCTAGACTATATGGTCTTCTGCCTCTTAGGACTTTACTGTATTTTTACAAAGTTTTCTCATTATAGTGGGAATTCATTATCAAACTTAAAATTTGGTGAAACTCTTACACAAGTACCTGTAAAGAATTCATAGGTTTAGAGAGCACGAGGATGCAGTTCCTGTTGTCCATTGCACTAACCCCAATTAGATAAGGAATTGTTTGCATTCTTTGTTGTGTTTCCTTTTAAACTTTACCAGTGAATTAGTGTAGAGTAATGTACTACACAACTTTGTGAAATTGTTCTTTCAGTTAAACTACAGAATTGGACTCAGCTTTTCTACTGGTGTTGCTGAAATAACTAGTGTAGAGCAGGAGTGTTTCTGAATGCATATAAACCAGTGATTCATAGACATGTAATGCTTTTTCTGTTATCCATTGTACTTATTAACATTACACGGGGTTATGAGTTGTTTCTGGTACTGCAAGGCAGGGGAACCTGTCCTTGAGGGAATGCTGGCATTTGCTTGGAAATGCACTCCTTAGAAACATCTTCAGATGCCAGGAATAGAAAGGTGCTTGGTCATCAACAGATTTCAAGTTTTGTGTCCTGTTTAGTCTTTTGTTTTTATTCTGCTTTGAAGTGTGTTACGGAATTTCTATTTGTAAATATCATCCTTCAGTAAAAGCCTCCCCATGGCTACTCTGCCTCCTCTCTTCACATAGTTGTATGTCTCAGCAGCAGAGGAGTGCTAACAAAACCTTAACCAGGAGACCAAGCAGATGAAAAGAGCTCAGATATTATGCTTGATGCTTATTGTGTAGTGTACTTAGGAAGGCTGAGAGACTGGGAATTGACTGAATTCTTTGTAGTATTTTCTTCTACGAGTCTGTGCTGTTTCCCAAAGTCTTGGATTTTTAACTTTGTGCAAACCAGCAGGGATAAATGACCTGTAAGCTCTGTAGACTGGGACAAAGGAGCCCTAGAGGAAGTGTCTGGAGAGGAGTCACAAAGGTGCTTGGTTATAATCTCGGAACATTTTGATGTGAGCTACCCTGTAATAAAGAATACACATGCAAGTATTCTGTATGTTTATTTAATTTATTTAGAATCCCAATAGCAAATATACCCTAAATAGATATCTAAAATATCCATTTTATACAGTACTGTCAGTATTGAGAGTTGTGTGCTGCCCTGCACAGGAAGGGCAGGGCAGGCGAGTTCCAGCTGCTTGTTTTCCGGAATTGTAAGGTACTTCCATTACGGAAGGATCCTTAACCCGTGTGATGTCAAAACATAAAGAGGAAAAGAATAAAGTGAAAAACATGATTACAGTTGTTATAGATAAAAGAAAAATGTTTGTGCTGGCCTAAAGGGAGTTTAATAGTCATTCCTATTAAGCTTGAAGCATATGATAAATCTTGAATCCTATTTTTAATGTTCAGACTGTGTCCAATTTTGTCAACAGCAAAACATTGAAGGACATTTTCCTCTTAAAGTTGCAAGGAAAAATTACCAACTACTTTTAGAGACTTTTCGTCTGTTGTTGGTATGAAGCTTGCCTTTATCTCACTTAGAAGATTGTAAGAATATATTCTAGCTTAAAGACAACTACATGACAATATCATAGCTTTTTTTTGCATCTTTGCTCTTTGTCAAAAATGGCACAAGAAATTTCCCGTGAAGTCTGGTAATTTTTGGTTTTTCAACTTTTCTTACAACACTTTCTGGGAGAGAAGCTAAGTCTCTTTTTCCTAAGTGTGGAAAAAGTCACTTCCCACATGATTTTTAGGATTTCTTTGAAAGAAAGAATATGTCCAAACTATGTGATTTAAGGAAGGCATTTAACATCTATAATAGGAAACATCAAATACAGTTTCCAGTTCCACTTCTAAGAGCCCTTCTGTAAGATACAAAGACTTCTGTTTAAATTATTCAAATGTAGGTTGAACATTGTCAAATAATACAATGGCTCCTACTTTAACATATTGTTTCTAATTAATTACCTCTGAAATAGCAAATACTTTGTAAACGGTTAAATAGCGTAAAATCAGCGTTTTCCTGCAAATTTCAAGTATTGTAAAACTGATTTGGCCAGGTTGCTTTTTGAAACAACCAACTTGGGTCTCACTTGAGGAAATTCCCAAGCTGAACGCTGTTCCTGGCTAAAATGCAGCGGAAGGTTGAAGGCTGAACCTCCCAGTACTTGACAGGGTTGTTGAAGAGGCTGATGCCGCTGTACAGAGCTTTCTTCTTCCTTCGTCCCGTCGGGCAGAAATCGTTCACTCCCAGCTTGGCAATATGGTTGGAATGAAGGAAGACGACCTGCAGCAACAGGAACAGAAAAATACAGGGTTGGAATGAAAATGGGAAAAATATTCCTTAGCGTGTGGCTGACTGAGGTTTGCTGCAACATCGGTTCCATGCAGACCTTAAGAGTAACAAAAGCTTAAAATTCGTGTCAAATCTTTTAGAAACCTTTACCAAAATCTTTAACAAAAAATCTTCCTTCTGCTGCAGTCTCTCCCACAAAGGAAAGTCATGTGGCATTTTGTCAATGCGTTTTTACAATAATTGGACTCTGTTCCTGGGGAACTTGTTTCTCAAATGCAATTTTATATTCTCTTGTAAAAATTATAATGATGCAGTGTTATGTTCTTATTTTCTGGAAACATTTTTGAGTGTAGCATTTTGTTGTCCTTTTTTTCTTTTCCTAGAAAGTGTTCCTGCAGTTTGATTTTGTTTATTTCTCTAATAAGCTTCTATGATTTCAGGCTTGCCTATTAGGAGAGTCATGGCAAAATATATTTGTCAGTTAATTATGCTTTTGAGTTGTGACTTAATCAGTGTGACAGTGGGAAAGTGAAACAATTCAGAACTCCCAGAGCTGTCTGATAAGTTCAGTGTATGACCTGCAGGTATCTCAGCTCGGGTAATCCAGGAGGAACCTTCTTCAGCTTGTTTTTTTCCAGGTGGATTTCACGTATACTTGGGATGTTGGCAAAACTTCCATTTTCCACGTCTTTGATTTTATTATTGCCAAGGCCTAGCCTAGAAAATAGTACAAGGAACATTTAATTAAAGATTAATTGAGATTCACAACAGCATTGAAGAGGTTGTTTTGTTTTGTTTTAAGATTGAAATACACAGGAGTAAAAACAGGGGGAGAAAAGAACTGGTGGATGATGATGAAATCATACCTTTGATAGGAAAAAATCCCCAGTGATCTAACCTAATTTAAACTCCACTTAAGGAAGATCAGCTCACAGCTGTTATCAGTTATCTGATAGAAGCAATTGTTCAGTTTTGCATGCAGCTTTTGTAATTACAGTGGAAAGTGTTTAAATTATAAACATTGAGCAGCTTGTGAAATAAATCTTATCATTTTACCAAGTAGTACAGCTGCAAAGTGTAGTCACTGTAGTAAGTTCTAATCATTAGCCAAATAGCAAATCTTGTCTAGACAAGTGTCTTTAATATATAGTTTATTTTTAAATATAAAGTTTTTTTACAAGCAAGAGTACTTTCTTTCCTATTTCCAGATTTTCCTTATATTTTTTGCTACAAGGCTTCAGCCTGCTTTGCTCAGAGGATGATTCAGAAGCTGGAGCCATAGGTCATTTGGAATTGCTCCTTCTGCCCATCCTGCCATCCCCTTTTTCTCCATTCTTTCCTGATTTCTTCAGAAACTGAATTTGGTATCTAAAGGCAGTTCAGTAATTTCTGTTACCAAATTCAGTGCTGCTCAGCCATATTTTCAGAGTTCTTAATTGAGCTTTACAGAAAGAACTTCTTTCTCTCCTATTTCAGTGATACCTTCCTCAGAAATGTATCATTCCTCAGGATATAGTCCTGCACACGTTTTTCTTTAAGCCTCATTGCATTTGAAAGCATTTTACAAAGTTGTTTCCTTTAACAGCTGCTCTATTAATGAGAATAAAATTGTAATAATTAGAAGAATTTAGGATGGTTATATTTTGTTCTTATCATACTTTTCTCTTGCAGACTGTTGGCAAAACGTGTCATAACAAGACTAATGTGGGGGTTTGGGGGTGAGTTTGGGTTTTAAAGTTTGGTCTTATTTAGAGCAATTCTTACTAAAACACCTATAATTTTATTCTTTCTTTAAAGAAATTAACATAAATAAAATTTATTTTTATTAAAGTAAATCAAAATTTACTCTAATAAGAGAAGTATCAAATAAGAGATCTTGCTGGGCATGACATTCTAACAAATAAAGGGATTCAGCCTGGGAATTTTACCTTTGAAGGTCTTTGTATCGGTTAAAATCCTCAAGTTCAATTCCTGTGATCTTATTGTCATCTAAGTGAAGCTCCAGAAGACTGGAGGGCAGATCTGATGAAAAAAATGCACAGTGTGAAAAAACTAAATCAACTTATCTTTGTTGGAACATTTATTATGTTCCAAAAAGCTTCTTTCCTTTGTGCTTAGAATTGGGTGAAGAATCTTGGGGAGGTTGTCTGCATCAAAGAAACTGGTATTATATCTAAGTATGTTAATGAAAAAAATCACCAATAGAATTTGGTTTAAAGTAATAACTCCAAAAAAATTGAGCTGTGGAAGGGCATATGATAATTAAGATATATGAGTTCCAAAATTTGGTAGTTTTTCTGGAAGTTATAACAACATTTTCTGGTAGTTCTAACAACTCTTATGGTTAGTTTGTCAAAGGTGTTAATCCTGTGTTTTGTGCATTTATCTCAGAGTCTGTAGTCAAAGCCTGTGGAACCAGGGACAGGTTTTTGAAGATCTGTAATTTTTTCTACATAATGTAGCAGTTGTGCTGCCACAGCTGCTAGGATGTGACTGAGAGGAAAGCTTTTGGAGTACTCGAAGAAGAATTGTGGTATTTGATAGCTCTTTCCCATGCCAGAACATTTGCTCTTGCGTTTCCAAAAATTCCAAATCCAGACTGCTGGTGAATGGACCAGGAGGTGGCGAATCTTTCCACAACATCCTCTGAGTGAGGGCAGGGAAAGCTCAGCCAGCCTGAATTTGTTTGCTGCTGCTGGGCTCAGTTTTCCCAGCTTCTGTCTAGATGGCACCCGACACCGAGCAGTTCCTGCTGCTCTCGGGGGCTGAAGGGATGTGCTTGCTTCCCAGCCTGCCTTAAGCCCACTTGGAATAAACTTTGTTTCTTTGGGCTTTGTTCCAGTTTGCATCCCAGCTCGCAGGTCTGGGGGCCTGAGTGACAATATCCAGAGGGAAGGCCGCCCACCTGTCCATTGTGCATTTTTAGTACCTTTATAATCTACAGGTTTTTAAACCTTTGTGCCATTATAGCATTGGCAGAGAGAAACATCTACAGACTCAGTTTGCATTTGTGGTGAATGAGTTCACCATGAAATCTGTTTGGTTTGCTTATGTATCTGACACCACATTTGCGTTTCATGCTGTGGGACTTTATAGGAGATTTCTCTGTAACAAAGACAAAATTGGAATCATTTTATGTTGGGTTTTTTGTGCAAAGTGACAGGAGCTGATACTAGATTGTTGGGGGTTTTTTGTGTTAGGAATATTACCATAGGCAGACAGAGGCTTTCTGATCTTAAAGTTATTTGAACAATTGAGGTGAGTTGATAATTGTTGGGGTTTTTTATTAGTGTTCCCTTCTACAGGGATCCTTCTGTATATCCATATGTACACATGTGCATACATATACATGCATACAGGAAACGATTAATAAGAAATGAGTTCTTTATCTGAATGATCAGAAATAAATACAGGGGCCAAAGTTTAGTTTCCCAGTGAGTTAAAGCACAGAACACGCTGTTTTGCTTTGTTTCATTCCTTTTTCTCTTGGCTGGTCGTTTTGAGTGGTTGAAAATCATGAGAATTTAGTTCAATATCACACTGACCTGCAGAAAAAGCAGGTGGAGTGTTGTACTGAACTCCTTTATGTTACATTTGTGTGTGTGGAGGTCAGTGATCTGTCTAATCAGTGTTTTAAATATTTTTGCCTCCAAATTACAAAGTTGGGGGTTTTTTATATGAAGAAGTGATTTGATTTTGTAGTATGTTATGGTGAATTTAATTAAATACTAAAATCAAGTTTTACTTAGCAAAACTACATTGAACATCATATTTGAGGCACATTGTGACTTGGAATATTAAAAATTAAATTTAGGAATTTTGGAGGCAAATTTTAAATCTGTAAAGGAAGTGGGAATCCTGCATCCCTTATGACCCTGATCAAATAGTGGGAAATTCATCCTTTCTCTGTGAGGATTTTTGGGAGGCTCACGTATGAAAGATGTGAAGTGACATCATATTATGAATTTTTGTGTTGTTCCTCCTGAGACAAGTGTCTGGATGTTCTGTGAGAGGAGTGGAGGTGCTGGCAGCAAGAAGGTGGGAGAGGGAGCCTGTGTGCCCTGTGTTTGTGCTGCTTGAGCAGCAGCTCTTCTGCCATGGGGAACTGGATGCTAAATTCTAAAAGAAAAGGTAGGAGGCGGTTTGGTAGTAATGAGAGTACAAAAACAATTTATGAATTTAATAATCCTTCAGATGTTCAAGCGTTTTATTAAGGAGTATCCTGATATAAGTGAACTAGAGAGGGAAGGCATACCTACCTTTAGGAATTGAAGTTAACTTTGCCTCTGCGATTCGTATGTGGTAGATATTGACCCCTTCAAAAGCCCCTGGCTCTATTCCATCATTGTTAAGAGGATTTGCACTCATTTCTGCCCAAGGGGGAAAAAGAAAAGCATTTATGGCATAGGAATTCGGGGTAGGTTAGACTAAGTTATAAAGAGGTGATTTAAATTTATTTATGGTTTTTGATATTCTAAGCACTCGTTCATGTTTAGTTTTGATTGTCTTTTCTGAGGGGTGTCACAGCTCTCAGTGAATTAAGGCTGTGTTACTTGGCTTGCAGGATTATCCAAAACTTGACCTTTAGCTTAGCAACTTCACATAGAAACTAAATTGTGGAGGGTATTCCCACAGCATGGATATCTCTTTAAGAGGAAACTGTGCCTTGGGGAAAAGTTTGACTGGAAATGATGTATAATATGTTCCATTTTTGGTAATGATATTTTCTGTTCTACTTAATTAGACTTACCTAAAACATGTAGAGACTTCATTCCTTTAAATACATCCTTGGGGATTTTCTTAACCTTATTAGCATGGATTCTGAGCTCTGCCAGAGTTCTGGGTAGATTTGTTGGAATCTCTGTCAGTTGGTTGTGGGACAGGTACAGTCGTCGTAGCCTCTTTGTTGGTTGAAAGGCTTTGGGATGGATCTTGTATATTTTATTGTTGTTCAAAGCCAGTGCCTGTGAGAGATGGAAAGAGTAATAGAAAGCTTTCTTTACCCAGGCCTGTTGCGACTATGAATTTGAAGTCATGGGTTTGATATGCAGTTTAGCAATTAAGTATTTAAAATATTTTCTTTTTCCATCCTACCAAACTTCAGCACTTTGTAGATGCTTTGGGCATTTCAGTTGATTGTGAAAAACAAGGAAGAACCTGATAGCTGGAGCATTAATCAGGAGGTAGAGCTGACAAGGTGCCAGTGGATAGTGGCAAAGTAATATATTTGTATTCAGATACTTTGTGGGATTGTATGGGGGTTATATACTTCATGTCCTTAATGCAGACAAATTCTCAAAACTCAGAATCTCATCTTTTATTTCAACATAATGCTGCAAAATAAAAGTGAAGTTTTTAATGTGAGTTTCTTACATGTTAGTATCTGTATGTGACACATGAATTTATCTTTTGTCATTTCCAGCTCCTTTGAATTTCAGTCTCTCTCTTCTGTACAGTACACGAGTCTTTTGGGGGCAGTTTTTTCCTCATTGCTATGTGCTATCAGAGAACTTGTAATGAGTTACTACAGACCACAAAATACACATTATCTGAAATGACTTTGCATATCAAATCACATCTCTGCATTTCCATACTTAAACTATTAATTTCTGTTCCTTTTTTATTTCTTGGAGTCATCTCCTCTCAGGAATTGTGCAGAAAAAAAAAAGTAAATCAAACAAGAATTATTTTTTCCCAGAAAAAAATTAGGTTAGCTCAAGGAAATAAACAGGAAATGCTCCTTCCTAATCCAAGTTGCCATCTGTGCCTTTGCTAAGCAGACTCCACGACTGAGCCAAGTAAACTTTGCTCCCAGTGAAAATGTTGCTCAGGCTTGCCACAAATGAACTGAGGAGAAAAAGCAAAGCAGCTCAGTGTCCTCAGCTATCACATAATTAAGTGGTGACCCTGGTCTATAATGTGGTGATTGCTGATGGATTCCAGTGGCTTTCTCAGTCATTTGGAGATAAGAGACTTTTAGATCTTTTACACAGAATATAAACCACAGTTTGTGCATTTACCCTTTGCTTGCTGCTAAGACCATTCTGCATCCAGGCACGAGACAAGAGAATAGGAAATGCTTCATTGCCAACTCTGAGTTTATAGAGTTCCTGGTTTTTCTGTCCTGTCTTAGGCCATTAAATTAACAAGCACATTCATAAACACTTAGATCTGGTAAATTTTCAGATTTTGCTCGGAAGCCAAATATGACTGAAAGGATTTGTTTTATAGAATCACAGAATTATTCTGGGTTGGTAGGGACCTTAAAGCCCATCCAGTGCCACCCCCTGCCATGGGCAGGGACACTTTTCACTACCCCAGGGTGCTCCAAGCCCATCCAGCCTGCTCTTGGACACTTCCAGGGATTCAGGGGCAGCCACAACTCCTCTGGGCAACCTGTGCCAGGGCCTGCCCACCCTCACAGGGAAGAGTTTCTTCCTAATATGTTAGGGGTGGTCCTTATGTTATTGTGTGTCTCATGTCTTTCTAATGGAGCATAGAATGTAATTAATTTGCTATAAGTTATGGAACAGACTTGTGTTTTAGAGTGAAAATTTTAAAATGGTCAGTATTTGTTAGTGGAACTAGATCTGGATGCTGAATCTAGATCCAATAGAAACAAATATTCTAAAGCAGGTTTAATCTACTTCCCAGTCCTCTGAGATTCTCATTTCCTTTCATCATAAAAAGGGATTATTGTGTACTATAAACATCGAGATTTATCAGTTGCCAGTGATATTTGTTTCAAAGCCTGTCTCTACATGCATAATTGAGCATGGTTACAAATGGGGAGTAAAGCCCCTGACTTTTCCAGTAATTCAGTGTTTCTCTGTTTTCTGTTCAGGTCAGTTGGATTTGCAGCATTGGTTTCAGTGCTGTATAAGTGTTAGCTGTATGTTCTGTTCTTTTGAAAATACTCTCAGAAAACATCACTGCCGTTCTCCTGTGAGATTAAATTCTTTCTGCTGTCTTCTAGCTGAGCACATAAAAAGGATCACTTGCCTTGCAGCCTTTAAAATGTAGGGAATGTTTCTGTGCATGCTGGAAAATCTTGAGAATCTTTTTGGTTAGATGTATATGGTACATTTCCTGGATCTTATAGAAAGTAGTTCTTATGGCTCAAAGGTATTTGCTTCTTACTATGTGGGAGCACTCAAATACGCATTAGACTATTTTTATCAATATTATTGGAGAAGGAAATACCATTTGTAGTTTTAAAGTATCTAAGTATTTCAGATTGCTAACTAAGATTTCAAACTTGGGAAATAGGAAGCTTACATAAAGTGATGTGAGTCCTTGGAGATCGTTTTCCTTGACCTCTTTGATTTTGTTGTTTTGAAGGTCAATCATACGGGTATCTGGCGGGATGTTGCGAGGAATTGATGTCAAACCTACACAAGTATGTGACATAAACAGAAACATTATGTGCTGTATTTAATTCCAAAGAAATTAACTGCCAAACATCAAAACCCAGTAAGATTGTTGATGAATTTGGTGGGGAAGAAAATATGTACAGCCATAAAGCAAAGGGCAGAAGGGAGTTTTTGATAGTGGGAAAAACTAATGATGTAAGAAAGTACCAGAGACATGTGCATAGTTTTGGGAGGAATTGCTCTCTGCCCCTGACCATGAAAGTTAAATCAGGACTGCTCATTGTGGACTTTTGCATCTGTGAAATAATCCTCAGAGCATGGGTTGTCCAAAAGGGCAATTGTTCAGTCCCTGGAGAAAGGATCCCTTAGGAATCCAGGGAAGTGATTCCCTGTTGAGGAACAGGGCTGTGTGGGGCTCTCTGCTTAGTGCTCAGTGCTCCTTTGTACCTCTGCCCTGTCCTTGGCACTGGGGCAGCTGCTGAGGGTTCATTCAGGTCATGGTGGGCCTGGGAAGCCTATTCTTGGTGTGGGCAAAGGAGGGTCTCCACTGCCAGCACTTCAGTACCAGTACCAGAAGTCATTAACATCAATCAGTACCAGTAGCAGAAGTCATTAACATAAATCAATACCAGTAGCAGAAGTCATTAACATAAATCAATACCAGTACCAGAAATCATTAACATCAATCAGTACCAGTACCAGAAATCATTAACATCAATCAGTACCAGTACCAGAAGTCATTAACATCAATCAGTACCCGTAGCATGAATCCCCCAACCCAGTTTGCTGTTCAGTTACAAACCCACTGCATTTCAGCCCATCTGAGATCCTGAATCAGCTGAAAAGACTCAACAGGGCCAGTAACTTTCTTTTGAGTGGAAATGCTGATGCATGAAATGCTAAATGCTGTCCAATTTATTGACAGTTATTCTGTAACTAATAGATTGCACTTATCTAAAGATGAAGTCTATTAGTGTGGGATTTTCCTATGTGTAAACTCATGTAAAGTGGCTTGAAATTTGTAGAGCAGATACATTAACCACAGTTTGCTGCTGTCAGCAAAAGTTTTTGATTCCTTAATAATAACAGATTTTAAAACCCCCAGCAATTTATGTGTGGCCAATGTTTCAAAGACATGAGGAGTCCAGGAGGAAGTTTAGGAAGGTGGCAGGGCTGTGATGAGAACAAATGTCATTGTCGCTGTGCTTTGGTGGGAGCACAGTCCTCTGATTGCCTTGAATCACAGGAAAGCTTCAGTGAGCACTAATTCTAATTGGCAAAATTAATAATGAATTCACTTTCAGGGACTGGGATGTACCTGCAGCACTGACAGGAGCCTTTGGCTGTTACCAAGGATGCTCACTTTGGTGGAAATTAAGCTGAAGGAATACTTTGCATCCAATTTATGTGCCCGCATAATAATTCATCCTTTAAAAGACAAATCCTCCAAAGGAGAATCCAGTGGAGAACAGACACACAAATTCATTCTTACCTAGGTCAGAGCAATGGACAACTCTCATGTAGCACTGGCATCCAAAGGGGCACGTTGGGAAGAGATCAAAAGGAATTAAAGGTAGAATGGGTTCTGTGGTTGGAAATAGAGAATTGTCATCATCGTCATCATCGTCGTCGTCCTCCATATCTTGGAGCATCATATTCTTTAGTGTCAAATATGAAGGACCAGTGAGGGATTTGGCAGAGCACAAAGCCAAGAAGAGAAGGAGTGTGTATTCTTTCATATCTTCTTAATCAGAATAACCAATCTTGGAATGTAAACAAAAGAACAAAAAATAAACACCAGAATCAGTGAATAGGGAGCAAAATAGTTGTGAATATTGAGGTTTAGTTAGTATATGAAGGATGAAGAATATAAAAATAATCCTTTAAATATAGAATAATACTATAAAATTACACATAATGTAAACTTAAATTCATTTGACATTAATGTAATATCAAAGTATTTTAGTTTAGTTTACAAATAATATCATCATTTACTTCAAGCTTTGAAGTGGAATTTTTGTAGTAAACTTTACCAGAACTTGGAATAGGATTTATTTTATTCGTTCTCAATGAAAAAAATATTTTTAGTGGGATACATTGGCATATGTGCATTGCTTATAAAATTGGGAAGTACTTGATTAGCAGTGCATAAAATGAACTCAGATGGGTACTTACTAAGCACTAGGTATTCCACTCCCTACACACTGTAATTAAACTCTTCCTAGTCTAATCTGAAGTTTTCGGTCCTGACAACAACAGCTTTTCCCATGTTCCATCATTTGTTTATTGCTGCCATTGATAGAAGTTCACCTCTGCATGCAAACACATCTCACTGAATTGTAGAATCCCAGAACACTTTGGGTTGGGAGGGACCTTAAAGATCATCTCATGCCACCCCCATGCAGTGGGCAGGGAACCTTCCACTATCCCAGGCTGCTCCAAGCCCTGTCCAACCTGGCCTTGGACACTTCCAGGGATCCAGGGGCAGCCACAGCTTCTCTGGGCACCTGTGCCAGGGCCTGCCCACACTCACCAGGAAGAATTTCTTCCCAATGTCCCATCTAAACCTATTCCCTGCCAGTGTGAAGCCATTCCCCCTTGTTCTGTCATTCCAGGTTTTTGTAACAAGTCCCTCTCTGTCTTTCTTGCTGCCTCCTTCAGGCACTGGAAGGCCTCAATTCAGTCACCCCAAAACTTCTCTTCTCCAGGCTGAACAAACCCAATTCTCTCTTGACTTCTGTTTGAGGAGGGCTCTTTTCTCTGAGAAGGACTTGCATGTTAGAATTCCATGTCAGTGGAAATTGGTGACTTAAATTACATCCAGAAGAAAAGCTGAAATCTGATAGTTTTGTGTGTGAATTTTTCAGTAAACATAGGTTGGGGCTTTTCTGTTTGGTGGGGTTTTTTCCCTTGCTCCTACAAATCTAGGTGTAGAGAAGAATGGCGATAGTAAGAATTGCCACAGAATGCAACTCTGAAAAACGTTGTGGATTCAGCTCAGCGCAACACTCTTTTCCTCCAAAGCCCAATTCTAGAAGTCATTTGGAACCAAAAGTGTGTTCCACAAACCAAGAGGGGCTGCAGGAAATTTTATGGTGCGTGTCCTCTTTATAGAAGTTTTTTATTTAGACTATCGTAGGCCTCTTTAAGGAAATACTAAACGGGTGTCAATTCTTGTTTGATCACCTAATTAATGCTTGCTGATCTGTTTGGAGATGAAAAATGCTTTTATGTAGGCATGTTGTCATTGGTCCTCCACTGCAGGAAAAGGAGTGCTCTGGTTTGTACTGGGGTTTGACTTGGCTTATTAAAAATGAGGTTTTGTTTATAACACATTTTCTGTGCAAAGTCATTTTGATGTTTATTGGAGGGGGTCCATAACAGCATTAAATGCAAATATCTTGCATACCTTGCTGCTCTTGTATCTGTGTTTGTTTCGGGGAGTTTAAAAAGAAGAAAGCTAACAGTGTTCAGATAACATAAAAAGAATGCAGTGACTTCTTTCCCCCAAATATATGCCTGAAATCAGAATCACAAAGCACTTCGTATCTTGTAGGTAAACAATATACAGCTGAATTTCATTTCCCATAATATTTCAGTTGCATGCCCTTTCAGGTAGAGCATGTACTTTTACTGATGTAACAATCTCTTGAAAGAATCCTCACATGTGTTTTCCCATATATTTTCCTTCATGCTCAAAATCATGTTTTCCTGCAATGCTCCTAGAAAGAATTTTGTGGTTGTTCTTGCAATCCCTTGCAACGTCTGTCCTTGAAAGATTCTTTGAATATAAACAGTGCTGGGAAGAAGCACTCTTTTTGGTTTTTTGGAGAGAACTGTTGCCATCTCTGGCTGTGCACCTTTAGAATATTTGGCCTTTTCAGTCTTCTATTTCAGCTTCAGGAAAAGGCCAAATCTTCACTCTTTCAGTCATACCATCAATTAGGAGATGAGGAGCTGGAACACTTTCAGACTTGCAAGTTCTCCTTGTTCTTGGACAAGTGGTTTAATGGCTGGGCTGTCACACAAGGGCTCTCAGGCTCTCTGTTCTTCCCTGGCAGTTTAGGTCCGAAGTGATAAAATGCCCTGTGGTTCATCCAGTGATGAGACACTATTTCCATATGTAGGATATCAAGTGTGATCATGTCTTGGGACATGGACTTTCCAAGTCCCTGCTAACTTCAATTTGTGAGAGGCACTGGTCATGTAGTTTCACTGGATCTAAACGATAAACTTGCATGTATGTTCCTAAAATGTTCTTTTGGATCTGTTGCTAGGAAGTTCTCTTATGAAACAACTTAAAAATCTGTTCCCATACTTGCATCTGTAGCAAATGGATTGCATATTTCCTTTCACATAGCCAAAAATTGGGATTTCAAAGTATTAAAAGATTGAGGCTGTGATTGGAGTAGTGGCCAATTTAAACTCTTGGAAAACATGTGTTGCTCACAAAGTTCTAGAAAAGTGGTGTTGAAATGTGTCACTGATGATATATATTGGTTCTGTGCGTTAAATCTCTTGAAAACAACAAGTCTCTTTATGCAAGGAAACCTGAGTTGTAATTTTTTTTTTTTTTTTAAAGCAAAAGGTCTTTGCTTTGTCTTCCCATTTTGCCCTTAGGAAGTCGTTATTATCTTTGTAGTTGGGAATGATCATCAGGCTTGACTCCAGGTTTACGTTGGCCAAAGAAATGCCAAAGAATGGATCCTAAAGAACTGAGTTTCATGAAGGTGTGGGGATGGCTCTTTCCTGCCTGAAGTTTTAAATTTCCCAGTAAATAGATGCTGATATGACTCTAGGAAGATGCTCTGACTCTGCAGCTCTTCTCAAAGAATTTATGCAAACTTTCCGCATGCTTAAACTTCCAGAATAAGAGAATTAAAAGAAAGCCTAAAATCCGAGATCTAGTGATCTTTCTGAAAATACTGTCATGGAGATTTTATGAAATACTGTTTCAGAAGGGATAGGTACAGCTGTGCTGATGGTCCCCTGCTGCCACTTGAGCCTGACTGTGCTCCCAGGTGCTCTCTTCCAGCTCTCTGGTACCCACTCTTCCTCTCAGGCTGTTCACTGAGCTGGTTGAACTCACTACACCAGCACAAAACTAATGTGAACAGCAAAAAAAAAAACCCCATCATATTCTTTTCAAGTGAAGAAACTGAGTCAGCTTCGAGTACCAGAACCAGCACAAAAGAATGGGTGGAACAGCCTGGTTGACAGGGCTGGAACATTAAATGGAAAGAGAAGGAAGGAGGAGTGATGGGGGAGCCATTCCTGACATATTCAAGCTGTTAGACAGGCTGAAGTGCTCTGTTAGATAATCCCCTGAGCAGCTGGTTGTCACTTGGACAAAGCCTGGCTTTGTCCATTCTTGTTTTGACCGAGCAGAACATTGAGAATGAGTCTGACAAAGCTCCATTCAAGCTCCATTGTACCTTCTTTACGTCAATCCTCCTTATCCTTCAGCACGAAAAGCTTTTGAGTAGCACCTTCTCCCTGGAACATCAGCCACCCCAAGGTGAGGTGACACTGTGGAGAGTTCACTTCACCTGGAGAGATGCTCTAAGGTGCTTTCCTGAGGTGTGTAACTGTCCAAAAATCACTGCACTGGTTGTTTGGGACACACTTATCCTCACTAATGTGGTCAGCTATGCCCAAACTCATATTGCCAAACAACACACAGAACACAGGCACTTTTTATGCTATTAGTTATAATTTATAAATTATTAAATACAAGTGATGTCACAGTGTAATATAATATGATTTAAACCCCTAAGATTTAATGTGGAAAATTCCCATATTTCTGTGATGTGAAAATTCTAAACATGTGTTATGGGAAGAAAATCCCTTTCAGCGAGAACAGAAGTTGTGTTGTTAGTGTGGGATGAGTGTATAGAGACCCAACAACAAATAACTCTGAATTGCTTGGCAGCTGCAAACCAGTCCAGCAACATGGACTTTGATGCCTTATCAGTTATGATACTAAATGACTTAATATATCAAGTTTTTAAGTCTTAAAAAGACTCTAAATTATATTTAGAAATCTCTTCTGTTGCCAGTGTACAGAGACAAATTTCCCATGACATTGTTTCTGAAAAGGAAATGTTTAAATGACCCGGTGGTGGTCTTTGCAGAGGCAAAGACAAGTCCCTGTGTCCATTAGCAAATCATTGCTCTGTGCACAGATTTTGTCCAAAGAAAGGCAAGACCATAACTGTTTTGAAATCTATATTTAAAAATAGTTCTGGTTCTATTAGTCATTGGCCCATTCCAGAAATAAAAGGAGTTTGTTTAACTCTTTATCTACTCTATTGATTTACTAAAATTGCTGAAGAAAAACAGGAGGAAGGTTTTTTGTTAGTAAGAGATGTCTGTTGTCAGAAATAGTCCTAAACTGAAGTTGAGCAGTAATAATTAAGAGGAATGTTTACCAAGTAAGTTGTGTTTACAGAGTATTTACTTTTTATGGAGAGCTGCTTGACTCTTGTTATTGAATGATCTACGAGCATTTTTAAGTTGTAGCTCATCTACAGTTCATTCTTTCCTGGGTTGTTTTTAATTGCTTGCTGATATGTACTTAAAAAAACCCCTCCAACCTGAATACCAAATGATAGAAAGTTAACCCTGAGTTGTTACTGTAACAGCTGCTGTTGTTGTAGAGTAGATTTTCATAGATGGTTATAACTGAGAAAAAGTGTTATGGTCAATTGTAACATTTTTCTGACAAGTCTTTGATAATTAAATAATTCACTATAGCTCTATTTGTTTTTCAGCTCACATGTAGTAAACACAGAAGTATTTCAGCTGCAAGTAAAATTTCACATGTTCTATTTAAAAAGTGGCATTTCTAAATTATCTGATATTTTTAATCTGCACATAGTAACTGACAACCTTAACTCCTTGCTGCTATTTATATAGAATAGGTATTCAAACTGGACATACCTTGCAGGTTTGGAAGTTCTTCCGGAAGCACTGGGATAATCCACCTAAGGTCCTTATGTCCAGTTATTTCATATTACAAAAAAAAAAAAAAAAAAAAATTAAGGAAAAAGGAAGTTAGAGTGAGTTCTGTGAAATGAAAAGCATATATAAAGAAAAAGTCTACTTCCAAGCTTCTTGATCCTTCTGGCACTGTGGGTGATACCAGAGTAAAGTGCTGCTTCAGATTAGCCCATCTTAGTACTGAAGAATGATATTAAGGCGACTTGTTACCACTCATATGTTTTTCATCACTGCCTGTATTAGAGCCAAAACTTCTGGCTTAACTCTAGACGTCTAGTGGAAGACTTTATAAAACCTGTAGTTTAATAATAGTTGACATCAGGCCATTGGAAGTACAGTGAGGTCCATTTCAGGTCATTCCTGCTGTGGAATTCCACTTATTTATGATTTCACGAGCCATTATTCTTTTAAAAGTGTGACTTGAATAAAACTATAAAACTTCAGCCAGTGGCAGAATAAACCAGTAGCCTGCAGTGACCTGCAGGCTGCCAAACCTTTCTAAAGTTAGAAAATTAGGATTTTATTGTGTAGCTATGTATGAATTTTAGCCCTGCTTTCAGGAGGCAGCAATCTGGCTGGGGACGGTGGTTCAAGAATGTAAACTGTCCATCAGATTTTTAATGAATGTAGCTAATTTCTGTCTCTTGTGTGTGGGAAATAAAGCATATCTATTAATTAAAACAGAGATAATATTTGCAGTATTCTGCGATTGAAATTGTGGGTTTAAAACCAAGTCTTTGAGAATGTGCCCTGTTACAAAGTTTGTACTGAGGAGCACATCACAATATTTAGAAACTGGGTTATTCTTTGTTTACCATTCATAGGCCTCTGTTTATGTAAACTTCAAAAATGTTTAATTAATAGAGTTTACCTAAAGCAAGTTTCATAGTCAGGGAGGCACTTTGTGTCTTTAAATTTACAATGCATTATACCCAGTTCCATGCACATCTGACTTCATCTGTTTCTTTAATTAGCTCCTTTCTGTGTTAAAAGTCTGGTCTTGCTTTGCAAAAGAAAAAAATGCCTGGAAATTTTACTTAGGAATTTTTTTATTATTATACATGTAATGTGCTGTTTGCAAAATGCCTGTACAAGTTGCATAATAGCTATTTTGTCTACTCTTGCTTTCTTAAAGAAGAAAATGTTTCTATGCCAAAAATTAAAACTTTTAGTGCTATCAACGAAGACAAGACTTGTGTTACCTGCAGCACTGCTTTTGATGTGTTCCAGTTCCAGCAGCACAGATGAATGATGATAAAGAGTCTCCCTATCACTTTTCCCAAGGAATAAAATTACAGTTTCAAAAGCAATCCCATTCCCACTGAAAAATCTGAAGGATGATCTTAAGCTTTTTTGAAATCTCAAATTGCATATATCTGCATTCTCTTGCCTGCTTGTAGAAACCAAAGCTTCCTAAGCAAACACTCCCCTGTGTTTTGAATAGCTTGGTTTGGATGGGTTTACTTGAGGAAATTAGTATTAAATTGCTGTTTTAAAAAACCCTCCAACATTTTCTTGGCTGTTTAATAGAAGAGAGCAGGGCCTGAGGGTTGTGATATAAATGTACTGGTTTCTTTTTTCACTTCGTTCAGTAGCAAAGTGTTGAATCAGCAGTTTCAGCTCACCCTGGTTTTGCAGCAAACTATTCTTGAGGTTTAGTAACATCTCAATTTTGGATGAATACTCTGGGTTTTTATTATTATTTTCTCTTTTTAGTTGATTCTGGTGGTAGGAACACATTCCTATGTGTATAAAGTTTGTCATAGCCAATTACATAATGAAGACAACACACAAAGTGGTAGTATCTGGAAAAAATATAACATTCTTACCTTAAAGTGGATTATCAATCAATTTTGTCCAGTATATAGTATCAGTAGGGCAGAATTATATAGCTCACATGCTGTTCTTGTAATAGTCTTGTTTAAAGCTCAAGACATAGATCCAGTATTTTGATGTGAATATCATTGCAGTCTAGGGTAAAATGCCCAGAAATCACCTTCTCGGGTCTCTTGACTACTCAGTTCTGAACTTAGATGTTACTCTTAACAACAGGACTTAAAACTTAACCAGTGCCTCTCAATCCACTTTATGAGCCTGTTCTTTTAAACATTTGCAGCACATTTTCAGTGTCTCAGGTTTTTAATGTGTGATGTTGGGGGCTTAATGAAGAGAGAGACTCTCAAATAGTAGCCTGATGGTATTTTCTTGCAAGCAAATGTTGGTGTATTTTCCAAAGAAAGATGATGTGTTTAAATAACTAATAGATTATATAAGGTCAGAATGTTTGCTCAGAACTTTTCAGTGATTTCTGTTTCCACCAATTGGTTGAAAATTAGAATTCTGTCTTGCCTTAAAATACTTATGTAACATTTATGAGTAATGGAGATTGATTTTTGAGCAAAGAATAGAAGTACATCCAACACATTTCGTGGTTCAGAATGCTGTCACACTAGAGTGAAATGTGCAGATGAAGAAGAACTTGGATGGTGTTTTATATTTGAAATTATCAGTGATATAAACTGCTACCTTTGATTTCTTTCTTGAAAATGACTGTATTTTGTATTACTTGATATGTCTGAGAAAGCAAACATACGCTGCCATGTGTGGCTCAAGCTCCCATTGCAATCTCTGTTTTAAGCCACTCTTGTATACATTTGTTATTCTAAAGCAAACTAAGTACTTTTTCATTTTCTAGCACTGTTTATAAATGTGGTTTACATAATGTGATGAATCTAACATCAACTGCACAAAGCTGCCTTGGAGCCTGCCCATCACATTTTAATAACATGACATATTCCTTTCGTGCTCACAACCGGTCCATGTGCGCTGTGGTCACATATTTTGGTTTTAGCTAAATTTTGGCTCCTCTCAGGCTGGACTACACCATTTAACCAGCTGGGTATACAAAATCTGCCCTTCAGCTTCTTGTAGTTCAGTTTGATTCTTCAGTAGCTATATATAAATATATTAAAACTTTTATCATCATGCATGAATCAACTTTTGCTTGTTAATAGTTTTTAGCATGTTTTTGGCAGCTGACTTTAAAACTGCATCAAAATACAGTTTCCTTTGCAGTTCAAAGTCCTCAGTCCCTGATGTTTGTTGGCAACACAGCAATGTTGCAGGGTGGGTCAGAACTGTAATATTGAGAGCTTGTGTACAAAAAGAGCCATAAAGTCAAGTGTACGTGTCCAAACATCCATGGGACTGTCAGGCTCATCATGGCTTTTCTGGATGCAAGGATGTGGTGACCTGGAATGACTGGGGAGGGAAAACATCACCTGAAGGGTTTTTCATCCTTGCAGACACTTTCTGTTACCTCTGGAGCATCACTTCACTTTGTTCTATCCCAGGCTACAGATTCATGCCATTTCCTCACTGTGGGAATGCCAATTTCAGAAGCTCCCACCTGGCTTATTCCCACCTTGATGCTCTTCTCCTTGGTCCTGTGAAAAGGTTTGTGCACCAAACTGGATCAGGAAACTGCTTTGCCTGATCACTGAAGGTCTTGAAATTAGTTTTGGTGTCTGTACATGTCAATTGTCAGTCGTGCCTTTGATGCTGCTCGCAGGTTTGGATAATGTGACATGGCATTTTTATGGAATATGGGTATTTATCTGCCTTAGAGACATTGGAAACACCAGACATTCTTTCATGGAAAATCAAACAGTAGTTAAAATCAAAAACTCTGCAACCAGTGCCAAACTACTGAATCACTCCAACAATAAGTTCTAAAGGAAAAATTTTCTGTTCCAGAATACAAGCTGGAACAACACTTCCTCACAGAATATCAAGCATTTACTCTGCCAAAGTTCAACAATGCCTTAAAAAAATCCCAAATCTTGATCACCTGCAAATGCTGCATTTCCCCATTTTCCCTTTTGTTTACCAAAGAGGATGAATAATATGGAATGTAAATGAGTTCATGTTCTTAGACAGCCTTTGGGTAGATTTTTGTTGTTCAGAACATAGAGGCAACACTTAAAGTGGTGACTGTCATCAAGTTCCAGTGAGCTGTTCGTTTTAAGAAAAAAGAAATGTGGCCATCTAGTCCAGAAAAAAAAAACATATATATATATATATATATATATTTAAACCATGTTAGAGTGAAAAGATAGTATCGTTTAATTTGGAATTAATTTTCCCTAACTTTACTTATCAACAAAAGTAATTTATATTAATTAACAATCTAAAGGCCCAAAAGAAGATGACTTTGACTCAGTTTGGGATTGACTGTTAGAAGTGAATATCACATTCCTGAGATAGTAATTAACTAAAATTTGCTCTTCTTTGTCTAATGAAGAACCTGGGTCTGTAAATGTTTGCATGTACTTTGAGCACATCTGTTTTGTAGATGGAAAAAGTAACAAGGTCTCTAGGAAGGTCTCCAAACTCCATTTGTTTGCAAGTTTTGAAACACAATTTTTCACTTTGGAATAGTAGGAATGAAAGCATTTCTTTTATTACAAATCATTAGTATCATTACTACTAATAAGGAGGGTATACTCTGATTCAAGAAGTGATTTCTCTGTCATATTAATTAACTCAGCCTGTGTTCAGATGTGTTTTTATCCGTGGGAATTTTCTGGGAGGGCTTCATTTGTTTCTCATCAACACAAAAGCAGTAAATCTGTCATGCAGGGTTGGGTCTGGTTCTAAGTACTCCCAAGAAATTGGGAGCCTTCTGAAAAAGTCTGATTTACTTTTAGCTAGTGACTGCTGCTACAGTTTTAGTATTACTTTCTCATAATTATGCTACTTTTAAATTGTAGCTATTATATAATCTGTATTAGGTTCCAGTGGGCATTTTTAAAAAGGCAATTGAACTTGCTTTAATCACTTCTACACTATGAAGTATTTTGTTGATTTTAGCATGCATTTTTTCCCCTTTCAGCTGTAGGGGAAAATCACAAATAAATCCTATCACTATATATTTTTTTAAATGAAAAATAAACAAAATAGGAAGATAAAGACTCCTAAATGAAGCCAAAAGACCATGTAGAAACTATAGCAGAGAAGGGTTGTCAGACAGATGTCCTAATAGACTCTTTCCAAAGGTATCTGTTTCCAAATACAAGAGTGTGTTAGCTAAGAAGCTTGGTACCATGGATGGGTTTGTACTGCTTTTTGTCAGAGACAGAAATCCACTGGATGACAGAAGCTCCTTTTACCACTCAGTGGAAATATTTATGTAAATTGAAAGAAAACATATGTCATAATTGCATATTGACTTGTGGTATGGAAAAGGAGATCTTTTTTGTAGAACAGTTTGTAAAGTAGAGGGTATTATTTATTTCTTGAACACTTTATTCTAGAAAGGATGATTTCCATTTGGTTTTACCACAGCAGAACAAAGGAGCCTTGACTTCAGAAAGTAACTTACAAATTAATAACTTACATTTTGTTTAACAAGCAAATTATATCTTAATTTCATAGAATCACAGAATGATTTGGACTTGAAAGGATCTTAAAGATTATCCAGTTCCAACCCCCTGCCACAGGCATTTCTCAGCATTTAATTCATATTGTGACTACACTTTTGCTTCATGGTTATTAGAATTACTCTTTTTTTCCAATGAACGGATAAGATGTATATCTCCTCACATAAAAACCAGAGGATGTTCTTTGCTCAGGTTGGAAAGAAATTAAATTCAGCCAAAATGGGAATTAATCACTGTTTCTGTCATTTAAGGTTTCACCAGAAGCTCTCAAAATAGCCTTCAAAATAAACACAGAGTACAGGCAATGCAGATTAATTTGAACCCATATGTTGTCAAGAAAGAGAGTAATTATTTTGATGTTTCTAATGCTAAAACTAGACCAACACTAAAGAAATCAGTGGGTGGCAAGTTCAAAACAGAAGGAAATACTTCATGAAACATTTATAGCTCAGCTGTGGAAAGGTGCAAGAAAGCGAAGTGGATTTTAATGTTTCATATAGACCCAAAAAGTAGTCAGTCTAATTGAAAGAGGAAAAGTCTTGCTTCCTGAGTTCTCTGTAATGAGAGCCAAAGTGAGCTGGGAAAAAAAGGGAGAAAGAGTTTTCCCTGGAAGACTTGTAGTGAATAACCTGAGTAAGTCCAGAACCATCCTGCATTAGAGGAAAGCCATAGATGGATGTTTATACAGAACTGTCAGTGAAAAGGGGTTGAGAACCACAAAATGTTCCCAAGGGCTGTCACTCCCTGTCAGTTTTTAAGGAACAGAATTTGTGAGGCCAGAGGATTTAAGGTAATGGCATAGCCAGCTTTCAGGGGTTTGGAAAAATTCTTGTGAAAAAAATAAGTACATTTTAATCCTTTTTCCTAATTTTAATCCTTTAAAAATACCATTACATAACACACTTAGAAGATTCTTGTCTTTGTTGATAGTGTTGTTGAAGATCTAGTATTTCCACAGCTGTGTTCTGTATTACTCCTTTGAGAAAAATATCTGTCTTGTGGAAAAAATAAGTCAGCTTTTATGCATTACTATCATATGAAAAACTCTCACAGAGAAACATAGATTTTTTTTTCAGTAATATTGCATGGAACACCTACAGATTTTTGTGTATATATTCATAATACTGCACACTTGGAATGAAAATTCTTTTCACTGAATTAACAGAACTGCTTCAAAGTACTTTGTAGGAAACACTGTGTTATGAGCTGCTCTGAATAACTCACTTTATCAAAGATACATTAATATAAATAACAGCCTAAAACAGAAGTAATGAATCACAAGTTTGCATTCAATAACTGTGGAAATCTGCATCCTGTACAAAGAGTTAAGCACCAAACAAATGGGAATTCTACCAAACTACAGTAATTGTTTACTCAGTGGCTGTAGGAAGTTCCTTACATAACAGACTATAAGAGAATAAATTACAAGGTAAATGGTTTTTAAGATGAACCTTTTAAATAATCCAACTCTGAATGCTTTAATTTACTTTAATCCTTAGGGAAAAGGTTATTTATTGAATGGAGCCAGGATGGCTCAACCAGACTGGAAGAACATTGTCTGGGGGGATTTTCTCAACTCTTGAGTATTTGTTCACTTGTAGAGACTACAGAGAATGTGTCCACTGGCTGGCAAAGCCATAGGAATGGAGATGAAGCCCTGGGCAGGAATATCTCTGGCCTTTATGGGGAAAGTGAATAGCACAGCCTCTGCACCTCCCAAGCACCAGGTGATTTCCTGAGTCCAGCCTAACAGTTGTTGGACCTTCTCAAAAATAATAAGGCTCCTAATAGCCAAAACAGTTTTGCAGAGTTTATGCTGTTGTAGGAAAGAGAGAAATGTTTATGAAGGAAGCTGCAGTCTGGGGAAGAGGCATTGTTCCTTTTTCTTGACATTAATATGGTCTTCAAATTAGTTGTAATACACAACATTTCCCAAGATTAAATTGAAGTTTCTGAATACAGAGCTTTGAAGTCAATGCCCCAGATAAACCTTATTACCAATAGAATTCCCAAGTAATAATAAGTAAAAATTGCTGATTTTAGTCACCAGCACAGTTGATTTTGGGGTAGCCCTCTGGATTCCCACAGAGAGGCTTCAATGAAGGACAGACCTGTAGGAAATACAGCTCAAACTCTGCTGCTGATTTTAGTGAGGGACTGAAATGGGATGGTTTGTGTGAGCTCTGTGGGCTCAAACAACAATATTCAGCTACTGGGCAAGAGGTGAAGCTGCCCTCAGCCTCCAGCCCATCTATCTCTCTGTTCAAATGAGATTCCCCTTTGTATTCTGTATTATTATTATTATTATTCCCCCTTGTTATCCTGTATTACCCTGCAACACCCCACTGTGGGAATTTTTACCAGCTGTGACTGCAGAGCAGAGGCAGTTGTGTGCTGCTCCAAGGAACTCCAGAGCAATGACCAGACTGTGTGTTGGGAAACTTTATGAACTGTTCACAGGCTGATAAAGTCAGTGAATACTTATGGAAATGTGGAGGATTCTGTCCAGCAGCAGTTAGGCAGGATGAGGAAGGATGAGGCTGGGCTCTGTGGGAAATGCATAAGCAGAACTGTCCTGGACCAGGTCAGAGCCCAGCTAGGCCAGTCCCCAGCGCTGACAGTGACATTTCTGCAGAGAAAGGGCTTTGCTGTTTCTGGGCCTCCTTTGCTTTCACTTTCCTTGAAGCAAAGTAAAGCTGTAGTTTGGGACAGATGTTTCACTTAAATTCCAGATCCACCCTGAGGTAGTTTGGCCTTTTTCTGCCATTCCCAAGGGAATGGCTGGAGCTGTGTCAGGCGAGGTTTAGGTTGGATATCAGGAAGGTGGGTGGTGGGCCACTGACCAGGCTCTTCAGGGATAGGTCACGGCCTCAAGGCTGCCAGAGCTCCAGGAATGTTTGGACAACACTCCCAGGCACAGGGTGGGATTGTTGGGGTGTCTGCAGGGCCACGGGTTGGATCAATGACTCCCATGGATCCTTTCCAACTCAGAATATTCTGTGATCCTTTTAAGACTGATCAAACATTGTCCAGTTGAGAGAAGCACATTTACTGTGTGAAAAAGTTCACACCATAGAGGTAATGGATCTGTTGGTTTACTTTTGCTTTACTAACTGGAGTATTTCAGTATCATAAAAGCGATGATAATTTATCGTTAATTGGTTTCTGGTGTGGTCAAAATGTTCTATGTAGCACTCAACTCTGTAAGTTCTTTCAGAGACACACAACTGTGCAAAATGTGTTCTTAAAGGTAATTCAGTGACCCAGTAACTCTTGCATCATGTAGAATGGAAGGTTATTATGAAGAGTTCTGCTGGATGTTCTCTCTTCACCTATTAAAGTGAAAAGGAAAGAACAGTACTGTGTCTTTATGGGTCTCTCCTGATGAAATTTTAATGTAGAACAGGGTGTCCGTTAGCGAGGAACATTGCATCTGTAATGAGACTTTGTAACCAGGTTTTTGGGAATGTTAAACAGTACAATTCCATTGCATTTCATTATAGCAGTTCTAACAAAATTGTTCAAGTTATGCTTGCAGGCATTTGAGCATAGCTGCTTGGTACCTGAATTGGTATAAAACCTAGGAGTAGGATGTTAATTTACTGGGGGAAATAATAAAAAGCTAGATTCATTTTGATCATATGATTGTTTCTTAATGTGGAAAAGGAGATCTGTTTAATACATTTTAGAGGTTTTTAAGTGACGTCTTCACTACTTTTAGATGGAAAAAGCATTCCAACATTTTTCCACAATACTTTGGGGCCTTGAGACTGAACAGAAGTTGTTGACATCTTTAAATCAGAGCTCTTATTTCACGTCTGCTGTTTTTTCCCTATTTAAAATGATCTTCAGTGTGCCAAGAGTAGTAAAATTAAAGCCTTGAAATAGAGTTTGGGATCCAATGGTAATTAACTATAAGAGAGGGGTCATGTTACTAAAGATGCAATAATAGCAGAGTTCTCTTTTGTTCATTAGGAAACAGAAAAGTGTATCTGCTGAGCAAGTCCAACATACTGTTATAAATATTTTTGCGTGGATGTTTGTACCTTTCTCGCTTTACAAGCAGACAGTGAGACTGTTATGCAGGGCTTCTTCCAAATGAGAGTTGGTTACATGGTTCACTAAACCTTTAAATGCTTCCTGCAGCCAAAACCAACTGTAAAGGAAATCTCTTTAAAAACGTTCACTGTTTCCAAAGGGTTGGCTTCACCTCTGTGGTTGGGATGTTCTACAAGGTGGTCATGGTGTCATTCTCATCCCTTAGAGCATTGATTTGACCCAAAGTTTGGTCTTCCAGAACCTGATCCATGACTTCAGTGAGGAGAGGTGGTGTGGAAGTTGTAACAGATGTTGGTACCCCAAGTTCTTTTGACGTTGGTTGGTTAAGGCTGTAAATCCAAAGCAGATCCCTAGGGTTACACTACACAACTGAGGAGAGATTTTGAAGCTTCCTGAGGAACCTTCCAGAACAGCAGAAACTGTATTGACCTGCCAGTCCACAGTTGGCAGAGTTGTTCTCTGCAAACTGCTTCATGCAGAAGTTATCAGGGTTATTGTGTAAAATTATTTTGGTAGTATTTACTTGTAATTTTACTTCTTTCCTTTCTGTAGACTTGTTGGAAAATTGTATAAATTGGAATATAAACATAGTACTTAAATTAGAAAATGTTTTCTCAGGAAAGGTTCCACCAGTTAACGCTGGTATTACCACATGACACAAATGATAAACTGTTTATTTTCTTGCTGTGATGTAACCATTTATAAAGCTGTGACTTGAGAGATCATAAAAGTTCATTGATTTCCTTCAGTAAAAGCACAAATTTTTGGTAGAGAAATTTTAACATTGTGTTTCCTAGTTCTGATAGTTATTTTCTTTTAGCATGCTAAGGGGTTTTTGCAGTAAGTGCAAGCATGATGGATATTTCAGAATCAAAATTCAGAAATTACATCATCTCTGTAGTGTTACTGTAATAATGAATTAACTGAGTGAAATTCACTTTGTCATGGGCAAAGAGAAAGCAAGTGATCGCACAGCAACTCCTTTTAGGGGCAAAGTTGAGTGACTAAAGCTGAGGGTTTAGTTATATTCTTAAATCCTAAAATCTCATCTTATGGAGGGTGTGCCTGGGGGACACCGTTTGATCTGTTGTGTTTGAGTAGAATTGTGTTAATAGAAATAAAAATAGATGTCATAAGCTTCAATTTTTACATTTAATGGTTTTATAATGAAACAATATGAAGAAACACACTGGTACCTTACTATAGTATATAATATACAGTATCATATTTATGGTAGTAGGAAGGGTTTAAATCAGGAATAAGCAGACCAGTGAGTAGAGAGAATAAATAAAGTTGCATTTCTAGAGATGGCAATGCAGAATTGGGGGGGTTTATTTGGTCTTCTGTGGTTTAAGAACAACACTGCAATAGGATCTTATGCATGAAAATGAATGTGGGGAGAGCTGCCTTGTGTTGATGTAGTTGTTTTCAAGGTGAACATGTTCCAGGTGGGAATCTTCATTCTCCTCCTCACTGTGGTCATGCTCATCCTCATGGTTGGCCTGAGTCCTGCAGATGCGTTCTGGGGGCACTGTCCTGTGACACAGGGGAGGAATCATGTTATAATTACTCCAGATAACTCTTAACTTCATCATTTATTTTAGAGTTGCTGTCTATTTAGATATTTGAAAATGTTAACTTAATCAGTACATTAAATATTCTCAATTACATATGTACTGAGGACTTTCAAAAGCCATTCTTTTTAACATTCTCTCCTTGCACTGCTTCCTCATTTATACCATGTACTGAGTTATCCTGAGGAAAGTATTGCCACGTGTTGCTGAATGAAGACTTTGTCTGACACATGGGAATTCCCTCTTTGTCATTCCTTACAAAACAGCACAGAGGGCCTGGATTGGACACGTGGCTCCTCAGCTGGGGCTGGTGGAACCTGCTCACCAGGTGACTCCAGCTACTGACTCCTCCCATTATTTTGTTATCACTTTGGGCTTTCTCCAAGAGCAGAAAAGCTTGTGATTGCTGGTGATGGGCATTTTCAGTAACTGTGAGAAATGGTGAAGTCTCACTTTTTTCATATTAAGAAACACTGCAGAAGAAAACTTAGGATTCAGCTCCTCCTTCAGATTTTTTTTCTTAACAAATATTTACTTAAAAATAACAAATTCCTAAAGCAAAGCATGTCTTATTTATTTTAATGTAATTAATGTAACCAAGAGCTTGGAAAGTACCTTATTTTATTATTGTTCAGTCTTAGAAAACGTAGTTTTCTCATTTCATCAATCCCAAAGGGTACAGCCTTCAGTTCATTGTGATCCAAGAAGAGCTCCCTCAGGGAGTGGTAAGCTCCAAAGAATGACACGGGGTCGATGCCATCATCGGTGAGTTTGTTAAAGGACAGGTAGAGATACTCCAGCCCTGGCCTCATGTGGCCAAACACATAGCCTGGAATTCTTTCAATCTGATTTCCTATAAGTACCAGATGGAGTAAAGATTTTGGCAGATAGGAGGGAACATGATATAACTTATTGTAAGAGAGATCGATTGACTCCAAATTCCTGCATTAAAGGAGAAAAGAAAAGGAGAAAAAAAAAGGCTGAAACCCCTCTGAGCTCCTGCCCTGGCAGTGCTGTGTTCAGTACAAGGCTCTGCTTTGAGGAATGAAATTTCCAAGGAAAAATTTGTTTCTGTTAACGGGGCAGAATGTGTTTTATGGAACATGGTCATGCATAATTACTCTGGGAAAAGACAGAATTAAGTCATGAATTACCAATCAGGCACAATGATTTCGTTCATGGGAAGAGATCTTCAGTCATGAGGACGGGAGGGGGGCTGAACAGGAGAATCCCAATGGACTGATTTGGGATTGCTGCAATAATGAGTTACACTGAAGAACTGGAATAACCTTGGGATTTCAGTCATTATCCCATTACCAGGGAGTTTTAAGCTTTGTTCTGAAGCCCATTTGAAATGGAACTGTGTAAATGAATCAGTCCCATGTGCTTCACCTCCAGGGATGAGAGAACTGTCAGTAGTAACAGTGTGGTTGTTTTCAGCTTAAGGAATTTACAAGTCCAGGAATCAAGGGATGGAGCTGCAGCTGCCAGGTACCCTGCTCAGCTTGGTAAATTATTTAGCAGGAAAATCAAAAGCTCTATCATCTTTTACTATTTACATTCTCATTGCTCGCTCTGCTTATATTCTACTCTTAGACAATGCAGCTTCACAGTCTTCCCTTCATCTAATGTGTGTTTATAATTTTTAATCCAATGGGAAATAAGGCTAGGAGAGTATTAAATTATTTTTTAATTACCTGTGAGTTAATTAGGTATCAATACTAAATTACCATATAATTGTGTGTAGCATTATTTATAATTAATGTTCATTTTTGAATGGGTGGTCAGAAAAACATATTGACTTTTATGTTAATATGGTACAGATTTGAGGTGAAAGATCTTTCTATTTGACAGCTGACTGACTATCTCCTAGATTATACAGTTAGGCAAAGGAAATTTAGAAAAATTATCAAAGGAAAACAAATCAAAGCATAATTACAACTCTAAGTTGAAAGTAATGAAGTGCAAATATTTATTTGCTTATCTGACTCCCTAAAAAGAGAGAAAAATATAATAAATGTACTTTAAATGTCTGGTACTTACTCTTGGTTTATCCAAGCCAAAGGTGCTATCCTGTGCTCTTCTAATTTGTTATGCTTTAGCCCAATGATGTTGATGTTTCTGGTATGGTTAAAGCAAATTTCTGACACTTCTTCAATTTGATTATGTTCAAGATATAACTCCTGTAAGTGCATTTGGGAAGAAAATTTGTGAGATCAGAATAGGCTGGATTTTCCCACTGCAAATTCCAAATGGAGCAATTATCTGTCCCCTGGATTACCTGGGCTATCTGTTAATTCTGAATCTGAACCAGAGTCAGTTTGTAGCTGGAGTGGGACCTTCAGAAAAACAAATTTTCAAAGCAATTGTTTTGTTTTCTCTTTTGTGAGAATACTGATTGCTTTGAAAGGGCTAACAGAAGGAATTGCATCATTTTGGATGTTTGTTGGGGGGGTTGTTGTTAGTAGGGGTTTTTTTGGTTGTTTTGTTTTCTTTTTACCTCAAGAGTAGCAGGAAGACCTTGTGGGATAATTCTGAATTTATTTCTTCCCAGTCGCAAATAAGAAAGACTTTTCAATGGATAAAAGGCCAAAGGACTGACATTTGCTTCACTAAGTTTATTTCCTTCTAATTCCAGAGTGACCAAGTTCTTTAAATCTAAGGAGAAAAAGTTTCATTTCAGTTAATTAATGCCATCTTATATCTTGTTAAAACACATGTTCATAATTCGTCTTAAACATTACCCCGATCATTTCACAGCAATGAAAACATAAAATGAACTGATTTTATTATCTCATAATCATGGAATTATATTGTTTATAAGTTTGTAGAGCTGTAGAGATTGACCACAGCTTTATTTACATTTTCCTCTCCCAGTCCAAAAGGGCAGCAGCTGATCCAGTTTAGACGAGACCCTTGTAGCAGGAGAGGAAAGGAAGCACAAAAGTCCATCAAATTCTGACATGGACAGTGCCCTTTCTTTTTTCTTTCTCTTTTTTTTCTATCAGCCTGTGTTTAAACTGGCTTAAAATGATCATGGTTGACTCCAGTTATATTCTGCCTTATTTCCCATGGACATCAAATTCCGTTCACTTCCATGCAATTTAAAAACAAGTAAAATGGTTTCACCACACATAAAGCCATCAGGTTAAAGGTGGGGACAGTAGGTGTCTTCAACATACTTCAAATTCACCTCCACTTAGTGACCTTAAGTATAAACTGCTTTGGGAGAGGAGCAGTTGCATAAGGGAAAATATAATTTCAAAATACTTTGTCATGAAAATCTTTCAGCTTTTGTTGCCTTTTGAAAACATAGCACTTTAAAGCTAGCAATTAATTTTCTATGTCAAACCAGGCACATTTGGTCCAACATTCAGCTTTTCATATTTATTTTTAGCTTTTCATATGATTGATATTAGTTTTTTTAAATACCTTTTAAGCCATCCTCATCAATGGCATGAAGTTGGTTGTCATTTATTTTTATTTCTTCCAAAGTTGATGGCAATTCAGAGGGAATAACTACCAGCATATTTCCATCCAAATACAAACGTTTCAGCTTTTTCAGGATCTTATCACAGGGAGGAAGAAGAGCACTTAGATTATCAAAGTGTAAACTATGCAGTTAAATATACATTTAAAATTTTCTTATACACATATTTTGTGAGGTTTTTCAGCAGCAGTGCAGTAGTACCCAGTGTTTTGAATTAAGAAGTATTGTTTTTCTCCTGTCAGTCTAATTAATAGGTTACTTTCTGCTAAATATTAACAAAAATGCCAGTTAATGTCACATGTAACTGGAAGAGCTTCCCCACAGCCCTGTTGCAGTTCCCCAGAATCATTGTTTCATTGTTTGCATTTCTGCTGCTCTGTGAATTGTGGAAGCATTGCCTCACTAAACCGTGCACTATTTAGGGCTTCAAAGTACATGCATTTAGAAATTATGTGCTTATCCTCTTCAACTGTGAGCAAACTGATTATTTTCTGTAGATCTGCAAATTTACTCAGGCAGAAGGACTGCAACTTTCAGTAACTGAGGATTTTTATGCTTAAACCAGCTTAAAAACTGGTATGAAAAATATCACATAAATTATCTTAATTTTAATTGATTATGGTGAGAGATTTCTCTAAGAAGCTATTGAATTATATAATGTGCAAAGTGGTTTAGATCCATAAACTGAAAAGCAGAAAACATTCTTTTAAGCAATAATTATTGAGAGGGTAGCAGAAGAGTAAGGCTTTCTTACTTTGAATGCTTTGGGACCTATGCCAGGAGAGGTAATGTTATTTTTACTCAGATCAATCCATTCCAAATTAGGTATCCCATTGAATGCTTCATCTGAGATAGTAGTGATGCTATTTCCTGGGACAGAAGGCAAGAAAAAAGTTTGAGTTATGAAATGCAGTCTGCATCTGAGGTGTGTAATACTGCACCTAGAAAATATATCACAAAAATAGCATTATGGACAGTAATTTTGTGTAGAACTATTCCTCTTAGTATTTAAATGTTGGCATGCAAATCTAATGTTCTTCATTTCTTGTTTTAAAGGTTTGGCTGTAAAATTAGTTCTAAAATTTTTCTCTGTTAAGGAATGGCAAAGCATTAACAGTGCTGTTTGAGTGCATTTGAGGGTGGATGACGTTACAGAAGTCATGCAAAGTAGACCCATTAATTACCTGTAAGGTCTAAACTTGTTAGGTCTGGATCTGAGATGGGAGGTATTTGTGTAAGTTTGGCATTAATGCAGCTTACTGTGGTGTCCGAGGTGGAACATCCAGATGGCAAAGGAGGAGCTTCCATGGGTGGAACAGGAATTGGGAAATGGGATGGAATTCTGAAAGCACCATCATCTTCATCACTTTCATACTGCACATCTCCTGCAGCTGTCCTGGGGACAGGCAGCTTCTGTTTGCGACGCCCTTTGTGTCTCTGGCGATTCTTTTTGCCTTTCCTTTTCCTTCCCCCTTTCTTGTGACCCTCCTTATCTCTAATTTCTATCACCTCTGTTGGAAGCAGCTCATCCTTTTCCATTTGAGTTCGTGCTGATGGCAGAACATTGGTGGTGTCGAGGTCCTTGGGGTCTGGGGAGTCACCAGACAACTCACTGATGTCATCCAGTGAAATTATACTGGAGTCCAACGAGGAGGCTAATGAGGAAAAAAACCCAAAACAACACAAAAAGAGTCTGATGAAACTAAAATATTAGTTAGCACTGTTTCCCACATACAGTAAAAAATTATGACTATAGAATATTATTCCTCTTAGAATACGATTTGAAGAATAAGAATGTGGTCTTAAATTACTGCTTGAGAAAAGAAACACTTGACTGAGAAATCATTGAGGTAACCGTACAGAACAGTTTGTACACAGCTATAATTCCTGACAGCTCCAGACAAAATGGTGGAAAAATTAATATAGCCTTCTTTATCTTCCTTTTTGACTTATTATTAATTACAGGTTTTATGTTGGTGGAGGTGTCTAAAGAGGAAAAAAAATGTGTCTGGGAGTGGGAGGTAATTTGGAAAAAATTCACGAAGGTCAAGACTTTGTTCTCTTCCAGAAGGGACTGTCAGGGCAGGAGTTGGCTGCAGGTGGGGATCTCACCAGGGAAATGCATTAACTCCATTACCAAAATGCAGTTTTTACTTCCATAATAGGACAATTCTAATAAAAGGAGTTTAAATGTCTCAGTCAACATGACTTTTACAGTTCTGCAGTGAATTCCAGTAATGTCTCATCTCAGAGTGTCACACTCACACACGAGGATAAACACTTCTTACAGTAGGAGGAGATGGATTTCAGTACTTTGCAGATGTAAAATATTGGGAGTGTGGGAAGGAAAAGAAGGAAATCACATTTCATATTGATCTCTTCCATTCCCTCTCTTTTTAAACGTACAAATTTTATTTCAATTATTGTGAAAAACCAAGATTGTAGTTCTTGGGCATCTCTTGTGAATTGACTTTCTTCTCTTGATTTACATCAAATTGCTGCATGTTTTTGCACACCTAAAAAAGATTTACCACTCTTTATGTCCAACACATCAATAATGGCCAGTAATTATTAATTGATCCTTTATAAATGGAAGTGGAGTAGAAAATATAAGTAGATGTTATTTCTTTGTACATTTACAAAGTTCTGTAAAGGTAGGGGAGAAGCGGAAAGGGGAAGTAAAAAAGAAATAGAATTATCTTTACTATTGCATACTTAGCATCATCTTTTCTTCAAACTCATCTAACAGAGTACTTGGAGAAACCGAGGTCAACTTGAGTAGAAACTCTGAAGAGCTGCTTTTATCATGGAATTCAGGAGAGTGCGTGTACCTTGCAACTCTCGGGATCATTAAATGCAGTTAATGTTTAAGATTTTAAACGAGGCAGTTTCAAAACAGTAAATCCCTGGTGTCCCATACCAGTCTCAGAACACACTGGGCAGCATTCTCCTGCAGGAATGATGGTCTGGGGACATTTCAGAGGGTGACACATGGTTGTGTCACAGATCACCTCTCCCTTGGAGCAGAGACAGGTGACACAGGGCTTGGGTGACCACACGGCTTTGTCGAACATGATCATCCCATTAGCTGTGCACTGCCCCTTCTTCCCTAGGAACAGAAAATGGAAACTGGATTTAAACAGCTTAAAGTAAACCAACAGTGTTCATTTAAAACTTTGGAAAGCAGCACTGCTATTTTGTCCTCATTTTGAAAATATGTAAAATACATCCTACTCAAATATGTAAAATACACCCTATATCCTTACTTTTCATAGCTGTATTTTCTTCAGCTTATTAGTAATCTCCAGCTATGCAAAACTTGAATAGTTTTTCCAGACCTTCTTCTATTCCTCTCTTCTACACTGGAGATCTTTTCTAGTATCTTGCACATTAAATGAGAAAGTTTTATTAAGGCCCTGCCAGAAGGGTTACCTGGGAGGGTAACAATATTCAGTCTATGGTGACAGTTTATGAGCTTGGTGGAAGTAAAATCCATTCTGGGGTGACTGATGAGATGGCAAAAATCTCCAATTCCCTCCAACTTGCTCTATCTCATTAAAAAAACACACACACACACACAAACAAACAAACAAAACCACAAACAAACAAAAACCAAAACCACCTCTTTGCTAGAAAAGCAGCAATCTAGACAACTTGTGCTATGAAATACTCTGTCTCTCAACTTTCTGGACGTGTGTATATAAAAGATTGAGATCTCCCCAGGCGACCAGTTGAAATTTTCAGAAGTAAATGTAATTTTGTAAGTTCTAGTCAGATATTCAGGGGAAGTGATTTGGAAAACACAGAGACTTGGGAAGGAAACTGATTCCAGTCTCCCTTTCCTTCCAGTGGTGGAGTTTACCTCAGCAGAATTTTTCCTGGGCAGTTCTCACCCAGACTCCAGAATAAACATTGTACTTTAGCATGATGCTTCTTTATTTTTGGTCTTTTGAGAGAAGGAAAACCAAGCTTGAGATTCTTCATCCCACACAAATATTCCTATTTTTGTGTGTACTTCTAAATCTTGTTGAGATGCTGAACTCCTTCATGCCTTCCTTTTCCTTTTTCTAATCAACCTAAGAATGCATTGCTGAAATGTTGTTTCAAGATGAAAACCCATTTCCAAGTTAACTTTGTACTTCCCTGCATATAAAGAAAAAGAAATTTTCTCTTTTCCTATTCAGTTTGACTTCCTCCTTCAGATAAAAACTGACATGGTGGAAAAATCTTATCTCACCTGAATCTGCATGCCAAGAGACTTTCACTTGTGGTGCACAAATTGTCTTTAGAGGGGTTCTTTTCAGGGTTTGTTTTCCCACATTCTACCCTAGTCTGTGTCTGGGTGTTTAGTTTCAATAAGAGTATTCAGGATAGCCTCTGAATAACCTTGTAAGACTATTGTGAATATTTGGATTGAAATTCTCTGGGATTAATATTTTTCTCAGAAGGAGGCATTTTGCAAAGTCTTTCAAGGTAGTCCTACTTCATAACAAAAGTTCTTCCTTTGTCCTTCTACTTAAAGACCACTGGATATAAATCTATTTTCTACAATAAAAATTAATTTTATCCAGTTTGGATGATCCTCTATATTCCATATATTTTAAAAAATGCTTTTGATTGCTCTTAGGACTGAAAAGGCACAAAATTAAAGTTTTGAGTAATTGCATCTTGTTTTTTCAAAATTCTGGGACATCTCTGCATCATTTCAGCTGCATAAAGTTGTGCTCTGAGCAACTCCAACCATGTCCAGTGGAGGAGAGCAATTAGCCCAGGCCAAGTGTTAGTTGGCTTTAAGTCCCAGGTATCTGCAATCCAGCTGTTTGGTGGATCCTGACTTTGGGGTTTATGTGCTTGCCCAGTACACCACAATATTTCTTTTCAATAATGTCCAAAAGAAACACAAAAAGAATCCTGCACTTTCTCATGTTAAACAATAAAACACCGGCTGTTCCAGAGGAGCGTTATTTGGCCTGAGAAGGAAAATTCCTCTGTGCTTCCTCAGTTTCTTTCTTTTGTTTTAGCTACTAGAGTGTATCAGAAGTCGGTGCAAATCTTGTCTGAATGAGCATAAAGATATGAGTTATCAGGCTTGGCTCTGAAGGCTCCTTTAACAAAAGATCCTTTTTTTTCCTGTGTACATGAGAGCTGCATAAAAGGCAGGAGCAGTGTGTGCTCAAAGACAGGTTTTACCCTTTTGGTACATTGCAGAACTGCTGTCTGGCACTGTTGGGATTCCCAGAACCCCTGTGAGACACAAAAATGCTGTGCTGAGATGCTCCTCAAATTTCCTGACCACTGAGTCACTTCAGCTTGGTGGTGTGAGCAGGGAGAAGTGGGGGGTGAGAGAGATCAGAAATGGTGCAGCAGTGAACATCCTCCTCTGCTCTACCTAATGCACAACTGCAAAGTATCTCATGTTGTGGCCAACTGTTTGATTTAATTTAAATGTTCGCATGATTCTAATCTGGAGGAATTAGCTATGTCTGGTTACTGTTAAACCTCCATTTAGCTGTTAATTTTCATCCTGCATATATCCGTGAATTCGGGTAGGTTGGGTTTTTTTTTTAGCCTACTAAGAGCAAAACAAGTAGCTAAGAGAATGGAGATGAATGTTTGGATTGCATTTTTTTCTATTCTGAAGCATGATTAATAATACTGTTCTATTATTTAATAGGCTCTGATTTTTCCAAATCTGACATTAACTTGAAAAAATTTTGAACTTTAAAAGCTAGACTAAAAAATACCTTGTGGTTCCAGTCTTTGGCAGATGAGCATAGGACTTTTAACCTTTGGAAATATGGTGTAAATTCAGCATGGAGTTCCAAATAAAATGAGTTCAGTGGTTTTAGCTCAGCTTTTGGATGCAAGTCCAGAAAGAAAGAAACAAGTGGGGCGAGGAGGGGGAAGAGCTGTGCATTATTTCAGCATGACTGATGCTCCTGACAGAAACTCTGGAATATCTTACATGAAGTGTATGCTACTTATGTGGTATTTTCCTCTGTTTAATTTTAAAAATATTTTTAAATTACAGATTTGACATTAGTAATATGTGTAATATTGCAACACACACTGGAAATGCCATAGTCCAGAGTTCTGCTAGTTTTCCTATTCAAACCCTTTACTTTCAAAGATTTGATTTGAAATGGTGCAGCCTTTCTGGAGTAAGGACTCACAACAAACAGTAATTGTGGACAAAATGTGGCTGATTTATGTTTGGCCATTTGAGACCTCTTAACCCAGTGGTCACATCTGTTGTGTGACACACTGAAAGGCTTAAATTCTTGCTTATAAAAATAGATTATTGTAATTTTTTATAGAATATGGTAATCAGGGCATTTTTCTTTTTTTTCCATAAAATTCATTAAACTGCCTATGAAGATTTTACTTAGTGTGTGATCACTTGATGGAGGAATGGAAATAACTGTATCTATAAAATACATATTACTGCAGCAATGTGAAAGCCTCTGGATCTCCAAAAAAAGCAAATTTTATATAAATCATATTCTTGAACTTCTATTAAATAAATCCGGGTTCTCAATATAGATGGAGCATGAGTGGTCATGTGTTTAATGAGTAGGATTTTTTCTCTTTTAACTCAGTTTTCCATCATAAGGGTCTTATTTATAGTGCAACTTCCATATTGCAGCTACTACCAAGTGTTATTAAGTTATTTACAAAATCAAGAATTATTTCTGAAAGTTTGCATGTATAGTTTGCTTTTCAAAAATGCAACCCATCAAGTAAAAATAAAAACTCAAATCTATTTTAATTAACGCTGCTGTTAGTGGTGTTGAGGCCTCAGCGAAATGTTAATTGACTTAGGAGATATATTGAGTAATAACTTCTTAGAAATGGCCTTCAAACTTGCTACAAGTTGGAAGTTACGAAAATACCCAACAAATTTTTTGTTAGTTGTGATCAAAAAATAACGCAGGAAATATTGCTGTTAGCTGGCAAAGCAGGGTTCAGTCAAAAAGCCTCATCATGCCAACCACAAAATGACTGCAGAAGGCCACAGGTGGTGTGGAACAGAGCTAAAATAAAGCTTTAATGAGTTCATCTGTCTGAAATGAAAAGGCACCCCCCCCCGCCAGGAGCAGAGGGCTCTGTTCTCACCTGGTAAGACACTGTAGGTGCTCTCGTGTTCCCCCAGCCCCACCAGGGAGTCAAACACGCCCATCACGCTGTCGTCGATGTTAATGAGGGGGATGCTGCGCCCCATCCCGGGCGCCCTCGGCTGCCGGTGCCCTGGCCAGGGGCTGCTCCCCAGCCCCCTGTGCTGCTGCATCCTCCTCCTCTGCCTCCTGCCAGCACCGCCTTCCGCTGGGCAAACAAGGCACAGCCAGACAAGCAGCAAAGAGCAGAGCAGCGATGGTGCCTGCATGGCCTACGGCTCCCACAGAGTGTCCTGGAAGGGGAGAAAACAGGGAAATCAGGTACCTGGAGAGCTCTTAGGACCGTGTCAGTCACACGTGGCGCTTTTCAAGGCAGGTAAACCAATATATTGTTGGTCAACATAACCAAGGTTCTCCTTGGAAAGAAATTGCCCTCTGAGAGCCCCAGTGACCAATTTGGTTTGAGTGATTCTCAACAGTCAGACAGGTGCTGGTTTGTGTTTGTGGTTGCATTTCAAGAGGTGGTGTAGATTTGCAGTGCCAGCAGGCATGGGCAGTTCAGTAACTTGCTGCTTCCAGCAAGGCACTTCTTGAGAGCCCTCCAAAGTGTGTCTTCCTTTTTTTTTTTTTTTTTTTTTTTTTTTTTTTTTTTTTTTAAATTATTTCTTCCAGAGTATTGTAACTTCTGAGTGCGGCAATGGCAAAGTAACAGAAAAATGCCCAATTCGTTTGTGATGGGCTGCCCCAAATGCTTTTGGGTTGGCATTTCTGAGCAAGGTGTTTTTTCACTGTAAATGAAGAGATGCTTTTCCATCCATCTCTGGCCATTCTCCTCTCTAGCAGGATCTGCTTGATTCTGCAAAGACCTTCAGGAAGTTTGTGCTATTTGTGACATCTCACAACTGCTTTTCCAGTGGAAGTTTTTATTAAATCTAGGCTCTAGTAAAGTCTGTCTAGAATGGGTTGTGTTCTGCATTTACTTATTAAAAAATTCAAAATAATTGAGCCTTGTTATGCTTGTGACAGAAAAATTACATTTACTGTCACCAATAGGTGGCATTCCAAAACAGAGCAGTCAGCATTCAGAAGCATGCACAGGAAGGATATCCAGCAGTGGATTGCTGGACCAGTGTGGAAATAAGACCCTGTACATCCAGGATCATTAATGATTTGTCAGAGTTCTGTTGCATAATTCTTTCAAAAAGGAATTGCTGCTGTCCTGTGGCCTATTTTAACTGAGACAGCAGAGACAGGAGACGTTTGTGTTCTTGTGAGAATTAGTGAAAGACTTGGAGCTCTTGGGCTTTGTGGCCAAGACAAGGCTTAGAGTGTGGCCGTGATTTTTCTCTGAGGGGATTAAAAAATGTTTTTTCTTAATGTTCATCAGTCTGGCTTTAGATGTCATCTTTCACCTTGGAGTTAAGCTTATTATAATTATATTGTGTAAATATTGAGCAGTATTATTTCAGGAACTTGAACTGTGGCTTTGCCTGAATTAGATTTTGTTAAAAATCTTGTTCATCTTGGTTATTTTCGGATTTATAGAACAGGTCAACTTTTTGGTACAAGTTGCCTAAATTTTCTTTAGCGTAAGGCATGTGATTGATTGCATGTTTTTCATGCTTTCCACATCATAATTCTCATCTATTTTTTATTCTCATGTTTTTAAATGGGAAGTTGGCAGTAAATAAGCTTAAGAGTACACAGTTCACTTATTTTTAATATTGTCATTTCTGTGTTCAACTATTTTAATTTTAAAATGTTGTTGCAAATTTAGATAATAATTTGAAGAATTTAATGTTTTTATTTCTGTATGAAGAGAATTTCAGATGCAAGTGTCTCACACAAATCCTCACAGCATCTCCTGGAATGGCAGGTTTTGAAATGAATCCAAACTTTAGTTTGCTGCTTTCTGCCCCTCAGAAATCACTTATTCCAAAATGCTGTATAGACTCTATAGCTTTTTATTTACAGCAATTACTGTTAGTTAACATCTCAAATAGATGCAGAAGCTTGCCCTCTGCACTGAAAATTCCTGCTCTTGTTGAGAAAGTGCTCATTTCTGAGTGTCTCAAGACAAATGAGGCAAAGCCTTTGGTGTCTGACTTGCGTGGTAATGAGTGCCTGTAAAATTACACAGGAAACTTCTGTTCCACAAGCTGGACTGCAATACACCCAGAGCCCTCAGGGGAAACTGCATGTACAAAGGAAAGGCTTGACCACGTGTGTTTATTCTGTCAAGTTTCTGACGACTTAATTATGGTCCCATTTTTTGTGGGATACTCTATAATAACACCGTAGCTGTGCAGTTACAATGCTGCTACATTACCATTGGGCTTTTTTAACATTTAACCATTTCTTCCTGTGACCAGAGGCACATAATGGCGTGACTGAAATACTTTTTCATTCTCCATTTCTTTTTAAAAGTCAGGAATAAGATAGGGTGAATCATATTACATTAACTGTACAGATGTTAATGTACATTAAAAGATGTCTTGCTAGGAACTTGAAGAGTAAAATTCTCTCGGTAAGCAAATTATTTTAAAGTGAAACTTGGCTTCATAAAGTACGTTATAAAGACAGATCTTTAAAAATCAGAAACAAAACAACAGAAAACACACCAACCCCCCCAAATGTCTTTATAAACGAATCCTGTTCATATATGTGACTTTATATGCTATTTTTTACACCAGTTTAAGTCTTCAGCACTGAAAGCTTAATATTGCTACTTTCAACCAAATGGTGCTCTTTGCATGCTGAACACTGGGCTACTGAGTCCCTTTCCTTGGCTTAGTTAACAAGTGCTGCCTCACATTTTAAGGCCCAAATTGTGAAAGGCCTTGGGTGCTTTGGGCCTTTCCTGCCCATGTCTGGGATCCTCAGATTCTCTCTCAGGAGATTACATTTTGTATAGGGTCAGCCAGCTTTTAATTTGAGGAAAATTCAGCCTATTCAATTTATGACTTTCATAATAAATCATTGCATAGTAAAATAAAATTATAGATAGCCAGTGTAATGAAATTATTAACCATTTGTGTTGCCAGATAATCTCAGTGTGACTGCATTGCTAAACCTATTTTCATTACACCCATAAATATTTAGATCAGGCACAGTATGTGAAAGCATCTTTACTGCCTTTACTTTTACTTTGTACTGTGTTCAGGAATTTGTATTTTTATCTTCAGTACCTGTCATTTTGCTATTTTGTTAATGGAAATAGTTAATTTTTAAAGGAGAGACCCTTTAGAAATACAAGAGTATCAAAATTTATTAAATAATCTATCCATTCAGTCAAAATTCAAACACATTTCTAAGATGTCAGCTTGATTTCTCATGACACGCAGGGGTTAAAGTGCTTTACTAAGATTTTTCACTCACTCTTTTTAAAATGCATTGCACAGAAATGAGTTACCACATGAAATTTATCCACAGCAGCCAGACCCGTTGCACTTTTACTAAAGTAAAACTTTAGTTTTAGTTGGATGTGCATGGCAAACATTCAGACAGAACAAAAAGCAGCTCAACGGGTACTGCATGCTTTATCTAGAAAAGCATTTCTGTTCAGTATTGCTAAATACAGCCCACAATATTTAATTTCAAATATTACATATTTGCAAAGTTAACATGAAGTTCAAGCCATTCAACACCATGCTTTAAGCAGTAATTTAAAATGTAAACATTTTACCTTGTAATCTAACCTAACAGCAGATTCTGCTTGCTGCCATTTAGTCTCCCGTTGCAAATGAAACAAAATCTCAGTGAAATCTTTAAAACAAACCGAGAAACTGTAGGGATTGTTGAAACATGTGAGATGATTCCTTAGTTAAGTCTGAAATAGCTTCTTCCCCTGGGGACCCAGGGCTGAGTTCTGTGTGCAGAGCCTCAGCTTGTGCTGGTGCTCGGAGCGCTGGAACCTCAGCCGGGCAAATGAGGAGCAGCACAATGCCTTCGGTCCCGAGGCTGACAAGGCACAGCTGGAAATCCTTTTCCAGTACTTACAGTCACATAAGGAACAAGGAAATGGAGTGTTTTCAAAAGAAACAAAAAAAATGTGTATTTTATTCAGTGCTGGTTTATGTATTTAGACGTTTCGTTTCCAGGTGGCATGACTTTAATGTAGGTTTATTTAAAATAATAAGATCTAATACACTTTGGCAGATGTAGCCTTAACATAAAAACATTTATTAAAATTAGAACTTTTTCTTCAGTTTGTGTTTTCCTAATCCCCTCCTGCGTTTAAAGCCTGTCATCTATAAGCAGCAAACCTTTTTGTTGAAGTTTTAGAATGGAAAGTTTTTCTTTCATCCATTTGCAGTGATGATTTCACTGCAAGTTGCAGCTTATGCATGGAAAATAAAATGACCGAAGCACTTTCCCTTCATTTTTTCCTCTTTGTAAGGCTAATTACATCCTGAAACATGATCCTGAAGATCGGCTCTGCAGAAGCTGCAGGGAAGTTGGTGATCCAGAGAGGAGAAGGGAGGGAATTAAGGGTACATTACCACAAGTCCTGTGCGTGCCAGCAGAGCCTTTTCCTGCATCCCCAGATCGCTGCCGAGTGTCCTGGTGGGTGATGGGCTGGGTCTGCTGGGTCTGCTGAGCTTCAAAATCACAAATTCACCTGGGACACCGAATTGTCTGTGTTTGCTGACATTAAAAATCCATCGTTTGCTTCAACTCACGCTCTGAGGAATATTTAGACAGATAGTCATGGAATGGTGTAACCATTGAGTTAACCATAATTGTTAACTGGTGTGTGGGGGAAAGATACTGGGAGAACACTTTGTTCCTTAAAATAGTCATTCAGTTCCTACTGTGCTCTGCTTTGCAAAGGCAAAAGAAGAAATATTAAACTTTGGTAATTTATCTGGAGCTGTTTGAAAGGAATGGAGACAGTCACTTAACAAATGGAGTGAAAATCGGGATGGAAGGGACCTTAAAGTTTATCCCATTCCACCCCCCTGCCATGAGCAGGGACAACTTCCACTGTCCCAGGCTGCTCCAAGCCTCATCCAGCCTGGCCTTGGGCTCTGCCAGGGATCCAGGGACAGCTGCTCTGGGGACTCTGTGCCAGGGCTCCCCACCCTCACAGGGAAGAGATTCTTCCCAGTGTCATCTAACCCTGCCCTCCTTCAGCTTAAGGCCTTTCCCCCTTGTCCTGTCACTCCAGGCCCTTGCTCCAAGCCCCTCTCCAGCTCTCCAGGAGCCCCTCTAGGTGCTGGAAAGGGTCTGAGGTGTCCCCAAAGCCTTCTCTTCTCCAGGCTGAACAGCCCCAAGTCTCTCAACCTCTCTTCATTAGTGAGGTGTAGATTCAGATACACCTTAAGAGTCATCTTAGAGGATTTAGGATTTTCACTGTATGCCTGTGAGGCCCTTGCTTGTCTTCTCAACTTTTATTAAGGAGGAAGTAAAGACAGCCTGAGGGATCTGCAAAGACACAGGTTCCTCTTCATGAAAATGGCTTTGCACCTTCCTGCAATGAGCAGTAACACTTGAAAATTGTAGGAGCTGTGACCTATGGCTGCCTGGCATCAATAAGGTTTAGGATTTTTAATTGAAAAAAATAGTGTCTGAGAATGGGTATCATCTGCTGCCTTTCAATAAGATTTAAATCTGTGTAAGATTAATAATTAGATTGCCTTTAATATTGTTATTTACCTTAAAATTTTCCACATAGATTTGCCTGTCCTAATAACTAAAGAAACAATGCTGTATATTGTGCTAGAAGTTCAGACTAGGATGGCAAATGATTTCAGACATACACAGTTCAGGTAGTTTCTGTGTGAGTGCAAACACTGCTGCGTCCTCAGGGATCTGATGTTGACTGTTTTTATGGGAATAGTTCATCCAAGAGCACAGAGCAAGCTGCCAATCTCTGCTTCATCTGCAAGTCACGTTATGCTTGTCCATCCCATGGCCAGTCCTTGGGATGAGTTGTGCAGTGGGAATGTTTTGGTCTGTTAAGATGCCTCAGTGTGGAATTGTGTCCTTTGAGGAGAGAAGAGGAGGACTAAACAACAGTGACTAATAATCCTAATAACTTTTTATTTAGGACTAAACAACAGTGACTAATAATCCTAATAACTTTTTATTTTATATCTTGGGGCAAACTGCCACTGTCAGTTTGTGTCTTGAGCAAGAGCCATAGGATGTGAGAAATGGCTGTGGAAGGCAGGAGTCTCTGGCATGGATTCTTCTCTTTTCCTCTGACAACATGAGCTATTAGTCAGTGTGCAATAATACTGTTGTTGTTTTCCTTTTTATCAGTTTTGCTTCTTTCTATAGGAGGTAATGGAGGGAGAAAAAACATTCACTACTGTGTCCCTGCTCTAAACCTCAGAGGAGGTCAAATTGATGTATAACTTAACATAACAAAATCTGTGATGCAAGGGAGAGCTTATAGATTTTTATCTTTTGTCTAAAAGGCAATTTAAGTACATGGAGAATGGTGAAATGGGAGGAATAACTACAGTTCCTCAAAAGCCTTCAAGGTGCCTGCAGTATATCTTTGTCATCAAAGAAAACCAGCAAGCAGAAGGTTTAGAAGGAGGATAGCCTGAAAATGAAAATCATTAAGCCAACTTAAGAAATATAGGAAGTGTAAAGGGTACAGAGTATAGAATGAGTTGCAATAACTGTTTGTGGTCGCAGCATACAGAGACCATAAACATCACTTCTGTATCATACCTTCTAGGAATGGAATCTTTTATCTGCATAATGGCCAGACCAAGAGCAGGAATAGCCTTCACTAAGCCAGAGGGTGGCAGGTGAAGCCTGGCTTAGCTGAGCAGAGGGAAATCTCGTGTTCACTTCAGGCAGGCACTGCTGATTTCCCATTGCTGGAATTGCCTCCCAGCCTTTCGTGTCACCGCATTCCAGAGCTGGGACAGGTCACTGAGTCCAGCCTGTTGCTGGGAGCAGGGCAAGGCTGAGGCCAGAACAGGGTTTGTGCTGCAGGTTTTGAAAGGCAGCAAGGACAGAGGCAACTTCTCTTGGCTGCCCAGGTCTCATGATTTGCTTTACCTTCTGTTCCTTTATTCCCTTTCCTCCCCTTTCACCCTCATGAGTTCTTCTCTCAGCCATTTCAAAATAGCCTGCCAAGGTTTACAGCTTCCCTACTGACTCAGTTTTGCAGACTTACACCTTTATTTAATAATTACAATCTGATTGTCCTATCCTTTCTTACTTGAGCATCAAAGGAAAACTAATATTCCCTTATCTTCCCTCTCTAACTCTGCAATATTCTGCCTTTGCATGTGGCAGCCTGGTTCAGGGCACCACAGGGCAGTGGGCATATACAGGATTTTCCTTTTCTTATCCCTGTCCTGAAACCCTGTGTGGTATCTCCCTTGTGGTGCCACAGGTGAGCAGTAGCCACATGCAGACCTCTGATAATTTAATATGCTTGCAGAATATCCATTTCCTTGGGGGGAACCCCAAACCTCTGTACCTGTTACCATGTCTCACCTGGCACCAAGAGTACATTCTATAACTTCAAATGTTCCACAGTCATCCTTATTTTTAACAGCTTTCTCTCACATTATATCATTATTAGGTATTTTACTTATGCCCCCTGGCTTGCTGTGTTATTTACAGAAGGGCTGTGTTGAAGTTGGATCTGTTATTTAATTAAAACACTGATCAAAATATTATTTCTGTGAGTCAAAAAAAACACATCCACATTCAGGAATGTGAGGTTATTTCTGCTTTGTTCAAGAATTAAAAGGAAAAGCAACAATACTGAAAATTACAGCAGTGGTTTTTTAACCTTCCAATGAAATATAAGAATGGAATGACATTTTAAAATTGCTTTACTCTTAGTTGTCGTGATGAATCCATGTAGTTGCTGGTTGGTTTTGATCAGAGACAAAGATGGAATCCTAAACTTTGTAATTACTCATGTGGTTTGCTTTTTTTAAAATCAAACACACAAGTTTATAGTTGGAAAAAAGTAGCAATGGGGGAAAAAATTTATAACTGTTAAAGTCAGCACAAAACAGGAGATGGAGAACTTGGGATTGGCAGTACACTGCATTTCTGAAACCTGTACCAGTTACTGCATTCCTTCTGTAATCAGTGGTCACAGATATCCTTATGGAAGAAAAATCTAGGAAAAGATAAAATAGTGCTGGTAAATCTTGAGATATTAAACACAAATTTTCCTCATGTGTTTAAAAATATTAACAATACACTGCAAACAGCATGGGGTATGTTGTTAGGTGGGAATAAACCTAAAATTGCAATGGGAGATGTGTGTGGCTGGGATCTGTTTACATTTTTAAAAGCTTCATTTTCAACTGAAACTGCATCCCAGTTCCAGTTCTTTACTGCAGTGAACAGAATACCAATACTCATTAGTATCTTTCTGAGGACACTAATTATTACCACAACATTGCCTCTTGGTTAGGTTTCTGTTTGATCCCACAGCATCAGTTTTAATTTGTGGTATGTTTTTCTCACGTTATATCTAAAATGGCAGTGACCAGACAGAGTAATTGGTAAAGCCTTTCTTCAGAGCTACCTGAAATTTAAGCTTTCGCATATTGCTTCTATGTTGATCATAGAGTGATAATAAATTTCTTCTATATGAGGAAATTTAGTGGAATTTTTATTATATCATTACCTAGAGCTGTTCCCTGTGGTGTTCCAAAGCGAGTTGCCCACCTTGAAAAAACACAGTTTTAAAGCCCTGGCCATTGTAAGGAAACATGGAAGATTTCCCCTGTCCTGCTGCCTTTCTGTCCAATAATATCACTTCTTTTGAGGGGTTCAGATGGTTTATTGGGCAGGTTTTTTTCAGCTCTTTGCTGAGTCATGTTTTTCCAAAAGACTCAACTCAGCCCATCTTCTGACACAGCACAAAGAGCTCAGCTTGGGGCTTGGTTTCTCTCCTGTGCCAGTATTGAGCACTGTTACTCATCAATAGAGCTGGGAAGTTTCCAGCTTTTTTCTACAATAATTGTGTTTTTTCAGTAGTTGTTCGGTTTCCAGCATGAGCTGTAAGCCTCCTGTAGGTTTTCATTGATGTCATTGCTCCTCATAGCCAGTTCCATCCCAGCAGAGCAAAGGGATAGCATTTCTCTCAAATAAAGATCAGATAGAATCAGATTTCTATCTATAATGATCAGATAGAAAATTCTGTGTTTTAAATAACTATATCTAGAAATATATAATTTATATATAGGAAATACTGAAGAAAAATAAATATAGAAAAGTCTGTATTTTAAGTGTATTAATTCTAGAAAACAGGAGTATGTAATTATTCTAATGGTCTTTATTTCTTTGTCCTTTTCATCTGGTTTCCATTTTCTTGGTCGTGCTTGGTTGCACTTTCCATTTCCCCATAAAACATTGTGTACTTCTCTAAAAAGTGAATGCATCTTTTTTTAAGCTTCTCTTGTGCTCCGTTGCCATCTCAGACTGTATCAGAACTGACATGTGAAAATTCAGCTTGATTTACAGATAAAACTGGTGGTTTGGGATGTCAGCAGGGAGACTGAGTTGGGTTCCTGTGACTTGCTGCTGATATCCCTGTTGTTTGGAGCCTCAGATGTTTCCCCCTTGGTTTTAAACTTAAGCAGGAATTAATAACAGGATGCCTCTCCACTGAGAGACTGTCTCAGGAAGGAGATGTAAACTGAGGACACAAATATTTTGGAGCATTTTAGTCAAAATGAAGGATTTGTTGGCAGCTGGGACAAGAAGACACTTTGAGGACAATAACAAAGTTTGCTTGTGGTTTCCTTCTAGATTTAAAAATTTGTTGTCTTTGCCTGTTGATTCGTGTATTTCCCATTACAAACAGTAGCATCAAATGGTTGGTTTGGGTGAATTAGTGGACAATGGCAAAAATTATTTGTACAGCAGTTCTGCAGCTACCAGTGAGAGTCTGAAGGGGCAGCATGGCAGGACAGATGTGTGTGGGTATGCACAAATATCTGATTTTTAAATTTAACTGTTAATACCATTTTGGTATTTTTGATTATCGCCTTTCTAGAGATTTATAATTCCACAGTGCACTAAACTCAGAATTGACCACGAGTTGAAAACACCCATGAAGTGATTAATTAATTATGTTTGCTTTATGATCTGACTGGTATTTGTAACCAGACTTTGGCAACTCGAAACAGAGTTGTGTATCTCTGCTACTCCAGCACAGTTCCCCCTGTGTCATCTTCCAGGAGGGAAATGTTAAAAACAAAGCAAAAACCCCTCTGAACAGATTATGTTTTTCTGGATGGCTCTGTGTATGGTTTATAAACATGTCTTGTTGAAGGAGAACATTGGTGTGGTTTGGGTTTTTCCCAGGATCTGACAGACTTGGCCAATTTACATTTTTATTATGATTTCTCTCTGTTCTTCACATTAAATGCTGTGTGTTCTTTCCTTTGGGAACTGGAGGAATCATCAAATGACTGGAGAACAAGAGTAGTTATTTCTGAAACACTGAGTTTTGTTTTCATGACACAGGATGAGAAGTTTGGAGCTGAGGACAGGGAAGGGTTCCCTTGTAATTCCTGTTGTGTCAAGATCCCATGTGCTACACAGTCCCAGCTTCCCTCTTGGGCTATGGAAATGCTTGCACAGGCTTTGATATCAGTGATCCCTCTGGGTTCCTTCCAACTCCAGATATTCTATTTCTCTGTGATTTATTTGCTACTTTTTCTGTATTTCATGGCCTTTATTTCTATTGCACAACATGAATTGTCCAAGGTGGAATAAACTGATTTTGGTTCAGCAAGCTGGGATGTTTTATAAGGTCCATTCACAGCAAGTACTTTGGTAACTGAATGTTGTGGTATTTTTGTCTCATGGGAATTAACAGAAAAGCTCCTGTGAGTTAATAAGGTTTGAACTGTTAGACAATAATTCGGAATTCATAGGGATGTGCTAGAGATCAGAAATGTGATTTTGGACGTCTAGGAGCTGTACAGCTACAATTGGAATTATTTTCAGAGGTTTTAGGAGGCACGAATATGTGCATAGTCTAGACAGTGCTACTTCTACACTGGCAGGGGCAGCTGCAAGAAATGCTAATGCAGGAGCTGGGTCCAAAACAGGGAGAGGGAAAAAATAGGAAAAGCCAGAGGTGAAGAATATACTGGAGGCCTCAGATGTTAGAGCTCAGAGTGTTTGGGAAGAGTCATCCAGAGGTCTTTCTACAGTGGAAAAATTAATATATTGAAGTAATCCAGAGCACCATTTTGAATAACATTATGGTGCTTGCCTTTCTTCTGGAGTTTTCCATGGGATTGTCTGTATATCCCTTTTAGTTGCTGCTGTGGGATTCAGCCTGAGTTTGGGAATGGAGCCTGAGTGTTACAGCCTCATCTTTTCCTATGAGCTGGGAGTAACTCCATGTTTAAATTCTGGGAATGGGAATCTTCCTTTTGTCTGTTGCTTTAATTTCCTTTTTCTTGAATTGTTTTTATTCAAGAGGCTTGAGGGCTCCTTCCTCAGATCCATCTGTGTGAGAGGCTGGGGAGGGTTGGTACTCCAGGATCCAGGCTGCAGTGGGCATTATTCCCCAGCTTTTAGGACAAATCTCCTGCTTAGTACACAAGGAAAACATTAAACATTCACCGCGTTTGCACACAGGAATGTTTGGGTCACTTTGCTTCCTTCGAGCTTTAAAAACACAAGAGAGCCGATTGCTTGGGAAACTGAAGAAGGCAAAAGAGAAAGTTTCAGTATTAACTACTTTCCTCTCAATTGAGCTTACACCAAAACAAAACATATTGTTACCAACAGTTTTGAAATGTTTCTGCAAGGCCAGCAGTTGAAATTCAAATGCTGAAATGCCTCCAGTTTGCATTGAAAGTGAGCGTCCTGCACTGGCAGCTGCTGCTGGCATTATCAGTGCTCTTTGTGTTGCTGCAGTACCTAAGCAATGAAACAAATATTTATCCACAGGCATCACGCAACATTCCTGGGCAATGCAGCTTCGGCCCCTATAAACCAAATAAGGTGGAGCATAAGGAGATGTTTTTTGCCTGGCAGCTGCCTGTGATTTCTCCTCCTGGATACACTAAAGAATTCTCCTTGCTGCCCTAAATTCTTTTCTGCTTGCCAGTACACAGATATTTGAGTCAAAATCCAATTTGTTGTGAGAGATTTGGTCAAAAGTATAGGACAGTTTGCACACATACAGTGCTACAGGTTTTCAGTGTTCCTTATTTTTGCTTCTCTTTTGGGTTTTTTGGGAGGTTTTGCAGCTTCCCTGTGGGAGTTGTTGAGTAGATGAAAGTTTGAGGACAGCTGACCAATTTTGCAAGCCTGTTATTTACCAGTGGATTGACAACTTTACACTCTGACACGTACAATAATTATAAATTGGTGGATCTCTTCCTGCAGCTGTTTGTGTCTTCTCAAGAATATTTCCTGTGTCCCTCTTGTTTGTGCTGAGGATGTGTTTGGAAATGTGAAATGTGTTGTTGACAGCCAGATCCAAAGGACTGCATTTGGGTCTGACATGAAAAGAACTCAATGGCTTTCAAGCTTTCGAGGGCTTTGCAGCTGGACCCGCTCCTGCTCTTGTTGATAGCAACAGGCACTTCAGCACTGCTTGTTAATACTGCTTTTCACATAAGCAGCTGATAATTGTAAATAATCAGACAAATGAAAGCTACTGGGTGGCAAATTTCTGTGGAGTCTGTCCAAAATGTAAGGCTTTGTAGAACCGTTGAAAGAGGATGGATGTCCTGTGGGAAAGATTTCAGTCTGTCTACAGTATGTGTTTTATAGAAAATATAGATCTATAGGTAAAGCTTCACTTTTTACCTAATGCAGGTGTTAAACCTTTTTGTAAAGCTCAGGAGCGACAATAGAAATACTGCAGAGGTATTTGTGAAAGGAGGATGCACATGGACATACCTGGGTGTGTTTAAGGAAGAATCTGATGCTTCTGGAGGCTGGGTGAATGGTTACTGTGCCTTTGCCATTCATCACTGCTCTCAGATCCAGGTGGAGCTGAACCTGGAAGTTCAAGGAACCTTGTTTGAGTGCAAGTTCCCCAGGAGGTTTTTGGGTTGTTTTGTCCAGCCCAGGTTCCTCCTTTGTGGCTGGTGTGCAGTGAGGGTCAGGGGACACCAAGGGGGCAGCACAGGCAGATAGGACAGACAGATTGTGGCCAAACCCCTTTCTGCTGTGGGACAGTTTGCTCTAAGTGATAGACTGACCTCTCAATCAATCTGTATCTCTTGGTGAGAAATGAAAATGGTATTTTGGATGTTCCATAAAGACATACCTGTCTTTACTGGGCAAGATAAATTTGCCCACATGGAAGCAAATAGTTCCTCAGACCTTCAAGAAAGATTAAAAAAACACAACAGTAAATGATGAACAGAAGCTGAGTACCTTGTCTAAAAGTTTTTTTTAATCACACTTTTTTAAAAGTAAATGTCCAACCTTGAGCTAATTTAGATGAACTAGATGTTCTTCACTGTGTCCTATGGTTTATTTTTTAAATTAATCTCCTACTTGGGAAGAAAACTAACACAGCCTTAGAGCCAAGTGATTAACTAAATTCAGATGCTTTTATTTAGATGACATTTAAATTGTGCTGTCTGGATGAGCTTGATAATGTAAACTGTACAAAAGCAAGTTGGGCCACATTTGATAATCAACCTTTCTGTGATATTTCAAATCCAAGTTGCTTTATGCAATTCTGGATCCTTTTATTAAGACATCAAAAAGGCTTAGAGAGAATCTTGCAGCAAATTTTATACAGAAAAAAAAAGGAAAGATCTATGAGGTATCTTGCTTCTGTTGTAATGGAAGAAAACACAAACTTGGCTTTATTTCTCTCCTAAAAATGCCTTTCCTGCAGTCTACTTCCTTCAGATTATTGAAAATTTGGCTCACAATTCTTTCTTCCCCAATTGTTGATACTTCATGCTGCTCTGCAATATGACATCTTTTTTCCTTCATAATTTCTCATCTCTGTATTGTCCTTGGCTGCTCACCATCTCTTGCTAAATTAGACATCTCTGCTGTCTTCCACACAGTGCAGTTTGTAAAATTTATCATCAAGAAATATTTAATTATCCCTAACTGCAGAGGGAGGGCAGGGGACTCAAAATCCAATACAATGAAAACTAATGTGTCAGTAAAGTTGTGGAGGAAGGGCAGAACTGCTGAGCTCTGCTGGTTTTCTGGGTGTTTCCACCAAAATAAATGTCATGGGGCAGTGTCAGTGCTCTCCCACAACATCCCAGTGAGTTCCTGGGCTTGGAGCTGGGCCAGTCCCTGTGCCAGGGGGTGGCTCCACAGCCACCTCAGGGTTAAGCCAGTATATTTTAAAAGTTGAATAAAATGCCAAAAAAGCCCAAGGATTTTAAGCTAGAAAAATATGGGGCTTAAAACATTCATAAACTAGTGGAGATCTTTTACCTCGACAATTTTAAAGAGGAATACTGGAGAGAAGATTTTTCTCTTGCCCAGCAAGAAAAAAAGCAAAGAAAAAGCATCTGCAGCCTCTGTGTTCCCTGTTTATGATCTACTCCTTCCTGTTCTTCCTGAGGTTTCATGTTCATTTAATTCTATTTTTCCTCACAAAAATAAACCTCCAGTATGTATTTTAATTTATTCCCAGTCTGCTGTAATTAAGTTGCAGATAAACACATGGTTGCCATATGACAAAGTGATATTGAAAGGAAATGAGACACAGAATTTTGTGTACTTGGGCCTTGGTTATGCTGGGTTGGCTCTTCTGTAGACCTACAGCCTAGATCCAATTAGGAAAATACAAAAGTTATGGAAAATTATTGGTCCCATTGTGAGCATAGTGACAAACTGAATCATGTAGAATCATGGTTGAGTCAAGCACGAAAAATAATAATGTTGTGGAAATATGGAAGGAGGAAAATAAGTGGCAATGGAAATAGAGCAGGGGCCAAAAAGGAGAAGCTGTAATCAAGGGAAGAGAAAAGAACAAAGCAGAGGATTTCACTGGCAGTGAGCAAAGGCCACTGGCTTTGGGGCTGCTGGGCAGTGGTTTCAGGTACGAGAGGCAGCTGCAGGATTGGGTCTTAGCCAAGGGATCAGTGACTCAAGTCACAGATCTGGGCTGATACAAAGGGCAGGTCTGAAACCAGGTGGCTGCAGAGCATTTTTATCCAAGTAACCACCCAGCTGTGCCTGTGCTGCAGGAGGGAACCAGGTGTGTCCTGAGCTTGGGAGAGAGTTGGTGAATGTTTGCAAGGATTTGCCCTGTCCAGGGTGATGTTCAAACTGTTATTTCTCAAATCCCAGGATGGCTGGGGTTGGAAGGACCTGTAAAGATCATCTCATCCCACTGTCCCAGGCTGCTCCAAGCCTCATCCAGCCTGGCCTTGGACACTTCCAGGGATCCAGGGGCAGCCACAGCTTCTCTGGGCACCCTGTGCCAGGGCCTGCCCACCCTCCCAGGGAACAATTCCTTCCCAATATCCCATCCAGCCCTGGCTCCTGTCAGTGGGAAGCCATTCCCTGTTCTCCTGTCACCGCTTGCCATTGTCAGACCTTGTTATAGGCCCTCAAATCTGCTCCCCAAATCCTCTTTTCCTCTTATAAAAAGTAGAACTTGCATGCTGGATGGGTCACTTGTGATTTTAATTTTAAAAGCAGGGGACTGAGCCTGACTGAGCATGGGGGGTGGGCTGGGACTGCCACGGGGACAAACCCACTTCATCATTTTAGACAAAACCACTTTGTCCTTGTGCTCTGCTCGTCCCTGGTTCCGCCGGCGCCGGGGGTTTGGTGGTTGGCATCCCAGGGATCACCAGCAGGACTGGCTTGCTTGAGGAACTTTCCCTCAAGATGGGAGCTGTATTTATTCTGAGACTTAATTACGAGTGGTGAAGCTTCATAAATCCATTCTGAAAATACAGTGTTTCTGTGGGGTGTAATTTAGTTGAAGGGTGAAAGTTTATCTGTTCTTGGTCACAGTTCCTTTAGTTACACAAAATGAGAAACTTCCACTTTCTAAATGTGCTTTTATTGCTTTAGTGAAATTCATTTTAAAAATTACTGGTGTTATGTCAGTGTTGAGATTTGAAGTCCTGGTGCTCCCAACCATGTGTGAGTTCAGAAGGTGATAACATGGCCTTAGCTGAGCAAACCATGCAGAGAAATCACCCAAATCAGAGCCCAAGTGGAGCCTCCTGGGCAGATTTAGAAATTGCTTCTCCCTATAGAGGAGCTTGTGGTACCATGACTCTTACATAGGTCCTTCCAGAACAGCAAGTTCAGAATTAGCAGTAAAGGGAGCTGCTGTTCCAGCTGGGAGCTGTCGTGTGTTTTCTTGCTAAGTGGGACAGAAGCAAATTTATCTGCTTTTATCTGGCATCTCCCTTGCCAATTTTGCTTTGCATTTGTAGCCACAGCTCTTAAGCTGAACACATTTATAACATTTTCCTTAGCAGAGATTTCATGTGCAGAAAACTGCAGTGCACTTTGAACAGCTGCAGAATAATGTATTTGGTTGAGAAATAGCTGCTACAAGTGTATTCCCTGGGATGTCTGTGTGTGAAATCTGTCATGGGAGCAGGGGAAAGCTGTGCATTCCATCACCACACTCCCTTTGTGCCTTGAGACTGTTCCTGTTTGAGACAAAAGTTCCCATAAGATTCCCTGCTTGGACTCCTGGAGGAGCTGGAAAAACCATTTCCGTCGAGGAGTAATAATAGCTTGGACTTTTGGTTTTGATCGTGAGCTGACATTTAGAAGTCATCTGAGGAAAGATATTTCTTGATTAAAGTCAGGTTTTGCTTAATGCAGTTGCAGCTGATCTTTCCCATCTGCTATCACGGCCTTGATGGGATCTCTCTCCCGTGCCTTGGGTCTGGTTTACGAGATCCCTCAGGAGTTCCTGACTTTCCCAAGAGACCTTTCAGTGGCTCAGCTCATTCTGTTACTCCGGTTTTATTGCTCAGCTTTTCTTTTCCTCAAGGAAAAGTTGGAAAGTTGCTCAGCAGAGAAGATGAGGTGGTAATGTGGTACCCACAGAGTGTTTGGATTTGGGGATCTGTCCTTACTCAGCCTGTGTCTGGTTGTTCAGTCACCTGCCAGATCCCCACATTTTAACTGTGGGATGCAGAACCTGCATTTTCTGTGTGGGATGTGAGACAGATTTTGTGACTGCATTTCCCAGGGTTCATTCCTGGAACTGTCAGTGTTTAAGGTTGCTGCTTGATCCTGGGTGTGGTAGCTTTGCATCCTGCTCCCACTGGGTGTTGGTGGAAGGTGGGAATGGCAGCAGAGATCTGGGCCAGGGCTGCCTGAAGCCACTGCCAAGGGCTTGGGTTGTAGAGAACGGGGCTGTAGGTATTTGTGGTTTGGCTTTTGGTGTGTTTTGTGGATAGCTAAAATGCGACCTTTCCCACTGCAAAGCTGGATTTTATCCCAAATGCTGTGAATTTCACACAGCTTTGGCTTCTCCCAGCATTCAGGTTGGTTGCCAGAGCCTGGCAGTGAGGGAAGGCAGCGAAGGCCCTCGCTGTGTGCAGAACTCCCTGGGGCTCCCTCTCCCGGGTACAGGGCAGCAAATCACACACTGGCATTTCCTTGAGTTACCTCTGGCTTCCACAGAACATAAACACCCCCCAGCTTGGGGGGAGCCTGTCAGTCATGGCAGCTGCACAGGAACTCCTGAGACAGCCCTGGGAGGGAGCATTCCAGTGTTTTGGCAACTGTAACTCTTACCTGGTTCCTCTGATCTGTTTTCTCTGGTGGTTCCCAAATGTCTGGGTGTGGGCAGATGAAGTGTGACTCGGTGTTCAGCTGTGGGATACTCGGGATCCCTTGTAAATGAGATGCACGAGCTCAGTTCCAGGTAGAAGCTGATCCTGCATTTCCAGGATTTAGGTAGCTGTAGTCTGGAGCTGAAGGGTCCATCGATCCTCCCAGGCCTCTGACACCAGGCAAGGAGAGGCTCATGATGGAGATCAGGCATGGGTTGTTAAGGAGGAAAGCCTGGAAAACTTGTTTTGTTATCAGAGGGGCATAATTCCACAGGGAGTAAAGCTGGAAGAGGATCCCTGCTCTGCTGGATGAGTGACCTTTGATCAGCCACACTTCTAACACTGTAACTTACCCTGCTCAGTGTCCTTCCTTCTGTGTCTGTGTTCCCAGGATAGATCATGGTTGTTATCCTCACAGTAAATACAGTGCTGGATAGAAATGAAAATGAGCGAATTCCATGTGTTTTATGTCATTTGGCATCCTGCACAGCCCCCCTTCAGTTTGTCAGAAATTCCTAAACCAGAGCAAGGTCACATCTGGTAGCAATTTTGCTCTGCCAGATGAGGCGTAATCCCATAAAACCAAACTCATTTTCTCCAGTGCTGCTCAAAGCCGAGCTCTCCTGCTCCTTTTCCATAAGACCTGCTGCTTGTACTGAGAGCTCTGTGGAATGATTCAGGCTGAGAGACTTTTCACACTTTATAAACTGCAAGGTTTGGAACACAGCTCTGTGTCCAGCACACGAGGCAGGACAAGCAGGGCACAGCCCTGTAGTCTGTGGCTCCATTCCTTTCCTTTTCCAGCAGGATGTCCCTGCAGGATGCTATTCCTTGGTGCTGGGTGTGCATCCCCTCATTCTCTGGGCAGCTTGGCACCTGCAGGATCCAGACAGGGATCTGAGGAGTTCTACAGGCTTTTAAAATAGCTCTGAAGTTCTGAGGTTTTTAAAATAGCTCTGAAGTTCTGAGGCTTTCACAAGCCTCACGTCAGACACATCGGATGGACTAACCAAGTAACGGAGCAACCATTGACCTTTGCACATTGTAGGAACTGAAAATAATTCCCAGCAACATGAAATTTTAATAGGAGCCAGTATTTTTACATTTGGTCATGTTTGCTGTTGCCCCATATTTTGGTTATTTTGGTCTCTCATTGCCTTAATTACTCTTTCAAAGTCTTGTGTGGAGCTTGGTGTCCATCTCAACCCAGAGTGCACCAGTGATGTGTCATCACTCACAGAGGCAGGGGGTGACATGGTGATGTATTATAAGGTGTTATTAAATCTAATTAACAAACTTAGTTCAAATGAAAATGTTCTTTCAAGGCTTCCTGGGTTTTATGTAAGGGTCTCTAAAAAAGAAGAACCCAACAGGTCAGAATTTTAGAGAGTGAGTATTGTTACTCTAAACTTAGTGCAATCCACTGTGACTGGGGAGCACTGGGAAGGAACCACCTTTATCTGCTGTGATTGTTATGAACCAATTGAACCTTTCTGTTCACAGGCCAAGTATCCTGACATAGTGACCCTTCCAGAAGGACTGCTGGGAGATTTTATGATTCTAAGGAACCCCAAAGTTTCTGGGTAAGGCAATAAATGCATTTCAGTATTTACACAGGGATTGCACAGGCAGGACAGCAGCCTTGTGCTGCAGCCCTGGCTTCCTGCTGTGGCAGGAGGTGCAGGGATCCCAGTCCCATCCCAGCAAAGCCCAGTTCCTTGGTTCCTTGCCATTAAAGAACAGAAAGAAAAAGGCATTCACTGTACAAATCATCTATGGCTATACTTTTCCATTGTTTTAGAAGGAAATCAGTTAGATGAAGGAATTATTACCTACCAGGCACAGGGGATTTGTTTGGCCTCCCTGTGAGAGATGTTCCTGTGCATTTGGGATTTTCAGTGGGGGAAAAAATCCTTACAGTCAAATATAAGATGATGTAACTGTCAGTGTCAGGATTCTGTAAGGGCCATGAAAAGTAACTATTTTATGATGGGCTCAGACTGTTCCCTTCTCCTGTTACACCTTGCTTTAATATGCTTTAATTTACATGGAAGTAAGGCACAGCTCCCTTCATTGTGTTTGAGTGTAGAACTAGCAAACAAACCCTGAGAGATGATGCTGCTACATTTAGCAAACTTGCCCTTAAAAGCATTTAGTTTTAACTCGAGGGTGCAGGAATGAATTGTTCTGTCTATCCCAGATAGGGAAGAACTTGCTTTATTTTACAGTTTCTCCTCTGGTGCCAGGTGCCAATTTCGTTATCCTCATTCCCTCTTAACCACAGTCATGAAACACAGGAACATTAAAGTCATTTCAGTCACTTGGTAGAAAACAGCCTGGCACAGAAATTTGTTTGCCAGAAAATCCCAGAACAAGCTGTGCCCAAATTCCCAAAGGATTTGTAAAACTGAAGTGGCAAAAGGCTGACAAATCACTTTGGAAGGAAACTCTTAGAGTCCTGATGGGTTGAACACCACTGAGAAAGGGACCTTCCTCCTGACAGTGACTCACTGTGCAGACCAGCTTTGGATTAGGAAAGCCTCACCTCCAGTAAGGGATTTGAGGGCTGGAGGGAACAAAGGGAGTTGTGAAGCAGCAGCTCTGCTGTGGACGTTGTTCTGGACTCAGCTCCTGCCTCACCTTTCCCTTGGCATGGTGCAGTGATCCCGTCCCACTGTGAAAGCTGGAAATCATGACTGGCCTTGCACACCCACCAACACTTCAGTAACACTACAGTTACTGAAGAAATAATGATGTTGTTAAGCTGCCTTTTTTTTTTTTTTTTTAATTAAAAGCAAAGAACTGCAGGATGTAGGCCTTGGACAGATGTCTACCTGCCATTGGTCTAAAAAGGCCGTGAATAGCAGGGTAGCCCTTACTCCAAACCCAGCAGATCAGCATTTGTACAAACACTTGTGAAACAAGTTTCCTGTTCTCAGCACCTGATCCTGAGTGTAGAGCCATGATCATGAGGGGCAGAGCCAGGGGACACCCAGTGCTCTCCTTTGCTTTCCTCTCACTTTTACTGCACTGTGCAAACCCAGATGTAGCCAGAACCTTTCCTTGGCATTGGACTGATGTTCCTGGTTCCTGAATGCAGAGATGGTTCATTGCATTACAGGAGGTGAATTTTGTTGCAGAGCACGAGGTTGAGCCTCGTGACTGCTGCACCTGGTTAACCTGAACTGCCTCTCCTGTGCACCTGGTACAGGTTTGAATTGATGGTTGTCTGGAAGATCCATCTTGATGAAGAAGGGACCGTGACGCCTGTCCTGGACCTGCTGCCCAAAGTACCAGAGCAAGGTAACCTCAGCCACTCCAGAGACAGCACCTGAGCTGCCAGGCCCTGGCTTTGCCCACGGAACTCCAGCTCCCAGAGCCCAACCAGACTCAGCCACCCCAACTCAGCAGCAGCTACGCTTCTCCTCCTGTGTCACCTCCAAGGCTGACAAACCCTGTCTGCCTGCAGGCACCCTGCTTTACCCAGAGCCCTCAGCAGTGCTGCAGCTCCTGGGCAATAACCAGCACTGCTCTCTTTCTCCTGCAGTTATGGAGCAGAGGATGACCACTGTGGAGAGCATCCCTGGCTGCTTCCGGAGCCTGCTGCGGCTCTTCGGGATCGAGGCAGCCATTGAGAACCTGATCAAACTGCTGGGCTCAGAAAAATGAATGCCACCATTACTTACACCAGGTAGCAATTTCAAAAGTAGTTTTAATTAAGATATTGTGTTACACGGTCTATAATTTTATTGAATATAAACATTAAGTTATTTTCCATTTAGAAACCATACTCATAAAACATGCTATCTGTACAATTATGGCACGTTATATATAAATTGTCATGACATGAAAATAAATACAGCCATTTAAATACAAAAATGCCAAATAAAATAGTTACATGTACAGAGGGATCTCATTATAAATTCATCTTTCTGAATCATCAATGTACCAGAGTGGTTTATCTTCTTAACATTTTCTAGATACTTGGAAATTGTTAAAAGATCATGCACTGTCAAAATCAAGTCCATAAAAATCCATTTCATTTCACAGCTCTGTAAAATTACAGTGATTTTAAAATGACAAGAGAACAGTAAGAGACTCCTAGAACAAAGAGTTAAACAGCTTTCTCATTAAATTAGGGCGGAAGAAGACAATCTGAAGATTTCAAAGACGTACAATGCTAAAAAACCCAAAGGTAACTGTATGAAGGAACTTTGTTCCACAGTGTGAGTGTTGAGACAGCCTTAATCTAACCCAGAGAGCCCCACAACACCCCTGGGAACAGGTGAGCGAGTCACCTCTGCCCACTGCAGCACTTCCTTGGCATTTCTGACTTCCAGGAGGAAATTCTGGTAACACAGCAGAATTACCACAGCATCACCTTTCACACATTCATCCCTGAAGAAACGAAACAGATCAGACCAAGGTCTTGCCCTCCCTTTACTCCCATCAGACGTGCCATGAGCCCATCTGGGGACTTTTAGTGTTTCCAGGAGTTCCTGCTCTGCACTAGCACTGCACCCCAACCAAACTGATGTGACTGGAAGTCAGGAACTTCTCAGGTGTGGGGAGTGACAGTTCCTGGAACCAAGAGCCCAAACCCACCAGCTCTGGGCTCTCATGGAATAGGAGGAGCCCTCCTTTCCAAGGCCAGAGCTGCTGGAGTCTCCAGCAGCACAGCTGCCCACCCCATGCAGCAATGGGGAAAGAGGTGGAGAAATCTGAACTAAAGCAACAGCATGTTTCTAATCCCACAAATGTAATAATCTGATTTCATTTGATCACTGAAATGGTCTCCCACTGTTCTGGTAGGTCAGGAAAAACTGACAGACTGGAGCCTGGTTTCTGCCAGACCCGACAGCTGAACACCAGAGATTGGGTTTTGATGAATGGCAACTCTGTCTTGTTATAGATAAGGCAGGCTCATTTCAAGTTTGGAATCCAGTACACAGACAAAATTCATTCCTGCTTCTCCACTGACATGGAACTGGTTGAGCTGGTTTTGTGTAACCTTTAATTCAGTTCATCTTTAGCTCCCTCCTCCTTGCCTGAAAACGAAACTGTTTGCTCAGCACAGACACTGCTGTGTGCATATGACATGTGTGTGAAGTGACAGCATAAAAACCTGGAAAGGTCCCAGCTGTGCAGGGTCCTTCCTTCCTCCTCTTTCTAATAGCTGGAGGGTTTCTGGATTTATAAGTAGCTCTCTCCCTGCAGGTCTTCTTTGGGAAGAAGGGGTTATTCCTGCTGTCAGCTGCCAGGTCACTGCACTGGTGCAGTCTCACATCTCAGGCCCTGCCCCAGAAGGGCTCCTGGCACTGGATGCCAGCACACACCCCTGGCACAGGGGCAGTGGTGCCTCTGTTTCACATTTCTCGAGTTGTACCAAAGTACAGGGATGTCCTATTTTTGAATTTCAGGTAAAGTGGAACTATTCAAATGTTACACTGAGGTCCCAACATAAATCTGTTTTTAGGAGTTAAGCTACATGACCCTGAACAGCATTGCTGGTAAGCACAGGCTGTGTCCAGGTGAGGTGTGAGGTGTTCATCTCTGCAGCACCCAGGGGCTGTAATCCTTGAGGGAAAAGGAGCTGTAGATTCTATCATCGTACCCTCAGGTTTGGAGATACCCTTCACTTACAGCTCAGGATCTCCCCCTGAGATGATTTTACTGCAGCACCTCCCCAGCCTTCAGGAGCACAGAGCACTGCTCAGATGCAGCACTGACATACACTCACCCTGGCATGAGACTGACCCACTGCAGCTGCAGGGAAGAAAATGGGAGTCTGTCACCTTTTTTCTGTGTCATTTAAAGCAAAAGAGCCTGAAAGCAGCTGCTCATGCTAGGCAGTGTGTGGGGCATCAGTGTAATAGTGCCAACATTTGACAGTATCTGAAAGACCTGAAATGATCTGTAAAACTCAGAACATACTATTCTTATAGTTCAATTTAAATTAGGCAAGAGGAAGCTGTGGTTTCACCTCCAATAGCAGCATATAAGGTACAGAGACAATAAAAACCAGCATGGCAGGTGAGTTAAGCCCAACTATCAGGCAAAACTCAAGGTTGCTTACCTTAACCATTTGCACTGTGTTTCAGAAGCTTTAGGTAGATACAAGGTGATTACACAACTTCTGGAGGCAGCCTGGTGTTCCTAGTCCATGCATTAGTACTTAAATGTTCTGCAGTGCCAGGGCAGTTCCACAGATCAGCCACTGCATGGTTGTATTTTCAGTGGATTAATGCTAAAGTGTTGTACAGGTTTTGCCAGAGCATTCCCTCCTTTAGTAGGGCTGAGGGAGACTCAAAGCACAGGCTCCAAGGCAATTCTCTTGTTAGTAATTAGGCTTTATATGTTAGTGCAATACTTCAGGAAACCTTTAATTCTGTGCTCTTTCAATTCTAAGGAAGTAGACTTTTCGTATTAATTTGATATGTCCTCTAGTTCCAAGGTATGGCACATTACCTGTTCTGTCACATTAAATACATTCATTAAGGTTATCTAGCAAACGTGTGGCTTAGTGCTGTCCCAGGTCTCTGAGAAAGCATTACCCATTAGAAATCATTTCATAAAGCAAAAACATTCACAGCTGAAAAATGCACTGAACACAAAAGAAAAGAAAAAAAAAATCACCATAACTGTATTCCAATAATCTTTCACTTTCTCATATGTTTGAATAAAAATAACCTTAAGGGAATGGTTACACTTTATGGAGAACTAATGTGCAGTCTTCATTCTCCTTGAAGAGGTTGGACATAACTGAGTCATCTTTGGCCTGTACATTCTTCAGGTAATAGTTGACTATTTCACCATCCAGTTTGTACTGGTGGGGGATGCTTTCATAGGGCTTCAGGTCCAGGTCCAGCACAGAAACAGAGAAAGTGAATCTGGATTTGGATGTCAGTACCACAGGTCTTTGCTCAGAGCTGGAAAATAAAACCACGTTGCACATCTGAGTCACTGAAACCAGTATTTTTAATTTATGTGTCCCTTTACAGAAGTAACTCTAATGTTTATCTTAGAATTTCTGTGGGAGCCCAAGAAAATAAACTGCAGCTAATGTAGCACTTAGGAAACTATAGCTCCAGCTTTACCATTGCTGATGGGGCCTTGCTGGCACCTCTTCCTTTCGTTTTCCTTTCAGCTGCCACACAGCTGAAGTCAAACATTACTCTCACTCACTGTATTTAGTAAATCCAAGCTGTTTCTAGGTGGTGCATACAAAGCAACAGCCTTATTAACCAGCAAAAGCAGAAAAGGGATTGCAACTCCTACTTAGGTTCAAGGCAATAAAAACTTCAGTGTGCTGTCCAAGCATGCTAAGGGATGGAGTTCTGAAGTCACCCATTGCACAAGTCATGGCCATCACTGACACTTCCCTGGAGAACTGCAGGACAAATGCAGAAAACAGCATTCTCCAAAAATAAAAGGGCTCTGGTGAAGCAAAGCCCCCTGCAGAAGAACAGATTAGCACTGCTGACACAAGCCAAGAGGGATCAGATGGTGGCAAAGCCTCCTGCCTGACAGCCAAAGCTGTCACCTCTTGATTATTGCCTTGGTTTTATTCTAACTAGGCCATTAAAGGCAACTCAGCCTGAAAAAATCTCTCCTGTGAGAACACCAAGGCAGAAACATTGTACCTAGTTAAAAGCATCCAGAGCTACTATGAACAGTCAATTCAAAGTTTCAGAAGGGAATAAATATAAAGCTTTGATCCTTTTGATCAACTTAAAACTCTTCAGAAAGAGACACTGGTCCATAAATGCCTTAAATCAGAACTACATTAAAATGCTCACAGCCAAATATTTGGACACACCACCCCCCACTCTTTTTTCAAGTGATTGAATTGCCTGAACAGTACAAACATCCCAATTTCTAAACAACTGGAGCCAGTCCAAAGCAGTACAGGCAGCTCTTACCATTCATCTTGCAGGCAGGTGGAAAGGGCAATCATGATGGAGCAGTCTTTAGCAGTCATTGCTATTCTGTACTGCTGCACCTGTACAAGAGAAAATAACACAGGTTTTCTCTTAGATTGGTGTTTGCCTGAGTAAAGCATCCTGTTCCTTACAGAAAGCAGCACTGCACTCCCTGTATTGCTATGTTGGCACTAAGAGCTGGAAATTCTCTCTGTAACAGAAGGTTGGCAGGAGCAGGTGCCTTTGCAGCATCCTGTGTAAGAATCGTGTTTATTTCCTACAGATCACATTCCTAAAGGCCAAACAGCACCAGCTTCCTCAGTCTAGAAAGCAAATAGTTTTATTTTTTCTCTCAGGAACTGGTGCTACAAGCTTGTTTTTACCTGCCCCCTGACACAATGAAGGACTTTAACTGTGCAGACAGAGCCCAGCAAGGCAGCAGTGCTGCTGCCATCCATTATCCAGCCCTTTCAGTGAGACAGAGGTGAATCAACACTGACAGACAAACAGCCTCCAGAAGCTGAGGAGTACCTTTGTTAATGCAAATGCCACTGTCCCGTCATCTTCCAGGGAAAGGTCCAGCAGCTTCTCGTAGAACGCTTCGTTGTAAGGTCCATCTATCTGCAATGTACTTCTAAATAAATGTTAAAAGAAGATTTACAGACAGCCAGAACGATGTGCTGGTTTTCAGTGTCATCTTTCCTCAGATTAGAACAACCCAACAATAACACTGATGTCCAAGTATTAACCCACTGCCAACCAACATCACAACAGTCCCTGTTACTCTCAGATCACTCAAGATTTGCTGCTGCTTAGGATCTGGGTTGTGTGGGGTTTTATAAACATGAACCATTCCACTGCCATCTCTGTATCACTGCAACATTATGGGGGTTTTGCCAAAAATGGGTTTCAAGTTTGTAGCAGTCTGCAGAAGCTCCAGAAGCCTTGCTGAAGATACATATATAAGAAATATATTGTAATGTATTGATATCTAGTTTTATATGCATATTATATTATTTTGTACATTGAAACTATAAACTGGGGGCGAAGGCATATCTGACAGGGCCCTGCTCCAACACCATGTGCTAATGGGGGGTGTCCTGGGCTCCTTCCTTCCCCCTTTGAACAGCTGAGCCCCTGCTGAGAAGCTGAACCCTCCTGGGGGGTTTGTCCCACACAAACCCCCCCCAGATCACAGAACACATTTTCCAGTGCTGTGTTTCCTGTGTAACTGCACAAGCAGCAGCAGCTCCTGAGTGAAGCCAGAGTGCCCTCATGTGAGCACAGGAGAGGAACAGCACCCCAGTGGAGGCTGCTTGGAGCAATTATTATTACACTAATAAGCATTATTTGAGGGAAAAATACAAAGCAGCTTGCATTCATCATAGCAGAACATTATTAACCAGCTCTGCAAGTACTGGGGACAGGAGAAACCACAATTTCACTGCACCTTTCTGCAAATACACAACCACCAGTGCTAAGAGAGCATTTTCCTCTCTTAGCCTGTTGTGAACTTTCCATTATCATTACTTAAAAATTCAGGCCAAAGTGACCAACATCAGCTGGAGGTTCAGTTAGAAATTCAGAATATGCAGTGCCATGAAGGAAGGTTGTACAACTTAACACGGTGTGTGCAGAGAGCCAATCCTGCCTGCAGTCCTGGTTTCTCAGGACTGGAAAGAAAAGCCATCCAGTCTTACCTCTCCTCAGGAAATTCCTCCAAGTACTGTTCAACTCTGCTGTACAAAGGATAGAGTCCTTCAATGTCCAGCATGTCAAGCATCTGAGCTTGAAGGGTTTTGTAAAGGAGGCAACCCCTCGGTAAACCAGAGCTTTCCAATTTATGTTTACCTAGAAGAAAATACATTTTAAAATAAGGCAGACACAAGTCTTAGCTTCAATTTGCCATTAAGTGTGCTTGTTTAAGAGTCCAAATACTTTTAGTCCAGTCACAGGTAGGGGGAAACCTCAGAACACTTCAGTTTCCAAACAAAACTGCAAAGTGCAGGTGCTGACCTGCACATATAAACAGCTCATCTTGGACTGCAGAACAAAACACCTGGTATTCAGCTCTACAAACTACCTAAAAAAGATACCAAAACACAGCCACATCCACTGCAATCTACTCATTTTGAGTCCACAAGAGAAATCTCTCATCTGAGTTGGAAGCCACCACCAATTCCCTTTGAACAGTATCAACTGCTGACAGAAAGTAACTCAGCATTTCAGCTGTGGGCTCTTTTTTTATACAGTATCAAGAATTGTATTTGCTATAATTTCTCTAAGACAGCTCTTTCTCCAGTACTACAACAAACCATGGGCAGTGAAAAAGGTCTTCCTCAGAGGCAGAAATGTGCTGTTTGTGTAATTAGGATAACTGGCAGCATCTTGAAAAATTAGAGCTTTACAGAATTTATGCACTGAGGAATTAAAATCATTTACAGTTTTCCAGTTCTCACTTCCCAATCCTTTTCCCTCTGATATTCGGACCTCTTTCCCAGGAGAAGAGCAGCTGAAGAAAAGAACATGAGCTGTGCCCTGGTGAGGGCTGACAGGAGGAGCAGGGAAAGGCAAAGTACAGGTGTTGTAATAAACCAAGCAAAGCAGCCCAACTTCATCACACACAACATAAAATTCCACTCATCTGGAATACCTGTGACTGTTATCAGCTCAAACTGCTATTTTATTCCATTTTTTTCTCTACCACCTCCTGAATTTATTTTTACCCCTGTCATTAGATACACTGCTGTAAGTGCTCACTACAACACCACATTATATTAACAACAATTATCTGGCAGCTACACAGCTCAGAACTCTTTTTTTTAAATGCCACCAGAATCCCCCTGTTTCCATTCTCATATGAGTATTTATAACCAAGAGACAAAGATCTGAACTCTTACATCAGACAAGGCTCCTGAGAAAGCTGCTCTGGCAGAAGGTCATGGCAGGGGGCTGGACTAGGTGGCCTGGTAAGATCCCTTCCACCCCACACCATTCCAGGATTCCATGAACACTGAATTATGGACAGTTTTTATAACATTATCCCTTACCATTTCTCACTAGCTCCTTATTAAAAGCACTTGCTTCACAGTAGCTTCTCCCTTGTGAAATGGGAACTGTCTTCATGTCACCTGCCCTGCAGGTGTCGGTGCTGCTCAGCAGCGCCATGGTGATCACGTGAATCAATTCCTTAACAATTGTCCTTGTGCACTGGGGGCCGCTGACCAGCCCGTTGGAAGGGAAAAAGAAAGGTTTTAAGTGACGGGCAAGTTCGTTCCAGTCAGAGACACAGTCCTGGTCATCCTTACAGCCATAAATTAGTTCCCCATTCTGCAACAAGGAGAAAAAGAAGCCTTTAGGCACGGCAGGAAGTCAAGTTATTCATACTGAGCTACTCAGAGCATCAGGTTTAGAATTTCAAGCACAGAGAAGTGTTATTACCTTAACAATCTGCATACAGACACACAACATCCCCAATTTCTTAAAGATTTGTCCTTTTAAGTCTAATCAGAACCTGCAGGTAACAACCTCTGAATGAAAACCAAAACCACCGTTTAAATCAAGTGCTACTTTCCCAACTTAATGACCTGTAAGGAATCAGAACAATACAGGTGAATGATACTTGGCACATTTTCCTATCACTTCTTTCTGAAAAATGTCAGGAGTGACCAAGCACCATGTGAAACACCCTTCTTTCACCAGCCCAGACTGGCAAAGGGAAGGCTGTGAAAGGGGACAGGGGTGATAGCTACCTGTTCTAGTACAAAAACAGGGCAGCTCGTAGAAGTTTAATTCAAATACTGATTTAATATTGATTTATATTAAATGTCGATTTAATATTGGAAATAAATTGAAAGAATCTTGTTTCCTAGAATTAATCTGAAGATCTCCACAAATCACCAGTTACTGCTTCATATTTTTTCTTACATGAGTGCCATGGAATGCCACTTTTTCCTTCCTCAGTGAGGCCTGCTGTGCCTTGGGCCTGTGTCAGTGCTCTAACAGGAAGTATTTGCTGCAATTTGCCAAGTTCTCCATTTTCTTCTTACTGAAGTAGCACAAAGCTTTAAAACTTTGGTCACCTTATGAGTCCTTTTCTATTAATTGTGATTCTTCCCCACTAATTCATTCCCCAGGGAATGGCCACGGCCCCAAGGCTGCCAGAGCTTCAGGAGCATTTGGAAAATGCTGTCAGCCACAGGGTGGGGTTGTTGGGGTGTCCTGTGCAGGGCCAGGAGTTGGACTTTGACAATCCCCGTGGGTCCTTCTAACTCAGGACATTCTGAGTCTGTGAATTCTGGGAAATTATTATTTCTCTGTCCACACCTGAAATGTAACTAAGAACTTTCCCATTTCCTTCTCTTGATGGAGTCCAACAGTGATGGTCTGATTAGGCAGGTTTGAAGGAAGATCTTGACTGTTTAGATGCTCAAGTGAAACTGTTTAAAATCCAAGGCAAAAAAAAGCAAGCAGAGATTTAACTGTTTACCTTAAATATTTTCAAGTTGTTCTGTGCCTCCTGTAATAAACTCTTCAAAGCAAAGTGCATTCTTTGTTTATTTCTAGGGAAAACAAAATGAAGCCAAGAATGTATTATCACAGCCTTTGGATGTTCACACCTGGCACAACACGTGCACTGAGCACATTACTCACACTGAGGTCATTGCAAAGGCAAAGTGAACTTCAGATCTGAGTACACTAACAGCTCTTGGGTGCAGTGTTATGCTGCAGAAGGCAGCTCTGATTGCTGAGGTAGGTGTAAAGGGGGAGATAGCACCAGATATAATCACTGTAAAGGTCCAGACAAGCCAGCATCGATCATAATACCTCAGTGAGGGGCAAAGTAATCCAAGCAAGAAATCTGTAATGCTGAATTTATTTTTTTTTTGGGGTGGGGGGAGTGGCAAAAACAGAGAATCCTTACCCTGAGAAGAGATCCAATGGGCAATATTTACTTGGTCGCTTCCATTTTCCGTTGGCTACCTGTGGAAAGCCCAGAGCACTGCAGTCACCCACTGCACCTGCAACAGCTGCTCTCTCATTTTAACAGCCAGGTGTGGCACTGACATCCTGCCTTCAGAGGTCAGGACGTTTAAACCTGAGCACAAAATTCATGACCACCGTGGGTGTTCCCAGTCATTTTTAACTCAAGTCACTCAAACTGGATTCACAAGGGAAAGAGATCCCATTAAATCCCAGGGAGTCCCAGTCACACCATTCCAGGCCACAGCAGACACAAGTCCATGAACTCTGTGCCTGTTGTGTGCTGTTTGTTGTAAGTCACAGAATGCACTTGGTGAGCCGATCTGGAAAGGAAGTTCCACATCAGAGTTGACCCAATCACAGCATTCACAGTCCCCAAAGGCTGATACTGTATTTGTTTGCTTCCAGCTTCCCACAGAACATGTTCCATCTCTCACTAAACAAATTCACACCCAGCGACTCAGCTGTGAATCCTCCTACCAGCTTTAGTCATATCAGAGATTTGAGCAAGTTTCAACAGGAAAGCAAGCCTGGAACAGCAAATAAAGCACAGTGTAGCCAAAGGAAAGCAGGGTGACTTAATAATTACCTTTAGATGCTGATGCATACAGTAACGACACACCTTGTGCTTTATCTCCTGTGAAACATGGCTGGAAAAAGGAATGAAGCCACACTTTGGCTAAAACAAACAAAAGAAGATCGTAAATACAAGTGTCTCCCTCTACAGAAATATAAAGGCACACAATATGCACATCTTTCCAGTTAAAGGAAAATTTTTAAAAATTATTAAAAATTCCAGCACTTAAAAGCTGAACTACTCCCTATTATTTTAAAAAATAAAGACACCCAAAACTGCTGTGGCCTACAGAAAAGCCTAGTAACACCCAGGGATTTCCCAAGTTTCAAAACATCGGGAATTGGAAGAGGGAGGGGGCTGTCTTCTCCTATGGATCACAGTGAAAGCAGTGAGCTCTGCTGCATTCCTTGAAAGCTGCTGGGGCCGGCGTGCAGGTGAGGAATGCTAAGATGCCCCTTTCCCCCGAGGCTGCCCCCTGCACACCTTGATCTCGATGCAGAGGATGGGCCGGTGCTCGGTGAAGCGGAAGGGCTGCAGCCGCGTCAGGTTGGGAAGGCACATCGCGTAACCGCTCAGCGTGTCCATGTCCTTGTCACAGCGACACTCTGGGGGCAGCAGGGGACAAACAGCACCGACAGGGAATTAGCTCCGGGGTGTTTGTGCCTCTCGTTCACCAGGTGGGGCGTGGGAACAGGACCCGCGCTTTATCGGCTTTAGCCAATTATGCACTGGCACAAAGCTGCCCTCCCCATTAGCAACGCCCGGTTTCAGTTTCCCCAAAACTGTCCCAGACACTCCGAGTGTCCCAAGAGCTGCTGGTAATGGCCAGCTCCCAGCTCAGCCCAAGAAAGGTGAGGCCTGAAACGGCAAGGAAATGGATTGGCCAACACCAGGTAAAGTGACTAATTAAGGTATTTATTCAAAGATGTGATCTCCCCTTTGCTTGCTATGCATGACCTACCATCCCTCAGCTGAGTCAAAAGGATCTGAAAACTGCCAGGAATACCATAAACTTAAGAGGTATTCTGCATAAAAATCCTTTGAGTAACCTCTCTTCATATGCATCCTTTGGGACACAGAAAGGTCTGTGAGACTGTAGTTCAAAGTTAACAAGAGCACACCCCCCCAGATTTTCAAGTACCTGTTATTAAACAGACACGCGTTCCTGTTACAGTTTCCACTGCTAAGAAAAATGCACACTGTAAAATACATTGCAATAGAAAAAGTAAATCTGAGAAATCAAAGCCTCAGGCACCAGCCTGTCATGCCATACTGCTTCACCAGGATGAGCAAGAGGCCTTCTGTCTCCAACAAAATGTTGAGGTTTGTTTTCTAAATTTAAGCAAAAGTACAACCTTCACACCTTCACAGCTGAGAGCCACTTGCCAAATCAAAAAGGCACAGAAATCTGAAGTATTAGAGAAGATCCTTTGCATGTTACACAGAAGGGTAACACTGAAAAAAAAAATCTTGAGGTTTAAAAAAAAACTCCTGTTAAAAATGGAAAGTGTTGTGAAGCACCTGGACAGTTCCCCACAAGCGCATTTCAATCCCCAGCAGCTGTGGACACACCAAATTTAACTTTGAGAAATAAAACTAAATTCTATTGTTTATTTCCACCAGAGTATCACTGATTTTCTAACTTTAATTAGACACTATTAACTTTCCTCACTGGATCCTGGCACTGTGGGACTGCTTCTCAAACAGATGAGGAGAAATCAACAATGGAGTGTCCTATGCTCACTGTATGTAAATTAATTTCTTTTTTTCCTGGATCAAAGGCATCAAAGCACTTGACTACAGTACTTTGATTTAACACTGTATTTATCTTCAAGGAGTTTTGCTAAAGCAGGAGTTTCTGGCCATTCTCAAGAACATTAACATTTGGGAATATAAGGGCCAATCTCTTTGCCCATTTTAGAACTATCACGTACTACTTTTAATTCCAGAACACAATCCATTTTTCCACAACAAATTTTCAATTTATCATTGTCTAAATATTAAAAAAAGCTTCCTTATATTCTGTAATGTGATGCTTTTTTTACTTCAGAACAAAGAAAAATGCTTTACAGGTCAAGGAAGCCCCTTTCTAATCCCATCCCTGGCACTTACCTGGCCTCTCTGGCTGGATTTTCAAACAGAGCTGTCTTACAAAGTCTAAAGGCAGTTGAATAATTTCCTATTGAGGAAAAAAAAAAAAAAAAAAAAAAGACAACATTTTAATGTGAAAATTATTACTCAGTTTGGTAGTCTTGAAATGGAACAGCAAAGTTCAGTGGGTTACACAGAGTACACTGAAGCACAGTCAGCAGCTTCTCCCTCTGATTCACTGTCTGTGAACACCTGTACCTGCACTCACATGCAACACCTGCTCCTCTATAAAAACCAAGGACTAATTTAAATAAATGAATGCCAAAGAGCATTTTCAATGCAAGTTTCATGTGTGTGAAGGAACCTGCATCATTTTGTCCTTCCCACAAATGTACAAGTCCATGTCTCACGTCCCACCCTTCCAAGGCAGAACCGTGTAACTCAAGTTCCAGGTGAAGCTGTAACTTTTTCACTTATCTGATGTTCAGTGAACAAGATCTGGCTGCCCTGAAGAACAGAGCAAGGGAAAAGGTGACCTCTGACTGCACAGAAACCTCAGCAATTTATATGAGCCAAGTTTCTCCCCTTGTTTTGCAGTCAATCTAAAAATCTCTTTCTCACACAACCCCCTCTAGTCCAAGGCAGGGCAAAGAAATGGCCACACTTTTCACCATGAACCTGAAATAGCCAAACCACTGAGTGCAATCCAGTCAGCACAGAGCAGGATCCCTGTTTGCATCCAAATGCTTCTTACAAACCCTGTTAGCTCCTTTCACCGGCACTCAGTGTTTCCCCAAACACTTAAGTGTTTACAATGCCTCAGCCATTTCTTTTAAAAACAAATCATTTACCCCATGGTGAACGTAGTTCTCCCCAAAGAACTGCTTCATCACATGTTTTCCGAAGTCTACGATGTTTTGCAGATGGTGCAGTATTTCCTCTGGAGTCTGGAAGACAAAAATGCAGTAATTGAGCTCCGAAATAATGATAACAGCACTCCAGAACACACACATCCTGGTCGGTGATTTAGCAAATAACTTAATTGCTGAGCTTGGCAGGTCAGTGCACACTGAAGTCCAACAGACACATCAAATGTGCTAAATTTGTTTCCCTACTGCTGCCTCAGGGGCTGGGACAAACAGAAAAATGGTCAGAAAAGATGATTCTTCTTTGGTTTCAGGGGAAAAAGGAGAAAGCGACAGGGTGGAAGAAGGGGAGATTGCTCAAGACCTACTGTGACCATTATTCTTAAAACAGCTCAGAGAGCTCCAGCAGTCCAAAGAGGTGCCCAGCAGCTGCAGTGCAGGGGAGGCTTGGAGTGTTACAAAACACATCATGGAGATTGGGAAGAGAGTGGCTGCAAAGACTGAGCCAAATTCCAAACTTTGGCATGAAGAGGTGCAGAACTTGCCATCTGTCCCAAATCCTGCCCCAGACAGTGAAAAATCTTACTCTAACATGATATTCTGTAATTTCATAAGGAAACACCAAGGTCTTCTACAAGACAAGATGCCAAAAGCTAGAAAGGAGGCTCTGTGAGTACTGGAAGCAGGACAGGGACAACTGCACAGTCAGACTTGGACAGACTCCCCTGCTCCTTGAGAAGGGAGCAAGGGAGCTTTACAGCAACATTTTCCTATTCCCAGCACTCTGCTTCTCTGCGAGGTATTTTATTGTTACAATAGACAACCTCAAAGCTGCTCTGTCCTTTTGTAACACACACCAAAAAACCACTTAAAACCTCACAATAAGAATAAGTGGAGGAAAAGAAAGTGCAACGCTTGGGTACACGTTAGCAAATCAAAGAGGAAAAACAAGAGCAGAAGACAAAAAATAAACACAGCGGAGTAAGAGAAAATAAAATACTAGAGGACAACACCCAGACACTGACACAGCCTAGAGAAAGGAGGAAAGACCACACCCAGCACTAATCACAAATGACAACAGAACCCTTTCTTTAACTTACACAGATCCTGAATGGTGAGAAGGAGCATTACATCATCTCATCGGTAACAGAAATCTCTGCTAATTCCCATTTACAGATGGTTCTGACCTGGTTTGCTGGCTTACACAGCACCCACAGGTTTGTGTTTTGTTTGGTTGGGGTTTTTTAACATATATACACAGACTTAGACTGAGAAATAAGTATTTCATTAAAATTTACTGCTGTCACTTTTACTACATGGAAAGACTCACCAGTTAAAAAGATCACTACAACCATAAAATTATAAATCAAGCTTAAAACATCTTTTAACAGCAAGTATATTGGATAGCGCTAAATGAAACAAAAAAACAACTAACAGGTTACTTGAGCATCACCTTTTAACATCAGAAACCACTAAGATGAAAAGCTTTTGAAGGAGCCATCATTACTGCCAGCTTCACCAAAAATAGGCTTTATACAATATTTTTTTAATTCTTTCATGAAGATCATATACTCAAACAGCAATATGCAATTAAAAGCATTCCGTGAGGCCTGACACTTGACTATCTATTCAAGCAATGCAAACCTCGCAGTTACATTATTGAGTATTTTTCAATCACAACAATAAGGTTACAATTCACAATAATACCACCTTGTTCCACTACTGGATTATCTAACCCCAAATTCATAATTAAACAGATCATTAAAAATGCAAAGCAGCATCCAGACTTCTTTACCTTTCCCAAAGGAGTTAAGCAGAAGAGACTGAGACCTATTTATTCACATCTGAACTTCAGTGTGTGTATTACTAGAAAATATTTTGCTTGAACTGCTTCCTTCAGTGTTGTTTACCTTGGATGACCTGTGATATCATGCAGACACAGAACACTTCAGAGCCTAACTCATTTTGCTTAAGTCAAGAATACAGATTACTCCTAAAAAAAACCCAGAACATTTTCCATGTCATTGTTGCTATGTGCAAGTTCATCCCAAAACTCTTATTCTCTAAGATTTGTTTACTGATCTGATGATAAAATATTTATTCTTTTCTGCTCCAAGAAAAAATTGTCCTTTAAAAAAAATCAATCACCAGAATAAGTAAATATATTCAAATTACAAAACCCTCTATTTAGAGGGAATTGTGCATCACAAAGTCCACACTCCCAATGCAAGGCAAATGCAGAACACTGGAGCCAGCTCTCCTCAAAATGCAACACTGGAATGTGTATGCTCAGCCTCAGAGCTGTGGTGGGTAACTGAAAAGTCACTTCCTGCCTTCCTTTGTGACTTTATCATACTTCTGTCAATTTTTTAAAAACAATTACTAGGCAACAATCTCTTCAAACTTAAAAAAAATATTAAAAAGGAAAAGGGGTAAGTACTCAGTGTTCTGTTTTCCTAAATGAACTGCAACAGACTGACTTTTTACATAAAGTTGTGGTCTAGTCCTCTTCTGCTACACTAAAAATTGAGATAAGCACTGTTTCCTTTCTTGTGATGCACTGGACTCATCACTGCTCTTGTTAACACTAAACATTATTATATTGGGCTACTACAGAAGCACAAGATACATTTTTGAAATCCTGCCAATATAAGCAGCTCAAAAATCCACTTGAATCATAGTTTGGTTTTACCATATCTTTGTACAAGTTATATAGTAGCAGAAAGACCATCAAATAAGTCATACATTTGCTGTGTTCACTAATCACTTCCTCTACTTTGGCAACTTCTCCCTTCTCCCTTGTTAAACTGAATGCTTTCCACATTCACCTTCCTGATGTAAAGCAATAAAATGCCATTTCTAGATGTTTACTTTACATTTACCCCTGTTTCTTTTTTCCTAAAATGAAGCACACACTCCAGTTCTCAGCAAAGCCCCAAGGCTTTTTGTATTTCCCTCATCAGAACAACCTGTCACTGTGTCACTGTGCCTCACAAAGCCGTGGTTCAGGAGCTGCTGGAACTCAAGCCATTGCTGTTTATGCTCCACCTTTGTTTTTTGATCATTTTTTATCCCTGCTAAAAGAAATCTAAAGTAACTCACTTCAGCTCCTTCTCGAGCAGGAAAACTTTAGTGTACCATCAAAGAAACTGGAAGATTGTGTCCTGCCACGTTCTTTTTGTAGCAGACAGAACACTAAAATCACTCACTGACAGAGTATTCTGTGCACATTTCATCTGTTTGTTCAGATTCCATGGCTTTGATGCTACTGAACAGGTGGTCAACAGCAGACTTTGACCATGACACCAGTTCTGTGCAACTCCTGTTCTGTCCCACCTGGCTACAGCCAGCAAAATTCCTTTCTTCCTCAGCATCCCTGGGCTCCCATGGGTGGATATGGAACATTTACACAGCTGCCCTTACAGAAAGCTCTGCCCCACTCAGAGCTCTCGTAGGAGCACTCACATCATCCCAGTTACATAAGACAACCTCAGATTTCCTCCTGTTGCCAAACCCCCTGAAACACAGGCACATTTCAAAACAGGCATTTGTTCTTTGCATCTGTCAGTCACAGCTCTTTCACAGGTTTCTTGTTTCTCCTCACAATGGCTATTGGTTTACCCAAGGGCATTCAGCAGCAGGACACGTTAACATCTTACCTTGTTCTGGTTGGGGGGGGACTTGAGAAACCGCAGCACCACACAGCGCTGGAGAAAAACACAAAAGAATTGGGTGTCATTAGCACTTATGAACAGCACAATTGTCTGATTCCCCAATCTACTTCTCTGAAAAATTAAGGGGGAAAAAAAAAAAAAACAAGAACCACACCACAATAAAACCCCACCCCCAATAAAACAGAAAAGCACACTTTAGATGGTTATTTCACTCAACTTGAAATCAAATACAGCAGCTGAAATCAAACACAGCAACGTCTGCTGCCAGCTCTGCCATCAGTTTAACGAGGTGGCCATTCCAGCCACTCTGCATTTCCAGTCACCGAGTGCACCAGGGAAATGCTCCCTTAGCTTACAGCACTGCTCTGAAAATCTGGGAAAGCTCACATGGAATTTCCAACACCCACACCCCAGCATTTGTGCACCAAAGCTCCCCAAAAGAGATACAAGGCCCACTCCACTTACAACATCAGCACAGAATTACAAATTACCAAGGAGATACTTCCCAGTTACCAGCAGCAGCTACACAGGTGAACTTTAAACTAAACCCTGTAAATACGTCACACAGGAATACATACAGCAGGTTTCTGAATATTTTACCTTAAAACTATAGGGAAAACTCACTAATTTTTGTAATTTTTACAATTTTTATTAGTTTTGTAACAATTCAAAAAGCTTGAGACTTTACATATTAAAATCAAAGTCTGACACAGTGTTAAGGAACCTGTTAAAATGCAGCATAGAGCGCTGCCTCTGATCTTCCTGAATATCTGATCCTAGAGATATTTACTGCCACTGATGTAGTTCAGCCTATTCAGGTACAATGGGGATGCCAACAACTGGGCACCACAGAAGGGAGAGACAAGCAGCTGTTTTCCAGAGTTATCTCTTAGCCACTCTGCTTCCATTTGGGCCTTTCCAAGACACAAAAAGTATCACATTCCATTTAAAACACTACCACATAAGTACACTCAGATTCTCTGACAAAGACAGTGCAGACAAAATGTCCCAGTTGCACTTCAGGTTTATGCAATCCAAGCTTTTTCCCTTCCAAATTATTTGCCATTAAGAAAACTTCACATAGCATGACAGCATCAGATCTATTCCATATTTCAGAGCTAAAAGCTGATTCTGCACAGGCTGAGGGAGAGAGCTGCAGATATCTTTAATTACTAACATGGAGAGAAAGAGGAAACAAGCAAAACTAATGACAACGTGCCATCCAAAACAATAACAAAACCAGGTCCAGGTTGAGACATTGCCACTGAAAGCCAGACAAGGCCCCTTCCAGATCTAAAAAGTCTCACGCCACCATAAATCTCATCCACATCTGGAAAACACTCTCACATAAAAGGATACTTTGCTATTAATTTGATTTGTCCTGGAAGATGAGTAAAGCAAAGGAGATACCACTGGAGTGGTAATTACAGTCACCTGGTTTGACAAGCTTCCTGGTGACACGTCCTCTTGTGCTGTGCCCTGCACATGGGTAACAGAGCCCAGGCAGGATGAGCCTGTAGCTCTGTGTGCAGTGTGTTAGTTACTCTTACAGTGTTTCAACCATTTAGATCTCCTGCTTTAATTATTCATAAGTAAGTGGATCAGTGATGGAGTGATCTGATTATCACTTCTAATCCATTCAGAAACATGATTCCGTAATCTTGCAAGGCTAGTGTAGATATTTATCTTTTAATCAGTTCCCAGCCAAGATTCCAACCAGTGCTCTGGAAAACCTGATTAGCTCTCACAGGAATCAGGACAGTATTTGTTCATCAGCAAGTCATTTTTGATTTGGCAAAACGACCAAAATTAGATATGGCAAAAGGAGGAGGTGTTGCTGGTCTAAAGATGTCAAAAAGAAACACAGCACTGTTCAAACAAAACTTCACGGGTGCACCTAAACCAGCCAGCCCACACTACATTTTAGTAAGACTACTAGCAGATTAGAGGAAATAAAAAAAAAAAAAAAAAAAACTACCAACAAACAACGCCCCCCAAACCAAACTTCAAAACCTCAAAACACTTCTTTCCTATGTTGAGGCAAGTTTCCAGCTCCATCCATCCCTTTGTGCATTTCAACACCAGTTCCACAGCACCAAGGTTAACCCATCAGATGCCAGCTGCTTCAGAAGTATCACCACCAAAAATATTGGCCCACATTTTTCATGCTATTGCATTTCTGATTCACTTGGCTGATTCTTTACTTGGAAATATTGTGGGTGGTTGTTGCCATGAGGTTTTTTGCCAGTTATCTTAAAATGCCTTCAGTTCTTTTTATATTTACAGATTGAACACCAAATATGTGCCATACTTATCTGCAAGCACGAGAATGGCCCAAATCCCAAAAGGAACAGATCTCTGAAGAGGCTGTCACTACTCCTTTTGCACTTTGAGAATCAGACCAACTAGACCCTAATGCTTCCTAAATATCCTTCTCCACAACCAGTGGAAGGGTTTATAGAGGTGCCTAGCACCACTTCCATCAAGCCACTGTCACCATCAGAGTATTTAGTTAGCTGGGTAACAGCTCCAGAGAGATAAAAAGATGAAAAAAGCAGGCTGCAAGCAGAAGGGGAAAAAAAAAAGAAACAGTGCATAGATGTAGGCAAATGTACCACATAAAACATTAAAAGTCTTCATATCTTTTGATCTAAGATAAGTTAGAAAAATAATGAATTCAAAGGAAGAATTCTCTACGATTATTTTTAATCCCTGCATATGTTCAGTCTCCATTTAGTGACAAAAGACTAAAAATAACCAACCCATCAGAACACCACATACAACTGCTCTTACTCTCAAATAAGGAATTTAAGGACAACTCTCACATGAGAGCAGAGCAGCTTGACAGCAGATAAGAATGTTCTTAGTGGCTCCAGGACCATACTAGGGCTACAACAACAACCCTTTCCAATTGTTATGGAAAACTGAAAACAAACACTAGCAACAAGGATACCAACACTTGCATCTCTGAAAACACATCCACAAGCGCTGGCCCGGAGATGATGTAGCCAGAAGTGTTCGGAGGAGCTCGATCCCAAGCCACAGCATTTGAAGTCTGCAGCCTGCAGTTTACAGCCCCACCAAGAAAGGCGAACACTTCTTTAGCACCTCATCACCAAACAAGTGTTTGGGTTAGAGCAGAACAAAGTTAAGGACTGCCAATAAGGAGAGAAGGAGCTGTGGGAGGAGCTGTGAAAACACTCAAAACCGGTGGCACCACAGAACCATCGGGATGTGTCCACACACAGCTCTTGTCCTCGTGTGTCCTGGGAAAAAACTGTGTCCTGGGCTTGGTCCCTAAAGCTTACCTCTAAGAATTTTTATTCTCCGCAGCAGTTACTACAGCTATTATATTAATCTTACTCAATAAAATCCGAAAAACAAAGTAATCCCTGGTAGCTCGGCCAAAATATGACTGGCATCAATCCAGGTACTTTGGATTAGGCAGTAGCATTATGAAACCAGGATGAAAGCTTACGTTTGTTTCTTTAGAGCTTGGTGTTTGATACTGACCTTATTCTATGACCTCACTGTCATAACATGCAGGCCTCCTGAACTGGAGAGTTTTTGAAGTTAAACACAACTGGGGCAAATTTATAATCTTGATATTCCCCTTCAGGGAACAACCTCATTTGCATCACAGTTTTTTTTTCAGGTCTCTTGCTACATTAGTAACAAAAATCTAGATAAGAGCTGGTGGCAGCAAAAGAAGTAGGAGAAATTACAATTGGCTCAACTGCTGGTAAAATTGCTTAGATATACAGAAAGATGTGTATTTTCCCTCTGCTCTTGCCACCTCTGCTCACACGGGCTTAAAACAAATTTCTGTACAAAAATACAACGAATTAGCCTGTCCAAACACAAAGCCTGGGAAACATCAGCTTCTCCTTTTCCAAATAAGCAGGTTCACGTCATTTGTTATTACTCTATTATTATTCAAGCAGCTCACATTAACTGCTTTTGTCTGGAGGCAAAGCACTGCTCTGACATCTCCTTCGGAAACGGGGAAAAGATTCTCATCTCGTTAATTCCCAACTCGTGCTCACATCTGTGAGATGACTGGTAGAGAACGAGACTCTGAGGGGCAACTTTTTAAGTCCCAAGAGGAACTCCACCCCCCTTCCCACACCCATCATCTCCCTCACTCCACGCCACCTCATAAATTCTGCCATCTAAAAACTCACCACTGTTTTTGCAGGCATTATCTGTAATTTTACATGGCAAAGGTTACCTACCTGTTGCTTAAAAAGGCACACAATACAGAGTAAGAGAATCCATCTTTCTTTTAAAGTTGTGCATATAAAAGTCACATGTTTCCAATTAGAAACATGGGGTGAAACACTCTCAAAGACTGGTAACAAATCTTACTCTGCTATTTTTTGCAACTAATTTCACACACCACTGCCAACCACTGCCAAAGGAGATGAGGATACAAAGTCAAATACTTTTAGAGAAAACAGTGTCTGTAAAGGCTCTGAATTTCTTTATAACTGGTTATTTAATTCACTGTTTTGCTGACCCTGAAGAGCTACCAAGAACTTGTCAAACACAGCTCTAAGGATGCCAGACCTACCACTGTGGTTATTCATAATAACCTAATCACTGTGGCTGTACAACAACCTACAGTATTGACACCTACAGAAAGCACATTCTAATTTTCAGTCCAAGGGAGGGAGACCTACTGAACGCAGTGATATGCAAATACTGACTATTGACAGTTCCAAGGGTACACAACATGAACTATGGAATTGTTTAGCTGATACTAAGCTATTTCTGCAGTAACACTGCAGGTGCATGCAGTATTTCTCAACTAAAAAAATTATTCTGACTTTTTTTTAAATTCCAAATCTACATCCCACAACCCCTTCAATTCCAATGCCAGTTTGAGGGATTTGAACAGAAGACAATGGTTTTCTATTCAGAAAATGCAATTTCTGGAAAGGAGAAAAATGGACAAAGAAGTGTTATCTTCACATCTCAGAAAAGACAGTGACAGGGAAGAGTTCCTCCTTCAGAGAAATGACAGAACTCAGTGAAAACATTCCCACCACACTGCCCAGGCACTTCAGCCAAAGCTTACCTTCATGATACTCAACACAAGACATTTTTAAAAGTCTCATCCAAGGTCAGTGTGCTGTGCAATGTGAAGGGTTATGGGAGATGGAAACAAACTAAGTGCTAGAAAATTTTGCAGCTTTTATATGAAATACACTGGTAATATCATACACAATTGTTTCCCAACTCAATTTTGTTCTACATAAGGTGGATAAGATCACACAAAACAAAGTGAGGAAAGCTACATTTCCTGCCAGTATGGAGGAAGTTTAGCAATTGCTCACACATAGTGCAAAGAAGCATTCAGAAATTGGAACAATACTCTTTTATTTAGCACAGGAGTCCTTGAAGAACAATGGTTTTATTTCTTAACATGAATAAAGGATTTCTGGCATGGCATCTGCCTTGACACCACTCAATACGGCAAACCATTATCTGAAAGCAAACCCTCCACACTTGTTTTCTTTAGCACAGAGCTCACAGCTTGCATCAGACTTCAGGTGCTCTTTCCAAATTCTTTTTTTTTTCTGCTTGGTTATGATCTTGATTCCCGTGAGAGTCAAACACTACCTCAGGTTTCACTTTATAGCTAAGCTTCTATAGCCTTGCAATACACAGATGGTACCAATTCCAAGAGAATTTAATGATTGCACTCTGCAAGACTGAAAAGGAAATGTCTGGCTTCAGCCAAACCAGCTAATCAGAGTACCTGCAATGATATCAAGTGATACACCCACTGGTACGAGGTAGAAACACATACCAGAGAGAGAACAGGCTGAATAAACCCATTGATGCCTGGCCCTCAGTGTGCATTAGCACTGTCTGGGTAGCACAGCACATGGCCCTGATGGCCTTGCTGTGAAACAAGGAAAAAATGGTCCTTAACATTTAAAAGCATATTAAATACCTCATCCATCTGTAAACAGGTGAGCTGTACCAATCAGAACATAAAAACACATTCTAAGCTTCCTCCCTTTGAGCTGCCCTAAAGCCCTCTCTATCAGCATCACACACTTCCCAGCATTAAAGCTGCCAAGTCATCTGATGTTATGTTGGGGAAACCAGGCGTTCCAGGAAATTATTAATGGGGTGGAGGAAATAAAGAGTCAAAACAGCAAGAGGGATTAGAATGAAGTTAAACAATTAAATGGACAGTTAGATCAAGTGAATAATTCTCAGCATCCAGAACAACTCAGGCAGAAGGCACCTAAGCAAGCCTTGTGCTCACGTAGAACCCAGTGACTGTTCTTTCCCAAGAAAAGCAGTTCAGAGAGGACAGTTCAAGGAGGTCAGGACACCTCCTTGACACTTTATTCCATGTCACAGAGTGCCACAATATGACACAAATGAACGACACTCACACACTGAGATGTCCAAGGCAAAAAGGGGCAGTTTATTTACAGACCTCAACATTTATAGCATTCCAACAGTGACCATGGATTGGAGGAAGAAAATGGTCTTCCCCAACCACACTGGTCAACCCAACAGTCCATCAATTCTCTCCTCCTTCAGAAAGGAATGCAAAACAATCATTATTTCCATGAAAAGTGTGTGAGAAACTCCATTACAAAAAGTAAACATCAGAAGGCTTTAGAAGAACTTTAGAAGAACAGGGCAACAACAGAGAAATCCACTGAGGCAAAAGGACCAGCCACTGAAAAGCTGGGAGGGAGGAAGAACCAAAAGAGTAAATAGAATAAAGAAGGCTCTTAGACTGAGCACTCCTACACAGCTTTGGGTCAGCCAGGCTGCTTTATCCGAAGCAACCAACCCACGGCCACTGTCAGCTTGGGGCAGATACAGGAGCAGCACAGAAACTCCATCACTGCATTACAAGCATTTCTAACAGACACAAAAGAAATTTTTTAAGACAGAAACTTATCTCAGCTGCAAAAGGAACTCATTCAAGTTTGAGTTAGCACTGAACCCAACCAGAATAAAACCGGGATCATTTTAATCAAGGCTAATGACCCCCCGAGCTTGACTGCAAAGCTAGGATTTGTTTTACATTTTCACTGCATATAGCCTTCAGCATTCTCAAAAGTCACTCAAAAAAGAAAAAACAGACCCAAAGTAGAGTTTGAATTTCCAAAGAAGGTCACCAAAAGACAAGTCCACTCCAAGACTCATTATTAGGAAAAGACAGCACCTCTGAAACAAGTATTCTGCAGGGAGGAGAGAGGTGCTGCTGCTGCTGCAGTGAAATGATCGCTGCCATATGGGATCAGTGTAAGACCACAGAGCTTCTGTCTCCCATCTCCATCCCCACACATGCTGTGTTTTCCCATCTGCATCTACAAAACTTAAGGCACTTGTATAAGAAAAGTTTTAATTGTTGCCTTTCTGCTCTCTCTCCTCTCTACATTCAGCCCTGCTACCCAGTGCCACCTTCCCTTTCACTTCATGGAAGACACTAAACTGCTCTGCATTCAGAGCATCCTTTCAGTGCAGAAACCTGGTACAAGCAAGAGAATTTTATATTTAACCACTGATAAAATATGGAATTGAAAGCCAATACAGAATTTAAATTCCTTGATGTTGACTCAACCTAATAACTTGGGGCAAGTGTGTGTCAATAAAAACCTTCACATCGAATTCACAAAATTGGAAGTACTTCCAACTTTTAATTCTTTGTTTATAGTAAAACCTTTGTAGATTGTACTCAAGTAGAGTTAGTCCAATTAGTTAAGGCATCCACAGTCACAGCTGTACCTCTTTAGCCAAAGAATTAAATACAAACAAATACAAAACTCTTTTTTTTTTCATCCACTGACCATAGATGTGTATCTAAATATCAATTAGCCAAGGTCAGTGCAAGGAATCCTACAGCTTAAGACAGGTGTCACAAAGGTTCCCAAATTCCAACTCAAACTGGTGATTGCCCTCTGTCCATAAAACTTCATTGCTGTTCACAGCAAGACAGGCATCTTCTTCCTTTTTCACTGATGACACACCCTGATCACATACTTGGCTTTTCCAATTGCTTTTCATAGCTGCTTCAGGCAATTCAGGCAGAAGCTCCTCTACTTGATTACAATAAGTAAATAAAATTTAAAAAATCAAAAGCAATGATAACTAAGAAAGAAGGACAAATACCTTTAGTCATCAAGCTGTCTTCTTGTCCTTTTGTCTAAGTAGGCAAAAGGTGTGCAGGTGTGGGGGTTTTGTTAAACAATGTTTAGAGTTGGACACTGCTGAGATATGCACACACCCAAAAAAACAATGCTGGAGAAGCCAGGTCAAAGAAATGTCCCAAAAAATTAAAAAACACCACATGCACACACACACAAAAAAAAAAATAAATAAAAAGGCAGAAAGAAGAGGCAGAAAATTCTATAGAACCAGACACAAAACTCCTCCCTACATTATATGATTCCCAAATCTATCAGAAGTAAAAATTAGCACAAGTTTGTAATGTAAATAGAAGAATCTCATCAAAGAGACAAAAGTATTTAAGTTCAAGTCTTACCAAAACTATGCCTTTCCCATTAGTCAAAATAAAATTCAACAACAGTTGCATTTTACCTTTTCTGGTAACACCTTTCTGTAAAAGAACCAAGAGACCAGAATGTGGCCATATTTTAAGTCAGAGCAATATTAAGAGAAGGCCATTAATAATAAACTATTGTACTTATAACCACAAGAACAGCTAAGTGAAGATTCTTTAATACAGGAATCAGCAGCCTGTTCTATATATTCATGAAATCAAGACATTCGAAGATATTAATGAAAAAAAAAACCAAAACAATCAGAACACAACTGAACAGAAAACAGAACACAACTGAAAAAAAAATTCTTTATAGTCAGGGACCTGGAATTTCTCAGGAACAACTTGGAGTTTGGGGGGATGTGAGTACTTACACAAACTTCAATAGCACAAAACAGATTCAGGCAACTCCTCAGAGTAAAACAACAGAAGAAACAAGCCACACAAGTTTTGGGACTTGTATAAAATGACATCATCAGAAAAAGCAGCTTAAGAAGATTCTCTCAACGAGACAGCAATTAATGATCAGCATCATCCCTTTCTGCCAAACAAGACCAGAGGAAAGCTGCAGATAACTAAGTCATTCCTACCAGAAGCTTTCTACACTTCCAGCAACACCCTTCTGCCTAAACATACAATCCTGTCCTCTCCTCAAGTAAGTTTATTGCAACAGAACTGAACTTGTCAGTATTCTTATAAACAAAACAACTAACCAGCCACAGGAAAACTATTTCATAATGCAAAGGCATTATGAGCAGCAGCTATCTACCCTGATTTGACACAAAGCCCCTCCTCATAGAGTTATTTAAAATCCCAAACCAAATCCCTCTCCTCCCTAAGCAGAAAGTGAGTTCCTGCACATGCATTGCAGCCATGGGAATGCAAGTGCCAGCAGAAGCAGTTACAGATGCAGTAAAACAGAGACTGCAGCTAAAGCACAAGATACCCCTCTCTCCCTGCACCTCTGCTGGCTGCAGTCCCCTGTGCAGGCAGCACAAGGATTGGGAAGGATGCTTCTAAAGCAGCACTGGGACATCCTCCATCTCTACCACAGGTCTTGAAGGGAAAATAAATACCACAGAGAAGAGACATATTATTTGTTTACTACAGGCAGTGATTTTGAGAATCTTCTGTGAGCTTGATTACCTGGCTTGACTCCCTCATCCAGACTCCTTAGCTATGCTTCACTTACCTTCTCTATCTTTCCTCCTTTCTCTTTTCCTGCTTATAAGCTCACAGATGCTCTGGAGATGGTTTATGCATTTACTAATTAAGTCCTGTACCAAAACCCAAAGATATCTGCTGGAGCTGCAAACATTGCAAGACATTAAGTAGATGAACACTAACAATCCAGGCATCTGAAGCCATAAACCACAACTTTTGCAAGCACATGTCAAGGTTGTTCTAGACCATCTCACCAAATAAAAACCAAGCTGGGGAAAAAAATCTCCTATTTTCCACTTCCCCATACTCATCCTGAAACAAGATTTAATGTTCAAATGTATTTCAAAATTAGGCTTTTGGCTACCACAATATCTCAACACACAAGAAGTAAAACAGAGGCCAGGAGGAACATACACACTCCATGTCATAAAGCAACTACTGCAGACTACAAGCACGTGTTTCAACAGCAGAAGGAAATCCAAGTTATTATTCCTAGAGCTGCTTACACTTCTTTCTGCAAACATCTACTGAAGCCTTTTGAAATGAAGTGCTAAGTGTCCCACAAGAGCAAACAACTGATTAAAGTGCAGAACTCCACAGGAGGATTTCCAGCTCACTTCTGAAAAAAATTAAGGATCTGTGCTGCAGAAAGACACAACAGCTTACCAGGAGATAACTGTTCTGCAGCAGTTCCTCCGAACCCTCTCTACTGCTCATGAGGAGGAGGAGGGAAAGCACTGCTTAGCTTTCTTTTAAATCTGAAGCCAGATTTGAAGCAGAAGGAGCAACTCTCCACTAAAAATGCCAGGAAAAAGAAGCCTCCTTTCTAAACCACCTGGCTGGCTGTGATGGTGCTTGGTTGGGGGTCTGTGGAGCTGTATCTGTATCCATCCTACAGCACAAATGTCTCACCAACGCCTCAGAGTCACCAGCTGTATTTCACACTACAATCAGGAGGTAGCAAAGCTGTCTGATCATTCTAGCACTTCAGCAGACTGCAAGACTCCACAAAGGCCTTTCAACCACAATTCAGTTTCAATTTGGATTAATTCATTCACATTTTCAATAAAAACCAAAAGAAAAAGCTTGATCATGAGAGACATTTGTACCATAGTTCTGTACATCGTCTGGAACTTTGGATTCTCCAGAAGTGAAACTTGAAAAATTCATGAAAGCAGAAGTTTGAGTGCTCATCAGGCAAGCAAGCACAGAGCTCTGGTGATAACAATGGGAACTGGAAATGCTCAGCAGCATTTCATCTTTATTCACCGGATCACTGTCTAAATGCTGCCAAACTAATGAAAGTAACTCTGTAAAGGTACCACTGTAAGAAGAGACGTGTTGAGTAGCCCATGCCGAGCCTCAGGATCCTTATCCTGCACTGGAGGGATAAGGAACAGAGATGCACTTGCAGTGATTTCAGCACACAGGGAGACTCCTGTCACTGTTACATCCTGCAGGATTAATAACCAGCAAGAGGAAAAAGCCCAGCAAGCACTGACAGCACTTTCATGGAAACAACAGAGCGCGTTCCATAGGATGCCAGCATCCCAGTGCCAGACAAAGCTTTGTCTGGATGCACTGGAAAAGCGGCTGTGTCGTCTGTGTCCAGGGCTTATCAGCTCACTGCCAGCAGAGCTGTTTGTTGGGCATGTGACTTTTCCATGACCAACTTTTTAATTTGGTACTGTACTGGATTAACAATGCGTTACATTCATGTCTTAAAGGGCAACCTACAGGGAATGGAGCAGCCCCAAGAAATAAGCAGAATCTTAAACACAGGAGAGCACCCTGTGATGGCATGGGCCTAACAGCCCTCTCTGTCCATCCCCAGCCCAGCCACAGCCCTCACAGGCAGGAACAGGAGCGTCCAGCCGGGCTGCCCACCCCAGCCCACACACCCTGTGTGCTGCAGACATGACCTTGCACAGGGCTCTTATCAGTGCTCCACGGGGCAGTGCAGAGAGCAGCAGTTCGAACACCCCAGACCTCAATTCGTGAGAGGCAAAGCAGCTTCTCCAGAAGGACGGGGATTCACTTTTTTTGTTGAAGTTTAAAAAATAAAACTTCTCAAATTTTCCAAAAGCAAGGAAGAGAGGCTAAGGCTTAGAGGTAGGGACCAGCTTTCTCTCCACATTTCAAAACACCACTACACATCAGAACATGGAAACAACAAGCACATGCATTGTTCCAATCTGGCCTCTCGCTTGTGTCTGAGCATCCATTCAGGTCTCTCCCACCACCATCAAACCCCTCTCCCTTCCCCTGGCACTGAAACACACAAAATGCGAACTGGGAAGCTACAGAATGAAGTGAGGACAGTCAAAACCTCTTTGCTGTGCTGCCGATCAGTTCACACAGACCTGAGAATAACTTAACACCAGATCACGAGAACGATGATTAATGGTGCAAGTATGTCCTCTTCGTAAGAGGCACAAAGTTACAATTAACATCTAAATGGTATTTATAGGCTTTAAGTTTACCAGACTTTGTCATCAGTAGACACAAAGATCCAAAATGTAAGCTTTACTGTTTCAAAGTTGTCTATAAAGGAAAAAATTGTATCTATTTCACTTTCACACCGTCTTAAAAGTTTTAGGATCTTGTTAAAAAGAACTGGCACGCTCAGCAGCTATTCTGAATCACTGGCTGACTTCCTCGCTTTCCACATCTTTAAAGATAATCACAATTACATCACTAATAATCCATTATTTATCCCGATTCCCGTCATCCAGTGACTGAGTAGTTTCTACACTGCCTTTTTCAAAGCTAAAATGTGACAGGAAACAAAATAATTCACGTTCTTCTTGTACCAAAAATAGCTTTTAAACAGTATTTGACATAAAGAAAAAGAGAGGAAAAAAGCCAGAGCCACAGAAGTGCCCCTCCTAAAGTCTAGAGAGCACCACAAAATTTTTAGCATTTTCTCAGGCTTGGTATTTGTTAATATTTTACAACTAATTCATACTTACAATACAGAAAACAGACGTTTAAAAAATACAGTATTTTCAGTCATTCATTTAGACATAATTTTAGAAAATTCTTCTCAAGATTCAACTGCTATTATAGATCTTTTTCTACAAAAATCCTACATTTCATCATTCTAGCTTTGCTGAGTTTTGATCTATGAATCATCAAGAACGTTCTGTGGCAAAACCATACCAGCTTTTAAATTTAAGTACAAATACGTCTTTAAAGCATATAAACAGCCACAGGCACTTTTTAGAAAAGAAATAAACTCCTCCAAAGGGCACGTATCCCAATACATTAAGTAAATAATGTACGTGTAAGGGGGGCACGAATACACTCAGCATAAACTGACACAGAATATGTTTGATTGGATTCGTTTAATCATTACTGCTTTAAGTGCTGAGCCTATTCTACTGGATTTTTAAAATAAAATATACCTCCATCCCCCCCGTGCCCTCCCCCCACCCAAAATAACCCCAGACAAACGAAAAGAAAAAAAAATCAACAAAACAATAACAACAAAAAAACCCACAGACCAACAGGTAGATGGGAGAATGGGGCTGAAGTGACTGTGGGGGTCACATCACGCCAGCTCTGTGGCAAAGCCAAAAATCTAAATTAGAGTCGGGAGCCCGGCCCAGCACCGCAGCGAGTGCTCAAACTCCTCATAGAGCCAGAGTCGGTGTCAAAGGGAAAAATATGCCGTCACCAGCTCGCTTTCTCCTGTCACATCACCCACACTCGGGAATGATGATGGAAAAGGTGAATTTTTAGCACTTTTTCCTCACAGCTCCCATCTCCAGGCGGCAGCTGCCCGGCCATCGGCTGCTCTCCCTCCCATCTTTACTGGCCGTGACGGAGGACTCGGGGAACCGCCCGCTCATCTTCCCCACGGGACGGGCCCAATCTCCCCGAGACAGAGAACTCCTCCGGGAGAGAAAGCAGCGAGGGCGGGCGGCGGGGCCGAGCGGCCGCTCCCGCCGAGCCGCCCCCCTCACGCGGGCCAGGGTTGGGGCTCCCCCGTACCTGGCAGTGTGAGACGACGAGGCTCTGGTTGCCTTCCCCGTGGTACTTCCATTCATTCTCATCCATCTTCTCCACTTCCATGCCCGGCCCGGGCCGCGCGGAGGGCAGGAGCAGCCGCCGGCCCCGCCGCCTCACGCCGCCACCATCGCGGCTGCGCCGCCCGCCCTCAGCCGAGGGAAGTCCCGCCCGCCGGGCGCCATCTTGGAGCCGGGCAGCGCCGCCGCCGGCGCCATGGCGGGGCTGGGCAGCGCTGCCCCGGGGAGCGGGACCGCCCGCCCCGGCACAACCGGCGGCGGAAAAGCATCGTCTGCCTCCGGGAAGGGCCGCTCAAAGGAGGGGATGGTCCCGCTCTGCTCTGCAGTGGTCTCACCTTCAGCCCTGTGTGTAGCTTTGAGCCTCACACTATAAAAAAAGAGATTGAGCTGTTAGCATCCAAAGGAGGCCATAAGGGTGCGGGAAGATCGGGAGGGGAAGCCTTATGAGGAGCAGCTGGGAGCACTTGGTTTGTTCAGCTTGGAGAGAAGGAGACTGAGGGGAGACCTCATCTTTGTCAGGAACCCACCCAGCGTGGGCTTGGGCACTGAACAGGCTCCCCTGGGTCACAGCCCCAAGGCTGACGGAGCTCAAGGAGAGTTTGGACAATGCTCTCAGGGACAGGCTGGGATTTTGGGGTGTCCAGGAGCTGGGCTCTGATCCCGATGGATCCCTTCGAACTCAGTTTGTTCTGCGTTGTAGAGTGTCCATGTAACCTACTCAGTGTGTGGGAGATGAGCTCACAGCAGAGGCTCTGTGCATAGCCCAACATCCAAAATGGGAGATTTTGACCCCTTTGGGATTGTGTTTCACGGAATCAGTTAGGCTGGAAAAGACCTCTAAAACTATCAAATCCAACGTACAACCAGTCGCCACCCTGTAAACCCAACACTAAATGCCACATACAGTCTTTGCTTAAACACCTCCAGTCACTCCCGGTGACTGACTCCACCCAGCTATGCTGGTTTGAATTTTACAGATGTTTTCTCTTGCAGCCAAGTGTCTGTTTAGTTAGCCTTGTGCTCCAATACACCAAGTCATTCAAATACCCAATGTTACAAGCAGAAAGATCTGTGTAACATTCCTAAAAAATTAAATATTAAGCTGTTTTCCCAAGTTTGATTTACGATAAATAGAAAACAATCTAAACTCCCTATCACACACACAGGATTAAATTCTATAACCCTTAATCAAGTAATTTTTATGGCTATAAAAATGACTATTATATTACTATTAAAATTACTATAAAATTACTATTATGACTAGTAATTTTTTGACCACAAGCAGTGAAATTTACCCTTCAATGACCATTTTAGAACAATCCCTAAGGGCTCTCTGTAATTCCCCTTTTCCTTTCCTGCTTCCTCACAAGGCTCTTCATGACAGGGGCCAGGGTGACACAAAAGGAGGTAATTAATACTCAGAAACTTTCCTCTGTATAATGAACATTTGTATAATTTGGATAGTACCCAAACTTGACTCTCTATTGCAGCTTTTCAGAAGAAAGTCAGAGCAAAGTAAACTGTGCCTTTTTTTATGGAGACAGAAGATGCACCTAAAAGGCTGAAAATAAAACTTACATAAATCTGAAATGAGTCACTGATTTTTTTTTTTAAATGTATGTGGTGTAACTTAGACACATCATCTAATTTCACTTAAAAATGGGGGTTAAACAAAATATGTGCTAAAAGACTAATTGATAATCGCTTCTTTTTTAGCATACTATACATGTCTACCTGAAAAAAAGGAATTCTTGCTCCTTTGGCCATTTAATAAAGATGAAAATAATGACAGTGATTTTTTAAAATAGGTTTCTGCCATCTGTGTTTGCAAAGTTTCCTATGTTGTGTTACTAGAAACGCATACCTAAAATACAAGAATTAACCATACTATTCTGACTTTTAAGAGTGTTATAAAGAAGTTTCACTCAGGACTGTAAGATTGTGGTATTTATGATACTTTCATTAAAAAATAACTGTACTTCAGGGGAATAGTATTTGAACACTTATTAGCTTACACCAAGAAATATGTACGGAAATAATACCAATGTATTGTCTCTCAATGCAAAACTAATCTGTCTCAATTTTAAAAGGAACTCTAGCATAGCACGTTCTTTCATAGTTCTGAAAAATGCACACCTACAGAGTTAAAAATAAAGTGGAGGTGGGAGTGCAAGGGTAAACAACACTGAGGACACCAAGCTTTAATACTCCTCCTCTAGCAGGGCACTTCCCTTTCCACCTTTTCCTCCTGCATTCCAAGGTGCAAAACTACCACTTGGGCAATTTGAGGTGGTGCTCTGAAAACACACTGGTGACACTTAAACCTAGAGGGACAAAAGCCTATTTAACAGATATTATTTCTCCCTGCATTATTGCTCGTTTCAGGTATTATCTACAAGGTGCTTGCACTGAGGTCTCAGAAGCTTTGGTGCCATTAATGACATTGGGTTATTGCTTAACTGGAATTCCCCTGTCAGGTGGTGTAACTACAGCTGGTGTGGACATAACCTGGATGAGTTTTAATTAGGTGCCTTGAGGTCTGCAAGCACAGAGCTCAGTGACCTGCAAAATCCACCTGGGGCTCTCAGCAGATGGCCAGGTATCCTGTGGTATTTCAGTATGTAAATAAATGAGTTTAAAACTGCAGCAGGAGTGCATAATGTAAAAGTGCCTTCAGTACTCCAGCCCCCACTTCATCCCCTCAGCCGTTCTTTTTTTGATGTCACATGAAGGAGTTGGGAGAGCACCACAGGCCTGAAATCTCTTTTCCTCAGAGTGCTGTAACTGAATTTGGCTTTATGGCACAGTCCCTGTTTCTCAGGATACTTTGGTAGTAGGAAGCCATCAACACTGGACTCTCTCATTTGCCATCTTTTGCAATTTATAAGTTCACCACGGAATGAGAATGAAATTATAAGAACAGTCCACAGTTCACTTAATCACTTTGAGGAGGAAAAAAGAAAGTATCAGGCAAGTATTTAATGTTAACATTCTTTGCTATAAAAAGTTCATTAAATCCACATCTGAGGGGGAAAAAATAGCATTACCTGAGCCTCGTGATAGAATTGGGTGCCAATAATACAAAGGTCTTGTAAGCTCATGAGAAGGATTTTTGCTATAATAGGTACATCTTAGTTCTCCTGGTTCCTAAAATGAAAGACTTCTATATAAAAGAAAGGATATTTTGTTCTTTATGAAAAGAGTAATCATGACACAAAAGAGCCTATGCTGTGACCTAGAAACATCTGCCTGGAGAAATCAGGTTTAAAAATCACAAATTCAAGGCAACGAGTCCAAAAATATTAAATAGACTTGATAATACCACAGTGAAATTGTGCTATAAAATATTATTACTATGTGTTTAAAACTGCTACACCATTTTCAGTTTCAAAATATAAAATTATGTTTAAATAGGATTGAGTTTCATACTTTTATTATTTTATACTCAGACCAGCAGAAATAGAATATACTTATGTAACTCACATCATTCAAATTTTCAAGCTTTGGGGTTTTTCTCATATCAGGACAATACCACTGCTCCATGCCACTGTTGTTTCTTGAGTCCCTGGTTTTTCTACATAATTTCACACACATATTATAAGTGCAGGAAATTTCATGCTTCTGTCATTTCACTATCTCACACTGACTGAAGATCACTGACCCCACGAAGAAAAAAAGATTAGAATAGGACTGGAGTGTGCAATTCAGTGGCTTTTTAGAAAGCATATGTGGTGCTTTGCACCACAGTAAAATATTGTAGAAATAAAGGAAGTCACGTCTTCAGGAATAAGGCTGTAAATAACAAGAAAGGTGACTTTATGTGAGTAAAGATAAATACACATCTATGTTGTCAGCAGATAAGAGCTTGCACAAACTTCCCACAGATATGGATAAACAGATATTATAACTATCATGAACTTTAATTGCTGCATACAGTCTGAGGGAGTTATAAAGCTATAGACACACCATAAAGAATAACTTTGTACTGTATATCTAACTCCAAAGAATTTCCAGAACAGACAATATTTTTTTACACATGGACAATTAAAAAACATTTCCTGCACACAGGAGGCCTGTATGTTTATTGAAAAGAAAAACAATTATTTACCAGTGGGACATGACCCAAAATACAAACAAATGAAAAGCAGCATTGTGGTGAATTTTTTTGATTGGTAAGAGAAAATGTATGGAAAAGAAGATAAACTGTAGGAGGTCATTAAAGCTAAAGACTATGCTGAAATCCTAGTAGCTTTGACTGGGTATTAAGGCAGAAAGGAACGAGACCAACCCCATCCAAGCACCTCCTTAAAGTCTGTTCTTACAGCCTCTAATCTGTGGGCGAGGAAGGAAAGATGAAGGGATAAAGAGCTTTTAGGTCTTGCCTTGTATTAAAGGGCATACCAGCAACTAAAAATCAAAATACTCTTTCCATGAAGAGGGAAAAGCAGAGCAGTTCTGTAGCCTGGGCAGAACTCACAGGACTTGTGGTGCTTTCAGGCCAGGCTAACACTCCTCAGTGCAGGTACTTGCTGTTAATGTTACACTGTTTGCTCACCATCAAACACCTCTGGCAACTGCTCCTGGGAAAACACTTTATTGTGTCCTATCAGAAATATACCCCAGCTTTGTGCCCAGCCCTTGGACCTGTTAATGGTTAAAGGACAGCATCCAACTTCTTTTTTACTCAAGTGAACCTGTGTGAACCTCTTTAAACAGGGAAGAGGACATGTAGGTTAACCTGGTTTTCAGCTAAACCGGCGGCATTTGGCAACACTTCTGCAGGAAACCTTGAAACCTTCCCCACTAGAACTTTTAGTTCACTGAGTACAAGGTCTCCTGAAGATAAATTACTAATTGGTGTAAACTGGTCACATGTTAACATTTCAGTTTATACCCAGGAAACTGTAATAGATGGGAAACACCCAACTGCAATATATAGAGTGATACAGACACACTGGGCATCAGTTCCTTTTGTACTTACTGAGAAATTCAGAATTATGTTCCTTGGCACAGCTATCGAATACTTTCAAAGATAGAGATCCTTCTATAGAGTTCATACATACTACATTTTATTGACTGAAGTGTTAATAATTCTGGAGTGATCTCAGTATGCAAATGGCATCATAAAATATAATGTTTCCCCCTGTCCAGCTCCCTTGAAGAACCCAATTTACTGGAATTTTCATGACTGATATCAATAAGCAGATTGATAAACAGCAAGGAGACACCTTCTCAAATTCTAAACCTTACATTATCTGTCATCTCCAATACACAAACACAGATGTGATGCAGTTCTCAAGCAGAGGCAATACAAACATTATGGAATCTCAAAAAGGTGATCTTGTTCTCCATTCCAAATCTGACCATATATTCCCACGGCTCTCTCACATTGCCCTCGACACCTATGAGTCACCTTAGAGCAGATTATTCATCAAATGAATGGTCAAGTTTTCTCTGGTGGGATTTTCTTTTTTTCCCCAAAAAAATGGTTTAGTTGACTCAGCAGAGCAGCGTGACACACAGCACAGGCACACAAGTGCTCCAGCCGTCACTGGGGGAGGAGTGGGAACACATCCCAAAGCGTCCGGGAGCGAAGGCTTTGCCATTCTGCTGCCAGCTCACTCTCAGACCACATTAAGCTGATTATGAAACTGCACTTTGAGCAGCTGCAGAACCTCCTGGCAGGGCAAACACGTGGGGCCCTTCCAAGGAAAGGAGAAAACACACAGAAGGAACAGATAGCTCTGGGTGTGCTCTGAAAAAGCAGCAGAGAGCACAACGAGGAAATGTTTTGAGAGAGAGAATTACGGCTCATTCAGCAGTGCAGGAGCTGTTACTGACCCGGGGGTTTGGGGTGTTTTTTTTTCTTTCTCCCCTAGAAAAACACATGTATTTGAGTTCTCCCATGCCCTCACTGCTCCATCTACCCAGGTTACAAAAGAGAACTGAAGGCAACTGTGCCATCAGAGGATCAGTGATAACACATTCCATTAAACTTTATTGATTTAAGACAGCTATTTCAAAGGTGACAATCTACAGCTCTCTTGATTAAGGTGGAACGAAGTGGATATTTAACAAGTGATTATGAGACCTCTCTGACTGATCCTCTGCCAAAACCAAGTGCAATATCCATTGCAATAAAACAACTTTATGATGGTGTCTCACTTGTATACTCATTACTCATATTTATGCTTTTATTTCATGTCACAACTTTCCAATAGATTTCCAGGAAAAAAAAATCCAAGTTGCTTGGAAAAGAAGAACTATTCCTAACAGTGACAGAAAGATAAATATACTGGAATGTATGTATTATACAGAGAGAGAGAGAGAAATCTCTCAAGCTTTTTAACAAGGAATTGAATTTAAGATGATTGAGTGAGCATAAATTCTAGATTAAATTCTCCATTTACTAAAACAGAGTCAGGCCCAAAAAGCAGCGAAGCTCCTTCTCACTCCAAGCTTGCCACCTTGGAAGCTACAAATCCATCTGTCATGAATTTATAGATTAAAAAGATAAACCTTGATGATTTGATAGCTGGTTCTGAACCTAAGAATCTGTGACACTGGGTTACAGTGAAAAAAAAAATGGCAGGGGGGAGGCATTTACATTTACCAAATCATACCTGGAGACAGATATTTAATTGCAGTTACAGCTTTCCAGGAGTTTACAGTGTTGCCATACAGATAAAGTAGGAAACAGCCTCATCTGCTGGTTTAAGGAGACACTATCAGGTGCATTACTTTTTTTTTTTTTTTTTTTTCCTCTCCATGTACATCTCCCAGACTTCATAGAGCAAAATCTGTAGGATTGAAATTTGGGTTGGTTTGTTTCTTTCTCAGCAGCAAAACCATTTGCACACACTTCTCATATGAGTGGGAGATCCAAGGTAACTCAGTGAAAGGAGCAGCTCTGAATCTCCTTTCTGGCTCCTGGTTGTTAATACAGACAGGCAGTCTAAAGAGATTGCTCAAATGCTTCCTATTATTTGGGTTTTTTGTAATTTTACTGAAGCTTCACAATGCTCCTACATCAGCTATTCCATGGCACTATTTGTTTCAAAGAGAAATGTTTAAAGGACGTTTTGCTGTTGAGTCTTTTTCTTGTTTGTTTAAAGTTTATTAAAAAATAAAAACCCCACAACTTCTGAAATAAAATTATTGAAAGATATGCTGATTTATCTTACTTTTTTTTTATTTAAAAGCTTTAGCATTGAAACAATAATGAAGAAATTAGTGGGGAACAGTATGGGATAACAGGTCACCCTGAGCTTAAGGATATATTTTCTTTGCTGTCTTTTTAGTCTCAATGATCCAGAAGAGGTTCAAAGTCAATGGAAAATAACAAAAGGAAAAAAAACCCCTTAAAGTAGGAGTGAGGGTTACAGATAGCAATTGTTAAGATGCAGTCAAAAAGTAGAAGAAAGGAAGACAGAAGCAAATAATACAAGAAAGATACAGAGTATCAAAGGTCCTGAGCCTGAACTGTTAATTTTTTAAGCAAATTGCATTTCAGAGTTTAGTCCTAGAGCATCATTTATCATGATGTGAAAATCGACCATAAATATTGCTTATCAAGGACACAGCACTAAACCAAAATTGCATAAAGAGGCTTTAGAGGAGATTAGAATCACATAGACTCAAAGGGAAAAAATACCATTTCAGAATAACCCATGTTATCTGCCAAAATCTGGCTCACCAGAAATTGCTCACAGCAATTACTCAAAAAAAGGAGCAGCCTAACCAGAACTTACCTGTTCTCTGTACAGTTATACATATATTAACCTTCCTGGACAACTCAGTGCCCCTGAGAGGTGGAAAAAATATTTATTAGAAGATCCTTGTACAAAGATCCCTCTAGGATCATTCAGAGTAAGAGACAAACATACAAATTTTATCCTCTAAGCTTTTAGCCTTGCCCCAAATGCATTTTTTTCCATTTTGTGAACATTTCCCAAGGGCCCTTCTGAATTTTGAGGAAAGCCTGATGGTGCATGATATAAAGTGAATTGTCCTTTCCTGCTATCAAAGTTTCAGGCCCACTCCTTCACATTACTGCCAACTTAAATACCCATTTGATTTCACATATATTGGAGTTTTTAACTCTTGGAGAAACAAACTAGAATATTTGATTCTAACAAATATTCACCTTTAGCTAAAGTAACCACTCCTCTACCACAAATTTCTAAAGGAATCATTCCAAATAAGATGTCTAAAGTAAAGAAAGTGTTACTGATAAATTATTTAAATTAAAACAAATGCACAGGAATCCTTTTATATGAATGGGGAGTTTATGTAATATGTGAGAGAAAGAACACTGACCTACTGCTTTATTTGGTTTTATATGGAGATGGCCACAAAGGCACCAAGTGGACATAAAAATATAAAAAATAATCTTTTTTTCCAAAAGGTATAAACAAAGATGAAAATAGCAGTTTCATAAATAAACCATGAGGGTAGAAAAAAATTCCCCCAAGACTCTTAATCATTAAAAGGCTCAGCTTTGTCTTTTTACCTTCAGATTTTGCATACAAGATTTTCAGTTCCTCTGTTTTTCTGCAGCACAGTGAGAAGTTTGTCAGAACACAGGACCACAGCCTGTAAATGGTAACCTGCCTTTCAGAGGTCTCTTGGGTGACAGGTGTCCCATGCCTCTCAAACAGGGAAAACACTCATCAGCTACTGAAAAACGTTGAGAGCCATCGCTGATGTGGCCCACATAGGAAAGAAGAACATTGGAAAAAAACTAGAGAGCAGTTTGGCTGCTCTCAATTCATCCACATGAATTCTGTTGTGATAACAGTGCTTACAGATTTAGGGGGAACAGAAGGAAAGATAAACAGCACTCAGTGATTTTCAAACAAAAAGAAACAAACGCCAATTAAAGACATCAGCATATACTCAAGGGGAAAAAAGAGTTTAAAATTGTAAATTAGGCATGAAACAGAAGACAACAGTATAAATGAAGAATACTTACTGGTGTCACCGTTTAACAATATATTTTAGAGCTACTACTTCATTGGCAGTTTTAAGCAAGAATAAAACTAGCTCAAAAGGTATAAAGCTGATTTGCTGAAAATGGAACTCCAGCTTTAATTTGTTTAATTATGTGCCTGAAGCAGTGGAAATAATTCATCACGGCAACATGTTAAATATTTAGTTTACAAGCAGTTACCCACACCGGGAAATAGGTTATAAAAAGAACAATAAGCCAGCACTGTCATCCCCCAAAAAATCCAATCTTCAGAAATATTGAAGTAACCACTGAAGGAAAAAAACTGCTGTAAAATTGCAAATATTCTAAAACTGACTAGCAGAAGGTATATGAAGAAAGAAAAAGATGCAAGTGGTATTTAAGATCCTGTCTGATATGCTGAATATGTTACAGGTAAGTTTTTCCAAAAGCATAATTGTTTGCCCCCGCATAGTTAAGAAAACTGATACCAGATCTCAGTATTCCCATCCACAGTTCCCTGTGCAGTGATAGTGGCACAAATAATTCTCTTTGCAAAAGGAGCTTCCAGGCCATCTGAAACACTGCTGCCAGTTACAACAGGCTACAAAAGGCTCATTGCAATATAGTGTTACACTGGCCAGTCTGGTAAAAACCAGAAGCTGTAATAAGGCTGGAAAGAAATGCCTCATGGAAGTGCTGGATTCACCTTCCCTTTTCATTCAGTGCTGGTTGCTGTCCCAGTTCATCGTCAAGATGTGGTGTGGTGTCTGCCAACAAACAAACATACATTCATTTCTCTTCATTTCATGTTGATGCAAACGTTGAACAAATTTAATGAGAAAAGACTGTGTGAAAGATTCTGAAAGGGAAGCAGGGGAGGGGAAAGGACAATAAGCACTGGTTGTATGTACTTTTCTGCTGATTTCTGGTCCCAAACTGAGACAGGCCCCTTTGGATCACAGCTAAAATGAAGCCCACTCAATGTCCAGTGTTTTAGAACACATTTAGAAAAAGAATCAATATTAAAGTTTCAGGGTCTCTGCATGCCCTGGACTCCCACATTAAAGGTTTGTGGAAAGAAAAGGAAATACTTTAGAAGTCACACACACATCTTCCCTGAATACACCATCAAGCCATATGGTGCACACATACAGTTGTGACACAACATAAACAAATTACTTTTACTTTCTTCTGACTCACAGAAGAGTTCAGGTTTCAGCTACAATTAAATCTTCATTTGATCCTTCAGCAATTGGAAGCAGCTCCCATGAATCTAACTCAGGGCTCAATTATAAACAGTGCAAGTGCCACAAGTGTTCATCCAGCCCTGAGCCAAAAGGCTTTTAATGCTAAACACAGGAGGAATTCCACTGACTCCTACAGAAGCAACAACTTACAAAGTGTAGCACTGAGTCATTGAAAAAGGCCTGTCAGAGACATTAGCTAAACGTCTGTGAAAAGACTAATGACAAAATCAAGTGTTGCATAAATATCACTGTTCTTGACTCTGAATTAATTTTGTTCAGCAAAACCTCCATCCATCAAAATACTTAATTCCCATCAAATGTTCAGCACTCCTACTAAATTCAAGGACATATTTAATTACTCTTAATTGATGACTTAGCGTGCGCACGTCAACCACTTCAAAAATTAGCTCGCAAGCCACATCAAAATATCCAATGGTTTCAAGTATCAGCCTATCAGACTGTGAGGCAAAAAGAACAAAACAACCCTCTCCCAACACATTTGTGCATCTTTTTCCTATCCACAGGAAAAATTCATTTCCAAAACTCTTGCAACATCCCTTAACATGTGGTCAGGAGAGATGTGACCTCTGGTATATGCAGAAAAAAACCCAGCAAACTTCCTGGAAGAGAGGATTTGTATGAGTAATACATTCTTTTGAGCCCTAAATAAATCATCTCAACATACACATTATGAGAATTCTGTTCATTTATTCTTGATAATCCAAATGCACAGATTAAGATAAAGCAAGTTTAAGGGGTCAGCTTTTATAGCAATCCATTCCAGGAATATATAAAAGCCAAAGCACTGTAGTAGTTTATATTCTTTTCCATCACTCCTACTTGTGTCTTTATGCAAATTTAACCCTCAGGTTGCACAATTGCAACAGAAGCATTCACAGAAGGTTGTTTTGATGCTAATGATGCTGTATAAATAATATGTAGGGGACTAGTGCAAAGTGTTGACTGCATAGTCATATCATAGATATGTACAGTCATTAAAGTAGAACTTCATACAAAAATGCAGAACACTAGGAATTCTCATTAGTATTTTAATCACCTATATGCAGCATGCAAAATAAAGTTTAGGTCTTGTAGGTAATGTGATTTCTAAGTGTTTGTAAATATTTATAAATAACAGGCAAATTCCTTTCCCTCCTCTGAGTCCCAGTGGAGGAAAGCAAGTTCCATGGTGGCACTCAGTGTAAAATGAAGTTTAGTAGTTTGATGATAAAACAATCTTGCTTCTATGCAGGATTCTCTTCTGACTACCCAAAAGTGCTGCAGCAGCCAGGGCCCAGACAGATCATGAAATATGTTCTGGTAGAACCTACCTTTCCCCTCAGTTTCTTTTATGTTTGTTCATTTTTCCATGCATGTAGCAGAAAATCCTGGGAGTTATGCAAGGAACATCAGTCATCTGAGGCCAAAGTCACTAATTGATCATTGAAATGATCAATTTAAGCCCAGTTTGCTCTTGCCTCATCCCAAACATCATCCTGCAGGCACAACAGCTCTACAGTAAAAACTGCTTTATCAAATTCACTGTATTCACTACTACTCAACTACAAATAAAGTTGATAAGAATTTATCTTCTAAAAAGTTCATGTTGAAATGTGCAGCATCACAGCATCTAAAAAAACTGACTTTACTTTTATATACACATTTTTCTTTCAGAAATGTGTTTTGTTTCAGAGATGAACTTTCCTACTCGGCATATCTCCAGGATTACAAACTTATTTCTCTAAGGTGGGTATTTATTTAGCACTAGAGGTTTGCTTGAAACATTATCAAACATTTTGGTGATTTAATATTTCTTCTTCCAACTCTGTTTTGAAGTTATTTTATCAAGAGAGATATTTGCAGCTTTGTCTTTCAGTGACTTAACACTGATTTGCTGTTTAGTTTAGCTGAACAGACATTTATTGTCTTTTCCAGCTTTCATTTCATTGGATTTTTAAGAACCACTGTGAAAAAATAACTGATATTATATAACAGCTAATGAAGCTATGCAAATATCACCATCAATAATCCAGAGCCCAGTAGTTTAAAGCAATGATAATACCAAGGTGGTCACAAACCACAATTCAATTTGCCCTCTCATTGCCTCCTGACACTTCCTAGACATTGATAGTCCTGCTGATTGCAAACAAGGGGCAACTGAATCTCCCAAACAGCTGAAAGATCCTTCCATGCAATTCCATCTCAAAATACATTGCCCACCAGAGCTACCCAGATTACAAGATAAAATCAACAGCTTACTTCTCACTGAAAATTTTACATAGCCCTCTAACAAAAAGCAAAATATCACTTGTTATTACTGGAATAAATTCACTACCCAGAGAGAAAACCATGAAAATAAATAAGTCTATTACTCCTATAGCACATATATTACTAAGAGTGACTCTGGAACCATGTGAAAAACAGTTTATAAGAAGTATCAACCTTATTAGTCAGGAACTGCACACCTCTACTACCCAAGAATACAAATCTTCCCAGTCTGCCATGGCAACGTGGAGCAGCCTGGAGAATCACACACAGCCAAAGTGCTGCTACACTGAGACAACGTGAGGCAGAAATTAAGATTAGATACAAATTCTGAGTCATAATAAAAGAAAACCAAAGTGAAACAACAAAAAAAAAAGCCAACATATGCAGATTATTGTGAAGTTAAAAAAATATCTGAAAGAAGCTAAAAATGTGAGAGGAAAATTCATGGTTCAAATAGCTAAGAAAACCAGTTATATAAATGTAAAGACCTTTTAAGATATATCAGCACTTAAATGAATTTCAGTTCTGAAAAAAGGAAGATGGTAAAGTTACTAAAAGTGATCAGCAAAAAGATGGAAGTACAGTAAATGCCTACCTGTATTTGGTAATTGGGATAAATTTGTGCTGCATGAGGATAATGAAATAATGGAAATATAGTTATTAGTAGACCAGATAATATAAAGTAATAAATTTCAAGATTTCATAAGGAAAAACATAACCACAAAGCCTAAAAAATGCCCAAGAGAACTGCCTCAAGGTATCAGTGGGATCCCAATGTCCATTTCTAGTGCATGTGGGAACAAATATAAAATTTCTCTAGAGTAAGTGTCCCAAAGTAAAAAAATCAACAACTAATAACTGCAGGAGGTTTACAAGGGTTCTAATCATGGATTAAATGTAAAAAGGAGGTTAATTTATCAGGTACTAATTCACTTCATAATAAGAGTATAATTCAAAGGAGAACAATATCATTAATGCAAATCAACCCAGCTGTACAGAAAGGTGCTAAACAAACCTGGGATTTGTCCTTCGTGTGAGCAACCACAAGCCCATTATTCAGTTTTTTTACCAAGCACTTCACCTAAAACACGTGGCATTCTAGACAAAATAACAGTGAAGGACACATTACAGGAATTAAAAATGAGTTATAAGTGCAGGACCTCATATTTTCAGCAATTCTGTCAGGAGTTCTGCATTGCTCTCAGTGAAGTGAAGCTCACAGCACTGTCAGGGCTGGTGAGCAGCAAATCGTGGTGGGAACGGAGCGATCCCCATCAGTTGGTTCACTGCACTCATTTCCCTGGGAACACATTCTCAGGCACATATTAAAAATGGAACAAGTGCTGGCAGAAAGCATGTATGTAAATCCCAGTTAAAAGAAAATTATTTATGCCCAAACTTTAAAAGCTTAATCGTTTTAATCCTTTAAATATGAAAAACAGACTTAATTTGATGGCAATATAAAGTGCTACACACTGAAGAGTCTTTCATCTTGAGGATAAGGAAATAGGGATGCTAATGGTTAGAAACTAACCCTAAACATCCCAAATTTCATATTGTAATTAACCTAGCTCTAAAGATAATAGAATCTGGAACAAGTACAGACAATCCCCTTATGTCTTGAAGTTCTCATATTAACCAATTAATCTCTGGCCTCTTAGGTCCAACTAACGAGCCAGGGGGTGATACACAATAATTGCAGTACAAAAGTGGTCAGGCTGTATAAACTAGAAGGACCTTCTGTCTCAGGTGGATTTTACCACTCAGACAAATGTTATGTAATTTATTTGACAGCAAGGCAATATTTTGGAGAAACAGGCAAATGCACAGGGGTTTCCCCTCTAGTTCAGCTTCAAGTATCCAACAGTTAACCCATCCTCATCCAAGCAAGCATGTACTGAGTCCTCTCCATGTATTTTTACTGCCTCAAGGAGGCCAGCATGCAATAACCTTTCCTGCAGAATCCAAACCAGTCTGTTCTAAGTCATGCCTGATGAGACGTGGTCAGTCTTGTGTGACAAGTACGTCATTTTAAACACGTTAAGATTTTTTGCCTTGTTTGTTGCAACAGCACAACACAAAACTTATCACCTTCCAGGGAAAACACAAAGTTGATTTTCTTTACCTCCTCCAAATAACTGCCTCCCTGGCTTACTACCAAGCACTCCATTCCCTCAGAACAGCTTTTGTGTTGTCAGTACATCTTTGACGTTTTTTAAAGCAACGGAATGCAGCCCGAGATGGCACAGATATCACAGTGTATTTACTTGCAGACCAAGTGTTTTCTTTGCTTCAGTGACTTTTGTTCAACTCCCCCGTGTCCCCCACCTGTTTGTCTGCAGAGTGACTTCAAGGCTATGCTAGTAGCTTAAATATATGAAACTTAACTTGCATTAAACTGCCCATTCACTGATAGATATCAAACCTACAGAGAGCACAGGAAACTGTGGTATTATATAACATCTGAAACATCCCAATGCTTAGGGGAGGATTAATAAATGCAGCAGAATCCATCATGGCTGGATTAACCCAGGCTCTTCTCTGCTCTAACGTGGACAGACACCAGGCAGGAACAGAACATCTGAAGGACCTGCTGTACCCTCCTTCACCTCAAACCACATCCAGCAGCTGAAAATCATATCCTGTCTCCCAAGTCATCTTCAATTCCACTTCAAGTGTTTCCTGCTATGGAAAACCTCCTGTTAAGCTGAAGACTTCATGCCTATCTTTTCTAAAAGTGGGCTGTTCACATAATGTGCAGCAAGGCCAATTACCTTTCAAATGAAATTTAATCAAAGAAGGCACCTCACCCTTCACAGATTTAAAATTATTCTGTTCAATTACTGACAAATGTGTCAAATACATCCCTTAGAGGTCCCAAGGAAATAGGATTATCCACACTGAATATTCATCAGAGAGGAAAAGGAAAGTGTTACTGCCTCCTCAAGAGAATAAAACAACGTCATGAGAACCGATTTCCAATCTTATCTAATAAAAAGGCAATTTGCCACCAGACCTTTAGCACCCATTTGTTAAAGTTCCCCAGAAACTTATTTATTGGAGTGATAGACTAGAAACACGCAATCAATTTTTACAGAGTTTCAATTACTAAGAAAATTGCACTATGCATTTCCTCCAGATTAAACAAATACCACTGGACAAGCCTGCCTCTGAGATAATAAGCAAACAGCAAGAAGCAAGCCACAGCTTTTTCTAAGGCAAACAAAGAAAAAAACCTCTTTGTGAGCTGGAGTTCTGCCCTTTCCAGTTTGCCCAGGCTTGCCCCTTCCCTCGCTGTATGTTCTACCATGTTATTGACATAGCACAAGGAGGGTTTTTTTTTTTTGCTGACATACACCAGACAAAGCTCCCTTTCATCAAGTGCTCAACCGTGCTCCAGCACCAGGCTACAGAAATCAGCAATGCCAGGCAGCCTTCTACAGCTGAATTAGAAGCCAGTGCTTCTTAGAATAGGAATCACAATATCTGCAAATTAAATCCTTTACTGGGATATCAACACAGAGAGTATTCACATAAACCAGCAACACAAAGTTTTGTTATTACAGCAAATCTACTGTATTTGAGACCTTCAGCAAAACTTATACTCAACTGGTATTAGAGACCCTGACAAAAATAAGGAACTCAAAGCCAAAAAGAGCAGGATTTACCTTCCAGAAAAGACAAGGTAGTCACAGCATTGATGATCATTTTCACTCGAGCTTCCCACTTTGCAGTTTTAAACTCAAATTCCATTTCCTTACAAACTCAAGCTTTTTTTTTTTTTTTTGGCAATAGATCAAATATTAGAAGAGTACCTTTGCTTCCATTCAGTACTGAAAACCCACCCAGCTCTACACAGATTATTCAGCTGAAGACAGGCAGCCAGCAAGCTTTCCCAAAACTGAGTGTTTTGTTGTGATCTGAAATAAAGATGGATGCTCACCACTACACCTCTTTAACTAGAAAGCTTTCTGCAATTATTAGAAATGGATAGAATAAGCTTTGGGAGCAATATTAAAAGCCTGGGGAGGGGAACCCCAAAAACCCACAAAACAAAAAACCAAATGAAGTCAGAAGCATTTTAAGCAAGTCTTTATTCTTCTACTCCCATAGCTAGAAATAACAAGACAACAATTCCCCACTTCTTTTTGCTAAAACATTGGGGTGTGATGGAACCCAGCCCTCAAATAAATGCATGCTTTGGAAAAGGAAAGTTATTTCTGTGATTTGTGCCTCACAGTCAAACTTGAATGACCCTGAGAGAAGTCTGTGCAGACAAATCACTGGAAAGATTTATGTGCAGTTTGTTAGATCTGTTTCCCACCCCCCTTTGTGTTATTGCTCTGCAAACTGCAGATTTTTTTTTTTTTAGCAAGTACTAATTTCGACTAAAACCCATCATAAAGAGTGCTACAATATTGCTTTTTATTACAAATAGGCAAAACTTTTCTGAAAATATAAATGTGTAAAACATTCCACCGACTGTACAGTGCATTTACAGGACACAACCCAGAAAGGAACATGCAGTGTAAAGAACTGCTTTATACATTTAGCCCTTGGCCATGAAGAACTTGGCAGTACTACCACTTTAATGACTATAGGGTGAAAAAAATAGCTAAAAACAAAAAAAGCTCAGTTACATCTAACTTTACCATGAGGTTGGGATACATACAACATCGCACAGGGAAGAGTTGTTTTTAACCAGAAACCGTCATCATGTTGTAACTCTTGGAAGGGCTGGATCTGCCAATTCTCCACTCCTCCTTGCAGCTGGTCCTGCTCTCCAGCTGTTTGGCCACCTTCCCCCCAGGCTGGGGGCTTTCGTACAGCACACAGATAGACCCGTCCTCACCTATGCGATAGGACACTTCGAAGGGGTCGACCCACAGCGTTAATTCGCTGGGCAGGAGCTGGAAGAGTCTCTCGTGGCTCAGTCCGATCATCCCCGCAGCTTTTCCTATCAAGGGGTCCATCTTATGGTTGATCCTGATGCAGCGGTAGCCGGAGCCCTTGGAGGGCACCAGGGGGAACCAGTGGTGCTTGTAGTGCTCTGCGGGAGGGAACAAAGAGGAGCTTCTGCGGGGGGGGCTGTGCTCTGCCGGACCCCGCGGGATGCGGGGGGGACGGAGGGGATGGAAAGAAGGGATGGAAGGAAGGGATGGAAGGAAGGGATACCCCCCCCGGCACTCACCGTGCATCGCCTCCTGCAGGCACTCGCGGAAGCACCGCAGCTGCTCCTCGCCGACCCCACCGGCGGCCCGCAGGAGGCGGGTCACGAAGGCGGCCGCCGTGGAGATCTCGGTCCTCATGTCCTCCCCGGCCCCGCTGCCAGCGCCGCCCGGCCCGGCCTCCGCGGCCGGGGGCGGCTCCGCGCAACAGCCGCACGGCGCGGGCGGGACGGGGCGGGTTTGTTGTACTGGCGGTGGGGCTGGAGCGGCGCGGATGCACGGACAGCCCGACAGACGGACGGCCCGCCCCGCCGGGCAGAGCTCGGTGGCACCGGCAGGACGCGGCCCCGGCGCTCCGCCCGGCCCGGCGCTCATTCACCCCAACGGAAATAACGGGTGAAACGCGCGGCCGCGCTCACAGCCGGGCTCTGCCCTCGCCTCAGCCCCAGCCCAAGGCCGGCGGCGGCTCCTCTCATCCCACCGGCAGCTCCAGCGCCAACGGCATTCCAGGCAGGCGTCGCCGTTATCCTGCCTTGGTCCCTTTCCCCTCGCGTTTCTCAGGAGCACAGACAAAAACCGCCCTCCATCTCCAGACATACAGCTCCGAGGTCATCCTTGGAGTGTGGGATTTCCTTTCCTCTACCAGCAAGTGACAAAACTCTTGACGTTTGCCCAAAACCCAGACTATTCCTTTCCTAACCAAGTCTCAGGTCTGGATCAAGATGCTATTTTGTCAGAACAAATTTTCCCTGAATTGCCATTTGCATTTCAGTACCTCATACTTTAGGAATTAGAGCTAAAAAAAAATTTAATCTCTGCTGGTACCTGGACTGATTCAGTCATCCACTTACTTCAGCTTTGATTTATTCGGTGTTTTGAGAATCAGAACACAAAATGCATCCATGCCCAGTTTCATTGAAATAAGGGACAAAGGAAATACAGAATTCTTGCTAGCATTTAGGACAAACATACCATTAGCAGCACCAAGAACTGTCCAAACCCACTTGTAGGTTATTAAACTTAATGCTTAATTATGCTAAAAAACTCCCCTCTTCCACAACGTGTGCACCCAAATGAAAAAAAAATGCACAAATTCCCTGTTATCCCAGTGATTTTACTATTAAGCCAGTCAGACAAAATACTGCTAAAGCCAGGACAGACATTAAGGGCCCTGGTTTTAATATGCTTGTGAGAAACTAAATGATAAGAGTAGGAAGCAAATGAAACAAGCAAATGAAAGGTAGCTAAAAGTATTGCAAGAGTCAAATGGTATTGCTAAGACTGCTTACATGGATTGAGGTCTGACACCCAGATCCATTAGTCCTAAGTGGAATAGTCAAATGAAACAAGAAATTCTGGCTACAGAAATCAAAAGATGCCACAGATGTCAGGCAGTGCTAAAGCCACACTTTGATTTCCTGTGTTCTCCTCAGGGAGTTGCAGATTTAAGACTCAATATAAGCAAGACAGAGAAAAATGAGAAATCAGCAGATATGTAACTGTTTGACTTTCATCCCCCTACCCAGAAACGGTTCTACAGGCAGCTGTCATTAAAGCTCATTTTACATCTCAGACTTACTTTGTTGTTATTCTCATTCTCTGCAAGTCATTTTCTGTTTAGCAGGAACACCTGGAGTAGAGGAAAACAGAATCAATATCTTGGTTTATCTTGTTGAAAATAAAGCTTGTGCAAGTGTTCTACCATTCTATTTTTCTTCAACTTGAGCTAGAGGAGAAAGTAAAACTGAAGGTATATCACTCAAACAGGGATATATTTATTTAAAAGCAGCAATAACAAAAACTAGCAATACTAGCATAATCCTATTCATTTATTAAACAACAACACCCCCCCCCAAAAAAAAAAAAACCAAAAAAACCTACCAAACAAAAACAAAAATACCAAACCAAACCAAAATCTCCCAAAACACAGAGTTAAGAACAGATAACATCTGAATCAAGTTAGAATCAGTTTTAGATTTCTTAAATTAAGTAAATACATGTCTCTACAAACATAAGCAGTGGAAACAGAGCACTAGAAATTAGTTTTCAGGAGAAGTTTTAAACTAGACAAGCAATTTTGGTTTTACTCCACTTGATCAAAGCATCTCTCTCTAAACATAAAGAAATAAAACCATTCCTAAAAGCAAGAAGTAACTTTTCTTTCTGGCTCAGCTACAAAGACAAACATTATGTTACCATTCCCCCTAGAGGGAGAAAAGCAATAATCCCAAGCACAAAAAATTGTACCTTCGGTGATTTTGAGCATCAAACCCATCCACAATTCCCCCAGTTTAGTACATAATTTAACTTAAAATAAACGACTACTTGGAGAAGAGAAAAAAAAAAAAAAAAAAAAAAAAAAAAAAAAAAAAAAAAAACAAAAAAAACCACAACCCAAAACAAAACAAACAAAAAAAAAAAACCCTGGGAGCAGCACCTCAAAACTAAAGTGCTACAAGTGGAGCTTCCTTCTGAGACTGCACCTTTTCTATGCACCTGAGCTGGTGCACCAGATGCAGGTGTTCCCACCTGCTGATTCCATGGGGATCACCTGCTGGCACTTCAGCACAGCTGGGAACCATCACCCTCAGGGCTCCCTTTGGGCTTCACTGCCTCCTCTCAGGCTACTCCTGCAGGGCACGGATAAGGAAAATCGCCCTCAAGAGAGAATCTGATTTTCCTGCACGTAATGGGCAATAGCGAAGTGAGCCAGAGAGATTAGAGTTCTCTGACAGAATTGGAAATGTGTCACATTAACACAGGGGTTTTCACTTAAAAGACCATCGAGGGATTTGTAAACTGATTTATAGGAATGAAGGTAATTAATAACCCTGTTTTTAAAATGTGCTGTGAGACAATGGTCTAGTCTCCTCTTAGAAGTTTTATCAGCATAGCTGTGACCTCACGCCTGAATTTATACAGAGCTGGAAACTCTGTTTTTCAGTCCACTGTTAAAACCAGGCAAAATATGATTAGAAAGGCAAGTTAATGCCAGTAAGTTAACAGTGTGGGTTTAGCACACAACTTCTGCAAATACTGCGGCTCCCTGACACCTTTAGAGGTCCCAATTTATCAGTGGCAGTGGTACCAGTGGCCAGCAGTGCCATGGCCGCACAGGACGAGTCCCAGCCGCCTTCCAGCTGCAGTGTGACGCCATCGTGGCCGGGATGAAGCCAGGTGTGACATCAGCGGGATGGCCCTCACCGTGACGTCACCGCTCAAAGTCAGACGTCATCGCCCGAAGCCTGACGTCACCGCCTTCCCCTCACACCGCTGAGGAGACGAGCCTTCCCGCCTCCCTCCCTCTCTCCCAATCAACGAAGCGCTTGCGTGTCGGCCGCCCTCGGCCAATCGCGGGGGCTCTTACAGCCGGCTCTGAAGGCGCCGCCATTCCATTGGCTGTGCCGGAGGTGATTGGCGGGCGGCGCGGCGCGCGCGAGGGGGCGGGGCCGAGGCGGCCCCGCGGCGTGTGGGTCCCGCGGGTCGCGGTCCCGCCATGGCGGCGCTGCCCGGGCCGCGCAAGCGGAGCGGCTCCGCGCTCTGCGGGGAGAGCGGCGCTGCGGCCGCCCCGCCGGAGCTCCGGAACGGCCTTCCCCCGCACAAGCGCCCCAAGAGCGCCGTGACCGGGATCGTGGACCCCTTCGGGGACAGTGATGACTTCACGGCCGACGACCTGGAGCAGATCGACATCCTGGCCTCGCAGGCGCTGTCGCAGGATCCGCCCGCGGGACACGCGTGGGGAGCCCCGGGGCCGGCCCGCGGCGGGCGACAAGGTCGGTGTGTCCCGGCGGCTGCCCCTCACTGCCCCGCTGCCGCCAAAGGGTTTGGTGTCCCTTTAGGAACCACAGAATGGCCTCGGTCAGCAGGGACCTTAAAGCCCATCCAGTGCCACCCCTGCCACGGGCAGGGACACCTGCCACTATCCCAGGTCACTCCAAGCCCCATCCAACCTGGCCTTGGACATTCCCGGGGATGAGGCAGCCACAGCTGCACTGGGCAACCTGTGCCAGGTCCTCACCCCCCTCACAGGGAAGAATTTCTTCCTTATACCGAACCTAAATCCCCGTCAGTGTGAAGCCCCTCCCTCTTGTCCTGTCACTACAGGCTCTTGTAAGTAGATTTGCTCCATATTTCTTGTAAGTTCCCTTAAGGGAATTGCTCCTGCCTGATCCCCTGGCCACCACGGTGGTACCCCCGGTGTCAGAGGATGGTTGGGATTCAGAGGAATAACGAGGATGACAACCCCAGCGGGCACATTGCATCCATCTCACGGCACCAGGAGCCCGTGCCCGGTGTGTGTGTGTGGTGATGCCAGCCTGGGATAAGGATGCTGCATGTTAAACCTGCCAAATAAAAAATCCGAGTTTCCTAAAGTTTCAACGTGCAGTAGGTATCATATTCTGGTAGCATGTTAGTTTTCGGATTTTTTTCCCTCTTAATTTCCAATAAATGCATAGCATGCCTTGTATTAACAGCTGACTTTCAGTTTTACTTTGAAAGAAACAAAAGCAGGGGTTTCCTCATAATGAAACTTAGAGATCTTGAATAATCTGTCCTAGCAACACTGACTTCCGTCATCTCACCAGGTGAATAAGTTTTCAGTGAGCCCTTTCTTGTGCACTAACTAAAGTTACCTCAGAAGAAATGCTTGCTTTTGCTGTGGGTCATCTTGCTGGTTTGAGATGTGAGATGATCTTTAAGGTCCCTTTCAACCCAAACCATTCTGTAATTAGAAATTTGAAGGGGCAGGGGTTCTTCTGTTATAAGAATTGATGCACAAGCACTAGCAAAGTTCCTGTGGTGGTTAGATGAGGCACTGTTTGTAATGACAGTAAAATACTAAGATATTCAGGTGTATGCAATGACAAATAACATGACGTTGGTGTTGAGTCACCAGTGATGTACATTCATCACCTGTGCTTCAGAATTTGGCTTTTCCCTGCAGCAGGAAGCAGAGCAGAAGATGGTCTGATGAGAGATGCATTCCAGTTTGAAGTGCTGCAGACACAGCATGAAGAAGTCAAACAGAAGGTTGGCAATATCCTCCCCTCTCCTCTAAAGATCACATTTTTGATAGGAATAACTGAAAGGTGGGATAAATCCAGTCCCAAGCATTTAATTCTAATCAAGGTGATCAATAATATTTGTAATTCAGGAGTATGTTAAAATCATTTCACTCGAAACAGCTCTAGTAATACTAAAGAGTGAGAGCAGTCTTTTATTTCTTGGTCATTTCGGGTTAGCAAGTGCTAATTTTTCAGTTTTATTTGTGTCCCATAAAATAATTTCTCTGCCCTGTCAGCCAGAGTTGTTTTTTTCCAATTTAAAAGGTTTTAGAAAGTGAGGTGACTTTCTAAGTGACTTCACATTACTCCACCTTCTGGTGCTCATTTAGGGAAAGATACTCTGTTTCCCTTTCTCCCTTCCCTGTATCTTTCCCAGCTCTATTATATCCACCTTCAGCACGGAATCTCCTACCTGTATATCATATTAAATCATAACTTTGCAGTTGTAGAGAAATGTCTTTCTGATCTTTTCTACTCGCTTTTCTGAGTAACTTCTTTATTATCCCTCCAAAGTCTTCTCTCTAAGTGGTGGTGGCTGCTCAGGAAGTGTTAGAGACTCAGTGTCATGAAGATACTCTCTGTGGGTTGTACCTTGTCTTAGAGTGCTTGTTGGCTATCCTGATGGATGTAGTAGTATAATTCAATTATCACTGTTATAATCCAAATTATGAACAAATTACTGATGTGTGTGACTAGAACACTTAAAAAAAAAAAAAAAACAACAAACCCAAAACATAACTGCAGAGAAGGGGAAAGAGAAGGATGGTGTTGTCATTTTTAATTATGTTGAAGAAAACAATAGCTGAGCCTGATTTAATCAGAGAAGGATTAGAGGCATCATGTGTAGAATTTCTGAGCTGGGTACCAGGAGCATTTTTCTGCCTAAAAATACACCTAATTTTCAACCACATACTGATGCAAATACATCATATTTTTTTGGCTATATTCTTCCTTTAATGGAATTCTTCTGTTTGCAGCTGAAAGAAATGCAGGATGAAATTCTCACTAAAAATGGAGAAATTAAAATTCTGCGTGACTCAATGCAGCAGATGGAGTCTGCTATGGAGGAACAGAAAAGATCATACCTGCTACTGGAACAGCAGAAATCTCAGAGTTTGAGTGAAAAAGAAAAAGAGTTCTCCAAAAAGGTTTGTAAATATGTCAGTTACCTGCAGATCACTTGCAGAAGCTGATTTATGACTTAATGATGTCACTGACCATTTAGTCAAAGGAAGAACATTTGTGTGACATTTCCACAGTGCTTGCTTTTATTTTCCTACCTAGAAGAAAACATTTGTAAGAATTCCTTGAGGGTTTTCCCCTGCCAAAATCAAGGAGTGAAATTCAGGTGGCAGAGGTTTTCATTTACTTACTGCTTTCTTGAAGCCATCCCGAGAACATTGCAATTGGAATGTATTTTAGAGTGGGGAAAAGTACCAGAACATGCTTTGTGGCTCTGATCAGATTGCTATTCCTGTTGCAGCCACCTCTGTGCAAGCCCTGAAGGGGACAGTGGCTGCTTTTGTCCAGTTGGCTCTGCAGTTGCAGCCTCACTGGAGCCGTGCTGTCTGTGGCACTTGCTCTGTCTTAGCCACTCACAAAGGCTTCTTGCCTGAACTCCTGGCACTTGCTTCTCAGACAGTGTTCACTGGACTTTAGCCTTCCTAAAAATGGAGATCTTGTGCCCAGTTCACAGTAAGTAGATGGTGATCTCCAGCTCTCATGGTAACTCAGTTGCTCTGCACTTGCACCATTTCTGAACTGGTAACAGTAAAAGTGCCCTGAACTCCTCTTTCAGTTACAGTCCTTGCACTCCGAGCTGCAGTTCAAGGATGCAGAAATGAATGAATTAAGAACACGGCTTCAGAACTGTGAAAGGAATAAACAACTTTCTCAGGCAGTTCCAACAACAAGGTAGGGGGATTGGAAAATGAACTTGTGTTCATTTTTGCAATACATGTGTTTAAACTATTGAAGAGGCTTGCTTTCTTCATGTAACTCTTAGCTCAGTTGTCTTTAAAAAATACAACAAAAAGGTCTGATGACATTTATAGAATTTGCTGAAGCAAGAGCCTTCCTTGTATCTGTGACAGAAATTCAGAAAGTTTATAGTGCAGTATCTTTAAAACATCAGTGCAAAGAAAATAGATTGTTGTTCAATAAAATAATTACAAAAGAAATACTGATTTGTCTTTTTATCTTAGCCCTAAAAAGAATCATGTGGTACAGGCGAAATCAGAAGGATGTTCTCCACAGCCAGGAAGAAGATCTTTTCCTACAAAGGAATCCTTCAATGCTGAAATGTCCAGTATGCCAGGAAATTTGATGGGCCTGACTACCTCAGTCAAAGAAGGTAAACCCATGTACAGCTTGCCACATTTTTAGCTGCATGTGAACATTCTACATTAGAGAAGGGTTTTGTGACTAAACAGTTGCAATCAGTTCAATTATTTGTCTTATTTTGGTTTTGCTTTTTTTTTTCCCACTTTATACCAACTGTAGTTAAATAGCCATGACTGAAATTTGCATGAAGGTTATTTTAATTCATACCTTAGTACCAGATGCCAAGGTGTCACTGATGAAGTGGTCAGTGGCTGCAATAAAAAAAACTTTATTGTGTGATGAACTAAAACGTCCAAATTGTTCATCTGTCTTTTCTCATTGCATAAAGAATAGGAAATAATTTGCCTATTTCTTGGTCTGCTAGTCAGACCAAAAAAATGCATTTTTTTGTATTCTTGTTCTAGCTTGTTGGATTGGATTTTAAAGAGAACATATTTAGCCCTATTGAAAGAAGCAACTGAAACAATGTTACTAATTTCCTCTTTTATTTGTAAGGCAGTAATTCTCACGAAATTGTATCTTGAAATTCATTGAGTAAAGCTTAGGAAATTAATATATGCATATATTTGAAGACTGCTATAGTATGAAACAAAATTAGTGATTTTTTTATAGCAATGGAAAATAATAAATAGAAGAAATGTGGATATCATCAACTAATCCTTACTTGAAGAGTCATGAAAAATCTGAGATGTTGCTGTCAGCTACACTGTTCATTGTAAAACTGTGGGCAGTAGGAACTCCAGCAAAAAGAAAAATGCAGTAGCCTGAAAGCATTGGTATTGCTATTGTTTGTTATGGTAACAACACTCAATATGCCTATTTGTTTGAAAAAACACATTTGTTTACTTTTCCCCTGAACTCTGCAAGGCTCTTGGCCTTGATTTGCTTGGTAATTGTGACATATAGAGATGATTAAAAGATCATCTGACACTGTGGCTGTGTGTACAGGCTGGCTGCAGTTCTGTGTTCTCCCAATCCCTGTTTGTTTCAGACAGGAAGATAACCCACCCTGAAGTTTCATCCCTGAAGCAGCACAAAGCAACAGGAAAAAACCACTCCTGCAGCTCTGTCCCCAAACGAAATACACAAGGTAATATCATTCTGGAAATGCAGAAATAAAACCAGGGAAAATGTACCTTAAAAAAAAAAAAAAAAAAAACCAAACAAACCCAAAACACTATAAAGCATTTTCAACAGTCAGCTCCAAGAATTCTTTAGGGTATTATCTTAGTTACAGTTGGCAGTGGAATTGCATCACATAATTTCAGTATCTGGAGTGGAAAATGGAGGGCAAGTCACCAGAACAGCTGGGATATGTGATCACTTGGCTCAAGCTGTTTTGCTAATATGGGATCATAATTAAAATACCTCAAAATATAACTTGGTTTATATTTAAATACCTTAAATTCATTTTTCTGAAAACCATCCTTCTGTTAAGAAAGAAGATTCATAATGAAAAAAAGAAACATTTTGAGTTTGCAAGCACTCTAAATAAGGCTGATCTTCTGAAAATACTGATTTTTTTTTTGTTGTTGGTGATGGCAAATCTACTCCAAAGAAAATTCTGTGTCCTTCCAGGTTCTATCTTGCTGAATGCACTGATGAAGCAGCCCATTGTCCCTGGGTCATTTCTTGGACTCTGCCACCTTCTCAGTAGCAACTCTGAGCCTCTGCCTGGAGCTGTGTTGCCACCCAACTCTTTGGATACGTAAGTTGTATTTTCTTTGTTAAACTCTGTCTGCCATGTTCAGCACAGTGGCATTCTCTGCACTAAGAAACACTAGGTCATGCAGGACAGCTCATTCCCTGTGGCAAATCATGTTCTGGTTAGGCCATTTAGTGCAAAATTTGGAACATCATTTTGTATCTTTGGTTATCACAGATACTAAACACTGGAACATCACTAAAAAAAATAAATGAGGTTAATTTTCTGTTAGGGGAAGGCACGGAACTAAACCTGGAAGTAGCTGTTAGCAGCTTGCAGTGCAAGGAGGGAAGCACAGAAACATGATCATGAGTTAAGGGGGAAGAAAATGCTGAAGATGTGATTAAAAGTTGGTTTTATATCTTCAAAACAGAAACTGTGTTCAATTTGTAACATACAATTTGTCTGCAACTTTCTAAGACATATTTATATTTCCTGGTAAAGCACTTTAAATATGAAGATTGATGAGAATTATAACAGTTTTTCACTTTACAGAATTAGACTGTAGCTTCTGAAACACCCTTGCTTTTCAGATGGGTTATTTTATTAGTAATGAAACCTAGAATGCTTTGAAATAGCTCTTCCATGCAGGCATCAAGGAGTAGGATGATGTTTTCCCCATTTTTTTCCTATTTTGGAAACAGACATCTCTTTGTACTCTATTACTCAATTCATAATATGGATAACTCACATTTCAACTCTATTCTCTCCCTTTTCTTGTGAAGCATTTCCCTTTTACTTCTCTTTGGACAGGAAGCCCACACAGCTCCCCAGCAGCAGGACAACTCCAGAAGGAACCGCTCCTCTTTTATCCCTGCAAGAAGCTCAAAAACTGGCAATAACAGGACTGAACTTGATTGCTCTGGATGAAGGATTCTCTGAGAGAAGCCCAGCAGAAGGCCAGGGAGGGCTCCTGCCCCTCACACAGAGCAGGGTCCCAGGTGCAGTGCATCTCCTGCCCTTGGTGGAGTACCACGTTGATGCCTTCTGCCGAGCAGAGCAGCTTGGGGACACAGCAGGGAATGGAGCTTGTGGGACCCATCCAGCTACTGCTTCCAGAGCCAGCACAACCACGGTGTCAAGCAAGGAGGACTTCAGGTTGTCCCTTGAAGAAACTACTCTTGTATCACTGGGGATCCTTTATTATTTGGTGTTCTACAGCTGGGATGTTGTGCACACATTGCTGTCTGCTGAAATGGAAAAACCTGCTGCTGCTGCTGGAGATGAACAGGTTTCCAAGATGGACAAAAATGTGTTGTGTGACAATCAGTGTGGCAATAAAGAAGAGAGCAGGACACAAGGAGGGCTGCCTGCTCCACAAGATCCTCCCAATACTGACAGAGCTCAGCATTCTTTGTTTAAAATGCTGCTTCAGATTTTAGCTTTTTCTGCTGCAAGGGGCTCCCAGACTGACAATATCCTAAGCCAAAGCCTAAAGGTTTTGGTGAAATTAGCTGAAAATTCAACTATGGACTTGTTAATCAAGTAAGTCAGTAATAGCTTTAAAATGATTTCAGAGTCTGCTGTTTAGAGGTTTTCATTCTCTGTTGAAACTCATCTGGGCAGCTTCCAGTAGAAATTGTGCTACATATGAGAAAAATCACATCTCAGATCACATTTGAGAAGCAACTGAGCATCTTTCCTTTGCTGTTAATGAGTGTAATAATCATCCCTGATCAGTAATGAGGTTTGTTTATGATGTTCATATGAAGCAGATGCTGTTGCCTCATAGAAAGTTTTTGAAGAAGCTTTATAATATTAATTTTGGGGGTTTTGTGATTGCTGGGAAGTGCATAAGGAAGAATCTCATTCTGGCAAGTAAAACTGCCAGTGCAAACTGCAGAGTGACTGCCAAAGTAACAAGGTTTTCAGCATACTTTGTATTTATGATACATAATTTGAGATGGGGTACATTCTGAATAGCTAAAAAGGCACAAATTATCATGCTGCTTACAAAAAATAGTGTATTTTCAACTTGTAGCTGCACTTCCCTTTTCTAACTCAATTTTGTTCTGAAGTTTCCAGCACTTAGTGAGCAGCCAGATCCTGCAGCGCTGTCTGTGTCCCGAGACCCCTCTGCCTTCTGTGCTCCTGACTGTGAGACTCCTGTGTGCTCTTGCTCAGCACCACCTGTTGGTTGCTCAGCTCTGTTCTCATTCAGGTAAAAGACTGCAGGACACAGAGAACTGTTACCATGACTGAAAATAATGCAATCAGGCCTTGCTCCAAGGTGCTGAAGCCCCAGAAGGGAAAAAGCCTGCTATGTAACCTGAAAACTTGTTTTCTGCTTATGATTTGGAGAGTATTTGTCTTGTGGTATCTGTCTACAAGCAGTGCTTTTGATAGCCATTTTAAAATCATTTTCTAGATTGTGTATTTAAGATTGATGAGGAAAAAAGGATTTTTGAGGAGTTTTGAAGTTAAATTTATCTGTATTTGTGGCACTGTTTCAAGATTCCAGTCTGCATGATAAATGATCTCTGTTCAGCTCTTATGAATGAACCAGGACAGGATTACCACAAAGGCAAATATAAAGTTTAGGGATACCAATTTCCTCAGCACTGCTGAAGATGTGGGAAGCAAAACAAGAAGCTGAGCCTGTACCATGAGTCCTAGGATAGGACTCAAAATGTTTTCTTGCCTGAAAAAATTCATTTTTGTCATGAGCAAGTGGCTGGTTGGAAAAAGAAGTTCTCTCTGTTTCAGACACCTGCCTTCTCCTTGCACTCTACATGTATATAACATCAAGACCAGATAAATCAGCATCTGAAATGCTTTGGCTTCAGCTGGAGCAAGAGGTAAGCACGGCTGAGTGTCCATGTGCTCTTACCTTCTCCTTCCAGCTGGGGGAGTGGGAGGAGCAGCACAGTGCACAAATTGACTGAAACAAGTTCCTTCTCTAGCTGAAATACAAAACTGCAACTATGGGCTTGCAGTAAGGGGTAACAATGATTTTTGAAAGGACCTGCTTGAAACTGAATCAGTAACTATCCTTGAAGAGAGTTTTGGTCATAAGCGTCTTTGAAGTCACTAAAAAATCCAAGGAAGATCTAGGGTGGCTGCAGATGTTCAGCACTAAGCTTCACTTTGCTTTTAGGGCAATAGAAGAGTAAAAAGAAGCAAGATTTGTGTTTCATTTTGTTTGTATTTATGACATTTAAAAGGCATTCTGTAGTGATTTAGGATTTATATTCCTTGCATTCAATGGAAATGCTAACTTGCTTTTTAACAGTCATGGTTATATATAGGAACAATAGCTTTTAAACCTATTTTGTGTTGTTTGTACAGACAGAAGTGACTTGTTTGAGGTTCTATTTGCTCTCCTGCCCTCATTTTAAAGAATTTTGAATGCTTCCCTTTACCCCTACCTGCACTGTTACATTAAGTGTAAGGACATTATTTCTATGCAGTGAATTAGAGGCCACTGACCTTGTCAGCCTTGCTCATCAGAAAGTTGAGAAGGTTTCTGTGCAAGGCAAATTCTGTTTGTAAAGTGTTACAGGGAAAAAAAAAACTTGTAAAACTTGGAGGGTAAACGATATCAGCTGTTAAGAAAAAAAAATACCTCAAGAATATTTGAAACTAGCAATAAATGATCATAACTTAGGCCTCACTCTAACACAGCCTGTGTTTGTAACAGACAGTCAGGCTCCTGACACACTGCATGAGGTGCTCCAGACCAGCAGTTTTATTTCCTGGCACAGACTGTCAGTGCAACCTCGAGGTACGTTCACCACACTCCCCCAGTTTAACCTGCTGAGAACTTCCAAATCCTCAATGCTGAAATTGCTTTCTGTCCCTTTTATTTTTATTTTGCTGTAGAGAAAGAGAAGTGTCCTGTACTTTAGAGGATGCCACCTTCTAGGAAACTTGCTTTGACTTGCTAGAAAATATCCTGAAATATGAAAGTTTGAAGAGATAAAGCAGTAAAGTTCATATTGAAATAAGTTTCCTGCTCCTATATTTTTGCTTTGTATACTGAGGCACTGTTTTTCCTCTTGCAGGTGGTTAAGGCACTAATTGTGATGTTGCACAGACAGTGGATGAAGATTAGAAGATCTGAGACCAGCTTGTGTGCACATAAGGAACAAGTTATTCAGTTTTTACGGGATGCTGTTTTACTCTTGCACAGGCTGTCTCAGAAAGATAAACTGTTCCATGAACACTGTTTGGAAGTTCTCCATCAATATGACCAAGCCATGCCAGGCATAAGAGCCATTCTCAAAAAGACTCAAAAACTGAGTGCCTCTGAAGGTAAAAATTAATCAAATGTTGGCTTTTTTCCACGTTGCAAAAGTAAAAATTTCACTTCTGACACTTTTCTCTTTTAACAAGTACCACAGCTGGTTGTTGCTCAGTCCTCTGGAGGCAGTTTAGATTGGATATTAGGAAGAAATTCTTCTCTGTGAGGGTGGGGAGGCCCTGGCACAGGGTGCCCAGAGAAGCTGTGGCTGCCCCATCCCTGGAAGTGCCCAAGGCCAGGTTGGATGAGGCTTGGAGCAGCCTGGGTCAGTGGAAGGTGTCCCTAAAAAAAGGCATGAAAGAAAAGAGGGGGAGAAGTTTGTGTGACAAAACACAAATCTAAAGACCTATTTGCATGGAACCTTCAAAAATTGTATTTGCTGTAGTCTTCTACCATCAATATTTTCTAAAGTGCAGCTACCAGCTATAATTATACTGTAGGAAGCAGGAAAAAATCATTCTCTGAAACATTATTATTTTTTGTTGCAGAGCTCATTTTGGATGAACTGTATCCTCCTGAGCCAGAAGACCAAGGAACAGACTCTAGCTAGCCAACAGCAAAGATCTCTGTCCTTCCTTATCTGAATCATCATTGGCAATGTAAATGTGAACTTTGAATCATCCTTTTAAGTGACAATCTTGGGTTGCACTCAAACTCAGCACAACTAAGACACATTTCTTTGTTGTAATTATTTCAGTGCTATTGAAATGTAGCTGAAAGCAAAGGAATTTTGATGAGGGTGATACTGCTGTGCAAACCCATCCAATGGCTTATGACTGGTTCTGGTTATGAATTCCATCCTGTATGAAACCGCTGTGAATGGAATGGAAATTTCTCTCTATTCTCCATTTTACTGTGACTGCAGCTGAATTTACGATGCTGAATGTGCCGAGGTGTTTGGCATCACTGCATTCATATGAAAGCCTTTTGAACACACTTGTTTCTTTTGTAGCTCTACCACTTCCTTGTGTGACTTCCAGAATTTTCATATTGTTGATATTAGTAAACAGTTTACAGTGATTTTAAAAAGCCTTCTAAAAATAACCTAAGAGTTGGCAGTTCACTACGGGGCTTTGAATTTCTTGCTGAGGATTGGTCACCTGAACTCACTCAATTTCATTAATCTGCTGAAAGTGTAATTACTGCGATGCCAAAAAAAAAACCATCCCTAGAACTTGTATTTTATAATTCCCCTTAAAAGAGTAAGATGGTATTGTTGAGGAATGAATCATAGGCAATAGAAGGATATTTAAATGTGTGTAGTGACTGGGGTTTTGGTCATAGTGAAGATGAAGGAGCATCTCATTCCTAGGATTCAGCACCTAAGATTGGAGAAAGAGCTGCTGCCCCACCCTTTGAAGTGTGCGTGATCCTCACTCACTGTCACCCTGGGCTGCAGGTCATCAACTGAGCCTTAGACCCTAAAAAGAGAAGTGTGAGTGTTACTTAAATGAGCCCTCAGGTGTGTGGTTTTAGATGGGAGAGCTTTTTTCAATTTTCAACAGGGACTTGGTTAAGAATGAGCCTGGCTCCAGGAGGACAAGAGACTGTACAAGAGTGGGAAGGAAGCCTTTGGAAAACTGGGAGACATTCTGTTCTCTGGTCATGCCCAGAGAGGCTGTGACCTGCCCTGCAGCAAAGCTCTGCAGTGTGCTCAGCAAGTTCCTGGCTTGGCTCTTGCTTTCAAAGAGAACTTTCCTAGAAATGCCTGTGCAGCAAGAACTGGAATAATAATCCAGCATCTCCTGAGGGCCAGAGCTCCTTCCTTCCCCCAGCCTGGGCTCAGCCTCCTCCTCTCTGAGCAGCAGCTGCACCAGGCAGGGCCAGGTCATTTCTGTGAAACACAAGCTGCCAACTGCTCCTCTCAGTAACAGGTTTCAAGTCCCTGCTGTGTTCCTGCTGAAATGCACCAAGGAAGGATGCACAGGCACAGAGCAGCAAAGCCTTCCAAGTCTGTGTGCTTCCATGGTCACAACCCTGGAACTGTCACTAGGCCCTGGACAAGACAAGCTGCAGATATTGGTGTGACAAAAAACATGACTTGTCCATGTAAAATAAATAAATAAGCAAATAAACAAAGCAACCTCCCCCCAGAAAAGGGAAAAACAATCACCAAACATTTCCTGGTCTTCAGGATTAGTGAGAAGAACTGGAAAGTGCATGTAAAAGCCCTTTCCTTCCTCAAAACCAAAATAAACATTAAGATAATTCCTTAAGAACAGCCCAATGAGCAGGAGCTGTGATAAAGCACTATCTGGCCGTGAGCCTGCTGTGAGGGGCAAGCTTAGAGCTGTCCTAACAAAGATATGACAGTCACAGTACCTCAGATATCCCAAAATGCCAAAGTGATCTGCCATCACTTTTCAACCGTTCTCACCACTTAATCTCTCTAAACAATTTGAGTTTATAGAAATAAGAGACATTTAACCCATTTGGGTCAACAGACCAAATGAACTGTTAAAGAGTTTGGACAAAAACCAGTTCCCCTAAGGAATCCCAAACTGTTGGAGCAATCCAGTTATAAGAAGTCATTTTAAAAGTTCCTGGCTTCATCTGAAGGGTGTGTGTATGGCTACTTGGAAAAAGGGAGAAGTGGATTATTGCTCAACTTTATACAAACAAGTTATCTGTGGAAAAACTGATAGGAAAACTCCTAACTGTTCCCTCCTGGCTCTGCATCTCTTCCCATCCACCCCCTCTAACAGACAACACCCAAACATGCACATTTACATTCTGACTGAGTTTTCTCCCAACTCTGGACTGTAACGTGGTACAACCTAAGCTCCAAACACGTGTTGGGGGTTAGATTTCTTTATTTTTTCCTTACAGAATTTTTCCCATAAGTTGCTAGGAAACTAACTGCTGGGTACTTACTTAAGCAAAACAAAAGTGGCCAGAGTCGGGAGAGGAGCGTAGCACCCGGCTACACTCCTTTTGTCTCGGGGAGTTTCTCTCGGAGGGGGAAGATGCCGCGAGTTCTGGGGGCAGGGAAAGGACGGGGCTGGGGGCAGCTGCGCTCTCTCGGCATCGGAAGGAGCAGGGTCGAGCTGCTGCTGACTGCGGGGAGAATTCACTGTCAGCACTGCAGCCCGGTCCTAGGGAGCCACCACCATCCGCTCGTGTGCCCAGGAACCCTGAGCTCGCCTTTCCCTGCCCTGCTGGGGCTGTCCCGGCCCCGCTCTGGGTCTTTGCTGCGCTGCAGCCCCGGCCCTGCCGGCACCTCCCGCAGCTCCAGCGGAGCTTCGGCTCCATCTCATCCCCCAGCCGGGAGCTCTGCCCTTCCCTGCCCTGCCAGCCTGGTGCTCTCAGAGCCCTGCAGGGGCACCGGGGTCACACTGCACTGCCCCGGGGTTTGTGAAGCAAAGCCGCTCCTCCATCCCTTCCCGTCAGGAGGTTCCTGGTTCTGTTTAGTTGTTAATGCCATAGTCACTGTTGTTTGTTTGCCTTGTTACACACACTAGTAAAGAACTGTTCTTCCTATCCTCCTATCTGCCTGGGAGCCCCTTAATTTCCGGGAGCCAAATGGTTACAATTAGGCTCAAATGCGACAGTTCTGCCTGCACGGACTGTGTTATCTGCTGTGAACCTTAACAGCAAATGCAAACTTCCACTCCCAGTGTAAATTGTTAAAAAAATGTACATTGTTGTTTGTAATTGAGCAGACTCATAAGAAAAGGTGATCTGTGATCTCTACAAAGATCTACAGACCCACTGTGGCTGAAGTTTATCAAAGTGCTTCCAAGAGCAAGGGCCAACACCTTCACAGCTTGAAGCTGACTTCCAGCACTGCTAAGCATGGACTAATATGAAAACTTAGTCCTAAAGCTTGTCAGTACAATAGCTGCTCAAAGGCCAACCTGCTTTTGAAAATACCCAGAGGAAATAAAGAGCCACTTTATTTTCATATCTGGTCAGAATGTAATAACCAATGCCTGGAGAGTGTCCTAAGAGAGCTAACACAAACAGTAATGTTTCAGTCTCTCCATTAATCATGTTGTAGGTTGGTCTTTTGAGAATGAACAATTGTTTTGCTAAAGAACCTTCTTTATGGCACAGCTGAGCTGCAACTCCTGTCCAGCAGTCTGTAAAGCACATCCTACCTGATTCCAGGGGCAAGGAACCATCAGAGTGCACCACACATCCCACTGCAGGAGCAAGTGTTAGAATGAAAAGGCTGCAGCAGCTGATTTAAAAGTTATTTTGACTGCAGTAAGGGAAATGGGATATCAGGGATTGTTTTATAATGGCCAGCTGGCCCTGAGGGGGGCTGCCTTTGCAGAGGAGACAATTCCATCAGTGCAGGAGCCTGAGCTCTTAGAAGGATAAAGTAACATTTTCTTCAGCTTTCTCTCACCTCTGACAGGTTTAACTCCTGCACTTTTCCCCCTCCTATATGGCTCACTGAAAAGCTGTATATGAGGTTCCTGTGGTACCAGGCTGCAAAAATAACTAGATGAGGTCAAATAATAACCAGAGAGAAAAAAAAAAACAGGCCCCAAACCACTAGCTAAAGCAAATCTGGTGAGTGCCAATAAATGATACTGAGTTTCCCTACTTGGAAAAAATAGGCAAGAATTGCTTGTTTGGCAATAATTACTGAAGTTTTTCCCTCCGGTGTGTCCAGCTCTTCCCACACACCCTGCCATGAGTTTTAAATGCATACCAAGTTTTGTTCTGGAAAAATTCACACTACACAGACAACTGCTGATTAAATATGATGAAAACATAACCAGCAATATTCCTCACCTAACCCTGGGCTATCAACTTTTCAGTTCAGCACTTTGCTCTCCTATAGGACTGTTTGCTGCAATAAAGGATGAAGGTACCTTTGAAACCCTATGTGTTCCTTAAGGGAACCTGCAGGTTTTGATCAAAACTCAGGTTCTGCTCCTCAGCCCTGTGTGCAGAGAGAGGGGGGGAGGCACACAGCTTTCCTCTGAGCATTTCTCTGCCTGCCACTTCTCAAACTCAGACATGCTGCACAGGTGCACCTGCTAAAAGCCACGGGAAAAGAGAAACAGATGAACTAAAAAGCAGTGCAAACAAAATCATCACAAATAACTGCAGTTTCTTGGTGTCATTTCTAGCCCAAACATTAATTATATGTTCTCTAGATTTAGGTTTTTAGGAGCATGCATTTTGTCTGAGCTGCCCCCAGTCAACTAAGAGAAAATGCGAAATAAAACTGGAAGTGAAATGATTTATATTGCACCTCCAATACATTATCAGAGTGCATCTGAGACTCCAACAAATTCAAGATGTAACACTACAAAACTACCCAGTTATTATTGGGTTTTGATTGGGTGTTTTTTTTTTTTTTTTTTTTTTTTTTTTTTTTTTTTTTTTTTTTTAAATTTCTGTGCTTCTCCCTTTGTTTTACTTTTAAATGCTGCATTAAATTCTAGGTAAAAATGCTGATACACTAAACACCAATTCACTGCTGTGTGGTGTCATATAAAGAGTACTCTATATATGCTCAAAGGAAATATTTTCAAGTGAAAGACTAGTGAGTCAGGGGTGTGAACACAACCTAAAGCATTTTTACCAAAACTATAAAAAAATACACAAACACTTCAGCAAAAACATTTTCAGACAGAGTGGAAAGCATCACTTACCTCATGTTGAATTGGTTAACTTGATGAATGAGGCACAATACTCAACACACAAGTCTAAACAGGTTGAAAAGATTTTTTAATGGAATTAGACTTCCTTAGAATCAATCCCTTTGGGCTTGCTTGGCAGCAGCCTGTCAGAGGATCATTCAGGAGCTTACATTGTCCTTGCTTTATGCTGTGACATGTAAGTTTGGTTAGGCTTCAGTCTCCATCCACCACTAAAAGTGATATTCATGACACAGGGTGACCTAAAGTACACTCAGTAACACAAGCTGTCAAACACATGTAGGAATATGCAGCTCTGCAGATATACCCCTAAATAATACTCAAAATGAGGCTAAGAAAACCAAGTTGACAGAATGTACTTCAAACACTGCATTTATTACAAAGGTGCATAGAGTTTATGCCATTTGGTTTGAATACTTATGTTTAACCTACAAACAACATACAAAGCGAGGTTACAGTATGTAACAAAAGCAACAATGATTATCTAGTAAATTCAATATCCTACTGTCTTTAATGTCACAAAACATTTCTGAAACAAAGGCACTTACAGAATTAAAAAAAATAAGATATATCAACATTTAAAGTCTTAGCTCCCTCCTTACAGCACTGTGGAGAACAAGTGTGATGTGAAGGCAACAGCTGCTGGGACTGACACATCAGCAGTGCTTAAACTGGAAACTTATGGATCATCTCCATCTTTTCTGTAACCATCCCATTCTCTTTAGTATTTGAAAACAAGCTTCAACAAGGCTGCAGGGCAAGAACCAAATAAAATTTGGTCCTACATCTCATTGTTAATGATGATTAATGCACTAACAATAAGAAATTAATCACAATCTGATTAATTGTGAACTGGACCATTTTATCTTCTTCCAATAAGCGTTGTAACTGAATTAGTAATAGTATTCCTAAGGCAGTTCCTTGTACATTAATGATTGATCTCTCCTTCTATATAGTTATCATTTCCACATGTCCACTGAAGCTTTCCTTTGTGTCCATTTTCAGGCTCCTTAACCCTACCCAGCCCACATCTCCCACAACCACACACAGAGCAGTGCCAGTTCAGGACCATCTGTTTGGTCTGTACAACTTCCACCCCAAAACCTGATATTTGGGAATGTCTGTTATTGCTGCCACCTTACTTTGCTCCCACCTCCTCAGGGATGATAACTGAGCCATCCTGCCACGAAACTGCAGATTTCCCTCTCACAACCCAAACGTGACACTGTGACTGCCATGAGCTGCTCCCTTTGTCACACCAGCTGGGGGGACAGGAAGAGCAGGGCACAGTAAAAACCTCAGGAAGCTCCACACTGGATGCTGTACCTCTGCCCTCCCTGGCCTGACTCCACTCAGGTGCTGGAACAATCTCTGCCCTCCTTCTCCAGGAATAAACACCAGGGGTAGGATCTGTAACGAGGGATTTACTTCTCAGTTACTCAGTGCCCTCCCACAGAAACATTCCAGCTTTCTAAGGCAACACTTCCTCCTCCATACAGGAGACACCATCCTTTTTTGGCTGTTCCCATGTAACACCTGACAGTGTAATGACGTTTTGCCCAATTTCTCAGCTGACAAGGCAGGAAAGAGGAGGATCACACAGACACAGGATACATGGGTACCTGCTCTCTAAGTGCCCCTCAGCACCATTTCATGCTATTAACTTTAACACTCAGAGAGATGTTAACAGAGGGGCACAGGTTGTCATGAACCCCAATCTAAAAACTAAAACAAGTTTCTTCTGAAATGCCCTGAAAACTTTCTTAAAAAAAGAACTGGAATAATCCAGAGATAGACTCAAAAAACCAGGAAGAGGAACAAGGCTGCCTTTGACAACAGCAATTTCTATCCACTCTGTGAGGTAAAACAATACCACCAAACAATAATATACCCCAAATGTAGAATCACAGGACAAAAGGTTCAATGGCCTCTCTAAAAAAATAAAATCAGTGTAAAAGATATGTTAAAATTATTTCACTGATTATGTCACAGTGATACATGCAAACAACGATATAGTTCTATGAGGATTAACAACAAATTGCATTTCAGTATTGGAAAAGAGAACTGTTGAAGACAGTGAAAAACCTCCCCACCTTATTTGTTTGAGCAATAAAAGATTCACAAAGGCTAAAGCCCCAGTAGTGTTAAGAGTCATGAGGATGTCTCAAGATGTTTCATGACTGAAAGCATTACCTTCTTAGAAAAACATCACCTGGCTATGACCAAATCCTTCCTTTCCCTGACTTCTTATTCTCTGCTCAGCTTTATAGGAATATTGAGGACAAAAGGGAGGTTTAATGCCCACTGTGGCCCCTCACCCAGCATATTGTTACTCCAGTGCAGACTGGATTTATAAAGGTCTGTAATTTTTAGATTCCTGCCACCTACAGTTCCCACTAGAGACAGTGGAAAAACCCTGAGCGTTTGAAAACTCCAATCTTCTGCTAACATCCCATCTCTCCTGTAAAATAAATTCCTTTTCTGTGATGAGGCAGAACTGAATACTGCCAAGGTACCTCTGCTTAACATGTGATTAAGGGGCTGATTTTAATTCCAAACTCATCAACAACAGATGGCTGAAGTAAGCTTGTCCAATACTACCTGAACAAGAAATGCTCATCCAATAATTTTTATGAAGAATTTTCAGGGTTTCAGCTTTTGATCTATTTGGTCCATTAAGTGGCAGGGGCTCTGTTAATGTCTAGCTACAACACCCAATGGAGGCACAGTTCATAAACCTTAAAACTGGGACAGAAAACAAGGAAATAACCAACTCGTGCTATTTAGAACTAGCTCAAATGCAATTAAACATGGTTTACTACCCCTTACCAAAGATAAATGTGCTGCAAAAAAGGAAAATTCCCTTTTGAATGGTAAATCAAATGTATCAAATGGTAGCTTACTTCACAATAGTGAAAGCTTCAAAACAGGCAGAACTTACATAACATGTATCAGGTAGTTTCTTAGAGGTTAAGTTTTTACATTTTAATACTGTGCAAAAGATTGCTACAGCTTTGGGTATTTGACAATGCTCAGACATTCCTCTCAAAATTATTGCACAGCAAATAGTATTGTGGTTCTGTATTTCTGAAATGCTCCTTCTTCACATTTCTCTCATTGTATCTAGAGCAAAATCTCTTTTTGTATTTGCTTGAGGTATAAATTAACTTCTGCAAGAAAAATACTCCTTTCCTTGGAGCAGTAAAAATAAGAAGATACTGAATTGATTTTCACTCTACTTAGACAAAAGATTGTTGTCTTCCAGAAAAATATAGTACAGGTGCATGGTGTAAACAGAACAAATTACATCTTGAAAAGTTTTGTATGCAGAAGCACAGTAGAAGAGCTTTTCAATAGGTGGGCTTCTGAGGATCCATGTAAGCAGGGTTGTAAGGGGGCTGGGTGGGGTAAGGGGCTCCAGCACCAGCTGCAAAACACAAGAATAAACAGGTTTGTAAAATGTACAAAACACAAATGGCAATTTCTGTTTTGAACACACAGTTAAGAGGTTCAACTTAGCCAGCACCTTAATTGGACTTGAAAACAACTTATGCTCACTCATAAAATATCTGCATTTTAGAAGTAAGATCACAAAAACCTTTGCTCTTGTTGGCTTTGGGGCTTTTTTGATGCTGAGTGTACATGAGTAGCCTTCAGGGGAGAACCTAGTCTAAAAAAAGGAACAGATCTGGCTCAAAAAAAGAGCCAGTGGAAGTCAGGGGTGCTCATACAAGAGGATATACCTGATAGTGTGCTGAGAAAAAAACACTGGCCAAAAGTAAAAGGACTAGAGAAATCATCTTAGGATTCCTTCAGGGAAAATGCTTTCCTGCTAAGTGTCAAAAAATTAATTAAGGAAGTAAAATAAAAGGGAAAAAATATCCCACCACTACTAAACACATGAAAGAGTTTGACTTATATACCAGATGTGTATCCCTTTGGAAGAGATCCTTATTTTCTACTGTTCTGAGAAAAGCTGCTCTCAAATGGCATCCTCATTTTCAGCTGTGTCAAACAGCACAAGCTGGTTCAAGTAGCACCTGATCAGATCCCTGGAAAGTGCAAGTGTGGTTATCTCCTGCAGATCTTGTAAAGTGAGTGAGTTTGGCTCCTGTGTGGCAGAGCAGGTATTCCTCCCTGGCATGTGACCTAATTAACAGCCAGCTCCTTGGTTAACAGGCAGGAGAAATGAAGGAAAAAACTCTCACTGTGAGGCATTTTCAGCTGCAACATGGAAAGTGCTTTGGGATGTTCCCAGGAAAAAAAACAACCAAACAAAAAACAACTGTTTTAAAAACTAACAAACCAGCAACAGCCTGAGAAACCAGAGTAGGAGAAGTGAAACAACTTATTGGCTCCCTCATATGAAAAAGATGAAGCCAAAACACTTCTGCATAATCCCATAAAATCCACAGCTTCTTTGCCATTTATGACAGAAAAATAGAGTCAACAGTCCTGCCAAGTCAGTGTTTTCATGTGTGGGGCTGGTTTTTATATTATTAATGTACAATTTCTAACTGCATGCAAATCTTTCCCACCATGAAAAGCCAAGTTGTCCTGGAAGTTACTTTCTAGGGGCATTATTTACTAGTCAGGACTGTACTTTGTTAAAAGGAAGAACAGTGAGGTTTGTAAGAGGGCTTGAAGATCCTACAGGTAACAGTCTAGTTTTGGCCCCTCTGAGCAGTCTGGAACCAATTGTTCAGAGACTAGCTACTACCAGCAGAAGTGGGAATTAGTCATTGCAACAAAAAGGCTGCATGAAAACAATGCTGTGAAAGAAGGAAAGCTGAAGAAAAAAAAGATTCTGATAATTCTAACTGCAAGCTGTCAACAACTCAAGGCTTAATTTAAAATGCATTCTTGTCTCCTTCCAATCCCTTTGTCATGGGCAGGGAAACCTTCCATGAGACCAAGCTGTTCAGAGCTCCATCCAAACTGGCCTTGAACACTTTTAGAGATTTGTCCATATCTTTTTGGGCCAACTTGTGCTAGGGCCTCACAAACCTCACAGTAAATATTTTTTTCCTAAGAACTAATCTAAACTTGCTGTTCTTTAGTTTGAATCCATTCCCCCTTGTCCTGTCACTACGTGCTCTCGTAGAACAGAGCTAGCAAATATTCAATTAGAAAGGGAATGTGGAAACATCCAACTCATTTATACATGTATATGTATGCATATATGTTAATTGGCTTTGATTTTAATATTAAATGTCAGCTGAATTAGTAAAATGTTCTACTGGATCTGCTGACAGCCCCACACATTGCCAAACTTTGCCAGTACAGCTCCAGCTCCCACACCTCCTCTGGCAATGCTTAACACAGAAACAGTGAGAGGGAAATTTCCACCAGGGTGAACAACAGCATCCACCATAACTTGACCTTTGTCATTTGTTTACATTTTTATAAACACAGCCGTGGAAAATAAGAAATGTAAACAACACCAGATTTCCTCCAGAGCAACTGTCTCTTTAGCTGCTTAGGAGAAGCACTTGGTGCTGCCTTACCTGCCACAGTTTCATGGTAAGCTGGGGGTCCTGCTGGCTGCATGGGGTAAGGGGGAGGGTACTGTGCAGGGTACGGAGCCACCGGCATCCCCGGCTGGGGCTGGACAGCCATGGGCTGGTAGCCTTGGTATGGAGCTGCTGGGTAGTTGGGTGGCACTGCTGGTTGTTGGGGATAGGCAGAGTGAACCACCGTGGTGGTGGCAGTGGTGGTCACCACAGCTACAGGCAAAGAAAAGGAACATGGTTAGTGCTGGTGGTCCCTAAACAAAAACCCCAAACAGCTCCCAGACAAACACACTGGGTGGGTGGGAGGGAAGAGAACTCAGAAAATGCTTCAAAACACCTCTCTGCAACTTCACATTCTGGAGAGGCTTAAGTGCTTATTGTTAATATTTCTGAGCAGAGTATTTTTTATCTCTTATAGGAATGCAATTTTCCAGGAGGGATTGAAAAAAAAAAAAAAATCCTCCTCAAAGATGTGAAAAAGAAAATAAATCTAGAGCTACTTACGCCGTGGTCTGCGACATGCTTTGTACAGACAGCAACAGGAACAGGTGAGGCACAGAATAATAGTGATGACAATCACTGCAAAAACAGTAACTCCAATGGCAATAAGGGTTCCAAAACTGCAAGAGAGAGACCACCAGAATTGGTAAGAGTGACTCCTTAACCAAACCTGCAGCAAACACATTGCTCCACCTCCAATCTCTCAGTACTCACTGGACTATGAAACAACTGTGCAAGGCAGTGCTGGAGGAGGTCAGGTCTGCTAAGCCAGGGGAAGCTGAACCACCTCTGACAAGGGTCTTTGGTCCCTCTCATTTTAGTCCAACTGTGACTGTTGTTGTTTTAGTGAACAAACAGGTTCAGAGCATGCCCACAACGAAGCATCCCAGCTTTTGGGGTGACAGCAAGTTCTTCCCACATTCCCTAAGACCTCCCAGTCCTCCAGTGACTCAAGACAATCTCAGCACTGAACAGGTTCTTGGCAGGTTCTCTGGCATCTCTACACAGGTATTTTAGAATCCATGTTTCAGTTAGGGAGAACTGAAATTCTGACTTTACTGCAACAGCAAGTATGCCAGGCTACATTATGGGACACAGAAATACTGCCTAAAACTCCCAAATTTATTATGGGAGGACGAGAGATTACAACAGCTTTGACTTCTGTGATGAGCACCAAATGATGGGGGCAGACAAAACCAGTTACCTTTGGAAGCTTTACAAGTTCTATTTATCACACAGGGGAGAAAAGCTATCACAGCAGAGCCAAAGACAATTCCCTTTAAAGTCCTAAGTGAAATGACCTGTTTCCTGCTGTGTGAAATCAATAAAGCCCATCTTCCATGGAAGCCAAAGTCTCCAGAACTCTTATTTCTTAAAAAACACACCATGCATCAGTTTGGGGAACAATTGCAGGAAGTCAGTTTTAACAAACAACAGCTCTAAAATAACGACCAGAGAGCTGGTTTTGTATCCATCCTGGTTTTGCCTGTTGGCAGAGATTTTGGCTACCGAGTTCTCCTTGTTTTTTTTTCCCTGCTCAGTTTCCTGTTAACAGCTTTAAACAAAATGACACATCTCCTAACATCCAGCAATTTTCACTTGGCTACCAAACACTCACCAAATGTGAAAATTGCATTTGAGTATCCATGACACTGTAAGGTTAAATCACTGACAAAAAGAACTGCAAATTGCTTTACCCCTAGCTCAACTTTAAAAGACATCACCTCAGTGCCTTCTAGAGCAACTTAACCCTTAGTAAGCTGAGTACTGACTGAACACAAGCACTAACAAATAAAAAAGGCTCAATTTAAAAAGCATTCTTTCCCCTCAAGAGAAGCTACACCAATTTTATTCTGTTTCTGCAAAAACTAGAAGAGAAAGCTTGAGTCAAATCTCTTCCAAAACAATGATTTTATGAAACTGTATCTGACTTGAGCACTGATTTTGTGAAGCACTAAATAGAGCACTATGGATACAACCATGAAGTACTGAATGGGATACTGTGGATTGCCCACACCTACTGCAACTGAGCACTGACATGTGAAACAGGAAGCAGGAACTGCTGCAGCCTCCTGAGCTCACAGGAACCAAGTCAGAAATACTGCCACAAAAATAAATGGTTACTGCAACACAACCACAGGATGTAAAGGTGAAAATAATGTGTTGAGGAATACATGCATGTTTTGCCCCATTTATTTGCACCCTTACAGACCATTTCTGAGATGCTGACCTAAACAGGCACTCCTAAACACCCAGCTTTTAAATGCCCTCTCATCCTCATGAGCATTAGCTTCACTTCAGGGCAGCAGGTTCACAGCCACCTCATCACTATCCAAACAACTCAATTTCTTTCAAGCCTAAAAAGCAAAATACAAATAAGATTTCAAGAGAAGAAGAAAACAGACAAAACTCAGTGGATTCATACGCTGAATTGTCCATTCTGATTCCAATGTTCACAAGAAACAGCAAGAACACGAAATGTCAACTGCAATTTTTGATACTTGTGGAGCAGCCAACAGCTTTTTCTCTCTTCTTGTTTCCATTGCTGGATCAACCCTGAAAGAGCTCTCTCACTGGGGAAGTTGACATTACTTCCATTACACACAGTGATTCTCCAGCAACATTAGCAGAGACAAAGTAAAGGAGTCTTCTAGGTTCTTCCTTGGGCTTTTTCCCCAGTAAAGGAAAAAACACGTTTTTCTAGTGAGCTATGCTAATGAAAGGAATTCTTGTGTCAAGGAAAGAGATTAAGGCTGACAAAGACAACTAAAATTCTTCACTTGTACAGACAATGAATTTCTTAGAACTTTATCAAAGGCTGGGCAGAATCAAAGATACCAGAAAAATTGAAAAAAAGTAGAGAAATATTTCCTCATTGTAAATTACCAAGCACAGCAGGAAACTGGTACTGCCCCCTTATCTTTCACGACAAAATTAATTTCTGATATGAGGAGAGAGAACAGCACAAGCCCATCTGCAGCCATGCTGGCCATCAACAGATAAAAACACTGACTACAGGCTCCATTTGTTTATTTTTAATAAAGTTTTCTGCTCAATGAAGCAGGTATCTTGTATTTGCTCCCTCTAATAAGGAACACAACAAAAGCAAAGCTAAAAAACCAACACACCATTTTATTTTCACCGAGTTGTCAGAGATACCCTGTGCATTTGGATCACTTGTGTCATTGGTAAAATGACACAACCATGACACAAGGACATTCTGTACCCATCTTTTGAAGAGTTTAATGGAGACACATGTTTGAAGTGCAGGTGTGTCAGGTGTGTATGTTGGAGTTCCGTGTTTGTGTGTGCAAATACTGGGATCCTGTCCTACCCACTGAAACACTGCCTGATTGCTGCAGACCAAAATTATAAGCTTTCAGAGACTACCCAGTAAAATAAGTAAAATAACAGACAGGACTTAGCTCCTCTCACAGTTCTTTAAGGAGTGTAACAACTGATTACTGGCAGGCATTTTTATCACCTACTTCACAGCAGACAATTTTTCTGCCAGGGCTTGGGTTCATGCAGGCTAATGTCTTGGAACAGCACAAAGTAAGGAGACATTTACAGAAAAAACAGTAAGTGCTGTGAACTTGTAATTCATGTCATCAACACTCTCTTTCAACACTGGAGTTCTTCAGGAAGAATTTTTTTTCTAACTATTTTTATTGACAATCAAAACTAGCAATACTCTTTTGGAATTTCTGCATGGTCAGTCACCACCTTACTGAAATAATGTCTTTTCACTGCCCAAGGAGTACTGAGCACTTCTTGAGCATTTAAGTGATATCCCACCACTGAAAAAGGTGCAGGAAGACTGTCACTAAGGGATGGTAGTCAAGTGAAGTCAGAATGGTGCTCAATACTTTACTCAGTGAACCTTCCAACCTTCAGGAGACAAGACATTCCAGGCACTGTATAAAGCCTCTCTTGCAGTATGCTAACTTCCTTCTTAGACAAAAATTGCTTCATTTGATTGCTTTCATCTGATGAATCTGCCTAAAGGGCTCTAAAATATTCGGAAAAAAAACCATTCACATTAAATTATATGTTAGCATTGTATATAAATGAAAAAGAAAAACGTGAGGGATTGTTGCTTACAGATTCTCCCCCTGAATGGTTAACCATGAGAAAGCAAAAGCCAACCAAAACCAAAAGCACACCTGACCCCTGCATTCTTCAAACTGACGTCAGAGTGCAGAAATCAGGGTGCAGAAACCAGCTCAGAGTGCTCTGCTGGCATCAGTCACAATTCAGATTTCCAGACTCCAACATTATATATACCATAGTCTAAATAAAGCACACACAGCTTCAGCTCCTTCACTGACATTTCCATCTTTATCTTCACAGAAAAGTGAACTTTTGCCAATGATTTCATAAAAAACAAAATCAAACCTAACAGCTAACAGTTTTACTGCAGCAATGACAAACTGCAACTTCTCATAAAATGTATGGGAAAGCAAATATGGAGAGATTTACTCCATTTAGTAAAATTGGAGAGATAACATCCTGCCCTTTCCTACCACCACCCCTCTCCTGCCTTGCCCTACCTCCACTTCTACCCCTATCCTCTCAGCCTTGGAAAGCACTGAAGTGTATGTGTAATGAGAATGTCTCACAGACTCACCTTTAAAGCTGTCTAATTATTCAAAATATCTATCAGCTCACATAAAGGGAGTTACTTGCCTATTTCACCCCTTTCAGAACTGAGAGAGATGCAATGGGCAATATTAAAATGTGAGAACCAAGCCCAGGATCTAAATAATACTATTTGTAGAAGTTAATTCTCAAGGCAGTTGTTCATGTTGGAGATCTCCATCTTGACAAGTCAAGTGGAAAATAATGTAGTTTATTTAAAGCATTTTCAAATATCAAAGTTTTGATTCCAGCAATGTATTTTTAACTCTTCATAACAGTTTGAACCACTTAAGTTAGTGACATTTTGTAAGCTGATATAAAGGAAGTTTTCACATATCTGTGCCTTCATGTGAGTAGGACATACTAAAAATTTTGTCTTAAAATAGAAAAAAGTATCCAAATGAACAATGAGACTACCTAGTAACGAAAAATAAGTTTAAGCAGCCTTTTTATTGTGCAAGTTTAATCCATTCCTAGATTTGTTCCATGCTTTGAGAGGCACACTGACAAGGCTCTTTTCAAAAGCACTGCTGCTTATAAAAACAAACACTTACAAATAGTGAGTTATGGCTGTAACACAGGGTGGTCTGGAAAGCCTTCAAAAGATAATTTAGGCCATTACTAAAAGTAAAATAAAAAACTGAGTATATGTATGTCATTCTTTACTGCTTCAGAGAAGGATCCAGTTCCCAGAAATGTGATGAAATGGTAAATATTCACATTTGCCCTGACTCAGGTGTAGGGCATGACCAAACAAGTCCCCAGAGAGAGATGCCTAGCTAACATTTTTGTCACAGCCATACAATGCCAGGTACTGCCTCAAAAGTTTAGCAGGAAAATAATATATTATTTTTTATAAAAAAAGCAATATGAATTCCCAAGAGCCTTTCAGAGGGATTAGTTTTTACAACTTGACTAACAACACACTTCCTCAGTTAAATGTTTTTGCACAAAAATTCAAAACATAAGAACCACTTTCCTGAAGATTAAACAAAAATAATTTACTATTTCTCAGAAAGCAAACTCACAGGAAAACATTAGCCTGATTTTAACACTTGCAAGAGTGACCAGCCTATTTCAGCACAGCCAGGAGCTTCAGCACAAGCAGACAATCAAAATACACACCACAGTTAAGCCTCCTAGTCCAGGTGCAACCACAGTAATTGCTGGTGCAGCCTTGGCCACCTCCCCAAAACATGTTCAGAAAGCTTCCAAGTGATTCTTGTGGTAGGTAACAGGCAGCCTAAGACTCAGACTGAGCAGCATGGTTTCAATTTTACAAAATCTGGGTTGTTTCATCAGACTGGCAGGTTTGAGTAACTGCAAAGTCATGTTAGAAGCACTGCAATGCAGTGAAGTGTGGGTTGGAATTGTGATGTCTGGTGTTTCAGACAAATGTTAACTTAATTAGCACTTCAGAGTGTCTCTCCTGGGGTTCTGCCCATATACAGTGCTTTAATGTCATGGAAGGGGTTTCACTCTGACTAACCCCTCAGAGCAGCACCAGCTCAAGCCATCACTAACTGCAAACTGCTCTAGCAGGGACACAGATTAAATGAAAAAACCCTAAAACTCAGAATTATGGAAAGTAGTGCTTTCTGGGCCCTCCCAAAAGCAGAGTTTGCAACGGGAGCCCCAGCAAAGCAACTCCTCTGTTTACCTGCAGTATAAACAGCCCTGAGCTACATCCCCCAGAGCCCACAGCTGAGCACAGCCCAGGGACCTAGCTCTGGTGTGAGAAACAACCTAAAACAACAACAAGAATGCCATGGAAAGCAAGAAACTCTGCAACTCTCAGAGTGCTATAGAAAAAGAGAAGGCTAGAGTCTTTCAGGAAGAAGTTTGCTAAATTTGTACTGAATTGAGCCTTTAGCTGTTTGTTCAAATAGGAATCTGATGTGGATTACTTTAAGCCCCAAATAATAAACTTTAATTTTATACACAAAGACCTGCTAGGGAAATAAAGCTAACTATTATTTTTTAATATTATGTTTACATTTTTTTTTTAGTTCTCCATTTTTATAAAATAACATGTTTAGCACAACGTGTTCTTAAACAGCCTTTACGAGAAAGTGGCAGGGAGGGAACTTCCTGGAGTTTGTGGTTTTACTCAGACATCTGACACCCTGATCCAACAGGTTATTATGGAATATGTATACAAGCATCTCTTCTTGGTCCACAAAGAGTGCACTTGTACTAAATATGTCTATTTATATAAAACCCTTGTAATACATACTAAAAATACAATTTTCCAGTGAAGTTTGCCAGGAAATCTATTATTGTACACTTTGTAGACAACTGAGGGTAATTGCTATAAGTAACTGGTACATTAAAATATGCACATAACAAGGGAAAAAGTCAAGGCATTCAGAGAGACTGCAGTCTTCCATCAGCAGTGCAAGAATTAACACTGCAGCTTCATCCAGGCCTCCAGAGAATTTTTAGTCCATTGGACCCTCAGCATATAAATTTTCCTTAAACACAATTAAAAGCATCTACTTCTTTAGGTGGTAAATAAATTTTAAATGTTCCTTTAGTGGCAAAAAGAGAATGTAGATTGATTACAGATATTTAAGGCAAACAACATGAGTCAGTTCCCTTCCTACCACCCACTTCAAGGACACAGGATGTTACCCACACACCCAAATTCAAATTTGGCAATGGGAAGGATTTTTCTTAGATGGTTAACTGAATTAAGAGAACAAGTTTAACTGGGAAAAGAAAAAAACAACAAATCACAATTAAGTGCCACAAAAAAAAAAATCCCCACAGAAACTGCAATATTATGAATTTGCTACTGCCAATACCATACGAATTCTAGAAAGCAGATTGAAGCAACTAATTAGAAACTAACTTGGCCAAAGAATTAAGGGATTTTTTTTTCCTGGCAAATTGAAACCTGGTTTATGACTTTTCAAGCACACTGGAACTGCAGTAAAAGGAAGTTTGGATGAGGTTACATCCACCTGCTTTGTCAGCCTTATAACCCAACTTTTATAGGAAGCACACCTTCTTCTTTACCCACATTACTCATACAGCATCACATACGTAAAATTTCCAGACACTCTGTTCAGGCAGGAGCAAAGTTTAAATTATGTAAATCAATTATCTTCTACTACTATGAACTGACATCCTGCCCCTTCTCTTCTGGAATATTACTAATCCAGCACAACAAGGATCATCAAGGAAAATCTAACACTGTACAAATGAGAACAGAGCACTGCAGCAGAGGTGACATCTGGCCAACCACTACTTCTTTTAAATGGCATTTATTATTAACAAGACCATCACCAAAAGAGTCACAATGATGACTAGTTCCTTCCACAACCTTAAAAAAAAAAAAAAAAAAAGAAAATGTTTTCAAGTTTACCTCTTGGTGGAACTGAGAGCCAGAGATCATCCTAATAAAAACAGAGGTGTAACACACCAAAAATGAATGGTATAAAATGTTTTGAATACAAAGATTTTGTCAAAAGGCCAATCTCTACACAACTGGTAATTTCCTGAAATTAAACTAATTTGTTCATTTCACTGAATACCCTACAGTTGCAGTTTTAAAAGGCTGGGCTATTTGAGGGTATTCTCCTCCTCTCATAAAACATCTACAAACACAACCTGTGACAAATATATCCAGCTACACCTCAGGCCATGGCTTTTTTATGGCAATATATGAAAAAGCAGAGTTGGAGCTACCTTTGGAACTCACACACTCAACTTTTTACAGATCCTAATAAATAGCCATCGTGGTATTTTGAACACGTTTTTAAAGGATTCTCTGTTTCCTGGGCTATAGGATCCTTCTCTGAGGGTCACCCTACCTGCAACCACTTCCACAAGCTCTCTCCAGAAGTCAACTTGTATGTTAAAATTTTGCTGTTTTCAGAGTTACATAGAGGCACAGCAAAACCCACAGCTAGAGGAACACTCTACCCTGGTAGGTACCTACAGTCAACGAAGCACACAGCCACAGGAAAATTAACTCCTGAACAAAATCCAAGTGATCAGTCTTGCTGTGCTTTGCATGCTCAGGCCAGGTTGTGTTGCTTGTTGCTGTCACACAGCTCTCTGTGGTTAGCAGAGCATGCTAACCCAGCCATACACATCTGCCTCTTGTGCCAGGGCAGCATTTTTCAACCTCTCCTTCCTGCTTGGTTTCTGAGGAAACAAAACCTAAGTGCCTATAGCAGCAGACCCCACAACTCATATCTCTCTGCCACCTTCAAGCAGCTTCTTCACCATGAACACAGTGAACACAAAACCAAGCACTCTGCAATGCAAGTTACCACTGCTAATTGTGAAATCTGATGTTTACTTTTCAGGCTAGTAAAAAGCATAGAACATTTTTTTAAGTAGCTTCAAATCCAAGTCTCAGCTGTAAGCAAGAAGCTTACATTCCTTGGTGAGATTAGCCTCTGCCTGAACATGAGCCTCACAGAACAGGCTGTATGCAGTTTAACTCCTTTATTACAGAAAATATCAAGGACCAGCACTGCAAAAGAAATCCTCTCCTCATTATACAGAGACTGCTTATATTTCTAGAAGCTTTTTTCCAATTTTCATGGAGTCTTCCCTCTGGAAACCTTCCAAACCCACCTGGACACATTCCTGTGTAACCTGCTCCAGGTGACCCTGCCTTGGAGGAAGGCTGGACTAGATGATCTCCAGAGGTTCCTTCCAACCCTAACAATTCCATGATTCTGTAATTATCTTCATGATTTCCTTTCTTATCACTGGCAACCCATTACAGACCCTGGAGTATCCAAATAGACCAGCAAGTGCAAACTGGAGTCCCTGATAGTGATGGCAGAGAAGAAGAAATGGGGCATAGTTCAATATCCCAGTATTTTTGACCTTGTCTGTGGAGAAAATATGGGCTTGAAAAATATCTAAACCAGACAAATCAAATCAGGACAAGCATATCTTTCACTGTTAGAAATATGCTGGTTTTGACAGGTTGGCCTGTAGCAGCCTATTGCAGATGCCAAAAGCAGGCAGAATGACATGGATTCTCTCCATGTCACAAAAGGACAAGGAAGCTGCAAGAGACCACACATGGCTCAAATCCCAAATGAGCACATCCCCATCCAACAAGGCTGGTCTGTCTCTGCTGGCCAAAGCTTCCCAGGAAGATGGACATTCTGCCTCCCCCTTCTCATAAGGAGGAACAGCCTTGCCTCAAGCCTTACTGTACCTGTTACACAATCTGCTGTAACTTACAGGCAGAAATTCATTCAGAAACAGAGCCCAATTAACTGCATACACAGACATGTGAAGATTTGTTTCCAATTAGAAAGCCTGGTATCAGCAGATCCAACTACATTATTTTCTTCTGTAACCCTGATCCAGATGTTCTGAATTGCTCCACCTCCTTAAACACTCAAATACTTCACAATTAGTTGAATTGTGGATATGAGTCATCTAATTTCCTTTTCCAGTAAGGGTCGCTATTGGAAAATTGGCATACCAAGGCTAAGTAATCACATTACTAATGAAAATAACCAGTTCTGTCCTGGTGAATCAGTGTTGTGCTTTTTGCACAGTTTCTTAAAATAAGAATACTTCATACAGCAGAATTAAAAGAGGAAACCAACTAAATTAACCTTACTGCTCACAATCCATCTTTGAAACCAGAGTAAAACAGGGAAAAACTCAGTAATCCAATTAAAATGGGGGGAAAATATCCTGAAACACCTACCAGTAGTAAACTCTTGCCACAATGCATTCACTAGCAGCAGAAATTGGAGAAATCACTTATGGTCAAGGAAAAATGGTGACAAATTATCAAGTTCAGCAGTATGAAACCTCTGCCTACATCCTGACCTAAAAGCTGCACATGATCTTTAAGGACTGACCAACTAAGCAAGAGGTCTGAATCTGAGTTAACCCTGACTTTTATACTTTTCCTAGAATGCTTCTATTTGCTCCCAAATGCAGCATTCTGGGAACGAAAATGCTTTCAAGTACTTAGAAGTGCATTAAGACACTCCAATGGAGTGTAATTTATTGTCTTTAAAATGTCCAAAGATTATAGGGTATGGACTGCTTGCAATGTGAAACACACTTAAAAGGATTGCCCAAAGTGCATGCCTGCCTCAACAGCACCTGATACTCAATATAAATACTGACAGACAGTAATATTAAAGGATGATACTAAAAAGAAACCCATTGAAACCTGGTGCTTTGCTTACACTTCTGCTGAAGACCTCAGAATAAACACAGCAGAAAAGCAAAGGTACAAGCAAACTAGAAATTGCTCAGCCAGGCAGGACAACAAAGAACAAACATTCCACAGTAGCCCTTCCCTAATCCTGTCCTTAGAATTAGGCTGTAATTGTAGCAGAACTTCCAAGCAGGGAGAAGAAACACCCAGATCACAGAGTCCAGTGGCAAGTCCACAGGTAGTTTGTAACCAGCCCTCAGAAAGGGAAATTCTCTTAAAAAAACAGGATTTGTGAGCAGTGTGGTAACTGGATCTAGAAATCAGCCCGACACAAAAATGGGGAACTGAACACTTTCTGACCCATAATGCCAGGAAACCATCACTTCCTTCTGAAGGGCAGTGTCAAAGGTAATATTTGCAAGTCCTAAGAAAGAACAGGACACTAAAGGAAATTGCCCTTTGTTGCCTCCTGTCATGTTACAAACTGTTCGAAAAGAATGCTCATCTTGTTGCAGATACAAAGAAATATTCCAACTGACATCAGCCCTTCTCTCCACACAGTGAAGAATTAAACTCACATGGCCATTAAGAAACAAGGCAAAACCTGCCTTTTAAAAGAAACTGGAATGGAGAGGGTGGAGTATACCTTGCAGGCAAGGAAGCAAGACAACTCTTCCAGAAGGAATACAGCTTGCTACTTGATTAAAAAAGCACAGAAACCTCAATATACACAACACAAAACACTGGGCACTATCTGTAACTGAACAAATACCTTCTTGGTGTCCCACTGGCACAGATGGTGCCACTCACTGCAATTCCCAGCATTGAAACACCCTAAATGGGACAGCTCAGTCATAAGTCATTTTGGAAAGTTCTGAGATGTGGTTTTCCTCCAGAGTCATATCCGGGTGGCTTTTCAAGGACAGTATTCCTGTGAGTAATTACCACCTTTCTAATAAAATTGCCTAACAAGAAGGTAAGTTTGATGTCAAGTCTAGGCCTTTGCACAACAGTAATTTTTCAAAGCTGCAATGTAATTGAAAGGCAAAAGAGAAGTCACCCATCTTCTCAAGCTGAGACATCCGTGGTTCTCTTTTTAGACATTCCATAGCTGAAAACAAAGGTAATTAAAACAATTTAACTGCTCCTGCCTGAAATTCTTTTCTGTCATTTACAAAGAGCAAGCCCTGACTTCAAGATAAGGCTCGTGCCTGCTGCACTGGAACCACACATCTGAAGACAGAATATCAGCCTAGCTGAAAAGGGGCATCCCTCCTCCAAAATGTTTGTTACACCAAATCCTTCTCCTTCTGGAAGTGACCGAGGCTCCAAGACATCCACGTACCCCCCCCCTCACACCACCACGGCAGCGTCTATTGCCTTCTTTAGCGCGGCTCCTTCCTCCCCGGCAGGAAAAGATGGATTTACACAGCGCGGGGGCTCCGCCCGGCTGTGCCGGGAAGGGCGCACGGCCCCGACCCCCGCCCACCGCTCCCGGCGGCGATGCCGCTCGCACGGCCCCGCTCGCAGCCGGGACTGAGCCCGCTCCGCCGGAGCTACCGGGAAGGCCGGGCGGGCTCTCCCTGCGGCTGTCGGGGTCCCGTTCCCAGCCCCCGGAGCCCCGCCGCTTACCCCATGCTCGCCGCCGCCGCTCGCCCCGCGCCCGCCGCCCGGCCCCGCTCACGTCACGGCGCCCGCACCGCCCCTTAAAGGGGAGCCCCAGCGCCGCGCCCGCCATCCCCATCGCCCCAACCTCCGCAGAGACACCCATCGGCCAGCGCTCAGCGTCACCGAGCGCTGCTCGGGAGTCCCCAGCGTGGGAAGGACACGGAAGTGTTGGAGCGAGGCCAGGGGAAGCCACGATGTTGATAAAGAGGGCTGGAGCACTTCCCCTAAGGAGACAGGCTGGGAGAGTTGGGGCTGTTCAGCCCGGAGGAGAGAAGGTTGTGTGGACACCCGACAGCGATTTCCAGTGTCTGAAGGGGCTCCAGGGAACCAGAGAGGGGCTCTTTGTCAAGAACTGGAGTGACAGGACGGGGAGTAATGGGTACAAATTGAAAGAGGGAAAATTTAGGTTGGATATTAAGAAGAAAGTTTTTACTGTGAGGGTGTTGATGCACTAGAACAGCCAGTGGAAGCTGTGGTAGTGTTCAAGGCCAGGCTGGATGGACTTTCAGTAAGTGGGACATGTCCCTGGCCATGGCAGGGGGAGGCTGGGAGTAGATCATCCTTAACATCCATTACAGCCCTGTAACATTCTGTGATTAATCCCTGCCCTCTCCTCATCATCCTCTGCACCCTGAAAAACTGACACATTTTTACAGCAGGACTCCTGTCATCACCAATATAGGCTTAAAGGAATTAACTTCTTCCCAAGATTGAACCACATGGAGAAATATTGATAAAAGAAATATTGATAAAAATTAACTGCAGAAGGTGCTAGAACACCAAGGAGATACTTCAAACAAAAGCAGGTTTTCTTCCAGAGCCACAATGGATTTTCTAAGAGTACAAGGCACAGAGTAATGGCCATAAACTAAAACAGAGGATGTACCACCTCATCATGAGGAAGAACTTGGTTTTGTTAAGAATGGCAGAGCACTGGAAGAGGCTGCCCAGGAGTGCGTGGGGTCTCCCCTCTGGAGACATTCAAGTCACATCTGGCCACATTCCTGTGCCACCTGCTCCAGGTGACCCTGCCTTGGCAGGGGGGCTGGACTGGATCTCCAGAGATCCCTTCTAACACCAACTGTTCTGTGCTAATTCTTCAACTTGCTGTTCAGCAGGGAGGATACTGATTATTATATACAGAGAGTGTTAATAGCAATATCCAGCCTCTTCATCATGCCTCTCCTTCCAACACATACACAGATTTTGAGTGCTCCACACTCTTAACACACAAATAAGTATTTCTATTTTTGTATTCTAGCAGCACAGAATTATGGAATTGTTTAGGCTGGAAAAGACCTTTAAGATCACCGAGTCCAACTGTTAACCCAGAACTGCCAAGTCCACATGTCCTGATTACACAACGAAGAACCTCTACACAAATCCCATTGTAAACGCTTGCATGGCTTACCTGGGGCTAGCAGATTCCAAGAAATCATCAGGTTCCTGAAAAATGTCTGAGTCAGAGATCCTGTAACAAGAGAATTCATCTAAAAATGGAATTTATGACTTATTCAAGTTACCTAGCTAATTTTCAAGTGTTTATGAAAGGTAATGTACACTAAAAAGAGAGATTGTTTTTGTTGCCTATGGTACTAAAAGTATGGATTTGACAATTGCCTGACAGCACCGTTCCAAGGCAGTTTGGCAAAATCCAAAAACAAACAGACCATGTGGATAAATGCATTTACTGCATTAGCCCAAGTAACTAAAATTAGTCAGCGATTAACAACAAAAATCAACAAATTTAGCTTTTTAGTAAGCTCACCTTCACCATTAATTAAGCTTGGTTTCACCCAGGTAATGCTCTGAAACAGGCATCCCTGCTTAGGGGAGGAGACAAGAGCAAGCACAGAAATTTGTCCACCAAGGGGGGTGATGTTCTCATCCTCTACATGGAGAAAACCAAATACCAATTTTATGAGGGTTTCTGTTGCCTTCAGTCAAACTGAACCAAAGGCAGAACAGAAGTGTGACGTTTCAGTGTCACTCCCTCCTCCACCTGGCTAAAGGATATCTGACAGTTTTTGCTCCCACACTACAACTGCCCATCATCACAGCTTCCAAGGACCAGATTTGTACTTTGAACAAGGCTTCCTATGCCTGGGTAAAGGGAAGTAATGCTCCCTTTCCCTGCAGAGATGTGGGTGCTCTTCTGTGCTTCACAAAGACAACATCAAGCTCAGGCCAGCGTTTCACCCCAGACATCCTCCAGTGGCTAAGCCCTGCCTGTGCCAGGTGCAAGATAAGCAAGTGGCTCAGCTCAAGTTTGCACTCAACCAGCCTCCCTCATTGATTTTCCAAAGCAAGCCTGGCAATTTCCCACATTATCCTCTCTGTGACTACAGTCAGAACGCCACAGGAGGTGGATTTAGAGTGTGTCCTCTCTGCTCCTTTGGGATGCCTTTCATTGGTAACATTCTCCATCTGGAGCAGGTACCAGTGGTACCTATCTGATGTCCTGGAGCATTCTAAAGTGTGAAGTTAAGCTTTCAATAAAAAGGACTTTCCACATGATACAGTGAAAACAACAATAATTTTAACAAACATCAATGCATATTGTATCAGGTCTTGAAGCCCTCCCACCAAGGTTAAAAAAAAAAAAAAAAAAAAAAAAAAGGCATATTAAAGTTTTATCCCAACCAGTTGTTGGACAGCGATGCACTGAGTTCCCTCATTTTCTGGCTGATCTTCTTTAAATCTTCCACAGGGTCTTCTAGGTCAGGCATCCTCAGAAAAATTAAGCAGAGTGCAAGTATTTGAAAATGATCAAGAAGACACACATCACTTCATGCATTAATTTATCCAGTTCATTGTTCCCATTTTACAGGAAAATAACAAGCATTAATGTAGATCCATGACAGAGCCTGATAGAGATATGGAGGAGAAAGATTCTTTAGGAAGATTTAACCATAAAAGAGTGTGGTTTTGATGACAGAATTGTAATGTGTTATATACATTCAGTTTGCCTCACACCATTCATTAAGCTGATTGAACTGGAATTTTTGTTCATCGAATTTTAGGAATACATTAGAGCAGCAGCATCAATCCAGACAACATCCACAGCAGAATTCAGGACAGGATTGTGCAAGTTGGACTTAGCCAAAATAACCAGTATGTACCTGACAATCCTCACCCAAAACCATAAAGAGTGACAAACCAATAGTAAGTAAAGAAATAACCATACAAAGTCTTTTTCTCATACCAATCAGATCACCTAAGTTAACATTTAAACATGCTGAAAGTATTTGTCAGGTCTTACAAATCAAGTATTTCCTTTAGAGTATAGCAAAGGCAAATACTTACTCCTCACACACAGAGTATCTCATTTTCATCAAACACCTCTATCCAAAAGTTCACACAGACATAAGCACTAAACTGCATAAAAATACAAAATGCTGGTGATACTCTCTTCACTATATCTGATAGTAGCTACCAAATTACTGTAAAGATCCAAGAGCAACGTGAGTTGTCAGAAAGGTTAAAAATACCAAAAAAGGCTTAAGATGAGTTAGAAGAAAATGTTAAATTTTCCTAGAGATTTGACTTGAGAGAAAAGACACAACACCACCTTATTCACTGTAGGTTTGGGTTGTCGTGTGACTTGGTTGTTTCTACCTGTTGCTTTGTTTACTTCACAGAAAATCCTAATTCTGATAATCAGAGATGTCATACAACACATTCTTAGAACTAAAATCAGTCAGGTAGCATTCCCGCTGCAAGCACCACCATGGTGCAGCTACAGTGGTAATGCAATGGGGATGTTCATGTGCCAGGATGGCTCCCTTAGGGAACATCCCACACTTTTCAGAACTGCATTGGGCTGACACATTCCTTAAGAGACTGGCTGTTTTCTCTGTCTTTGCCCTCCCAAGCCTGAGTAACTGCACAGTAAAAGTTTTTCATTGCCACATACAAATACTTCGCGAAGCTTAAGCAAAAATCATTTCCCAAGAAGGGTATCAGTTCATTTTTCAGTGATAAATGCTGCAGTCAGCTGGTTTCTCTTCTTCATTTTCCTTCCTATCACGTAAACAAGACATACCCTGATATCTTGCTCCTAGACCACACTCCATCCAAAAAACTCAAAGTCCTTCAGGTGTTTCAGAGAAAGCAAACAGGAAGAGGCAAAGACAATATTTAAACTGACTTTAACATGTGAAAACTCAGTCTTCACTCTCTGGGCATCAAGAAGTACTTGAATACTTCAGCTGTTGCCTGGAATAAAACTCAAAACCTTTCCAAACAGTGTTAAAATGATAATATAAATGCAAGTCTTTCATTGAAAGCCTTAAAAGTGCACAACACGGTGACGTGCACACACGATACAGTATTTCTGCAATTTTTATAAGGTTGATTAGTATATCTATCAAATATTGTCCAGTAAGAAGAGCAGTTAGTTAGGTAATTCTCTCCGGGTTCTGCCCCATTGGAGACTCCCCTGCAATCTTTTTAGCCCTACACTTTACTGTGTCTACAATGTAAGGTGCAAAACAAAGTGTCCTTGCTATACTAAAAGAAAGACTAAACAGAATTTCAAGTATGTATTACTAAGGGTTTGGTAAACTATGGGGGAAGACAGGAAAAGTAATAGAAGTTGTAACTTTGTATTAACAGTCTACAAAGTTACAAATATATGGAAAATACGTAAAAGGCTGAAAATATTTAGGCATCACAGCCAACCCACAAAAAGAAAAAGAAAATCTTCTACGGGTGTAAACATGGAGGTTCATTAAAGAGAAACAAAGAGGAACTTGTGTACCCATAGCACAGTACTTTTTACAGCTTTACAAATGCTTACACACAATCAATCAGACTTTTTCCTCTGCAGACACCTAATACCACCTCACTCCTCCTTCCTTCCTCTATCCATGACAAGGAAATGACAGGTAGCTAAACCAATTCCAAAATACCTTGTGAAATTACACAGCAAGGCAACCAACAAAATTCCTCCCTTCATCTCACAATTGTACTACTGCAGCACAATAAACAAACAAGGAAAACCAAAGGCTTTTCAAAGTTCTCAGGAGTCAACGAGGGCTGAGCACACCGAAGAATTTGGTGCCTCTACTTTGTTCCTCTTTTCTTCTAAAAGCTCTGGCATCCATGAGACTCTTCCTCAAATGACTGAATTCTCCAGCTCATCAGCTGATCAACTGATGGCACTTTTTTCCTCAGCTGGTCTCCTGATGGGCTAATTATTTTAATCACTTGAGAACAGGTACAGCCCACACCCAACTCAACACAACCCAGTTACTGAGGGGTTCCTCCTATCCTGCAGGGCATCAGCATGATGATTTCACACCATCAGTACCACAGAAAACCTTTAACAGACCAACCAAGTTCCATCTGGACAGCAGAGCTGCCAAACTCTTCCCACCCAGTCCTCAAACACTGCAATAAGTACAAAGTTCCACCCCTATTTATGCAAGAGCAGCTTGCATACAAATAGAGATAGAGCATCTTCATGGTGAGTCAGGTTAAAGAACCCTTTTTCTGGTGCTCATCTCTTGAAGTACTTACAGATAAAACTCTGACCATTTCAGCCACACTGATTTCAGCTCAGCCCCCACACAAACTGTGATCCTGGATTACTCTGACCAAGTCAAATGTCTGCTTGCATGTCACAAGCAACTTTCCTGCAAAGGTTTGTGAAAAATTTAATATCTCTGATCAAGTGACACCATTGATATACAAAATATAAGAATGCTTCTCCTTCTCTGAGACCTCACCAGCTAAATTCTGTGATTACATCCACCCTTTCTAAACATACGACAAAGCCGGGGAAGACCACATGGTCCATCCTTCTAAGAACAATAACAAAATAGCAACAGATAGAGCTGCTGAAAAAAAAAACCCCAATTATCAATAATAGCATTTAATGGATGAATTCAATCATCAAAAAAGCTTACATAAGTGGTGCTGTTTATGTGATATCATCACTGAACAACTCAGTGTTTCTATTATCTTCCAATAAAAGGGAAGAATTTACTGTGTCGTGGGTGAAAAGGTGAAGGTTTTTAATGGCATGCTTCAAGAATGACCGGCAGCCACTTTAGTACACCACTGCCTCACCTTAGTTACCAGCAGCCCGTATCATCAGGCGGGGTCCCGCAGCCACTGCTGGCCGACACTACCGCTCAACACAAACTCATCCTGCTTCGGGAGAAGTTCTCCCTCATCAGAACTTTTCCTTCGGCGAATCCAAATCCGCGCCAAAACCGCTGTGTGCGTGTGGGCAGCTCCCGCCGCCGGGAACACGTGCCTCCAAAACCACGCGTTCCTCAGCCCCAGCACCACGGCCCCACAGCCCCGCAAACCACGGCCCCACAGCCCCGCAAACCACGCGTTCCTCGGCCCCAGCACCACGGCCCCACAGCCCCGCAAACCACGGCCCCACAGCCCCGCAAACCACGCGTTCCTCGGCCCCAGCACCACGGCCCCACAGCCCCGCAAACCACGGCCCCACAGCCCCGCAAACCACGCGTTCCTCGGCCCCAACACCACGGTCCCACAGCCCCACAAACCACGCGTTCCTCGGCCCCAACACTACGGCCCCACAGCCCCGCAAACCACGCGTTCCTCGGCCCCAGCACCACGGCCCCACAGCCCCACAAACCACGCGTTCCTTAGCCCCAACACCACGGCCCCACAGCCCCAGCACCACGGTCCCACAGCCCCGCAAACCACGCGCTCCTCAGCCCCCGGCACGGGGCTGAGCTGAGGGGGCTGAGCTCGCAGCCTGGGCCTCCCCACGCCGGGGGTTTCGGCCGGGCCTCCCCGGGGGTCGTGATCACCGCCTCCCAAAGCGACGCCGGAGCCCCCCAGCCCCTCTGAGCGCCGGGGTCCCCCCGCTCGCCGCTCCCGCACCTTCCCCGCTCCCCGCGCTCACCGGCTGCCGGCAGCAGGACGAAGGCGAGCAGACAGAAGCAGCGCCTGAGGGCGGCCGCGCCCCGGGGTGAGCACGGAGGGGCGGCCCGCGGAAAGCGGCAGAGAGTGAGAGAGAGAGAGAGGGCGGGGCGGTCCCGGCGCGGGAGAGCGCTGAGGCGGTCCCTGACACCCGACCCCAGTTCCCCGTTCCTCACTCCACGATCCCTGTTACCCGGCTGCGATTGCTGCAATACCAGCTGAAGGTTTCTTTCTCCCTGAGGGGCCACCTCACTGCAATATCACAGAATCATTTAGGTTGGAAAAGACCTCTGAAGATCATCGAGTCCAACCTGTGACTGACCACCACCACCACGTCAACCAGACCATGGCACCAAGTGCCACATCCAAGCTTGGCAAGGTGTTTGTTCCCTGAATGAATCACTTCTGTCAGCATCTAGCTAACGGAGTTATGTCATGCCCTGGCCTTGGAAGGCCAAGCAAAACACCAGAAAGGCTGGTGAGAAAATCCCAAGCACCAGAGTTTGGCTTGGAAGGCGGCTGGTAAAAGAGGATTGCTGGGGACACTCTGAAGGCAGGAGCTGGAAGCTGTCACTCCCAGCAGTGTCACACAACTAGTGTTGTAGGACTTCTGGGCAGTTCAGGTTTCTGTCTTGATCCTGAATTGCATTTCAGACCTGAATTCTTCAAGGCTGGATTTCGTATTCCTTTTCCCTATTCTGGTTGCACCTGAGACATTGTCTGGTTGTTGTCCAGGCAGGTTCAGTAGTGGACTCTGATGCTGGCTGAGGAAACATTCCTGCTGCCTGGGCACTCCACCTGAGTCCATAGCCTGGTCTGCCTTCCCCTGGGGACTACTCCTGCCTCAGGATCAAAACCTGCGTTGCAGCACTGTTGCTAAAGAACACCAGGATTGATGAAGCAGCCCCTTGGCTGCCCAATAAGTTTCTGAGGGTAAACGGCCTCTGCTCTATACTTCCCTCTGGTTGTTTTGGTTTTTTTTTCCTTCACAAGACATCCTTACAGGCCTTCCAGAAGGTATCTCATGGAGAAGTTTCAGACTCCCTTACCCTACCTGCTTCCTAGCATATTGCAGAATCTCTCCCTCACAGAAGAGGAAGCTCAGGTGTGTTAGGAAATTACATGAGAGCATTGGCAGAGGTAAGTGGTCAGCAATCCAGAGACTGCTGCAGGCCTCTTCCACACAGAATCCCTTATTTATTTCAGGTAAATTCTTCGGTTTGTATCCAGTTGAAGAACCAGGGCAGTTTCTTGACTATGTGTTAGATAACAGGTGCAGTGTATGCCAAAGTCTTGAGTAGGTCCAGACTTGTGACTAGGAGGAAGATCTCCCAAGTTCAGGAGCTTTCCCAACGTGGTTTCTAGGAAAATGCTATTTCTTGAGCTCCACTAATGCTACAACCAAATGCACGTGTGAATTCTGGATTGTTTTCCATACCTGACCTGAAGGTTGTATGCGAGCCCAAGAATGGTATCAAGTAGATTGTTTAGATTTGCAGACAAGTAAACAAGAGACAGAAGTGGAGAAATTCTGTTGCTTTCCAGAAGCGAACTGTTCAGCGAGTCTACAGCTCCGCTGTGCCCCAGTGCCTGGTGTTAAGATGGAAAGAGTGGCTGAATTGTGTAGTGATACCTTAGGAGAGCGAAAGACTGCAAAATTATTGTTTCTCAGGCAGAAAGCTTTACATTTCAATGAGTTTGCTGTAAGAGGCCTGGGTTTACATACCAAGGAGAAGCTGCACAAGGTCAAACTTCAGGACATAAAGCATTTTGTTCCTGTGGCCCAGTGTAATGGTCCTGTGGCCACATATTTTTGTCAGGCCTGAGAGAGCCTCCCAGTGCACTATATTGTGCCAGTGAAGTGGGGTCAGGGCTGGCACTGGGGGACAGTGCATGGTAGGTCCTGCAGTGTCATCTGGGCTGGCTGAGGGGATTCTGAGCCCAACACTGCAGGCTGGAGCAGTCTTGGATCCACACGGGCCCAGGGGTGCTGGAGCATCTGACATTTTCTGGAGCTGGGGAGACACAAGAGGACCCTGATGGTAGCTGGCTGGTGGTGCTGGGGCTGCTGGAGTTGGGTGCCAGCGAGCTGTGGGGGTGCTGAGGCCCTGGCACAGGTTGCCCAGAGAAGCTGTTGCTGCCCCATCCCTGGAAGTGTTCAAGGACAGACTGGATGGGGCTTGGAGCAACCGGCCTCACAGGAGGTGTCCCTGCCCATGGCAGGGAGATGCAATTAGATTACTTCTCAGGCTCCTTACAGCCCAAATCATTCTGTGACTCTATGTTTCTATCTTGAAAGTGTCAGATGCTCCAGTCCATGCTCCCATGTGGATCCAAGACTGCTCCCATTTGCAATGTTGGACCCAGAATCTCCACAGCCAGCCTGGACACCGCCACAGGACCTGCTGTGGACCATCCCCCAGTACTGGCCCTGATCCCACTCCACAGGCACAATAAAGTGCACTGAGAGGCTCCACGCTCATCTGTCGACTTCTTCCTCCTCCTCTCTCTCCAAGGGCGGCGTTCGGGGTCTGCACCAGAGGGTTGTTGTCTCCCTGGGGATCGGCAGCACCTACCCTGGCCTTCCCCGTGCGGGCTGGCCTGGACCGCTTGCCCAGCTCCACGGCCGAGAGCTTCGCGTCTCGGCGGCCCCGACCCTGCTCGGTTTCTTCGAGAGAAGCTCATACAAACACCGCGGGCTTTCTCCTCCCTGTCCTTCCCCCGGGGCAGGGCACCGCGGCCCGGCCCTACGGAGCGCGGAGAGAGTCCCGCCCGTCTCCCGGCAACGCGTCCCGCCCGCCCGCCATGGCCCTCGCGGGTCGCCGTAGCGGCGGCGGCGGCGGCGGCGCGGCCGGGCCGGCGGTGAGTGCGGCGGCCGCGAGGCCCGGTCCCGGCAGCGCGGGGGCTGCCCCGGGGGCCGCGGGGGGGGGGCTCGGGGCACGGCCAGCTCGGGGAGTGTCGTCCGGCTATGCGGGAGGCGCCCGATCGGGGGGCGGCTGCCGCGCCTCGCGGGTTGTAGGCAGGTGTAGGGGATTCTCGGGTTTGGGGTGTTTGTGGGCATGGAGGGTCCTTCCGGGTTCGGGGGTGTCTGTGGCCGCAGGGAGTGCCGCCCGGTTTAGGGGGTGTCTCTGGGTTATGGGGCTTCGCTGGGCTCGGGGCGTACTGCCCGCCTCGGCTGCGGGGTGAGCCCGGCTTTGGGGCCGGTTCCGGGCTGTGGGCACGGCAGTGCTGCCTGGGGGTTGGGGGCTGTGGGCTGGGGGTGCCGGCAGCCTGGGGTGCCACGGGGACCCACGCCTGGGACGAAGGCTGGGCAGTTTTGTGATCCGTGTCGGGCTGTGCTGTTTCCCTTTGCCTGCTGCGAGTCTCAGGGCTTGGCCGGCAGCTGCCAAAGTTGTGTTGGACGGCCTGGCTTCTCAGCCTCCTCGCCTGCCTCCAGTCGGCCCCGCTTCAGATCTGGCTGCTCCTGTGTTGTGTGTTCTGCCCTGCTGCTGGAAGCTGCTTGCTTTTGCCAAGAGAAGGGATTTCAGCCAGGCTCAGAGCAGGGCATCTTTGCTTATGTGAATCACACGTGGGGCAGATGTGTGTTCCCCTGCTCTGCCCTTTCTCAGACCTGTTGAAAGCAAAGTCTGCTCCAACTGAGCAAACACCCTGGCACTGCAGCAGTGCCCGCACTGCATCTCACATGGTGCCAGTGTGGCGGTGCTGCATGCTCTGCTTTGGGCATTCAGGCTGTTTCAGCAGCACTGGTTATCAGAGTGGCTGCCTTTTAGGAGAGCCGTGGGCACTCCTGACTGCCCTCGGGTGTTTTTAACTTGTCCTGACAGAGGTGAAATCGTGTCATGTGTCGAGTACTTTTAGGGTAGTACACATTGTGCTGTCTACTCTGCTTTGGTAGTAAACGATGTGTTTCTCTTTATTGTTTTATCTCTTGTTTTCAGTTCCTGACGCATCATTCAGGACCTTTGATCCAGGCTGGTTTTTGCTTTGTTCCCGTTATTTTGCTCAGCAGTGCTGCAGGAGGGAGGCCAGGCAGCATTGCTCCACTGCTGGGTCCTGGGGTGGTCTTGAGGAAAGGGGCTTTAGGAAACCCTTTCCCAAGTCTAGCTGAAGCTCAGGTGGAGTTGGTGTGGCACTTGTGTCACTTGGCACTTCTTTTCTGGAGTCACTAACTTTTCTTGGGTTCACCTTAGTTTCTGCTCTGCGTGAGATGGCCAACAAGCATTTAATTCCTGCAGCCTTTACTCCTGTTGCATCTTCCTGTTGCTGTGTGTCACAAAGTGCTTTGACAGATGGGTGCCCAGGGAGAGTCTTCCAGTGAGAGTTGGCTGTTGGGGCAGTTGGAAGCAGGAGAGGCGTATAACCTAACATTTGGAAGCTGGATGGAGCTAGCCACTTGAATGTATTCTTTTTGTCCTGGCACATGTCAGCTCTAATAGCATTCTTGTGACACTAGGAAGGCTCCTGAATCTATAGTCTCATGGTAGATTTTGTAAACACTATTGTGCATTACCTGTGTCTGCTTTTGTCCCCGTGACTCTGACAGCTGGGTCTTTGGCATTGTAGTCAGTGATATTCTATTGTAGACCAGTCCATCTGCATTTGTCTCATTCCTTCTTCCTCTCTCTTTGTTTTGGGTAGTGGAATAATCTAAACACCTGTTAAACAGAAGATTAACCAGGCACATGTTGCTGTCCAGAGAATACAGAGCAGCAGAGAAAGGCAGAAGTGTTTGTCAGGACGTGAGCAGCCGTGCAGCGCGGTTCGCAGTTTCAGCAGTGTTTGGCAGTGGTGCTGGCTCAGTGCTTCTGGCCCAGGCCTGGTGTGAAGGTTGCCTGTGTTTCTGGCTTGGTTGTGCCTGTGCCTTTGTTTGGAGTGGGGTTTGTGTGGCTGTCTGGAGTGTGGCTTGATGGCACGTCTGCTCTGGGAGTGTTTTGAGCTGTTGGACAGCAGTGGGACTGAGAGCAGGGTCGGCAGTTAGCTGGTTTGTGTAAAGTCATTAGGACATGCAAGGACCGTGGCTATTTTTTGGCTTATCCCTGTTGTTTAATTCAGGTAAACCGACCTCCAAGAACAGGAGAAGTCTAAAGGCAGCATCCTCCCCAGCAGGTTTTGTTCTAGGCATCCCTGCCCATCTTATGTCTGCTCTGGAAGTGGTGCCTGTGAAGAATGACGTCAAGAGGTGCTGGGACTGCTTTCTCGAGGAAGAATTACAGGCTGACCACTGAGCCAGAGAAGTCCAAGGTCACAGGTAGGGGCCTGTACATGCCTTGTGAAAACAGCACTGTGGATCCAGGCAGCATCCCTTGCCTTGAGATCAGCTGGCTTCGAGTGGAAGTTACCTTGGTAGCGTGAGGTGTAGAGGGGCTGAAACTGCGTAAATCCTCAAAGTGAGATGAGATTTTGGATGGGACATTCCTGCAGGACTAATGACTCCAGAAATTCGTGTCACAGAGCCTTTTCTTTGGCACACAGCACTGCCTCATAAGGCTGGAGAATGTTTTGTTGTCTGCCCGCCATCTGATTTGAGATTCATCTGATTTAGGGAGTTCCCCTTCCAGGACGAACAGCTTATCAAATTCTCAAATTAATCCTTTTCTGGGAAATGCTGCTACCTGCCAGGCAGTCTGGTTTTTTTTCTTGGCATCACCAATCCAGCACAAGTGTGCTTATGAGACCACAAATCTGGCATTTGAGGGCACTGTTGCACTCAGAAACGAGGAATGCTGCATCAGTGTGACACTAAGGGTTGTTTAGTGAAGGTGAGGCACACATCATTAAGGAGGGTTGCATGAGGTGAAGTGCACCTGCAGCCTTTCCATCTCAGCATCTTTTATGCGGTTAAGAGACATCCTGAATATGAGTAGGACATCAGGAATTGCAGTAGTGTTAAAATTTTTTTAATAGAAATGGATTCCTACTTTCAGCTTTTGAAGTTACTTTATCAGGAAATAACACAGCAGGGTTCTTGAGGATGCACTTCCACCTGTGTGGAGCGATTTATAGGCCTCTGGTTGCTATAGCAGAGCAGCTCAAATTGGAAAGAGCCTTTTTTGGGGAGATGCACCCAATAATGCTGAACTCTGGTTCTGCTAGTGAGGACAGTAAGGTGATGAATGACTACTTGAAGATGCATTTTCCACTCTGTTGATCAGCAAACATGTACATAATTTATCCATAGTTACTAGTTTCTTTCTTTTACATGAAATTCATGTTTGAGTTTACCCTGGACTCTCTAAGCTTATTTCCTTTCTGTTTTTCCCAAGGGATTGTGAACAGCAGGCTGCTGAATGATTATCTGCATCGAATCTTTACCAGTGCTGATGGGAACCAGCCTGCAGCTGCTTACAGGTATCAGACTTCTCACTGCCCAGGTGGCAAGCGATGCCACCTCCAGATAAACAGCACTGCCTGAAAGGAAGGATCTTTGAGTACCACACAGTGATCTTTGTTAAAAGCACAGCAGCTCCATGGTACAGAAACCACTCCAAGGTCTGCTCTTCTAATGGCTTTTTCAAACTGCAGGGCTTGGGATTTTTCATGCAAGAAAGAATCCTTCCTCACGTCTACAACATCAAGTAGGCAATATTTTTGAAATAAGTAGGCATTCACCTGATTGTTCCTGTTCCCCCTTTGCTTGTAAATGCAAAATGCACAGGTTTCAGGCACAGGAATTAAAAATAGGTTGTTAGTGCCCTGTAACCTAAAGGCAAGATTGTTACTGATCCATGCAATACTATACATTTTTCAGGCTGTAGAACTCTTGGTAGTTTTATTAGGAGTCACCAAAGGGTGAGAAACACAAAATTCCTGTTTAGTGACTGCTTTTATCCTATTTATTTTCAGTTCTCCTTCATCTTTTATCCCAGGACTTGCAGTGTTGGATGACAAGAATTCCTCTTGCCTCCCTTTTGCCAGAGGCAAGTCAGACAGGTTCAGGGCAGGTAGGAGTGTGGCAGCGTGAGGCAGGCCTGTGGCTCCTGCTGGTTGGCAGTGCTGCAGCATGGCTGGGGTCACATTCCACGGGCTATACTTAGGGCTGCCAGCTCCAACATGAGCTCAGAGCTGCTATAAATAGTTCTTGGCCCTCTGGCTCTTGGTGAGCCTGAGTGATGGTGCGGGGGAAGCAAAGTGGGTCATGTTACTTTACCACAAGCTCTCCTGCCAGCAAGCCTTGGAGCAGTCCATCTGCCTGAGCATTTTGGTTTTCGACATTTCTGATTTCTTTGTCTGGTGATTAATGACTTGAATGCACAGAACTGATAGTTTGTTGGACTGGTCTCTCTCTTTTTTTCCTACCTTCCATCCTTTTTCCCTGGACGTGGTTATTTGGTAGAAAGCCCAGTAGCAGTCAAAGAGGTCTTGGAAATAACATTTGCCATATGAGAACAACTTTTATGGTATGACATCTTGCCTTCAGAGGCCTGAATTGTTCATAGAGGAGCTCACTGCAGACATCTCTCTGCCTTCCTCATGCTCTTCCACTCTCCTTCCCTGGACTCCTCCTCCATGGCAGTGCTGATTAAGCAGCTTTGCTGAAGCCACACTTCTCATGCCAACCAAAACTGATTCTTTGATTTCACTTCTGTGCATCTTCACATCCATCAGCCTTTCACACTGTCTCTCACCAGTCTTAGGGAAATCCCTAGTCCTGGAGAAGTGAGAAGTTGTTTCCCAGATGGCTTTGGAAATGGGAAACAGGGATAGGAAAAACTAGTGGTTCTCACAGTAAAAGGAGGTTCTTGTGCAAGGATCAGCTAAGTAAACTATCCTTGAAAGGAGAGAACCAAGGAAGGGCAGTAAGTTCTCTAGAACAGTGACCCAAAGGGGGTGCACGAGAGAATTTTCAGTACGAAAACAAAATGGTTTTTAGCTGTTTTCACAGAGAGAAGATGCTGGACTAGCCTGACCTTTGTCTGAACTGCTACAGCTGCTGCTGTGGTCCTCTCTCTTCTTTTGTATTGCAAATACCTTGGGGGAAAAATGAATCCTGACTTAGGCCATGTTTGTATGATGCTGACTGCAGCAAAGTCATGTCCATAGTTATTGGTAGTACAGCTGGTTCCTTGCTGCCTTGTACCACGGTTTTCTTACTGCCTCAAAATACTTCTGAGCAGACTGAAGACTAAGATCCTTCGTTAACTTTGGCTTGTTTGTGCTGTATTTGGTCCTTTCTTCATTCATTGCCCTGACACGATGGGCAACAAATTCCTTAGATTCATGACATGAAACAGATTGACAGAACTTTGTGGTTCGTGTCTCAGCACAGGGGACGTGTCTGGGCTGCAACTCTTGAAAAATTGGAGACAAAGTTTTAAGAGCTTCTGTGTTTTTATTCCCTAGGAAGCACCTGACGTTCCAGAACCTGCAGGAGCACCTTGAGCGATTGCTGGCAGAGGAGAATGGCTCTGAAGACAGCAGAGGTAGGAGATACTGCCTGTCCAATTTGTGCTTCTTGCTTGTGCTGCTTAATTGGGAAGGACAAGTTGTATCATGAAAGGCATTTCCCTGAGTGAGCGCTGTTCTGCCTCCCTGTGCTCTAATTTATTGTGCCTTTAAATCCTGCCTGTGAGGGGCTCATCAGCCAGCCCTGCAGCAGGTTTGTTTGCAGATGGAGGCATATTTCCAGGCTAAAATGTCTGGAAAAGCAGTGTGGGGGCAAATGTTTGTGATATTTTACTGACAAGGATATGCAGAGCCATTGCTTTGACCAGGAGTGTGCAGTGCTGTTGTCAGTGGGAGATGCAGAGGCTTGTTGACAATTTTTACATGCTGGTCTCCACTGCAGATATTCACTTTGGGCCTCAGACTGTACCCTGTGTTCTTACCAGCATCGTTTCTCTGAATTAATCAGGATGTGGCAAGATACAACCTAGCTCCCTCCTAGAAAGGCGAATTTTTCTTGCTGGCTGCAGCCAAAGTCTGACATGTTGGCCAAACATTTGTCACAGAGTTTAGCCTTTGAATTTTGTTGAAGTAAAATTTTCAGAAAAAAATTTGATGTGGAAAATTTAATGTGCCTGAATGCTGCATAGCTGAGTTGCTGTGAAGACTTTCTTTTAAATCTCTCTCCTTTTGTGAGGTTCTCAGGGTCTAACATGGGCAACACTATCCTAATCTCCCTCTCCTGTAGCGAAATCCAGGTGCTGTCACAGCCTGGCTGGAAGCACCCAGCTGTTAAATCATGCACAGCTCTCCCCAGCAGGTTTTCTGCAACTCTTGTTTCAGATCAAGTAGCAGAGGGCCGGCTCGGTCCCTCCACTGTGGTGTTGGACCACACCAGCGGCTTTGAGGGGCTCCTGCTGGTCGATGATGACTTACTTGGGGTGAGTGTGTTGCTGGACACAGCAGAAAAGGTTTTGTGGGACTAAAAGCACTTGGGGCTTCTTGTTTTTTCTTTGTAGTAGATCCCTGTCAGTGGCTTTGTAGTGTGTGTAAATGGAGTCTGCCCTGAAAGCTGCAGGATCCTGGAGGAAATGAACTCTGCTAGGAAAAAGTCTAGCAATACCACTAAGTCTCAGCAAGGTCTGAGTGGGGCTGTGAGGAAGTGAAAGGGTTACCTTGGCCCAGGGGCTCACTTGGCAAAGCAGCCAGCTTTGTCCCTCCCTGGGCAGACTGCCTCTTCCTTCCTTCTGGTCTTCTTAAAAGGCTAGAAAGAGGCTAAAGCTGAGGTTTTCCTTTCTCCTTTGTTTCCACTAATTACCTGCTTGCTCTTTAGCTGATGTTCCCTGTGAAAAAAAGTCAACTGAAAGAATCCATTGGAATTTAACCCTTTCCTACTTCAGTAATTTCTGCACTCCTTTCACTCCTTCACTGAGCAAGCACATCCCCTGCTCTTCAGCTGATCCCCTCCTCAATCTATGCCTGCATTTCAGCCTCTGACAAATCAGGCTGCCCTGGTCTCCCCTTTCCCTTGAACCACCTGCTGTAGTTTGCTTTGGCTGTACCTAGAACTGACCCACAGAATGGATTGGACTGGCTTGTCTGTGAATTCCTTGTTCCTGCTTTCATTTCCTCTTCACGGTCAGTCCCCAGACAGCAAGAGTCAGGATTTAGCACCGTTCAGTTTCTAGGCAGCATGTTAGCTGCCAACCCTTGCCTTTAGTCTGGACACCTTGAATCTATAGTTCTGTTCTAACTTGTCCAGCATTCATGTATCTTTCCCATATCATAATCACTTTTGTGTACAAATTTGTGCCAATTCACTGGGAACCTGTCAGCACATTGCCCTTGTACTCCTGCCATGCTGGGTGCTTACTGGGGTTTATCAAGAACAGATGAGCTGTGGGAGGGACCTGAATGATTCCCTGGGGCCAGCTGACTCCAAGTACAGATGCTGGGGTGGGGGAGATGTCCCTTCTTGTCCCTATACTGTCCTTCTGAATAGCTCTCCATCTTGCTTTGGTTTTGAGCATTGGGACAGAGGGAATGGGAAGGACTGAACAAACCTCTCTTTTTGTCTGACATTAAAATATATTTTGTTTGTTGCTCCAGGTGATTGGCCACAGTAACTTTGGGTCCATCAGGGCCACAACGTGTGTGTATAAAGGTAAGGAGATAAACCAGTGCTGCTTTGAGAAAAGACCCTGGGAGAAGTGTGTGGGGAGTAAGGGAGGAGTGTGTGGGGAGTAAGGGAGGAGTGTATGGGGAGTAAGACTGGAGAGCTCAGGAAATCTTGAATATTCTCCAGATCTTGACCACCCTGTTCCCCAATTCTTCACTGAACTTTTCCAGGGAATGAGAAGGATGGGGGATTGTGTGATGCCAGAGTAAGTGGGTGGGAGGGGAATCCTGGGGATGTCCTGAACCTCCTTTGTGTGCCACATGTGTCTCTGTGGGAGCAGTGTCAGGTTCAACTTCTCTTAACAGCAGACCAGGGGACAAGAATTCACTGTGTGGCATCTCATCTTCTTTCAGGGAAATGGATTTATGAGGTGCTCATCTCCTCCCAGGGACTCATGCAGATTGGCTGGTGTACTCTCAACTGCAGATTTAATCAGGAGGTAGTGTAGCTACTCTGGGGGATGCTCCTCCATTTTTTTTTCAGTCACTGTAGAGCATTGCATTGACGCTGTGCCCTGCTGGCATTCACACCAGAAATGCCATATATACACATGAAATGCCAGGCCTGCTGTTTTAGGAGTCTTTATGAGACTGTCTGGTGTGCATCCACAGAGTGGTGCACAGTGTGAAAGCCTGTGCTGGGTGTAGTTGCTTGCTGCACACAGAGCTGCTATGTATTGACTTTCAGTTGGTATCTTTCCTAAAAAGTGTGTCTGCAGTGCTGGCAGCCTGTCCCTTGGGATGGGCCTCAGCAGCTGGTGCTACAGGGCTTTTTTTTTGCCCAGGAGGGGGTGGGATGTTGTTTCATCTGGGTGGGATGTTTGGTGTTGGGAAGGGATGTCAGCTGCAGAGTTTCACTAACTTGTCACTCTGCAATATGTGAGAGGGGAAGTGATGGACATCCCTGGGGGGCTGCTTTGATAGAAATGGGAAGTGTTGGCTGCCAGTACACTTCTTCGGACCCAAAAATGAGTAGGGAGTGGTGCACTTCTCTGAACTGAAGATCACAAGCCACTGGATTCATTCCTAGAGTGAGGACTTTTCCAGGCAGAGCACGTGTGCTGTCAGCTGCCCTCCCTGTCTACTGGTGTCCCCCTTAACATTTCTCTTGCAATGAGAGGAATCTTCTCTGCCTGGTCTGGTCTGAGTCTCCTCTTTTACACTTTGGTGCAGGAGGGCGTCGGGGACACGCCGGATTCGTACGCCTATGATGGCAACAGGGTGCGCAAGTGGAACGTGACTACTACAAACTATGGCAAAGTGAGTAGCTGGCCCCCAGGAGTGGGGTGGAGAGGAAGGAGGAGAAAGCAGGTGACTCCTGCTCAGTGAATTCTGCTGGGCCTTGTGAAGTGCCCTCAGGCCTTCCTCCCTGCTTCAGTCTGTGTGGCAGCATTTTTTCTGTACTTCAGGGGTGCTGGACGTGCTGTGTGGGTGCTTTGTTTGGCAGCCCCAGCAGACTGATTCCCAGCCTAGTGCTGCTGTTGGTCCCCTGGAAGGCTCTGGTTCTCTGTAGTACATCAGAGCATGGTGCATTGTCGGGATAAATATACATTCCTAGTGCCAGAGGGGAAAAAGATCCCTGTCAGGGGCTTTATGTGCCGCTTCCAGAAGTGCCTGAAAATGCTATGAGCTGCTGGGAGAAGGAACTCTCCTTTAACCCTGAATCACAAGGAATTGGTTGAGTTGCAGTGTTTCTTGTGATGTGGGAACATCCTGGAAATACGTGTTTAACCTCTTCTCTCCCTTTCTTGCAGTCCTGGGCAGCAGGAGACATCGTCAGCTGTCTGATAGACCTTGATGAGGGCACCATTGCTTTCTGCCTGTAAGCATCTTAGCCCCGTTCCCTGCTTTGTTTATGTCTGTGTGTAACAGAAAGTTTTCCTCACTGCTCAGCAGGTTGCTGAGCCCTATTTCTGCTTTCTCCCCTTTATGTTCCTTGGTAGTTCCGGCCTTTGTTTTCCTGCCTTGTGTTCAGAAACCATCTGAATGGGTTGTTGGGTCTCAGTTCAGTTCAATTGAAAACATTTGGCAGGAAGATGTTCAAGCTACAAAGTCTTGGTAAAGTTTGCCAGGATTTTAGAGGGAAGGGCATCTCTTGTGATGCTTAATGCCACACTTGGCTTTAATTGATTGCTTTTGTGGTCAGTGTAGACCTTGCCTGCCCTAAATTCACAGGGAGCTATGGAAAGGGTGAGAAATCTCCAGTTTCCAGCTCCCATGCACAATGAGTATTGTTCTCTGGCCTTGGCCTGCAACAAGTCAGTTGCAGTTAGGAACTGTTAGATGGTCCATGTCATCTTTTATGGAGGAGTAGATTGAAACCATTATCCTTGATTGCCACCAACACCAAATAGATGAGGCCAAAAAATCCTGTGCTTTAAAATGTCCTGCTGCTTTAATTGTCTCTCAGATTTGGGTTGCCCTGGAAGCTGAGTGGGCTCTGCATGTTGTGTAGACTCCAGTGTCTTCCTGTGCTCACATGAAAATGGGATTGCCCCTGTGCTTCCCGTGGCTGTTACTCAGCAGAGCCGTGACATTTGCATGTGTGCCAGGTTAAGAATGACAGGAGGCATGACTGACTGCGTGTCCGTGTTGGCAAGTTGATATCTGTATTGCCCAGCTGACCTCAGACCCCTCCTGCTGAGACTAAAACCTTGTGGGTTTTCCTTCTTTCAGGAACGGCATATCTCTGGGAACTGCCTTTGATAACATCACCAGGGGTGCTGGAATGGCTTATTTCCCTGCCATCAGCCTCTCCTTCAAAGAGTCTGTTGCTTTTAACTTCGGAAGCCGTCCACTCCGATATCCTTTAGGTGTGGGGAGAGGAGGTCTGAAGGGAGAAGAGCCTGTCCTGAGACCATCTTTGGAGGCTGTAGAATATACACACCTGACTGCAGTTCACTTTCTGCTGTCAGCACTTGTGTGCAGAGCTGAGTCAGGGAGAGAAGAGCCAAATACCTCCTTAGCTGAAGCAGAACTCCAGGACACAAGCATAAGTTTCTGAAATGAGAGTTGCTTTCAGCTCTGAGTCAGCAGCCGCTGCTACAACTGGGGGCTGCTTGCTCCCAGACACTCAGATCCTGCAAAATTCTCACTGCAGTTTTGGAAACCCTAATGCTGCTTTGCTGCTGAGCCTTTTGGTCACTTGTCTCTTTTACCTCCCAGCCTTATGGGACCTCTGACAAGGTATTAGTGTTGCCTATGGCAGTGTGAATGCTGAAGCCTGGAGCTCCTGTCAGAGCAGTCCTGGCTGTTGATGGCTGTAGTGGGGAGCTCCAGCTGGTCTTTCTGATAAAAAAGGTATTTCACCCCAAGCAGAAGTGAAATGCTTTCTGCTTGCTGCAGTATTGAGGAAGTAGAGATAAGAGCTTGTGGCTTATCACCCATGCAGAAGGCACTGTGGTTTGAACTGGGACTGGGTACAAAATAGAGCAGACAGAGACTTTTCCTTGCACAGACAAAAGAAGTCCCAAAAGGATCAGATTGCATTTTCCCTTAACACTTCCCTACTTATCCAGTGGAAGGTTACCGGCCCTTGCAAGATCCTCCCCTGGCAGACCTGTTGAAGGCTCGGAAGCTGTTGGGCTACTTGAAGAATGTGATCCATGTTGGAATAGATGTGACGGTAGGCTGGCAGCACTGGGTGGATCTGAGGGGCACCACGCTGGGAAATGTGGTTCTGCTCTCCCTGGCACATGCTGCCACCTCAGATGTTTCCACACACCCGAGAGTCTAAATGCTTGCATAGGGCATGCATGTCCCTGGAGCTCTCTGGCTTGCAGAATGGGCTTTCTGATAGTTCCAGGACTTAAATTAAGTCATACTGGGCTTTGTTGTTCTCAGTCCTATGAAGTTTCATTGCCAGTATTCAAGAAGTGATGTTTGTCAGGGTCACAGCTGCTGGATTTGATTTTGCACCCTTGAAATCAGTTTGTTCATATCCTAAGCTTTTTTCTGATGTTCAATAACGTGATGAAATTCTGGCAGGTCTGCCTTGAGGTTTGTTTTGGCTGTGGCACTGTTTGCTGGAAACACTGTTTTCCACTAGGGTGAGAGATGATGTGTTTATGCCCAAAGCATAGGGAATGCCATATGCTGTGATCTTGGCTTGAATGGAGGCCTGCTTTGCTAGGTGTCCTCCTCTGTAGGTGTTCCCATTTACAAATTATCCTGTAAACTTGAGCCTTTTCTTAGAAAAACATTGTCAAAGTGCCAGCATGTGGTTGATAGTGACACCTGGACTGCACTACTGCTTCCCAGAGGAGTAGGCCTGGCTTCTTTGACATTCCAAATTCCCATGTTCAAGGGTTTTAGTGAAGTCAGGCATGGGACAGCAACAGTGGCTGCTCTAGGCATGTGGTTCATTCAGTTGTTGGGGTACAGGTGGATGGGGCTGGATCCAAGTCATGTGTTTTTCTGGGTTTGTCTTTGCAGGAGGGGAAGCTGGTGGAGAAAGACACATCCATGTGGCAGCTGCAGGGAGAACCCACAGTGTTGATTACATTAGCTCACATCTTCAATTATTTCTCCCCTCTTATGGTGAGTTTTGCCTGCCCATTGCCAGGTTCTGTAGTGCTTGTTACTGCTCTTGCAAGGCAAAGTAATCCCCAGCTGTTGCTGGGAAGTGACTGTGCCATGGAGGAATGCTGACCTAGCTCTCTGTCTGCAGTGCAAGGTGTACCTGGTGGAAGATGTGCTCATGACTTTCCTGTTGAGCATCCTTGAGCGAGGAGGGGCAGTGGAAGCCCACCCCCTTATTCAGCAGCTGCTGGATCTCATGTGGCTTCTTATGGAGGTGAGTTGCTAGGGTGCTGGTTCCTCCCTAGGGATCCCAGGGAGATCCTGGGAGGTGCTGAGGACAAGAGCCTTCCCTGCAAAGTGCTTGTAGTGTTCAGTGTCTTTCTCTTCTTTTTTCTTTGTGGTAGACCACCCTCTCAATTAGCTCCTCTGGCTGCTGCTGCACACCCAGGCACTGAGGGTTCAATACAGACACTGATGAGTTAACCAGGCATTTCTAAGCTTCTCCTACTGCTAAAGGAACAGATGATGGTGAATAACTTCCTGCTTCTGGAAACATCAAGTTTATCAATAAGAATAGTCTTCTGATTGTCATTAATGTGTATGTGACTGTGGAGGTCTTAAGTGCTGCCATGTGCTGAAGAGATCAATCAAAGTGTGTGGGACTGGGGTAGAAGTGTGCCGTGCACTCTCACTGTCTCCAGCACTGCTGGAGAAAAGCCTCCTCCAACTTCCCTTCCTATCCATGCTGGATGAGCTTACTCCTTCCTGGGACACATCTGAGGCAGCTGGGAAGCTGCTGCTGCTGGAGTGCTTGGGTGGTTAGACAGAGCCAGTCATTGCCAGGGATTTGCTTGGAGACAGCACGTCTGCCCTTTGGGGTAACAGTTAACAGATGTGGGCACTGGCCCAGGCAGCTGCCATGAGAAGTTTAATGGAAAAATGTCATGACTCCTTCGGGCCCACCATCTTGGCAGTGAAACTGGACCCTCTGGTAGGACTGCTGTGTTTCTAGAAGAGTTGGCTCTCATCCTGCTAGTTGGCTCTGAGTTGGATTCAAACAGATAATTCTTTTCTCATCACATTTACCCAAGACTTACTTCTTTCTCTTCTGGGTTGGTTCTACCAACACTGTGTCTTGGGTAGAGTCAGGGAATAAGAGGACTGGTGACTGCCCAACAAATAGGGCCTGGGACTTTGACTTTTTGTAGGTGATTTTTGGGTTGGACTTTCTGCAGAAACTTGTTTCCATGTAGCAAAGCACTGGCACCAACTTCTGCTTGGACTGTCTCCTGTGGAGTCAGAGGGACACTGTGGGTTCAGAGCACGTGCTTTTTCAGTTCATACATGAATGCTTCCTTCCAAGGTCTCACTCTGGGAGCTATAGCTGTTCCTGACTCCTTGCTGTTGTTCTTCAATGTATTTCTTATTTTCTCAGGAATATGAAGTGCATGAGTGCCTCAAGCAGCTACTGATGTCCCTGCTGCGGGCTTACAGGTTCTCCCCCATCATCCCAGACCTGGGATTACAAGTGAGTATGCGCCTCTGAATGCCCAGGAATCTGTGCCTAGCCAGCTTCTGTTATGTCCCCTTGTTCAAGGTACATGATGTTTTGGATTCTGTAGTTGTTTCATCCAAAGATGGCAGTTTTGTCACGCTGTAGCTATTGGAGAGTTGTATGTTCTGCAGATGGAGTCACTTTTGCTTCTCCTGTTTTCCTAGATCCACTACCTCCGGCTCACCATTGCAGTCTTGAAGCATGAGAAATCTAGGAAATACCTACTCAGCAATGTTCTGTATCCTTTGTGCCTCCTCCTGTCTCAGTTTTCCCTTCCCTCAATAGTGCAACTGAGGACACTTCAAGGACCTGTAGGTCCAGGGAAGCAGAAGTCACCCTGTCCTGAGAGGTCATTTCTCAGGTCTCCTCTGCCTGGCACCATTCCTTACAAAGTCCTGCTTTGAGGGGAGGGAGCAGTGTTGTATAGTTCACATCCTAGTAACACAGAGGAACTCATTTCTACCTGACTGACCTCTAATATCCCTACAGCAAAACCACTTTCAGTGCAGCTGAAACCACTTTCCAGCTCTATGGTAGCATTTGGGCAGCTGCTGATAGCTGTGTGTGGCTTCTCCACAGGCCTCTGGATGCTGCAGTGGTAGTTTGGAAAAGAGTCTCTCACTAGAGCTCTGGAGACGTGCCCTGTCCCTTCTCCCCTTGTAGCTTCTGTGCTGGCTTTAACTCCAACACAGCTTTGACGTGCTCCGTTCTGTTGTGTTCTTCTACATCAAGAGCCCGCTGCGTGTGGAGGAGGCAGGTTTGCAGGAGCTCATTCCCACCACGTGGTGGCCAAACCGCTTCACCAAGGAGGTGAGTAACAGGCACCCCCACCGAGGAGGCTGAGGAAATGTTGTTGCCTGCCATTTGCATCTTTTTCTGGCTGAGGGAGTTGGATGGCCCCTGTTTCCAGCTGTGTTAGCACTGGTGGGTCCTGCAGAGCTAGATGAGAGCCGTAGTTTCTCCATTCCCCTGTCATCTTTTTTGTCCCCTTAGAGAGTATGTTTGAGGTGTGATGCTCAGACAGGAGAGGGGGGACAGTTTTCTGTGGCAACAAATTTGGAAGGGAACCTCACAGTATTTAAAGAATTACTGGGTTGACTGGGGTGTCCTTGAAAGATCTCCTGTCCTCATTCATTGCAAGGTTGGAGGAGACCTGTTTAGGTGTGCTGCCAGCTGCAGTCACACACTGGCACATTGCTTCAGGGAGTTTGTGCTCTCCATTGCACATTGTTTGAGGGAGTTTCTGTCGAGATATTTTTCCTGTGCAGTGTTCTCCTACTAATCAGTGTCTGTCCCCCAAGCAGGGCAAGGAGAGTAAGGAGGTGAAGGAGGAGAGTGCTGAGGAGAGATTGAGGCGTCGGGCATATGAAAGAGGCTGCCAGCGGCTCAAGAAACGCATCGAAGGTTTGTGAGGAAGGAGGGAAGTTGCCAAGATCCCACACCTTTTGTGCAGCCCTGGTTTCCAAATCCCATTTACTACCTGAAATACAGCTGTGTTCCTGCCAGGACAGGCCGTGGTGCAGAGGTGGGAGCCAGCCATGCTCTGTTCTGATGGCATAGTAGGATTGCCAGCACCCCACACACCCACAGCCCCTCATGATGGGCCAGCAGCAAACCTATGCATTGTTTTTTAGCTGTGGATGAATTTGTTGCTAGGAGGAAAAAATTCTCAGTGGTGGGATTAAACCTTCTGCTTTCACTGATTCTTCCTGGGCCCCCTGTGCTGGGGAGGTAGCCTTTCTCTTGGGGACAGGGTTAAGAGGGGTAGTTGCTCTCCAGTGCTTGTTTTCTGACGGCAGACATGTGTCCCCCTTTTAGTGGTGGAAGGTCTCCAGGTTCAGATTCTGAAGTTGCTGCTGAACAACAAGGACAGAGGAGGGGTAAGCACTCTGTGGGTCTTTTGTGACAATATCTTCATGTGATGTGCTTTGTAAATCCTAGATTTACCACCTGGTTTTCTTTCTGCCAGGGGGAAGCCTCCAGATACATCTTCCTAAACAAATTCCGCAAGTTTCTTCAGGAAAACGCTAGCAACAGAGGGGTAAGTCAGAGAGCCAGCCTTCCTACAAGCCTGACCCTGAGGACTCTCTGCATCTTCAGGCTGGGAACTCTGCCCTTTTGGCTGGGCTGCTTCCAGCAGTTGATCCACTGAGATCTAGATTTGGCAGGGAGTGAGGAGAGGGAGATCTGAGGCTAGAAACCAGACAAGTTAGATAAGTCCTGTGCAGTGATTTATGGGAAAGTAGTCCTTGGGAAGTCTTAGGTAGCAGCTGAATATCCTCCTATAGCCCCTCAGAGAGTGTGGCTGTGGAGTGTTCTGCCACAGTGGGGCTGCTGGCTTTGGCACCATCCACACTGCCTGGGGGAGAACTTTTCCTCTGGCCCTGGGTCAGGCTGTTGGCCTGAAGCATTGGGAGGCAGGCATCTGCTGTTGTAGGAAACCCTTTCTTCACCTGCATCCCTGTGTTCATCATCAGGAGTGTGTGTTATCCCTCTTTCTCTGTCAGACCACTGACAGAGGTGTCCCAAGACTTCCTGGAGGTGGAGACTGCTGCCCACCATCAGATCTGGGCTCTCTGTCAGAGCTGTAAGCTAGACATGCTAGCACAGCTGAGCACACAAAAGTTTCTGCCTGCACCATGTAGCCCTGTGGACTGAGATGCACTTCCACACGTGCCCTGATGCTGGATTCTCATTCTTGCCCTAGAACTTGACTGTGTTGTGCCCACCAGAGTACATGGTGTGCTTCCTGCACCGGCTCATCGCTGCCCTGCGCTACTTCTGGGATGGCCACAAAGCAAAGACCCCAACTGCCCTGAGCAGTGAAGGTGAGGCCCTGGGGGAGAGGCTTTGCAGGCTTTTCTGTGGTTAGGACAAGGTTTGCCTCTTGGCAGTGCTTTCCAGGATGTTGGAAATTTTATGTCTCTGATGAGTGCTTGAGCCTTCGTCACCCTAGGAAGTTTCTGTGTGCAGATCTATTCCAGTTAACATCCAGATCTGAGACTTGCAAAAGGACTGTGACAAACCTGTACTGTTCGCTGTTCCCCTATCTGCTCTGGAGCAGAGTCCACTATTGACTGTGGGTCTGTGGAAGGGCAGCTCAGTGATCCCTTAGTCAGAGTTTCAGGGAAGATATTTGTCTGATTTTGGAATTCCCAATCTGTGGAATTAAGGGGAAACTAAATCAGTGCCAGTTGCTTTCCCACCCTTAGACCCCACTGGCATTCCTTTTCTTTAGGTTGACCTTTTCTCTAGACTCAGTAAGTGCCTTACTATCCCTGTGGGACTAAGTAGCAGAGCTGGAGTAGCTGGTGGAAAGCTGCCAAGTTTTCTGATGATCGAGTTTACCCCAGTGACTGTGGCTGGAGGGAGGAAGTGCTGGCAGTCTTGTTGATGGCTATTGGTTGCTCCTTTCTCTGCATGGATCTAATGCTTGCTCCATTGTGGAAAACACCTCTGCCTTAATGACCTGTGCTTTTATTACAGCAGAAATTGTCCCTAAATGTTAGTCCTAAATGTGGGTCCTGGGGTCTGCTTTAGGAGCCCTTACATGACTTTGTGGATCCTGTGCATGGGACTTGTATGCATGTAGAAAAAAAAAGCAAATCTCCTTCTTTGTTTTAGAGGCCTATGTCCCTCCTCAACTTTTCTATAATGGGAAGGTGGATTATTTTGACCTTCAGCGACTTGGAGGTCTTTTGTCTCATCTTAAGAAGACTCTGAAAGGTAAGTGCTTTCATTGCCAATACCTGAATCCAGGTCTTGGATGGAATTCATGCAAGATATTCCAGGGAGGGAGCTATGGGTAATGATTTTTGATTAAATTCAGGGAGAGGAGACTTGAATTTTAATGGGATTCAAATTATTCTGAGGAAGACACCACACCTCTTAGGTGGAGTGTCCTTTAAGTTAACAGTTTACTGTTTGTATCCTTGAATTGGGCATTTGGCAGTTGGAGGGAAGGGGATATCATCTTGTGTGGTGCTCTTGCACCACAGCCAGGGGCTGGGAGCCCTCAAAGCACTGACCATCAGCTGGGCTCTGCTGGGCATGAAGGATGCCCAGGATTTACTTGGTGCACCACTCTGGGCAGGGAGGAGCAGCCCTGTGTCTGTAGTGCAGCTGTGTGTTTGTGTGCAGCACACTCCTCTGGCATTAGGCTTCTAAAGCCTGCCTTGTGCAAGGGTTAGAACCCCTTGCCATTCCCTTGGACTAGATTTGTCTCTGGTTTCTGGCTAATGTGCTGCTTGCCTTTGGCTCAGATGTCTCTTCTCCTTCCCCAGTGTGTTTGCAAGGTGAGGACTATTTTCTTTGTCTCATGTTGATCTCTGGCTGTTCAAAATTAGATTACTTAGCTTGAGAACCACGTAATGTCCTCTAGTTTCTCACCAAGGTGTCTTGGCCAGCTTTAAAGACAGAGCTGTGGACTAAAAAGCACATTCTTCAGGCTTTGTACAGTGAAAGCCATCAGCATAACCTTCCTCTGGATGTGAGTCTCAGTCCTAGTGACTTAGGGACACATCATGGGACAGCATTGAAGAGCTGCATGCATAAAAGATGGTCTCAGGCAGAAAGTTGCCATTCCCACACTAGTCCAGTTTGGCCCTGGTGGTTGTCTCCTGGTTCCTCAGTTAGCCTACTTGTAGCTGGTAGGACCAGGAGCAGAAATGGGTCCTGGGAGGGCAGCACCTGCTGCTGCTGCTTGGTCTCTGTTCTTTTCGTAAGGGCAGATCTGTTCCATGTAAGGAAGCTTGAGACAGGTGAGCTTGTTCTGATAGAACATCCAACTTTTCTGGCTGCTTCTCTACTGCTGAGAAGCAGGAAAGAGGATGAACCTTCCTCATGGTAAGTGAAGAGTGACTCCTGCATTCATGGCTGCATTGGTGTGCTCTGTGCAGATGACCTGGCTGCAAAAGCCAACATCCTGATTGACCCTGCGGAGCTGCAGGCAGTGACTATGGATGATCTTGATGAAGATGAGGAATCTGCAACATCAGCAGCACAGGTGAGTTGTGTTATTCACCTGCAGGGGCCCTGGTGCTGGGGCAGCAAGTTTGGTCTCTGGCTAGAAAGGCTTTGCTTTACAGCAGGGCAGGATTGGGCCAGGACTGTAACCAGTCCATGGGCTACCAGCTAAACAGCTGCACTTGGATGAGAGTCACTGGAGATCAACGTGGTCTTGGGTGCACCAAGCTTGAGCAGCAAAATTTTCTGTGTGCTGCTCTCTGACTGCCCACTGATCTGAATGTGCTGCCTCCCCTCCATGGCAGCTCTTGGTGCTTGCATTTGGAAAAGTGCAATGCAACTGTAGACAGAGCAGCTTCTTGCTGTGCAGGTCTGCTGTTGGTGCCTGGCATGTGCCCTTGGAGGAAGGACTTACCCATTTGCTACCCTGCCTGCTCATCTTCTGGTGGCCACCATGCATCTATACCAACGCCCTTGCAGGGTGAAGGGAGGAACAGCAGGCGGCCAAACACAGCTGGAACTGTTTCTCCCTTCATTTCTTTCTAGTCCCAGCGCCCCTCTGCCGCCCTGGCCATTGGTGGAGCTCTTGCCAGGCCTGCCTGGCTCAGCTCCCCCACCCTGGGCCGGGCCAACCGCTTCCTGAGCACGGCAGCCGTCAGCCTGATGAACCCGCGGCGGCCCCTCGGCACCCTGGAGAAGATCAAAGTGCTGACGCTGCGCGTGGAGCAGCGCACCAGGGAGGACAGTGAGTACCCCTGCTGTGTGCTGGCATGGCCCAGCTGGGCCCTGGCAGAATGGCATCTTCCAGCTCCCCAGAGGAATGCCATCTCCTTACTGCCAGCATTGCTCCTTCCCGATCCCAGGGCATGCTGACACCCAAAAGACCCCTTTGCCATCCTCAACATGACACTGGTGGTGTTGTCACCCTCTGTATGTAAGGAGATGCTGCCTTGGTTCCTCCAAATGCAGTGAGACTTTGCAGGAAGGCAGTTCAGAGGCAGCTGTAGCCACACTTGCTTTGAAGACAGACCAGCCAGAGGATGATGTGTGCAACAGCAGCACTGTTGCTGTTTGGGTGGACCAGGGAGGGCTCTGAAGCATGTACAGGGCTTGAGGAAGTGGAATTTGGGTCAGTCTGAACAGACCTGACAGGTAGCCTGATGCAGGCAGCTGGATGAGAATGGTGTGGTAGTGTGGTATCTAGTGAATCCCATGGGCTAGGAAGAAGCTCCATGTTGTTATGTTACAGAAGCACAGCAGGGCTTTGGCTTCAGAGAGGAGCAGGCAGAAGCTGGGGTGCCAAAATTCCTTGCTAACAACTTCTTTCCTGTCTTGGGAATGCATTGCAGTTGAAGGCACCCATGGAAACGAGGGTCTCCTACTGGGCAGACCCCCAGAAGAGCCAGACCAGCCCATCACTGAGAACTCTCTCCTGGAAGTCCTGGATGGGATAGTGATGATGTACAACCTCAGTGTCCACCAGCAGCTTGGGAAGGTAAGTGATACATGCTGTGCAGGAATCCATTCCCCCAATGTCCATGCTTTTAAACCAACTCTGTTTTCTGCTTATTTAGTAACTGTGTGTGCCCTGTCCTTCTGCCAACCTCCATTGGGGTTCTGGTTGCATGCTTGTATGTTTAGGGGAAAAAAAAACAACCCTTTATTTATTGTTGAAAACTGCTTCAGATGGTCGGTGTGTCAGATGATGTGAATGAATATGCCATGGCACTGAAGGACACGGAAGAAAAGATCAGCCGCTGCCCAAAGAGGGTGAGTGTCTCTGGATTCCCAGCTTCCTTCTCTGGCAGAGCCTCAGTATCTGTCCAACTGTACCAGCATCTGCATCAAGCCTTGTGGGCTTCAGCTGAGACTGATAAGTGCTTTTTATAGCACTGACTCCCACTCCCTCCACAGAAAGGCTGCTGACCCCCTGCCAGTACTCCCTAGCTAGCCCCAAGGTGGTATATGCTTTTGCACTATTTGTCCAGGACTGAAAAATAATGCTATAAATGGCAGTGACATCTGCCCTCACATCTCTGCACTCTTTTCAGAGGAGAGACATCCATGAGGAACTTCTGAAGAGCCAAAAGGTCTTCTCTGAGAAGCTCAACCACCTGAGCCGGCGCCTCGCTTGGATAAATGTCACCATTTATTCAAAGGTGGGCAGGAGCATAACATGAGCAGCTGAAAGGAGACTAGTGAGCCTCTGCATCTCTGCTGCTTGGCTCACATATCACAGGTGTCATTTTCCTGGTGTTGAAGCAATGTCAATGATCTCTGGGGCTGCTTTTTCCCTTGTTGTGTATCGGAGACTCCTTTCTAGGCCTGTCCCCTCTCCTGTCCCACAGTGTCCCACAGTGATCAGCCCAGTCTGATCTGAGCTGTGCATGGTGCTGTAGGATTTCCCTTAGGGCACTGCAGACAAAAGAGTGCAGATCAAAGGGAGATTCAGTTTGCAAGACATGTCAGAGGGTAGAGGCTACTGTGCACCATTTCCCTGTGCTGTGTCACAGGGGGATCTCACTACTACAGCTCTTCCTGGGATCTGTGGGATCCAAGTCAAGGGGTTCTTGTTCAGGTGTTCTCTCCTTCTTCACTTGGTTTCCACGCAGAGAGTGTATTCCACATTTACTAATGCAGTGGCTATTTGCACAGGTTGTCCCTTTTCCCCCAAATTCACCATTTTCCAGGATAAAAGCTCTGATCTGTTTTCTCACAAGTAGTTTGCTGATTTTTCCTGACTTCCATTACCTTGCCCTATCTCTCTTTGTGGTTTTTGTGTGTCCCAGGATGTAAATAAGTAGGGGAAGAAGAGTTCTTATGAACATGTCTGGCAGAACTGCAGTGGCTGATCCTGAGCTCTTTGCTTGTCCCCTCCTTCCCTCCCAAGCAGGATTGCAAGGCAGAAGCTCTCCAGCTGCATTAGCATAGCCTATGCTTGCCAGAAAATAATCCTTTCTTCCCAGACTCTTCTGGAAAGGCTGAGGGGCATCACCAGGGTGCACTGCAGGTATCACTGTGCTGGCCTATGCAGGAAAACTATTCATGTCTCTAGATGATCCATTGTCATACTAAACCAGGACTGCAGTGTCACTTTTCCTGATGAATCAGCAGCATCTGGGAGTGAAGGTTACAGCCTTCCCTGTTTGTGGCCTGTGCTGCTATCCTGGCCTGCAGGGAGAGCAGGAATGTGCCCCAGGAGCCCAGTGAGCTTGTGGAATGTGGCTGCACTGAGGAGCCTGTACCTTCAGGGCTCCATCTCACAGTCGTCCCAAGTCCCTGCTCTTTCCCAATGGAGGCATCCATGCAACAGCTCCTGCATCCCTGGGAATTGTGTGCACTGGAGGGTCACATCTGTATGATCACAGCTGCTGCTGCTGGAGAGAAAGAGCCTGGTTCTGTCTAGGGGTGAAATCCTGCTCTGTGCTGAGGTGTCAGAGCACAGCAGAGGCTGTTCCTTCCTCGAGGGAATTAGCCACTGGTTTATTCTGGGATATTCAAAGTTAGACAAAAGGGAGTGCTGCTGCTTAAAAGCACTCCTAGTTTTAAAGCACATGTTTCTGCCTTCAAAACATCCCTGTGGGAATTACAGATTATTTTATTACAACACTGTATTTATTTATCTCACTGGCTAATCACATCTTTGTATCCTCTTGGTGCAGGCTTTCTTCTAGCTTGGCAATACCTGGAATGATGTTTGAGGTTATCAAATCTTAAAGCCAAATGCAGTTTTTTTAACCTTAATGTTCTGGAGAGTTGCTTTTTATCTTGAAAGTAACAGTTTGGCTGAGATGTGGGTCAGCGTTGAGAGAAAGATGTGTGTTAGTCAGTTTAGTTGATTTGCACTGGTTCAGCCTAATTTACAGAATAAACCCATGGAAATCTCCCAAAGATGGTAACAACATACTTTAGAAAAGCCATTAAGCAAATGAAATGCCTTAGCTGCACCTCTGATTTTAATTTTTTCCTAAATTAGAAGTGTAACCCTTCTCCATCTATTTTTATGCAAGTAGCTATTGCTTATGCTATTTCTTGGCCTTTCAGGATATGAAATAGTATTTCCTCTTTTTATGGCTTTGGTGGCGCCTGTTTTTATAGCTTAAAGTTATGTAGATTACTTTAAATTTCCTGGTTTTAATTTAGGACCCTCTGATTTTTGTTTAGAGAGAGGAGAGGCTGATGTTCCTCTGGACAGTAAATCTGGTTGAATGGCTGGCACAGAACCTGAAAGGCTGTGGCTGCCTATTGCAAAGATCTGAGCTGGTGTGAGCTTTCATCCCTACAATGGACCAGCTTTTCTTTCCAGCAGATTTCTGGAAAGTGCTAGTGCCTGCTTCCCTTCAGCAGTGTCCTTGGAATCAAAACTCACGCCTCTGTGGTTGCATAGGCCCTGGTAAGGAGACCCTGCTTGAAGAGTCTCAAGGCTTGGTCAGACAAAACCATCACATTAGTGAGAGTCATGCTCTGAGCATGAGGTTGGTGCAGAGATCTCTGGTTGTTTCTACCAGCTGCCACTTCTGTGGCTTTATGGAATGACCAAATGGCACAGATCTGGTTACTGAACTTAGAGCAGTAAGATGTCTGAGCAAGATCTCCAATACTGGGATGTTTCTGAGCTCTGAGCGTGGTGCTGGTTGTTGTTTCTCCCAAGAGGAGCTGTCAGCTGACTGGAATTGTGTTCTTTCTGGGCAGGAGAAGATGCAGGATATCTACTGGCTGCTGCGAGTGTGCATCCGCACCATTGAGCACGGCGACAGGACGGGCTCGCTTTTCGCTTTCATGCCCGAATTCTACCTCAGCGTGGCTATGAACAGCTACAGTGCACTCAAGAACTACTTCAGCCCTGTCAACAGCATGGAGGAGCTTCCAGGTGAGGGGATGGGGACAGCTTCCTGATCCTGGCCTGATAAAATCTAAAGCAAGGCACATCCTTATGGTGAAGCAGTAGTTGGGCATCTTCCTTTCCGTGTCCGTTCCTGGTTCTGATGTGCTGCACCAGTGTGTTGTCTGAGCTGTGGGGCAGGTAATGAGCTGTGGTCACCATGGTCACTGTGCTCTGGTGGGAAGCCCAGGCCTTGCCTGAAGCTGTCACAGGGCTGGCTGTAGTGAAAATCACTGGCAACCAGGGATTGTGTTTCCAAGGAGGTGTCAGGAGTGGGCTGGGGTGCTGTAAGTTGTGATTGCCTCAGCAATTTCTACAGCCTTCTGGTTTCTATGTGGGAGAGGATGTGTCATGAGTGCAGAAATTGGGACTGCTTTCCAATTCCCCTGGGATTTGAAGGTGTTCCTATGGAGGTGACCAGCCCCTTGATGCCAAGAGTCTGTGTTTAGGTGAATTCCATCTGTGCACATTCTGTGTTTTCCTGGCTAAATGACCTCGCTGAGCTCTTAGCAAATAGTTCTCTGCTTTCCAGAGCCCATGAGGGTAAGAAAAGCTTCTATTCCCACCAATAGGACACACCTGAAGTGCTCTTGTTTGGACAAAAGCAGACTTGAGCAGTAGTGGATTTCTACAGGGCACGCAGGCTGGACATGGCTTTTCTGCATAGACCTAGGGTGTTCTTTGCTTTGCTCAGCATCTTCTGCACCAGGCACTTCTTCCTTGCCATCCAATTTGATTGCATGGTTTTATCTTCCCCTGAATAACTGTTTCAGACTCTGCAGACTGAGGTGAGAGGCTCTCCTGATGGTGACTGTGTCTTCCCAGTTCTCTGTTTTAACAATTAGACACACAACTAAGCTGCAGTTAGCTGCAGCAGAATTTCATTCCGTGGCCTGTGCCTTGTCCACGGGAGCACAGGGACCACAGGGCTGCCCCTCAGGCTGCTGCCATGACCCTGCTCCCTCCTTCTCTTGCAGGCTATGAAGAGACCCTTATGCGCCTCGCTGCCATCCTGGCCAAGCATTTTGCTGACTCGAGGATTGTGGGCACAGGTAAGGCTGCATTCCTCTGCTTTTGGGCTGGTAATATCACAGTTCTGGCCAGTGCCACTGCCAGTGGCTCATCAGACTTCTGCTGTGACCTTCCTGCTGAATCTATTGAGTGCTTATGCCTCCACATTCAAAATGAGGCTGGGCTCTGTCCTTATCCTGCTTCTTGCAGGGTACGTACATGACCTAGGGCACCCTCTTGAGAGCAGGACTCATGTCCCAGCTACCTGCATATCCAGTCTGGGCTTATTTCTTAGCTGCTTGAGCCTTGCTCTCCATGTCAGCAGGGACAATGTGCCTCCACATAAGAGCCAGTCCCTCCTGGCCACTGGCATTGAGGTGCTCCCTGGTGTGCTGTGTGTCCTTGGGTGCCTGGCCTAGTCCCTTCTCATTCCTCCTCAGACATCCGGGACTCGTTGATGCAGGCCTTGGCCAGCTACGTCTGCTACCCACACTCACTGCGGGCTGTGGAGTGGATCCCAGAAGAACAGTAAGTGCTGCCCTGCCTGTTCCTGGGGAGCTGGAGCAGGGCTGGGGTGGTGGCAGGGCTCAGTGAGCAAGCAGGAAGGCTGCCAAGCACCTCTGAGGGTCCATGAGTTGCCAGCAGGGTGGTGGAGTTGATTTGGGAGCCTTCTGTCACCCTTTTAGTGGTGGCTTTGCTCTGCGTCAGCTCCATGGGTCTTACTGTGTGTCCTGTTTAATCTCCTGTTCCCAAACCCTGTGGGCTGACCCGTGTCCCTGTCTGCCAGGCGGATTTCCATGATGAGGAACCTCCTGGCTCCCTATGAGCAGCGACCCTGGGCACAAACCAACTGGATCCTTGTCAGGCTGTGGCGGGTGAGCATCCTGCATCCCCCCTCAGCCCCTCTCAGCACCTGGGCCTGCTGGGACACTGAACATTCCACTTTCCAGTAGCAGCAAAACTGTTTTTCAGCCTCTAAGATCTTTCCTTACCTCTTTTGCCAGGGCTGTGGCTTTGGGTACAGGTACACACGGCTCCCACACCTGCTGAAAACCAAGCCTGAGGATGCCAGCCTCCCCAGCCTGCAGAGTGAGTGGGGCAGAGATGGGCACTTGGGGCTGTGATGGGTGCTGAGGGAGGACCAGCTTCTTCTATAGCAGCTGTCCCTATGGGCCTGGCCAGCTGTTGGGATGATTGCCAAAGTTGGGTGTTCCTGGCCAAGTATCCAGGCCTGATTTTTACAGGCTGGCCATCCCCAGCCTCTCTACTGGTAATTCAGGCATGCCAAATGGTGAGTTAGATCCAACATAAGTGGGGGTTCTGCCCCTCAAAGGAGAGGAGAGAGGTCCAGGACTGCATCCTTACCCGAGTTTTAGCCTGAGAGAAAGCTCTGTGATGTGCACAGTGAACAGCTGCTGTGGGGAAGAGCTGTCATGTTTGCCAAGCAGCAGGTGCCCTGTGAGAGGGAGTGGGTGCTCAAGGAGACAGGGCACTGTAAGTTTGCAGTCAGGGAGTGTTTTGTCCTGGCATCTCTCAGAGCCTGGCAGAGCCTGTCCTGCCTTTGGCACTGCAGTTTGGTTTTCAGCACTGTCACTGAGCTGAAGGATTTCTCAGCTCTGTTGTGGCTGAGAAAGATGTGGGGAGAAGTTGCCTTTCTTGAGCTGAAGAACATGTCTTCAGCTTTACCCACACAGGTTCTGAGCCTGTGTGGATACATTCCTGATCCTCCTCTGCTGTGGAAAAGGCTTTGTGCCAGATTTTGTTCCTGGAGAGCTGCACAGGGATGTGGGACAGAAGGACAGGTGGCACATGGAGGTGTATGCTGAGCCCTGTCCCAGGAGCTGCCTGTCTGTTCTAACAGCACTCTTGTTCTCTTTTCTCTCTCCTGCCCATCATGTCCAGGAGATCTCTCTGTTGCTAGTTTCCAGAGTAAGTTTGTTGTGTGACCTTCTCTTGTCTGGTGGAGTAGCTTTAGAGAGCTCCCTGCTTCCCCTTTTCTGCCTAGAGAGACCCTTCTTTGTAGGCAGAGAGCTTCACAAGTGGTTGTTTTCTTCAGTCCCATCCCTGGGAGAAGCCAGGGGGGCTGTGCCCATGTGTCAGTCTCTGAGGCTGCACCATGGACCTGCTCTTGCCCCCATTTTACCAGGGTTACCTCTGGGCTCAGAGCCCTGCTGAAAGGGTTCCTCTCATCCTCACCCTTGGAGGCCGATGGAGAAGCCCTGGCACATGTGCAGGAGGGATCTCATGGCTGTCCCCTCACTCTCCTACTGCACACCAAAGCCACCCAGTGGCTGTCACCACTCCTGCGGGGTGTAACCGAGCTCAGCCCACCCTGGGGAGCTCTGGGGCAGCAGCAGAGTTCCTCAGCTGTCCAGGCCTTGCTCCACACATCCTGTGGCTCCACACAGTCTGAGCCTGAGCCTGGAGTGGGCCGTGCTGGCTACTGGGGACTTACTCTTGGGAGGGCTATTTTAAGGCTCAACCAAATCAATAATGAATGCTGATTTAGTTGAAGAGGAGCAGGGGACTCAGAGGTGTCCTTGAGATGCTGCCCAGGGAAGGAGGAGGAGATGAACCCCCCTCCTTCCCTTCACACCCATCAGTCTTCACCTTGTTGCAATTTGAGCACTGGCAGAGTCAGTGGGACAAAGTGCTGAGCTAAGGAAGTCCCTGTTTTTCTGGGTCTGCTGCTGCAGGCCAGATGAAGGGAGTGTGGGCAAATGCTTCTCCTCTGGTGCTCCAGCCTTGTCCTGCTTTTGGGGTACTTCCTTGGAAGACTGCACAAGTGGGGAAAGTTTGCTGACAACATCCATGAAACACCCGGAGCTCAGACTACCTGGTCTCCTCTGCTGCCTTTTGCCTGTGCTCACTGAGGGTGAGCAGTGGATGCTGCCTGGCTTAGCCCAAGGGAGCAGAGGCTCAGAAAGGCCATCTATGTCCCTGCTTGTTCCCAGAGTTATTCCTCAGCTCTGCTGGCACTGAGCAGCTCTCATGCAAGCAGAGCTCTGTCTCAGTTTGGCTTCTGAGAGCAGATGGGGCTGTGTTCAGAGCTGGGGTAGTTGTGCTCAGTGGCTGCTGCAGGGACTTGTTTTGCTTTCACCATGACTTGTAGGTAAGGCCAGGTGCTGTCCTGGCAGGCACAGTGGGAGCAGCAGCCCTGGCTCCATGCCTGATTGGGAAAAGCAGGAGCTGCAGGATGGCTTCAGGTTGTGTCACAGGGCTGCTCTGCCCCAGGCCTTGTGCCCACGCACCCATCAGGTGGAGGGAAGGTGGGTGAGACCATGAGATCATCGAGCTGAGATGTTGTGCAACACAGGCCAGAGAGTTTACCCACATCCCCTTCCAAGTCCAGCCAATTGCCTAAGCTGAAGAGGACTTTCAGGAGGAGATCCCACCTTGATCTGACAACACCAAAAGCATCAACTGGTAGTAGTTGAACTGTTCAAACCTTTCTGATGGTGATTACTTACCCTCAGAAATAAATCCATAGCTTATGATTCCTGATGGGAGTCATAGAATGGTTTGGATTGGATGATTGGATGGAACCTTAAAGCTCATTCTCATTCCAACCCCTTGCCATGAGCAGGGACACTTTCCACAAGATCAGGTTGTTTCAAGCCCCATCCAACCTGGCTTTAAACACTTCCAGTTGTGGAGTGTCCATAACTTCTCTGGGCAACCTGTGCCAAGGCCTCATCACCCTCACAGTAAAGATTTTTTTCCTGATATCTAATCTAAACCTGTTTTCTCTCAGTTTGAAACCATTTCCCATACCTAACCTGACCTTCTGTCTTCCACTGCTGCTGCCCTGCCTTTCTCTGCTTTACAACATTTTATTCTTCAGAAGCACTTGAGTACCAGGGTAAACTCATTTCCTGGTCCTTTTCAGTGATGAACAATGTGTGGCCTCTCTGTCTTATTCAGGAAGGGGTTTTGCTTTTCTGTCAGCCCTGTGGGGTGTTGACCCTTGCTATGGTTTTAGCAGCCCCAGAGGTTTTGGTGTCATGCAGGTGAGAACCTTCCCTGATGTGCTGGTCACGGAGCCAAAACTTGCATTAGCCTGTTTGCCAGGGCTTTGCTTTGGAGGCACACATGGATCCCTGGAGCCCTGGGCCATCCTGATGCCTCACACTCAACCTTATGGATGTCTCATCCCCCAAGTACTGCCTGCTTTCCTTCTGCCTTGCCCTGCAGCCTTGCCTTTGCTCCTCTCTAAATGCATCTCTGAATGGGTGCACTGACATGGACTCAGAGATACATCTGGAGCCTCTCAAAAACTCAGATGAGCGTTGGGTGGAGCTGCTTTGCTTCTGAATCTGGTGCATTTGGGGCTTTCCCCTTCTGTGCTCAAGCTCTGCTGTAAGTGCTGCTGTGTCCAGAGACCCCCTCGGGCTGCTGACCAAGAGGGCTCACAATTAGCCCTGTTATAAATCCTGCTGGGTCATTAGCAAACTATAAAAGTACATAATTACCTTCCTGTGATGAAAGTACGTGACCCTGCTTCTTTGCCATTATCTAGTAGGAGCACTTATTGAAGGCTTCCACTTTGCCTGCTTTATTAATGTTTAACTCTCTCTAATAATGGGCTTCTGCTACTGTTAGACTTTCTGCCATTACTACTTCAATAATTCTGCTATGTTTTTTTCCTATAGTTGAAAAAACTTTGCACTACCATGCTCAGTCAAGGATGTTTTTTATGTCTTCTCCATCTGTTACCCCTTTTCTCCTTGTTTTTGCCTACCATTGCTTATGTTTCATTTTATTCACTTTACCTCTGATATTTTAATTTATGTCTTTGCTTCATTTCATCATGCACCCTTTTAACCCAGGTGCTTGCTGGAGCACTGGGGTTTCTGGCTCCCTTATAATCTTCTTAAAGAACTCTGTGTTTTAATTCACCACTTCCCTACCCAGATTTTCTTTTCCTCTATTTTGTTTATATTTTTGCAGGGAAGTTTCTGTTGTGGAAACATCGGATGTATCCATAACCCCTTGGTTCCACGCTCTGTTGCCCACATTAAATGTATTGAGGTCAAAATTTCTGGCCTTGAAGAACTGCCAATTTCTGTTCCAATGACTGATGTTTACCTATCATAATGAGAGCTAAGCCAAGATTGAGTGGCTTTTGTATTAGGGAGGTACAAATTTTGAAGCATTGATGACTTACTAGTGCCAGGATCAAGAGAGTTTCCCCATCACTGAATATCCACAAACTCCTGTGAAATGATATCCCTGCCTGCAGTGGCACATAAGGGATGTGGCATTGCCCAGGAGGTAACTCAGGTAACTGAGGTGGGTGGAAATGTCCCAGCAAAGGTGAGCACACTGCAAATAAAGATGGATACAAGCACCAGGACTGGGTTTTGGATACCAGTAGTAATTACCTCATTTGGGAACTTGTTCAAGTAATGAAGCTGTTAGTGCTGTATTTCAGGGCATGTTCCTTATGTTGCTTTCAAAGAGTAGCAGTGATCTCAGCATCTTTAGATTCAGAATCCTCTTGGGACCAACAAAAGCCAAGGAAATAATTGTTTCCTGGTGTTAGCTTTAAAACCTTCAATAAACCTGTTTACCTGTGGAGAGGTTTGACAAAAGGCACTCTTATAGTCTGGCACAGTCTGCCAGCACCAGAGAAAGCATTTAAGAACCCAGAATTGCAGAATCACACCACTCATTGAAAAAAGACTGTGAGGAAATAGTGGTTGGCTAAAAATCAAGATAAAGCAAGTTATTACAAGCATAGGAGCATCCTTCAAAAAATCAAAGCTGCCTTCAAATGAGGTAGACTGGCTGGGCAGTTCATCCTGAGATCTGTCCTGACTTGGAATGTTAGTAAAAGAGGCTTTGGCAACAGACCAGCAGGACAACATGCAGAGTTCTTCCATGAGGAGTGGTGATCTCTGCCTGGAACTGCTTTGGTGCTTGAAGGCTGGAAAGGGACTAATACGTCAGCAGTTGTAACAAAAAGCATTTTTTACATGCTGAAGGGAGGCTGGGGAAGAGAAGGCACTAAAAACTTAACCTTGCAAAAAGACCTTTCAATTCTGAGTGACTGGGAGAGAAAACATGGATAGAGTTCAGCATCACCAGTGTAGAATGGGGGAGTAAGAGTGTGCTGTGCCCCTTCATCCATCGCTGACAGAGGAGACAAGGTGTGCCCCAGCACTGACTCCTGGGCTTCTCCACTTGTGCCTCAGGACCAGTTCCTGAGGGTTATCCTTGAACTGGCAACCTATTGTAATCTTTTAGAGAAGAACAGCTTGATGTTCAGTCCAAGGAACAAATTACACAACAGGAATTATGAAGAAAGCAAACCAGAACAAAACCAAAACCACATTATGCCTTTGTGCAGATCTGCCATGTGCTTGTGGTTTGGATGCTGCGTGTGCTTCAGATTCCACCTCTCCAAAGAAAACCTGGGAGAGATGTTGGGCTGCAGGGAGGGGTGGCAAAAGGGGCAAAGATGGGACAGTTTCAGTATGAGAAATTGCCCTGGCTGGGGCTGATCCCATTAAAAGACTGTCATGAAGGTCTGGAATCACGGCTAGCGGAGGAAGTGGCTGGAGAAGAGCATCTTGCTGATTCTGCCACCAGAAGGAAGAGGTTACAGAGAATAAATATTAACAAATAACCTGAGTAGGAGCCAAGCTCCAATCTGAATTCCTCCTGCTACATGCAGCTGAACTGTGGTATGTTGCTCTGGGACATATTTAATGCTAAAGGCTTACACAGTTTCAGAGGACACTGGGCAGGAAATCCCCAGAAGACCAATAAATATGTAAAAAGGACATCTGGCTTCACCAGTCCCTGAGCTATGTGTAGCCAAAGGCTGGGGTGGGAGTGGGACATCAAAGACATTTGTTGTGGTGAAATCCCTCCCAAAAATGAGCTTTTAGGCAGGATCAAAGCCAGGGCACTGGCCTGCTTGAGGTGATTATGCACTGTGAGATTCAATGAGTGTCCTCCATAATAACAGAAGTTCATTGCACTTGCTAGTGGGTATTCACAGAATAATTTGTCCTGTTTCCATTTCAGATGATGGTCTCCTGTCATCCCTCACTGGCTTTGCTAATCCCAGCTAGCAATCTGCCTGTAGTTATGCCTTGCTTCTTGATCCCTAGGGATGTGATCAAAGTTGTCCTGTGTTTGCTTTGCCCACGCTGGCCCTTTGAGTAGGCTGCAACCCCAGAGAGCTTCTGCAGTCACAGCACAGCTTGTTCCTCTGGGCCTGGCAGTCCTGGTGCTGCCAGGGTTTCCACCTGCTATTTCTAATAGCTTCTGGTAGAGGAAAATGTAGTTAGATTGGGGGTTTTCCCTATAGTGGGTAAATCTGCTCAAGTTTCTCTTTCCAAGCCCTGAGTTTTGGGCTGAACTCCAATACCCTTCCCTTGTAGTGTTGAATGTTTTGTGAGCCTCTTGCTGACAGTGGGTCCTTCTGCTGGTGAGAAGCATCTGTCCCATTTGTGCCCCCTTCTTTTTTCCATCCCTAGGGGCTGGTGTCCCACACAGCCCTGTCTGTGCTTCCCAGCTGCTGGGCCTGACCTCATCTGTGGTCTTGATAGTGAGGAACCCCAGAGATGAGATACCACGAAACCAAGGGGATGTGCCTATGCTTGGGCTGAACCTGGCAGGGGAGTGTGGGCAGCTCTGCCTGAGCCTGCTAAGGGCAGAACCAGGCTCAGCTCTGTACAGAAGCCTCTCAGGAGTGGGATTTACCAGATACCTTCCTCCCCAGACACAGGCAGCCATGTGAGGCGGGAGTGGCAGTGCTGGCTCTGGGCAGCTGCTGCCACACTGGTATCAGGAGCTGAGCTGACCATGGACCTCTGCAGAGCTGAGCAAGGGGGATGCTGAGCTGCAGGGCAGTGCTCCCATGCATGTGGGCAGCAGCAAGCACAGAGGGCTCTTCCCCAGCTAATTCAGTCTGGCATTGGAAAGAAGTGCTGGGGAGGCCCAACAGGCGCAATCACTGCTCAGAGTAGTCCTTGTGCCAGCTCCCAGCGTCCTGACATCTCTGCTTACTGTAAGGCACAAGCAAGCCAACATTTCCCAACCCCAGGACTGGTCTCTCACCTGTGGCTGCCCTGGGAGCAGCCACTGAAGCTGTTGCTCTGCTTTCAGAGCCGTGTCCCTCCACCTTGCTGCAGCGGCACATGGCAGACCTGCTCCGCAGCGACCGCGAGCTGGCCCCCAGCTTCCTCAACAGCGTCCTCAACCAGCTGAACTGGGCCTTCTCCGAGTTCATTGGCATGATTCAGGAGGTGGGTGTGCACCAGGGCTGTGGGCTGCACCACTCCATGGGTGCCGTGTCCTGCACGCACAAAGGCTTAAGGCACAACCCACTGGGCTGGGGGTTGCAGCCCTCCTTTTGGGAAGGGGCTCCTTTTTCAGCTCTCTGCGTTGCTTGGCAGATCCAGCAGGCAGCAGAGCGCCTGGAGAGGAACTTCGTGGACAGCCGCCAGCTGAAGGTGTGTGCCACCTGCTTTGACCTGTCGGTGAGCCTGCTCAGGGTGCTGGAAATGACTGTCACACTGGCACCAGAGATCTTCCTCGACTGGACTCGCCCGTCCTCAGAGCTGCTGCTTCGGAGGCTTGCCCAGGTACCATCCTGTGTGAGGAAGCAGCATCTGGAGGGGCATGAGGACCCCTCTGCCCTCTCTACACGTGTGTGTGGTGAAATGGGGGCTCCTGTTGCTGTAGTACTTAGAGCAAGTGGTGCTCCCTAAAATCTCTACATATCAGCTGCTCCCCTCCTTTGCAACTGCTCTGGTCTGGTCACAGCTGATTTCTACCTCTGCTGGGAGGGAGGGTGGCAGCTGCTTTAATCTTCCTTATGAGAGGGGCCAGTAAATGCTGAATTCTCCTGTGACAAGCAGTATCATGAAATCTGGAGAGAAGATGTGGTATTTCTGGGTAAGGAGCTGTGGAGAGTGTAGCTGGTTTCACAGGGCACACACTCCAGTGTTTGGGCAGGCGTCTTGGTCCTTTATCCCTCAGTCCTAGAATATGGTACCAAATGTCTCCACTTTCCTGCCACAGTGGCTGGGACAGCCCCATTCCAACTCACAACACACCTTAGGCTCCAGTAAATTAGTTTCTTTTCTAAACCATGAGCCATACTGGAAAGCCCTGAGGGCAGACTGCCCTTGTACAAGCTGGATTGGCAGAGAACAGTCCTTAGCAGTACCCCAAAGGTTGATACTCAGGGCTCTGAGCAGATGAAACAATGCAAGAGGTAGCGGGGTCTGGTACCATGATCATGAGGGAAGTGCTCAGCTGAGTGGGGAGGAAGGTGAGGGGCCCTTATCAGGTGGCTTAGGCAAGCTGGGGAATGTGCAGTGGAGAGTGAGGTGCTGCAGCTTCCTCCTTGCTACCTGGTGCTGTTATGAAGCTCTACCCCACCACTGACCAGGCCCACAGAGGGGTGCAGTGTTCTGCTGTTCTGCATTGGGGCAGCAGGAAGAGGGATGCTGCATTTGAGAGATGGTGCTCAGCTTGCAGCAGTTGTGTCAAGCCTGGAGCAGTCCCTACTCCTCCCACTGGGGGGTTGGATGAGAATTAATGGTGGCTAATTAAGTGTCATCACAACTGATTCTATCTCTGCAGAGCTGGTAGGTCCATCCTACTGCCAGCTCCAGGCAGGGCAGGACCTGGACTGTGCTTCACCCTGCTGACATTACTTTTGCCCACAGCTGCCAGCCCACTCTTCACAGGCTCTGGCTGTCCTGGGGACTGTAGCTTCTGCTTGCCAGGAGCTTTTATCTGCAGAAGCAGCTTGGCTTCTGCAGGTGGGAATTCAGATTTAGGTGGAAGGTGCTGACATTCAGGTGTCTTGACCTCAGACTGACTCTTCCCTGGGAGGTTTTGGTCTGGTACAACCACTGTGCTGTGGTACCACTCCTTCCCTGCCAGGGCCAAGCTAGGTGTGTGCTGTGAGCCTCCCTCTGAGCATCCAGCAGCTCTCAGGCACTGAGTCCCAACTATAAGGACATGCTGCCCCAAAGCTCTTTGGATGCTGCTCACAGGAAGGCCCCATCCAGAAAATACAACCCCTCTCTGCTTTTCCCTACACAGCTGTTAAACCAGGTGCTGAACCGTGTGACAGCTGAAAGGAACTTGTTTGACAGAGTGGTCAACCTCCGTCTGCCGGGTGAGTCCGCTCTGTCCCTCCCCGTGGAAAACGTGCTGGGAGCTGCCCGTGGGGAGGGAGGGATGGCTTGTACTGAACCTTAGTGCATCCCTGGATGGGATCAGACCTCAGACCTGCCCCTTCTGCACACAGTGGCAGAAGCTCTTACCTTTCTCTTTTGCTTCCATAGGGCTGGAGAGCGTGGACCATTACCCAATCCTTGTGGCTGTGACAGGGATACTGGTCCAGCTGTTGGTGGACACTGACGTTCAGGGGTGAGTGGCTTTTGCCTTCCAAAGCACAGGGTCTCTGTGTGTGCCACTGCTCTGGGTGTTGCAGTGGGGCCATGGGAGGTGTTGCAGGAGCAGCATGGGGTGTGGAGACTAAAGCGAGGTGAAGCTGATGAGTGTGGAGCAGACAGAAACCAAAGAGCCACATTCCCTGTAGCAGCTGCATCCCAGTGCTACTGCTGGGTGCAAAGCCCCTTCCTGTGGTGGTGGAAAACCCTTGTGAGAGGTGGCTGTGGTGGAAAACCCTTGTGAGAGGTGGCTGTGATGGAAAACCCTTGTGAGAGGTGGCTGTGAGATGCTGTACTGACAGCACATGTGCACCTTCCTCCTTGAGATGAGGTCTGGCACAGTGGGACAGGACAGCTGCTGGTGGAAGCTGGGGGAGCTGTGCTGATGTGACACATCAAAGTGCTGCAGCACACAGTGATGGCTGGAAGGGAGCTCAGTGGAGCTCCTTCACCCTGGACCCCTCTTAGGAAAGCATCAGAATGTGTGCAGAGCTCTCTGGCTGCCCAGACGTGTGCCACAAAGGTGAAATGAATCTACTCCAGGTACTTGGGTGATGCTGATTTTAAGATGAAACAAATCTTGTCTTAATGGTAGCCAATTAGAGAGGCAGCACTAGCTGAGTGTTGTGGCTGGACAAAGCCACAGCTGACCTGATCATTTATGTCTCTGTGTCTGCTTGTACCGAGTCCTGCAAATAGATTTGTTCAGACACCCTGCAGCCCTGCCTTTGCTGTCTCCCAGTGTCATTTGCAGGTGTCTTGCCTGGTCACTGTTTGCTGTAGGCTGCTGTAGGAGATGGGGCTCTTCTGTCTGTGCTCTACATCCTTGTTTTCATGTTTGGAGAGCACAATAGTGTCTGGCTTTGCAGAGAGCAGAGTCCCATCTGGCTGAGCAGCTCAGCCCTGCAGCCAGTCTTTCAGCTTCTTCTCTCAAGGACTCAAAGATGTAAACAAATATATCTAATTATAACCTGCCTCTCGTAGCTGCTGCACCGGTCTCACAGCCCCAAGTATGACAGTGCCAAAACCTGGGCACAAGGTCACTGACCAGTGGCCTTTCTGGGCTGTGAACAGGGGTGGTTTTGCTTGCCCTCAGAACCTTGCTCCATGGAAAGGGCAAACATCATGAATTTGATGCCACAACTAGACACTTCCTCCTGAAGGGGAGGGGGAGGTGATAAAACAGTTCCCTGCATGCCAGGATGAGAAGTCCTTCCCTGCCTGTCTCTCCCTTGAACATCTGTCCCAGGTCAGGTCACTTGTCAGGTCAGAATGGGGAAGGGGAAGATTGTCCCTAAGTTTGTCAAACTCAAAAGAGCACTGGGAAGATGGTAGTGGGATATCAGTCACATCCTTCCTAGCCTGCAGGGAGGCCTGGAGAGACAGAAAGCTTCCAGACTCTGTCCTTTCCCTGAAAAGCTCGTTGTGTTTTGTGAGTTCCAGGCAGCCAGTGTCATCACCAAGTGGCACTGTCCCCTGTGTGCCAACAGCATCCTTCATGCCTTGGGCTGCACCATCACATACCAGAGACACTGTGCTTGAGGGAACTGGCAAGTCTCTGATGTTCAAGGGCTTTGTAGTGACTTCCTAGAGCACTGGAAAGGAAAAATAAATGCAAAATAGTGTATGATGTGTAAAAAGCATCGTGTCCTTAAGGTGGACCTAACTGAGCAGGAGAAGCAGAAGGTGAAACAGGTGGAAGCCCAGGGTTAAAAGATCCATAAAGCAAAATTCTTCTGTGTGATTTTGCAAAGCCGTGCACTAAACCTGAGGTTTGATACGTTAGTGATCTATGAAAGGCAAGCAAATGTTGCAGGGGAGCCACTGAGGTCAATCAAGACAAAAGAACCAAGGCAGGTGGCTTGGAGACCCTCTAGTGCTGCCTGAGCAGAGGGGATGGCAGAGACCAGGCAGAGATCAAAGGCAGAGTGTCATGGGGAAGGGAGAACTGAGTCCCCATGCCCTGGGCAGCACTCTGAATTGAGGACTGGCTGTTGCATCCCACTTACAGAGCAGTTCTCTGTGTAGCCACACTGAGAAATGGCAACAGAGATGGGATGGAGAAAACCAAAAAAACTGAGGCTTTTCTGCTGCCTTTGTATTCCTCGAAGGCTCAGCCCTGGTTTCATCCTCTGTCCAAGTCACCATCACCACAGGTGATGAAACCTGAGAGGTGCAGCTCAGGTAACAGTCACCCAAAACCCAGAGAGATGGTGCATGTCAATGATGGCTGGCCCAGAGCATAGCAATGGCAAGCATCTGTCTCCAGGTGCATGAGTAAGAGGGATGGAACAGGAGAATTCAAACCTTCCTTGGGTCTTTACATTCTCCTGGGAGATGATTGCTGTGGCTGAAGTGATTTAAAGGGTAACCAGGCTCCCCAGAGCAGACCCATTTGTGTGAACTCATCTGTAGACAGCTTTCCTTTTTTCCTTTCTCTCTCTCAGTGAAGCAAGCAGGATAACAGGATGGACTTCTGTCCTTCCCCAAAAGCACTCTGTCTGCACAGTGCTGAAAGCTGGTAGAAATCACTTCAAGATCTCATTTGGTAACTCCCAGATTGAGAGAAATCATTAACAGGGAGATTTTTCCAACCCACATTTGCATGCAGGAACATCCCTGTGGGAATTACCAGGGACAGGGTGACCCTGACTGGTTCCCTGTGAGCAGGCTGTGCCCCAGAGAATGAGGACAGGGACAGGACCTTGGGAGACTTCCTTGGCTTGGCTGTGTTTTTTTTGGTTGCCTCTAACCCAGCAAGCAGACACTGTGCCAGGCACTTGGTTGGAAGGTGCTGCAAACATCTGGGACATAGGGAATGGGCTCATCTGGTAGTGAAGGAGTGAAGTCCCATTTATGGGATGAAAACATTGCAGTGGGGAAGTAAGCAAGTAAGTGTGAGCCAGGGCCCTGCCAAATCATCCAGTCACTTCATCAGGCTTCAATCAGATGCCTGAGCTGCTTCTTTCCCAGCACAGGATGCTCATCCAGGCATTGAGTCCTCTTGCTGTGGACTCCTGGCATCAAACAGAGCCATTAAGCACAAGGAAAGGGAACATTGCCCAGGCCAGGCTGTGGTGAGGCAGTTGATCCATCATTTGCTTGGTCCCTGGATGGAGCAGGCTGTGCTTTTGAGAGAAGTGCATTTCCTTGCTGGGTCAGGCAGGATGGGCTGCTGCTGCTCGTGGTGAGTGCCTCCTCCCAGCCCTTGGGTCTGAGAGCTCTTGGGCAGCACTGGAGAGTGTCAGGGGCTGGCAGGGCTGAGGGCAGGGATGTGTGCCTTTGCTCCCTCTGCCAGCCTTAATGACTGAGCAGGGAGGAGAGGAAAGGCAGGATCTGCCAGGCTGAGCCAGGAGCTGGGCTGAATCCGTGCCACAGACCCTAGCTGTCTTCAGGCAGTATCATCCCTGCCTTTGTCTGCTTGCTAAATAATTGAGCAGATTTTCTATTAAGCCTCTTTCAGAGTGAGCTAATGGAGCAGTGTTGGCCAGAGCTGGTGTCAGGATCCTGGCGAGAGCGAGTGGCAGGGAAAGGGGTGAGGCCCAGAGGTGAGGCTGTGGTCCCCTGTGTGTGAGGGCATGCTGTAATTAGGACTGGCTTTGTGGGAAGTGAGTGGCCATGCTGAGGTGGAGATGAGCTGTGCTGTCCATCTTGGGGCAGGGCAGGGCCACTGCTCCTCGGGCTTCCCCGTGCTCCCTCCATCCCCTCAGAGGCAGGGAGGTGATGCTGTCAGGGTGAGGAGAGGGTTGGGACACATGCAAGGAGCCAGAGAACCAGTCTGTGAAGGACAAGCCCTAAAGGGCCTTCAAGGTGCATCTCCCAGGGACTTCTGAGTGAAGGAAGGAGAGGACAGAAGGAAAAGCACTGTTCTCACTGGGGATGTGGTGGTACTGGCCATCAAAGCACAGGGCAGGGATCCCGGACCAGAGACAACCGTGCTGAGCCAGTGGGATGCTGAGCAGGAGCCAGCAGCACCTGCCAGAAGCAGCACTGGGCTGGTGTGATGTTGGGATGTTTCTTTCTGGTGCTCTGCATTCCTCTCCTTTGCAAACTACAGATGGGTGCAGAGAGATGGGCTGGGAGGAGACAAAGGGGTTCCTGGGACAGAAGCAGCACACTGGTGAGCAGAAAGGTAAGGAGGCACAAGACTGGGTTGGAGAGGAAGGCTAAACAGACTGCTCAGTTGCTAAATGGTTTTGGGATCACCTCAACTGGAAAGCTCAGAAGATCCCAGTCTGCAGATTCCTAAATAGCCTGGCCATCCACCTGTGTGCTCATGTGCTGCTGGGGCCCTGGGGGCTTGGCTGGACCTGTGGACGTGGCAGTTTTCTGCATAGTTCTCACAAGTCTTTGTAATTACTGATGCCTTAAACACTAATGCTCCCTCAACAGTGTTGGTGAGCAAGCTGTGGTGGAAGGAGGGGCAGGAGTGGACATTTCATGGGCTACACAGTCTAAAGGAGACCTTGATACCTTGCTCTAAAAACCCAGAAAATGGGTGGTACTGCAGTTCTGCAGCGTGTAACATCGGGGTGGGTGTGAGCCAGAGCACAGAAGGATGATCAGCTCTGGCCTAGGTGTCCTGGTTAAAAAAGGAGTGTGGTCCATGTTTTTACAAGCTGCCACCTCCAAGTGCTACATCCTGTGTGATGGGGCTGCCAGGGCTGTGCTCTCCCAGCCCCTTGGGGCTGTCAGGCACATGCTGGGAGGCAGGAGCAGGCCTTGTGCTGGCCAGCACCAGGCTTTGCTGATCTGAGCTCTCTGGAAAGCTGTGAGCATCGTAAGGAAAGGATCTGGGCTCTGCTGTGTCCATCTTTGGTGACAGGAGGACAGGATGGGACTGGCATTCAGTGCACCCCCATTGTCCTGGCTTAGGTGTGAAGTGCCAGAGGAGTCAGGAGTCAGTGTTGGACACTGGTCCCCAAAGCTAGTCCTTATCCCAAAGCTAGTACTTATCCCAAAGCTAGTCCTTATCCCTGGGCTAGTCCTTATCCCAAAGCTAGTCCTTATCCCCACACACTCTGGCACAGGTCCCTGTGTGCCAGGCCCAGTGAGCTTTGTGCTGACCCATTACTTTGCCCTGCAGAGTCAGGGAGCAGGAGGGAGGTTTGGCAAGGAGCCAGGGGTGTAATGGTGGAGATGGCTGCCAAGAGAGGACAGTATATTCCTTGGGGAGCATCCATTAGGTTTCCCAGCTCCTGCCTGTCAGAGAAGCTTTGCTCCTGGCTGCTTTTCCTTGCTGAGATGTTCTGCCTTTCAGGCTGCTTAATGAACTGCTTTGACAGGTCAAACTGCCTCCCAGTGCTCATTGGATCAGCAGTGTGCTGTGGGATCCTTTCTGAGCATCAGGAACATGTGAAAAGCAGCAGCAGGACTTTCTGGGTAAAGGCAGAGGGATCCCTTGAGGGCACCATGGATACAAATCTCAGAGCAAGTCCCTGGAGAGCAAGCCTCAGCTTTCCTGCAGGGATAGGAGAATTGCAGCCAGCCTGGAACTCTCCTGTGCTTTTTCAGGCTGGTGTGTCCCTGGAAAGGCGCCTGGGAGCCTTTTTTGACACTCCCTGAGCTTTCCCCAGGCTTCAGTCATCCTCAGCTGAGGATGCAGGTTTGCAGGCACACTAATGCCTGGGAAGCTGGTGTTGGCAGTAGGGATGGGGAAGATTTTTAGGGAGACAGACAAGGATGGTGATAGTGTGTGATTAACACCCAGTGTGGCAGCTGGGGCCCAGAGCAGCACTTCACCTTTCCTTCTGGAGGAAGATAGCCTGCTTAGATATGGCACATGCTCTGGCATGGGCTTGGCACTGTCTCAGCAGGTGCAGGTGACACTTGGGTCAGTGCCCGTGTCTGGCTGGGACCTGGGTGCAGTCAGCTGGGTCTCTTCTCTTTCCCAGACATTCCCAGGTCAAATTCAAACCTTTTCCTTCCCGTGGGATCCTTTGCCTGGAGGCAAAGCCAGGGGTGATGGCAGCACCTCAGCTCCACCCTCAAGGTGCCGCTCACCTCGGTGTCCGACACCTCGTCACCCCCTGGCAGCCCCCGGTGCGGCCGGCGCGGCGTCCTGGGCCCGTCAGGACACTGCTGTAACACGAGGTGACAGGGCCAGCGGTGGCGGGCGTGGGGCAGCCGGGGCACAGGCCAGCGGGGGGGGCTGTCGCTGTGCATCCGTCACCTCGGCCAGCCGCGGGGCACGGAGCGCACCGAGCTGCGCAAGGGCAGGAGCGGCGCTGGGGAGCCCGGCTGTCTCGGGAGAGCTGCTCTCCCAAACACTCGGCTCTCCTTGGGTGGGGGGGTATCGACAATTTATTTGGGCACAAAGCTGAGTTTTTGCTGGGAGAAAAAAAAAAGGCTGCTTGTTTCCTGGCCAGAGATGTTGAAAGGATGTGTGCTAGTGTGATCCCGATGTTCTTCCCCTCCCACCAGTCACAGGGCTGCTCAGCCGTGGGAAGGGACTGCAGCTCTCTGAAGGGTCCTGGTCCCCAGGATGGCTGAGCTGTGCTCCTGCCCACAGCCAATAGCCCCGGCCTCCCTTGTGCTGCATGTGGTGGCCACATGCTCCTGCTCCAGCTGTGGATGGGATACCGGTGACTGGCAGATGGGTAGGGATACCCTTACCCCTCTGTGGGATCAGACAGGCATTTTGGGGGGGCAGAACCAGTCCCTGATTCAGGAAGAGGCAAGGGTGGGTGCCAGGGAAGGCAGCACAGCTGAAACAAGTTGGGGGCTCCATCTGCAGGGCACACCAGGACCAAGCCATGGCAGTGCCATCCCATCCCTGGCAGTGCCTTTCCCCTGCATCTAAACTCTGCTTGTTCCTTTCGGGGTCTGGCTGTGCCCTCGTGTCAGTCAGTGCTGCTCCTTCCCCAGCTCCCAGGCATCATTTTGGGGACCTGCCCTCCCAAGGACAGACTACTGGATGCTTCTCTTTCACCAGCACCAGGCCACCAGCACATTTAGCCCCCTTGATGAGGCCAGCTGAAGGCCGTGTGATGGGAACAGAGGCTGTCAGTCCAGTGCAGATTGCCTGGCTCTGTCTGCTGGGCCTGCAGCTCCCTCAGAGCTCAGCCTCCCACCGCCGTGCCCGTGAGCCGCAGGGTGGCTGCACACTGCTGCAAGGGCAAGGAGACACTCAGCCCGGCGTGAGCTTAAAAAAATAGGCATTTTTATTCCAATGGAACTAGGGAATTACGACCCAGGAGAGGGGAGGATTACTCACATTTATCGATAGGCTGATTAGGTTACTGCCTAAATAGCTGTGCTGGAGCAGCGCGTGTCCGCCTCAAGGAGAAGCAGCGAAGGAGCGCATGGTGCATCGGAGACCTCAGTGTCCTTGGTGGCATGGGGAGCTCTGAGCAATGCGGGCTGGGCCGCTGTGTCTCATCACCTAATCCTGCCTTGGTGATTTACAGCTTCTCGGGAGGCAAAAGCTTGTAAGGTTTGCTTGGCTGCGTGGCTGGTCAGGCGCTGAGCTGCGTCCCTCCTGCATGGCCACATCTGGGGAGGGGTGTGTGCTCTCCCCATTTGTGACGGGGTCACAGCCCCCTGCTCCCAACCATGGCGTGCTGATGTGCTGAGAGAGGACAGTGGCACTGCCATTCCTGAGGACCCTGGCATGAGCCAGGGCTGTCCCACTTGTCACAGCTATTCCATGGCCTGGGAGGTCTGTGGCAGTGGTGTCAGGTTGGGCATCTCATGCCTGAGGACATGGCAGACCCCCAGGCCTGGTGTCACATTAGGGAGGGTGGGTGCCCAAATGAAGGGGTGTTTCTCCAGCATGCTGGGTTCATCAGCGTTACCTGGGTGCTAACAATGCCATTGCCAGCGGAGAATGCAAGGCGCTCTTGCTGGGCCCCAGTGTGCCTGTGGCCCAAAACCCACCAGGGCCCGTGGCTGAAGCGGCTGTGGGTGATGTCGATCACTCCCGTGGGTTGTGGTCGAGCTAGGAACTCAGGATGCCCAATGATCCTGTTCCAGCAGCGATGGAGGAGACCAGCTCTGCTCCCAGCTCTGTCCCACTAAGACACAATGGGGGTGTCAGAAAAGACAGAGCTGATGGACTCCGAGTCCGACTTGAGCTGCAGGACCTTGGGGTGCTTGGGGTCGGGGAAGTCCTCACCGAGGGCCAGGCGGATCTTGCCGTTCTGTGTCTCCCTGATGGGCTCCAGGAAGACGACGTGTTTGTTGGCGCTGGCTTTGCGGTTCGGCCCGTCAGTGGCAGGGGGAGTGGTGCTGAGGATGGAGGACTGGGCGCTGCACTCCTGCGGGGGGCTGAGCGGGGCCGGCTTCTTGCAGCAGCCCAGGCAGCGGCACGGCGTGAGGTACAAGTAGATGATCACCAGCACCAGGCTCACAATGCAGCCCAGCAGGGTCGTGAGGCCGGTGCTGAAGGTCTCCCCAGCTGCCTTGGGGTAGAGGACGGTCACGTTGAACTCGCACATCCTGCTGAAGTTGTAGGGGCCGTTCATGGCCAAGCCTACGTAGACCCCCGAGAGCCAGGGCTTGGCTACGGCGATCCTCAGGCTGCCATTGCCATAGACCTCCAGGGAGCCATTGCTGTTCCCTGGGTGTTTGATGGGCTCGTGGTGAGGGGTGATCCACATGTAGGTGGTGGCTGCCTGCGGCAGGCTGGTGTTACTGGTGTTACAGGTGAGCAGGATGGGCTGGCTCACCATCACCTCCAAGTGCGAGAGGTGCGCGTCCTGGGCGCTCGCCGAGCAGTTCTCAAACATGTGGCTGTGTTTGAGGAACTTGATCAGGGACCGGGGCACGTCGTCAGACACCTTGCAGGTGTGCTCCTCAGAGAAATCTTTCACGGAGCTGAAACCTCGCTGATTCCAGCGCTGAAGCATCAGGTAGAGCGGGCAGCTGCACCTGATGGGGTTGTTGTGCAGGTACAAGCCATTGCCAATGTTTTCAGGCAGAGCTGCCAGCACCTCCACGGGGATGCTGCTCAGGTTGTTGGAGGAGAGGTCCAGCGTGCGGAGGTTGTAGATTCCCAGCCCCTGCACGGCGTGGAAGGGGAAGGCGGTCAGGTTGTTCCAGCTCAGGTAGACTTTGCGCAGATCGCTCAGCTTGGCAAAGGCATTTTCATCCACCCGCGTGATGTGGTTGTTGTAGAGCAGCAGCTCCTCCAGGCTCACCAGCGCCTCGAAGTAGTGCCTCTTCACGGCTTGCAGGTGGTTGGAGGACATGTCCAGGTGCCGCAGGAAGGAGGCGTTGTGGAAAGCCCGCGGAGGAAGGTCCCGGATCTGGTTGTGGTTGACGTGCAGGGCCTCGAGGTGCGGGAGGGCGGCCAGCCAGTGGTCGTGGAGCTGGGTGAGGGCATTGTGGCTGAGGTCCAGCGTGGTGGTGGTGGGCGGCAGTGCCTGGGGCACCCGCTGCAGCATCCGCCGGCTGCAGCTCAGCAGGTCGGAGGTGCAGATGCAGGCGTCGGGGCAGCGGTGGGGCTGCGGGGAGGTTCGGGGGGTGCACAGCTGGAGCAACAGCAGGAACAGCTTTGCAACCCGCGGCCAGACCGGGTCCGCGGTCACCAGCGAGGACATTGTGGCGGGCAGGAGCCTTTGTACAGCCCGGCGGCACAGCCAGGCTCGATGAGACGCGACAAAAAATCTGCCGCCGTTTCTCGTCTCTCCCCCGGTGCCGGCTTGGCTCTACCAAGCATCCACAGACGCCCTTTTGCACCCCGGAAAAGAGGATCCCGATTCCAGCCGCGGGGGTTTTTGAAAAGACCCAAAGGGCGGCATCGCCCTGCCCGGCTCTGCCGCGACTCACCCGAGGTTGCCTCGTACCTGTGCTCCGGCCGGCCGGGGGCTGCCGGCGGTCGGGTGGGCGCCGGCGATCAGCATCAGGCGGCTGAGGCGCTGGGGCGCTCCGGGGCTGTATGTCGGGCTGGGCGGGCGCCTCGCTGCTTCCTGGAGCTGCTCATCCCTTAGAGTGCGAAGTTTCTCAGTGCTCAGCGCCGCCGGGGCACATCCGCACGCTGCGACCTCCGGGGAGCCTCGTCCGGCTCCCTCCCGGGCAGCGTCTCCGAGAGCCGGGCGCGCTCCGGGAGCGCGGTCCCGCTCCTGCCCCTATTTACGGGCGGGCGGTGCGCGGCGAGGGGGCCGGGCGGGATCCCATTGGCCCCGGCGCGGGGAGTGGTGGCCGCGGCGGTGGCCCCAGCCCGGTCCGTGTCCCCGTCCCTGGCCAGGGCCCTCCCTGCCAGTGGGCAGAGCGATGCGCAGCCAGCACCGACCCTTGCGCGGTCGCTGGTCCCCAGGGGAGCTCAGGACCACTTGGGCCGTACCGGTGTGCAGCCGCCGGAGAGGCGCGACCGGCTGTCATCCATAAAGCAGCTGCTCCGCCACTGCCCAGCCTCTGGCAGAATGCTGGATAAACCCGTCACCTCTGGGAGCCCCTCGTCTCACATCCTGTACCCAGGCTGGGAGTGGGGATGGCGGTCACCCCCCGGTGCTGCTTCTCTCCCAGCCGCGGTCCTTCTGCTGCCCTAATCCTCAGCACCCCACGAGCTGGGACCCCCCAGCATCCCCGGCCCTGGGGTGAGCAGGGGGGCTGAGCCCGGTGGGGTCCGCACGGCAGAGGAGGTGCCGCGGGCTGCTGGCAGGGAAGGAGTGGCCATAGGGTGAAGGACACGCAGGAATGTCATTATCCAGAGCTCAGGCGGTTTAGTGGGAAGAGGAGATCTGGGGAATTGGTTTCCATTAGGGCAGCAAAAAGCTAATTTGGCGGCTGCTGCGAGTCAAGAGGCTGTTAACCCCCTGTGCCCCGGCTAAGCCTGAGCTGACTGGCTTCTCCCTTGCCCCTCCTGCCCTGGGCCAGCCCACGGAGCCAGCTCTGCTCCTTGCCAGGGGCTGTTACCAGGCCACGGCACTGGTGCCCAAGGGAGACACTCATTAAGGCGACCTTCCTCCGTGCTGCCTGTGCCAACGAAGCCAGGGAGGGCCACGACTTCTCCCTCCTGCCTTTTGGGGGCACCTGCTTGTCCTGAGCTGTCCTGTTGGTGCAGGAGAGCCCCAGCCCCCGGCGTGAGGCTCTGCAGAGCATCTCCCCTGAGGTGCTGTGACCAAGGGCAGCGCTGGATGCTTCAGCCACCCTGCAGCAACCCAGGCTCAGGCACTGGCCCAAGGGCTGCAGCCTCAGCAAGTGCTGAATGAAGCACTGCATCGATCCCCGGAGCCTCCGAGTCGGGGTGGCAGAGGAGGAGGAGGAGGAGAAGGAGGAGGAGGAGGAGGAGGAGGAGGAGAAGGAGGAGGATGGCTGCTGCTCTTTGGCTGCATTTGAGCATGTTCCCCTGGACTGGGGGGACACCAGCTGGGGATGCTGGTGTGGGAGCACGGGGGCTGAGGTGTGTGTCCCTTGGCAGGACCGAGCGTGCGACGGCGGTGCTGCTGGCAGATCCCTGCTTCCAGCTGCGCTCCATCCAGTACCTGCTGGGCCACGCCGAGCCCTCGGCCCTGGCAGCAGCCGCCCCGGCCGCGGACAAGCGCCACTTCTCCCTGCACACCTGTAAGTGTTGGCACTGCCCTGGGAGCTGGGCCATGCTCACCACCCACCCACCCACAGCTGGGGAGGGAAGGAGGGAGGGATGGGGCTGCTGGTGGTGTCTGTGTCCTCTGCAATGTCCCAGCCCTTTTAGTCCTGGGGACAGGTGTCCATGCCCTCCTCCACCACCCCAGCAGCAGCACTTTGGATGGGGATGTATCCAGCGCCAGCCAGTACTTCTGCCCTTCTCAGTGCCCAGTGCTCCCTGCCCTGGCTGCTCCCCAAGGGTAGCTGCAGCCCCTGGGCATCACTCAGCAGCCTCAGGACAGCCTGAGGGTCCCATCCACCCCACACACACCCAGTTTGCCCCCTCAGACACAGAGTACATCAGTACTGAGGAGCTGGCGAAGGTGGAAAAGATGCTGAACCATCTGAGTGAGGAGTTCAAGCAGGCAGCTGCTACCACATTGGTGAGTCTCCCCCTGCCCCGGCCCTGTCCCAGTCCTTGACAGCAGGCCTGGGACACGGGACTTTGGATGCCACCACTAACTGCCTGGTGACCCCCACAGCCCACCAGCGAGGAAGACCTATGTCCCATCTGCTACGCACACCCCATCTCGGCCATCTTCAGGCCCTGCTCCCACAAGTCATGCAAGTGAGTAGCTCCCATGTCTGACCTCCACCAGGATGACTGTCAGCCCCTGGCCCTGCCCTGTGCTGTGTGTGTGGGGGCTGATGCTCTTTCCTCCTCTGTCCCAGAGCCTGCATCAACCAGCACCTGATGAACAACAAGGACTGCTTCTTCTGTAAGGCCACCATCACAGGAGTGGACGACTTCACCAAGCCAGCCAGCTCATAAAGCCCAGCCCCACACCACGGGCTCCCCCAGCTGAGCAGGGCAGCCCCCCTGCCTCACGCTGGCCTCTCCCCAAACGCTTGCCCTGCTCGGGGCTGTGGGACCCTCCCCCAGAGGGTCAGGACCCAGCACGGGGCAGCAGCGTGGGGCGGGAGGGCTGCAGGGTGGGAGAGGCCAGTGCCAGCAGCCCCGTGGGCCGTTCTCAGGGAGGGGAGCCCAAGGCCTCGGCTCTGCAGCAGCGCTGGGAACACACGGCAGCCCCGGGGCCAGGGCAGGGGGCGGAGCTGGGCGTTCCTTCGGGCTGTTAACTTGCCCCTGGCTGAGGGCTGACTTCATGAAAAGGAGCATTAAATTATTCTTCCTTATGTGGTGCCCTGAAAGATGGGAAGGGGAAGCCCCCTGGTGTTGGGGCCACACTCAGGTGATGCTTAACAGTAAATGGAAATATAAATATTTAATCCAAGGAGAGCTGGGAGCAGAGGGCCTGCTGGAGGCTGCTACATGATGATGCGTGGCTCTGGCACGGACTCGGCGATGGATTTGTGTGGCAGCACGTTGGCCCCGTTGAGGTAGAGCTCGTCGTTGACAATGACATCCTCGCCCAGCACAGTCACGTTCTCCATGCGCACCTGCCCCAGAGAGGCCCTGTCACACCCCCTGTCGGGCCCCAGTGCCAGGCACCTGCAGGGACTCATCCCTGCAGCTGCAGCCCGAGAAGGTGGGAGGGCAAGAGCTGAGTCCTGATCCCCCACAAGGGCACCCGTGTCCTCACCCACTGGCCCACGGAGCAGCTCCAGCCCACGATGCAGGACTCCAGCCAGGAATGGGAGCGGATGCGGGCCCCTTCCAGCACAGTGCAGCGTTTGATGCGCACCCCGTCCTCCACCACCACGCCGGCCCCAATGGTCACGTTGGGGCCGATGACACAGTTTGCCCCGATCTTGGCACTGGGGTCCTGGAAGGAAGAGGGTCCATGCCAGGGTTGGGAGGGCAGACAGCTCTTGGCATAGCCCATGCCGCTTGGCCAGCCAGGAAAGAGGAGGGCACAGCTTGAGGATGGCAGCGAGGACAGCGGCGGGACAATGCAGAGAGCTCATGGCGTGCCCAGGGCTGGTGTGTGCTGGGGACTGGCACTTACCACCAGCACATTCCCCACGACACCGGGCCCCGAGTGCAGCTTCTCGGGGTGCTGAGCCCGCAGCGCCTGCAGGTACATGCACATGCCCGTAAGGAAGTCCTTTGGCTGCCCAATGTCCATCCAGAAGCCTGTGGGGACAGAGCCACGGTGACAGCCCCCAGCGTGAGGGTGGCAGTGCAGGCGAGACCCCCAGTGCTGCCTGCGCCATGCACAGAGCCTTACCCTGTAGCTCCATGGCGTAGAGCTGCCCATCCTGTGCCATGGCTGGGAAGATCTCCTTCTCGATGGAGGTGGGGCGCAGCTGCGGGGACAGGGCGCAAGGCTGAGCGGAGGGCACAGCCCCTCAGCCTGGCTCAGCCTGGCACCCCGGCTCATACCTGGATGCGTTGCAAGATGCCAGGGTTAAATATGTAGAGCCCAGCGTTGATCTTGTTGGACACAAAGACGCGCGGCTTCTCCACGAAGCGGCAGATGCGGCCGGTGTCGGCCTCGCACACCACCACGCCGTACTTGGCCGGCTCCTCCACGCGGGTCACCACCAGCGAGCCCTCTCCGCCGTGCTGCCGGTGGAAACGGGCCAGCGCCGCGAAGGGGAACTCGCAGATCACGTCGCTGTTGAGGACAAAGAAGGGCTCCCCGTCCTCGGACAGCAGGTCCCGCGCCAGCGCCAGCGGCCCCGCTGCGCGGCCGTGGTTAACGCCGCAGGGACGTGGTAAGCACAGCGCCCGGGTCCTGCTGGCCCCACCTCTGCCCGTCCCAGCATCCCTCCCCAGTCCCTCTGCATCCTCACCCGGCCCGCTGTACCTGGTCCTGCCCACGTCCATCCTGGCACACCCCTCCCGACCCCTGCTCCTCCCGGCCCTACCCATCCATACCCACCCTAATGCCCCCGGTGCCCCCCGCACAGCGTCCCTAGCCGTGCCCTATCCATCCCGCTGTCCCCACGCTGCTGTCCCTGGATTTCCTCCATCCCGCCTGCGCCCGCCCGCCAGCCCCAAGCCCCTGCCCGAATCCTACCTGTGCCCAGCGGCTCCTTCTCGTGGGACATGGAGATGCGGATGCCGAGCTGCGGGCACAGGGTGAGCGGCGGGACAGGCCGGGTTACGGGGAGAGGCGGGGGAAGGCGGAAGGGCCCTTACCCGTTGTTCCTGCTCGCGCATGGCGGCCTCCAGCGCGTCCGACATGTAGCTCACCGCCAGCACCACATGGCTGACGCCCGCCTGCGGGAGCGCGGGTCAGCCGGCGGCGGGGCGGCCCCCGCGCCCCCCGCGCCCCGCGCCCCCACCTGCCGGAGAGCCTCCAGCTGGTGGAGCAGCACCGCCTTGTTGCAGAACTCCACCAGCGGCTTCGGCCGGCTCAGGGTCAGCGGCCGCAGCCGCGTCCCGAAGCCGCCAACCAGGATCAGCGCCCGCATCCCGCGCCTCCCGCGTCTCACGCCAGCGGCCGCACCGACACGTCAGCGCCGGGCGCGTCACCGCCGCGCCGCGCCGCCCGCCCGGGCCCTGCCTCCCGCCCGGCTCCGACACACTGCCCGCCCCCGACACACAGCCCGCCCGGGCCCTGCCTCCCGCCCGCCCCCGACACACAGCCCGCCCGGGCCCTGCCTCCCGCCCGGGCCCTGCCTCCCGCCCGGGCCCTGCCTCCCGCCCGGCTCCGACACACCGCCGCGCCGCGCCGCCCGCCCGGGCCCTGCCTCCCACCCGGGCCCTGCCTCCCGCCCGGCTCCGACACACTGCCCGCCCCCGATACACCGCCCCGCCCGGGCCCTGCCTCCCGCCCGGCTCCGACACACCGCCCCGCCCGGGCCCTGCCTCCCGCCCGGCTCCGACACACCGCCCCGCCCGGGCCCTGCCTCCCGCCCGGCTCCGACACACCGCCTCGGCCCTGCCTCCCGCCCGGCTCCGACACACCGCCCCCGACACACAGCCCGCCCGGGCCCTGCCTCCCGCCCGGCTCCGACACACCGCCCGCCCCCGACACACAGCCCGCCCGGGCCCTGCCTCCCGCCCGGCTCCGACACACCGCCTCGGCCCTGCCTCCCGCCCGGCTCCTACCGCCCGCCCCCGACACACAGCCCGCCCGGGTCCTACCGCTCGCCCGCATCTCAGTGCCCGCCCCGCACACTCCCCCGCCCAGCCAGGGCTTAAGGCCCGCCCGGCTGCCACTGCCGTACGGCCAGGTCGTTGCTGCAGCCACCGCCCCTTGCCCGGGGCCGGGGCTCCCTCGGGACGCAGCAGCGACGGGGCGACCCCGATGAGAAGAGAGCAGCGGCCACAGCCGCAGCGGGCGGGGAGGTTCATCCGAGCCCCCTAAACCCCGTCCCCAAGGCTCAGACGGTGGGAGAGGCAGGCACGGCACACCACGGACAAAAACAGATCCTTTAATGGTTTTTGGTTCTCTGTGAAGCACAAACAAGGTGGTTATTCATGTAAAAACAAACGGGGCCAAGGCTATGTACAAGCTGTGGAGTCCCACCGCGGTGGTCTGAAGGGGGGAGGCGGCTCCCACTGAGCACCGGCAGCGTGGCCCGTCCATCACGGCCCAGTGAGGTGGCGAAGAGCGAGAATGAGCGCGGGGGGACAGCAAGGGGCTCTCCCGGAGGTGCGGCCTGACCCGCCCGAGAACACCCCACAGGGACAAGGACATGCAGAGGTGGGCAGCGATGGGCCACGCTGGGGCAGGGCCAGGGAATAATACGGCTGTCGAGGGTACCTACAGCCCAGCACTCACCCAGCGTCACTCCCTCCTGCAAACCTGCTCCCTGAAATCCTGCGAGTCCTGCAAGGCAGGGACCTGCAGGAGTGATGAAGTAACCCAGCGCAGGGCAGCGTGCCATGCATGAAGGTCCTTGTCCACAGAGTGGGAGGGAAGCAGTGGCTTGGGCAAGCTTTGAGGAGCTGGCAGACAGGCAGAGAAGTGGGCAGCTCTCCTGTCCCCTTCCACACCAGTGCCACAGAGCTGTGCCTGCTGTGGCAGCCCTGCTTTCCCAGCGGTGTCTGCGCACATGGAGGCAGCACATGCGACATGCGAGTATTCCCCAAACAAGCTTTCCTGAAGTAGTTAAAAAAAACCCGCAACCCTGGCCTTGTGGGTACCCAGGGTAATGGTAACATCATGGAATAAGTCAGTGAGAGCAGGAGGGAGCAGCCAGGGCCCTAGCACAGAAACAGGAGCTGAGGTGGAGCAGGGTTCAGTTGGGTACCACCAGGCCACAGTATCAAATGTTAATTCCTCATCAAAGGAGGCTGGGGGACATTGATTTTGGGAGACACTGATTCCGTGAAGCAAAGCTGAACAGTCAGGCAGTGGTACTCAACAGTCAAGACACTCACTGCTCAGCTAGGTCACCCCTCACCTGGTCCCTGGAGACCCCTGGGGAGGAGATGGGGATCAGCCCTAAGCCTCAGCCTCCCCTTCCACCACCCCCAGACCTGTTGGAAGAGCAGGGCCTGGGGGCAGAGGGTCCCCGGGGGAAGAGGGCAGCTTTGTGCTGGAGGGACATACTCTGTACTTTACAGGAGGGGAAGGGTTGAAATGGTCCAAAATGCCCCGCTGCACAGCTGGGGTCATGTTAACTGCTACAGATACTATTGCTAGCCCATGAGCTGAGTGCTTGCAAGTCAGTGGTCCAGGGCAGAGTCACTCCTGCAGAGCCCTGGGCCTGCCCATGCCATGCCATCAGGGAGTGAGCAGACCCCAGGTTCGAGCACAGCTCCACATGCGTGGCATTCCCTCCAGGCCACAGCTCTGCCAGGGACTGCATCTGGTCATTTCATTTCCGTGTTTGGGGTGGCTACTCACAGTGCCCAAACAGCAGAAATAGGCAGCATCAAAAGCAAAGCCCCATTGGCAAAACCCAGGGCAGAGCCAGTAACCGAACACAGGGACTGGCATCTGACTTCTCACCAGTGGCCCCAAAGACGCTGCCAAACCGTCAGGTGAGCGCCCTTTCCAAACAACTCAGCAGAAATTCAAAGGAGAAGCTCCTGAGGCAAGGAGGCTCCTCACACCAGAGCTCCAGCCTCGTCAAGAGCCCTGGGCTCTCCTGTTTTCTCTTCCCTATGTCCAGTTCCTCCCTTCAGAACGTACATGTGACGAGCAAAGAACTGGGACACCTGACACCCAGCAGGCATCTACAAAGCCTCCTCCAGAAGGCAGAGCAAGTGCGGTCAGAACTATCCGGTCAGCACGAGGAGTTCTTCCATCCTGCCTCACCTCAGCTCTTCTATCCAAGTACATTTAAAAAACAACGGAGCGATAGAGTTATTTAAAACCAAATTTGTCTGTGTTTTTCCTGTGGGAGTGGGTGGTCTTGTCTGCTCCTGCCACCAGGACAAGAATAAGAGGCCACAGCCCAGGGGCTACTGGTTTTCCTCACGCATCTGTTCCATGATGTTGATGAGGCTTTCCAGCCCGAACACGTAGCCCATGTCGGGTCCGTCGTGCACGGTGGGGTCATCTCGGAAGCCTTTGAAGGTGCTGTGTGCAAAGTCAATCATGCGCACGTCCACCTTGGGCTGGGCCGAGGAGCCGGGCTCCGAGCTGCCGCTGTCCTGGAGGCTCTCCGGGACGGAGCCCTCCACCCGCTTCAGGCGCGCCTCCGGCCGGCGCTCCACAAAGGTCCCCGCCCGGCTGTCCTGCCCGTCGTAGATGATGAGGAGGGAGCTGGAGTAGAAGCGGTAGGAGGCCTGTCTCTCCAGGACGGCCTTCAGGCTGCGCAGCTTGGCGAGGACAGGCTCAAAGAGGTCCTTGCGCAGCTCGATGCCGTTGTGCAGGTACTGGTAGAGGGCGTTGCGGAAGCCTTCGATGGAAAGGCCGCGCCCGTAGTATTTATTCCTGCATAAGTAATGCCCCGTGTCCAGCTGATAGACCTGGAACACCAAAGGAAATGCACATCAAGTGGGAGCAACAGGCTAAGGCAGAGAGCAGAGAGCCCTGAGCTGTCCTGCACTGTTCAGGGAGAACTCATCCTATCCCCATAATGATTGAGTGGGGGTAGGACACAGCTCTGCCTGTTCCCTGAATCCCAAAGCAGCTCGTGGGTGCAGCCCAGGGGCACACTCAGGATGCCTGAGCACTGGTTCTCTTCCAGGACACCCAAATGGAGCTCACCAGTTCCAGTGTCCCAAAAGCCATGACACAACTGACCCGAAGAGTTAAAAAGCCACAACTCAACTGAGTCGCTGTAACTGAGTTACAGCAACTCAGACAATCCTCTGGCAGCAGGAGCTGCCGACATCTACTGCCATTATGTGGCAAGTGATTAACGAGGAGCCCTCATTACATCAGAGTCTGTGGGCAGAGATCTGGGTTACAGGACCTGGTTCCTTCAGCAAGTAGGGAAAGGAGTGATTATTGCACAGCAGCAAAGCCTCGTGCACAGGGCCCAGGCACAGCAGAGCAACTTTTCAACAATCAGTGCAGTACAGAAGGAAATGTCAGACACCTCCATTCACAGGCACTGTGATTCTGGCTGAACACTAAGCCACAAAAATAATTTTATTAGAAAATTCCCTAATTGTCTGTGAACAAAAGAGCTCTGGACAAAGCAGGCCCTCCCAGGAGAAGCAGGTTCCTTTGTTTTAGGCTTAGAAATGAAGACAAAAATAGCATGAATGCTGATACCTACCTGCAGTGGGAGGTTCAAATTCAGTGCTCAGCAGAAAAACACTAACTGGGAGGCTTAATGGAGCTGTGAAAAGGAAGGTGCAGCACCTGCAGCCTGGGGGATCCCTACCTGCATCCCACACACACGCACACCCAAGGTGGCAGAAGTGCTCTGTTCACACTTCTTCATCTGCCGAGCAGCCTTCTCCTCAGAGGCATCATCTCCGTGCTGTCTGGTCCCCATCTTCAGATCAAGCACACAGGGGAGCTTGAAGTGATGCACCACGTTCTCCAGCAACAGGAACTCTGGGATATGTGTCAAGGAGAGCTCACTCACCAGAGACACCCCAGGGCCACCACAGACAGGGATTTGGGCCAGCAGGAGATAGGTACAAACAAACAGGTACCAAAGAACAGTGACAAACGGCTTGGTGAGTTGAAGAAAAGGACAAAACCCAAACAGTGGACAGAGGCTTTGACAGCTGGTAGAAAAAAACATCCTAGAAAGTGGCATGGCCAACAGCAGGAAGGTCACATGCAATTGTACTGGAAATTCAGAGGGGAAACTGAAGAGCAGAACACTGGTGACAGGAAGCACATAGTATGCCAGTAGGAATTACTGATCCATTAAGAGAGAGCTTAAAGTCTAATCAAATTAACCACTTGACCATATGGATAAACAATACAAAGCCCACAGACTGAAAATTCAAGGATCAAGCAATGGCAGGTCCAGAACAGCAGCACTGCCAAGACACAGGGGGGAACAGGGGAGGTGACAAAGCCAGGAAACAGAACTGTAACAGGAGCTCTCTGTCACCAGCACACAATGGGCAACCTCCTACACTGGGGCACAGCACTGAGAACACACCCCAGGCACTCTGTACAGCAACTTGTTCTAAAAGGAAGGAAAAAAACCACCCCAAAAGTTTGCCCTAAGGAGTCCCACAGGGCACAGATCAACACTGAAGTGTAAACATTACATTCAGATGTAAACACTGAAATGGCAACCAGAGCACAGCTGGATTAAATGTGCAAGAGAGAAACTGTGTTTGGTTTAGAAAGAGGAACTGCATAAAAATAAGGAAATGTGCTTAAAAAGGAGAGGGCAGCCAAAGAGAACAACTTCTCTGCAAGTGATGCAAGCTATTTAAAAATAAAATCTGGAGTCTCCAAGCACACACTTGGGAACTGGTGAAGGAAGCCCACGCAGTTAAAATGATGGAGAATACACCTATTAAAAGTAAGTTTGTTTCTATGTGAGGAAAACAGAATCCAGGTGAAACAAAATAACCCCACAAGCTGGCACGTTCAACAAAAGCAGGAGGAGTCATCTGTGAAGGCACAGAAAACAAACCTCTTCAACCACATGAAAAAGTCAGACTGCCTGGAAGTGGAACAAGATCTTTAGGGTCCCTTCCAATCCAAATCATTCTATGATTCATTAGTGTCACCATATTGGAAGCAGGAAGGAACAGCAAAAAGAACACGCAGCTCAACTGTGGTTGAAGACAGAAATGCCAAGGGAAACACAGGCCTGGCTGCCTCAGGCACAGATGGGTACGGCCAGGGCAGCAGCAGCAGCCTGACACAGCCAGCCGTGCCCCCAAAGGATACTGTACAGCTTCCGCTCCTTGGACTCGGACCGCATGCGGCTCAGCTGCTGCTTGTGGCAGCGCAGGCTCCAGGGGTTGTAGCTGATCTTCTCAGAGCTCAGGCCACTGTTCCCATCCAACATCTGAAATGGAACATCTGAGTGGATGTGCAAGTCCACCCTGGGACTCTTCGTTTCCTGGATGCTGCTGGTGTAAAGACAGAACAAACCTGCCTGTTAGAATCCATCAGCGCTTCACACACAACTGTCACATCCTTCCCTGCCATACAACCATCTCCTGCTCCTTCTCCTGCTGCACACAAAGCAAGTCTTCTTAAATGAAAATCCTCACCAATACCCTGGGCTGTGGACCCATGCACCAGGATCTGGTCTATTTAATATCTCTGCTAACAGAGCAAACAGGAACACTTGTTCCTCTGGAAGGTCTGGCTGGGGTGAGGAGGTAGAGGACCCATACTCTAAATAACCTGGGAAGAAACCCCTGGGTTAATAATCAGGTGGACTGAAGAGTGTCCAAATCTGCTCTGTATGCTTTGGTTCCACATCTGATACACCACCAACAGCTATCCAGTGCCAGAAGCAATTCATGTGGGTGAATTGGTCCTGAACTCAGTAAAACTCCTGACACAGTCTGCAATGCCAAAATGTGCTGGGCTAGCAAGTGCACAACAGCCTGGCCACCTTAAGGAATTGCAGAACATCCTCAACGAAAGGAGTAAGGATGAGAGATGTCCCAGTACTCGTGCTGTCACTGGGCTCTCTGAGCTTTACCTTTCACTGCTGTCACTGGCCAGGCCAGGCCTCTCCTCCTTGTGCTCGGTGCCGCTGCTTGATCTGTGAAGGCTCCGGCGCGAGTGCTTGCGCCGTGGCTGGTCCCTCTCTGGGAGATCATCCTGCTCCAGAGCCTCGTTCTCCACATAGGGATAGGCCACCAGGTTAATGTAGCCATCACTGTCTCCCTCAAAGCAGACAGATACCACACCTGCCAAGGAGAAGTAACATGTCAATTCTCCCAGAGGAGGGAATAGGCAGCCATCAACCAAATGTTCTGCAGGAGAGAGGAAAATGCAGCTCACAGAGAAGCAAAGCAAACCCAGAGCAATGAAAGAGGGGGAAGCTCTGCCACCGCAGGAAATAAGGACAAAAGTGCAGCTGGTAGGCTGAGGGTGTGATTTATTTCCTTCCTTCAGTCTTGCAGCAAATGTCGTCAAACTGGAGAGAGTCAAGTACAGTCTGCCAAGATGCTGAGGGGAGCAAAGCATGTGAAATAATATCTCATTTGTTTGGGTAAGTACCTACGTCCTGCAGAAGCATTCCTGCTGTTGACAGGGACATCACTGGCCAAGCAGGACTGTGCTTTCTCTGCTAAAGGAGCTTTACAGCATCAGAGTGATGAAGTACTGAGCCCTGAGGCTGAGGTGACACCTGCCATTGTTATCACAAGTCAGCCAGTCTCACAAAAAAGGGACCTGCAAGGGCCCAGGGCTTCCTAGCAATGAAAACAGGGGCCCTGGAAGCATAACTACCTCTGCCAAGTGCAGGCAAGCAGGACCATGTGTATCCTGTCCAGTTTTACCTTCTGAAGGCTCCTGGAAAGCATCACAGTCCAAGGGAAGTTATAGATCTTCCACAGCACAGACCCAGAATGTATCTGGCCAGCCACAGAGCAGGTCCACTGACACTTCCAGTTAGGGCTGACATCTTAATTTCTGGGATTGCCCCAGTTCTGATAACGAGGCCATCAGCCCATCTCCTGATGTGCAATGACAAAATGTTTCATTAGCTTGTCACTAGTATTGACCAGCTGCCAGGAGTCTCAAATGACAGATGCACTGAATCAAATGATTCATCACAAACGTGAGAAAACCCTGCCCTGCTCAGCTGATGCAGACCATCCTGTTCCTGTCCTTCCTTTCTCCTGATCTGCACAGGACAATGTTAACAAGGTTCAGGTGCCTCAGTCAAAACTCCAGAGTAGATCAGGACTCCAGAATGTCACTACATAAATGCTACTCCCAGTGCTGCCTGGATGTGCTCAAGGTATCTCTGTGAAGTCTTACAGTAACATCCAAGTGCTCAGACAGAAAACATTATACCCAGAGTGCTCTTCTCCCCCAGATCAGTAGGAAAGATTTCTAGGACTATCAGGAAACTGCACAGGATGAAATCTCACTGGGATGGATGTGCACATCCCCATGCCATTAGGGTATCAGGAAGTACCTGACCTCAAGAAGACAAGAGTCCATCTGGACTTATCAGCTTCATCAGTCTTAAAAACACCTCCCCAGGAAAAACTCACATCATATGGGCTCTAGGAACTACATAGGCTTCAGTGGGATTTCTGATGGGACACTAGAGCACTGTGTGGCCCCAGGGCAGCTGGAGGGTAAGAGAGGACCCATCTGCTGCAGACTGTACCCCTCACTCACAACCTGTGTGCAGACACCAGGAGGGAAGCTGACACTGCTTTGAAATAGTCAGGCTGTAGCCAGATGCAAAGGCAAGACCCTGAACAGATGGTGGTCCCAGCTGTCCATAAAGCATCACCTTCCCAATGCCACGTGGAGACAAAGCAGCAGGGGGAACAGGAACACTGAGCCCCCAGAAGGCTACCTGACCACATCACCATCCTGAACACAAACACACAGGGCTGGAAGCCTATCGAGCTTCTCAAAGACACAGCTGAGCTGCCAACCTTCTACAATGACACAGGCACTGGAAAATTCCACTCCTTCAAAGCAGCTGGGGACAAGGTTGCACCTCAGCACTGGGAAAGCCGTACTTCCTGCTTCAGCAGCTTGCTGCTATGGGTCCATAAAAGAGATGGGATGAGGAAGCAATAAATTATGGAACTGGAATGTGCAAATGCTCAGTACATGATCTGGCTTCATTAGCTCAAGGTCAAGGCTGTAATTGACAATAAATTGGTAATAAAACTGCTTCAGTTACACATCCATAACCTTAAACTTTGGACTACAACTGTCACACTGCATATCCTCTGTCTAGAAAGAGGAGCACATTCAACTCAAGAGTGCCGACAAAAAAAACCCCTTCCTCCTTTCCAAGTGCTGCTATCAAATTGCCAGCCCGCAAAAGCAAGTTAAAAAAAATCAGAATAACACCAGAAGACAGCGAGAGAGCAGCAGCTGCAGGAAAATGGACAGGCAGGTTCTTGAAGGCTGTAACTGCCTTCTGGAACGCCAGGAGCCCTCACCTTTGTACTCAGGTGTGAACTCCTTCATCTCTGGGGGCAGGGACTCGTAGAAGCGCTGCTCCCGGGTGATGAGGGGCTTGCAGACGGTGTGGTCGTCGTAGCGCATCATGCTGCTGTGCCCGCCCACCTGGTGAATGAAAGGCTCCAGCAGGACCCCCCGGTCTCCGCTTTGAGTGGCATTCTTGCCATACTTGCCCACTTCCATGGTTTGACAAACACACATTGCGTTGGGCACCCCTTGCACTCTTGGAGCATGGGGGAGAGCCGCATGGGCCGGGAGGGGCAGCTCAGCAGCGCTCAGGCAGCCGCGCGGGGGAAAGCCTGGTGCTCGGCTTCCTCGCAGGGATCTGAAAAAGCAAAAGGGATTCCTGTTAGTAAAGGACCACTTACATTCATTCCTTGTTCGCTTGGAGAAGTTTATGGGATGTATTTACATCCATACCCTCTTCTGTTTTCTGTTTACATCCTGCTTGTTCCAGCATGCTCCTCGCCACCTCTTTAATCCCACAGGTAAACACACACTAATTCGGAGGCAGTCCCATCCAGAGCTCCTCCAATAGGATTGACAGCAGACAGGCAAAGGAGGAGATATTTTGAGCCTCCCATCTTTAGAAAATATAATTTCCTTCTCTGACCATTTTATTAGTAAGGCAATGGAGCAGACTGTGAGCTATAGCCCACACCTACCTATCAGTAACGGTGACTGACACAGGCAGTACAAACATTTCCATAACCTGAATTCCCCTCCTCATGCCTCTGCATTTTTAACATCTAAATGACTAAATAACTCCTGTTCACCTGCTACTGTCACACTGTTTCCTCCTTTAGTGCTCACTTCTCTTCAGACACAGACATGAAAGATGCAGAGTAAGACAGTCATTCTGTCACTATGTGTGTGCTGGAACTGAATGGATTCTGCTCAGGTTTGCTCCTTTATTACTGTCAGCCTCTCAGGACAAATATTCTAATGCTTTCACAGCACCTATATGCACAACAAGGCCCTAATCTCTAGAGGTAAGCAAGATATACCACTAAATCCAAATGAGATTACAAATGCTTCAGAGAAGCAGATGCTCTTTCAATGTTTACAGAGTGCCCAGTACAGCCACGGGATGACTGAAAAGTAAAGCTCCCAAATTCTCTCCAGATGATTTGCTCTTTCCAGCTTAGATCACAGCTGCCCTGAGGCTGCTGGGGAAAATGTCACAGGATTTCCTCACAACGAGGAGTTATTCAAATGTTGGTACAAGAACCAAGTAGTGACTACAGTTTCTGAAAGCATCGAATTTCCAGTTTCTTTGCACAGAGAGAGCCAATGGCAGTAATTTAAGAACTGAGGGATCCTGGAGGTCTGAACAAGGGCCATGGCTCAGGCTGTTCCTCATCCTGCCACGGGATGTCTCTGCAGCTACACAACACAGGCTGGGGGAATTCTGGATGAACACAAGCTCATCTCCCCCGCTCCAATGCAGCCATGTCACAGAGGAAGCTCAAGGGATTCAAAAGGAGGGGTGATACTTCATAACATGTTTAACCCAATCGAACCCAAATTCCCCACAACAGAACAAAGCTTCTCTCTCTTTGTCTGCTCATTCCTGCTCATTTCCTCTGAAGTTTTTGGGACAGTATGAGTGTACATATGTACGTACATTTGAGTTGAATCATCTCACTGATCCCATGGAAAACATTTCCTTTTGTGGTTACATGACCACACTGCCACATTCAGTGCAAGGGGAATAATGTGAATATTTAGCTGGCTTTTAAGGCAGGGGCCAGGAAACGGGAGGGAAAAAAACCAACAACACAGATGGTCCCTCTCTGTAGCAACTCCTATCAAAGTCTGTTCAAGGCATCCCTCAAAGTCTGTCTCCCAGACTCATTCAGAGCCTAAGCTGAATGACAAACAAAAACATGCTGGGGATTTCTCTCCTCCCTCTTATTTGCTTTATCAACAAAAAGAAATTTCAGCAGCAGACACTCATAGATGCTTTAGTTGGGTTTAACACAGTTAATATCCAAGAACAAGCAAGGTACCACCATCTGCAAGAGGTCAGGACTTCACAGATTTCAGACAAATGTTTTATGGATAAAGTTTCCCCTTCGTGATGCAGCTCTGTCTTGGATTCATTCTCTTTTATTTTGCCAATGACTAAAGCAGAGCTTTCAGCTATTCCAAACAATACAGAGGACAAACTTAACTTCACACCTTCCTGTAGAGTTTAAACTTCACAGGACAAGAGAAATACAAGATTTATCTGTGTGACAGTTGTGGTCACACTCAGGAGACATGCACATGATTCTCAGGACTGCAGTCATCCAAGGGCTGCTGGGAAATGGGCTCACTGCCAAGCACCCCAGCACCCCAAAGAAACCCCAACATGACAAGTTGTGGGTGTGCAGGCTCCCTGGGAGGAAGTGACAAACCAAAACATTCTGAGGTTGTGACACAAGACAAGGAGCTGGACATCAGGTGGGGACAGAGTCCAAAGCCAGATACAACTGCTCCACACACGCATCCACATACTCTAGAGAAAGTGATGCAGGCAGTATTTTCCCATGTTCAAGTGAATGTCAGAAAAAAATATTTTGTGGCAAGCAGCATTTCAGAGGCAACATTTGTAAAGAGGAAGATTTCCATAGGGGTTGAGAAAAAGACACTTTATAGCTCAGATACAGCTTAGTGTTTTTCATCAAACTAACTCAAAATAAAGGGTTATTACTAAACATGGACACTACCCACAAACACAGAAGAATCCCAGCAGTTTCAAACAAATACAAATATTACTCATTCTTTCTCTGTTAAACAAAGGCATGAGTTCAACTATTTTAGCTGGCTTGTAAAATTCCAAGTCCTTCCAATTAAACTGCAAAACGCAGTGCACAGTCCAAGAAACAGCTTGAGGGAGACCAGCTCATTTAAACAGATCCTTTGGTATCCTCCACCACCACCACTGCAGCCCAAGCAGCAGTGAAACACCAGTTTAGCACCCCCATCCAACAGAATGATCTCTCCTTAACAAGACAAAGTGCCCCCTGAGCTGGATTTGGGAAATGTGGGGGCTGGGGTTCAGAAGCAGGGTTATCTGTGACTACAGACATACTATGCCCCATACTTCATTATCCTCCCCAGTAACAGACTCATGCACTGGAACAGAATCTGCTCTGCAATATTTAAGTCTAGACACCTCTTTGTCAGTGTATCTGCTCCAAGCCTGATCTGCATACCTCACTGTTCAAACACTTCCTGGCAATAAGATGTTTTTTTTCTTGTAGTAACACATATTTCCAAACAAAATTCAGTAAGACATCCAAGATAACTCTGCTCTTCCCAACCCATTAAGTGGAGTAAACCCTGGCCCCAAAACCAAACATCACCCTCTAGGCAGGGAATATATCCCTTCATAGAAACAGTGCTGTGTTCTTGAAGACCCAGACAGAGACCTCCTAAACATTACTGAACCCTGGCTGAAAACTACAGGTGTCTTACCAGACCAGCATCAGACCCAAGGAGATGCTCCTGCCAGTACACAGCGCCAGAAAACAAGAAGAGCAATGTCTCCTCAGAAAAAATAGCCTTGGAGGTCACCACACAATGAGAGGTGAGGGCAGGGAGCTGCAGTGCCACGGGTGTGAGAATTACTGCTGAGCACACCACGATGCTGATGTCCCTACTCTCTATAAGTCATCTTGTACAGGAACGCTGGCAACGCTTCACGACTCACTGGTAAAGCTACTTCCCTAAATAAAAAGGAGAACAAATGCTTTAAATTGTGATGCATCACACAGCAAGAACACTGACTGCCCTCAGCAGCTTGCACATCCGTGTTTCCTCAGCCTCTCCTCTGACTCCAGCCCCCAGGCCCTGCCCTGCCAAGGGCTCAGGCAGATGGCCACTGATGACTCTGGAGATGGGCCACAGGCAAGGGATAAATACAGACCTACCTGTCACAGTGACAACGAGCTGGACTTTCCCTGAACAACCCCAGAGCACTCAGGAGCACAGCACAAGAATAGAAAATACCAGAATAGCAAACAAGAGGACTACAGCATTTGGTCAATTGGTTCCTGGTGAGCTAGACTCATTAGGAAAGAAAAGCAGAAGCATCTGTGCTGAAAAGCAGGGTTGTTTCTAGACATGCTGGACTGGATGAGGTATGAGAAGAAAACCCAGTCTAAGTAAGTTTTAAAAAACCTTCTGTGTTTCCCACTGTGCTATGAGATCAACTTCCCAGCACAAAAGCTGATCCCCACAGGTTTGAGACATGTCTGTCTAGTCAGCAGTAAATGGAGATGAGCCCTGGGACCTGGGCAGAGAACACAACTCTCCAGGAACCTGCAGCAACACTTAGGATGTAACCAGAAACCTTTGGCCTTAATGATATCCAGGAAGCTACAAACTTTCCTAGCTTGCTTAAGCACATAGCTCTGAATCCTGAGCCATCTCATGCATCTTGTCCAACACTTGAACTACTACCAAATACTCCTTTTTGGACAGGCTGCTCTCACCATGACAAGTGTGGCTTGTCAGATTGAGGCCAGGAAGTGGAATACAATCTATATACATGCATCCAAAGTGGAACAGAAGACTTAGGAAAAGCTGCTCAAGAATGCCAGCTGAGGAGGAGAATGGCAACAGTGAGGCTTGGGGAGGAAGTGAACACAGGCTTGGAGAGGTCAATCACCACCACCAGGCAGGCTCTACCCTATGCCATGAGCTGAGCTTCCTTCACCAATCCTCTTTCCTCCTCATCAACAGGGCACATATGCACCAACTGCTAAGTGTTCACAAGGAAAGAGCCTGATCTACTTAAGAGCGAGCTTGTCTGAACCTAGAGAAAGGGAAATAAAATTAAGCTTATAGTACAAGGCCTTAGACTTACCCTATGTTTCTGGCTCCTAAAGATCTGAAGGAAGACTGTGCTGGTTTTAGCTGGGAGACTTTATTTTCTTCCTTATAACTTGTTTGGGGCTGTGGTTTGGATTTGTGCTGAAAACAACATTGATAATAGAGATGTTTTTGTTATTGGTGAGCAGGGCTAACTGAAACAAGGCTTTTTCTGCTCCTGACAGTGCTCCACCAATGAGGAGGCTGTGGGTGCACAAGAAGCTGGGAGGCAACACCTCAACTAGCCCCAGGGATATCCCAGACCACATGGTGTCAAGCTTAGCATACAGAGTGAGGAAAGAAAAAGGAAGGGGGGATATGTTCAGAGTGATGGTGTTTGTCTTTCCAAGTCACTGGTACTGTGAGGCTTTCCTGGGGATGGCTGAACACTTGCCTCCCCATGAGAGGTGGGGTGTGAGTTCCTTGTTTTACTTTGCTTGTGCATGCAGTTTTTACTTCACCTGTTAAACTGCCTTTATCCCAACCCACAAGTTTTGTCACTTCCACCCTTCCAGTTCTTTCCCCCGTATCCCACCAGGAAGGGAGTGAGTGAGTGGCTGTGTGGGGCCGAGTTGCTAGCTGAGGTTGAACTGTGGCAGACTATTTGTGCCATACTTCTATCACACTGATCAGAAAGCCTCAGCACTTCTGCCAGCAGCCTGCGAGACCAAGAATTTTCTCCTCTTCTTTTCCTAAGAAAGGAGCGGAAGCCAAGCCTTTTCAGCTCGTTCTGAAGAAAGGGAGGCTGAGCGATGTACTTTTAACTCTGGCTGGAATGCTGAAACCACTCACTAAAACCAGTACTTAGATCTGGGGTTAAACAAGGCTTTTTTTTTTTTCTTAAGAGACCAGATTAGCAAGAATTGCAAGGGCCCTTCTGCTGTCACCTACGCATAAAGCATGGCGTGTTTTCCGGGAGGGATGAGGTACTGGGAGTCCTTGTTAGGGATTCAGAGCCAGAACACAGACAATACCCATTTTCTCACACTGGCACACTACAGTGGTAGACTCTCTCTCTGTTTTTTCTCCTTTTTTTTTTTTTTTTTTTTTTTTAAGCCAACTCAGCACACAGCCATGAACAGGGAAGGTCTGTCACATTCAGCAACATATGGTCAGGTACTCTGCAACATTTTGTCAACACCTGTCATGCAGCTGTCTATAGGTGGGGGTAACCCAAGCTGGGGTTCAAATGGCCTCTTTCCAGCTTGTATTCCTGTCTGGTCTGATGCTGGACAAGCTGGCACTACTGTGATAAGATTATGCTGGACAGCAGTGGAGGACTGCACGTAACAGGGATGATATGGTTAAATTCCCTTGCTGCTCTTTTCTCCAGGCTTCCCCTGCCTCCCTGGAGAAATGCTGCACATTGGCAGGAGGGCACAGGCTGTCTGGGGACCTGCCAGTCCTTGTCAATGCTATCAGAGTCACTGCAAAGGCTGCAAGAAGGGCCAGCCCTGGTCTGGTCATCACCATTCCTTCCTCTCCAGCAGGAGGGGATGATGAGCAAGAGGGAGCTGAGCTGCTGAATCCTCCTGCTGCACTTTGCCACAAATACACCCTGCCTTGGAAGAAAAGGGCACCTTCCTTCTCTGTTCCCAAGCACTGGCTGCAGTCCAAGCCTGAGAGTTTCCACAGCAGCAAGACCTGACAGAATATGTACAACAAAAGGTTGCTTTATCAGTACCAGCCCAGATTTTTTTTCCTAGCCTATGCCTAAGACAGCAGGGTCATCCAACATCGGCTTTGCATTTTATGGGAGAGATGAGATTATGACACATGCTTTCTAGAGAAGGGCTTAGGGAAGATCAATGCTTGTGAGGCCTCATTGCTCAGCTTTCTGTGAGCTAATTTATGGATTCACATCATTTACAAAGAGGAAGAAGTCTCCACAGGTTATTTTTAAATTATTCCAATGCAAAAGCTGCTGTTCAGCACAGCTTTCCAATCCACTGGGTCAGAGACAGAAAGGAACATACTTTCAACAGTCAAAAGCCACAATGAATTAACCTAACCCACCAAGAAAAGACATTTTTTAAAATTTACATTAGCGCAGGGGCTCAAAAACTCATCAACAGGCAGAAAATTGTCCTTGTGTTCATAGGACAGGGAGAAAGACAAAAGATCCATGCCATTCCCATTGAAGAAGCCTGGCTCAAAGATTAACTCAGAAAGAGTTTGTAACTCAACTTATGGACTGAGTAAGCAGAGGGAACAATTGTACCTCCTGTCTCAAAAAATCTTACGTTTAATGTTTTCATCTAAAATAAAGTACACCTACTCTTTAGTCACAGACCTTGGCCTTTTCCCTGACAGTGAGGCTTAAATAAGGCAGCTACAACCTAAGAAAGTCCTGCACAGTCATCCAAGTAACCACCCAAATGCCTCCCCAGCAGGCAGATGATGGAATGAATACACTGAGCTCAGCATGAGGAGGAGTCCATTCAGAAACTGCACTTCCACGTCAGCTGTGGCTACCAAATTCTACGATCTCAACAGCATCAGAAGGCAGGATGGATGGGCAGGTAAATGCACCACAGCTGCTGACAGCAGGAGAATGAGTCAGAGCTGGGGATGGCTGTGCTGAACCAGAGGACAAATGCACTGCACAGTGAGCTGCTGGCAGGAAGAGGGAGGTGTGATTCTGTGGGAGCGTGGGCAGAGCATGGGCAGACTGATGGTACAGGCAAGGGCTGCTCAGCACTGAGGAAGGAGAATCCACTGCAGGCAGACAAGCAGACCTCAGGTTTGTGCTACAACAGGGGTGAAGAGAACAAGTGGCACCTTCTAGAGCGCTCACCTCATCTTCTCCTGGCTAAAAATGCCCCAGAAGACCTTGAAGGCATCATGCCAGAGCCAAGGAAAACAATTTGGCCCCATTTCCTACAGAGTAACTGCTGGTCTCTGAAAGGTGCTGTCATCATCCACAAGTGCAAACAGCTCTGGAGCCTGAGCTCCCACTCACACCTCCAAACAGACTGGACAAGGAGAAATGATTGTGCACCTTATGTTCCTCAGACTCCTAGCTAATACAGACACCTGGAAAGCAGGTGGAAAGATGGGACAAGATCCTGCCAGCTTCTGTAGAGAGGAAACAAGAGGAAACTTCCAGCAAAAGCACCAAAATCCCAGAAAAAGGACGTATTTGTGCAGCAATGAGAGCAGTTTTTTCAGGCTTCATAGGGTGGTTGACAGGAACTAAAAGGAACAATTAATGTGCTGCACCTTACACTTGTCACATAGAGAAAGCAAAGCACAGGTGCCAAAGTGAGGATTCTGCAACAGGAAAAACAGCCAACTCCCCCAACTCAAGAGCAAGGGCACACAGCTTCAGAGCTTACATGGGCAACCAAAAAAAGAGAAAGAAGGTGTGTTTTCTGGCTCTTTGCCCTCCACAATCTTATAAAAAGTAAGGGAAGGGAAAACACAAAAGAGCAAAAAAAACCCCAAACTATAAAATCTATTTGAAGATGAAAGTCAAGAATTTTTTTTTTCTCCTTTCAGAATGTGTAAAACCAGTGAATTAAGGAAGAAAACCCAGGTGAACACCTAGGCCTCCAGCTCTCTGATAGGGAAATGACAGTGAAAACACATATATCAGAAGTTTGGTCTGCACAAGAAAAAAAGTGCACACTGATACTTTATTCATCCACCACATTCTCTTTAGGCTGGTAAAACAGGGCAGTTTTGGGGTTGAAAAAAGCTTGCTTGTCTTGGTTGCTCTATAAAGTGACCCTCCACAATGGAACCAATGCCATCCAAATGTCTGGCTTTAAAAAAACACCCAATATTATACTGAGATTTCTTCTGGCACTGATTGAGCCAAACCAGTGATGAACTCCTCCTTCAGTTATTTCTTCAGACCATGGTTGCACAGGCAATCCTTTGACATCTGGAAGAGCAGTAACAGCACCCTCCCACTCAACACTGCTGCACTGGTGCAACTGTTTGCAGCCTCACCATGAATCAAACTAGGGAACTGATCACAGTTAAAAATAAACCAGCACTTTATTTTGTTTTTTTTAAGGATTACTTTTCAACCCAGGTCAGATCCCCAATCTATTGTGCAGCTGTACAAACAGTTGTATCAGCACAAGGTGCCTGGATTGCTGATGGTTATCCCTGTGCCTAAAGCCAACATTTGCATTCCCAGCTCACCTCGTTCCATGGCTGCTGCAGGACAGGATCACTGACCAAAGTGAACACGTAGGGGACTTGACTGCCACTGCTTGCAACTGTGGAGGGTCTCTTCAATGAGACAAAATGAGGTCACACTGATGCCTATCCTACAGCTAAGGCATGGCTACTCAGCTCCCTCGAGCTGTTGCTTGTCCAAAATTATATGTCATTTTTGCAGTCTGCATGCTGAAATAAACATAAAAACACGACTAACCACGTCACTAATGCGAATGAACAGCTTTGGGCCAAGTTCTGAATCAAAACTCCCCCAGAAATTGCATAACCACTAACTATCTTGGTGATCTTCCATTCAGGAAACAGAAGTCTACGTGATGTGCAGATTCTCACTAATTTGAAGACTGTGACATTCAAAAAATGAACAGGGGAGCCTATCTGCAGTTTTGGCAACTCTTCAAATTGCAGCTGAATTTTTATTTGAACATGGAAGTACAAACAGAAATACTGACAACCAGAATAAGCACTAAGCAATGATGCCATGCTAGCAAACTTTAGAATCAAATATGAGAGAAATATGAGACTGAAGGTTTTCCCAAATTACCAGCTCAAATACTGTTTGACACAAAACCAACTGAAAATACCTTTTCTGATGGCTGCCTGGGAACCTACTGGGAAATACCTGGTAATCTGCTTTCAGATGGTGACAGGTACCTGCAACAGACATACACCATTGTGAAAGGCCTTCTCATTGAAAACAAGGCACAAAAGACTGAATAAAGGATCTGACTTCTAGTATAGGGCAGGAGGCACATTCATGAAACAGCTTCAGGAAACCAGCTTTCTACAGTTTCTGTTGTGTCTGCTCTAGAAAGCAAAAAAATAAGCCACTAAGTATTCAGCACCTTTTTTTTTTTTTTTTTTTTTTTTTTTTTTTTTTGGTAGATGTCATCACATCAATCCATGAAGACACAAAATTGAAAAAATTGCTAATTGGCAAACCTTACCCTTTGTTCCTTAACATGAATCTCAGGCTATAGTTCCGTGACAGCTAAAGTAAACCTCAGTAAGCATTCTTCAAACCCATCCTCTCTCCTGAGTCAGCAGTGGCACTCACTGATCCTGCTCAGAAACCAGCCTGGCAAACAAGTTAACCCGGAAAAAAAGAAAAGTTGTTTTCGCCAGTGTGGCTTCCTGAACTGGTTTACTGCCAGTGACTAACGAAAGTAAAAGGGGAAAATCATTGAGCAGGACAGGGGCAGGCACAAGAGGAGCAGAGCCAATTCCATTCAGCTCCAGCTGCCCTGCAAACACACGCTCAGGAACAGTCTCGTCCCCTGACTTTAAAGAGATCTGAGTTGTCACTTGCAGCAGAAACATCATTTGACTTTTTCACCTCTCTTCACACCAGCACCCCTGCAGACAGCTACATTAAGTACTCAATCTGGTAGGAAAACAAAACAGCAATACACAAAACAAAACAAAAAGCCTTCAGTTTTCAGTTGGTCCCTAACAGATCTGACCAATAATCCCTCAGCATCAAAAGATGGGAGAAAGTGCGAACCAAGGCACAGCAAAACTCCAGCTCCAAGCAGCTGTGAAGCTGCTCTCTTACTCAACATAGATAAAATATCACAACATAGCTACCTAATAGTTATACAAAACCACTTTGGTTCAAAAGATTTAAACAGCACATTAAAAAATCTGCAATCTAATTCTTCATGTTTTCATCTTCCAAAACACACCATTAATATTTAAAATGGCCTATTTCCTCAAAATAAATCTTTAATTTATTTGATACCAGCATTATTTTCAGAGCAAAAGAGCTGCTAAAATATATGGAGAAGAGTGAGGAACAGCCTGTTGTGATTAAATAGGGCATGACAAACAGCAGCAGCATGCACAAGCAGTACTGGGGAGCAAAGCCAGGGGGAACAGTGACAACAACATTATACAAACAACACCGATTCATGAACAACAAAGAATTCTTAGAAACTGCTGCCTGGGTTCCATCCAAGGTTCTCTTTACCTTGGTTAAACTATTAAGAAAGTCATTTCAGAAAGCTGAACACTCCTGCACAACGAAGCTTTTTAGGAAGGAAGAGTTGATCCATCTAAAGGGCTCTGTGTAGGAAACCACTGCAGCAGCTCCTGTGAAGCAATGGAGTTGCAACAACACTGACGGTGACACGAAGCTGGAACGAATCATTTGTCCCCCATCTCACCATGAAAGGGCTCTTGTGCCAACACAGGTCCAAAAAGCTGCATCTGGGTATGTACCCCTCCACTGCAGGAGAGCACACACACGACCCTTGGCTGTGCACAGCTATTCCTCAATGGTAGGAACATCACAGGGCCTCCTCAGGAGAATTTCACTGAGGTGTGTTTCATAACTTCAGCCTCACACCCTCATGATCAACATCTGCTGCAGCAAGCTCTCATCACTGCTTGTAATGCCTAACTCTGGACACTGCATTCATCCAATTGGGGATTCCTGGAAGGCCCAGCTTTGCTTCAGAGATGCAGAAAATTCAGTTTTTACTTGCCATCTGGCTGCCATGTGGAGGACAGCACACTTAAAGAACAGACTGAGCCACTGCCATGCAGAATTCACTCCTCCAAAATTCAGAGATTAAGTTGTGGCTGCTGCCTGAACAAGCAGCAAGTTTCCATTGTATTTGGACAATCTTGCAAAAAAAGCAGGTCTTTCAGAGAAAACACTAAGTTCATGAGCAAATGCTATATCTCTGTTCCAACACATCACTAATGTATCATAAATTACAAGCAAGAAGTTAATAAATTTCTTTCTGTTAATAAATTTCTGACAGTCATTAACATTGAAGGTACTGCACTTTAAAACATCAGATACACATATTAAAGGGTTTTTAAACGTTAAGGAAATTTACTAAAGCAGTCATTTAGGACTGCAATTAGACATCTGAATTTCTCACAAATCTCCAACACAAGCAAAATACAGGTGCAACAAAATAAGGCAAAGGTAAAACTGGGGTGAAGCTGCAGAGCAGCTAAGCAGAAGCACATGGCTGTCCCCTTTAGATCAAAGTGTCTCATGGGGAACAGACCAGTATCACTGTACAGTGAGACTTCATAACCCTGTCACACGAGATTATCAACCCATATACACACAGCTGTCTTCTGGCAGGTAGTCAAACCTGAGGCAGTGGGAGCTTTACAGGGGTCAAGACTCTTGCAGGATTCATCTAGATCTATTTTCTGCTGCTGTGAGATGAAATATGAAAATGGGAGAGGAATTGATCACAAAGGCAGCAGAGCTTTGCACAGGGATTGTTTCTCACCCCGCAAAAGGTGACCTTCCAAAGCCTCTGATTCTCCTCTCCTTTAAGAGGATTATGAATCCTACCCTTGGGAGACTTCTGCTCAGCTACCAGCCCACTGTTATTACACATTAATACTATGTCTTGTCTCCTCATTGCTATCAGCAGAGAGATATTAGAAAAATTTGTAAGACTGCTGCTCAAGAAACAGACTTTTAATGGAATCTGTAATGCAAGTAGGGAAAGCCACAGCCAGTGATGTTTGGAGGGGACTCTTCTTTGTGCTGTCACACCCAGCTGCAGATCTGCTTAGTGCTTCCCTGCTCAAATCCCAATTCAGCTTATCTGCACATGCAGGCTGCTGACTGCCCTGGAAACAGACATTTCATCAAGGAAAGACTGAAAAGCAGAGATCATCGTATGCTAAAAAATTAGGGCAAGTCTAGTGAATGTGGTTCACAGCTCCCCAGCTCATGTACTGAAGCAGAGCCTCAGCAGGCACTAAGCCCAGGTGGGCTGTCAGGAAGTGAGAGCAGCAATGCCCTGCAAGAACATGCTGGCACCTCAGAGGGAAAGCCAAGGAGCAGAATGCAGCACATTCAGTTACATAAATCCTTCTTTTTCACAGACATCAGACAGGAATTTGAGGACAACTTTCCCCCTGTTCTTCTGGGTTTTTTTCACCTTGCAAAAACACACCATTTGGACACTTTTAAATGGAATCTACAAAGCAAATCCTGAGTGTTCCCTAGACAACATTACCAGCAATCATTCATTCCCCTTGCCACTTAACAGTGCACACATGTAAAGCAATCCCTGCTGCCATGGAGGTGAACACATAAATTTTTTTCTTCATAAGGTAATCAAAGTTACAATGCATTATGAATTCCACAATTACAAAAAAATTGGGACTGGACATGAAGGGAAACCTCAACAGGAAGGAACACACTGCCAGCATCTTTGTGAATGGAGATTTAGGATGAGATTAGACACACACACATGCTAAATCTAATAGACACAGTCAGTTCCCATCTGGGACAAATGGCAAAGTGTTCTCAGAAGAAAAAAAAAAGGACTGGCTAACACAAGAGAAGATCTCAGATGCATCTGCAAGAACACTCCATGGTTTTGGCTGTTTCAGATTACACAGTGCAATAGCAAAGTGCAGACAAGAGTTAAAGAGTTTTAACCAGTAACTGTACAGAGAAGCCACAGGGTTAACCACAGACTCACAAAAGCCATAAGGAGCTGAACCCATGAAGAATTACTACGAAAGCCAAAAACGCAGAGGAGCTAAAATTACATTCCTTAGGCAGTTCTGATAAAGTAAGAATGATCTACAGCTTTCCAGGAGACCACTAACTGAAAGACAAATGTAAGCAGCTTGTGGTGAACTCGGATTTTTAGTACTGTTCTCAACTTTTAAATTATGATGCTTTTAAAACAGAAAAAAACAGCTTTGATTAGGAAGTCAGTTGCTGCAGATAATTGATCCCCACAGAAAAATACACAACTAGGACAAAAAATGAACTCCTAATTGCTATTTTTGATTCTGCAGTGGCAGAAAACCTCAAGACCAGCGTTATGTAAGACCATTAACCTCTTTGCTCATAACTGGCACCTTAATTTAGCACACTACCACATTTGAAAGCTTAAACTGAATTCTTAATTCCAACGCATACCACTGGCTGCAGCAAGGCAGTAATCGCAGTATTGGAAAGGGGGGAAAAAAAAAACCCAAAGCAAACACCATACACTGAATTTTGCAATTACAGTTCCTTGGGCATAAGTACATATACCTTAGCCTGACCAGATCTAATGAAACAGTATTCTTTTCAGACTGGCAATCCTGAAAATATTACCAGATGTTCCACAGTATCTTAAAACCACTGAAGAGAATTCAGATTCAGAATTCAGAAAACCTCCAGATTACTGTTTATAATAAAAGTTTGTCAAACCCAAAGAAGCTGTAACCTGTTGAAAACAAAATTACTTTGTTTTGACTGATTGTTTTTCTTCCTTTCAAACTAACCTCGAAGCATTCCAAACACATCCTCCCTAAATAGGAATGTAATCTCCAAAACTACCATGTATTGTATTTAACTATAATTCAGTGGCAATCACAAAAACACATGACTGAATGAAAAACAAAACAAGGTAATCTTGAAGAACATTCATGTGAACCCCCCCACTTCCTCCCAAGGAAAAACAGATTAATCTTCTACACTGATAATGAGCCAGACTGATGAATTTCAACCAGACAGCCTCCTAAATACTGTCTTCCATCCACTCTTATCACATTATGGCAAAGAATGACATTCAGGAGGAAAAAAAAGACTGATTAAGAGCCTACTTTCAGAAGCTAACGTCCTGTGTGGAAAGAGCTCTATGAATCACACCCGTTCATCCACGTCTGACTCCATTTACTCTTCAGAATTCCCTGCTGTGCTTGAATTCATACTCCACCCATCCAGCCTGTAATGTTCCAACTTGCATACAAGAACACTGTGGGAGAATGTCAAAACACCCAGTAAACTCAAGCTAAATGGCCTCTAGTGTTCTTCCTCATCCACAAATCCGATTATTTGATCACAGAAGACAATGAGGTGCGTCAGACACAACTTAGAGTGAGTAAATCCATACTAACTGTTCCCAGTCACATTGCTCTGCATGTTTCACACAGGAAAGGTGTACCAAAAGGACCTGACCCATGACTGTCCCCAGGACTCAAGTGAGATTGACCACCCTGGATTATCCTTTGGGCCTAGCTTCAAGGTAAGTGATCAGAGATGTGCCAGCACCCCTGTGACTTTTCCAAGACCACCAAGACTGGCACCACAGCACCACTGGGTCCCACGGGCTCCCATGGCTCCAGTTCTCTCAAGTAATCCCCCACACTGTTTCCATCTGCTTCTGACTGCTCGTTCTTCTTTCCATCTTGTCTCTAGACACAAGAGCCAGAAAACCTTGTAACTGAAGACTCACTCAGGCATAAAAACCACCAAATACCTCAAGGAAGTCTGTGCATCGCTCATCCAAGCCCCTTTATTCAGTAAGCTTTGTTTACCTTTTTAATACCAGTGTAGAGGTAGAAGTTATGTCAGAATTATCAGGAATGTTGCAAAAAGCACTTCCTGTGAGAAAATAGCTCCTTCCCCCCTTCAAAGACAGAAATGCAGACTAACATGGCCAAGTTTGTTCTGTCTGTATTCCAGGTTGTGAAAGAAACCCCAGGTCACTTTGCAGACATAAAACAAACTGCTGGAGTTGCATGACCCCATTTCTAAAACATTTGGCAAAACAGCCTCCTTCTCACTGTTGGCCAGGCTGAGTGTATTCAGCAAATGGAAGTTAAGTCTGTAAAGAGCAAACCTAGAGCCCCCCAAAAATCTCTGAGAAAGTTGCATGGAAAAGCTTCTTTCCAGCTTTAATTAAGAATAAAAATCCAAATGACAGAATAAGGAACTAAGATTTTCACACACTTAGATACCAACTCTCCCAACTGCTCTTAGTACAGAAATGGGGATGTTTTATGATGACTCCATTCTCTCATGGCTTTAACATGCATATCATTTCAGTGTATCAGATGAGGGGGAACTGCAGGAGAGAACTCTGAGCTGCTGCAACGCTCCCCAAGTGAAAGGAGAGCCAAGGCATGGAAGACTTGCTGCCCAGGTTCCTGGCACTGAGCAGGCCTCTCATCGTGCCACACTCCCACTGCCAGGGCGGCAGCAGTGCCTGCTGTGCCTGAAAGCCAGCACAGAAGTGTCACAAACCCAAACAAAAGTACTTTTTATCAAACTCCACAACTCGCAAGTCTCCCCTGCCCCCTTCTGGGAACAACATGGATTTGAAAACTTCAGTATCTTCTTCCAATGATAAAACTGCTTACTTGGGCAAACAACAACAACAAAAAAATAAAAAACAGAGGTTTTGCCTCAAGCATGAGTCCCTTCAGCAAAGACATGGATGTTATTAAATGCATCTCCTGCAAGCAGCAGAGGCAGACTCAAACTGGATTTTCTTCACCCATACACTGAAGCCACTGTCAGGAACTCTTGCCTGCCAGAAAATGGCCGGGCAACTCACTACAGCTCAACTCTTGTGACTGAGCTGATCACTCCTTAGGTCACGATGCAGATGTGCAATGCAGGCTCCCTGTGCTCTACCACCCCAATGTTTTAACTCAGCTACTTACTACCCCAAAATTAAAAAAATAATAGAAGTAGAAAGTATAGAAAAAATAGCAACTGCAGCAAAACTTGCACGATAACATTAACCGCTCAAAAACCTTCTCCACACGTTACAGAAACCACATTCCATTAAGCTGCTGACTGAAACCTGACTTAAGCAAAAATCCCTTTGCAGTGACTTATTTATATTGAGACTTTAAATGCTAAAGACAAGCCTCATTAGGGCCAGAGGAGAAAAGTTCTCCCACCTGCCTCTTCCTACCACTGCTAACAAGGAGAACATCACACTGCTGTTTGCATGTGCAGTTTTCCATTTCACAATGCTTAAAAAAAACTTTCCTCTTTACCTTCAGAGTACAGTCCCACAATATTTTGCTGTTCAGAAAACTTACACAGATATTCACACACTTTTCCTTTGTCTTCACTTTGCCTGTAGACTACAGAGGAAAGCTAAGCCAAGACCCCACATCCCATTCCCACTTGGGACAAGGAGAAAGGAATTTTCAAAGCATATGGCTACTGGTAAGCAGCCATTTAGGATCTGTGAAGGGAAATGTTTCTCATCTTGAAAGAGACTGACCCCACAGTCAAGATCCAGACGCTTCTTCCAAAAAGCACATTGTGAACAACAACACATCCTGTGCAAAGGGAGGGGAGAGCAAAGTCAGCTGCTAAGGAGCAGAAGCTGGCTCCAGTACTCAGGAAGCAGCGCAAATGTTTTGTTTCCTTAGGAATTAGGACAACATATAGATTTAAACCCATCAAGTCTAAGAATTATGCATCAAAACCAAACACAGACTTGCCACAAAGAACCATCACAAGCCAGCTAATCTCACCCCTAGGGCCTCTGTAAACCAGTGTTTGATTTGGTTCACTTCAAGCTCACTGTAAAGCAGCTTTACAATTCCTATCATACACTGTGAGCTGTGACACCCCTCTGATCCATCTCATCCTCAGATCTATACATTGCCCTTTTTCCGAGCAGCCTGCAAATTAATTATATGGAAATGAACAGTGGGCTTCCAAGCAACTGGCTCTCTTAAAGGAGCTGGGGACTGCAGGATCTCTGCCTCCAGAAAATCTGCACAATGCCCATTCAGTACAACTCCCATTATTAGAGAAACAAGCAAACACTGGCACTACACTCATATTCTCACTTCTGTGGCCAGAAACAAACATCTGCTCAGCCATGGCTTGGGCTCTACCTCTGCCTCTTGTCACCACCAGATCACATCAGAGCAGCATTCTGACTGAGGATGTTCTGCCAAAATTGTAGGTGATACACAAACAGCAGCTCTGAACAAAAAGATTAACACTCTTACTTTTAATATGTTGTCTGCATAAGCTCCACCTACTCCTCCATGGAATGCAAGGCACTAACAGCTTCACAGCCTCATGTGAGCTGGAATTTCAGTACCCAAGAGGACTTTAATCTCACATATGCAGACAGAGATACACCAGGGCATTTTGGCAGTTACAACAGCATTTGAGAGTGAGTGGAGGGGCACATGCATCAGAATTTTCTCTTTCTCTGTCTAACCGTGAAGATAAAGCTAAACTAACGTTTTGCAACTGCTACACTCATCTTTTTCTACACGGGGAAGCAGAAAACACTTACATTTATTTGGCAGGTTGCCCTTAATGGCATCCTGCAGTTTTATCAGACAGCACAACTTCTGTATGAACACTGGTAAAACACTTAAAGCCAGGAGAAATGCAGCAATTCTTACATCTCTCTGCTGAAGCTTAATAGGTCTGCTCTGTTTGATTTGGTTATTTTAGATATCTCTTAGATAACCATAATCTACCTGAGATTACCCAAATGGAAAGAACCAGGAACAGGCTACTGGTTTTGATGCTTCTGCTGAACATTTCCACGATCTTGGTAAAACCATCCAGCTGTGGTGTACTTCAGCCAGCAGAAAAACAGCTTTTCACAAAGGAACAATTTACTTGACTATCTTGCTACTTCTATACCATATTTTAAAGCCAGAAGTTTGGCAATCTTCACTTTTCATGATCCCCTTGCACTTCTTTTCAACTTAGTCTTGCCTGGTAATTAAAATTCTCAAAATCTAAAGAATTTTTGTCCCAGTACATGAACAACTGAATTGGTTTTGTTAATACAGACTCAAATTAGGGCACCTGTTTTGACTGAATGTGGTGCTGTTTGGCTGAAGATCAAAATCCTTGAGCAACTTTTCTGTTTATATGGCAGAAACAGAAAGACGATCTAGGAGCACACCAGTCCAACAGAAAGACTTCAGGGACTAAAAGTAACATTATCCAAACAAGCTCACTTCACCCTGGTACACACCAAAAGCACAAGGAGCAGTTGTTACCTAGTGCTTTGTTCTGGTCCTTTAATTCTGAGACATGGATACTAAATAAAATTTGGGGCTTTCCTAAACATCTGAAAAAGGTTAGAGAAATGCAAGGCAGTCAGTTACAGAGTATTCTAAATTATACCAATGCTCAGGACGCCACTTAATTTACTGTGTGAGAAAATGGAACTGCAGATTGCCCTGTAATTTCAAGTAGACACCCATGCTAGAATAAATATACCAATGGATAGGTATGTATGGATATGTATGAACAGGTAAAATCTTCTATACCCAACTGAGAGATGCCCTTCTCTCTTGCTGCAACATCTTCTAACTTTATATTGCCAACGAAAAAATTAGTTCAGCTGGAAAAGATATATTTTGGCCCCTCACTTTTCTACCTAATTGTTTTTCCTTGAAAAAAGTGCTACTCACAATGACAAATAAAACATTCCTCACACTTTACCTTCTCAACACCTACAGCAAAACAAGCTTTACCTTAGAAGAGTAATTTTATCGCTATCACTGCATCTACACTAAGAGATTCCACTGGCATAGCTGCACTAGGTAAAGATGAACATGCTGATTAATGCAGCTGTCCCAAGCAGTGGTAGCAGAAACAACCTTAGAAGCACGTCCACGGAGTTAAAGCCACATAATCACGTTGCAAATCCGTGCCCCCTACTTGATACCAGTTTAATTTTCCTAAGCAGGTGACCCTTGAGGGGCACAGGCAAGAAAACATGAGCTATAACTTCTCAATTGGACACTTCACTGTGATTTTTTTCTGCATGAGAAAGTACCAAAGGAAGGTACATTCTTATATACAGTATATTCTCTTGTACTGTCAGCTCACTAAAAAAAAAAAAAAAAACAAACCAAACTAAACACACTGCAAAGGAAAGAGGAAAAACTGAGCTCTAGAGGTCAGGGGGAAAGAAATCTCAATGTAAGTGCTGCAAAGAAAGTAAATAATGCCATGGAAAATTCAAGGATAAAGGGCAACACTTAATTTTTGAGGTTTGGAATGGGAGATAATGAGGTCTGTCATGGCAAACATGCTTTAGACAAAGACAGTGCACCAAATCTAGTTTAATTTAACTAGAATATATATGACATAGTATCTGATGGGACTGAAAGCTAAGGTAGTCATTTCACTTGGAACTAGATAAAACAGAATTTCATCCAAGGATACTCTCAGCCCTTCAATATGGCAGAACGCACACGACACACAACCCAGGGTCATGGAGGGGATTTTGATCTCGGCCTGTTGTTATCCTGTAACTCTCCTGAGGATCAGCATAATCTGCAAGCCTTTCAATCACTCATACTAAAAATCTTAAAGCTGTTACAATACCTTGGGGTTGTTTTGTGGCTTGCAGCACGTTCTGGAAGGTAAAGGACAAAGAATTAACAGGAGGCCTGGCCAGCTGAGTGGAAATGAAACGCAATCTGAACCTGAAGCTGTCTTCTCAGGAGACACACACATGAGGCAGACAATCACAACTTCAAGCTTGGTAAGGTGCTACATGTTCTGAAGGACAAAACCCAAAACCTGGCATTTTAAAATGTCTGCAGGATTATTTTACCTAATCAGGAGCCAGTACAACCATCCTTTGGTACCTTCTTCCAGCAAATCTCACACTTCCAAGGGATCCAATGTAACTTGGCTTTGCAAAAGGAAATATCCAAGCAGGGAACTCTGAACACAGTTCACTGTATTTCTCAAGCACCTTCCAAAGGGACTTTTAATATTCCAAATCTTCATTACTATTCTCCTATACACTAACCCTGGGCAGCAGGCCCCTTGAAATGCTCTACTGCACCAACCAGCTCTGTTTGAGGGAAGAAGAAACTTCCCCTCTTCATCTGAAAAGAAGAATCAGACAAACAAAGCCTATATATTTAACTTCCTGTTCACTGAAGCAGCTGTAAACCAGTCCTTGTAAACACTCTACAGGTCACAAATTCCCAATATCTTATCTAAATGTTAAGCTGCTGAAGTGGATCTCAAAGCTCCTTCCAACAGGCTTTCCAGTGTGCCACTTACAACAACTGAGGCCATTGGTTACATAAGAGATGTAAAGCCAAAGCAAAAAGAAAGTATGTTAAACCTGATATGCCAAATTGCTTTGTAGATAATGAAATGCAACACCTGCATACACATTAAAAAAAATTCTGCCCCAATATGCTAAAAAAGCAGAGCACACTCATCTGGAAGTCACACAAATTGTGGCAAGCTTGTTTTGAACAGCAAAACCTCTCTCAAGTGTATTACAGCTACCTTGGTTTTTCACACTTTAAATTCTTCTAAAGAATGGCCATGCTGCAGGTTGGTTTAGGTTGGGTTTTTTTCTATAAAATCACAGTGTGCTAAATCACAGGTATTCTCACAGCCACAATACATCACAGACTGTATACAGCTGGGGAAAGCCAATTTCCCTTTCATTTTCTCTTCCAGATCAATACAGTGTGATAGCATGTGCCAAAAGCTTATCATCATCTCAGGCTGAAAAACACACAAAATAACAAGCATTATGGGTGGAAAATAACACAGAGTTCTCTTCCTTGAGAATCATAAAAAAACCTGCAAATGACAGGAAACCTGGAACAAAGTGCTTTGCACTCACACAAGAGTCAACCTGGCAAGCTCACTACCACAGGACACTGATCTTTGGCAGAATTCTTAAAAAGTTTTGAATGTTCTTCTGCTTGTCATGTCACAATGGGATGAACTCCAAAAAACAAAGCCTCAAACAGTTCACTATCTAACCTGTGATCTTTAATTCCCAGGTTTTAGGAAGATATTTTAGCTGCAGTGAATAAAGACCTTGGTTCGCTTTTGCTGGTGAATGATACAATACCCTTAACTATTTTAACTAAGAATATTTAAGTCAAGCTGCATTCACAAATCAGAAATAATTTTTAAGATGACTGGATTTTTGTCATTAGGTGAGCCAAAAAGTCAAAAGGTTCAGTTTCCTAAGCTGCTGAAATTCATTGGAAGTGTCAATGCTAAGGATGCTACATATCTGACACACAGACCACAGAAATGGAAATTTCTGTGATCTTACTTAACTAAAGCCAAGAACAATTAAGGGGAAAACCAGAAACCCCCAAGTGCTGTAATTACAGGAAAAAAATACCAGTGTGCAGAGCACCTGAAGAGAAGTGAAAACTATTCAGACTCTGCATGATGCCCAAGAGTGATACCTATTCAGTCTGACTAAAATAGAGTTATGTTCCTCAGTACTGTAAAAATAAAAGATGCATAAAGCATGCCTGATAATGCTTATTGCTTCACATTTAGCTTACTGTCAAATATTAGTAAGTGTATTCAGGTCAACACTTGTGGTAAGAACTGTGAAGTATTAAGACCTCAATTACATAAAGAAGATTTATGCCCAAGTAAAGGAAATGCCAACTGCACAGCATAAGAAAACACAATATCTGGTTCTAATGGAAAATAAAGCAAACCACTCCATTATTTGCAAAAGTACAGGGGATCCATAAACATTTTACACAGTGTAACATTTAATCTAAGTAAAATCCGTATCTTTGAGACAAACATGATGCGGGTTTTATTACAGGAAGCATGGGAGTGTTTAAGAAACGATCTAAAAAAAACCTGCACATGTATTGTTTCAACACAAACTGAGCTTCAGACTGCTTCCACAATTCTTTTGGGACAGACTCAAAAGACTGAAGTTTAAAGGTCCTTTTTATTTCTGTATTAGTGGGATGAGAGTCAGCTCCTGTGAATTCAACAGGTCTATTCCTCACACAAGACCATATATAAGCTTTGTAACGAGACCACAGCTTGGAAAAGTGCAATAAACCTTTCACCAAGCAGCAGTGCTGGGAGGGTCTTCAAAGCTCAAGGACTTTACCATTTTTTTTTAACCAACAAACCAATGTGAGAGCAGCCTATCTCATCCTTTGCCATAGCTCCAGCGATTTCACGGCAGTTACTCGATGGCTTGATTCAGACACTGAGTAAGACACGGGACTGCGTAGCCCCCAGGCTTCTCTCCCAAATCCTTCCTGCTTTAAATAACTCACTGACATCTGCACTCAGTGGTGCACTGATTTTGGTGCTCAAAGCTGCTTATCGCCTATAGTTAGCTGTAATGAGATCATGACTGCTCCCCACACGTGCTTAAGCTGCTCAGACAGTACTGTCAAAGGACACAGAACAAACAGCCAGCCCTATCTTCTTGTGCCCTTTTTAAGAGCTCCAAACTCACTTTTGGAAATGCTTGACAATACTTTGATACCAACAATGGAACAACATTAATTGGAATGAAAGATCACATGATATTTTGCATTAATGTGCTTTGGAAGTTTAAAAAATTGGGGGAAATGCAGCTCAGCATAGAACTGGGGGAGGGGAGTGGCAAAGAAAAGAGAAATGTCAGAACAGAGTATTTAAGCTATACAGTAGTTAAGCTTTAGATCAGCACTTAAGTCAGCAGAGACAGACACAGGAACATGCCCTGAAGAGAAGGCACCAACCTCTCCCAATCCTTGGAAGGCACTTGTGGAGCTCAGCTTCTCTGGTGATCACCTTTTGCGTTTCAAACTAAGGCCACTACCCACACGGGTCAGGGGCTTCCCCACCAGGAAACTGAACTGCGTGACAACCACTGCTTAAACACCCCATGTCTAAAGAAAACAAGGTCATTTGAGTCTGTTTATACCACAGGTATACTGAGTCATATCTTTGTTGATAAAGAGCTGGGGGAAAACAGATATGACTGACTTTCTTCCAAATTCAGGACAGCACGAAGTAACCTCTTCAAAAGTGAAAGACTATCAGACCAGCCTTATCAACTTTCAGCAAGCTAACCTCAGAATAGAAAGGAAGAAAGCAGACAATGGTAAGAGTTCTGAAATCATCATAAAGTGATTCGGCAGCAAATCAGCCACCTAAATGACCAGAATTACTAAAGTACGAGTGAGCCTCCAAATCTTGGAATTCTAGTTCTTATTACAAAGAACTGACACCGATTTGGTGAATGAACAGGGCTGAATTTTTCACTCTGTGCTAGCACACTTACCTCGGTGTTCCTGTCATACCCTTCAAAGATAACAGCAAAACTCCCACAAACTGTATCTACATATCCTTACTTGAAGGTTAAAATTACAAAGGGGGAGGTAAAAAGCAAGCAGTTTCTCTTTGCATCTCTAAGGTGGCTGCATATGTATTCTGAGCAAAACAGAAAAAAGTCACCTTGGAGATGTCACCCAAGCTCCTTTGGCTGAGCAGTCACTGGAATATGGAGCCAACTTCTCACAATCAAGAGGGAGCAGGACCCCAGAAGCAAGTCAGCCTGCAAAATGATGTATGGAAACGAGTTAGCAAGTCCTAAATTAGCTTTTATTTAGACCTTTACTTGCTTGTCAATTCAGAATCTTTGAGAGCATGCCTTCCCTAGAGACTGGGACTGGAATTCACAAGTTCCTTTCAGGATGCAAATGCTCTCGCTCATTCCTGTGGGCTCTGACAGATGCTCTTTACCAAACCCACCAGTTGGGCTGAGGGCACACACTGTCCCCAGTTGCCTCAGGCACCCTCAGCTGAAAATTCCCAACCATGGAGCAGAGCAAGATCCATGACTGTTCCTCATCAGGCAGGGATGGGCATTAGGGAAGAAAGGCTGAAGCAGAGTATATTAAACCCCAGCAGCTGCACAGGCCTGGTTGTAGGCACCAGCACAAGGGAGGTAGTGTTTGGCAAAGCAGCAGGACAGCTGGTGAAGGAGATAACCTTTCTAACTACAAAAGCTAAATCAGAGACAGCTTATCTACTGCAGCTCCCAAGCACGTGTAGTGACGCTCCTACCAGGACAGACTCATCCATATCATAACCTCTTCCACTGCTTTTATCAGATTTGGTTGACACAGATCTTCTACTAATATAATTATGGCAGCTATCTCTGTGTTATTTTTTAACAAAACAACTGCACCCATTTTAACTACTGTGGACACATTATAGAGAGACACCCTGTAATAGCAAAGCTTGTTCCTTTACTCCCAAAGAAGGGTTTCAAATATTAACAACACCACATACTGACAGGGGTGATGCAAAATAAGTGCAAGCTTAAGAAGCTTGTCTTTTAAACACAGTTAATGCCACTCAAAATGCATACAGAGGGGCCTGTGGAAATAAATAAAGGCAAAGGACTTGCACCTCAGTACCATCTGCAGAGTGGTTCACACCAGCATGGACTACACAGGAAGCACAGGCAGCCCAACACACTGATTAAGAGAATTACATCTATTAGGAAGCACATCTACCCGAACGGCACACTGGGAAAGCCAAAAATAACAGCTGCTGCCACATCAGCACAGCGTAACACTGCGCACAGGCAGTGCCTGCAAAACAGAAACTAAACAGCCACACACACACACACACTTCCTCTTCCTCCCCCCACCACCCCTACGACACCAGCAACAAACCTGATATTAAACACTGGCCAGCATCCTGCTCTGCATTCCTGTCACATCAGGAACAGAAATGAGGGAGACTGCTAGCTGCTCCTCCATATAGCTGAAGGGATCCTTCAGTTCACAGCACATAACACAAATACTTGACGTGACTCTTACAGAGGCTTCTGTCGCATTTTCTTTTCTTTTGCTCCTTTTTTCGAGCTCACCCATTTCAGAGCTCACTAGGGACCCTCTGTACTTACTAGACTTGTTTTTGATACGTTCCCTCTCAAAGACTGAGAGGTCAGAAGTAAAAGCAGTTGTTCCTAGGCATGTCCATTATATAAACAAGCAAGCAGAAAGCCACACACAAACTCTGCAAGTCAAGTTCAATGCTAAACCCTGCCCAGCACCAAAACTGACAATGTGACACTGTCAAATGTAAGAGTAAACAAATCAGGCTGCAGCTTTTTGTCAATACTAAGTTCTGAGACTACAAATCCCAGCATCAACACTCCACTGAGCTGCTCACATCTCCAACACGTTACAAGCTAATTCCTAATGGACAGATTGGGGGAATCTACTGACAGCAAGTGAAGTGCCTGGGTTATACTGCAATAATCAAGGCCTCTGTCAGATTTTCCATGGCTTTGGTATCTGCATTTCAACCACAGATGGAAGAAACACACCTCTTTCTAGAGCATGGGTTCTGGATACCCAATTCAAACTCAGCACTTACATTTCTTATCCCAATGAAAAGCAGAGCCAGTGCCACCCCATTCCCAGCATGCCAGCCAGAATTCACCAGATCCACAAAAACCTTTAAGCACAGAGAAACTAACTAAGAACTGAAATCTGAAAAGTGATCAAACCTTTTTACAAACATTTACTGATTCACTGGACCAAAGACACTGTGCCCTATAAGCAGATGGTCAACAAACAGCCCCCAGCCTGTACAGGGCTCCTCATCTGGCACCAGTCAAGCTCAACAAGGTTGCATTTTAGAGTTGATCATTTTACCCAAAAGGAATAAGCTCCATATTTGTGGAAGAAAAGGAAAGAAACAAACCAGGCAGCTCAGATGGGATGAGCAGAGCGTGCAATTGCATCACTAAGAAGAAATCAGAACACTTGTTTAAAAGGCCAATTAGCTGATTAAGGGCACAGGTACTGCTTCAGCCTGGGCACTTTTTTTGACCTTTGAGTGCTTGCTACTCTAACCTTGACTTTTCACTATGGGCAAGACAGAGTAACTTCCCAGTCAGTTGACTAGCAAAACTTGCCAAGAGAGGGGATCTCAAAGGACATCTAATTTTTCTTTCTATACTATTTTTATAGGAAGGACATGCTCAGTGCTGTCAACCTGATGATGAGGCACACAATGATTCACAGAACCAGGAGAGAAGCATGGCCACTACTCTTCCATTTAATTCTTAAATATATGTTAAAAGGTGGTTTAAAATTATATTTACATATAAGAAAATAAACAATGTAAAAACACACTGTTGCACTATTGCACAGTCACACTGCAGATTATCCTGAACTCAGCTAAGACCCCATTCCAGCCCCATTTCCCTTGCACCTGCAAAATCATTTAAGCACCCACAAAGCTGGGTAGAAAAACAGACAGTTTGTCCCCAGCTTGATCAGTCTGGAAGGGAACTTTGATCCTCACCTGCACAGGCACAAGCAACAAGGCAAGAACCTCCTAAGGGCTGCAGTCTCTACTTACATGAGCTGAAGTACCTGTGAAACCACACATGGAATGTGAAACTGGTGATCAGAAGCAGATCTTAAAAACTGTCCCTTTTCTCATCTCAACAGATAATTGTGCTCACTTGCTCTTCTTCTACGCAAGAAACATGTTAAACTGCCACAAAGTGCCTAATGGAAAACCAGAGGGTCCAGGAGAGTGTCCCACCAACATCCTACCCTTTCCATCAAAGATTCCTATGCTAATAACGTTGTACACATCAACTTCCCCCTCCAGAAGCTAAGGATCACTTCCCCTATTCTCCCAAAAGTCCTTACTAAACAGGAAGCAAAGGCAAGGAAAATATCCATGAAAAAGAACACCTCAGATCAGCCTAACAGGGTCTAACCAGGATAGAATAGGTTGCTCAGCCATGCACCTGGAAATGGTTGTGCTGAAAAAGCTGAAAGGGTATGAAACACGCTTTAAGAAAGAAAAATAAAAATTAGCACAGGGACATTTCAAAATATTGACAAAACAAGAATTTTACACAGCTGAAGAAGTAACCCAATGTTATCTTGCTTTATAGAGCTCACAACTAAATCTTTTCACAATCTTTTCCTTCCAGCTCCAAAACAAAGCACTTACCTTAGGTCAGCGCTAAGCTAACCCAGAAAAATACTTCAAAATCTAAATAATAAGAAATTGTTACATGGGATTAGGAGAGACCTATTTAGGATTACAGTGACAACATGCAATAACTGATATACCTAATTCTAAAATACCATGAAGCTCCTGAGAGAATTTCTATAAAAAGGAAATCAGAATCTTAGTTCAGTGATAAACAACAAGGATACCATTGTTCTTCTCCATCAAAAGCCTGGCCACACACACAAGTGGTTAGCATATCAGCTGCAGGTGACAGTTTACTACAATGAGACTTTCACCAAGACACTACTGCACATTATTCTGTGAGACAAGCTACTAAGTATGCTTACAGAACCCTAACGATCACATAATCATTACATTAAATATGAACAGAGACCCAAGCCCCCACCATTCCTGCATCATTCAGTGCTTCATTAGCAAAGACCAATCTTGGAATCCAGCTCTGGAAGCTCTGAATACCAAGTTAAGCCAGGTGAACCTGAAGGGAGGAAAAGCAGATGGAGCAAAACCAGAGCAACACAGGTTGAAATTACTAAGGTAGCACATACCAAAGTATATTGCTGGGAAAAAAAATAGAAAGAAGAAGAAAAAAAAAAAAAAAAAAAAAAGAAAGAGGGCTGATGCTGAGCTTAAAAATGAAGGAATATGGACCCTAGAACCAGTATAAATTCCGAGTAGTTCAAAAACGAACAGAAGTCGGTACCACCTACCCTAATTCAACCCCTCCTTGGAAATCCCGTGGAAGGTTGGTCCTGGTCCAGGTCTGCAGACCCATGAACACACCTGGCCCGGGGGACTGCCAGGTACTCCGGGTGTCCCCCCCGGGGCAGCCAGCGCTCCCGGGGCCACCCACACCCCTCCCCTGCCGGGGGGCAGCACGGACGGGCCCCTAGCCCCACAGCCTCCTCACCATGTTGGTTTCATGTTACCGCCGCGGTTTCCGAGCTCTTTCCTGCGCGCAGCTCCTGTGGAAGGCAAGGAAGGGCACAAAGGGAGGGGACGCTCGCTCTGCCCGCTGGGCACGGCCCTGCCCCAGCCCCAGCCCCGCGCTGCCCAGCCCGGGGAACCCCGCCCCGGCCGTGCCCCAGGCGGGCCCCGCAGGGGAAACCGTCCGATCTCACCCACGCACACACAGGGACGCACCGGGCTCCCCCCAGCCCCTCCTCACGGGGCCGCGCACCGACCCGTCCGTTCCAGGCCCATCCCGGTGCTCGCTGCCCCCTCACCCCGGCTGCTCACGGGGCCGTGCCTGTGCACCCACTCCCCCCTTCACGCGGCCGCAGCCGGGTCTCCCCTTCACGGCAGCGCGCTCGGCTCAGCCCCTCACCCTGGCCAGTCCCCGCCCGCCGCGGCTCACGGGGCCGGCGCTGCCTGCCCGGCCGGGACACCGGAACGCGGAGCCCCAGCGCCACCGCTCCCCGCCGCTCGAATCAACAACAAGATGGCGGCGCCCGAGCGGGCGGAGCCCGGCGCTGGCCGTCATAGCAACCGCGCCGTCCAAAGCCCGCCCCGCCGCCCTGCGCGCCAATCCACACCCGAGTCCCGCCCCACCGGGGCCTTTTTGGACGCTGATAGGTCAAACTCGGTGTCGCTCAAGCGCGGAGCCGAACCGCCCTTTTCCGAGCGTGGACGGCAGCGCACGTTAGGCACACGTGACGCCCGCCAGAGCCCCGCCCCCTCGTGGGCAGCGCCATCTCATTGGCTGTCCGCGGAGAAGGAGGGGCGCTCGGCCAATGGGCGCGGCCCGCGCGGGCTGGGCGCGCCCCGCCGGGCCGCGGCTCCGCGCTCCCAACCCACCCCCGGCAGCTCCGCGCTCCGAGCCGCGCTCCCTGATCAGAACCCACCCCCGGCAGCTCCGGATCCACCCACGGCAGCCCCGCGCTCCTCATCCGAACCTACCCTCGGCAGCCCCGCGCTCCGAACCGCGCTCCTCGATCAGAACCCACCCCCGGCAGCTCCGCATCCACCCCCGGCAGCTCCGCGCTCCTCGCTTCGAACCACCCTCGGCAGCTCCGCGCTCCCCAATCCGAACCGCGTTCCCCGATCAGAACGCACTCCCGTCCCGTCTGCGCTCCGTGTTCCCCGATACAAACTCACACCCGGCCGTCCCGCGGTCCTACACTCACAGCTCCCCGCCTCAAGCCCCCGGGGCCCCTCTGCATCCCCCTCCGGCCGCCGCTCCGAGCGGGGTCTCGCCAATGGGACACGCTCCCGCACCACTCCGGTACCCTAAAGGGTTAAATTCCCGAACGCTCACGGTTCCCGTGGGTTCAGGGCAAAAGGGACCCTCAGGCAAAGTCACACAGGTGACCCCTTCTCACTGTGAAATTTCACGGCTGGCCCCTGTTGCCCTTCCCTCCCCTTAGTCACCTACTCCCCAAATTAGTCTCTTCCCTCTTATCCCGCCAGCGCTTCATTTCCCGAGGAGCTGCCAGGGAGGTGTCCCGGGGCGCACTCCTTTGAAATTCAAATAACCGGTTTTCCGCCTCCCGCTGACGCCTTTAGAGCCTCCCGCCGCTCCCAGCTCCTCCTGCGGCGTCTCGCTCCCCTGCACCCACGCTAATTCACTTTTCCTCCCAATTATCAACCCATCCCCTCTGCCGACCAGCTGCTCATCCCACCCGTTTGCGCCTGCGAGCGCTGTTAACGAGGCAGAGCTTGCGGGAGACAGGAGACTCGGGGCAAAAATTGCTCAAAATTACCCGTGGCTGGGTTTTCTTGCCCCAGATAACCTCCCCGTTGGAGGACTGCCCCGGCTGGGTCACATCCAGAGGCTACAGAGATGCTTCTGTGACCGAAGCAGACTTGGCCAAAGCTCTTGTAATATTTTTCGCAGTGCCCAGCCTGGTGCCAATCTTTGTCCCGGGTCATGCCCCTCACATCACTGACGAGAAGGTGCTAATGACCACCACAGCAGGACAGCCACCAATAGCACTGCCGGGCAGCGAGACTCCCTAAGGCAATGACAGCAGCGTGTGCAATCTCTGACACCATTTATTAGGTCTAGACTGGCTGAGGTGGCTCAGGGTCTGGCTGCACCCCACGTGAAGCAGTTTGGTCACAAAAGATGGGGGTCACACCAGCTGTCTGCCCGTGCCCGGTGCCCTGCCCAGCACTGCCCATGTGGAGCTGTGGGGCACCAGGAGCCCCTCAGCAGGTCGAGCCCATCAGATCCAGCGCCAAGTCCCAGTCATGCTGTTGAAGAAATAGTCCCTGCCGGTGCCTGAGATGGAGGCAGCACTCAGTCACTGCCACACGGGCCTGGCCCTCATCTCTCCTGTCCCCAGACCCCTCTGCCTGGGAGACACAACCCAAGGCTGCTCTTGGGGCTGCTGGGGCTGTGGGACAGGGCACTCACCTGGGTCCTGAGCACGGCCATCCCACTGCCCCTGTGTGGAGGAGAGACAGGAGAGGCTGCTGAAGGCCACAGAGCTCTTCCTGCCTCCCTGGCAGTACACCCACCCTTCCTCCACACACTTACTGGACTGCTGGCACGTGGGTGTCCCTGTTCCTCTTTGCCCCTGCTGTGCTCCACCACATCCCAAGAGCTGCAGAAGGAAGAGGGGAAGGGAGGGAATGCTGTCAGTGATGGGCTGCTGGCCTCAACCCCAAGAGGTGCTGCTGGGGGCAACTTCCCAGCCAGGTTTTGCCCTGCCAGCTGCACCCTGTTAAGCCCATCATCCACTTACCTGATTGCCCCCTGGCACAGAAGGGGATTGTGACAGGGCCATGCTCCCCCAAGCACCACCACCTTTCACTGGTGCCTGACCACCAAGCAGGTCTGCCACCACTTCTGCTTGTTTCCCCATGTGCTGGCACACATCACTCTTGTGCTTGGAGGATGCTGTGCTGGGGGAGCTGCCAGGGCCACTCACAGGGGCTGAGCCTGTGTCTTCTCCCTTGCACAGTCACTACAGCCCCAGTGTCACCAAGCATTGTGACCCCAACCTGGATCCAGTTATAACCTCAGGGCAGTTATGCCACTGGAGGTGGCTGTTATCCTGCCCATGAGCTGCATGTCTCCTCCTTGCTGTGCAGACACCTGGCACAGGCTGGTCTAGCATCTCCTCAGGCTCTCCCCTCTGTCACCTGTCACTATCTCTGGTCCTCCAGGGGTTGTGCAGCCTGTTCACCTCCTCCCTGGGAGCTTTCCCTGACAAATGGGGCTCACCCCTACCAAACAAGGGCTCCACCAGTGAACTCAGCCCTAGTGCCAGGACCCAGCTTTGCAGTAGGCACAGGCACCAGCACTGTGCCATCCCACCCTGCCCACTGCAGAGTTTGTGCCCCAGCCTGGCCCCTGACCTCACTGTCTACTGGCCAAATTGCTCTCTCTGCTCCCATAACTTCCATTAGGGCTGCATCCTTGCCCTGTGCAGAGATGGCTCCCTGGCACAGCAAGCCATGGCCAAATGCAGAGTGTGTTAAACATACCCCGTGTGTTGTGTCTCCCTGGCTACCTGCAAGGACAAATACAACTGCCAGCATGACCACCCTGGCCATACAGCACTCACCTCTTGGCCAGGAGCAGCTTGCCAGGGGCCCGGTTGCTGTGGGAGGAGCAGAAGGCAGCCATGAACCCTTAGTCTTGCTCACTGTGCCATGCCGTGAGGGGGGCTGGGGCTCACCTGCACAGCAGGTTCCAGGCCGTGCAGCCCAGGGTGGCCAGCAGCAGGGCACCAGAGATGGTCAGCACGGCTACAAACCAGGCCGGCGGGTGCCACACTGCCTCCGTCTGCACGACAACCAGCGGCTCCCTCTGCAGCGTCTGTGGAGGCAGTGGGGTGAGGGGCAGGTTCAGAGCACCCTGGGGCAGTGGGTCAGCGGGCTCTGCTCACCGTGTGCTGGGTGGTGGTGCTGGGTGGCACCGGGGTGCTCCGGGGGGTGACGTGCACCACCAGTGCCACCACACTGCTGCGGCGCCGGGCACCGGAGCCACCCCACACCTCCACCAGCAGGACAAAGGGCTGGGGCTCGGCTCGGTCGTTGGGGAGGTAGACAAGGGTGTTCCCTTCCAGCCGAAAGCGCCCATCTTCATTGCCTGGACGAGAGGGTCTGCTCAGTGTCACACCACGGCGAGGGCAGGTTTGTGCCGTGGCTTGGCCGCTCCTCACCTCCAGCAATGGTGTAAGTCAGCGCGGCGCTGTCGGCGCTGCCGTGGCACACCAGGCGGGTGACAGGCTGGCGGCTGCCCGGGGACCCGGCCGTGATCCGCAGCTCCTGCACCTCGGGGATGCACACGGGCAGCTGGTCGGGCACAGCCTGCAGGGGGAAGTGGTAGGGCACCCACAGTCCTCGCACCCACCGCCACGGCTCAGCCAGCGGGCTGCCCTCACACCTGCAGGCGCACAGACACGTCGCACAGACGGCTTTGCCTCCTCCCAAGGTCCAGGTCATTGTGCGTGTCCGTCAGCCGCACCACCAGCCTGTAGCTCTGCTGCTGCTGGGAGTCCAGGGATCCCACCACGCGGATCTGGCCTGTGGGAAGGAAGGCTCGAGCTGCTGGGAAGCGGCAGGTGCCATGGGGCGTGGGCTGGGGAAGGAAGCGGGTGCTCACCGGTGTGCCTGTCGATGGAGAAGGGCTGTGCAGGGCCAGACCCCCCCTCCAGGCTGTACTCGAGGCTGTCCCGGGGGTAGTCGCGGTCAGTGCCAGCCACACGCCCCACGACGCTGCCGAAAGCTGCCGTCTCTGGCACGGTGAAGGTGGCACTGCTGGGGCACGCCGGCCTGAACTCGTTGACAGGTGTCACCGTCACAAGCACAGGCACACGCGCTGTGGGGCACACAGCTGCTTAGCCACAGCTGCTTAGCCACCACCCCACAGCCTGTGCCATGCTGGGTGACATGGGGACAGAGGCACCAGCCCTGGGGTGGGCATCTCTGGGGCAGCAGGGAAGGAATGTTTCCTCTGTGATTTGCTGCTTTGAGGATTGGGAAAGGTCTTTTCCCACCCTAGGGACATGGGCACTCACTGCTCTGGAGGGGCTGCCCTCCCACTGTCACTACAATGGTGGCCGTGAGCTGGAAGCCCAGAGCAGCCATGGCCTCCGAGTCGTAGTCCAGGGTGGTGTTGACCTGCCAAGCCAGGAGGGGAATGTCAGGCAGAGCTGAGGTTCTCTGCAAAGCTCAGATGCCCTGCAAAGCCAGACCATCCCACAAAGCCAGGGTGTCCCACAAAGCTGCAATGCCAGGGGAGAAGGAGGGAGCAAGCATGGAGAATGAGCAGGCCATGGGGTGCAGAGAGCCCTGAGGAGCCCTGACCCAGAACCTGGCATGACGCCATGTGTCACAGGGTCCTACTTGTCCCACTGGGCTCTGGGGTCTGGGCTTGCTGTCCACCTGGGCACTGCTCATGGCCCCACTCACCTTCAGCCGTGGCCCCTCCATGCAGAAGTGGGAGACGGAGGAGGGAGGCCCCTCAAGAGCATAGTGTAGACACCCATCAGTGCTGGTGGAGTCAGTGCACCTCAGTGTCACCAAGGTGCTGCCAGGGGACACAGTTTCAGGCACCTGGGACCTGTGGCAGGGCAGCCAGGAGCTGAGCCTCTGTCCCATGACTTGGGTGCAGCTGAGTCCCACGCACCCCACTCCCCCCTGAACCGTACACGAAGATGGCTGGGACACATCTTGGTGCCTGACGGTCTGTCCCCTGCACAGTGATGTTGACCGTGGCAGTGGCGTGGTCTTCGGGGTGCAGCGCGTTGTAAGCCCGGATGAGGAGGTGGGCACGGGTCACCTCCAGCCGGCGGGTGCTGCGGATCTCACCCGTCACTGCAGGAGGAGCCATGGCCTCACACTGGGCACAGGGACAGGGACAGGGACAGGGTGTTCTTGGGGATCCCCGCTGCCCTGCTCACCCTCATCAATGGTGAAGAGTACAGGAGCCACAGGAGCAAGGATGGCATAGCGGACATTGTCACCTCTGGCGTGGACCTGTGTGACCACCTCCCAGGGGCCTATGCCTTCTGTCACTGTCACAGCCCGGTGTGGCTCACTGCAGGCGAGGTGGGCATTGTGGCACAGCCTGGTGCCACCAGCACCCCCCTCCTGGCCCAACCCCACTCACGGGAAGGCGATGTGGGGACGGCGTGATGGCAGCACCTCCACCCTTACAGCCCCGCTGCAGTTGTGCCCACGACGGTCTGTCACCTCAATCTCCAACCTGAACGTCTGTGGGGCAGCACAGGGCAGCTGTGGGACAGCTCCGAGTGGCACCAACAATGGGGATGGGAATGCTGATGAGGCTACTAATAGGGACAGGGACAGGAATTGCAATGGGATGGGAACAGAAACAGGGACAGAGACAAAGGAGAGGGGGCAAGGGATGAGAATGGGGCTTGGAGTAGGAACAGGTGTGGAGATGGAGATGAGTATGAGCTGGAGACTGGAATGGGCAGGAATACAGACAGGGATGAGGATATGGACAGGACTCAGGATGCAGAAAGGGGATGGGGACAGGGCTGGAGCACTTGTGGGTCCAAGGGGAGACAGGGACCTAATGGGAAGAGCAGGATGTGGAGAGCTGTGGCCGGGGAGAGGCTAAGCCCTCGTGTACTGAGAGATGGCTGTGACCAGCCTAGGGCTGCTGGTGCCCACCTGAGTGTCCTTGCAGAGGTCAAAACCATTGTCAGGTGCCAGCACCAGGCCCCGGCGGGTGAGCGTGAGTGGTGTGTTGCGGTTCCGGAGCCTGAACTGCAGAAAGGAGGGTGATGGGAAGCCCTGTCCCACTCCTCCATACCCGGGGTTCTGCTGTCTCCAAGGCTGCTGCTTTCTATGGGGGTGTGCCCCTCCAGGGAGCTCCCACTCACCATCAGCCCACCAAGTGGCTGTGGAAGCACCGCATACAGGGGTGTCCGGGGCGCCACATCTGCCAGCACCTGCACCACATCACCCTCTGGGGGCACAGCACAACTGTGGGAGCTTGGTGCTGGCTGGCACCCACAGCCCCCACTGTCCTGTGCCCCTGTTTCCTACCTGCACTGGCAAAGGGGCTGTCACAGCGCAGCACGTGCCCCGGTGTCACCCGGACAAAGAGCCGCTCTTCCACCTCATCCTCCCCAGGACAAGCAGCCCGCAGGATCAGCGTGTACTGGTTCACCTGGCGGGCATCGAGCTCTGCACCGGCATGCAATGTCACCTGCCATGGGGACACGGTCACTCAGCAGGGCACCTGCCAGCTCCTGCCCCACTCCCTATTCCCCAGTCACACCTCTGCCCGGAACCTGGTGGCATCCATGGGGTCAGAGCTGATGGCGATGGAGTTGAAGGGGTGGTTGGGCTCGATGCTATCCAGGGTGACATTGGGACTGCCACTTGAGTTGCTGCAGGACACGGTCACCTCAGCGACACGGGTGCCTGATGCTGTGTCCTCACTCAGGGCCACCACACGTGGCAAGTCAGACAGGACTGGTGGGAGACCCCAGGGACCACTGATGGCTCATCCAGCTGTGCTTATGGAGCTCTGCTCCAGCACCTAAGCACCAATGCAGGAACTGGTTTCCCTGCCAGGCACAGCTGGGTCCACAACACCGCACTCTTACCTGTTGATCTGACGAAAGTCCCTGCAAAGAGAGGAGAGTGTCACCCCAGCCCAAGTGTGCCCTGCCAATGCTCTGGGGACACCCCAGAATTCCCTGTGAGATGCTCTGATGAAACCCCAGTGATGTCTGTATATGCCACAGTGGTGCCCAAAAGAAGCCCCAGTAACATCCTGGCAACGCTGAGGACACTCTAAGGACACCCAGGCAAGGCCCTGAGCATGCTCGTGTGATGCCCCCTCCCAGCCTCAACCCAGCCAGGCAGCGGCCAATCCCTCTGCCCATCCTGGGGTCAGCCCCAGGAATGTGGGAGCAACCGAGGACAGCTCTGTCCCCTGTCCCCTTCCTCTCAGTCATCCACCCAGGATCTGCCAGAGGGTGCCCTGAACACTATGACCTTGAAGCACCTACCTGGGGCATAGAGGCTGAGGAGGAGGAAGGTGAGGTGGCCGTGCATGCCCATGGCTCGCTGGGTGTTTGGGACAAGCTGCAGCCTGTTGCCAGGGGTGCTGGGCACCACCCCGGCCCGGCGTCACACCGTCCATTCCTACCCATGGTGGCCTCCCCGGCCAGGGGAGGGACAGGGCACGGCTCCAGTGCCCCCAGCTCTGCACGCCGCCGCTCCCAGCCCCTCACCACTCGCAGCTCCGCGGGGTTTGGCTGCCACCCCACGCTGCTTCACCACGCGGCACGCTCGGGAACCGGGAAAATTAGCTGGGAGGTAATTTTTGGCCGTGTTCTCGTTCATTTGCAAACCAGTGCCGCTTCTCCCGGGATCCCCATTAAGCGCTATTAGTTCCCAATTAACGGGCGCTGCAGCCAGGGTCACTCTTCCCATCCCTTCCCTTCCCTTCCCTCCTTCAGCGCCCAGCCCGGCTCTCTCTGGCAGCTCGCTGCCGGGGGGTGCCGAGGGGGGCTGCCCTCCCTCCCTCCCGGCGGGGCACACCGGGGCGCAGAACCCCCCGTGCCCGAGGTGCTGCCGGCCGGGGCACGGATCCCGCCTGGCCCGGCGGTGCCCGGGTGGTGCCCGGCGCGGGGCCCCGGGGCGGCGGGGAGGGGTCCGTGGGCGGGGCGGGGCCCCGGGGCGGCGGTGCCGGTGCGGGCCGGGCTCACGTTACGGCGGCCCCATTGGCCGGGGCGGGGCCGCCGGGCAGCGCCGGGAGGCGGCGGGCACGGCCGGGCGCTCGGTCCGCTGTCGCTGCTGCTGCTGCTGCTGCTGCTGCTCCGTCGACAGGCACCGGCGGCACTGGGAGCGGAGCCGGGAGCGGCGCCGGGGGAGCAGGACCGGGCATGCACAACGCCCGCCCGGACGAGCTCGGTGCCGACCGGGTGAGTGCCGCCGCGGGCACCGGGAGGGAACGGGACGGGACGGGACGGGACGGGACGGGACAGAACGGGACCACCGTGCCTACACCCCGCCGCACCGGGACTGCCGTGACGTCCGGGCGCTGCCGGTGGCACCAGGGCCGTGACATTACACGCGAAGCCAAAGGCGGCGCGGGGGAGGTGGGTGGCCGGTGGGACACTGGTGGTGTGGGGACACGGGTGGCCAGCGGCCACAGTGTCCAGCTGTCAAGGTGCCAGCGGCACCGTCCCCCCCGGAGCTGCCACCCTGCCACCACCTGGGCTGCCCCGAGGGACGGCGGTGACAGGGTGTTCCTTCGGCTCTCCTGGGCCTGCCACATGCTTACCCAGCACCTCACAACCGGCTGCCCCGGTGTTCCCGGCCAGCGGCGGGACTGGGCGGCTCGGAGTGGTGGCACATTGCCATTCGGGCTGGATGAGAGGGTCCCAGCCAGAGGGGAGGGGGACAGGGGCTAAGACGGGGACGTGAAGAGGGAGAAGAGGGACAAGGACAGTCCTGCCAGCAGCTCTGTCAGGGCCAGCCAGAGGGACGGAATTATCGGTCCTGGAAGCAATCCCTCCTGCACACTCAGCTTCCCGCGACTCTAACGCGGAAAGGAAAGCGGACGTAACACCCTGCTTTTGGGTTCAGACAATAGAAATTCAAGAGCGAGGAGCGGCCCGGCTACGGGAGCCAGGAGTCCCTTCCAGCGCCCTCCCGGCCGTGCTGTTCAGCCCTGGCTGCCTCGATCCCCTGTATATTCCCGGCGTTTGCGGGGGGCCCAGGCTTTGGGCGCAGGCCTGGCTGCACCCTGACGTCAACTGGGGTGTCCCCAGCCGGAGGGCACAGGGTGGGTGGGTGGCTCTGCCAACGCACGGGGGGAGAGCCCTACCCCAGCACCCGCGGGTGGCCCCGTGCCACCGAGTGGGGCTCTGCTGGAGGGGGGTCCCGGTCCCGGCTGCCTCCCCACGAGAAGGGGGCACTCGAGGGGCTGTCGCGGGGGAGGTGGGTGGGGGCAATGGAGCGCCCGCTCCTACGTGCCGTGGCCCTCTGTCATTTCCCGCAGGCACGGCCGGGGCTGGGTGCCTGCTGGCTCACCCGACAAGCCGCTGCACGCCGGCCGGCTCCGCGCAGGAGCCGCAGGAAAGCGGGGCCCGGGGCTGCAGGCAAGCCGGGACCTGCGCCCCGCTCTCCGCACCCTGCTGCACGCCCATTGGGCCAGCTAAGCCCCCCCGAGCCGGGGCGGGGGGACGCGGGGTGCCGCGGAGGGTGGGATGGGGGATGGAGGTGCTGGCGGGGTGCAGCCGTGCTGATGATGTGCCCTTTCCTTCCCTGCAGTGGTGCCGGCGGGACGCGGGCCCGACGCTGCGGGCGCACATGCACGGCACGCGGCAGGCACCGCAGCACCCCGCAAGGGCACCGGGGCCGGCTCCCCGTGCCCCGCGCCCCGGCTCGGCGGCGGACTCGGCCTGTAGCCTGGATCCGGGTGGCGAGGAGGAGGAGGGGGGAGGCCCGGCCGCTCGTTCCCCGCCGGCCAGCGAGCGCAGCCTGGAGTTCGACTCGGGGTACTCGGAGGCGTCGGGGGGCACGTGGAGGGAAGAGGAGGCGCCCGTGCGGCGCCGGCATCTGCTGCCCTGCCAACGGGCACACCGGCTCTCCGCCGGCCCCGCCGCCACACCGGCCGCCCCCGCCCGCCGTGTCCGTCCCAAATCCACCTCGGACGCCTGTCTGGAGCAGTGGCGAGCCCTGGAGCCCGCCGACACGCAGGACTGGACGGTAGCACTGCTGTCGCAGAGCCGGAACCGGCAGCCCCTGGTGCTGGGCGACAACTGCTTCGCTGACCTGGTGGAGAACTGGATGGACCTGCCCGAGGTGGGCGCCGAACCGCGTCGCCGAGCCCCTGCCGAGCCCTCCCGCCGGCTGGCCAAGCCCCCCGCCTTCCTGCTCAGCCTCTCGGGGAACGTACGCCGTAAGCTGGCCAACATGGCCCGGCCTCGGGGGGCCGACGGGGCGCGGCCGGGGGGCCGCGATGCCACCAAGCGTTTCTCCTGCCCGCTGGGGCTGGGGGGGCAGCCCAAGGGCGCCTGCTTCCACCAGTCCCACAGCAACATTGCCCAGCTGGCCACGGACTTCCACCGCTTCACCGCCTTGATGAACAGCCGCAGCCGCCAGCCCATCATCTGCAACGACGTTATCGGCTACATTTAGCCCTGCTGCTGCTGCTGCTGCGGCCCGCACCCCCACCCTGTAAATAAACCCCCGTTTTGTACGGTCTGGGCGCCGCAGCGTTTATCAAAGGGAGTGCCTGTGCCCCGACTCTGGGCAGGGGCAAGCAGGAGGTTTTTGCAGCGAGGGCCATTGCAGCCTGCAGCTTTTATTGCATGGGGCAGGAGGTGCCGGCCCCTCGCTCAAGGCAGGGAACACAGGAGAGGGGGACGGGTATCTTCAGCCTCAGCATCCTCTCCCTCGCATATATACAGCAGCTCCAGGTCCTGCTGCTGTGGCATCCTGGTATCCTCCAAGTTCTCTGATAACCTGTAGCAGGAAAAAGGGGGTTGTGGGGGCACTGGCTTGTCCCCCAAGGCTGGCGGAGTGCTCCAGGGGTGCCTTGGGCCCCTCAGGGGTGTCCGGCCAGGCTGGTGGGATGCAGAGGCCGGCAGCAAGGGGCCGGGCTGGGGTCCCGCCACGGGAAGTGCTGCCGGCAGGATGTTTATCCAGCAGCTGGCTGGGAGCTGCACTGCAGCTGGAGTGGCTCAGGATTGAGTCAGTGGGGGCTGGAAGCCCCCCCCCCCAAAAAGCAGGATTGGGGCCTGGAGCTGGGAACCTACCTCTGTGCCTGCTGCTGGGCCCGTGTCTCTGCATCTGCCTTGCTGTCATAGAGCACGCTGTCACCACACAGGAGCATGGTGACGGTCCAGCCATGTGTCCTCTGCAAGAGGTGGGTGTCAGGGCCTGGTCCTGCATCCCCCAGGGTGACCTGGCTGAGTCCTGACAGGGCTGGGCTCACCTGCAGCCAGTCCAGCACCTCCTGCACCGTCAGGGCCTGCCTATCTGCGCCGACTGCCCGCATCTCCAGCCGGTCCCAGCAGCTCCACTCCCGCCCGCCGTACTGCCAGGGGTAGCAGCCAGCACTGGCATCCCAGATCCTGGCTGCCCAGCCCCATGGGGCAGGGACTGGTACAGCACAAGTACTGGGGGACATCAGGGCAGGCAAATGGGCAGAGTGAAGGGGGCACCATGGTGGTGCAGGGGCAGTGGGGGACACAACTATCCCCCCAGCACTGCTGGAGTCGACTTCAGGGGTTGGTGTAAGTGTGGGGCCAGCACTGCCCCTAGCCCCGGGCCAGGAAGGCGCACAAAAGGCCATTGAAGCGCTGCTCAGCCCCACACAATCACCTCTTCTCATGCCTGTGGCCCCACGACCCCTGCTCCGGCCCAAGGAGACCAGTGTGGTGCCAAGCCCGGGGCCAAGTGCCGGACGCGGCCCCACGCAGTCTGGCAGGGCTACACGGCCATCTGCCCTCGCTGCAGGCAGCGCCAGCACTGCCCGTCTGGCCCCAGCCCCGCTCGGGAGGGGTGTTCACACCTGGTCACTCTCCCTCCTGCTTTCTGTTGCCTTCTCACCTCCGCCTTCTGCTGCCTGCACTTATCCCACTGGTGGAGAGAAGGGCTTAACCCCATCCTCACCAGCAACTGCTCAGCACAGAGGGAAAGCCATGGCCTGGCCCTCCACTGCCAAAGTACATTGCTCTGGCCCTCGGAAGCATATTCCTCTGGACAAGGCTGGCCCCCAGTTCAGGCTCCCCAGGTCCCCATGGGAACACAGGTCACACCAAGCAGGCCTTGGGGACATGTGTTCCCACCACAGCCAAGCAGCCGGGTGTGAAATGTCACACCAGGTGTCCTCGCCCTGGGACATGGAGCTGTTGGGTGCTGCTGCAGGGACCTGAGAGCATGGCCCAATCCAGCAGCATCCTCCATCCAGGGACGATGCCAAGCCAGGGACACCACAGCCAGGATGACACCGGGCTGGGCACGGCGTTTGAAGGGGCCGGGGGCAGCCATCAGCCCGAAGTGGTGCTGGAGCCGGCGCAAGGCAGTGGAATCGCCTCCCTCCCCCTCTTCCTGCCCCCGGCCCTGGGCCCCCCGGGCCAATCTGGTTCCAATCGGCGCTTCCTGCCGTGCCGGAAGGGCTGCCTCGCACGCCATAAACCCCCAGACAAAGGCGCCTCTATAGCCCAGACGGTCCCAATCTGGGCATGCCCCCACCCCCGCTCTCCCTCCCTGGTTCCCCAGCGCCGGGACCCCCGGCCCCGCTCCCCCGGGCGGCCCTTCCCGGCCCGGTGCCAGCTGCTCTGTGGCTGCCGCAGCTGGTTTCCATAAGCCAGATGAGTGCGGCTGCAGCGGCCTCCCACCCCTGCCTGCGGGGCTCAGCGTGGGGCCTGCCATGGGGCAGTGGGGCTGCCTCAGCCCCATGGACACTCCAGAGCACCAAAGCTGGGCAAATAGGAACGGCAATGTCTCAGTGGTGGGGGGCAGCCAGGGGAAGGAGGTGGTTCCTCACTGCCTGGCAGCATTCCCAACCCACTGCAGCACCCGGATGCATTTCTGGAGTGCTATGGCCAGGGCTGCCCTTGCTGCATGGCCACCTCCTTTCCCCTGGGTCGCCTTGACATTGTCCCACAGCAGATGCCACTGGCCCCTGATGTCCCCCACCTGCACTTCCCCAGGGAAGAGGATCCTACCCAGTAGGTGGGGGCTGCTGGGGGCTGGACACGGAGCAGCAGGCAGGCAGACAGGCTGATGTTGCTGTTGCGGTAGCAGCCGAGGTCCTGGCAGCCCCACACCAGCTTGCAGACCTCCAGGCACGCCAGCCCGGCCACAGCTGCTGTGGTGGTGATGATGGCGGGCACGATCCGCCCAGCAATTCGCTTGCTCTGAGGACAGGAGGGGTGTCACCAGCTGCCCCACACAGGACAGGGACTCCCGGCCCCACAGGCTGCCCCTCTCACCGTCAGCCAGTTGGCAGGGGAGATGCCATAGTTCTCTGCACGCAGGTTGGACGCTGCTGTGATAAAGTCTATGTGGACATCGTTGTCCTGTGGGGAAGAGTGGGGGGACATTTGCATCCCATGGGCACATCAACTGCCCAGGCTGAGCAGGGCCACCTGCCTGGCTCTGCTACCTTCTCAAAGTGGATGGGCTCCATCAAGGGTGCTTGTGCCTCCTCATCCTCCAGCAGCTCCTGTCTCCACTGCACCAGGTCCTGGGTAAGCTCTGTCAGTCTGTGATCTGGGGGCACAAGGACCACCCCTGGTGTGATACACTCACACTGTGGCACTGCAGGGGTGCCCCCACCTTGGTCTGGGTCACCTTGGGTGCTCGAGCAGGGATGAGAAGCCACAGCCCCACCACCAGGCTGGACCCAGGAACATACCTGGGAACCTCACCTGTAGGAACTTGTGCCTCCTCTGTCAGTTCCTCTGTGAGGGGGATCTGCAGCCCTTCCTGGGGTGCAAAGGGTGGCAGGACCACATCACGGAGGATGGCCTGGATGGCCACCCGGTCCCTGCATGGTGGCACCCTGTGTACTTGGGCAAAGAGGTGGGCAGCGGCCACGACATAGTCCAGGTGGGTGTCCTGTGAAGTACAACGGGGTGGCCATGGGGTGCCCTGCTGGGGTGGTCCCACACAGCCAAGGGCTGCCAGCACTGCCCCAAGCTGGTAGAACTGCCTGGCTTTGCCCCAGAGTGGAGGTGGAGGAGCCTTTCCTCCTCCTTTGGCCACAGAGCACGTGCAAGCTGTCCCCTGCAGTGCCCTCACTGACTGGGGGACAGGGACAGACCCAGCCCAGGACCTGGCAACCCTGCACAGGCTGTGGCAGACGGAGCACAACTACAGTTCAGTATTTCCTGTGTGCCCAGCACAGGCCTGGCTCTCCCTCTGCCCATACCATTCCCACATGGGACTGCACAGCTCTCCCTGCACTCACATTCTCAGGGTTGAACGTCAGTGGATGGGGACAGCTCCTGTCCCCTGCCCAGAAGGGGACACCCGGGCTGGTTTCCTGGCACAGGGAGAGAAAGGGAAAGAAGAGTCAGGCTCAGGAATGTGTGCCCCTGGCTGCAGCGAGGTGGCCAGTGGAAGGAAGGGCGTGCAGGGGGTGCCAGCCCTATGGCACTGGGCTCACGTGCTCTGGGGGGTAGATGTGCAGCAGCTGGGTGATGGCATCGTGGTAGCAGCTCTGCCAGCGCCGGCGTGCCCAGCGCACGCAGTCCCGCCAGTCCCGCGGCCGCTCCTGCAGGCTGCCCCACACCTGCTCCAGGACCTTCCCTGGAGGCTGCTGCTCCAGGAAAGCTGGGTCCCTGCAAAACCAGGCACCTGCTGATGCTGGCCTGAGAGCAATCCTGTGACACACCTGGGTGGGACGTGGCAGTCTGGCACGCTCTCCCCATTCCCAGCAGCCCCCTGGCAGAGCTGGAAGCTCTTCTCCCAGTGTCACTACCCCCAAAGCCCACTCACTCCATGAACTGGTTGACTTGTTCTGCAGGTAGCTGGAAAAGCCCCTCAAACTCATCACGGGCCCACTGTGGAGGAGAAGTGGGTGTTGAGCAATAGAACCTTAACAGACCTTATGTCCCCAAGCCCAGGGGGAGGGGGAGGCTCTGGCAAGGCCAGCAGCAACACTCAGGCTGCCAGCAGGAAGCAGCTGAGGCCATATCCTGCCTGCGGCCCACCAGTGGAGGGGAAATGGGGAAGGAAGACAAAGGTCCCGGTGCCTCCTTGCTGGGTGCTGTGGCAGCTCAGCCTACCTGCAGTGTGTGCTGGATGGTGCGGGGGAAGTGCCGCAGGGTGCAGAGGGGGAAGGTGCCATCCCTGGGGGCGCTGGCTGGCCCCAGAGGCTTGGTCAGGGATGGTACCATGGCCAGCACATTCCCCCGTGTCCCCTCCGTGCCCGAGTCCAGCAGTGGTGTGCGGCACCGGAGACAGCGTCTCTCCAAATAGGTGCCTGCAGGGAGCCAGGAGTGCTGGGGACCCAGGGAGCACGTCCAGGGGCTTGGTCCCCTTGCCCTTCCTGGCACTCACGGGCCTCTATCGTGTCCAGGGCACTGGCAACGCCATCCAGGTGCCGGAAGAATTTGTCCCCGTAGAGCATCTCGGTGGCAGGTCCCACCTGGTTCTGGTGAGCTGTCACTCTGACATCAGGGTTCATGCGCTGCACAGCTGCTGCAGCCACCACAGACTTTGGCTCCTGCCAGGGCAGAGAGGGGATGGGCAGCCCTAGGGAGCCCGTGGGACAGCCAAGATGCCCTTTGGGGGGAGCTCAGCCCCTGCCTCATGCTGCCTCACCGATATATCAGCTGAGCGGTAGAGAAGCTGCCGATGGAGGTTGGAGAGAGCAACAGTATCCATGTCAGTGACAATGAGTTCTCCCTCTGCCCCCGCCGCCAGCCCCATCATGGCAAAGTTTTTCAGCAGCTCGCAGCCGATGGCACCGGCTCCCACCTGCCAGGGCAGAGATGCTGCAGCTCCCCGTGTGCCAGCTGGATGCTCTGCAGCCTCCCATGCCATGGCCCCTGCCTACTCACCACCAGGTACTTCTGGTGGCCCAGCTTCTCCTGGAAATTGGCCCCGAAGATGGCGATCTGGCCATCGTAGCGAGAGCCTCTCTGCCGGGCACAAGGAGCTGTGTGAGCTCAGCAGCCAGGCACCGCAGGCAGCCGGGAGGGGCTGGACACGGGGACTCACCGGGGCACACTCCGTCTCTGTCAGCTGCGCGGCCCCCGCCAGCTCCAGGCACTCCAGGGAGTCAAAGTACAACCACTGGTCCAGGGGCACGAACTTCCCAGTGACGGCCTGGGGCGAACAGCCTGTGTGTGGGCAGGCGGCCAGCGGGGTGCTCCCCCTCCCCGCGCCCCAGCCCTGCCGCCCGACCCGGCGTCCCCAGGCGGGCAGCAGGTGCCCTCTCGTGGCCACCGAACGCCACCGGACAGCCGTGGCCACCGCCCCGCTCACCTTCAGCACCTCCTGGGCTGCCAGCGCCCCGACCACGGAGGCCACGGGGCACAGGTCCCCCGCGCTGACGCTGGCGAAGGCGCGCACGATGTCCTCATCCAGGGGACCCTGCTGCTCTCCCAGGCTCCGCGCCAGCTCCAGCACCCGCTCAGCATCCGCCTGCAGGCAGAGCGGAGAGGGCAGTCCCGGCAGGGCGGTGGGGTTCGGCACGGCTGGAAGGAGCAGCACAGCACTTACCGGTGCCCTGGGCCGCGGCAGGCGGCCCCGCTCCCTGCGGAAAGTGTGAAGGGCCTGGAAGGCGGCGTGCAGGCTGCGGCTGCGTGGCAGATCCTCGGGGCGTGCCACCTGGATTTTGGGCTTCTCCAGTGCCCGGCGCAGGGGCTCCTGCCAGCACAGCACCAGGGATTCGGTGAGTGCTTTCCTGGGGGCTGGCATGGCACAGCAGTGTCCCAGCTCGGGTGGCAGCACCGTGGGGCCGAGAGGGACTTACGTGGGAACACTCCTGGGGCTGCTGCACCTGTGAAAGCAGACCCCCGCAGCGGTAGGGCGAGAAGGAGCTGGTGTCACTGATCTCCAGCCTGAAGGCATCTGGGGACAAGAGGAGTACAGATGTCACATCACAGTCACTGCCAAGGACTCAGTGAGTTCCTCAACCCTGAGCTAGGACTGCCAGGATCCCCCTGGAACCCTCACCCAGCACATGCACAGGGATGGGCTCCTGGCCGTTCAGCTCTGTCATGCCCTGCACACCAGAGAACGTCACCAGGTCACCATCGCAGAAGAGGTGGCCTCGGTTGTTCTCTGTCCCCATGCATGTCACCACTCCTGGGTTGCCCTGAAGAGCGGAAAGCTACGTGAGAGTGAGGTACTGGACTAGGGTGGCACAGAGCCAGTGAGGAGGCAGCAACATTTTGGGGGATCCTGCAGGGGCTGCCCTCCCTCCTACCTGGGAGATGTGCTGCACAGCAGCAGACACTGGATCCCCTTCTGCTGGATCATCAACAACAAAGTGCTCCCCGAAGTCACAGAACAGCTGCCTGGAGAGGACCGATGGGGTTTTGCCAGAGGAAGTGCCCCACCAAGCTGCCCCAGCGCTGCCAGGTCCTGCCCAGGCCAAGCAGCCCTGCCAGCATACTGGGGACATGGGCTGCAGCACAGGGCTGGGGGCTCTGGGGACAAGGTGACCCAGAGCCAGAGCAGGACCCCATAAGACCCCTTACCCTGCCAGCCCCTTGGTGTCAGCCACGATGAAGCAGATGCCGTGGGCATGGCAGAAGTCCCCAATGTGGAGCTGCTCCTCCAGCGGGGACTCAGTCAGCACCACCACCTGTGCCAGGTCTGTCAGTGAGCGCTGCCATCCCGGGGCTCCCCAGGGCACAGGGATGCAGGCTCACCTGGAAGGAGGCAAGGAAAGCCTCCGACAGCTCCCCGGTGTAAGCCTCGACCACCACACAGGGGTTCAGCTCGGCCAGGGCCCGCTGGGATGCCTTGGCACGGTTCTGGCCTAGATCACTCTCCCCCAGGAGGAACTGTAGAGTAGACACATGGTGGGGCACCCTATGGGTCTGGGGTGCAGCTCACCACTGGTGAGCTCCACAGGCCCTGTCTGCACTAGTAAGGGGGCCTCTGCTAAGGACCTTACCTGAGACAGTGAAGGGCACCCTGTGCTTTACCAGCATCCCCAACTTGTACCTGTTATTGGAAACCCTTCACCCCAAACCCATACTTGCAAACAGGGATTCTTCCAACTGCACCTGCACCTATTACTGTGATATCCACCCACATCTGTACCTGTTACTGGGACTCCCACCTGAGTCTGCACCTGTACCAAGACCCTTGTCTGTACTGTATAGGTTATGGGACATTCCCATCCATACCTGTACTTGTTACTGGGATTGCTGTCTGTACCTGTTATGGGGATCCCCATCCATACTCGTACCTGGTACTGGGACCCCAATATGAGCTTGCACCCACTACCAGGACCCTTATCAATACCTGTACACATTACAGGTCCCCTCATCCATACCTGTACTCTGGGACCTGTGCCCATACTCATACTGGGACACCCACCCATACCTCTACCTGTTACTGGGACCCCTGTCTGTACCTATTATCAGGGTCCTCACTATATCTGTACCCACTACCGGCATTCTCACTAGTTCCTGCTACGAGATCCTTCCTTACCCACACCTGTTACAGTGAACCTCACCCGTGCCTGTCACCAGCAGCCCCGCCCGGCCCCGCCGCTACCTGGTGGGTGCGGTCGGCGGTGCAGACGACACCGCGGTCGTGCAGGACGACGCGCCCGGTCCCCGCCAGCACCAGCGCCGTCGCCACCTGCGCTCCGGTCCCGCGCAGCCCCGACACCAGCACCGCCGACCCGGGCAGCCGCCGCGCGCCGCCACCCAGCACGTACCTGCGGGGACCGGCGGGGACCGTCAGCGGGGTCGGCGCCGCTGCCTCGCCCTGACCCGATCCGGTGGCGCTCCCGTCCCCGGTGCCGGTGCCCGCACTCACAGCTGCCGCGAGTACCGCGGCTCCTCTGCGCTTCCCGCCATGACGGCCCCGCCCACCGGCCGGCGGCCCCGCCCCAGGGAGGAGCCAATCCCGCGAGGCCACGTCCCGACAGCGCAGGCTCGGCGGCGGCGAGGAGGAAAGCCACGCCCCCAAATCAGCACCCGATGCCACGCCCTTAGACCACGCCCCCATGGCGCGGGAGGCAGGCGGAGGCCCCGCCCCCCGGTGTCCGGCCGTGAGGGCGGGCTGGCGGGCAGAGGCTCCGCCCCCTCCGGCAGCCTCGCCCCCGGTACCCCGCGGCCATGGCGGCGGTGGCGGCGGGCTGGCAGCCGCCGTGGCGGGCGCTGGCCGCGCTGGGTCGGGAGCTGGCGGCCGAGTGGGCGGCGCAGGATGTACGGGCCGCGCTGTGCCAGCTGCTGCTGCTCTGGCTGGGCATCAGCCTGCTGGGCGTCCGCCTGGCCTGGCGCGCCTACGGCGGGGCGGTGGCCGCGCTCTGCTACCGGACCGGTCCCTCCGGCCGCCGCTCCCCGGGCACCGCTTCCGGGGCCTCGCCCGCCCGGCACCGCGCGCACTCCCTATCCCCTGCCAGCCCGGCGGGACGCAACGGCGCCGCCGAGCGGCACTGCCCGTCCCGGTGAGTCCCGACCGCTACCGGGCCCAAACCCGCTGATTCCCCCGCTGATCCTCCGCGGGCCTGCCCGGCTTCCCCCGCGTCCGGCCAGCGCAGCCCCGTGAGCGACCCCTGCCCACTGCCCCCCAGTGATGTCCCCCCAGCTGCACTCCTGCACCAGTAAGCCCAGTGACCGCCTGCCTGCCCGGGATGGTCCCGATGGGGGCCTCTGGCACACCGGCCCCGGTTAGCCCCCCAAGCTGTGGCTTCTGATAAGTGCCCCCCAAGCTGTGCCCCCCGACCTTTGAGCCTTCCCCTCAACTGCACCCCAGACCAGTAAGTGCTTCAGTAAGTGCCCCCCAGCCCTGCCCACCCCACACAGACGGGCAGGTGCCTGCCTCACTGCTGGGATGCCGTGCTTGGTGCTGCCCCAGCCTTGCTCACGCCGCCTCTCTCTTGCAGGGATGGCCCAGCAGCAGAGCCCATGAAGACACACTGGGAGTGAGCAACACCAGGACCGCCAGCTGGGTACTGCCAACATCATTAAAAGTGCTGTGCCCACCTGCTGCTCCTTATTTTGGCACTGCCACCATCACTAGAGAGGAGACCAAGGGAACGGGACAGGGTGTTTATTGGGGCCAGGGCACTTTGTGCTGGCCTCACTTGGCCATGTAGTACTGGGTGGGCACGAAAGGCATCTTGGTGATGACAGCAGGGTGCTGCTTCTTCCGCACCTCTACGGTGAGCTCGGTGCCGGCCCGGCTGTGCGCTGCCTCCACGTAGCCCATGGCGATGTTCTTGCCCAGGCAGGGCGAGGGACATCCGCTGGTCACTGTGCCTGGGATGTGAGGATATGGGGAGCTGAGCAGGGCCTGGACAGCCCCTGTCCGTGCCACGGCCACAGCTCAGGGTCGTGCCTGTGCCAGCCCCACTGCCCCCACCTACCCACAGGCCTCCCTTCGGGACCCAGGATGGCCATGTGGGGCCGGATGGCGGGTCCCACCGACGTCAGCCCCACACGCCTGCGCCTCGGCTTATCTTTCACTTGTGCCATGATGACAGCAGCACCAGGGAAGTCCATGGCCACACGCCGGCGCTTCCCTGCAGGGCAGAGATGGGTGAGGGTGGCTGATGCCTGACTGGTCCCCTTGTACTCTGTACTGGGGACACCTTGGTGCTCTGCCTGCCCCAAGGAGGAGGTGGAGCTGTACCTACCCAAGGTCCACATCAGCCCGGCCTCGGCAGGGGTGACAGTCTCGTCGATGTCATTGCCGTAGAGGCAGAGCCCGGCCTCCAGGCGCAGGCTGTCCCTGGCTGCCAGCCCTGCTAGCCACACATCGGGGACGCCCAGGAGCTGCTCGGCCAGCTCTACCGCCCGCGCCGCGGGCACTGAGATCTGTGGTGGGACACGGGCAGGGTCAGTGGGGCACGACCTTCCCCTGCCTCGGAACCGCAGAGGGGATGCTGGTGTAGTTCCCTGGGTACCTCCACGCCATCCTCGCCGGTGTAACCACAGCGTGTGACCCGGCAGCCCGGCACACCGAAGACGGTTGTGGCGATGCTATTCATAAAGGAGAGCTTGGCCAGGTCATCCGACAGCCCTGCCTGCAGAACCCGTGCCATGGAGGGACCTGGGGAGGCAGGTGGCTGGAAGACAGCAGTGCCCAGGGAAGGGGGGGAAGGTGGGGAGGGCGGTGACATCCACTGGGAGAGGACCCAGAGGAGGGCAGGCCCGTGTGGGGCCCCCACTACCTTGCAGAGCCAGCAGCGCGTTGTCTGACACCTCCAGGTGTACGTCACTGCCGGTGGCCTGCAGCTGTGCCGCTCTGTCCTGCCAGGGTGACAGTGGGCTGCTAGCATGGGGACCGGGCCAGTGCCAGCCCCACGCGTGGCCACAGCTACCTGACCCCGCGCAACACGCGTGTCACCAAAAGGCAGAAGGACTCATTCCCACTGCGTGTCCCCCACCTCCCGGGGCTCAGGCAGCCCCATACCCTCAAAATGGCCAAGTCCTTGTCAGCACAGGCGGCGTTGGACACCACGTAGAGGTGATCTTCTGACGTGTTTGTGACGATGAGGTCGTCTGTGATGCCGCCCTTCTCGTTGGTGAGCAGCGTCAGGGTGCCCTGCGGGACATGGCCCAGGGAAGCATGGGCAGGCTGCCCGGACCCTCCCAGGGCATCCCGGGGACCTCCGACCCCACTGGATGCGTGGTGCCTGCCCAGTGCCCCGTACCTGTCCTGGCTTCAGCTCAGCGATGTCCCCCACTACCAGGCTCTCCATGAACCTGATGCGGTCCCGGCCGTACACCAGGGTCTGCAAGGGGCCGCGGGGGTTGTGAGGTGGTGCGGGTACCCCCCCTGCCCCAGCCCCCTCATCCCGACCCTGCTACCTGCAGCATATGGGAGACGTCGAAGAGGGAGCAGTGCCGGCGGGTGTGCAGGTGTGACTGGAGATGGCCCTGCCCGTAGTGCAGCGGAAGGGTCCAGCCGGCGAACGGCACCATCCGCCCGCCGCGGGCCCGATGCAGGGCATCCAGCGGCGTCTGCTTCAGCCCCTCCTCCCCGGCCCCGCTTCCCCCGGCCCCTCTCCGCGGCGCCGAGCCCGGGGGGCGGCGGGACAGCGCGGCGCGGCAGCCCGTCCGCAGCATCTTCCTCTTCCTCCTCCCTCCCGGCACGGCTCGGACCGGCCCCGGGGCGCCTGGGACATGGAGTCCGCCCGGCCCTGGCCCCGGCCCCCGCCCCCGGCCCGGCCCGCCCTCGGCACCGCCTCCCCGGGGCTGCCGGCACGGCCACCCCCATCCCCCAGAGACAGGCGGGCACAGGCAGGGCCAACGTAGCAGCTTTTAGTGGTGATCCCTCCAGAACCCCCGCACCCCTCGGTACCCCCGCACCCCCCTGCAGTGTCCGGGCTCTGCCCACAGGACGTGCCCAGGAGAGGCTCACAGGGGTCTCTGGAGCGGCAGCGCTGCCCCTCACTGCTAGGCAGTGCAGAGGGAGCCAGAGAAGGGGCACAGGGAGGGCTTGGGACCCCCGCGGGGTCAATGGCCGAGGTGGGAATGCAGGAGTCCACTCAGGCCCCGGGAGCATGGAAGGGGCACTTCTCCCCAGCTGGCACCAGCACCAGCGGGCTCAGGTATAGGAAAGCAGGTTGACATCGTAGCAGCCATCCACCTGGGGAAGAGAGCGACTGTCACTGTCTGCACAGCACTGCTGGGACACTCCAGCCCCATCCTGCTGGGAGCAGCCCCTCTGGGAGGGCTCCTGAGCCATGAGGCAAGGCCAGGTCCCTGTCAGCAGGGTGGTGGGACTCACGTCAAAGCGCCCGATGCGGGCAGCTGCCTGGCGAGCCCGGATCACCTCTGTCAGCACCCACATCTGCTGGACCTCTGTCGACACCTTCTCTGGATCAGGGAGCTCCTGGAAAGAAGTGGGCACAATGCTGTGGAGCGGGGATGGCCCGGATGGGTTGGGTGACGCCAGGTTTGGGCAGTGGTGTGGCTGGATGGCTGTGCCTCCCAGGGAGGCAGGCACGTGATGGTGCCCACGTTCCTGACCTGCCGGTGGTTTTCCAACGTGAGGTGAGCAGGGCCCCTCTCTAGGAAAACAAACCACTGGGGACATGGGTGAGTGACCCTGATCCCTGCGTGCTGTGGTACCGACACAGCCCATCTCTGCTGGCAGGTGGCCAGGGCGAGGACAGAAAGCTGACTGCTGGCTAATCATTAAAAACCTAATCGCACAGTCCAGAGTTTCCCAACAGCCTCACTATGCGATGCTCCCTGGGCTTGGGTGCAGAACCCTGGGCACATGTGCTGGTTCACCCCAGGGACCTTTAGCCAGGTGGGACCTGTGGGCTCAGCAGCAGCTCTCCTGGCTGGGGCACAACTCTCACAGGGGCACAGCTCTGTTGCACTGGGCTGAGGGGTGCCTCGTGGTGATGTTGGGAAAAGCCATTCTCAGAGCCACCTCTGGCATCTGCCCTGGATACTCCTTACCAAGGTGAATGTGATCCAAGCAATCAGCAAAGGATTGGGGTGCCCTCCCCAAACTGTCATACAGCTGGGCAAGGACAGGGAACAACAGCCTCACTGCTGGTGCAGTGTGAGCACTGTTGCTTGGAAGCCCAGTAGCAGAACTGCCCTGGCAGGTGTGGGTAATGTGCCACCCTCCTGCAGGCAGCACCACCAGTTGATTCAGCAAGTTCCCATGGGTGAGACAGCTCCCATCCTGGCCCTGTTCTGCCTGGACTTTGCCCACCAAAGGCCACCAGCCAGGCAGATGTGGCTGGCAATCTGTAAACACGTGCTGGGGCTGCGATGCCCCTGTGCCCACATGCTGTTCTGGCTGGGTAATGTGTTCCCCAGAGCAAAGTGCTGGGAACCAGCCCTGTCCTCACAAGTCCCACCCACCCCTGAGTGATGCTGTGCACCCACTGCTCCCACAGTGATGTCTGTTCCCACACATCCCACCTGCCACTGAACCACGCTGTGGACCCACTGTTCCCACAGGGATGTTCTTGTTCCTGTCCCCATCCCATTGCATCCCTCCTGAGTGACACTGTGCACCCACTTCTCTCTTGGGGATGTTCCTGTCCCCAGACCAGAGGGCAAATAGACTTAAGTGTCACCTCAAAAAGCACATCCCCATGGAGATATTTTTCTTCTCAGTACTGCCAACTACTTCCAGCACAAGGTGGGTTATTTCAGGGCTCCACAGTTATTCCTGGTGAAAGCCTGGAGCCAACAAGGCAGGCATGGGCCTGGCAGCCTCCCAAGGGATGCTCATGGCTGGCACCCCAGAGAAGTCCCTCCTTCCCCCAATACCTCAGCAGTGATTACTCACCCCATGCAGGCTGGCTGGCTGCTCTGGAGGGGTCAGCTGGGAGAGCCAGGAGGGAAAATCCTTCTGGGGACTCTGAAACAGATCCAGAGGGTGACACAGGGTGTTCCCAACCTTATCTCCATCCTTTACACCAGGCAGCGTGCTGGGGTTTAGAGCCCACCCCTAGTGATATTGCTATGGAAGTGTCACTGCACTATCCTTAGAGAATTTTGTAGGGAATTCTGTGTTCTGAGCAGTTGTTGGAGCAGTCCCTTCCCCAGCACCACTGGAGCACAAGTGGATCCCAAGTGCTTCAGCAAAGGACAAGGACTTGGATCCATGTCCCTGTGTGTGCTCCCCAGAGCTGAAGGGGCAAATGCCAGGTATAGAGCTGGGGAAGTGGTGTGTCCTGCCCCCCTGCCCATGCCTGGCAGCGGGGTAGCTCTGGCACCTGCTCACCTTCTGTCCAGGGGGGAAAATCTGCAGGTCCTCGATGGTGAAGTGGAGCCAGACGGGGGAGGGCTGTCGCAGGATGAACCGCATTGCCGTCACCTGGTCCATGTCACACAGCATCTGCAGGGCAAGGGCCAGGGAGTGGAACCATAGGGGCTGGCACTTACTGGGGCCAGCTTTTGGGGTATCCTACAAAAAATCCCAAGCCACCCCAGATGGAAGAAGCCCAAGGGAAGCACCATCCCCTGCGGGCTGGCTGGGCTGAGCAGGGCACAGGGACCCTCGCAGCCATGGGGGTCAGTGGGACACCGGCACCAGACCCCCGGACTGGAAGCCATCCTGGGGGTTGGGTGAAGAGTGGTGAGCCCCAGAGGGCTGGGTGATGCCACAGTCCCATCCGGACATGCTGACCTGGTGCCGGTGGAGGCAGAAGTAGTCCTGGGAGCCCTCCTCGGTGTGTGGGCAAGGCATCAGGCACAGGTCCCGCAGGCAGGTCACCCAGCGCTGGGAGCCGCCGGGGCCGGGCCGCTGCACCCGCACGCTCAGGAAGGCCGTGTAGAAGTTCTTGAACACGATCTCCTGCACCTGCGGGACCGGCGACCTCAGCCCCACAAGGGCATTCCCCATACCTGCACCGGCATCCCCCCGATATGGGCACCGGCATCCTCCCCCTAGTACTGGGACGGGCACCGGCAATCCCTCTCCCATACCGGGATCAGCACGCTCTCACATCTCCACTAGCACAGCCCCATATCGGGACCCGCACCGGTATCCCCCATTCTACTGGGACGGGCACTGCATCCCCAGCATCCCGCACAGCAGCGCTAAGGGTGGTACCCAGCACCGGCATCCGCCCGTTACCGGCACCGCCCCCGGCAGCCCCTCCGCCCCGGGACCGCCCCTCACACCTTCCCCACACCGCCCACGGCATCCCTTCTGCCCTGGGACCGCCCCCGGCTTGTCCCCACACCGGCACCGGCATCCCCACCCACCCCGCCCCGCTGCTGCCCCCGGCATCCCCTGCCCCGGCACCGGTACCGGCACCACCACACCCGGCCCCGACTCCCCCGGCCCTGTACCGTCCCCGGCACGGCCCTCGTCCTCTCCCGGGAGAACCCCGGCACAACCCCCCTCCGGTACCGCCCCCGGCATTCCCCCGTGACTCCACGGGACCACCCCGGTACCCCCCCACCCACCCCCCGCGCCGGTACCGCGACGAGCGCGGCCGCACTCACATCGGCGGGAGCGCCGCGGGGGAAGCGGAGGTCGATGACGGCGACGCCGGGCCGTGCGGGCTCGGCACCCCCGGCCAGCTGGAGGGGGGCGGCGGGGCGGGGGGAGCAGGGCAGCGGGGAGCGGCCCGGCCCGGCGGGCGGACCCGGCCCCGCCGCTCCCGACATGGCGGCGCCGCGCGGCCGCCGCTCCGGGGCGGGGCCGGGCCCGGCGATGGCGTCACCGCCCGCGGGCACCGCCAGGGGGCGCCACCGCCCCGCCGCCGCCCGGGGCGGGAGCGGGGGCGGCCCCGGGGCCGCGATGGCTGCGGGCACCCCCCGCACCGGGCACCCCCCGCACCGGGCACCCCCCGCACCGGGCACTCCCCGCACCGGGCACTCCCCGCACCGGGGCCACCCCAGCGCCTCCCCCAGACCGGCACCGGCGTCCCCGGACGGGTTTATTTTTCATACGGCGAGGACATCGCCCCGCGGCGCCGAGACCGGAGCCGGGGGTTGAGCACTCCGCCGGTGCCCTCCCGGGGCCACCCCAGCGCCCGGGCAGCGCCGTCCCGGAGTGAAGCGGCGGGTCCGGCCCCGGTGTGCGGGGTCAGCTCTCCACCCGGGGCGCACACGGGCAAATCCCGGCTGGGGATGCCGGGGCGCGGAGCAGGGGGGATGGGGACGGTACCGGTACCGTGGCGGGTCCCCCGGGGCCAGCCCGAGGGGGGCTGAGCCCGTACAAACTGCTGGCAGCCGCACACCGGTTTGTAAGTTTTTTTTTTTAATAAAACAATCGGAGTCTGTATCAAAAATTTAGTAAAAAATTAGATTTGAGAGTTCACCGATTTTTTTTTTTAACTATTAACTATTCCTGGCGCGATTTTTTTTTCTTTTCTCTTTCTTTTTATTATTTTTTTAATTTTTTTTTTTTTTTTTTTACTTTTTTATCTTTTCCAACAGTGTCCAGGCTAGAGTGCCGGCGTGAGGCCAGCGCGGCCATTCCTGCAGAGTCCCAAGGAGCAGCGGGGACAGAGACCACACCCTACTCTCGCCAAAACCCCCCACACTGAGGGGGTTTTCCTTAAAATCGACCCCCCCAACCCTGGTACTTGCTGGAAGCAGAGAAGTCGTGGTGGCACAGGGCTCAGCTCATCCTCCTGCCAGCATTCCCCGACACAGCGATGCACCCCCTGCTCAGCCACGGGCACCCCAGGCCAGGCTGACCCAACTCATGACTATTTTATGATGCGTGAGAAAGATAGGATTTCTTTGATTAAAAATAAAATAAAATGATAAAATAATCAAACCCTGAACCAAGAAGCTGATCCACCCCGAGAGGAGGAGGAGGAGGAGGAGGCTGGCTGGCCCCTCTGACCAGCCCGTGGAGCTCGCCTGCAGCACAGCACTGCCCTCCCCCTCCCCAAAAACTACACATCCCAGTTTAGGTAAACAGCAGATTAAATGTAAAAACTTAAACCATCGACTTCAGAAAGTCCCTTGAATTTAATTATTTTTAGGCTACCTTTCATGTTACGTCCTGTAGCTAGACACACGTGAATAGAAAAAACAGTACAGTTAGTGTTAAAGGCAAACAGCGGAGACCCAGAGTGCTACCCCAGTGCTGCCTGCTCCTCCCGACCCGGCCCGACCCCCCTCCCTGCCCCCCGCCCTGGCCCCGGCCAAAGCCCAGCCGCCGGGAAGGCATCTTTGAGCCGAGAAATTTTTTTTTTTTTCTTTTCTATGAATAAAATAAAACCAAAGCTTGTTAGGCAAAAATAAAACAAGTGTCCCCCCGAGTCCTGCGAGCGCTCCGGTGCGGCAGGCGCAGCCGGGGGAGAGCCTGCTGGGGAGCGGGCTGGGGTTTCACGTTCCCGGCTGGCGAGGGGGCTGCCGGCCCACAGGCAGCACCGGTGTGGAGCTGGAGGCCCCTTCTCCCCCGAGAGCCTCCCGTTTGTTAAGGGGGGACGTAGGGAGGTGGGGACCTGTACGGGGTCATGTTCTTCGGGCGGGAGCCTTTCCCCTCCATGGGTGCAGTGAAGGGGGGGGGAGGCTGGTAGGGCGGCGCGTTGGGGTCCTCGTCCCGCAGCGGAGTGTACTCCCCAATGGTGTCCTGGTTGAGCGGCGTGGTCTCCGGCATGCTCTGGTTGGGGTACTCCGGAGGGGGCAGCGGGGCTTTCTCCTCCTGGAGGATGAGGGGCATGCTGGAGGACGGTGGGGGCTTGGAGTCGTCCAGCTCGTCGGCGAAGATGATGGGCACGCCTTTCTTTATGAAGGTGGCCTGGTCTTCGATGGTCAGCTTGCCTTTCCTCTTCTTGCGGTAGCAGATCATGGCAATGATGCCAGCCACCAGGAGGATGGCAGCCACCACCACGGCAGGGATGACGGTGTGCAGGTACACATCGTCCTCGCTGCTCTTCTCGGGGTCTTTGCCTGCTGCCACCGTCGGCGTCGCCTCTGAGATCACCCTGCCATCCTTGGTCACGGGGACAAACTGGATGTGCCTGCAGCTGCCGGAACCAACCACAGACACGTTCAGAGGCTTGAACTCAGGCTGCAGGACATTGGAGAAAGCTGGGCTCGGCCTGCCAGAGTCATCCGCGATTTTTTTGCTCAAAGTCCGGATCTGCTCCCGAGGGCAAGGCTCCAGGGGCAGTGTGTTGTTGGTCCACTCCACTACGATGGAGCCTTTGGCGATGTCCTGCACCGTGATTGTGCTGCTGTTCCTGTCGCCGAATGCCAGAGCCAGCTTCTTCACCAGCATGATCTTCTTATGGATGTCATTGACCACTGCATTATGGTCCCCTTCCAGCCTGGCCTTGAACTTCACTGGAGACTTGTCCCCGTGCGGGCGTTTGTGGACGTGGATTTCAAAAGCATCCACAGCAAAAAGCCCGCCCTTGTCGGTGGCATACATGAAGTACTCGTGCTTCCCGATGTGGTTGTGGTCTGGCATGCCATACATGAGCTGGCTGGTGCTGTTGAACTGCACCCACGAATTCTCCTTGATCATCTGCTGCTCCTTCAGCTTCAAGGTCAGCTGCAGCTTGTCAGTGGTGGTGTCTTCCTTGTCGTAGAAGGTATCCGACGGTATCTTAACCTCGAAGTACGTGCCCTCCCAGGCGTCGACCCTGTCGATGTGGTTGGTCAGCTTGGGCGGCTCGTTCGGCTCCCAGGGCCGGGGCAGCCCGCTGGCCGTGGTGCGCACGCGGGACGGCGGAGAGGCCGTGGTCAGCTTGGAGATGGGGGATCTGGTTGTGCTGGGAGGCTTTGTCGGACGAGGCGTTTTGGGCCTTCGAGTAGGCCTTCGTGTTATTGCCGTGGAGGAATCTGTCGTGGACGGCGTGCCTGGCTTCAGGGTGGAGACTCTCGGTTTCTTGGTGGTAGTTGAGGGCGGTGTGATCATTGCTGTGGGCTCCACATACCCAGGCATGGTAGGGCGGATCGGCACAGAGGCTGTGCCCGCGCCTTCTGCTACCCTGGTTGGCTGGATCGGCCCCAGCGTGGGCGTCTGGACAATGGGGCCCCTGGTTCTGATGGTGACTGTTGGCTTCCTGGGCAGTGGGATGGGCTCCCGGACAGGGGGTGCCGTTGTCTCTGTGGGAGGTGCGATGGCGGGTGATGTTGGGGTGGGGACAATCCTGGTGGGTGGCTCTTGTGTGGCAGTGGTGGGCGGCCCGATGGCAGTCAAAGGCGTAGGGGTGGCGTTGATCTGCCGCCGCATCCTCTTTGGGAGGTGAGGTTTCTTGTTAGCAATGTGCCAGCCAACAACAGGGTAGCCAAGGCGGGCAGACATGGTTCCTTCCTTAGCTGGAGCCTCCACCTTGCTGATGTTGGGGACACTGTTTTGGCTCAGGGAGCATCCCAGTTTCCATGAGAGTAAGGCCCCGTTTTCCACCACCTTCTTTGCATTTCCTGGTCCAGCCATGAAGGCCGACATGTCAAAGAGTCTGTTATTTACAACAGGAACCAACTTCATGTTGCTAAGTTCCACCTCTGAAAAGCTTCTCATTCTGTTTAAGAGTTCAATCCTCTGCTTTGGTGTCATTTTTGTTAAGTCGGCATCCAAAATGACAGTCAGGATAGTGACTGGCTCTTCCGAGCCACACACGAAGGGCGCTGTGTCACTCGTGTCTTGGACGGCCACTCGCACCGACTGAGGCTCGTTGTGGTCTTCTTGGTGGACCTCAACGGAGAAGACGTTTGTGGTCTGCGGGACATAGCTCCCATTCGGGAAGGGCTGCAGGGTGGTCACCGAGATGTAGTGGACACCCTTGTCCGTGTCAAGGGGCAGCCCTTCCAGGGAGCTGCTCTCTGCATTCCAGTGCAACCAAGAAGGCAAGGAGTCCTTCCCAGCTTCGGAGATCTACCAAACAAACAAAACAAAAAAGCAAGCTTTTAGAAATACAACATTAGGACAGGGTCTATCAGCAGTAGAGCCTTATTTCAAGGATTAAAGAAAAAAATCTGAAGTGTAACAACAGGGGAAGGAACATCCTGGCCAGAGCACAGCAGCCTTTGCCTCCTCCTCCATGTGTTGGCAGGGATGAGCTCTGTGGGGTGCACTGGACCCAAAGGGCTTAAGGAGCCCTTATGACAAGAGGTCATAAGGTCCCACAAGGCCCCCTTGCCTGCAAGTGCTCCAACACTTGCTGTGCAACTGCCAAGCACAAGTGGTTCATTTTCTCTGAGGGCAGACGGCGAGTTTACGTCATGGGGACAGTGACAAAGCTAAGGGCGATGTTATGCCGCACAGCAGAGCTGATCCAACAACTGCCCTCTTCCCACTCCTTCCTCTCCCAGCTTGGCCATCTTGCTCCTTTCCTCACCCCATCACACCCTGCCTGCCCTACATACATCAAGCCCACTGCTCCAGCAGCTCAGCAGAACAAGTATTTTCTCCACTTACTTCAAGCTTGTCCCACTGTCCCCAGAGCCAGGATGACCCAGAGGGGCCGGAAGCTGGCCAGCTATGGTTCTGAGTCCCTGGCCTGGCTGGAGCACACCAGCTCTCAACAAGCAGCAGGAAATCCTGACAGCTACATGGTGTTGTCCTGCTCCCCAAGAGGAACAGCAGCTGAGGATAGAGGGAGCAGACCCAATGTAATGGCCACTGTGGGCAGGCAGGGATGTGACACATGGGCTGGGGAATTGCTGGACATGACACAGGACAGCATGCCAGTCTGGCTTTACCCCCAGGCTAGCTAAAAATGAAGGCTCTCACTTTCACATAACAACTTGCTGCTGCAAGGGAGGCCTTTGTCTCAGAGCACAGGCACCTCAGTACTCTAGTACACTCTTTACTACCTCTTTCAGCCCTTGGGACTCTGTATCATCCCCTGGGTTGTAGCTGAGGGTGGGTGCAAACCCCCAAGCCCCCCGCAGTTCCCGGCAGCTGACATCGTCTGCTCTGCATCAGTCCGGATCACGCGGCACAGCGGAACCGCTCGGGCACAGCGGTGGAAGGGGTGAGGCTGCCAGCTCGGTGGGCTGTGACATTTCCCGGGGCTGTAGGTACTCCAGAGTGAGTAACCTGAGCTTCATCACCTCCCAGGCCCGGAGGCGTTTTGGCAAGTGCTCTGGCAGGGATTTCCAGAACTCCACGAGGCATCTCCCCCCTGACACTCAGAGCAAACAGGATGCTTTGGGGCTCATGGAGATGCATTTAACAGCCAGGCTCTAGCTCTCCTGAAAGGGTGCTTTGGTTCTCTGCAGTTCTGTAAAGCTTATACATATTTCATAATTTACCCAAATGCGAAGCTGGGAGAGGAGCTTCACAAGGAAACCTGCCTGGCAGGAGCATTCCTGCATCCAGTAGCAGGTGCAGAGCTGGGGATGGATTAGCCAAGACTGCAGGTCCTGCTGGGGAAAGCCCCTGGATGGATGAGGAAGAATGCTTGGTGCTGCAGGGCTGGGCACACTGTGAGTCCTGGGTGCCACTCCCACTCCCTGGCTGCGGGCAGGATTCAGGCAGCACCCTGGGGCTCACCCCCACACTGTGGGTTTCAACACACTGGAGGGTCTGGATACACAACTCTGCCAGGATAACGCAAGACCCAAAAGCCTTTTGGCAAGAGCAGCACATAAAGGGTTTTGTGCAAGAGCTGCAGAGGGTTTCAGCCATGATCACACAGGCAACACCCTTGTTCCTCTCCTCTGTGAAGGACCAGCCCCACTTTCATACAGCCTGGACAAGCTGGAGAGCACATCATGAGCCACATGCTGGGTACAGCTTACAGAGCAGAGTTTAAAGCTCTCAGCTTTAGTTAACTCCTCACCAGGCATATCCCAGGGCAGAGAATTCAGATTCCTGCTCACAACAGCTGGAGGAAGCTGTCCCAAGGGCCCTATACCTCAATATATGCCACCATGCCCCAACATGTGAGCATCCTTCCCCTGGGCCTTGCTGTCCACCCATGTGTCTGGCAGAGGACAGGGCAGGGCTGTGGCTGCATTCACTCCTCCTCCCCTGCAAGAACAGGAGCTGCTTTAAGCTCAGACATCCCAGAGGAAAGGCAGCCCTTCACCTGAGCTGGGCACAGGGAGCCAACCTCGCTCCTGCAGGAACAAAGGAAGGAATTGTCCTTCCCTTGGCATTTCTTCTGCAAAGAGAGAACAAAGGCAGGGTCTGCTCCTGCCCAGCCAGAAGCACTGATTAGCCCCCATCTTCCTTTAAAAAAGTGTCATTTCATCACACCCTCTAAAAACTGAGATGTCAGGACACTGCCCAGTGCAATAAAGCATTTACAGGAGCTGGATGGTTCCACTCTTCATCCTCTTGTGCCAAAATTAGCCACTAACCTGCCCACTGTGGAGAATGGAGGGCTGGGTTGGGCACACACAAGGAACAGAAACATAGGGAGCTAGGACAAAGCCAAAGTGTTATTGAGGCTTACACAACCGAGAAGAATAAAAACTTTAATAGCGAGTGGTTAAATTCACTCTGAATGTGTAATTTTAGGCTACATTTGGAACAAATCTTCCCCTTCTGAGCACTCTGCAAAAGCCCTTAATTACAGGATCAAACACTCCACACAGCTTTCCTGAGAGCTGGGGTTTTCTGATGCTGCCTCCTCCCTGGGCACTGGCATGACTTGAGAAGGAGACCTACAAGCAGCAGCACTTTACCCAGTCTCATGTCACAAGGTGATTCTTTCTTCAGACACGTCTGCTTCTACTTTTGACAGCCAAACTCACTTCAGAAAGGTGGCTGACCCCACACACCAAAGTGACAGCGAGGGAGGCACAGGCCAGTCTGAATATTCCTGCTTGGAAAACCATTTTTAACCTAGAGTTTACAAGTAGGGCCTATGCTAGAAAAGGAAACTGCAGCCAGACAGATTCACACCAAAAACTAGGCTCTCCTGAAAAACAAAAACAGGCCAAGCAATCACTGACTGGGATGACTTGTTCTAGCAGGGATGTGACAGTTGCAAAACATTTATAAACCCACTTAAACTTGATTTAAAATGAGCTGAGCTAGTTCAGCTGTATTCAGCCTGCGAGGAAATGTGGATTGTTTCTAAAGGCTCTGCAAGAGATGATTGAGAAAATCAAATTTATGTGGATTACTCCTATGAAGCCTGTGCCTCCCCTGAGAAATCTTTGAGAAGGCAACAAGTCACAAGCATTTGATGTCCCTGCACTGTTTTAAACACAACAACTGACCTGATAGTAGAAATCACCCATGTTCATGTGACAAAGGAAGAGCCCAGAAAGATTAGAGTAAATAAATAAAGCTGTTACCACGATGGATAAAAATACTTGCTCCTAAATAAATGCTGACCAGCAGAGCCCTTCGCATTGGTCTGTCCTGCCCATCGTCACTGCTGTGTTTGCAGTGGTGCAAAACTGGGAGGAGGGAGATCTGGACTCTGTTCTAGCAATGTTTCCTTCAGATATTGCTTCAAAGGGTATTTGTTGAGGCTACATGTAGTTAATGATTTGGGATCTCTAGTTTTCATGTTAAAAGTTTCCCAGTTTTCTATGTATGCAGTAAGTATCAGCTTTAAGCCCTGCCATTTCCCTCAAGGAGTCTGGTTTCAAATTAACTCCTCTGTTGCCCAAGTTTTTTTTTTAAAAAAGGCTGTCTTTGTTTTCCCATTATTTGAGATAATTGTAAATGAACGGTTATTGGCTAAAGATTACACAAGCCTGGCAGTGTATCGAAGACCATTAAACAATTAGCCATGATTGTGATTTAAAATACATACAGTGAGCGGTCTGGCTGGTTTTGAAGACCTTGTTCACAAAATCCTTTCAGATAGAGATGGCCTGTTATTTTTAGGCCAGCCAAGAGCGGTCAGCTCATGAAAGAAGATAGCTCAGTTTGACTTGTTTTTTTAAACTTGGATCTGAAAGCCCTGTAGCCAACAAGACAGAGATAAGCAAAGGAGCAGTGAGCAAAACTTCTGCCTTGAGGGAATTCAGGCAAAAACCAAATTTTTGCCTACAAGAGTGCCCATTAAGCCTCCAGGTATTTAGTTCTCCTCCTCCTGATTAATCCCTCAAAAAGGAGGCAGTAAACCCTTTGCCTTGAGACAGGTACCACTGGATCCTGCCAAAGGCCTCCACTATGGCACACCACAATGAAGGCTTCCCAGTCCTGGGAGTATCTGATGGGATCTCCCCTGTCTGTGCTGACAGACCTTCACATGGGCAGCAGCAGCTGGGAGTCGGCTCCTTTCAAATCAAACCTCCTAAAAACTCCCTGACTGCTTTTGGGCAGAATCAGTATGGACAGTCCTGCAGCTCTGCCAGATCTCCCACTGCCCCCTTCCCCTCCCTGTGTCCAGCAGCTGCTGAGAGACAGACCCTGTGCCAGGTTTTTATCTGGGGTGTAATTACTGATGACAATTTACTGTAGCCAGACTCCTTCAGCATCACCCCAACACACATGGCCAGCAATGAGGAACATCCCAGCTGGGCTCTCCAGAAGGTGAGCTGAGCTGTGCCCAACAGACTGGCCCAGCCAGTGTCACACCAAGTCTGCACACTCAAGCTTCTGCAAGCAATTAACCAGCAGGCAGAGGAAGAAAATGGAAATTCAAATGCAATTCAAATGCAAATATAACTGCAGAGAAAGAGTCAAGCCTAAGCTGTTTGCCTGAGCCCAAGCTTCATCTTACCCCCCTGCTAGTACTGCAGCATGGGCAGTGTTGGCAGCAGAAGCAACAGGCAGCCTCAGCCCCAAATCAGGCCCATGGGCAGGCAGACTCCCATTGTCTTGTCCCACACAAGTTGGGGCAGTGACACTGGTTTCAGATCCACCCCAGTGCTGCTGGAACTGTGGGCACTGCAATGGGCACAGCCAGACTGGAGTCAGGAGAAGTGATGGGCATGGGGCCTGCAGGCTCCAGCTCAGAAGAACGGAGTCCTTGTTTTGGGAGGCAGGCTCTGCCTATGGATCCATCAGGTGTGCTCCTCATGTGCCTGCAGACCAAGCTGTCCAGGAACCACAGCCCCAGGCAGGTCCCACGGCAGCAGAGGCTGCTGCACTGGGTCATGGAATGTGATGGTGCAAGACAGGAGCTGGACAGCCCTCAGCCCACAACAGCTGCCAGAGCCTGCCAGAGTTCTAGTGTTTGGACAATGCTTTCAGACACATGGCCATTTTTTGTGTTGTCCTGTGGTGGGCCAGGGCTTGGACCTGATGGTCCTTGTGGGTCCCTTCCAACTCTGAATATCCTATGATTCTATGAAGCTGTGAGCCTTTGGCCCCAAGAACAGCCCTGCCAGAGAGGTTGGCCTGTGTGCATCTGGGAGAGGTTGTGTGGAAGAGCCTCCAACCTCACTCCCACCTCCTTTCCTCAGAATGGCAAACTAGGACGTCAGACAGGCCATGGCTAGAAACACAAGGCCCAGAAAACAGTGGTGCAAGGAGGATGGGCACCTCTCAGAGCCTTCTGCTCACTGGGCACAGCTATGGTGCTGCTGCAGTGCTATGGGAAAGCTCAGGCTGGAGAAAGGAAAGTTGTGCTTGGCACAGCGAGCAGGGAGGACTTGCAACACAGATGCTTCCCTGTGGAAGGGACTGTGATACCTGCCAGGGCTTTTGGGTATCCTCAGCAGACACTGCTCCTCTGGGCTGCTGTGTACCTTGCACAAAAGGCCCAGGAACTCATGGACAAAAACAAGCTGCTCCAGGACATTTCATGCAGATGCCTCTGCCCCTGGAAGTCTAAAAATAGCCCAGAGAGTTGACTGGCTTTCAGAAGTACATCAGCCTTGGTGACCTGAGCCTTCATTACCAGCAGGAGCTCACCACCTCTGTTCAGAGACCAAAAGCTACACAAGAATAGCCGGTAATTGGTGCTTCCTTTCTGCACAGGTATGTCAGGATGGTTGAACCCCACATTTTTTTCTGGTCCCAGCCAAAGCACTGCAAAGCCCTTCCTGTATGTCTCTATGCTTTAGAAAAGCAAATCAAACCCAGCCCCGAAAGCTGGGGGAGTAAGGCTTAGAGGCCACATCACTGGTCCTGGCCCTCATCTTCAAGTTCAAACCCCAGCCTCTGAAGAATCAGGTAGCAAAGCTACTCGAAGTAGCTCCTCTGCTTTTATGTGCTCATGAAAACTTGAATGAGAACTCTACATGTCTCCTGCTAATCTGCATCTTCCAGCCATTCAAGGAGCGAGTGAAGCCTCACGCACAGAAGGCAGCCCCCCTCCTCTGTGGTGTGGGTATAGGGCTGTGCTGTGGGCTCAGCCTGCCTTTTACACGAGCTGGGCTTTGTCTGTCCAGCTTCTTTACCATCAGCAAAATGGCTCTGCAACGGTGCAGGCTGAGTGGCTACGCCCAGCTCATGCCACCCTCGCATACTCCTGCCATGACGGCTTCTTTTCCAGATGCGCCTCTGTGCTGCCTATAAGGACACCATTCAGCGTCCCACTCTGCCTGGGCAAGGGAACACAACAGCTGTTTCACTGGGAGGTCACTACAAAACATTGAGTGTCCCAAGAAATCCTCCTTTCATCGGTCCATGCAAGCAGCTTGGAAGGATTTGTTTGGCCTTATTGTTGGAGCGGGAAGGCACAGCCCGCCCGCGCCAGGGCTGGGGTCAGCACGGGCTGCCCACACCCCGCTTTATCCCTTGTCCGGGGGGCGAGCACGGGGCAGGAAAAGTCTCAAACAGCTTTAAAAAAAAAAAAAGTTTGGTCAGGCTCTTCTTTCAGCACGACTTTTTATAAGCAAAAGGCCAAAGGGAAGCAAAAATACCACAAAGCGGGGATGCCAAGTGCTGGGGGTTTAGTGCTGCCACTGCACAGCTAACCAGCCCTGGCAATTTATTCCTGCCATCAGCAGATTGCTGGAAAGCTGGCTTTCAAGAGCACGGCGAGGAAAGGCAGACCGGATCTTGCAGTCTCAGGTCTGCTCCTTCACAGGATTCTCATTATCCTCACATTCCTCTGTCTCCCTGGATGCTCAGAGCAACCACCTGTAAGAGCAGGACAAAACAAGGAACTTCCCAGCCCGTCTGAAAAGCCAGTTTATAATTAGATTGACTCATATTTTCCACTCCTCCAAATTCAGAGCTTGTTACTAAGCCTGCACTGAAAATGCCAAATTCTCTGACTCGGTCTGGCTGGCTGCAGGAAGAAGATAAGCGTCCCCCTCAGCCTCCCCGCAGGAATCTTATCAGCTCATCTTATCGCTCAGATTGCAGCGTGGCAACCAAGTAAAGCCCTGCCCAAGTCTTCTCCTCTGCCTGGACCTGTTCCAGGCACTGCCATTTATCCCAGTGTGCTCTCCTGCAAATAGCGGCTGTTGCTGCACCTCCCAGTTAGTCCAAGAAAACTGGGGACCCCAGGGAGGAGGTGAAGCTCAAATGCCTTGACACAGAGAGCCTTTTAAGATATCCAGCTTGATGACACAGCCCCTCGGGAGTGCTCTTTGCTTCTCTTCTTCCTTTGAGAAATGCCACTTTAATAAATTTCACATTCAGTTAAAATGCTTTGAAATAAAGATCGTTGCAAGAAGAAGAAAAAAAAAAAAAAAAAGTCAGTATTTTGTGGTTTTCTTCCCTGAAAGCCAGTGTGTCCTGGCACTGCAGGCTGGCTGCCAACATCCAGCCCTTGGCTTTGGGGTTGGAGCAGGATTGAGGTGAGCAGCACAGCCCTGACAGTAGATACCCATGTCAGGACTCCTGCAACCCAATCTCTGTGGATCCTGTTTATAAATCAAGGCCCCTGAAATCTGATGAGAGCAAAGCTGTTCAATAAAAGCCACTTCAGCAGATGGCAAGTAGAACAGCCATTGGAAACTCAGCCTCCTGCTTGGAAAGTTTAGTGGTGGACTTGGCAGTGCTGGGTTAATGGTTGGGCTGGATAATCTAAAAGGTATTTTCCAACTTAAACAACTCTGTGATTCTATGAAAGCAAGACTCCTTTTCTCCCAGATAAATATCCAGTCTCTGATAACCTCCAAACCCACTCCATAGCTGCGCTGTGTATTTCATCTGAGTGAATTCTGTTCTAATCACTTTCCCACCAGCTATGTTTGCTTACAGAGACAGCTTCTCAGGGCCTCTGCTATGTGTTTTACCTGTTTTCCCAACAAAGCCCTGGTGAAACCGTGCACTTCAAACCTAAAAATAATCAGGGGCTAAGACACACCTGGGAATGCTCACCTGTGCCCACCTGAGCTCCTCAGCATTGGCTACAAACCCACGCAGATCTGCTCTGTGGGATCCATCCCACACTGAACACTACCAGGACTGAAGGCAGGTCAGCAGCTTCACATGACCTTCAAGGAAGAAACAGCAAATCTCCTGCTCTGGCAGGGACGTGCTTTGGGAAGCAGTACACACCAGGAGTTTCACTCCTTGCAGCATGCTTTATAGATCCACCTTTAAATAAAAGTTATTTAATAGTGCCTCTATGTACTGTGGGTATATGCATTTAGGATATCAATGCAAGGGCTCAGTTCCTCGTGGGTGTTGTATCCTTGAGGGGATAGCACACCTTGGCTGGTGGGATGAGTGGAGAGCCATGTTTGGCAACAGCCACCACCCCAAATCACGCACCTCACCTTTTGTCCTCTTCTGTGACTCAACAACTGGAAGCAGCAAAAACTACAGACCTGGATAATTTCAGCTGATAGGAAGATGTCCAAAGCAAAGCAAAGCAGACATGAAAAGCAAACGACAGTAGGATATATCAAACAAGGTTATTTATAGAAGAGGAAAGGAAGTTTTGATGCTTTTAGAAAAGGTTCTGGTAAAATTTCATCTGGAATGTTTTGTAACGCTGTGGTCATGCAAACATAAGAAAAATAAACTCAAGCTGGAGGAGGTGCAGAAGACAGCTGCAAAGCTGAGGGGAAGGAAAGAAAGCTTATTTTATGAGAAAGACTAAAGAGGCCGGCTTGTTTAACCTAATAAAATCAAGATGGGGAATAAGCCTGTCACCTATAAATACATAAGGGAAGTAAATATTATGAAGGTAGAATTTATTTAGGCTAAAGGGCAGCACATATAAATATTTCTAGCCATCTCTAAATTTAGGCTAGAAGCTGCATTTTTAATCACAGCAGCCAAATTCTGGAGTAGCTTCAAACAGAAGTGGCAGGAACAGGAAATCCAACTGGTGTTTGACCAGAGCATGTGTTCTTTGACAGCTGAGAGGTAACAGGTCAGACTTCCACACAGTCCTCAGTGGAAATGGGGTTAAGGAGGTGATGACTGGTGAAGGTAACAGCACCAATGCCCATGTTTACTCTGTCCTAGCCAGCATCTGCCAGGAGCCAGTGGGAGCCAGTGGCAACCCACCCACACATTGCCCGTATGGCAAGGGGGCTGTATGATACGGGGAAATTGGATGTTTTAACCCAAACCTTGTAAAAATACCAATGTTTTGGTGTCAAATATGAGAGAAAGGCCTGCAAGATGCCTTTTAGGAAGGCACAGCAAGGCATTTCAATTTCCAGCCACCTCCAGACAACAGGAGAGCAGTCTTACAGCCAGATGCCCTGCTACAGTGAGGAAGCTAGAGGACAGCATCTGGACTGACCTGCTGCCAAACCCTAAAGCTGGAATACCTGCAAGCTCCAGCTGCTTTTCAGAGGACATGATACTGCCTGACCAAGGCACTTGCTTGGGAACACAAGGCACAGGGGAAGGGCGTTACCACAGCCCCAATGCCTTGTAGGCAAGCTGGCTCTGAGCAACGTGGAAACAGAACTCTGAAATGACGACACGTGGTGGTTTTTTACTTCTTTTCTCTGCAGCTCGAACACATTCAAATAAACTTGCTTTTGTCCTTAGCCATAAAACTCTCACCTATTGTTCAGCAGCTTTGGGGGCAGCAGGGGAAGGCTGGGGACTGCTCCCAGGAGCACATACCTGACTGTGCAGGAGTGTGTGCCTGCGGGGCACTCCTCCAGCACGCTGCACATGCCTGGCGTTGTTTCCATCCCACAACCCAGTTTGTAGAGAAAAGTATTTTGTCTACAGCTGGCTGGAATCTGCTAACAAGCAGGGAGAGGATCTGAGAAGGAGCTTCAAGGCAATCCCCACCACAATCCTAGAAATAATCAGTGCAAATCATCTAGAAATGAAGCAGTCACACTTTCTCCAGGCTCCAGTGGGAGGCTGGGGACAGCAACTGTCAGCTTTTTTTTTTTTTTTTCTAAATAAAAAAGATGTAGACAATTTCTTTAAAATTTAAGAGGAAAAAAAATAGGTAACTATATCTCATTGTAAATCCTGCCCCATTTCAGAGGGCACAGCCCTTATTCTTTCTTAGCAGGGTTTAAGTACACCCACCAGAGACTAAGATTCAGAAGTCTTATGCTCCAGCTGAGAAATGCCAGGCAGCCTGAGAAAAAGACCAGAGCAATCTGCCCTGAAACTTAGCAGTAAAACAAAAATGCACCCTAGCACCCAAAGTTGCCTACGCAGTTCTCACTAGCCAGGAATCAAATCCCCATAGCAAAGGCCAGCTGTGCTCAGCAGCCAACATGCATTCTCCACAAGGAGAGCCCTTCCAGAGACAGCAGCTACGTGAGAGCCTGCTGCATTTTTAAAATCAATTTCAAGGTGAACAGATGCAACGTGCACTTGGGTAAAGCCAGGGATAAGCATGAAAATCACTCCCAGAGTTTGTTGAACTACACACAACCAGCAGCTGCTGGATCCTGCTGCAGCCCAGTCCATTCCAGGCTCTCAGGCACATTGGTGTTGGTCAACACACCTCACACCTACATGGCAGAGGTATAATTTGAAGCCATCAGGTGGGTTGGAAACAATCCATTAGTATTTTCTTGCAGCTGCTTGAGCTATTACAGATGACTTTTGTGCCAGGAAAAGACGACAGAGGAAGTTGTGGTGTTATATAAATATTGACACTTATTCTTGCCATCAAAGCAGCTATTGGACAACACCAGAAGAAGCCACTCAGATGCAAAATCCCAAACCAAAGCTGTCATTTCTGTAAAATGAGATCTAGGGCTCACCACAGGCTCTGGCAGCCCAGTGCTGTACAGGTGCTCTGTGCTCTGAGCACAGGCTGTGGGTGAGGCTGGGCAGGGCCCTCAGCCCTGGGTCAGCTCAGAGTCACTGAGACCAGCCTGGCCCCTGCCCTGACTCCTCTGGCCAGGGGCTCACCTGCTGCCCTCCTCCCCTGTCTGACCCTCTGTCCACGACAGCAGCATTCTTCAGATTTTCTGCCCACCCTGGCACATGGTGGTCCAGCACTGGAGCCAGCAGGATCACAGAGCAGGATTGGGATAACTGTGTGACTGTACACAGAGCTAAACCAAACCTGCCTTCAAGGAGAAACTGAGATGTCAGACTCGCTCCTGACTTGCTCTCCATCTCCCTCTGATCTTCCAAGACACACCAGAAGCTTGTCTTTTTATAATGCTTAATAATGCTCTTTGAAAAGAAATCCTGAGACTGGAAGGCAGTTCTGGTTTTTAAGAAGAGAATTTTCTGAATTCCACGTGATCCAAGCAAACCCTTCCAGGAAAGGACTAACAACGAGCACACCTGTGTTTGGCCACGTCCCTGCCTTCCTCTGGGCTATTCTAACCCTCTCCTGCACTCAGGACTGATTCCAAAACTCAGTTTTCAGGTCTTTGCACTGCCAGTGGCATGAGTGTAAGTCAGATAAGGGGAAAGGCTACCATTTTTCCCAAGAGGACTTAGGGGCAAGGTCAGGAGAGAGAGAGTGTCAGACAGCCCAAAGCCCCACTGCCAGGACAGGGTCTGTTTGTATGGCAATGTTTTGTTACCACAGTGAAGCAAACTCCCCAAGCCTGAGCAGCAGTCCCAGGGAATCCATGGCTCCCCAGATCCCATGGCAACATCTCGTCATGAATGTGCCCATCATTCCAGGGGCAGAGCATCTCATGGTTTAAAGACAGCCAACAAACCAAATCAGTCATCCCTGAGAAGTCATCTCTGTTACAGAAGGGAGAAACTTTGCAATGATGCGAAACTTAAGTTTGTATAAAAATCCTTCTTCTGTAGTCCTACAAAACTACAGGAGGTAGATCCTACTAAGGCTGCTTCCCAGCCACCCTCCTGACCCAGCCCATCAGCGGGGCGACTCGCTCCATCCTGCACGGACACAACTAAGAACGATCCTCGGGGAATGGTGTCTCTCACCTGGACAACTTCTCCATTGGAAGCAATTAAATCCGTGGGGATGGAGACCCTGAAGTAGCGTCCCACCACGGCAGAGCTGTCGGGGATGCCCACCACAGCCGGCACAGTCTCCCGCAGGTCCGAGAGCACCGAGTGCATGGAGGCCTCCAGCTGGTTTTCCCAGTCCCGAACCACTTCTGCCGGCTCGCTGGGCCAGTGGCAGTGAGCAGAGGCTGCCAGCAGCAGCATGGGGAGCCAAGTCCTCCCCAGGACGGGGGCTTGCAGTAGGCATCCAACAGTCATTCTTCCCAGCAGCCTTGGCAACGGTGCTCCAGCTAGAAAGGGGATCACAGGGAATCTGCAGGCGCCACAGCGGAGGCAGGGGATCCACCAGTCCTTCACAGCAGCCTCATCCTAGGAGTCCTGGGAACCTGGTTAGACACAGGAAATCCAATCAGCACGTTAATTAAAATACTCAAGCCAGCCAGCCAACTCGCAGTGACCCTGCAACAGGCAGAGGGCTACTGGCCATGTTACTCTCCGTGCCTCAGCTTTTGATTTAACTGTGTTGCCACAATTCGTGCCTGCCCCATGTTTTGGTTTTAGGAAATTCTGTTCCCAGGGACCTAAACTGGTAAACAAGGTCACACTTTGTAAACTATCTTGTTTTTCACATTTCTCTCCTAAGGAGGGACTTTGCTTGTTGACCCTTGGTATGACCAATGGTTCAAATGATCCCACCTCTTAAGTGGGCACATTGTAAAAAAGTATAAAAATAGCTTCTGAGAATAAACCAGCCCCTTTTCGGAGCATCAGCCTTCTAAATTCAAGAGTCTGTGTCTTTCCTTTGTGTCCAACAGCGACATAACTGCAAGTTATGACAATCATTAGAGAGCACAAGAGCTTCTAAGCTCCTCTTCTGACATATACCATCTCCAAAGAAACGAGATCCTCCTGATTTTTCATGCACACAGCCATGTTTCTGCTGCTCTGCAGACACAGCATTCTGAGATAGCCACAGGTAGGGAGACAGGAGAGATATAACCAAAGCTGAGACTGAGCACAACACTAATAGTTGACCTTTCAAGGTGAGCTGAAGCCAGGCTGGAATTTCACTGGATTTAAATGTCAGTTACCCAGTAGGAAAGATAACAAGTAACCTTTGGAAGTCCAAGGCTGCCATCCTAATGGCTTGACACATGACAGATGCTTCTGCTCCCCTGACCCATGAGCCTGGTTTTCAAGCCAGATCTCCTCATAGGTCCAGCTTTTTGTATCAGTGTGCTCAGAGTTAATCTGGGGGCCTGCAACATGCAGCCCCAAATCAGATTGGTGTGAGCTATGCACACACAGTGTTTTATGCTGCCATCCAGCTCTCTCCTGCTTGCACAGCTCACCTGGCCCCCATACTCTGCCAAGGCACATCTCCAGCTCTCCCTCACTTTGTTGTTTTGTTCTTTCACTTCCTCCCCATCATTCCCGCTTCCCTGCTTCTCTGGATCTCCTTTCTATCCTTTGTTCCTTTGGCCATCATTTCTCCTTTGCTTCCCCAGCTACTTCTCCCTCCAGACTGCATTCAGCCCTGGCAGTCACAGATCTGTGTCACCATGTTCCTCTTCACACACTGCTTGCAGAAGACCAATGGATTCATGGAACAGGACAGAGACATTTGGGGAAGCCAAAGGAAGTTGTACTGCCCGCTCTGGTATCCCAGTTTGCAGCCAGCACAGCCCCTGGGAACTGATCTGCAGTACTGAGTGGGATGGTGGGTTACACAGGATGGCAGGACAGACACACAGATCAAGCAAGTGTTGTTCAATGCTAGGAGCACACAAGACTGGATTCCTTAATGCCTTGAATCAACTCCTTTTTTCCAGGCTGAGAGAGAAGTGGCTCCAAATTCCCAGAGCAAACCAGCACAGCCTCTAACCACGAGCTCCCAGTCTGATTTATTTTAGCCTGTTCTGTCTGCACCAGATTGATGCACATCAGGCTGTCCTAAGAGACCCTGGAGCCAGTCTGTGTGGGAAGTGAAATCCCACTGCTTCTTGCCCTTGCAGAGCTCTGGGAGCAGCACAACAAAGCTCAGCTGCCCGCTGTGCTGTGGCCAGGCAGGGTATATTGCCCACCAGGGGCTTGCAGAAGCAGACAGAGGGTCTGCCCATGCAGGGATCCAAGCCCAAGGCTACCACAGGACACTATAGGAGCAACAGGAGAGATAAGGTTTGCTTGCTCACCCTAAAGCCTGAGCTCTAGAGAAGCTGAGAGGCAGCATGTAAGGACCTGCACATCTGCACCACTTGATGCTTGCACAATAAACCCCACACAGAGAAGGGCTGACACCTCCCACCCCAAGGTAACGGGCCCAGGGCACAGCTGCAGCCAGCACAGAGGGCTGTGGGAGTGGGAATTAGGAACTGAGTGCAGTAACCTCTGGCTACAGGATCCACGAGGCAGATACCTGATCTGACTGCTGTTGTGTGGAGAACCTGTCTCAAGAGAAAGGCAGAGACAGCAGAGGCAGGGTAACATTGCTGGGAACCACAAGGCAGATGGGAGGATGGCTGGTAAGAAGGTCAGTGCCACAAAAAAGCCCACTCCCTGCTGCTCTTGTGCTTCCAACTCTCTGAGCTGACTGGGAGGGAAATATAGCAGACAAAACAACAAAGAAGGCAAAGCCAGGCTCTTCCCAAAGGCAAAGTAACACAGACCCATAGAATCTGCTGAGTTGTAAGGGACCCATCAGGATGATCAAGTCTAACTCCTGGTGCTGCACAAGACACCCCAAGAATCCCACCATGTGCCTGAGAGCCTTGCCTAGATGCTTCTTGAGCTCTGTCAGCCTTGGGGTTGTGACCATTCCTTGGGGAGCCCATTCAGTGCCCCACGACCCTTGGGGTGAAAAACCACCAGCACAGGATGGTCTTCATCCAGAGAGAGGTGCCTGAGCTGCTTCTCCAGAGTTTATCCTCAGAAAGTGGCTGCTAGGCAAGGACAAGTCATAATCCCTACAGGGCACATCTCTCCTACCAGCTCCCTGTGTGGTCAGAGGAGGATCTGAATCACACTGCAGCTGATTTCAGATGAGCACAGTGTCATCTCAGCAGGTAAATGAGTACCACAGTAGATGTCTGGTGGAGAATATTCAACAGGCCATGTGAATGAACCACAGAGATGACGCAGACACCTGCAAGAGGTCCTGAGGAAGTCACTGCTCATCATAGTGGGAAATCAGGGGACTCTTTGTCCCTGCACTGTGCCTGAAAAAGCTGAAAGAACTACTCAAAGTAGCTGAAAAAACTACCTTCACCCTCCACAGAGCCTGGAGCATGGCCACTGCAGTGATGACGCCCTGTCCATGAGCTGCTTCTCCTGAAACCTGCTTGTTGTTGGAAAGTCCTGATGCATATGGCAAGCACGGGCAGGCTCACAGACTTGTAGCTGGGGGAGGAATGTGGCAGCAACACCACGGCTGCCGTGGGGCCGAGATGCTATCAAGGAAATGTGACTGCCTCTCACTGCTGCACTGAGTACCCACACCTGAGCAGGGGAAAGACACCCCAGCCAGCCAGACACACAGTGTACAACTGCACAAGGCTGTAAAAACAGCTGGAGAGGTGCTTCAGGCCAGTCCCTGCCCAGTCACACTGCAGTGGAGCTCGTGCATGAGCGTGGCACAGCTCGGTGTTGCTCAGCCAAATGACGTGATCCAGCCTGGGGCGTTTTTGTTGGATGGAGGAGCATTTGGGCAGAAAGGAGCTGATATCTGTGGTGAGCAGGAGAGGAAGATGAAGTCATCACCTATTTCAGAAACACTTATCAAAGCAGGCAACAAACACTGGCCTACATGTGCCCCTCAGCCCAGTAACTGGTCATTATGTGCTCATGTGACACTTGAAGGTTGTAAATTCAGAGTTTCATTTTAGGGAAACTACGTAAGAACGGGCTCAGCATATAGGAGTGGAGCACACAGGAGGTATAGGAGTAATTCAGTAGCTGATAACAAAGAACAGACAGAAGAGCTGAGAACAAACTTGTGCCACTAAAAAAAAAAAAAAACCTCTTAACACAGCTCCACCTCACCACACAATGGAGAGAAGCTGAAACACTGCCAGCTTCTCACAGTGTGTGAAGGAGGAAAAGCAGGGTGGTTCCAGCTATCAGTAGAGCTGTACAAGGCATTGCCCTGCAGTGCTGAGGTCCACATGGACTATCAATGCAAGGTGGAATACTTTTTGGGATAGGAGATCCCCTGCCTAAAGTGCTGTTCTGCAAGTCTACTGGCCACCAGCACTGTGGGTCTGGATGCAGCTGCAGAAGAACTAAAGTTACCTGCAGCAAGGCTGGAACAAGTGATGGGGACCTGCCTAGTGCCTCTGGTTTGAGAGGCCACACCACATCAGAAGGCACTGCCATGGGCACAACCCTGACTCAACTGAGAAATCATCTCAGCTATATTTGGAAAAAGTCAGTGTTCTGGGTCATTGTCCATGGCCAGGGAGTGGCACAGAACTGGAGCTCTCCAGAAGCAAAACCTCAATGCTTCACACAGTTTCCACAAATTCAAAAGAGGGCCAAAACCCAAACACAGATGGAATTCTGCAGGCGGTTTTCTGCTGATCTCTGGGAAGCATCAGGCCATAGAGCAGACTGACTTAGACAGCACTTCCCAGTTATGAGGGAAGGCTAAACCACCCCAGCTTCTCTCCATGGCACTGTGCTCCTCCTTCCAGCAGGATCTGCACTGCCCAGTTTCGCAGAACAAACACAAAGGTTCAGGTTAGTCCTGAATTTCAGGATGTTTCCTTCTGTCTGATCTTCTGAAGGAACAGACTTTCTCTTTATTCTCCTGCTTCTGTGAGAGCTCTTTTGGTCTCAAGTTCAAGCCTTCAGAGTGTTGGATGAAACATCAAAGTCAGTATCAACATCTGCTTCAGTCCTGATCTCCAGTGCCAAACTCTTTTGCAGAGTCAAGGAACTGGGCCTGCTTGGTGAAGTTATGGTGCTGCACTTGATACGATGCTGACTTGTCAAGGCAATGCTGGAATTTGCTCCTTCTCCATGCAGCTATGAGACCCACTGACACCGTAGGGACATGCTGTACCTTTGTTACTCAGGAATGCTGAAGAGTGCAGGCAGAAGATGGGACTGAATAGGACTGAGAGCAGGACAAAGTAGCTACTCCCAGCCATGCATTTTCCCAGGGACCTTTCCTTCTGCCCATCACAGACCCAGGAGTGTGGGGCCAGGGGAAGCAGCCAGAGGAGGGAGGCTGTCCTAGAAATGACTCTTCCTTTGTGGCCAATTACGACACTACTTCAGCAAGAACCAGTGAAAGTGAAGTCTCTGTCCAGCTGCATCTAATCCAATTGCTCAAGCACACAATCACATCACTGGCCTGCGGTAATTAATCACCACCAGCATATTAATGCCACTGAGCCGAGCATGCAGAAAGCTCAAGGAACTGCCGTGCAACTCTTGACTCTGGTTAAGAAGGTATTTAGGAGTTAGGAGGAATCCCACTTACCTGATGGCTTATTTACCAATATCCTCATTAAAGAAAGCATTAAACAAGCGGCCCGTCTTTAAGGAAGCAAACTCAGACAAAAAAAAAAACTTGGTGCAACTTTGCAGAGCAGAGCTATTGTCTCTGCAAAGATCTCCCCGTGCGTGTTTCCACAGGAGGCTCCCTGGGCAAGTCCCGTCAGCGATGGCGCGCCTGCGAGTCGGGGCAGCGAGCGGCAGGAATGATGCTGCACGGCGTCCCCGGCCAGGCACACAAAGGTGGCACAAAGCCGGCCCTGCTCCTCGCTCCAAACAGGGCAGCAGCACCCACTCTGCCAGCCCTGCTCCCCGCTCCAAACACAGCACAGGCACCCACTCTGCCGGCCCTGCTCCCTGCTCCAAACACAGCACAGGCACCCACTCTGCCGGCCCTGCTCCCTGCTCCAAACACAGCACAGGCACCCACTCTGCCGGCCCTGCTCCCTGCTCCAAACACGGCACAGGCACCCACTCTGCCGGCCCTGCTCCCTGCTCCAAACACAGCACAGGCACCCACTCTGCCGGCCCTGCTCCCTGCTCCAAACACGGCACAGGCACCCACTCTGCCGGCCCTGCTCCCTGCTCCAAACACGGCACAGGCACCCACTCTGCCGGCCCTGCTCCCCGCTCCAAAACATGGCACAGGCACCCACTCTGCCGGCCCTGCTCCCTGCTCCAAACACGGCAGCAGCACCCACTCTGCCGGCCCTGCTCCCTGCTCCAAACACGGCACAGGCACCCACTCTGCCGGCCCTGCTCCCTCTCCAAACACAGCAGCAGCACCCACTCTGCCGGCCCTGCTCCCTGCTCCAAAACACGGCACAGGCACCCACTCTGCCGGCCCTGCTCCCTGCTCCAAAACAGGGCAGCAGCACCCACTCTGCCGGCCCTGCTCCCCGCTCCAAAACAGGGCAGCAGCACCCACTCTGCCGGCCCTGCTCCCTGCTCCAAAACACGGCACAGGCACCCACTCTGCCGGCCCTGCTCCCTGCTCCAAAACACGGCACAGGCACCCACTCTGCCGGCCCTGCTCCCTGCTCTAAAACACGGCACAGGCACCCACTCTGCCGGCCCTGCTCCCTGCTCCAAACACGGCACAGGCACCCACTCTGCCGGCCCTGCTCCCTGCTCCAAAACACGGCACAGGCACCCACTCTGCCGGCCCTGCTCCCTGCTCCAAACACGGCACAGGCACCCACTCTGCCGGCCCTGCTCCCTGCTCCAAAACACGGCACAGGCACCCACTCTGCCGGCCCTGCTCCCTGCTCCAAAACACGGCACAGGCACCCACTCTGCCGGCCCTGCTCCCTGCTCCAAACACGGCACAGGCACCCACTCTGCCGGCCCTGCTCCCTGCTCCAAAACACGGCACAGGCACCCACTCTGCCGGCCCTGCTCCCTGCTCCAAACACGGCACAGGCACCCACTCTGCCGGCCCTGCTCCCTGCTCCAAAACACGGCACAGGCACCCACTCTGCCGGCCCTGCTCCCTGCTCCAAACACAGCACAGGCACCCACTCTGCCAGCCCGGCCTGGCCAGAGGCAGCTGGTGCTCTGGGCACGTCTGCGCTGTGCTGGAGGAGCCCAGCCAGGGGGGCAGTGTGTCTGGGAACAGCAGCCCATCACCAAGTGATGAACTAACAGTCTTTTCAAGCCCAAGGGCACGCTAGCCTGCAAGCCTGACTTGTAATATGTACAAAGAATACCCCGGAGCATGAAATTTAGGAAACAGTCGGTTTCTGTGCCTGCCCTGCTCCGGACGTACCCTGAAACAAAGGCAGCAGCCCTTCCAACAGGCTATGTTAAAGGCTATGGGAAGTGCAGCAAACGCCTCTGGGGGTTATTTCCAACCTCAGTGGCTTCTGCCATGTACATTCACAGATGACCCAAGCTCCAGATGCTGCTGTACACAGGGTGAGTTACAGACAGGGATGTACAGAAGAACAACCACACAGAGATACACTGGTCACACACAGGCTCACGGCAGCATCTGCTATGAGGGAACAGGCCAGGAGGAGAACAGAAGATTCACCACCAGACAAGCTCCCCACTCCACATTGCTTGGAGTGACAGGATCCTGTCCTGCACAACACTAACCAGGCATCTCTAGAGATGGTGGCATTACACAGAGACTGGAGGACAAGCTCATGCAGTTTCTGGCTTAATGCTGCACTCACAGCTGCCTGCTCAAAGCCACGTGTGCACCAAAACCAAAGCAGCAGCAGCTCATGATCAGAGATCAGACCCTGAGAGACCTGCCTGCCTGGGGAGCCCCAGATCAGTGCTCCTGACGCCTCTGGAGTCCTTTCCACCCTCTCCCCCACCCCAGCTATCAAGAGCTGGTCAACCCAGACACCACCAGCTCAGGAGTTACCAACCAAGCTGTACTCAATTCTTCACCCAAAACTTCATTTCAACATGGTGTGCCCACCGTGTATTGTCACCACATTAAATGTGGTGGAGGTGCCCAGAAGTGACACCCCAGCCCAAAGGACATATGCACAAAAAGAGCTGCTTTTTTCATCCTTGTCCCTTCTTGTATTTCTGTGCTGCTCATCTCAGCACATCTGGTGTCAGTAACAGGAAACCCTGACGCCAAGAAACAGTCTAGGGGAAAAAAACAAACGCAAACAAACCTGAAACAGCAGTGCTAATAATGTGTGCTGGGTAGGGGAACAAGCAGCACCCTCCTGCTGATGGGGAACTCGCCTGCAAACTGTCACCAGCTTGTTGCTTTCAAGTCCCAGAGGCCACAGGCAGTTGTGTGACGCTTGTGCAGGAAGTGGTCTCCACCATCAACACTTTGCAGCAGCTTTTATTCTGCTAGAGCAAGCACCAAGATACTTTCCTGTAGCTGAGAGGAAGCTTTCTGCTACCTTCATTACCACACTGTGAGAGTGAGAAAAGATGCAAAGAGCCTAGTTTTCCTTTTCACCCCTGTATTGCACCTGTCCAGAAGCTGGGTTACTACACTGCCTTCCCCAGCTGGGGACTCCATTCCCAGAAAAATTGCTTTTCCTGGAAGAGGCAAGCACTGAGGATATGCTCTGGGGTAAGCACCTCAGCAAGTGCTGTGCAGGGAAGGAAGCAGCCTGGCAGTCCCAAAAACCCTCATTCAGGGCACTCCTGCTGAGGTACGTGCAAGGGGCACTGCAGAGCAGCAGCAGAAGCACAAAAAAAAAACCAACAAAAAAAACCCAAGATGGGATTAAGATCCCTTTTGGCAGCTGGAGCATGTTTTTTCTTCCCTGCAGAGCACATTTCCTCTGCAAGATGCTGTGGCAAGACTTGTTCTGGAGGCAGCACCTTGCCCAGCCTCCTGCAGCCCTGGGCAGGGAAGCAGGAGGGATGAGTACGGTACCCACAAGTGCCTCTCAACTACACTTCCACGCTGACTTGACAGACTTGCTGGAAGACCATCTGGATGCCCCCCTGCTCATCCACCCTGCTGGACTGGCCCCTGGCAGGCTCTGTGAGCTCCTTGCCCTGTGCTCAAGCCTGGAGTGTCCGCTGTGCCTGAGCCGCGGCAGTGACCGGCAGCTGCAGATTTTGGCGAGGCAACACTCTTGACTCTTTGATGAAAGTTTCAGCAACCACAATCAATCCCTTCCTCCACTTTGTTGTTCCCAGACAGCCAACTCAGATGATATCTTCAAGTGCATTCAGTTGAAAGGAAACTCAGATATTATCTTCCCAAGTATTTAGAAGGCCTCAGAGATCTTTTTTTTTTTTTTCCCTGTAATTACAAACATTGCAGCCAGGTAGAACTGCCATTTGCTTGCTGCCAGCAGCCAGGAAAAATTAGGATATAAACATCCACCAACAAGCCAAAGCAGAGGGACAGCTTCAACAATGCCACCCCACACCTCTTGCATCCTGTGAGCCGGCCCATCTCAAGGGAAAGCTGGCAGGGGAAAGTGATGGGAATCAAAGGTATGAAATGGATCCTTCCTGAAAGAAGCTGGAAGAGAACAAAGTGGGATGCACTGGGGCACTAGGGAGATGGGAAATGAGCCCATGCTCTCCTCTAATAAAAGGACCAGAAGCCAAACTAACTCAGACAAAATGGGTTTTCTTAAGGATCCAGTGGGGTCACAAACAGATACACTTAAACTTTATATCAGTTTAAAAAAAAGGGGGGGTGGGGCAGATAATTTTATAGAAGGCAGAGTTACCAAGGCAGCTTTTCTGGCTCAAGCAGCACTTGATCCCTGGGACAGGGACGGCATTCAGGGAAATGATGACTCGCATTCCTCTCCAGGCATCTTCTCCTGGCTGTTATTGGAAAGGGCATATAGGCTAAATATACAGCTGCAGCAGGGCAGAGCAAGGGTCTGCTTGCCTCAGGGCATGTACTGTAATGTGGCTTTGGCTTCACTTGTGTTTCCAGTGCACAGCCAGCCAGAGCAAGTCCCTAAAAACTCTGCTTATAACTCCTGGTTATGTCTGAAAACAGAGCGACAGTGTGTAAAATCCTAATATTTAATTCCGTGTTTAAGGGAACGTTAAGCTAAAGGTAGTACTAAAATCTACAGGAAATTAAACTAGGAAAGTTTATGGGGAAAAAAAAAGATGGGACTAAGATCTCTTTCCATACAAATGCTATAAAAATGCATATTTTGAAGATAAACACAACAGATGCGTGTATATATATCTATATATACATGCACACCACATGCACACACACACACACACAAATGTTTTGTAAGTTTCCAAGGTTTAATAAAAACCAGAACTCAAGGAACCAAGATAAAACAGGGAGTTTTGACTCCAACTTTCTCTTTAATAAGGAATGTTTTGTGTCATGCTGAACTTGTCACTCATTCTGCAATGAAGACCTTGGCAACAGAACCAGAGGGCACTGGGCTAGCAGCTGAGGCACTGGGAGAGGAGGCAAGAAAGAAGTAAAACATGAAATGTTGCTTTTTAAATGTGAGGACTACAAGGTATCAGTCTGACCTTGAGTTCCTGAGCAGGCAGGTTGCTCCCCAGCAAGTGCCAAAGGACATGTGCAGGAGCAGCTTGTGTGACAGTCACCACTGTGTGTCCTGTCCCCTGGTATCACTCACCATCCACCAGCTGTTCCGAGTCTAATTCACACCTGTTAATGACCTTTGATAGAAGTCACCAAGCTGGAAAGTGGGTTCCTATCAAAGAGGAGGTTTCTGCTGCTTCAGAAACAGGTTTAAACCGAGCCACCACCACCGACAGGTGACTGCAGCCTTTCCTCTGCCCCTTGCTCCAAAGGGACAAAATCATCCACAAATTTCCTGCAGCACTTGAAATCTCAGCCTGGAAAAACACTCCCTCCCTTAAGCTGCTCAGCTGTTCTGTGCAGGAGATGTTCTTTACTGCTGTAGTCATGAGCACCGAAACCAATGAGACTAAAAAGATTTACATCTCTTGCTTGATTTCTTAATTGAATTAAAGGCTGAACAAAACCCCTTATGAGGCTTCAGAGAATCCACATGGAAGAGAAACAACGAATATCCTAATTGGAGAGGAAGCTTCCACTGGATATTGCCTTATCAAGTACTAAGGAGTCCTTACAAAAAGAGAAAGACCCTGAGGAATAAACCCCTAAGTCCTGCAAGGCAGGAAATCTGGAGTTTCAGAGTACATTACCCATGGAACGGGTCACATAGAAGAGGGAGGTGAGCTTCAGTGTCTTTTTAGCCAAAACTCTTCCACCTACCAGTTGTCTATTTTTAATTTTTTTTTTAATTTAAATAAATAAGGTACGAAAGCCCTTCTGCCAAATTAGCAAGCAGAAGCTATCAGAGGGGTGAAAGACATGAAAGACCCTGACAGGCAGGGCAGTTCTGCAAATCACCTTTTTATGAAACCTGATCAAACTTTCAGGTCCTGTTCTGAAGGAAACCCTTCTGAGGCTGCAATTCTGGCCTTACACTTGAGTCAGAAGGCTCATGGCAGGACCCTTGCCTGTGCTTTGACACGTTTTTTTCATCACTAGAACAGTTTTGGGCCTCCCTAGGACACGCTGGCACTGTGGTCACCAGGCCAGCACTGGCTTTGTTAATGTTACTGAAGCAGGAGCACCCAAGCGTGGGCAGCTTGGGCAGGCAATCCTCCAGTGCCAGGAACACACAGCCTGAGGGCTGCAGGCACCAAACCCGAATCTGAAAAGAGGAAAATGCTGGTGGAGGTTTCACAGTCATCTCAAAATGCTGTTTGGCTGAAGTGCTCTGTGGAGACACAGCCACATTCCAAGGGTTTATAATCACCTTCTGGGTATTCCACAAAATTCCTCAGATAATGAAATATTTCTAGCAGGTCCTTGAAAGTGCTCAAGCACTATAATTTCCTACAGGTTGGTGTCACAATGACAGGATTCAGGCACTAAGGAGAGGAATGGAGGCAAAGCTTTGGATCTCTCCCCTACCTGCTGTTGCTACCATGGGAGGCAAAGCACCAACAGCTGACATTAAGCGGAGACAGGAACCAAGGAAAGCAACACCAACAAAAAGCCATTTTCAGCACTTCAGCTGCGATGCAGCAGTATTTATGTTCTCTGTGGCAGCGTAACTAAGGGCAGGCACATTCTGTTTAGAAACATCCCACCGTTCCATCAGCTTTACCACCCCACCCTGCAACTCCAAGCCAAGGCATTAAGATTCAACTTCATGGAGTTTCTCAGCCCTAATTTATTACTCAGCTAGCAGGACTGCCACAGATCTTCATTTAAATATTTTTACCCCCCAGTGACTAATGTGAGCAGCCAGGGCATCAGCTGTGGACCTCCAACTTTTAATGTTTCTCATGAAAACTGCTCTAAACGCTTCTTGGCAGAAGGAGATAGAAATGTTCCAACTTTAACCATCAACCATTAAATGGGAAAGCTGCAAAATGAAGCAGCATTGCTCCCATGCCACAGAGGCAGAGAAAGCTTCTGGAGGAAGAATTAAGTCCCTACAGATCAGCAGCTTCCAGCTGGGCAACGCACTCCTTTAAACCAGCAGAAATTCAGGAGTCACTAAAAGCCATCAAATGAATCTTCCTGCGGGTGCACATTTTAATAGATGCCTTCTTTTCCTGGAGACCAGGACTGAAGGGATAGAACTGCTTCAATGACACCCTTTGCTCCTCACAGTCACCTCTGGCCCAAGCTGGCCACTCTTTCCTTCAAAGGGCAAGTCCAAAAGCAAGAGATCTCCAAGAGCACAAGCTTACCAAGGCAGAAGGACAGTGCACAGCTTCACAGGTCCATCTCCTTCCCAGATGCTCTGGTGCAGGAAGACTGATTTAAATTACAAAGCAAAGATGAGCACCTTAAAAGATCAGACACTAACAGAGCCTGCACTGCATTCCTGATGCATTAATTTCACTGTATTACATTTGAACTAAATTATGTTGTTTAATTGCACTGTGTAATTATAAAATAACCCTCATCTGGTTTTGACCATGGCCTCAATGGCTTCAGCCAGGAGCAGGGAAGAGTTGCTCATCACAGGTCCACTGGCACAGAGATAGCTCCAGCTTTTCTCCCCACCCTGCTCTGGAATTGAGAAATCAAGAGACAAGTTCAATTATTTCAAGGCGAGACCAGACTAACTCACTGCAGTGAGTATCAATGAGATTTAGGCTTTTCTAAAAACACTAACATTCTGCCCCACACATACAGATAATACAGGACACATTCAGCCATAGCTCAAGCTCATTACTTAAACCAGGAATCATGCATTCAAGATCTGGGCAAGAAGGGCCAAAGAAACAACCCTGACAGCACAAAGCCAGATTAACTGAATACTGTGCAGGGTAACCTGCTCCTCTCTCACACAAAGCAGTTTCAAGGGTTGCTGCGAGCAATCCCCCTGCAGCAATTCCAAAATAAACATCCTGCCATTCCCTGACCCCAAATTCCACAGACAAACAAGTCCAAAGGACTTAAAAATAGGATCAAACTGTCCTGCTCAGACACCAGACAAGTTATGCAAAACTGGGACCCAAGGACAAACTGGGTAAAGAGCATTCACAGGAGAAAGAGGAGGCAGAGAGACTGCAAGGACAAGGCAAGGAAAACTTATGTTTTCCTTCTGTAAGCAGCCACAGAGCCTGTGTAGTGTAACACATTTGCAACAGTTAACTGGCTGGCATGGTATCTGGTATCAGACCTCAAAAAATGGCCCTGAGGTTTAGCCACAGCAGTAATTTTTCCCTCCTCCATCTTGTACCGGTCAGAGATGTTGAAAGAAACATCTGAATGTTTATGAGAAAAAAAAAACCCTAAATTACAGTGTATTTCAAATAGTGTGAGCACAGGCTGCTTCCCTCTATTTTGACTTGCAATGCAATCTTTACACAGGAGACCAAAGCTGCTTGCCCAGCCCGCTGACACTGTGTCCCTCAGCTTCCTAGGTGACAATCTGGATGATTAAGGGACAGCAGCACAGACTCACAGCTGCACACTGACATGCGAGATGACAGCAGCTGTGGCAACTGAAGTGGGCAAATTAAAATATGAATTTAAGTTATAAAGAGGAAAAATGGAGTAAGATGGGACAGATCCTGTACTGACTTCTTTCCCAGTGCAAAGAAACACTGTGGAGCATGGGATGACTCCTTCTGCAAGAATCCCAAGAATGGGGGCAAAGTCATCAGAGCTCCCATGTATGCCCCAGGAAAACAGCCTGATGCCATTCTGAGGCAACAAGGAAAATTAAACCAGCACTCAACTAGGTCTTGTAATAATTTGATCCTCTGTGAGCCAAGCATCACCTTTTCTTGCTCACTGTGTGTGCTTTGGACACTCAAAAACCACACTCCCCTTCTTGAATTAGCCAAGTTAGACATACTCTGACCTGTGTAACAGCAGTGCCTCGATGCCCCTTTTTCCACTACCTGGAGCTCTGCTCTCACAGAACCACCCTCTCTGCCTTAGGGCACCCAGAACAGAGCAGAGCCCAGCCCCAGGCACAGTCTGTGCTGATGACCTCGGGAGAGAAATGACAAGAGCCCCACTTCCCAGCCAACAGCCACCCACAACAGTCCTAAGCCTTCCCAAAGCTCTGCAACATCAGACAAAGGCAGCTGTCCTTAATCACTTCTGAATCCACCCCCCACCAAGTCACTCTCACTTTGATTTCGGCTCAGCACTAGCCTGACCTTCATCACTAATGCCATGTCCAAAACCCAGTAATTAGTTTGAGAGGGCATCCTGTTACTTAGCACCCACTGGACTATCCTTGCTGTTCTCACAGTCACATTCCTATGGCTGCACCTATATCCCAGTAAGTCTGAAACACTTTGCAGGAAAACCTGAGGGCTCACTGCTACCATACAGCACAGGAGAACATAAACAGTTTAGCAAGAGCATATGGGCTCTATGGAGAGAGATGCACAAGCACTGGAAGGAAAACAGGCAGTCTTGGAGCTGCAGGGAGGCTGTGGAGCTCTAAAGGTGTGTTCAGCCTGCCTTCGCTTTACAGAGCCTCTGCAGATGTGGGGAAACAATTAAACTGCTTATCACAGTACATCCCATTCAGGTTCCAGAGCAATTCCAATCCCCAGGTGGCAAGCGCAGCAATTAGGTATCCAAGGACAAGCACCAAAGCTTTGCTTTGCTTATGTTAACTTCAGTGGTTATACAGTATTTCCTTGGCTGTCTTTAACCAATTGTTGGTTCAAGGATGAGATCAGGTCAATCCTGCAGGACCTTGTTGCACCTTGTACAGCATTTGGAGGATGCAGAATGGCCCAGATGTAGGCAGGGAACTTACAAGTATTTCAGCTGAGCCAGCTACAAAGCCTGGTCATAATCCCCGTTCCCTCACCTGGGGGGGACTGAGCTTAAAAGTTCAAAAATAAAAACCTAATTACACCACAGCCAGGATCTCTATAACAGCCCACCTCTGAAGAACAACTCTGGATTGGCCTCCTCTGAGCTTCATAAGGGGTTGTAGAGGGAAAATACAGTTTTAGCAGCTCAGTCCATCCATTACAAAGCAGAGGTACTATGCCAAAAATAACCTGGCTCACTAGTTACAGTCACCAAGCACTCACTTAGCAGCTCTCTGATCAGGGACCACACTGTCTACACCGTGGCATCACCACAGTCAGTTGTTTAGAGCAAACAAATCCAGGTTACAGATCTGAAACACCTTCCACACACAATCAAAAAACTCTTTCAAAGGTAATGATGATGCCTCCTGCTGCAGGCAGCAGCAGCCAGACTGCCTCTCACTTATTCCTCAGGACCTTATGTCAGCTAGGAGCTTTGCTCACTGCTGTAGAGTGAGCCTAAACCTCCCCTCCTCCCAACAGAGTATGATGCTGCTCTAGGTAACAAAGGCATCACCTAAAACCTCAAGGCTGCAAAAAATGAGTTAAAAAGTCAGAATACCTGAGAATTAAGGTTGTCCGTGAGCTGGTCCCAGCAAGTACCACAGTTTACTGCTTTCCTCCACCTCTACTCCAGCTTCTATCTGCCTTTGATACAGGCGAGCCCATCACCCATCCATGAGTGTCAGCAAGCAGCCCAGGAGAGACTGGACCCTGCTCCCAGCACTGGGATAGTGGGAGAGGCAGCACCTCCCTCCCACTCTGGATTCAGTCCCTCTGGCCCCGGGCTGGAGGAGGTCCTGGATGGATAGGATCTACTAAAACCAGTCTACAAAGCAGTGGTGAACTGGGAGCCTTGCAGACCCAGGTAACCTGATAAGATCCCAAGATACAGGGCATTTTGCTGGGAGGGGAGATAGCACACAGATTGCAATCAGAGCCCGGGGCTGCCAACCTTCCATGCGGCCTTTGTGCCACCCAAGGACCTCTCAATGCGAGCAGTTAGGGGCTGCTTAGTTTTTAAATACTGACAAAATAAAACTTTTTTTAAAAAATCTTTTAACTCTTGGCTGAACTGCTTCTGCTGAAAAGCTGAAACAAAGCCCGAGGCAGGGACACAGGAAATTCGGCATGGGAAATTCCAGTGCAAGCAGTTAAGTTCAAGACTTAAAGTCTCTGTGGCAGGTAGTGTGACCGGTGTCACACAGACATCCTTCTACACACTGACTGCCCTGCGGAGGCAAAACTGCCCCAGCAGCTAAAGCAGGCCACCCCACACCCAGAGCGTGAGCCTGGATCCACTCCAAAGGGGAGTTGGTTTGGGAAAATCCTGCAGGAGGGAGCTCTGGCCAAATCGCTGCAAGTGGGAGGCAGCTCCTCGGGAATGTGCTGTGGAGCTCTCGGCATCTGGCCGTGCTGCTCCCCGGTTCCAGCCGCTACACCCTGCTCCGGGCACAGCCCCCGCTGGGTAACTCCCCTGGAAGGCAGCAGCTCCATGGGAACACCGCTCCCCAGCTGAGCCGCTTCCCGCTGGGAGCTGGGCAGGGCAGCGGGAGCAGCCCGGCTGCCACAGCACACAGGGCACGGTGCTCCAGGCAGGATGCGGTCAGGTGGCACTGGGAATGGCACTGTGACCAGAATTGTTGATTCAAGTGCTGCTAAACCGCTCTAAAACCTGAAAGCAGCGCCTCCCAACACAAGCCCCCTTTAGCCAAGGTGGTGCCCCGTGAGCAGAGTTTGAAAAGAGCATTTTGCTGCTGGAAAAAAAGGGATGTTTCTGAGATCTTTATTCTGTGTTTGCTCCCTTATTCGCACTGTGCTTATTCCTTGGGAAAGCTATTTCTTTCTTCCACTGCTCTTTCATAAAACCAAGCAACAGTCTGAAGAAAAACTGATAAGAAGGCTTGGGGCAGATGTGCCTTCATTTTTCTTAAAGATAACTCTGTATCAGTAACGTCCCTACAAAGGCAAATCACTGCGAACTGGCGCTGGGTGCCCGGAGCACTGCAGACAACAGGCAAGATCCACACCAGCTGAAGCAGTCAGGGAAAATACCTGCAAGCCATTACAGGAGAGGTCTGATGACATCACCTGCAAGCCTATGGCTTATCCCGGGCTTTGCATAGACCAGTGCGCAGAAATGGAGCGCATCCCAAGCACTGGGATCATTCTGACACAAGCACAGCAGCCAGAATGAAAGCTTGGAGGGAAAAGTGTCCATAATGTCGTTTGTGATGGCAGGTTTGCTCTGCTTGTAACATACACCGCCAACACTCCCGGGAAAGCTGCTTAGAGATCAACAGATAAAGGCTTTTAGCCATTCAGCCGGTTACTTCATGTAAATCGGGTTGCCCTGCTACAAAGAAGCATTTCCATATGAAGTGAAAGGTGCTCAAAAAATCAGGAGCAGCCACACCAAACTATGGCTCAATCTCTCTGAACCCTCGAAGATCAGAGGATCCTGCTCCCCTTTTCACAGGTCCAGAACTGCAATCCAGAGTGTCAGACTTCTCACTCAAAAATGCAAGTGATCTCAAAGCACCACCTCCTTAAAATAGGGTTTTTCCACTGAAATAACTCCAGACTCCTCTGAGATACGAAGTCATGTTTTGAAAAGCAACAGTGCAGAAAATTCAATTAACTAATCGAGTCTGTCTTCTGCTTGGGCACCACAGAAGCAAGACTTCCCAAATCCCATCCCTGAGATGTGGCACGTTATTGATGAGGTGTGCTGCTGCAACCCTTCCAGGGTGATTTACCGGGTCTGCCCCCACCCTCCCCTTCTTCTGCCCTTCTGGAGCAGGGAGTCCTGCACACCAAGCATGACATGCTCCAGAAAACTGGGAAATCTACCCTGCTCCTAACTTGAACCTCAGTAGAGGCTGGAGGGAGTCGGAGAGGACAGGAGTAAACCAAGCTGGAGGCAAACAGCAGCTCTTTAGAGGGATAAACCACTCGTCAGCCTGTCGTGATTGATAAGTACATCTGCCAGTCCCCACCTGCTGTTCACATTCCTGGCATTTCTTTCTGCAGCATTTTTTTCCCCAACTGCTGCAGAGGAGATTTAAAGGAAGGGAAACAGGCCCCAGTTTAAACAAAATGAAGAGGTATCGGGGCAGTTTTCTTGCATCACACTGGGCAATCTGCTGAAGGGGTTTATTGCAGGAGCCCTTGCAGGTTCAGAAACTTGTAATGGGTGTAACATGCTCATCTTTGCTCTTTCCTGCCATCATACCTCTATTATAGTCCTGGCAGATAAAGCAGGGGGCTCCAAAAAAGTTTCTGGAGCCTCCAACCACACAGCCAAAGTAATTTTCTGTACTGGTCAACCACTCCCTGGAACACAAGGGAGCTAAGGGTGAAAACACACCAATTTCTCCAGAACGGAGACAGCTCTGCTGCCTTCCTGCAGCTGATGAGCACAGGCAGCAGGGAGAGCAGGCAGGACAGCTGTTAGGAGCAGCAGCAGACACTGCTGGGAGGGCAGGAGCAGGAGTTTTAGTTCTGGTTCTCAGTCCTGCACATGGGCTAGGAGTTTCTCCTTTTCATCATTAGTTTTAACGTGGTGGGAAGGTGATTGAAAATAAACCGGTACAATAATAGCAGAGGGTGGAACACGAGCCTGCTTGCTGTCAGAATAGGAAAAAAGCAGCTCTGAGGAGCTCTTAAGAGATTCAGTGTCTAAGTTCCTAACCTCTCCATCAAACTAGATCAAAATTAGCTATTAGGATCAAGTTTATTAGAGCACATACCCCTACTGAAATCGTATCAGGCTGCTGCAGGGAGCCAAGGCAAAGCTGCATTTCTGGAGCTCGGATGCCCCAGCACTGATCTAAAGTGATTTCCTTTCACCGAAAGATGAACTCGGACACAACTGCAAACAAATCTATGAGGTTTTACTTATTTGCAGTCTTTGGGGAAGGAGGGAGGAGGCAGCAGGAAACAATTGCAGCTTTCCCCACGCCTGGAAGAGGAGCAAAATGTGAACAAAGTTTTTATTTCAGCCCAGGGTGGATATTCCCATGGCAGGCAGTACCACTCCTTAGGACAGAGAGCACAGCAGAGCCTTTATAAATCAGGGAGAGTATGATACAAAATCCAACTGACCCTGGATGCTCCTGGGGAACAGCCCAGTCCCGAGAGCTGTGACTCGGAAAGGACATCCCAAACCCTGGCAGCACCAACCACTCCTCTGCAGACAGTTTTTGAGTACATTTCCCAAAGCTACCACATTCACTCACATGAAGGAGCCCCAAGGTAGTGGTGGTGAGCAGAAGGGAAGGGCAAGCCAGGGGTGAGCAGTGTTTGATTAGTCGGCTAATGCGTGCAGCTGTCCTCCGGTTTTACGGCCCTTGGAGGAAATTTAAACAGAAACTTTCTATAAATTAACTGCCCATAAAATAAGCATGTTTTCTCAGCACACCAGAAGGTCAGGAAAGGTCTGCTCAGCCCCCCGTTCCCAGGACATGGCCAACAGCCTCCACAGTTGCTGCTTCTCTTTCTGAGGCACGAGAACGTGAATTCAGCCCGTGCAGCAGTGAGCTGGCAAAAGCACGCTCGCAGGGCAATCAGAGTCATTCTCCATTCACAGCAAACGAACAATTTATCTTTCCCCTAAAATCCCCAATGCAATCCAGATGTCTAAGTAGTCTTTGTCCCAGAAAACAAACTATACCATGGCCTCGGAGAGACAGCTCGGGCTCCGCTTGCCAAAGTCCTCGCCAGGCTGTTTATTCTGCGGGAGTGACACACACATCGATTTCAGCTCCTGCTAGCTCTCGAAGCTGCAAGCGTTAAGGTGGTTATAGACACTCTACCCCAACCCTTCTGGTTTCCTCTTCATCAAGAGGATTATTTAAAGGGTTGCCCTTAGGGATATTCTGTTGAAAAAATGCACCTGACATGTTCCCAGTCTTGAGGAAATCAGGAGGATGGGAAAAGCCAGGGCGAAGCCAGTGCAGCAAACATGGGAAATAAAAGAAATAAAGCAAATTGCTGAAGGGTGCATGAGGAGGACAAGTGTGTGTGGTCACCCTGAGCCATGAGAGGAGAGGCCCTGTCACTGAGGACCCTGGGAAGGGCTGTTTCAGCAGGGGACAGGATCATCCCAGGAAGGGAAGAATGAGGCATTTGGCAGAAGGGCTGAATTCCTCTGGCAACAAAGGTTAAGCACACAGCTGCACCTGTCCTGGGGAAAGGGACCCGTGCCAGGTGGGGAAGGAGATCACAGCCCCCCCCAGCATCCTGCTCTGGGACTGTTGGGAAAGAGCAGCAAGTTTCCCGTGGTGGGGGGTTCAGCACAGAGCCCTTCTGTTACCCTGGCTCTCCTAATCTGCTGGCAGCAGCCATGGGCTGCAGCACGCCAGGGAAAAGCTGTCCAAAACACCTATGGAAACATTTGGAAGAACTGAAAATAGAGTTTGGAAAACAAACGCTGACCGGCCACACAGCTCTTCCAGGAATATATTAAGCATTAGTGTAGTTGCATTCCAGTACCTGAGTACCTTCTCTATAAATAAATATTTTAAACCACTTTGTTTCAAAGTTTATTATATTAGTCAAGTAGAGTGTAATGCTTCACATTTTAGACCTGCAGGCTGCCAGGCAAAATTGCTGCTGACTTTTAAAACTGTGCTGTGCTACCTAGGGTATCACTTTTAGGTTTTTTTTCAGGTACTTTTCTACAAACACATTTATTCTGTATTATAACATCAGGGCTCTACCAATACATCAAATCCTGTGGATTAAAACATCTTTATTCACAAACTAACAAAAATAGGTTTATTTTCAAATCTACCTTTTCTCCCCCCCTGAATCTCCAGGCCAATAAGCAAAAGAAAATACACCAGTAACTGCATGCAAAGTAACCCTCTCAAGAACTAGGTATTTTTGTCATTGACAAAGCCACAGTACGTTCCACTGGCAGCAATTTCTGGGAGCTCCATTTGAGCAGTGAGCAGGGCTGCCAGGACACAAGTACTGCACGTAGCAAGCCAACGACACTGCAGACATGCCAAAGCTCCCCAAAGGCCCCGCTCCTCTAAAGCCGTGGCCAAGAAGCATGTACAGTGAAAATGGATCACCCTGTGCCCTAACCAGGGTAGCTTGTCTGCACACAGACCTCAACACATGCACTTCAACCCAAACACACTGCATTCACAGGGATGTTGAGCCCTCTTGCAGAAGGGAAAACCCAGACACAGCAGTTGTGCTTTTGGAAGGTACAAAGTATAGCAGAGAGGAGAGTATGGCTAAGGGCAGATCCTGCTCCCCAGCACCCACCCCATTACAGATACAGGTCCTTGAGCACGAGATTCCAACAAAACACAGCTTAACTTTCAGAACACAGACTTCCACTGGTGCTTTACAGTACACAAATATTAATATTGACAAATAAATTCAGGCCTGTTTAATCCAAAACACACAGCACTGTGGCCAAGCTTGTGTTTTGTTTGGAGAACAGACCAGACACTCTGAGCCTGGCTGCCTTACCTATTTTTGAAAGCCAGACTTAAGTCAACCGAACAGATAACAACCAAGCTGAAATCCCAATCCTCAGCACAAACCCCTCCTGCTCATCATCAAGCTCTTGAAACTGAGAGGGGGAAAACACCCCCGGGGTACTGCAGTTATCTCCATCAGTGCTGTGGGGAGCTGGGGAGAACATGTGCCTGCTAGGCCAGGTACCTGGGGCAGGTAAGTGCCTGCCAGTGCTCCTCACCACTATCAGCTAAATCAGCTTAGAGGAGCTCTGTGACTGCTCAGCAGAACAGGGCTACATGACCCCTTATCTCCTTTTCCATCCTTACAGGTTAGGCTGTAAATTCTTCAGGGACAGCTGTAAGCAGCAGGTCCTGATGGAGCACTGCTGGCCATGGCTACCTGGGACCTCTGCAGGGAGCCACGGCAGCAGTTCCAACAGCTCCAGGGTAAGGATGCTGGGTAAGCCTAAAAACTGTGGAAAATGTTCATTTCCTGCACTGGTATGCAGACTGCACCAAAGAAACTGCTTAACTGGACACGGGAGAGGAATCAAGGCTGAGGTGCAGTGATCTGCATTAGGGATTTTTGTCTTTGGTGTAGGGTAGCCAACACACACCATGTAATTGTAGGGGCACTTTGGGGTGTGGAGACCTGCAAAGCCACCGAGGTGACACCGGGTCAGGTAAGGCTGAGAGATGGAACCTCCTGTGTAGCACAAGCACCAAGTTTGGGTATGGATGCAACAGAGTTTAAAGTGATGAGCAGAAGGTAACACAGGGCTGTTAGCTGGGAATCTGGGCAGAGAAAGGGAGGGACATGGGCAAGGAAGAGACGGGTTCTGAAATAGAAGAAAATGGAGAGCAAGGTGTAAGATGGAGAACAGAGGATCAACCTTCCTGTTGTAGGAGCAGGGGCACCTACAGACAGCCATGACCCCAAAGAACAGACTGAACCCCCCAGGATGCCAGGGAATGCCCCAGACAACCTGCTGGACTTTCCACCTGGTCTATGGCCAAAAGCCTTGCTGTGGGAGGGCAAAGTGGGGTAGACTTGCACACTAACACAGAGTGCAGTGGGAGGGAGGGGTGACAGATCTGCCATTCAAAAGCAGTGCCATTTGTCAGATTTAGCAGTAATAATTATAAGCTTTAGAATACTAAGTGTGCAAAATGCTCTAACTGGAAATTAGTACCAGGGCTGTTTATTAGCGAATCAATTAAACAGTCAATAATTCGACTGGCTTCTTGGTTGAGAGTTGCTTCATAATAAACACTGCAGCCTCTTGGATTAGCTGCACCCCAAAGGGGCTGCATCAGCCCAGGGCTCAGCAGGATCCCCCAGCCCAGTGGCTGGGGCTGGCTGCTGACCAGGTGCCTCAGTGGGGAGGTTCAGCCTGTGTGGGCAGAGAATCTGGGCTGCTTGTGTTACACATCTGCACAACACTGACCCACCACTGAACACTGCACACCCATCACCACGGAGTGAACACACCACTGGCCACACTTTTAATTACTTCTATTAGGAAACTGGGATAAAGAGCTTAGAAGTTGGAAGTGCCTGTGCAAAGCACACCTGCCATTAAAGGGGCACTCCTCAACCACACATCAGCAGGAGCAGAGACTTGGCCATGCAGGGAAATGGACAGGGCCCTCCATGCATCCTCCCACTCTTTGAGCAGGACTGACCTAAATCCTTCTCTTTTCAGACTCCAGAGGCAAACAAGCTGGTCTCATTAATTGCACCTCCTGCTGCTGGTGAACTTGTCTGCTGAAAAAAAAAAAAAAAAAAAGAAAAAAAAACTTTCAAAGCTATGCTGGTGACCTGGCAATTCAAACCTTCTGTGGAGCAGGAGGCACAAATGACCTGCTGCAGCATTGCTCACCTCATGGCCAAGCTCTGCTCTTGCCTCCAGAGCTCCTCAAGTTATTCAGCTGTGGACTTTTTACAGCTGCAGTTAGGACACCCAGCAAGGGAACTGTTCCTCTGCAGGGCAGTTGATGCAGTAGAAGGGCACGTAGTCCATGGACAGCTGGTGGCTCAGAAAAGACTTCTCTGGTATGCAGGAGACCCCGAGACTGGCACCCTGCATGACACTGGCGACTCCTCCCTGCAGCTTCCTCAGAGCCTCACTGGAGCCAAGTACACCAGGGCACCCTATTTTCCTGTGATTTCCAGAGTTCAACTTGATTTTTTAATCTGACAGTAACAGCAGAAGACTATAAAAAAACCCCACAGTGGCCTGAGCAGCTCCAGAGTCTAAAATAAACATGCCAAGCCCTATTTGTGATGGAGTAAAAATAGCTTGTTTCTCATACCTTCCCAGGACCTCTGCTTCGCACACAAAAGCTTCACAGGTTAACTACAAAAATATCAGATGTGCAAGGAATGGCTTGATTTGAGCTTTGCACTGTTTGAGGAGTTCAGAAAACCACCCTGGCCCCTGCAGCAAAGGGATGAACCCTCAAAGCTCATCTCCCGCCCAGGGCTAAAGGCCAGGCGCTGCCAATTCCCTTTAATAGAAACCACTGTCCTTCTGGAGGAAAAAAAAAAAAAAAAAACCCAAACAAAAAAATCCACAAACGTCACTGGAATTACATCTTGTGCCCTTCCTTGGCTGGATACTTTTTAAATGACACTTATTCCAAAGAGCACTAACTATAAAATCTAGTGCAGAGCTGTGCTGCAGCCGGGACAGGCTCCCTGGGAAGCAGAGTGAGCACAATCAGTGTCTGCATCAAAAGGAGAAGACAGACTCTGGCTGGTCTGTCTCATCGTAAGAAATGCCACCTCATAGCGAGTTCTGCTAAATTAACTTTTTTCCAGGGTCTAAATGTATCTCACCTGGCACCTGTGATGCTCCTGAAGAGAAGAGAAAAACAAGACCTGGGAGGGAAGCTCGGCAGGAAAGCCGTCACGACGCTGAGTTTAATCATTACATCATTTCTAATGACAGCTCTGCTGGACCCACAAGTGAGCACCAACCTATTTATGACTTGGGCTTAGAAAAAGGGCCAGAATTTGCAATGCATCTGAAGCCTGCTGGTATTTATACAGGCACTAAAAGGCACCCAGGGAAAAGGCCAGGCGTGCACATCCCCAGCCCCGAGGGCCAGGCTTGCAGGAGCCACCAGCTCCAGGAGCCTTCTGAGAAACAGCCAGCACATCTCCCTACAAGGCAGTGGCACATGCAGCTGTCCATCTGCCTCAGCCCAGGAGCTCACACCAGCCTCCAACCCAGCCCAGGCAACACAAGGAAGGCACTGCTGCTGTGGGACCCCCAGGGGAAGCACCTTCACCAGCCACACCCACCACCGACCACCCTGCTCTAGCTCCACGGTCACTGTTAAAATTCATCTCCAGAAACCTGGGCTCAGATTGAGGAGGCATAAATTAAGCAGCAATCTGGGGCTTTGGGTGAGATGAAGAGGCATCTCCAAAGAGCTCTTAGCACAGTCACGCTCATTTTAAGTGAGAGGGACAAGCAAAACGAATTTTCTTGCTAAATACTCTTTTAGTTTAGCAGGTCACATTGAAAAGCTCAACATTTTTACTTTAGATTATGTTCTTAACCATGCCCACATCATATTGAAGGCCAGCATTTAGTGAGACCTGATCACAGGTCTCTGAAGTTTCCAGCTCTTGATGAAAGTCACTTTTGCACCTTGTCTTGAGTCAGAGGCTGCAAGAGATGTCTTGCAGCCAAGAGATGCAAGAGATGCAAAGACAGTCTCCCCTCAGTTACTTCTCTCCATTACTAAGCACTCTAGCAAGTAAACAAGGAAAAACACCTACTTTTCCAGGAGAAAAAGGAGAGTGACCTGCAGCTTTCCAGCTTTCTTGTACCCCCTGCCTGGGCACTGTCACTGAATGGTCACCTCACCAGATGCTTCAAGGTAAAAATCACAGCTTATCTTATATGAATATTTGGTATTAGCTGTTACATAAACACTGCTGCTTTTAGAGGAGGCTTCTCTCAAGTCTCCTGCTCTCCTCACTTGCCATTGCTTCCCATTCTTTCAGCTTATTCTGAAAGAGCAGAACTCCTGGAAAAAATGTTCTTCATCATCTGAAACACCGATAACCTCACCCACACGTGCACCCCAGGATGTCAGCTCATACTTCCACCCTCCAATGCACTGCATCATGCTTCCTTCCTACACCGGTGAACTTTTCCTCCAATTCAGTGGCCCACAAAGATCTCAAGAGATCATGCAACATGGGGCCTGAAAGCTGTATGCATCCTCCCATGTCAGCAAAGACTTGGAAAACATGTAGAGAAAGGAATGGCTGAGCTTTCTCCCTGCCTCTTCCTCACAGGGCAGATGTGCCCCAGCCTGTATGAAGACCCACAGCAGCAACACAGGCAGCCACATCATCATTTTAATCACCATAGCTGCTCAATGAAGCATTTCCACCTCTCCCATCCCGTTCCTCTCTTCCCTGTGTGCTGGTACAAGAGTTACAGTGCACAGGGAAGTGGATGTGGGAAACAACACACAGGAAAGGAAGGCAACAAGACAAACAAGGAGCCAGTTTCCATCTGGCTCAGTTTCCACGCTGGATGTGGGGTCTCCAGGACCACTTCTCTTTTCCTTTTCACCAGCACAAAAGGCAGGACTTTTTCTGCCAGCAGCACCTGCTCAAACCAACTGAGAAGCTGAGCACACCAAATCTGGACCCTTTAACAAACTGTGCCGGGCAAGAGCACCACACAAGGACACCAAGGAAAACCCAGACAATTTCAAAGATAAAGAGAAATTAAACTGAGTTCAGCTGGACATTTCCCATTCATTTCCCACTATTGTCCTAACCAGCATCTAAGCAGCACACGCTGAGAGCTACGGTCACCTCCCACAGCCAGCTGCATCCTGGTAGCAGGCAGAGCAATTCCCTTACAGCAGAAGGCTCTGAGTGGATCTATTCCACATTAATAGTCTGCTCCAGCACTCCTGGGCAAACTGCAGCAAGCAGGCGAGTGACCTGACGCAGGTTTCTTTTCAGCCACTAAGCCACTTTAAAAGACATCTAAAAATACATGAAATGCTTTTCTCATGTGACTTTTCTAAGTGAGGGACTGCTCTAAAGCCTGCCAACCACAAATGGAACGAGACACCACTGCAAGACCTCTTGTCCTGCACCAACAGCCTCTACACTGGTAACCTGTTGTGTCCAAGAGATGAGCTGAAGAGAAAAACCTGGAGTGTTATGCTTGGCAGTATCAGCTCCTGATGAAGCACCATTCTCCCCAAAGGGCTGTGCTTCCTTTCAGGATCACCACCCAGACGGGGAGCTGCAATGTTTTGCTGTGTTTCTGCTCCAGAAGGATCTTTAACTAGCTACACCCAGAAGAGTTTAAATTTATACTCCTCCCCACCAAGCCTGAAATAAAAAATAACTTCTCAGCTCTGCTGACACAGGTAATTCCTCTCCACTGAGGAGAGGAGGTAAATAGGACAACTGTTTGCCTTTGAAAGTGCTTTGCAAATCAGCTCAGATGGCTGCTGCCACAAAGCCCAAGCAGGAAGACACTGGCCACTTCAGCTGATCTTCAAGCTCCTTAGGAGTAGATTTACACGATCAAGTTTCCCATCAAGACTCTTCCTCCACCTCTAGAAAGAGCAGAAAAGCTCCTTTGAGATGCAGACCCTTGTGCTTACAAGCTTCTGTACATGCCAGTGCCCACCTTGAACCAGAATAGACACTGACACTGGGAAATCAAAGGTGTCTGCTCCTGGATGAGCTCAGGCTGCAGAGCGGAGCCATCTGCTTCTACTGAAGCTGAGGGTGGCTCTTCCTTGCTCCAAACCAGACACCTCGCCGTGTGCCCAGGCAGCTCCAAGCTTTAGCTGACCTTTTCCAGTTGGCACAGCCTACAACTGCTGGTCCCAAACAGGGCTCAGAGTCAGCTGTGCAGAATTCACTAATAATCATCGTCTTAGTCACTGCTTAAAGAAGAATCTCACCCCTAAACATTTGCCTAGGGAGTCAGCTTCGCCAGCCTTAATTCCCATATATGACCAGAAACGAGGACTTCAGCATGTGGAGCAATCTTCCCTGGGCTCCCAGCTGGAGTGACCAAGCCCCTCACTACAACAGTCCAGAAGACACTCCCAGGGCAGAGCTCTGCAGCCAGCCTTGCTCTCCATGATCTCCCTCATGCTGGTGGTGGATTGCTTTTCCAGCAGGATGTGAACTGACCAACTCATCACAAAACACAGGTATGTGTGGCCAAGGTGTGCCTTCAGAACTGTCCCTATATTGAGTATCTTGACTTCATCTTAACTTCAGAAAAAAATCAAACCCTAAATCTCACTGCCTCCTCTGTTCTCTGCCTTTCTTTGTGGCACAGGGGAGAAGCTGCCTCAAAGGATCTCCTGAAGCATCATATCAAGGCAAAGGTTTTGAACCAGCATGTGAACAGACTGTAAGGAATCCATAAAAAGTGCAAAGAGGCTTACCTGGAGTCAGCAGGATTAAGTTCCCTATACAAAGCTATGCACCTCCAGGGGAGGCTTTAGGAGCCTGCCATTCAGGGAAGAGAAAAAGGCTGGAGGCTGCTGAGCTGGGTCACGCCGGAGCAAAGCGCACAGCACCAGGATGCAGCGCAGAGGTCTGCAGGAAACAGCTTCTTCCTGTGACGGCAGGACAGTACCACGACCCCTCTCCCCTGGGACACCCATGGGCCAGGCACAGCCAGCAGCCAGAGCAGGCTGAGCTCGCACAGCCACGGGCAGTCACCAAGGCGCCGGCGAGAGATGCACGGCCCTACCTGTCCCGGCAGGACCCGGCTCCAGCAGGGAAAGCTCCCACCTGGCCCAATGACTAAAAGATTGGAGGAGCTTTGGTGGAGCAGCACAGAGCAAAGAGGAGGGTCAGCAATCCAGTTTTCAGGGATAATGGGTGTGCAGTGCAACGGTACCGGTGCTGGGACGCTGGTTTGAGGGGAGGGTGGTGACTGAACCACATCACAGGCTGGAACAGTGCTTCCAGAGTGCAGGAGCCCGTCCACCTCTCACTGAGGCTTTAAGCAAACCTTCTCACGCCCAAATTAGCCATGGTAATCTCAGAGTACTTTCCTCTGCCACGTTCAGCACACAGAATTGCACACAACTTTTATCCTGGCTTATCACCATTACTGCACTGGGGAGCACCGCTGCCTTCTCAAAGCTTTAATTCCTCAATATACAGTTTTACATCACTGCCAGTAGCAAGTGAAGCCCTTTTTCACTTTAGCTTTGACTACAAAGTTTTCATGAGGCTGTAAAGCCTTACTCCTACACTTTTCTTAGTTTAGTGCCAAGGGTTCATGGGCTTTGCATGCAATACTGTTACAACATGTTGCTTTAGTTTTCTCTGGACATTTCTGAGGATTTGTATTTTATTAGGATTATATTAGGATATGCAATTGTCATTCTCTGATCAAATTTCTTACCTCCCTAGAGGCTGACCCCTGCTATTCAAACAAAATCTCATTCTAAGATGTGATAACTCTTTATTGAAAGAGCAACCAGCACAAGGCACACAAACACAAAGCACTGGCTTTATGAACACCATTGGAAGCACAAAATTCCCCAGGTAGAGGACACAAAGTTTCACGTTTTGGCCACACAGCTCACCCTGGAGAAGTGAACTGATACCATGGAAACACATTCAGCACCGTGATAAACACCTCTATGCTAGATTGCATGACAGTATCAGTCCAATCACTCAGCATTACTGCCATCAACACAAACGTTAATGCCCAGCCTAAAAAACACCTGATCTGAGCAGGACACTCATTAAAATAAGGCTGACTGACCTATTCCTGATGCTGTATCCCACGCAGGATGGGCAGATCTGCATTGTGACCATGCTGCAGAACTTGCAGGACCTCTTACACATCCCATACAACAACTATTCTGTGCACAAACACCACACTGCAGAAGCTTGCAATGAACTGAAAGTGAGAATTAATGAAACAAATCAATTATATGAGTTGTTTGTGCCCATTAAGTTCAGTTGATGCCAGTACCTCTGCGATTATACTTTCCCACATGTCTTAAAGCTTTTGCTGTGGTAGGAGAAATAAAAGACGCCAAGGAATTTCAGGAGAAGACAGGCAAAGGAGGATTTGAATTTTAGGAAAAATACTACAAGGTTCTCCCTTCAAATTGGCATAGTCCCACCCTTGACTCCAGCCAGCCTTTACCTGTATCTGTAGAGGCAGAAGTCTGATTTTCAGAGAAAAAGAGACACAGCTACACTGATTCTCTGTAGCTTCCTGGTAGGATCCTATGAAGTTGAATTCAGAGGAGGTTTTAGAATAACCACCTTTTATCCCCTTAATGTAGGCCCCCAGGCACTATCATAAAAATTCCACTAGAAATATTTCCTTTGGGGTGGGGAAACACCATGCATGGTCTGTCATGCAGGAATCAGCTCCTACGGCACAGAGCTCACACTCCACAGAGGTCAAGACCTCAGCAGAAAGCCGAAGGGACATGAACAGGGAATCACTGCAGCCTCAAATATGCCTCTCATTCCCCACCTAGAAGCCCACACCTGTGAAAAGCCTTTGTGCAGGAATCCCAAGTGCCACAACACAAAGGTCACACCTTACATTTCAGCAATACTTAGAGAAGACCTGATGAAACTGCTTGCTGTAAAGGGAATTCCCAGCTCGAGACCAATACTGAAGAGCTGCTTTAGGGAAAAAGTTTATGGGCAAGGCACAGAAGCCATACTGGAAAAACTCACAACTATTTCCATCCTGATTAAAGTGGAATCTGTACAGCATCCTGGACTGCTGAATAAATGAGCACTACAGACAGGGATGTTGATTCCTCTTCACTGAAATTGGAAAGTCCCAAAGAAGCCACGCACACAAGGAAATCCTGGAAGCTCTGGAAAGAGATGTGTTTCCCAAAGAGCCTGGGAGAAACCACTTGGGGGCAAGAGGGAAGAGGCAATCAGGGCCAGCAGTACACAGTCCCCACACTTCAATCTGAGGTTGTGACAGTGGCACAAAGCTTTCACATCACCTGTCATGATTCAACATTTCAGTGGAAAACCGCTGGTTCAAACTATCACTCAAGCTCATCCAAAAATCAATCCCTAGCCCTTGGGACTGATAGAAAATGATCAGTATCTGCTACTGGAAACTCTCATCAAAATTACTGAATGCTAATCCCCACCCTTAAGGAACATACTTCACAGAAGATTAAGCTTTCTGAAGTCGAAATGCAGAGACTAGTTCAAAAAAAGAGAGAAGCCGGTGTGAATTCAGCACACACCTCCAGCACTGGTGTGACCTATAACTATGTGAGAGTAAACTGAAACCTCTCTGTAACCACTTCTTCACCCCAGAGGAGGGAGGGCAGGAATGCCGCCTGTCAGGTCCCTAACGAGGACTATCTGCACCGTCAAGAACTGCAGGCAGGGGCTTCTGAGCCACTTTGCTGGAATGCTCAGAGAAACCAGCACGCAAAATATTTTGGAAGCTGCCCATGTAAACCCTTTATGAATCGAGCCCTTCTCAGAAAGTACAGCAGGAAAGACACACCGTACCCTTACTTGGAGTTGCAGTGACGGCAGAAGCACTGTGGTGAGACCACAACATGAGAAAAGAGAAGTCATTAGCAGAAACCTTCACTCAGATACATTTTTACAGGTCAGATGAGGTTGTGAGCCTGGTTTTCTAAAGAAAAACCCAAAACAAAGCTGAACACCGTGGGGCTGGGACAAATTTTATTGCTGTTTACAGTCCTTGCCCTCTTCCATGTCAAAGACAGACAGTACTTTGAATCCCACCAAGAATTACTCTCCAGGCCCAGAGGATACCTGCAGGACAGTAAAACAGGAGGATAACTCAGCCCTGAAAAAGTAAATATCTGTTATGGCCAAGAGCACTGTTACAAAGGGAGAGCTCTGCTGACCCGATGGCTTCCTGCCTCCAAGGATGGTCCAACACCCTTCCCTTGCAATGCCTTGCAAAGTGAATAAAAGGTCAAGCTGAAAAAACCACCAGCTTGACTCCAAATCAGCAGAATCAACTGGTCAATCCATTAGCTCAGCACTACAACTGGCCCCTGGGAGGAGGCAAGAGGGCACAGCTGAAAGCAGAGAAAGGCCCTTTTAAGAACATCAGACCATGAGGGTGGCTGAGGTGACCACTTGTTCTGATCTAACCCACCACAGGGACCATGCCCACCTTCTCCCCCAGGCTGGACTTCACTTATTTTCCCCCCTGCAGTGCCGGGCTGTTGACAAACTCCTCCTGGCTGGGGATTTACAAGCTCCTTCCATGGACAATCCAGGTTATTAAACGGCAGAAAGTTAACCCAGGGACTGAACAGGTCAGCTGACCAAGATAACTGCAGGCACCACGATGGCATGTCTGGGGTCTGACCTCTCTGCTCCAAAAGCAGTGAGGCTTACCCAGCTCAGCCCTCCCACACAACCAAGCCTCCGCTGCCTCACGCCGGGACAAGCACGGTGCCACTGGTACGGCCTGACAGTGACACAGCCAGGGGTCACATAGGCAAACACCATTTGTGCTGAGGTTTGGGAGCCACTCTGAGCTCTCCAGACATGTGCAAGGGCCACAGAAGGGAGATGTGGGAGCACTTGATAGCCCTGCAGCCCCCTCTGACTCTTGGGTCCCTCCACATTGTTCCAGGACAACACCCCAGACGTGGAAGAACCCTGCAAGGCTGCACTGCTGCCATGGGCAGGGATTGCAGGGAATCTCCCAGGGTGCCTCAGGGCTCTGAAAAACCAGCACTGAGGTGACCTTGAGCAGGACATGGCATTCAGGAAACCAGGAGGCCCCTGCTGCCCACCCAACTCCAGTTGAAGCCACGCCAACTCACCTTGCCCCGTCTCCTCCTCCTCACTCACCCAGAACAGCTCACAAACCAGGCACAAGAGCTTTCTGCGGGTCCCCAGGTGACCAGCTCAGGCACTGCACAGGGCCTGCCTGGCTGAGGGACTTGGATCATCTCCTTCAGACACTGCTGCATCAGCAGATCAGTTCAGATGCTCGTGAAAAATCCACTGACAAATACTGGTAACATCAAACATATATAACCATCTTTCTTGCTGGCAAGCTAAAATTTTATCCCAGAAAAGCTGAACCAGAGGGTTTCAGTAAAGAGATAAGCATAGGGAGATACACAGATGGAAAAAGGCACCAGACTAGGATGTGCACCTACCTAGAGTGTTCACACAGGTTAATACATTAACTTTCCATCCAGCAGCACCTTAGTAGTTTGCTCAAATTCAATCTCACAGAACAAGCCCTAAAAGCACTGGTTCTTCTGGCTGATATATTATTTTTCACAGCTTAAACACGGTCACAGTCCTTTGCAAATTGGGTTTAAGGTACAGAGCTCTCCAGACTGCACAAACATCCTAAGAACAAACATTTTCAGCATACCAAGAGCTCAGATACACTAGGTCAATCCAATTGTGTTTATTTGTATTTCACCCAAATCACCGCCAAAGTACTCGGAGCTCAAGGAGCAACAGCCTCCCACTGGTTCAGCAAGAGACCAGAAGTAATTGGTAGACAGTCTGCAAGCACCACAAAGAATGCCAGAGGCATTTATTTACATGACCCCTGTTTGCCTAAGAAGAATTCAGCGTTTGCATTTTCCTCACTCAAATTAATCATCACTAGACTTAACTCCTCAGTAGTATTCCTCAGCTAACAGGAGTGAAGGCACAAACCACCCAAAATCATCCCCACGAAACTTTTCAGATAGCTGATAGAGGCAGACCTTTACTCCATCAGCTGAAGTCCCTCCCCAGGCTGGCACAGTACCCTGCTATCTCTCCAGGCCAATTTGTCTCATTATCTCTCCAAGGAACACGGAAAAGGCAAGGAGACACCATTCCTGCTGGTGAGCAACACCACTCCTGCCAGGGCAGAACCATCACACCTTTTTCTCTGCTAAGCTGACAACACACTGCACCTCACACCTGTGCTACAGACACTAAAGCATGAAAACACCCCCAGGATGTTTTTTAGATGCTGCAACCACACTTTTGTCCCTCAGCCCCCAGCAGGACCACTGGTCTTTAGTGCCGAGCCCCAGAGCACCTCTCAGGCCTGCCTGCCAGCACGCTCACACAAACCAGGACGCAGCAGGGCTCCCTCCAATGCCACCCCCTTGCTGTCAGAGCACGGCTCTGCCCATGAGAGGCAGCCAGGATTCCTCCAGAGCAGCCGCCCGTGGAAGACAAGTCATGCCCAGAGGGCTGGGCCAGCTCTGACCAGGAGCTTCACGGCTGAACCTGGCAAAGGGTCCCACTCATCCTTCTCTGCTTCTGAGAGCGGCCGAGCTCAGCACTCCAGGCACTGGGAGATGAGGAGAACAGAGTGTGTAAGTTACCAACAGAGTGTGTAAGTACCAGCATTTCTAAAAGCAGGCAAGCACCTGGGGTCAACAAATCCCATACACACAAAACTTACTGGTTTACACTGAGAGCAGAACACCTTTACTGCTATCAGCCCCGTAATTCTTACTGATTCCCCAGGTCTGATGCCAACAATTAAGCACAATTTACTACTCTATTTACACAATGCTTAAAGAAAGGGGTATGTCTAAGCCAGCAGGTGCTGTCAGCAACATCTCTCAGTTATTGGAGCTTTTGTGCCAGCTCCCAAAGAAGTGAGCCTGAACTCCTGCAGCAAGGAGTCGGCATGACCTGGAATCAGCCAGGCTTTGCTGATTACTCCTCTGAGTAAACAGTGGTGTTCCCAGCACTTCAGCTTGCTCTCAAGCTCCTTCTGTTGGCATACTACCCTATATTTAGGATAGAAGAGTGCAATGACAAGCATCGGGACAAATGAATAAGTGGTTTAGGATGCTCAGTATAGCAGCAGAGACTGTGTGAAGAAACCTAAGAATTAGAAACTCCTAAAGTGAGGACAGGAATCCGTAAAACTAAAGGTGGGATGAGACAGCATTCTATTTGGAAAGTTAAACAGCAAGTTTTGTTAAGAACAGTACTTGCAAGGCAAGAGGCAGTAGTAGTCCACCATGTAACAGCAATGGGGGGCAGAAAGAGGCTCCTGCCTGGAAGGGCTATGAGAAAATAGGCAAATTCTTGGGTTTTTTAACACGAAAAGATTTTAATCTCCTTTTGGACAGCTGAATGCCAGTGTTTTTTTCCCAAGCCTAGGAGCTCAAAGCTCCAGGACCAAGGGAGATACACCACCTCAGGGAGTGACCACGATCCCAAAAGCCAGGTCCCACATCCCCCTGCCCACACCTTCCCCCGGAGCAGCAGGACCTAGTTATACTCCAAAAACACGCACTTGCCAACTTCAAAACTCAGTAAATCCAGGCCTTTTGACTTGGTGGGCACTGGAAACTTGAGCGAGCCACTTTGCAGCCTGTTGCTTCCAAGAAACCAGGGAGGCCACAAGGAACACCTGGCATTTACACCTTTCTGGGCGGCAGAACCACTAACTTGCCTTTGATCACCTGCAGTGGGGACTGAAGATAAAAGTTTTCCTGTCGGTCTGTCCCTCCCGGAACAGCCTCTCCTGTTAGTCACGCTGCCAGTGCCCGGAGCCAAGGTCAGCCCTGGGAAGTGGCGGGGCCCACGGAGCCCCACAGGGGAAGAGCCGAGGGTCTGCCCGGCCACCCAGCCTGGGACAGCCACCTGTCCCGGAGGAACACCCAACCTGGGCACCCACCTGCGCTCCCACGGCGGTCCCGGTGAGCGGGGAGAGCCCGGGACGCCCACACGGCTTCTGCCATAACCAGAGCCGGCTGCCTTTACCGACAGCGCCTGGGCCGCTCCCGGCGAAGCCCCGAGGCTCACCCTGTACAGCCCGGGCCGGCCCGGCCGCTTGGAGCCCCGGGGCCCCTTGAAGCCCCGGGCCCGCTCCGCCTCCCGCCCGGCCCCGCCGAGCACTCCCGGGCGCGGCGCCCACCCAGGGCCGAGGGCGGCGGCGGGAAAGCGGCGCGAAGGGAGCGCGGCCCGGCGGAAAGGCGGCACGGGGTTGGCCCTGCCAGCCGCGGAGGGCGCGCCGAGCTGAGGCGGCGCCGCGCCGGGAAAGCCACCCCGCCGCCCGCTCTCCGCCAGGCCCGGGCCCGCCGCCCCTCTGCCCAGGCCGCGCCGCCGCCGCCGCCAGCCGCGCTCCCCGCCGCAAAGGGCAGGGCGGCCCGGCAGGTGCCGCCGCAGCCACGCTCCGGCCGGCCGCGGTTACCCCGTCCCCGCTCTCACCGTGCACGCCGGGCCCGGCCCCGCTCCCGCCGGCTCCGCGGCCCCGACGCACCGAGCGGGCGGCGCGGCGCGAGCGCGACCCCGCGCGGGCACGTACCCGGGGGTGGGGCTCGCGCGCGCGCGCGGCGCCTGGCAACCGGCTGCACGAGCGCGCCGCGGCCAATTGGCGCCCGGCGACAGCGCTGACCACGCCCCCCTCTGCCCCCGCCCCGCCAAGCCGCCCCGTGCGGCCACGCCCCGTCCCAGAACCCCGCCCGCTCCCGTGGGGCCCGCCGCACAGCCCCGCCCCCTGCCCCGCCCCCAGGGCCCCACCCCGCCCCCGGGCCCCGCCTCACTGGCGCAGGACCCGTCCCCGCTGCTCCAGGCCCGCCCCCTCCGTGCGCAGGCCCCACCCACGTCCCTTGCGTGTCCGCCGCGGGGTGACCCCGGCCCCGCCAGAACCCGCCCCGCCGCTCAGGCCCCGCCCACCCCGCACGTGTCCGCCCCGGGGTGACCCCGGCCCCGCCTGGCCCCGCCCCGCCTGGCCCCGCCCCGCCGCCTACGCCCCGCCCCCGGGCATGGCCCCGCCTCGCCCCACGCGTGCCCGCCGGGGGGTGACCCCGGCCCCACCGGGCTCCGCGCCCGGCCACAAATATTTGCTCGGGGCCGTCCCGGAGCTCCAGCGGCCTGGGGACGCGGGGCCGCCGCCATGCAGCCCGTGCTGGGGGTCCTGCTCGCCCTGGCCGCGGCTCTGGGCTCAGGTAGGGCCCCGGGCTGGGTCGCCGTGGGGCTGGAGGGCGCGGGGCAGTGCGGGACCCAAGGCCGGGCCAGCGGCCGGCCCGGGAGCCTGCAGGCCATGCCCTGTCCCACGGCGGAGGGGGGCAGCCAGATGCAGGGAACTGCAGCGGGTGATGTAGGGCAGGGACCCTCCTGCTCCACGGCACACGGATCAGAACATAGGGCAGGGATCCCCTGCTCCATATTACATGCTTCCCATGCTCCATAGGACAGGGTTCCCCTCCTCCATGGGACACGGATCCCGTGCTCTGTAGGACAGAGATATCCTGCTCCATGGGGCGGGTATCTGACGCTCCACAGGGTCCCAGTGCTTGTGTCTCCATGGGAACTCTGAACTCTTGCTACACTCCCCAGGCCACCGCTCACCCCTCAATGACTTCCAGCGCCTGAGGGCCACCGAGCTGCTGGCAGTGCCCGCGGATCCACCGCCACCGCTGCCGGAGCAGGGCACTGCGGAGCAGTGTGCCCAGCGCTGTGCCACTAGCCTGGCTTGCCGGTGAGCAGGACACAGTGTCACCGCGGGGCAGGTGGAAGTGCAGGGGCCACAACACTGGGTCACTCTGCACTTGGATACTGGGTGCTCATGTGTGTGACCCAGGTCCCGCTGGCTCTGGCCTCACACGGTGCCATGCCAGACTTCCACTGTGCCTCCCCAGGGCTTTCCACCATGACCAGCAGAGCCAATTGTGCCAGCTGCTGCCCTGGACCCAGCACTCACCCCGCACTCAGCTGCAGAAAAACATCCGCTATGACCTGTACCAGAAGAAAGGTGGGCTGGTGCCATGGGTGGGTGTGGGGACACCACAGACTGGGCACACACCACCCAGCACAGGACTCCTCATTGTCCATGTGCCCCGACCTGGCCCTGGGGCTCTGAAGAGCTGCCTGGCTCTGCTCAGACTTCCTGCGGGACTGCATTGTGGGCGATGGCTCCGGCTACCGCGGCACACGGGCCACGACGGAGAAGGGGCTGCGCTGCCAGCATTGGCAAGCCACAACGCCACATGACCACAGGTGCCCCCGTGTCCCTGGCTGTCCCATGGCAGCATGGGGCAATGGGGAATGGGAAATGGGGAGGGAATAGTGTGGGATAGCGCAGGAGCAATGGGGACAGCTTAGGGGCGATGGCACTGAAAGGAGTAGTGCATCATCCTGGCTGTGCCCATTCCAGGGCAAAAGATTCCTGGCAGCTCTCCTACCCCTTCTGCTGCCAGCAGGTTTCTGCCATCCCCTCGCAATGGGCTGGAGGAGAATTACTGCCGAAACCCTGACCGGGACAAGCGGGGCCCATGGTGTTACACTGTTGATCCCAATGTCCGACACCAGAGCTGTGGCATAAAGAAGTGTGAGGATGGTGAGTGCCACATCCCAGGGTCACTCTGCTGTGTGTTTCCCCCACACTAAGCCCTGCAGTTGTTGGCAGCTGTCTGCATGACCTGCAATGGGGAGGACTACCGTGGCACCGTGGACCACACCGAATCAGGGACAGAGTGCCAGCGCTGGGACCTGCAGCACCCACACAAGCACCCCTACCACCCCAACAAGTATTAACCCCCAGCCCCCAGCAGTGCAGTGCCCTGGTTGAGCGCCACGTGCTGGGGTGATGGTGCCTCCCCAACTGCTGCTCCCTGTCTCTGGCCCAGGTACCCTGACAAGGGGCTAGATGACAACTACTGCCGCAACCCTGACAGCTCCGAGCGGCCCTGGTGCTACACCACCGACCCCGGGCGGGAGCGCGAATACTGCCGCATCCGCGTCTGCAGTAAGTCCCCGCCAGCATCGTGCACAGCTGAGCCTGAGGGCCCTGGGTGCCACCCCTGACCCTGCTGCTCTTCCTCTCTCTCTTGCCACACAAGCAGAAAAACGCCCACGGCCTGTCAACATCACCAACAACTGCTTCAGGGGCAAGGGCGAAGGGTACCGTGGCCGTGTGAATGTTACCGTGTCGGGGATCCCCTGCCAGCGCTGGGACTCCCAGGTGCCCCATAAGCACCACTTCGTGCCTGAGAAGTACCCGTGCAAGTAAGGGGATGGCTGTGCACCCCAGGAGGGTGGTGGTGGGCAGCACCCACGAGTGTGGGATTGAGGGAGGATGACCATGCGACCCCTCCTCCAGGGACCTGCAGGAGAACTACTGCCGCAACCCTGATGGATCCGAGGCACCGTGGTGCTTCAGTTCCCGCCCCACTGTCCGCATCGCCTTCTGCTTCCACATCCGCCGCTGCCCTGATGAGCAGGATGCCCAAGGTGAGCCACCCCAAGCACCTGGCCCTGGGTGCCCACCCTGGTGTCCCTGTGAGGGGTGCCAGCCCTCCTCGCCTGTCCCCAGAGTGCTACCACGGCCACGGCGAGCACTACCACGGCCACGTCAGCAAGACACGCAAGGGAATCACCTGCCAGCCCTGGGCTGCCCAGACACCCCACGTGCCCCAGTGAGTGTGTGAGGGGGCAGGGTGGGTACAGGGATGGGGATGATGACAGTAATGGTGACTGCCTCCTGGCAGGATCTCACCTGCCACCCACCCTGAGGCACACCTGGAGAAGAACTACTGCCGCAATCCTGATTATGACAGCCATGGCCCCTGGTGCTACACCATGGACCCCCGTACCCCCTTTGACTACTGTGCCATCAAACCCTGTTGTGAGCCCCTACCCACATCCCTGCAGAGCTAGAGGGGACCCTGGCCACACGCAGGGTAGTTTTGGTCCCCTCAGGGTGGCTGGATCCTGTGTCAGTACCACCCTCTGTTTTCTCTCTGCAGCTGGCAGCACAGTGCCCTCCATCATGGAGAATGCAGGTGGGGGCCCAAGGGTCCTGGGTGGAACCCTGGGGTGGGTGCTGGTGGTACAGGCCTGGCTGATGCCCACCCTGCCCACAGACACAGTGACATTTGAGCAGTGTGGCCAGCGGGATGAGAGGCTGCAGCAGAAGGGGCGCATCGTTGGTGGCCAGCCTGGCAACTCGCCCTGGACTGTCAGCATCCGCAACCGGTGAGTGGGTGTCCCACATGCACTTCCATGTACTCAGTGCCCCCCCAGAGCTCACCCCCTGTCCCCACAGGGCTGGCATGCACTTCTGCGGGGGATCCCTGGTGAAGGAGCAGTGGGTGATCAGCACACGCCAGTGTTTCTCCTCCTGGTAATGCTGGGGCTGGGGCATGGGGTGGTGGGACCCCCCTGTGCCCTCATGTCCCTGTTCCACAGTGATGCTGACCTGACGGGATATGAGGTGCAGCTGGGGACGCTCTTCAGGGACCCTGGCCCTGAGGACCCTGACCAACAGACCATCCCCATTACACGGATTGTCTGCGGCCCCTCTGAGTCCCAGCTGGTGATGCTGAAGCTGGCAAGGTGAGTGGCTATGCCTTGGCCTCTGCCGTGCTCCACTGCTGGCCAGGCTGGCACGGTGTCCTACTGCCCCTCTTGCTACAGGCCAGCTGCTCTGACAAAGCGTGTGGCCCTGATCTGCCTGCCCCCTGAGCGCTACGTTGTGCCTGCGGGCACTGTCTGTGAGATTGCCGGCTGGGGAGAAACCAGAGGTACCTGCCATGGGCAGCCCCTGCTGGGGGATTCCCCGTTCAATACAGCCCCTGCCAACACCATTCCATCCCCTCTCCTCACAGCATCCCCATGTGCATGGCATCCCCCTGCCCACAGCATCCCTTGCTTGAAGTATCCCCTGCCCACAGCAACCCCCAGGTCCCTGGCATACCCCCGCTCACAGCACCTCCCTTCCATGGTGCTTTCCTGCCCATTCCATCTCCCTGACTAGAGCATCCCTTGCCCCTGGCATCACCCTGTCCGTGGCATCCCTCTTCCACCTCTCCCTTCCACATCCCCCTGCAATGACATCCTTCTGCCGTGACATACCTCCTGTCCATGCCATCCCCTGCCCGTGCCATTCCCCTGTATCCCTGCATGCCCGATGCTGCATCCCACGCCCGCTGCCCCGTGCTCTCTGCCCGCAGGCACGGCAGACGGCAGCGTGCTGAACGTGGCACGGCTGCCAGTGCTGGCCCACAGCGAGTGCAACAGGGCGCTGCGTGGGCGCCTGAAGGAGAGCGAGCTGTGCACTGCCCCGCTGCGTGCCGGCGTGGGTGCCTGCGAGGTGAGCTGGGCTGGGGACACCCATCCCAGGGAGGGTGCCGTCCCAGGTGCTGGCACCAGGGTGACACCGCTCTCTTCATGCCACAGGGCGATTATGGCGGACCGCTGGCTTGCCTCACTGCTGACTGCTGGGTGCTGGAGGGGGTGATCATCCCCTCCCGTGTCTGTGCCCGCACTGACCAGCCCGCCCTCTTCATCCGTGTTTCCTTCTATGTCGACTGGATCTACAAGGTGATGAAGATGGGTTGAGCTGGCATTCCCAGCCTGGCACAGCCGCCACTGCACAATAAAGACACAGCCTTGGCCACAGGGGTTGGCACTGCATAAGGTCTCACGTTTATTTCACACCAAACCCCAACCCACAGCCCTGCCCCTGACTACGCTCATTCCATCTGCCTCTGGTCCTGGTGTGGTTCCCCAGGGCCAGCAGTCACCCTGAGGCTGCATAGCCCAGGACCACTGTGGGCACTAGGGGCTGTGCTGGCCTGTCCCATCCCACCTGGGCTGCCCCAGGTGCTGGAGAAGCCAGTGAGCACAGTTCTTGAAGACACTGGCCTCTGTCTCCACACCAGCCAGTGCGTGGCCACCCTCTGGGTACCACAGGAGCCTGTGGGGAGGGACAGGATGGGAAGATGCTCATCCGTTACCCCAGAGCTCCCTCCCTGCTCCCACCTCACCCCACTCACTGTGCTGGCACACCCCTGGCCCGCAACACCCGGTACAGCTCCAGCGCCTGCGTGGGGCTGACGCGCCGGTCCCGGGCACCCACGCACAGCAACACCGGTGTCTGCACCTGCAGCAGTGCCCTCCGTGGGTGTCTGACACCCCACACCTGGCACCCCGCACCCATCCTGACCCTGCCTTACCTGGGCTGCCTGGGAGATGGGCGAGCGCAGTAGCATGGTGGCCACCTCCTCAGCACGTGGCACCCGCTCAAAGGAGTAGGGCAGCCCCAGGGAGGTGTAGCGCCTGCGGCACAGAGACACTGCTAGGTGTCACAGGGACATGGCATGGCGTGGCACAGGATGGGGGGTGGCACTCACCAGTCAGGGATGTCAGAGGTGCCCAGCAGTGCAGGCAGGTTGGAGACGGGGCTGCGCAGGGCACAGGCTCGGTAACGCTCAGGCTCACGGGTGAGGAGGTGGAGGGCGATGAAGGCTCCATGGGAACCAGCCAGCAGGCCCAGGCGGTGTGGGTCCAGGGGCTCTCTGTGCAGTGCCTGCTCCACTGCCAGCTTCACCCGTGGGGCACCCACCATTGGCACCCAAACATCAGCATCCTCCCAGCAGCATCCCCCCGAGCACCCCCAGCCCCGCACTCCTCACCTGGGTGTCTGCCACATCCTGCTCACCCACACGGGAAAGCAGGGAGCTGATGCTGGCCTGGCCGAAGCCCAGCGAGCCACGGTAGTTCACTGAGGAGAGAGGGCCGTGGGTGCCATGTCTCCCCTGGGACACAGGGCCACATGTCCCCGAGCTCCCCAGCACTCACCCAGGAGCACGGCGAAGCCCAGCTGGCACAGCGCAGCCATGCTCGGACGCCAGCGGGCATCGAAGACAGCATGGGGGCCACCTGGGGCAGGCATGGGAATCACTGGGGTGCCACCAGTACTGCCAGGGTGTCCCCACTGTCCCCTCACTCACCATGGGGGCACACAACAAGGGGGTGTGGTGGTGTGCCATCTGAGGGGCTCAGCAGCAGGGCCTCAAAAGCCTGGGTGTCTGCACCAGGGAAGGAGTCCCACTCAGCAGCCACCACCCTGGGCACCCAGCACCCTGCCCACCCCTCACTCCCAAGGGTCCCTGGCACCCAGGCAGCACCGAGGTGCAGCAGGGGCCCCCAGGGGCTCACCCTGTGCAGCAGGGCCCTGCCCACTGCAGGGTGGCTGTACTGTCAGAGTCTTCCAGGTGACACCAGGCACTGTTGGGGTGTCCTCCACTGGCACCCAGGCAAGGGGCAACTCCTGGCCTGCTGGAGGCAGCACAGCCACCACCTGGGCACAGGCAATGGGTGACACTGGGGCTGAGCCATGCCAAGGCTGTGTCATATTGGATCTGGCTGTGCCATACCACACTATGCCTCCCCACGCCACCCCACACCACGGCATGTGTGCCACACTGTGCTGTGCCTGGCTGCACATTGCTGTGACATATCCCACTGTGCCACACAGTGCCAGGGCACTGCTCACCAGGCTGGGGGGATGGTGGGGGGCTGAGCAGGTGGCCACCAGCAGGTCCCACTGGAGAGTGAGCAGCTGCCAGCACCCTTCAGGTGACCCTGGGGACAGAACACATGTTGGTGATCATATCTGCTCACCACAGCACCACGGGTGACCGGTGCCATGTACCTGCTGTCAGGTTGGTGACAGTGGACGCCTCTGTATCCACGAGCAGCAGGTCCTGTGAGGGCGCAGAGCACAGGCAGTGTGTCACCGTGGGCTGTGTGGGTGACATCCCTGGCCCTGCCATGCCCAGGACTCACCGTGCGGCTGCGCTGAGGTGTGCCCAGCACGGCTCGCCGGCTGTCAGCTGCCCAGCACCGCGGGGGCAGCGCCTCTGCGTACAGCCCGGTGAAGGCTGCAGGTGGGGCAGAGCACTGGGCTTAGTGAGCCGGGCTCATGGGCACCTGGCAGGGGGCGGCCCCCCATCAGAACCCAGCTCTGCCCACCGTGCCTTGCTCACCCTCCGTGGGCTCCTGCACCACATCGAGCACCGTCACCGTCTGCCTTGTCTGCCAGGTGAGCTGGGGAGAGCCAGCCCTCAGGGATGGACCCATGCCAGGGGAAACTGAGGCAGGGAGGCTTAGGGCCACCCCCACCACAGCCAGGCACCGTGAGAGGCTGTGACACGTGGGCTGGGCCCTGTGCTGGCAGCACAAGGTGGCACAGCCGTGCCTGGTGCCCGTGAGGCGCAACTCACCATGCGCAGGCACAGACACTGCCGGTGGGGCCCCCCCACAACCCCCTCCAGGTAGAGCAGGCGCTGGCCATCAGGGCTCAGCCGTGGGGAGCAGACAGAAGCATTCTCTGCTGACAGCAGCTCTGTGGGCAGCAAAGGGTCAGCATCCCAGGGACCTCCAGGGCACCCCCCAGGGCCCCAGCGCTCACCGCAGCACCCGCTGGCCAGGTCCAAGTGGAAAATCCCTGACCTGGGAGGAAAGAGTGGGTCAGGTTGGACCCTCACTGTGCTGATACTGCATGGGCATCCTGGCACAGTGCTGGTTGCTGGCTGGGACCCACCTCCTGTTGGAGCAGGCGTTCAGACCCAGGCGGAAAGGTTTGTGCCACCAGCCCACGAACACCACACCATGGTCATCCGGGGACCACAGGGCCTGTGTGACAGTCAGGCTCATCCCACAGCCCCAGGCTCGGTCCCCTGGGGCACTCCCTGCTCCCCATCCTGACCTGGCCAGGAGAGAGGTGGTCTGGGACTCCCTCCAGCACTGACAGGCTGAGGCCCTCCAGGTCCAGGACACAGAGGACGGGCATGCTGCGTGTGCTCAGGGCCTCCCCCCAGTCCTCGTGGTACACAAACTGCTTGTCCTGTGGCACAGCCTGGTCAGCCCCATGGCCAGTAGCCACAGGCATGGAGCTCTGTCCATGACACACTCATGGGATGTACGGCACACTCATGGGGTGCACAGCATGTTCAGGGGCTGCATGGTGTGCCCAAGGGGCATGTGCCATGTTCACAGTGTGCATGGCATGCTTGGAGGTGCACTGAACACACTCACGGGGCACTTACCTCCTCATCCTCATCCTCTGCTGCAAGCCAGGCTGCTCCTGGCACATCCCAGGGGCAGGGGGGCTGTCGTTTGGGCCGGTTCTTCTCAGCCACATAGAGGAGCCGTGTCTCTGAGTGTGACCAGGCCAGGCAGGCAAAGGGTCCTGGCACGGCAGGAGTGGGCCAAAACCCAGCCTGGCACAGGCACAGCTGGGCGCCAGGTAGCCACCAGGGCTGGTGGCCATGACAACCTCACCCCTGCTGTGCGCAGGGACCATAGGGAAGGGGCCCTACCCTCCGTGTAGACGTCCCCATGCTTCCCCAGCGCCGTGAGATCCACGCTGTGGCTGCATCCCCCACTATCCCACACCTGGGGGAACGGGCGTCAGCACCGGCACACCGTGTACACGGTGCCCACCACCCTGCCCTGGCACTCCGGCCACCCCGGTGAGTGACCGGGACACTGCGGCCGCGTTACCTCCAGCAGCTCGTGGCCCTGCGGCGGGCAGCGTTTGAGCACGGCGCGGCGCTGCCCTGAGGGCGAGTCCTGGCTGAGGAGCCTGAGGGCGGGAGGGACGGAGGCTGCGGCGGGCCAAGCGCTGCGGGCAGGGCCCCGCCGCGGGCACTGGGAACGCTGCAGGCACCGGCCGTGCCACAGGCACAGCGGCCCATCCCGCAGCCCTCCCGTGCCGTACTGGTTGTGGATCTCGGCGCTGAGCGCGGCCCGGCTGACGGCCAGGCCCTGGCTGGCTGTGCGCCTCAGGCTGTAGTGGCGGTCGAAGCGCAGGAGCCGCCGGCGGGCCAGGTCGGGGCGGCTGCACTCTGAGGGACGGAGCCGTCAGCGCCCACACGGCTGCCGCGGGCCAAAGGCGCGGGGGTGGCCGAGCCCGCCACTCACCGGTGTAGAGCAGGAAGGTCTGGCCCCCAGCCGCGGCCCTGAGGGCGGCACGGGTGACGGCAGGGAACCGGCTCAGCTCTCGGTAGCAGGCAGCGGGGCCGTGGGCCGCCTGGATGAGGGAAGGGGCATGCTGGACGGGGGTAAGTTCACCCCCCTGCCCTGCCCACCGCCCGAAACGGGGCTGTGCGCACCCACACAGTTCCCCTGAGCCCCCTTGCCCACCTGCACACCCTGCTCGGTCCCTGTGGCCATGGGGCTGTTCTCTGCCGGGCCGGGCCGGGCTGCCGGCGCCTGCCGCCCGCAGTGGGACGCCTGCCAAAGCAGGCGGGAGCAGCCCGGCCCGGCCGCTGCCAGCCCTGCAGCCGCTCCCCGCTGCCCCACACGGCCAGGCAGGGGTCACCCTTCCCATGGCCCGTGCCCGGCGGCACAACCGCACCGCCGGGCAGGTGAAAGGTCCACTTGGCCACCAGCTCCTGGGGCCCCAGGAGTGGAGAGGACACCGGTACCAGCACTACCACTAGAGACACTGGGGTGCTGAACTACATCGTTTATTGGGGGTCAGCAGCAGGGCTCAGCACCCTTTAGCACTGCAGGTGCTTGAGCAGCCATAGCGCCATGTTCATGAAGCCATCAGCTTCGGCTTCGATGCCAGCCAGCGCGTGGTTGTTCCCTGGGTACCAGAGCAGCCTGGAGGGGAAATAGGGATTAGTGCTGTGTCTGTACCCCACAGCTCGAGCCCCCAGCACCCCACTCACCGTGTGGGCACCCCACGGGCCTTGAGGGCACGGTAATACTCCAGACCCTGCTTGGGGGGCACACGCCGGTCGTCCTCCCCCAGCATCAGCAGTACAGGTGCACGGACCTGTGGGAGCAGCACAGCCTCAGCACTGGCACTGCTGTTGGGGACAGGGACGGGGACAGTGACATACCTGGTCGACATAGCGTATGGGTGACTTGTGCAGCATCTCTGTCCACTGGGCTGGGTCTGGCAGGGCATCAGGTTTGTAGGGCAGCCCCGTCTCTGTCAGGCACCTGCGGGCAAGAGAGTTGGGGGCATGTGTGTGGCTGGGATGGCAAGGAGCTTGGGAGGCTGGGGGCAGGAGCACTCACCAGTCCGGGATGTCGGTGGTGGCCACCATGGAGGCAATGTTCACCACGGGGTTGCGGACCACGCAGGCGTGGTAGGTGTCAGGGAACTGCCCGATGAGGTGGCACGCCAGGAAGCCCCCATGTGAGCCACCAACCAGTGCCACCCGGCTGGCATCCAGCATCTCCTCCTGCAGCACCCGCTCCACGCAGAACTGTCACCATGGGGAACACCTACTGAGCAGGCAGCCCCACTTCCCCTGCTCAGGGCACCTGCAGGAGCCCAGGGTGCCCCAGGACCATGTGCCAGGCCATACCTGCACATCACGTACGTCCTGTGTGCCCACGTTGCCTGGCAGGGAGGCGATGCTGTCCTGGCCAAAGCCCAGCGAGCCGCGGTAATTCACTGCGTGGGGAGCAGCATCAGAGCCCTTCCTCTTTGTGCCCCACCCTCCCAGCCCCTCCATGGGTGCTGGTCACCCAAAGCCCTTGTGTCACTCACCCAGCAGCACGGCAAAGCCCACACGGCACAGCGCCGCCGGGTACAGCATCCACCCGGCTGTGAAGACGGAGTGAGGACCCCCTGCAAACGGCAAAAACAAAGCAGGGGGTGACACTGCTTGGCTGGGGTACTGTGGGGTGGGGACAAGCTCTTACCATGGGGCATCACAATCAAGGGGGGCTTCTGGGCAGTGGGACCCTCGCTTGGGCGAATCAGGATAGCATCAAAGTCCAGGCCCGCTGTGGAGGCAGGGAGGGGGATGTCAGGAAGCAGTGAGGATGGTGGAGCACAGCCTGGCCCCACCTCGGGCACTCACCGTACTGGAGATGCTCCTGCTCTGGGGGGGGCTGCAGGGTGCGGATGCTCCAGCTGATGCCGGGCACGGGGGCTGCGTCCTGCAGGCAGATCCACTGTGTCTGTGCCTCATGGCCAGCGGCGGGCAGGACGGCCACTTTCTGTGCAGGGAGAGGGGTCAGTGCCCAAGCCAAGGGGCTGGTGGACACTGGGGAGAGGGGTCAGTGCCCAAGCCAAGGGGCTGGTGGGCACTGGGGAGCGGGGTCAGTGCCCAAGCCAAGGGGCTGGTGGGCACTGGGGAGAGGGATCAGTGCCCATGCCAAGGGGCTGGTGGGTACTGGGGACGTGACTTTACCAACATGGGGGGGCAGCTAGGGGTGGAGAACCTGGCCACCAGGAGGTCTCGGTCGATGGTGAGGACAGACCAGCTTCCCTGGGGGGAATCTGGGGAGGAGGGGGTCAGACCTGCAGGTGTGACCCTCTCCCCACCCCTGGCACCAGCATGGCCCCATTGGCCTGTCACTCACCAGCTGTCAGCGAAGTTGTGGTGCCTGTTGCTGTGTCCACCACGAACACATCCTAGGGGCATGAGAGCAGAGTCCAGTGGAGCCCTGACCCAGCCAGGGGCCCCTTGTGTCCCCCACCACACCCTCACCTGCTGGCTGCGCTGGGCTGTGTCCAGCAGGATCCTGCGGCTGTCGGCCGCCCAGCACATCCCTGGCAGTGTGCCACAGTAGATTCCCGGGAAGGCACCTGTGACAAGAGTGGTGGCACTCAGCATCCTCCTCAGTCCCCCTCAACACCCCCAGAGCTGTACTCACCCCATGCTTGCCGTGGCACAGCCTCCAAGACCGTGCTGGTGTGTTTGGTGTACCAGTCGTACTGCAGGAGACATGGCATAGGGTAAGTTTTCCAGGGTCTCCAGCTTGCCTGCCCCCACCGCAGCCCAAGGAGGGGACACCACTGCCCTCCTGCCAGCCCCACCCTAGCATGGGCACCCTGGCACCTCCCTTGGTGCCTGCCTGTGTCCCCCCAGTGCTGCTCACCATGCGGAGCTGGCTGCACTGCTGGTGGGGGCCCAGGACATTGTTCTCCAGGTAGATGATGCGGCAGCCATCGGGGCTGAGTCGCGGTGACCACACGGCCCTGGTGTCCTCAGAGAGCAGCTCTGCAAGGGCACGAGGGGATGGTGAGGGGCTGCAGGGGAGCCAGGGCACCGGCAGGATCGGGGCGAGCACTGCTTACCACATCTCCCACCCGTCAGGTCCACGTAGAAGAGCGCTGACCTGCCAGCACAGAGGGGTGTCAGAGCGGGGTCGGGGGGCCAGGCTGTGGGGTGGGTGCCCTGCAGGGCCCTACCAGCAGGGCTGGGTTTGGGATGCCCTGTGGGGACTCACCGGCGGTTCGTGCAGTGCCGCAGCCCCAGGCGGAAGGGGTCGTGCCACCAGCCCACGAACACCACGCCGGTGTCCTCAGGGGACCAGAAGGCCTGTGGGGAGAGGGGAGATAAGCAGCTCAAAATGCTGCTGGCCCCCAAAACCTCCCTTCTCTGGTTCCCTGCAGCTCCCCATCCTGACCTGGCCGGGAGAGAGGTGCTCTGGGATGCCCTCCAGCACCGAGATGCTGTTGCCCTCGATGTCCAGGATGCAGAGGACGGGCACACTGCGGGTGCTCAGCGTCTCCCCCCAGTCCTCGTGGTACACGAACTGCTCGCCCTGTGGCACAGCCTGGTCAGCCCCACAGCCACACAGCCAGTCCCCAGCTGACCGAGGGTGGGGAGACCCCACCTTGATGGGTGCATCCTCTTTCCTGGGGTGCCCCGTGTCCTCGTCAGAGCTGCCCAGCTCGGGGACTTTGCTCTGGAAGAAGGACTCAGCCTTGGGACGCTTCTTCTCCGCCACATAGAGCAGGTGGGTCTCCGAGTGAGACCAGGCAAGGCACCCAAACTGGTCTGCAGGGGCAGGTCAGCACTGGCCACCCTGTCCCCTGAAACCCCACATTCCCTGGCATCCCCCAGCCCCTCACCATCATCGTAGACGCTGCCATGCTTGTCCAGAGCTGTCAGGTCAATGCTCTTTACCTTCCGGTTCTGATCCCAGACCTGGGGGCAGAGATGCCAGGGTGGTCCCCAGACACAGTGTGGTTCCAGCCCTGAGCCCCAGTGAATGTCCATTTTCCCCCAGACCCCTTCTCACCTCCAGGAACTGCTTCTCCTTCTCCTTCTCCTTGCCAGGGACCTTGCGCAGGACGGCCTTCAGCATCCCACTGGGGGACTCACGGCTCAGCAGCCTGTGGGTGAGTGGGTGAGTGCCCATCAGCCTCCCACTTACCACTACCCCGAGGGATCCTGTGTGGGGAGCAGGATGGCACTTACTCGTCCTTGATCTCAGAGCAGGTGCCAGCGGGCCCCGAGTAGACAATGGAGGCTCCATCGTGGAAGATGAGGTACTGACGGCAGAACTTGACGTTCTCAGCCCTTGCCAGGTCCCGCTGCGACCACTCTGTGGGGAGCAGGATGAGGACACCAACTGCATCCCCACCAGGTAGGCAGGGACTGCATGGACCCCCCCCTCCCGCCCCAATCGTCCCCATCCCCATACCAGTGTAGAGGCTGCAGTATTTGCCCCCATACTGGGTGGTGAGGTCGGGGCCGAGGCAGGCGGTGCTGAGCCCCGGTTGCTGGCTCAGCTCTCGGTACAGCTCCGACAGCTCCTCCGCATGTGGCTGTACCTGCGGGACACGCCGGGGTGGCTGGAGGGGTGGGGACGTGGGGGGCGAGGGGTGGAGAGCACGGCCCGGGAAGTGATGGGGCACAGGGACACTTACTGGAGCACCAGGATAGACGGGGGGGGATTTGGGGGGTACTGGGGGCAGCGCCTGTAGGTAAAGAGCTGGAGTACAGGAGGCAGGAGGGTAGAGGGGTTAGTGCAGGACCGGGGCAGTACTGGGGGTGCGGAGCCAGGACACTACTGGGGCGCCAGGAACCAGGAGAGCACTGAAGAGCAGATACTGCGGTGCACAGCCGGCATCAGGAGGGTACTGGGACGGATGCTGGGGTACCAGTGGGTACCACGATACTGGGTGCAGGTCCTGGGGTGCAAGGGGCTCCTAGGAGGGTCCTGCAGCAATTGGGGTCTGTGGGGGGATTAGAAGGGTACCGGGGCAGTTCCCGGGGTGTTACCGAGCCGGAGAGTCAGCGGAGCAGCGGGGTCGGGGGGTGCCGAGCTCGCGGGACGCGGGGGACAGTGCGAAGGGGACTCCCGAGGGAGGGACAGGGAGGGGCAGCGGGACCGAGGGGCGCGGGGGGGGCGCGGGGGGGGGGTCCCGGGGCTCTGACGTCACTCCCGCCCCAGCCCCTCACCGGCGGCTCCATGTCCTCGCGGCGGGGGGCGGGGCCAGCGCCAGCACTTCCGGGATGGGGCGGGGCCTCCGGCACCTCCCATTGGCTGCGGCGCTCGGGCCACCTCCCGCTTTAATGCGCCCCCCGGTGGGCGCGGGCGGCACTGCAGCCGCGGGCACCGGGTCTCCCGCGCCCCCGCCGTGTCCCGGCGGCCGCCCCCAGCCACCGGATCACCCGCGGGGCCCCCCTGAGGCCGCAGCCGGGGGACAGGCCGCGGCCCCGCAGCGTCTGGATAGCTTCGGGGTGGTTTACCCACCAGGTGGCTGCAGAACACGGGCTCCATGCCCAGGACCTGGGGGAACGGGCCCTTGAGAGGTACAGGGATCCCCCACCAAGCAGCCTGGCTGGGGGGGATTCGGGCCATTGAGGGCCCGTGGGACTGAGTGGGACTGAGCAGCCTGGTTGAGGGTGTGGGGTTGAGTCACTGGTGCCCACAGCAGCCCTGCCAAAGGGATTGGGCCCTTGGGAGCCCACCGGACCCAGCAGCCTGGCCCGGCAGGTTAGATCGGGTCCTTGATGCCCACAGGAACCCCCTATCCCTTCAGCCCCGGCGTGAGTGGCAGAGCTCAACAGTGCTTGGTGACAACTAGACCCATTCCAGCCACCCCCACCATGGCAAGGGTCCCGATCCCTCACCCCCACACTGCAGGCAGGCAAGAATCGGTGCCAGTCCGTGGTTTGTGTCAAGTCCTTTTTATTCTGTTCCCACAGAAACACCTGGTGAGGGGGCAGCTTCTGGGAGGGAGTCACGACACAGCGGCGGGGGTGGTACGGCACGGTACGGCACGGTACGGCACGGTACGGGGGTCACTACGGGTGGCACAGAGCACAGCAGACACGCACACCGTCACAATGTTCAGAGGAAGCGCACCCGGCATCGCACTCACCGCTGGAAAGGGCGCCCAGCCGCGCTCGGCCCTCGGTCTTTGCAGCCCCCCGGCCCCCCCGCCCTGTCCAGCAGATTGCCACAACTGGGGCTGGGGACCCGGCCCGGCGGGGGGGGCTGCGTGCCCCCGGTCCTGGCAGGCACGAAGGCAAGGTGGCGGATGTGCTCGGGCGGCGAGATTGGCCCCGGCGGGGGTCTCGGTCCCGCGTGCGATTTACACACTGTACAAGTATTTACAGCGCGAGGAGCGGCGGGGCCGGCGGCCGGCGGGAGGCACCCTCAGGCTCTGCACTTGTCATCGGCGGGGAGAGGCGGTGGCTGTGCGCCGGCCCGGGGCTCTCCTCCGTGCGGCTGCCCCCGGGAGCCCCGTCTCACAGCCGCCGGCCCGGCCCCAGCCTTGGGCACCGGCAGAGCTGCCGGCCAGGGATCTGCCACAAAGCGTGGGCTTCCCGCGGCAGCCGGGTCCTCGATCACAAGTGCATAAATCTGCTAAGAGCTTTCAGTACAGCGATGGACTGATGGAGAAGAAAATAAGAAAAAGTCCAGGCAAAGAACAGCAAGCACTGAAAGGCGGGTGGAACCGTGCAGAGAAGTAGCAAGCCATGCTCTACGACGGGACAGACGGTCACGGGCGCTAGGGCTGCCCTTTGGCAAAGTGGCCCTCCGTGGGTCGAACATGCCACGAATTCATATGCACGGGTGGTCGGTACAGAATAGTTCTCGGGTCGCTCGGCGGCACGCTTTGCGATGGAACCCTTAGGCGCGACATTGAACTGATTAGCTATTCACAGGTCTTGTTCTGGAGTCGTGTTATTTCGTTGCATAGAACATCAGGCGGGTGAGCGGGCGGCTGCCCCCCGCCGTGGGGGTGTCGGCGGGGCGCTGCCAGCGCGGGGAGGCGGCGGGGCGCGGGCGAGCCCCCTCCTCGGGCTGCCTCCCCCCCTGGGAATCCCCTCCTGGCAGGGCGAGTGGGCTTTGGCCGCCGGCCTCTGCGCCGGCCGTCCCCGCAAAATGGCTTGAGAAGGACTTGGATTGCACAGTAAAAGGAAGGATACTGCCGGAGGCAAAGCTCTCCTGATCTTGTTCCACGGGATTTGTGCTCTTTTGTAGCCTCCTGCACTCTATTGCTTCTACAGACGACAGCCCGTGTGCTAACTCATCGCACAAAGCAAAGAGGGAAGAGGATTTGGTATAAACTTTAGAAAAATAAAACCCCGAAACCAAAAGTAAGTGAACCCAAAGAAACCGAGAAAAAAAAGGACCCCCCCTGACGACGCCCCGTGCCCCCCCCCCCACCCCCCGGTGCGGATGAGGTATCACAGAAATCAAAGTGGGATGATTAAGGCTGTTCTTGAAAGAAAAGGGGTGCCCGGCGGCAGGCGCGCTGGCTGCGTGGCGAGGGCGAGCGCGGCCCTTTCAATGCTTCCAATGGCTTCGGGACACGCGCCCAGCCGGCCGCGCCGCCTGTCAGAGTCCTATGGCCTCGTATTTCGGTAGTGAAACAGTGTTAGGTCCTAGCTGACGCGCTCCGGGGCTCCCCGGCGGGGCCGGGAGCGGCCGCAGTGCAGGGGGCGCGGGGACGGCCCCGGTGGGGCGGGTGGGGTCGGGAAGGAGGAGCGGCGCCCACGGCGCCCAGCCCTCGGCTCGCGGGGGGGAAAAACCTATGAAGAGGCCAGAGCTGGGGTTCAGAGGGAGCAACTCTGCGTATAATCTTGAGAAAGGGCCGCAGCCCACCTACGGGGCCTGACCCGACGGTCCGGACCAGGCCCATCCCCTCTGGGCAGCTGCCGGGGCTCGCCGTGTGCCGCGCCGGAGCTGCTCGCCAGGCGTGGGGGGCACCCGCCCCGGGGCGTCCGCCGGGCCCCTGCGAGGCCGCCGTTTGGTCCAACATCCAGGGATCGCCCTGCTTTCAAAAGCTTGTGAGAGACAGAGAGAGAGACACAGAGAGAGAGAGAGAGAGAAAGGCGTTAGTCCGAGCTGCCCCTCCCCGCGGAAGGGACCCCGCCGAGCGGCAGCGCTGGCCCGCGCTGAAGGGCCCCAGAGAGCCAAGAGGTACTGCCGGCGGAGCAGCTGCCGCCGCCTCCGCCCGCCCCCGCGCTGGACGGGCTCCCGGAGCAGAGCCTGGATCACCCAACCCTTCCCTGGAAACCCAGGGTCTGCACCAGCGCTGCCGAGACTGTGGAACAAGGCCAAGCCTTCACGCCTTGGCTTGGGGCCAGCACCTGGGGATGAAGATGGGGATGAGTGGCCCATTGCAAAGGGGATGGAACCGTGCTACGTCTTTTCCAGCCTAGGGGTTGGGAGTTTGGCAAGGCAGGGCTCAGCAGATGCTCGGGGGACAGTGGTGCTGCTTGGAACCTCAGAGATAGCATGGCAGAGGGGACTTGGGTGGAGGTGTGCCCTGTACACTCACCCTTATACTCAGAGTCTGGCGCCGCGTGCTGAATTCATTGGCTTCTTCATAGGTTTTTCCACTGCAACGACTCAAATCTCCACTCACTTCCCAAACTCCTGCAGTGGAAGGGAGGAAGAGGGCATCAGGCACAGCTGGGACAGGGAGAGCCCATGGCACAGTGCCTGGTGCTGGCTGCACTCACCTTGTGCCGTTCTCTCACCAGAATGAAGTGAACTTCTTGCCGAAAGCTGACACCGCTGCGGGGAAGCCAGGACAGGTGTCAGTATGGCATAGTCACCCTGACCCCCCACCTCCCTGGGCCCCAAACTGTGGGAGCACTGCCTCCCACTGGCTGCACCCAGCTATCCCCAAGGTGCCTGACTCCGTCTTGGTGCAGAAGAACATCACTGCCTTGTCCCCATCCCGGGAACAGCCCTCACCTTCAGTCAGTTTGCCTGCTTGTTCCGCTGCCCCCCCTGGCAGGATTTTGGAGAAGACGCTCTCTCCTTCCCCGCCGGGCTGCCCTGTGGCCATGCCCGTGGGACCACGTGGCCCGGCCGCCCTTGGACCAGCCTTGCTGTCTGCTGGGGGACAAACGAAGCCGCTGTTAGCAGGGGACAGGCCCAGCTGGGGGGAGCTCAGCTGAGCTTTGAGGTGCCAGGCAGTTGGCACGAGGGGGGACAGATGGCACAGTGCCACTGGGGCTCACTGACCTGCTGCTCCCAGGGGCTGTGCTGACGGTGCTCTCCCTGGCTGCTGTGGCACTTTTGCTGCAGGTTTGGACGTGTCTGTTGGCTCCACTTTTGCCTGGAAAGGGGAAAACAGCTCTCAGCGCTCACCCTCCCAGTAGAGCATCTGCCTGGGGTGGCCCAGGCCAGGAGATGACACTGAAACCCCCAAATCCTGCTCCAAAACCCCGAAAGAGGCAGCAAGGGATCCCGGACATAGTGATGTCCCCTTCTGGGTCCCCTCGCCAGAATGGCAGCTTCCACAGCACCCAGAAGTGTCTGTAGTGGGCGTGTGAGTGGGATACACTTAACTCCATGACTCCCATTCCCAAGCCTTCCCCTGCCAGCCCCTGGCCACAGTCAGCTGTGCCGATGCCAAGTAGAGCTGTGGGGTCAGGATGCAGCCTGGCACCCGTACTTACCGCGGGTGCTGGGTGTCCGCCCGGCTGTGCGTGGAGTGTGGCTGGTGCCTTCCCTGCTGCCTGGGCTGGCCCTGGCTGCTGCTGTGTTGGCCGGGATGAGGGGGGTCCCTGTGTCCTGCCCCTGGTCTCAGGCTGTGCCGAGCTTGCTGGCTGGGCAGCCTGGCGTGCCGCTGGCTGCTGCCGCGCTGCCGGCTGCCCTGCCTGCTGCTGCCTGGCCGCTGGCTGCTGTGAGTGTGTGAGGGGCTCCGGCTTCGGCGCTGGTGTGGCCGACCCATGCGGCTGGGAAGGTTTCTGTGCCTTGGGGGTCTCAGTGCCATGGTGGTGAGCAGCAGGGCGGGACGATGGGGCGTAATCGGCGGAGCTGGGGCCGTAAGGCGTGCGGGACTCGGGCTGCTGCGCCTTCTTGGGGCCGGCTGAAGGCCCGTGGCCACGGGGCTCGTGGCGGCCAGATTCTCGTGGGTGCTGCTTTGATGAGCGGCGCGGAGGCTCGTCGCTGGCGTGCCGGGAGGAGCCGGCATGGCGATCGTACTCCCTGTGGTGCCGGTGCTCGCGGTGCTGGGGATAGTCGTCGTGCTGCCAGGGGTCTTCTTCGGGGGGCTCGTCATAGTCGTGGTAGGTGTGCTTAACTGGGGGTCTCTTCTGCGAGGAAGAGTGGCCACCGTAGTGCCTGACCCTCTCTGCCCGCGCCTCCCTGGGCTTATCAAACCAGTCTGTCTCCTCCTGACCCAAATGATAGGCTTCGGAAACCAAAAACAAACCACGGTCAATCTCTCGCTCGAGGCTGCGCGGGCAGAAGCCATGCAATGAAGTGGGAGGGGCAAGCAGCAGGCACGCGCGCAGGGGACAGCACGTGCCGGTGGGGATGGGATGTGGCGCAGCAGGGCACCGTGTAGGACCGGCTAACACCAAACACCCAGGGCAGGGGGAGGAAGGCACGTGTCAAGCAAACTGAGGCGGTGAGAGTGTCTCTGCGTACGAGCGGACGGGCATGCCCCGGGGGAGTGCCATGCTCTGGGGTGGTCACCATGGGGAGCTGTTACCTTCGCTGTCCGAGACAACGCAATGGGCATCATCCATGCCGTAGCCCTCCTCGTGCTTGTACGAGTGACTCCTTGGCACGTCTTTGATGTGCTTTTGCACATCAGGCAACGAGTGGCTGGAGCAGAACTGGGAGCAGGGATCCCCCGCTGACTGGGGGCCCGGCCCTCCCACAGTGCGTGACCCCCCCATTGACTTCCCCACAGGGCTGACAGGGCTCTCCTCCTCCGAGGGCTGCGAGCGCATGGGTGCCCGCCCACGGCTCTGGCTCATGCTGAGGGATGAGGGCTTGGAGCTGACTTTCTGGGAGCGCTCCATGCTCTCCCGCTCATAGGACTTGCTCCGGCTGCCCATCTCCCGGCTGGAGGACTTTTCCACCCCATAGCCAGAGGAGCGGGTTCTGCTGCTGGAAGAGTAGACCCTCTCCTCCTCGTCCACCAGATCCCGGCTGGAGACACCGTAGTACTTCTGCTGCTCGTAGACGTTCTTCTTCAGGCCGTAGGTGATCTCATCCTGCAGCTTCTTGGCCCTGGAGGCCACATTGCTGCTGCCAATCGAGGTGGTTGTTGAGTAGGAGGCCAGATCTGACTCCACATCTTTGGCTTCTTCAATGGGGGAGAACTTGGAGATCTTCTGCTCCATGCCCTGCTTCCTGTGCTTGCTGCGCTTGGAGGAGATGACGGCGGGTGCCAGGTTCTTGGATGAATGCTTCGGTAGCGGCGTGCCAGAGCCGTGCTTGTCCATCCGTGAGGAGTGCCGGTACTCACTGTCCCCATAGTAGTAGCTCGAGCTGGTGGAGCTTCCTGACACTCTGCCATTGCTTTCTGTGCCCCGGTAGTAGCTGTTCTTCCCACGATGGTCGGGGCCATGGTGATCATAGATGTCCTCCTCAGACTCCTCCTCGGCTTTGCTGTAGCAGCAGGGACGGCTGGAGCCCTCGGTGTCCCCTAGATCACCCTTCTCTCTGCTGTGGCGGCTATCGGTGCTCGTGCCCACCGGCTCTGCTTTCTGCCCATCCACTGCTGGACTCTCCTTGGTGAGCTCGCTGATGTCCTCGATCATCACGTAGTTACGGGGGATGTTCTGCTCCAGACTGGTGTAGAGGGACTCGGAAGAATAGCTGGCTGAGGGGCCTGGTGCCGTGCTGGTTCTCTCAGCTGGCCGGGTCTCAGGTGCCTTGTACTGCTCATAGCCACCGCTCGCCGGCGCAGTGCTGAAGGTGACATCAGGCACGGCGGAGGAGCTGGTGGCTGCACCAATGACCTCGTAGTTGGTGGGGATTTTCTGTTCTAGGTCAGCCAGAGAGGTCTGCCGTGGCTTCTGGTGCCCGCCAGCTACGTCTGCCGGGCTCTGGTAGAGGGCGGGCTGTGCCGCCGGCACGGTGGCTGCCCCAGCGAAGGCGCTCGGGGCTTGGTAGGGGGTTTGGGGCTGGAAGCCTGGCTGGGCCGGGGTGCCCAGCTCCGGGTATGCGGTGCCGGGGGCCGAGAAGCCACCGGGCGAGGTGAAGGTGGGCAGTGGAGCTGCCGACAAGCCATCTTGTGAGGTGCTGGCTGTGGGGTACTGGGGGTGCTGCAGGCGTGGTGGAGGGAAGGCAGCGGGGCCCTGCGGGGCAGGGTACGGGTAGGCGCCATAGGAGGCGGCGGCGGCCGCGGCGGCGGCAGCGGCGGTGTAGTCAGGGTACTGCCCGGCAGGGCGCAGGCCGGCGCTGTCGTAGGCGGCGAGGCGCAGGCTGTGCAGCTCGCTGTCCGACAGGTAGTCGCGGCGATCCCCGGGGTAGCGCAGGTAGGGGTGGTCCCGCCCACCAACCCGATCCTTCAGCAGCGACTCCTTGCGCTGCGTAATGCCCAGCTCCAGGTACTTCAGCTTTGCATCGATCTCCTTCTCCTCCTCGTCCAGCTCCGCCTGCTTCTTCCGCAGCTTGGTGGCCTCGTGTTCCACCAGCCTCAGGTCGCGGTCCAGCTCCTTCAGCAGGCTGGCCTTGGTGACAGGCGCGGTGGCCTTGGAAGCCAGGCTGCTCAGGTAGAGCTGGGAGGCAGCTGGGCTTGCCAGGGGGACGTGGGGCTCCTCAGGTGGTGGGCTGGGCAGTGTCCGCTTCACCTTGCGTGCCAGCGAGCTTGACTGCAGCCCCCCCACCTGCAAAGCCAAGGGACATCTGGTCAGGGGGGCGGGTGGCTGTCCCCCCCACATCCCACCCCACGCACTGCAGTGGTCCTCCCGTGTCCTGAGGGCTGGGGTGAGGCGTCCCGCTGTGCACGTGTTCCCCATGCACCGAGAAAGCGGCGTTTATGTAAAATCGCAATAAATAGGATGGAAGTAACAGGCAGGGCGCTTTCCGTGAGTAATTACCGGGGGTGGCAGCCGGCCAAGCGCTGAGCTGGCCATGTGCATGCTCTGCTGCAAAAAATGCTTTCTGTCCATGGGCACTTGGCAGAGGGACTTGGGGGACTGCCAGTGGGTGCTGCCGCCCCAGGAATTGCCCTGGGACTTCTATTTGACTGCCCAAGGCAACCGTGGTGCGTGGGGGCAAAGGTCTGAGCAAGAACCACCACAACCTTAAATGGAGCCGTGCATGGTGGTGGCTCCTTGAGAAAGAAGGGGGACCCATCTGGAGCAGGAGACAGCCCTGATGCTGCCAACCTGCAGCATCTCCTGCCTGCTGACAGGCTCATGCAGCCAGTGGACCTCCAGGGCCTCCCTCCAGCTGCTAGTATTGGCATGCACGTCTGTGCCTGTTGGCTACCATCAGCTGCTGCAGGGAGCTGGCCTTTTGAAATATTAATTACCATGGCACTAATGAAACTGAAATGTCCCGAGGTGCCTCCTGAGGCCATTCCCTGAGGGTAAGGTTGTTCCCTGAGGTGACGTACCTGTGAGCTGGGAAGCAGCGGGTGTTGGTAGAGAGAGAACCTGTCCTTGCCGGCCTCCTCAGAGGTGGGGCTGATGGGCTTGGGGTCGGACAGGGAGCGCTGCATGGTCTTGATGGGGCGCGGCAGCGTCTGCTGGCGCTGGGCTAAGTCGGTGGTGAAGTGCTTCTGTGGGGGGACGTGGGCCTTGTTCAGCCGCTCGCTGGTGGCAAAGGAGGACTCCAGGAGGCGATGGGGGGACAAGGGGGAGACGGGTGAGTAGAGGACCTGGGGAGAGCGGGGTGGCTGGCGGGTCACCAGCTGGGAGAGGGATTCGGCCGGCAGATGGGACTGGTAACCAATTTCCAGGGGATCTGGCTTTTTCTTCTCAAACTTGCCCAGGGTCTGCTGCCGGACAGTGTGGGGATCCAGGGGGCCTGTGCTCACTATTTGGAGATTGGTGGAGTAGGGCGGGATGGTGGTGGGCACTGTCAGCTGGGGGACCACGACACCAGGTTGGGGAGCTGGCTCTGGCTCTGTCTGGCAGGCCAGGCTCTCACCCCGCTGCGTCTTCTCTGGGGCTGAGATGTACTTCACGATCTCCACTCGGGGGTCATGGGTGGTGATGTGAATGGAGGGGGAGACGCGGAGGAGCTGGTCAGGCTCTGTCTGCACCGAGCAGTCGCTGATGGTCTGGATACCCACGCTGGCTGTGCGGGTTGTCCCGTCCGTCTTGCCCTCGGTGCTGGCCTCAGCGTGCCGTGAGGCCCTGGAGCGCCGGCGGCGCACGGGCTGCTCCCACTCCCCGCTGTCCTCCTCATCCGTCTGCACGCTGCAGTCAGCGCTGCGCCGTGTCCGCCGCCGCCGTGACAGCATGTACCGCTCCTCACCGTCCTCCTCATCCGTCTGCACGCTGCTGTCCGCCATCTTCCGCGCCGCAAAGGTCTCCTTCTCATAGGCATCCCTCAGCCGTGGCATCGAGTTCCTCTTCTTGATGCCCCGGCCGGGCTCCCAGGACTCCTCGACTTGAAGTGACATATCCGAGGCCGAGCTGCTGAGTGGCCGCTGTGGCACAGGGTAGCGGGGACCGGCGGGCCCCTCTGGCGGTGTCTGGCCCGGCAGGGGCCATGCCTGCCCATTGTGTGGCAGCACCCGTGGTGCCTCAGCGGGCCCCTCGGGTGGGCGGGCAGTGGGCTCGATGGGAGTGGGGAAGATGGTCTTCTGCCGCTTCTGCTCCTCCAGCTGCTGCTGCAGCTGATGCTGGAGCTGGTGGATGTGCTCGAGCTGGAGGCGCTGCTGGGCGAGCTGCTCCCGTTGCAGTGCCAGTTGTGCATGCCGCTCCTCCTGCTGCTGCTGCAGCACCTGCTGCTTGATGCACTGCAGCTCCTGCAGCTCCCGCTGCACCAGTAGCTGCTCCTTCTCCCGGTGCCGCTGCAGCTCTGCACGCTCCCGCTCCAGCTCCTCCTGCAGCCGCAGCTGCCGCAGCTTCTCCAGCTCCACGCGTTCCCGCTCCAGCTGCAGCACGTGCTCCTGCTGCTTGCGCTGACGCTCCTCTTCCCGCTCCCGCTCCTCCCGCTGAGCTCCATCCAGTGTTGGCTTGGGCGCTGTGGCCACTGGTCCAGTCTCCTTGGGGGCTGCTGGTGCTGCTGGCGCCTCTGCAGAGGGGGCAGCTGGTGGCGGCTCCGCTCTCTGCAGGCCACTGGCAGGTACAGCAGGGGCAGCAGGTGCTTTGGGAGCGGGAGCAGTTCCCACCGCTGCTCCCACAGCTGCCGGTGCTGTGCTGGCGATGGGCTTCCCCAGGTAGACGGGCGTCTCCATCATCGAGGCTGCTGGGGCTGGCCGGCTTGGAGCCGGGAAGCGGTAGAGGCCCTGTGCTGCAAGTGGGACACGGGGGGTGACAACTGGCAGCCTGGCCAAGCTGGCCAGTGGGACTGCTGCCACACCTCCTGGGCCATAGGGTCTGTATAGCCCACACAGCATGGGCCGCAGCACCGAGGCTGGCTGGGTGGTGATGGGCAGTGTGGAGGCGATGGGGGTGTTGATGGTGGAGTAGATCATGCCATCGGCGGCCCGCACGGTTGCGGTGGAAGGAAGCATTTGCCGGATGGTGCCCAGGCGGACACCAGGAACGTTGTACTGTGCCAGGTTGCTGAAGCCTTGCCGTCCTTCTGGGAAGGTGGGGTTGTACATCCCACTGGGTTTGGGGGGTACAGAGCCATGCTGCTGAGCTGCCAGCCCCCCTGTGCCCCCCTGCCCGGTGCTGGGCCCATAAGGCAGCACATCAGGGCCGTTGGCATGCCGGCCCCCGTACTGGTCCATGGAGTTGAGGGCAGCACACATGCGGCTGATCTCACGTGCTGTGGTGGCACTGTAGTGAGCCAGGCTGGACTCCTGGAAGCTGGCCAGGTCTCCCCGGTGTGAGAAACGGTAGTCAGAGTAGATGTTGGAGGCCGAGTTGTACCTCCGCATGGGGAAGGGGTGGCTCAGCATCTCTCCCGGTTGGCGGAGGTCAGAAAAAGAGCCATACTGTAGCCCTTGGCCCAGGTAACCCCCCTCGGCAAAGCCCACACTGTAGGAGTGCTTCATGGTGCTGAGGTCCACAGCAGCATCACCTGCTGGGGCAGGGAAGGGCTGATCCCCCTTTGTGTGGTAGTAGTTCATCCCAATTTCAGAGAGGTTTGTGTCTGACATGGAGGAGTAGAGACGTCCGAAGGCGCCGGCCGGGTAAAACTTCTGCTCCTCGTAGAGTGCAGGTGCTGGGGCCGGCTGCTCCCGGTAAGGGAAGGTCTCCGGCAGCTCTGGATCTCTGCTGCCATACATTGGTCCACTAGCTTTCCGACCAGGCATCATTGCCGCCTCCCCGGTTTTCTTCTCTGGCATCTTGGAGGTGGGGTTGAAAGCACCCGTGCAGCTGCCACCGAAGGGGAACTTGTAGACCATGTCACAGCAGGCCACTTGGCTCTCCGGCTTCACACCCGTGAGGTCCAGGACGTTGGCTGGCACCTCCTCCTTCAGCACTTTGGTCACTGGGCCAGTCGCTGCCTCCTCCATCTGCACCATCATCACCTGCGATTTCTTGCCGCCCAGGGCAAGGAGAGGGCTCTGGCTCTTCAGCTCTACTGGCACTGCCCGGTACACCTCTGATCCTGGCTCTGGTGGGAAGGACTGTGGGAGGCCGCTGGCATTCTGTGCCCCACCGGTCTGTGTGAGGAGCACATCCTTCTTCACCATCTGGCCTGGCATGCCGTACCTTGCAAATTTGGTCTGGGGGGCAGCGGTGGGCTCAGGCTTGCCACCGGCCACCCCACTGCCTCTGACAGTGGCTGTCTGGACACCCTGCTCCACCTGCTTTGCTTGCGCCAAGCACACTGGGCTCCCGGTCCCCTGCCCGAAATCCACACGGGTCTGGAAAGGGTCTCCATAGACCACAGGTTGCTTGGACTGCGAGAGAATCATGGGAGAGGCGATGGCCAGGCCAGCAGTGCTGGCTGCTGCAATGATGGCATGGGGCTGCTCCTGGGCATTGAGGTTGATGATCAAGGGCTGGATGGCTGTGGACTGCCGGCTGGGGATGTGGTCCAGGGTCAGGCAATACTTCCTGGCCTCGGTGGCCAAGGACGTGAGATCCATGCCTTGGTCTGTTATGATGATGGGAGCAGACTTCAATGCGGTCCGTAAGTCCACAGCGTTGCTGCTTGGCACCTTGGGTCCTGGCTCCACCCGGGACGTTCCAGGGATGGAGGAGATGCGGCAGAGGGAGATGTTTTCTGCAGGGAGTGCTCCCCAGCTGTACAGCCCTGTGATGCCATCAGCGGCTGAAGTCACGGCAGGTGCTTTCTGGGCGTGGTCCTTCACTGGCTGTGCCCTGATGTAGGCACCTGTCGGTTCCTCTGGCTCCCGTGTCTGGGTGTAACCATGTGCCAGCAGCTGCCGGCTTGGCCTGGTGGGGGATGAAGTGGGAGATGTCAAGGCGCCAGAGCTGACTGGCTTGGTTTGGCTGGCTGCATCGGCTGCCAGTGTGATCACCATGAAGGGAGAGTCCTGTGAGGAGGCCTGCCGGGTGAGGCGTGGTGAGCTCGCCTGGTGCGGCGTCTGCGTCCCCTGTGCCACCATGGGGGAAGTGGTGTCTGGGCTAGCAGCAGCAGCAGGACCCTCATAGGAGAGGACTGGGCTCTGTGTCTGCGTGGAAAACTCTGCCGTGGCCTTTGTGGTGCGGGTGGGACTCTGTGTGGGTGAGGTGGGTGAGAGCGGAGGGCTGGAGCTCTTGAAGAAGGTGTATGTCTTGGGCAGAGTGGGCTTGCTGTCACTCGCGGCTGGGATCTTCTCCCTGGCTGTCTGCACACTAATCTCCACTGTCCTGGTTCTGGTGGTGTCCTCGGTCTGTGAGCCATAGCTGACAGTGCTCTTCGATGGAGTGTAGCTTCTCTCAGCTATGGATGGGGCCTCTGGGCTTGGTGAGCTGTAGCTCTGCAGCGCACTCCCAGGGCTGCCTGCTGCCGTTGTCACCGTGCTGGTGCCTTTGCTGTAATAAGAAGTGGTGGTAGCCTTGGATACTAGGCTGGGTGCTGCTGGGGCACTCTGGAGCTTGGCTAGGTCTTGTCCCTCTTTTGCAAAATGCTGAGTGACCCGGACATCAGGAATGGTCTTGCCGGTGCTGCTGTTGGAGCTGGCAAAAGAGACAGGAGCAGAGAGCTGCGTGGGGCTTGTGCCAGGGGTGAGTGGGCCACCGTTCTGCTTCAGCAGGTCAGCGTAGGCGCTCTCGGCATTGAGGAAGCGCTTCTCCTGGTACGCCTCCTCCTGCCCCTTCACCTTCTCACCCTGCTTGAGGACCAGGTCAAAGGAAGAGGACTCGTGCATCCTGGAGATGCTCTGTGAGGTCTGCAGGATCTCCTCGTACACCGCTCCTGCCTTTGGCAGGGCACTGGGATAGTCGGGCTGGGAGGGGCGTGTGAGGCTGCCGTCGTACCGGTATTCCTCGCCATACTGGTAGTCAAAGCCGTTCTGGCCCTCAGTACTGCGGTAGCCAACCTGCTGGTAGGTGCTGCCGTAGAAAGAGGTAGGCTGCGCCTGCTGGACCTGCTGCTTCTGCATCATCTCTGCCTTCCTCATCATCTCCTCATAGGCTTCCTCGGCGCTTTTCAGGGGCTTGCTGATGGGCTGGGTGGCACCACTCTCCACCTTTTCTGTCGGGGAGTACAGTGACATGAAAGTGGGCAGGTTGTATTCGCTGCCAGACTTGTACAGCTTGGAGGCCACAGCATCAAAGCTCTCTGCTTCTGAGTCAATGGAAGGCGAGTACTCGGAGCAGGAGGAGCGGTGTAGCTCCTCCATCTCCGCCGCCTGTCGCAGCTCCTCTGTGGGGGAGGCATCCTCGATGGGGGAGAGATTGCTGGGGGGGGTTTTGGATCGCTCCCTCCTCCGCTGGGCCCTCAGCTCCTCCTTGTCACGCTTGGTCTTGCGCGCTGTGCTCCGGATGCGCTGCTGCTCCACCTCCCGCATCTTCTCCTGCTCCCGCAGGAGCTCCTCTTCCTCCCGCATCTCCTCCTCCTCAGATGAATCCTCAATGGTGGGCAGCAAGGGGCCATGTGAGCGATGCCGAGCTTTCCTCTGCTGCTTCACCTCCTCCAGGCGCTGCCGGCGGCTGGGGCTGCTGTCGCTATCCTCCTCCAGCGAGGAGATGGAGGTGGGTGAGGTGCCTGAGGTGTAGCTGGGCGTTGTGGCTGGCAGGGTGGAGGAGTACTCGCCCCGTGAGCGCTCCTCGGGGGAGCCTGTCAGGCTCTCCATCTCCAGCTCGGGCTCCCGGTCCACACTGGTGTCTGGCTCCTGGCCAATCTCCATCTCCCGGCCATAGCCAGTTGTGCTGTTCAGCTCGATGGTCTTGAATCGCCGCAGCCCACCCTGAGCTGTGCTCAAGTCATCACCCTCCACTGCCTCCACCTCCTTGCTCTCCTCAGTGTACATGCTGCTGGCACCATGTGGCAGGCGCCGCTTGGCTGACGTTGGCTCTTTGCCCTTCTCTGCCTCGGTCTTCTGCCCAGCTTTGGGGATGTACTTGGTGCGTCCATAGCCTTCCTCCTCCTCCTCAAGGTTGTCCTCCTCAGCACTCATCTCCAGGATCTGTCTCCGCATGAACTCCTCATCGGTCACCTCTGCCTCCTGGCCCTTGCTCTTGGGGGGCACTGGGGAGAAGCCCCCCTCACTGCTGTCCTCCACATAGTCATGCCGCAGCTTGCTGCCAAACTCATCTGAGGATTCAGCACTCTCCCGGCGCTCCCGCTGGTTCTCCCACTCCTCATCCTCCTCCAGGATGTCCTCCAGCTCCTCGTCTGAGTCAAAGGCTTCAGGGGTGATGGAGAGGTACCGTGGCCGCTGCTGTTGCCGCTGGTCCTCCTGCGGCTCTTTGCGGCTCTTGCTACGCTCAGGGGACTCTGTTGGTGCACCCCGGCCTTCCAGCAGAGGCCGCATGCTGCTCTCCAGCTTGGTGAGCTCGGAGGGGCTGGGGGGGCTCTGCCCGGCCAGCCCGGTGCTGCTCAGCTTCTCCTCCTCCTGCTGCACCAGGCCGGTGATCTCGCTCTGTGAGCTGGAGATGCCGTCGGAGGAGTAGCCGGTGTCGCTGAGGCTCTGGGGGCTGCGGGACAGCTCCGGGTGGTAAGGCTTGCTGCTGTCCTGCAGGCAAGGGAGAACACAGCGTCAGATCCAGGCAGCTCCAGAGCTGCTGCTCCTACTTCCCCGCAAACCGTCTCCCAAGGAGCACACAGAGAGTCTGGGCACCAATGGGAGCCAGCCCAGAGCAAAGGCTGGGGGCTACCCTGTGTCCCCAGTTCAGTGGCACATCAGCAACTTGTCTGTGCTAACAAAGGCAGGTGAGAGGGTGTGCTGCAGGCAGGGGATGGTATAGCAAACGGCCCTGGGCATAAAGACATTGGGGTCTAATAAGTATGTTTGAAAAACTGGGGCCCCAGCTCCCAAGGCACCCTTCAGGAGCAGGGTTGGCCCCAGGATCCTTGCGAGATGCCAGCAGAAATAAACAGCCTGCTTTAATTGTCTTGAAAATTAGGCGGTGTGGGGGACAAGTCTCTGAACCATGGGGACTGTGCCATCCCACCCAGCCCCAGTGCTACTGGCAAGACCTGTCACCCTGCCAGCACAGAGGCACCACAGGCCACTTGATTTTGCGGGCACAAGGAGCCTCTTCCCTGGGGGCTGCACAGCAGCAAGGAGGGCAGCCATTCCCTCCCAGCTGGTGGGGACCTTCTGCCATGTCCCCTCCTCATGATGGGGCTCTGCTGGCTGCTGCTGGGATGGTTGCTTGTGGGGAAACACTATCCTAAGGCAGCCAAATGTTTCCCAAATTGTTCTGAATTTTAGAAAAGGTGGGATGAAGAGCTTGAAAAACACTCACTGCTGCAACGTGGAATGCTGGAAAATGAGTTTTCCATTTGATAACAAATCTCAACTACCCTTATATTGCTTTAAATGAAATCCAAAGGCCAGACATGACCTGAACTATGGCATTTTGCCCGAATTGATGTAATTCTAATAAAAAGAAGGCAAATACCAACATGCTGCCGTGGAGCCTGTGAAGGTCCTTCCCCATCTGTAGACACAGCTGCTGATGGGGGCAGAGCTCAGTACCCCACCAGCCTGGGGCAGGGTTTGGTGCCCAGGGATGCCTCTGGAGCTGGATGCACCCTGAGAGCTCACCTCCTGCTCCTTCGCCCGTGGCGCCTCGGGGAGTGCCTTGCTCTCCTTGCTCTCCACCTCTGGTTTGGGGGTCACGCTCTTCGCCTTTGGCGCGACGCTCTCAGGAGCTTTGGAAGGCTCCGGGGCAGCTTTGGGCAGGGGCTTTTCCTCTGCCAGCACCGGGGGCTTCTTTTCTGCTGGCGGCTGGGGCTTCTTCTCCGCTGGGGCAGGGCTCGGGGCCCTGCTCTGCTCAGCAGCCCGGAGGCTCCTGGCGGGCGAGGGTTGCTGCTCGGGGGGTGCCACGGGCTCGGTGGGCACGGGTGCCGGCGTGGGCGCTCTCTGCTGCTGGCCGGTGGCAGGCGGCTGGTGCCGCGGGGAGCCGCTGGGTGTCGGCTGGTGCCGCGGGGAGCCGGTGGGTGTCGGCTTTGGGGTAGGCAGTGGCATTGGGGCAGGGTCGCCGAGGCTGCCCTCGAGCAGCCGCTGAGTTTGGCAGTTCAAGCACAGCCATTCGTTCTTCTGCAAAAGAAGAGAAGGAAAAGTTCTGTTGAAATTCTGGGAGCTTCACCTCAGCAGGGATCTCATGGAGGAGCTCTGCTGGTGGGACACCTGGTAATGGTGCAGAGGGCTCGGCCCACCCAAACCAAATAACTGGCTGTGGAGGGGCATGCAGTGTCATAGCCATACCCTGCAAACCATCCACGTCCAACTTCAACCCATCCCTATCCTTGTCCAGAACCCAGAGATCTCCAGCCAGAGGTACCATGGCTGCAGCACAGGGGACTGCACACTCTCCCCCACAATCCCTCAGTATCACCAGCTCTTTCGTTCTTCAGTCTTGTGATATTTCAGTTTTAAGTAAAATTAAACAATCAAAGGCAGATTACTACCGTAGCTTAACACTTCTCAGCTCCATACAGTTCCTCCCTCGCTCCGATTTGTTTTCTTTGATACAATAAAGGTTTAATAGCATAATCATAAGACTTACGGCTCTTTTTTTCTAGGTTAACAAAAATACTGGGTACACAAGTATGCCAGAATTTCCCAAAGATATTACCCAAAGTACACGCTGTGCAGGAAAAGAACAAGACAATCTTGTCTAGTGAAATTCTCAGCAAGAGCTGTCGTTTTATGGCCTGGAAAAAGCAGAGGCAAGTGGAGCTGTGAGTGGCTGAGAGCCCGCAGGGCTACGGCAGGAGCCCTGCATTAAAAGATCAGAAGCGCTTTCCTCCCCCGGGTTGCCCAAGGGCTATTTTTACCCATCCAGGAATGTCCAGGAATAGGAGCCTGACATTTCCTTCCCTTTAGATGTTTCAGCACCTTAAACCTTTTCGGTTTTGCTGTTAACAGCACAATATGCTCCAGGTTCTTTTCCCCGACTTCTCCTTTGCTGATCCATGGCTCCCAAAGCTCAGGGTGGCCAACCTCAAGCGGTGGCTGGCCCTGAGGAACTGTCATGCTGTCAGAGAGGTGGTCTTGGTCTTCAGTTGGACCAGCCTGGGGCCAGGGCTGTGAGCCAGCTGTGTCCCCTGGGGCCCCAGAGGCCATGGTCTGCCTGGAGAAGATGAGGTTCATCAAAATGACAATGAGGAAACAGCCTCTGGTTTCGCTAGGGAAGGTTTAGATTGAATGTAAGGAAAAATTTCTTCACTGAAAGGGTTGTCAAGCACTGGAGCAGGCTGCCCAGGGAAGCAGTGGAGTTACTGTCCCTGAAGGGATTTAAGAGACGTGTAGATGTGGTGCTTAGGGACAGAGTTTAGTGGTGGGCTTGGCAGTGCTGGGATAAGAGTTAGACTCCATGATCTCAAGGGTCTTTTCCAACCTGAACAATTCCATGATTCTAATCTATGACTCTAAATCCCATACCTATGGGACAGCAGCTCTGTGATAGCCTTGTTATCTGCATCCCAGGAGGCTCCAGGTTATGATGAGATGCTGGAGATGCCTTGCAGCTGGTGGTGGCCAGGAGCAGCAGGACTTTCCCATGGACCCTTCTTTACTCCTGCAGCAATCCAGCCCAGGAGCAGCCAGCCAGACCCACGCTCTCCAGGGAGCAGAGAGGCAGGAGGGCTGCTCCTGTAGGAAAGGGGCAGGTGTAGAACATCCTCCCACACCCAGCACCCTGCAGCAGCCCCTGCTCTTCACACCAACATCTTAAGAATACATTAGGGCTTCGGAGGGCCATTAAAAAAATCCCTTTCAGCACGGTAATATTTAATTACTGCTTAATCAAAGAGAAAGTCTAATTAAGGGGCAAGTGCAGCCTATTGTATCTTAATGATTGCATTTGTCTTCTTTTATTTCAGAACTCATTCCCGTGCCTCTGAATCAGATCTGCTCACCCCACTCCGCTGTGTAATTATTCCAGACCGCAGAAGGAAATGTGATTGTGTGACACAAATTGAAACCATGCCTCATGGAAATACACGACCTTTCATTTTTCTTTCAGGAATCCCATTTTTCTTTGCCTCCCTTCTGCAGGCAGTGAGGGGAGGGCATGATGCACAGGGGAGGGGTTGGATGTGCCAGGGCAAAGCTCAGCTCAGCTCCTGCCCATGTCTGTCTGCCACACCATCACACCAGGTCCCAGCACGGTCCTGAAGGAGCTGGAGGAGATCAGCTTGCCTTGAACTACCCAGCCTGCCTCACTCGGATCCTTTACACCCTCCCTGAATGGGGCATTGTACATCCTCATGATGCCCCAGCTTGCCAGACTTTGCTGACTGGGGAGCTCTGCATATGTGATGGGCACAGCTGCTTTTTCCCTTCCAGGGAAAAATTCAAGCCCAGAAAGACCATGGAAGGCCAACACTGGCCACCAGGTACCGAACGCAGATGCTGAGTGCCAACCAGGTCCCTTTCAAGGAGCCCATGGAGAGGCAGGTGTCACTGCTGGTGTGATCTTATCACCACGGGGCTTAGGGCTCCTCCACAACCAGATAAGCACACTACTAATCTATTCCATGGGGATGCCCATCCCTGGAAGTGTTCATGGTCAGGCTGGACAGGGCTTTGAGCAACCTGGTCTAGTGACAACTGACCCTGCCCATGGCAGAGGGGCTGGAATGAGGCGAGGGTCCCTTCCGACCCAAATTGTTCTACAATTCTATGATCTGATGTCTCTGCAGGTTGGTCTGAGCCTCCTCCCTGAGGTTCCTCCCAGCTGTGGCTCTGCAGCCATTTCTCTTGGCAGCTGCCCCAGTTTGAGCAGCTCACCCTGCCATCCTGCTCTCGTCGATGTGACAGCTCGACTCTTCATGGGACCGCACTGGGAAGAGGATAAGGGGACAATCTCTGTTAAAAATAGCTCTGCCAAAAGGATTGTGGAGCTCCACTCTGAAATGCCCCTTGTCTTTCAAAGCAGGCAGGAAGGCCTGGGTACAGTGGGAAGGCAGGATCCAAGGAAGGGCGGGCAGGCAGAGAGGGTTCTTTGGCTTTGCCAGCTGTGAGAGGTGCCAGCCAAGCCCCAGAGACAGATTGAGAGACTGGCATATGCTGAGTTTGCATTTTCTCTTACTGACTTTTCCTTCAGCACTTCTGGGGTCTTACATGCCGAGGAGACCCTGCTGACAGTCCTGCACCCTGTGCTTCAATCTGAACTTCTGTGGAAAATCACTGTGGCAGAAAAGCAGCGAAAGGATAACTGAATTTTCCTGAGCTGTGGGAGAGCCCCATCCCTGTCACAGCCAGTGCCACGTGGAGCTGTGTGTGAGCACAGACTGTGCTGCAGCAGCCAGCACATCATTTGCCATCACAGCTCGCACTGGCTGCAGTGAACACTCCAGCAGCAGCAGCTGTGAGCTGCCCAGCTCCCACATGCACATAAGGGAGAGAGAAATCCTGCCCATGGCAGCTGTGGGAAGGTGGAGGCAAGCAAAGCTGCCCGTGCCAGTGGGATTGCCTCTGGCAAATCATTCCAAGCTCTTGGTTCAATCTTTAAGAGACCTCTGCAGCCCCATCAACCCCAGCACTGACACCTGTCATGTGTCTGGGGGCTAAATCCCAGGTGGTCTGTGAGGATGCTGAAGCTGAGGCACCTCCCAGCCTTGTGCCGGTGCCCCACGCTCTGCTGGTGACAAATGATCTGTCCCTCTCCCGCGGCGTTATCAGCTCGGTGTTTGGTTATCCCACAGCAACTCTGCTCCCTCTCAGAGGGACTGGCTCTGAAGCAGCTTCCTCCTCCATATAACCTGGCCTCAGGCATTTCCCAGAGAACAGGGCCAAGGGGATTAAGCTGCCCCTGAGAAAAATGCAAACATTGGAGGAGCGGCTGCTTTGCTAACAGCCTGTAAATCCCCATTGAGATTAACCAGATCCCACGAAGATAATAATAATTAGGCTGTATTTAGTGCTTTACATGTCCAAACCCTTGGATGCCCAGCAAGCCAGGGTGCCTCTCGTTGGGGTGGAAAATGGGTAAGGAGCTTATGGCAAAGGCATGGCAGCTTCTGTCTGAGTCTCCACACTTAAAGATGCTGGAAACCTTGGCCCTGCTTGGGATGGGGATTGGGCCTTGCTCAGCACTGAGGGTTGCTGCCTTAGAACTGCTGTGGGGGTGAGCATGGGGGGGTTTAACCTTGTGGAGCACAGGTTATGGGGAGCTGGGGCTCATGAAGGCTGTGGCACGCAGGGAAGATGGGCAACACTGCTGGGATGCACAGCAGGCTCCAGATGGAGGAAAGCATCAATAATTAAGAAGAGGGATGAAACCAAAGTGCACCTGAGATGTCATCTGAAATGAAGAGGCGCTGGCATGGCAGGGCACACTGGAACACAGCCAGCCAGAGGCAGCGGGGTGAGGCTGCTGGGGGCTGCCCAGCCTAGCTGGTTATCAGCTTACAGCCTTTGAGGATCACTGCCCTGATTCCTCGGGCTCCCTGCTTTCCTTGCCTCCAAAGAACTGGGATTTGCAGAAGAAGTCACAGAAAAAGTGGGTTTCTGGAGAGACAGTGCTGGTGGGGTCACAAGAGGCAGGACAGAGCTCTGGATGCAGGGCATGAGGGACTGAGGGAAGGCAGCTTTGTTTAAGACACTAAGTGGGAATGACCATGCCAGTTTTCAACTGTGCACCATGTGAATGGCATCAGGGGATGCTGGATTTGGCCACAATCCCTGCGGGCTCTGCTGCAGGGGCAGCAAGTGCTGTGCTCTGTGGCCCTGTGCTCCCTCCTGGGGGGTGAGGGAGGGTGTGGGATAGGGGGGTCAGCAGTGAGGGCTGCAGGGATGGGGGTGCACCCGGCCTCCCCAGAGCTCCAGAGCTGGCTGGCTGGTGGCCACAGCCCTGCTCGCCAACCTCCACCGGGTCTCACCCTGCAATTGTTTCAATTTACTAATGGGCGACAACAAAACTGTAATTAACGAAAATAAAAGTCTTCCTGCATAATTCTGGTCAATGTTACCACTTGGCAAGTTAATTAAATGCTGAATTCCCCCAGCGCCGCTGGGTTTTTTTTAATGATGGAGCCAGAGAGCTTCAGCGTCACAGTTAAACATGAATCCTCTGTTTCTGGAGGTCTGAGAGGCTTGGTGGGAGCCAGTGGTGCCAGAAGCTTTCCAGCTTCCCCAGTCAGCTGCTGGTTACCAGCCTCACCATCCCCATCCCCATCCCCTAGACCCCTTGTCTCAACCTCTCCAGTGCCTGGAAGATGCTCAGCCATGGTCTTTATACCCAGGCAAACTGCTCCCCACAGTCTCACCCCTGGGACTCTGCCCAGTCACTTATGCTCTATGGCATTATTTTACACAATCAAAACAGTATCTATTAAAATACTGGGACAAAAATCTGTACAAAATAAGATAAGCAGCATGAGGTACAAGTATCTCGCAAGCCAGATCTCATCTCCCAGCATTAAATGCAGTGAATCTCACCAGAATATTTCATTTATTTGCTGACAAGTACTGTGCAGGGCTCATCACTGTGACAGATGGATGCCTGGAAAATATGGAAAACACTTCTGGTATCCGAATCAAGATCCAAATTAACAAGAACCTCATAAAATCACTTCCCAAGCCCTCTCCTCTGCCCTGCTACCAGGAAAGCTCCCTTTAGAAGGGCTCCTGACAACCAGACACCTTCCACACACCCTCCCACAGAAATGGGGGCATCTCACCGTGTGATCCCAGCTCCCTAACACTCTGCATCCTTGTGCTAAGAACACTGCAGCTCTGTCCGTGCTGTGTGTGGTTTTTAGCACAGTGTTAAAGGAAAGGGACTAAGTCATGCTGGATCACTGGCTGCCAGGGTTGTTTCAGACCCACCTCAGGCAATGCTGGGGGTCTGGCTGACAGGTTCCCCATCTTCTAAGTGCTCCTGTGCCCTTCCTTCTCTGGGCCAGCAGCCTCCCCGGGCAAACCTGGTGCTCACTCACTTCAGAAGCCAGTGCCTGAGCACAGGCTGATGCTTACTCCCCCTCGTATTCTGCCTTTCTCCCTACACTCCAGAGCCCCTCCAAAACCCCTCCCCACACCTCTGCCAAGCACCTTTGACTGAGCTGCCACAGTTTTGGGACATGGGAGGGGTGTGTGTGTGCTGACCAGTGCCAAAGGCTCTTTCCCTGGGATTCCTGATTACAGAGGGGAGGCTGTACAACAAAATCTGACCAAGGCAGGTTCACAAAGGGTGCTTTGAACAATCGTGTGCCATCAGCAGACAACCACAGGCCTGGTTTTACCTCCACCCCAGCCCTTATCTCTCCTAGGAGGCTGAGGCAGTGATGGGATTTGAAACGAGGGCAAGGAAAATGAACGTGCGCTGTGACGGTGGAAGCACCCGAGATCAGGGGGAGAGATGGAGCACACGCAGGAGCTGCTTGTGGGATCTGCATCTGTGGTGGGAACAGACCAGAAGGAATTCAGGTGCCCCAGTACCAGGAAGGGACTGAGACCAAGGGAAATTGGGGGCAATGCACAGACAGGGACATCCCTGGGGTGAGCGTGGGGTTGTGTGTCCCACACCATCACTGACAGCCACCTCCAGGACACAGGACAGGGCAGAAAGTGTGGGGTATTTTATTCAGCTGATTGTGCCTTTTTTGCTCTAAAACCACCTCGAAATCCCACTCAAGCTATATGCAGAACTGTCTGCATGTGTGCTTGCTAACTGCAATGCTGCTTCTGAAGCTTAGCATATGTGTAGATACATATATACATAGAATCTGTAAACAAAGAAGGAGCACTAAATTGAACTCTCAGTGGTCAGCAGTGATGCCTGCTAGGCTGGGGGAGCAAGGGGAGCTCCCCACACATCCTCCCCCTGCCTGGTTCCCTCACCCACAGAGTGGAAAGCCACTCCCAGCATAATGCCACGGGCTCCCAAGTCCATCTGCAGGGAAAGGCAGAGAGGGGACTGCACACACCTCAGGCAGCTGAGTCTCTTCAGCTGCCAACTGCTCCACACTAATTGACTTCATTACCATCAACTGGGCAAGTTTTAGCACAACCTCGGGCTTGCAGATCAGCTCCCCTGAAAGCCACCACAGTTATTTCAATCCCTTGCTATATATAGCATTTGACTAAGCCACCCAGTGATGTGTTTTCCAGCAACAGACTATTCTTATCTGTTCCTGTGGCCTGTCTCAGGCTGATGGAGCTGATGGTCCCTCCCCAGCTCTATTTTAAAAGTGTGTGATGTATTGATGGCCTTCACACTGCAACAATGTGATTAAAAGCAGCACAGGGTAATGAGCTCTCAGGGATGAGCTCTGCCTCACAGGGCTTGTTTTCTGCCTCCCATCTGCTCCACTTCATCCCTTCTCCGTGCTGGGACCTCTCTCAGGTGGAAAATAGACACAGAAAGAGAGGATGGAGGAAGCTGCACACGATGGCTGAGCACTGGAGCTGCTGTCAGTGTGTTGGGAGGGCAGGACATGGGCAGAGGCATCTCCCAGCCCTGTGACAGCTGCAGGGAGGACGGTGTGTATTGCACCAGTGCTCCCTCACCTCTCCAAATCTACCCAGAGGGGACCTGGAGCAGGAGCAGGGTGTCAGCTCCGCAATCCCTCCCCTTTCCTGGTGCCATGGAAAGGGGAAGGCAAGTAGAGACGAGCAGCCAGACAACAGCCAGGTGCCAAAGTGGCCATCGCAGTCCTGGTCCTTGTCTCTCCCTTCCCCTTGCAGGTCCCATCCCAGGGATTATGCTCCCTGCTCCTGGCTGCAGGAGGGATGCACCAGCCCCCCTCAGCAGAGCTGAGGGTCAGCAGAACAGCTCCCACGGGGCTCACAGCCTCCCACCCTCGATACTCCACAGAGCCAGCAGAGGATTATTCCAGCTGAAAGTCTTTGACTGATGAGTAATAGCAACGCTCCCCTCCGCCTGCCTTCGAGGAACAGCTGTGCTCCTGCCAAGCCCAGCTTATTGCACTGCAGCAGCCGATGGCCGGGCTGCTCAGCACGCCACGCCAGGGGGAATGTGTCACAGGCCTCTGCGGCCCCAGGAGAGCTGCAGATGGGGTGGGCACCACCATGACCAGCCTGGACCATCTGCAGCTCCTTGCCTGTTGCCATGCTTCGTGCCTACCATGTTTTGGTTTTGGGAAATTCTGTTCCCAGGCACGTTCTTGGTACACAAGGTCACGCAATGTAAACTACCTTGTGTTTCCACATTCCTTCCCAGAGGAGGGACTTGGTGTGCTGGTCTCTGGAACTGACCAATGGTTCCCAAAGGTCCCACCTCTAAGGCGGGCACATCTGAAAAAGCATAAAAGTAGTAGAGAAATAAACCGTGGGTCCCTTCCTTGCAAGGGTCCACGCAGTCCTTCTGAATCACTCCCTGCCTCGTTCATTGTGTCCCACAGCGACACTTGCCCAGCTGCAAACCCCGCTGGCTGTGACATCAGGGTCAGGGCATCCCATCCTGGGCAGTACCTCCTGTGGCAGAAGTGGAGGTGGAATCACAGAGTTATGGAATCGTTTAGGTTGGAAAAGAGCTCTGAGACTGAGTCAAACTGTTACTCCAGCACTGCCAAGACCGCCACTAACCCATGTCCCATGTCCCTTCTGCATGTCTTTTAAATCCCTCCAAGGGTGGTGATTCTTCCACTTCCTTGGGAAGCCTGTCTCAGTGCTTGACAAACTTTCCGCAAAGACATTTTTCCTAACATCTAATCTAAACCTTTCCCGGCACAACTTGAGGCTGTTTCCATTTTCCTAGCACTTGTTACTTGGGAAAAGAGACCAACCCCCTCCTGGCTGCATTGTCCTTTCAAGTATTTTAGAGAGTTGAAGTTTCCCTGAGTCTCCTTTTCTCCAGGCTGAGCTCCACCAGCTCCCTCAGCTGCTCCTCGTGCTCCAGACCCTTCCCCTGCACTGCTGCCCGCTGCAGTACATGGATGGACTTTTTGGGGCGCTGGCCTGTTGACAGGTATCCTGCTCTGCTGTCCCCTGGGCTGTCCCAGGGCTCCCAGCAAGGGTCCTTCCCAAATCTGGCTTGACAGAAGCTGAGGAAAATGCCACCAAGTTTTCCATGTTATCAGGAGCTATGGTGTTAGTCAAGCTCAGACTACTTTTTAACATTGTTAATTCACTCCTGGACCCCCAAAATTTTATTCCACAGAACTGGGAAAGCAGCTTACCCTGACTGACCCAAATGCCAAGGGGCCAGCTGGACAACCTGTTTGGGACATCTGGCTGGGACCCCAGAATAAACCCCTGGCTCTGGCATCCAGCTGAAGCCCCCACAGCCAGCAGCAGCTCCTGGCAGCTCCCATCCTGAAGCATCTCATCATCTGCATCCCTGTGTGGCTGTAGCCATGAGCCAGGCTCCCCCTGCTCATCCCTGCCCATCTTCCATCCCCTCTAAAATTAGGGCAGCTGCTGCGGCAGGAAGCACCTTCTGTATTTTTGGAGCTTTAAAAAAAAAAAAAAAAGAAAAAAATCCTTTTTGAATGGCAAGAATGTTTCTAAGTCAAAGGATTTAAACTATTTTGCAATCAAGGAAGCCTATTTCCAAACGAGCTGAAGGCGAGAGCCTGGGTGCTGTGTGGGCTGTGTGAAGGGGCTGCTAAAAAAGGGTATACAGCTGTCCAAAATTTGGAAACCGGTGCTTTTTCAGAATATATATAGACATCCCTCCCCACTCAACATATTTCCTTCCAGTTCATTAGATTAAAAAAAAAATTAAAAATCAGTAGGATATTGAGAGCACTTTGATGCTTTTGGCTTGTCTAAAAGCCATGGGACCAATTCCCAGGGCTGTGGGTCACTATCCATTGCCCTGGTAATGAATGGCCTGCTGAGCAGCAGTGTCACTGCCATGCTCCTGCACTAACACAGACAGCCAGCAATAAACCAGCTGCCTTTGGGAAGGGGAAGCAGAGGTGCCACCTCCCAGCAGGGCAATGGTGGTGGAGATAAACATTTGTAGCTTTCCCTGGAGATGGTGAGGACACAAGGAGGCCAAGCCCCAACCTCCTCCAAGGGGCCCTTCTCTCTGTTACTATCAGCCACTCCCATCTGCACCTGGTCACTCCTCGGCACCTTGGTTCAAATTTCACATTTCACCTTTGATTTCCCACAGTTATCACCACTGGGTAGCAGCTTTGACACTCATTTATCTCTGTTGTTATTTGCAATCTGGATGTGCTCCTGTGTTTTCCTGGCCATTGGCTATGACCACACATCTTCTGCTGCCTTGAACATTACCTGGTATTTCCTTTTGCAATGAGCAGGGGGAGATAAAACTGCCCCTGACCTGGGATGGACTCAAGTTGGAGCATCTTTCCAGAGAAGTGGGAGAAAAGTCATGTCCAGGCTGGATAGCTGGAGGTGCAATGATGGGAGGTGACACGTGAGCACGTGCTGAGTATTTACGAAAAAGGAAAATAGAATCAAGAGAGCAAATCTGATGCTGAAAGCACTTTTCATTTTCCTTTCCACTGAGCCTTACTATTCCTCTCTGCTTCATCTCGGGGAAAAAGCTAAATTAACTACCAGCTCAGTTCCGAGAGACTGGATCCAAATGGATGAAGTATTAAGAAGATTGTTCTGTTCACAATAAAATCCAGGCAATGGTATTAAAGCAGCAGAGGGTTTGGTCTGGTTTTCACAGATTAGCTATGGCTGTCTCAAGGACTGCAAGCTCTAATTTCCCCCTTTTGCTCCAATATGACGTTTATAGAGCTGTCTGGATCGCTTGCAGTCATTGCAGACCAGACTGGGATGACCATCATCTAACCATGTGGAAGAGAGGAACACAGCTCTTGTTCTCCACCTTGTCCAAGCTTCCTGTCCCTTCTCACCCACACACAGACCAGCTGTTTCCAGCACACCCTCCCTGAGGGCTCTGCTGGGTTCCTGCACCCAGCTGCATCTTCTCAGCAAGCTCCACTGCCATCCAGCCCAGCTCCCCCTTCAGCACCCAAACCCCCTAGCACTGAGCCAGGAGCCTACTCCCCCAGCTGATAAAGAAGTAATATATTGTTCATTTTTGTCTGAATCGATCTGGCCATGCATTGTAATTTACTCTGCGATCGGGTACTCCTTAATGAGATTTATCAGCCTGCCAACCAGCCTTATCTTTAACAGTGCCCATTATCAGGATGTATTTCTCAGCCAAGGTTAGCAGCAGCAGCAGGAGCATCTCTGAACACCAGCTGCATGATAATAATCTGCAATAACGCCCAGGAGACGTGAAGGAGGCCCAGCAGAGCCCACATCCAGTCACCATGGACCCCACCCTCGTTGAAGCAGGTGTGGTGCAGGTGCAAGGTGTCCCTGGTGGCTGTTTCACACACCTTTGACACAGTAACTCTGACTCCTCAGGAGCCACTTGAACCCGCATGCAGAAGATTTCAAGTCTGCAGCAAAAATAATGCCTGCTAAGGGAAACCTGGCCAACTCTGCAGAAAACAAATACACTACTCTATGTGTTTTTCCAACAGAATGGAAGAAAATCCAAGAAAAGCTAAGTTTATCAGAGGAGTCTTATTTAACCAAAACCTTCTTTTTTTCATAGGCACTAGTGTTGACTAAAATATCCAGCCATACAACTAGTAATTTGCTGCATCTGATAAAAGCAGATTCAAGCTGTCTGATTGCTCTGTTTTAAATTGCAGAGAGCCCCAAGTGTCTATCAGACACTCATTTCCAAACCAGAAGAAAATCAGCATCTTGGGAAGCTTCAGCTTCCTTCCCCTAAGAGCTGCTGAGTCCCCTGCCCCTCACCCCAAAGCAGTCCAGCAGCAGCAACCTGGGTTTGAACCTCTTCCATGGTCACAAGGGATCATTTTCATAGCAGGCTGGGGAGCCATCAGTGGTATGGCTTGGAAGCTGAGGAGATCACAAACCAATTTCCTGCAGTACCTGCACATAAAGCTTTCCAAGCTTTAAAAATAGTTATATTTTTTTATATATTATCACAGGAGACATCCCTATGTTGGCAGAGACCAAAACCTCCACATGGAGGTGGCTGAGGGCACTCAGGGCTGTACTGCAAAGAGCCACCAAATCCCTCTTCCCATGGTCCTTCCTTGAAGAGCAGATGCACCACTGGAGGAGATATCTGTATCCATGAATTTTGCCCTGAAATGCATGTGTGCCTGGAGGACTGGATGCTTTGGTTTCTGTGGGCAGTGCTGCTTGACCACATTAAATGACTGCTGCTTCAAAAAAGCCCACGCACCCCGCTCCAGGCTTCAAGGCTGTGAGTCCTAATTCCAGCAGCAGAAATATTTTAATTAAATGAACTACCTTTATGGAATAAATCAAGTGATAAGCTTGAAAAATTAACTCCCATAATCTTTCATGCTGCTGTGCAGGTCAATTACACTAAAAGGCTGGGAAATGTTCTAGAAACATGAGTTGTTACAATAGAGATGGATGAGCCATTTAACTTCCCAAATTATACACAGCAGCATCTTTCCACACTCGTGCCTTGCACACCCTTTCCCATCCCCTCACCTGATGCCCCTGGCAGAGCTGGAGTGGCAGGGCCAGCACCTCCCACCTGCCTGGGGGACAGTTCCCAACCATCCTCCCCAGGAACACATCCCCTGTCCTCACCATCTGTCCCCATCTTGAGTGTTTCCTGACTCCTTACAGCCCACATTTTGGGGACTTGGATGAAGTCAGGAATCATGAGCTGCCTACAGAGAAATAATGTGTCTTGGTGGGGCCAAGTCAGTTTTCATCATCCTCAGAATTTATTTTAAACTTGAGATTCTTTTGAAAACCAACTTATTTTAACTTCAGCTTCTGTTAGGAATAGCTGACAGCCCCTCAGCTGACACGTGGTGATTTGATGGTGACCCTGACCTGGATGGATGCTCCCACCAGCAGTGCCCAGCCTCTGTGACGCCAGGAGGTAGGAACTGGCTACAGCTGCTGGGGTGGAAGAGCTGCAATTTTCCACCTCAGGAGTAAATGCAGCAAGAATGAAGCTGAGAAGCCAAAATGAAATGAAATGGTGAAGTTCACATAAAATGGCTGCTTTAAAAAGAATTTAGAAAATCATGAATCACATGTTTACTCAATTTAATATGATCTGTGAAGGCATTTCCTTCCCCAGCTGCCCTTTCTGCAGATAGACACATGCCTGTGGGACTTTGTGGCTCCTGAAGCCACAAGAGGATACACCTCACATAAACCCTTTAAGTAATTTAAGAAGCTCCACTTTGAGAGTAGTTCGGGCCCACTGCAGAAACCTGCTCCTCTAAAGGCTGGCAACTGACTTCCAGCCTGAAGAAGAACCCAGATTTGTTAAAAATACTTCTGCCTAGCTCTAGTTTTCTCCTCTTCTCCTCATGTCCTTTTTGCTCTCGGCAAACAGATGACTGTTGGTCATACTTAACAGTTCTGACTAAAGCGGGGAATTATGTAAAAAGGGGGATTTCACAGCTCCTTGGCAGACCGGAGTGCGGGTGTTTGTTCCCAGCAGCGGCTCCTGCTGCCGCAGCCCAGCCGAGCATCCAGAGCCTGCAGCCTGCCCTGCCTCGGACACAGCCCACACCTGCGGGGTCGTGGGCAAACCCACGTCCTCACACCCACATCCACACTTGGTGGGGTTATTCCCAAACCAAGCACCTCACTTCTTTGCCAAACTAGGGTTGCTTTTCTTTTTCTTTGGGAATATTTTGTCTCCGAGTCAAGCAAACCCCTCTGAAATCAATGCTTACTGCTTCAACAGGCTTGGGAACCAGGTGTTCTTTGAGCTCCAAACAATTAAAATATCCTAACCAAAAACAGAAACAAAAAACCAAAACCAAAACCAAAAAACAAAAAACAAAACAAAACAAAACACCAAAAAAAAACCAAACCAAAAACCAAAAAAACCCCAAAAAAACCCAAAAAACCCAAACCAAACAAAAAAAAAACTTACAACAAAACAAAACAAAAAAACCACCCAAAAACCCCCAAACAAACAAAAAAAACCAACCACAAAAAAAACCCAAAACCAAAACAACAACAACAACAACAACAAAAAACCCCAAACCAAAAAAACCCACCACAAAACAAAACAAAAAAAACCCCAAAACCAAAAAACACCGCCACACCCTAAAACAGCCCTTCATGTCAGAGCTCAGAGACTTCTACTTATCTCCCAGTCATGGCAGAAATAATGGCCAAAGGCTGCTAGCTGTGGCATGGGACAACACAAAGCATTCAGTGATCCCATCTGAAAAATCTCAAAACAGATCTCTAAAATTAAGAAATCCCTCTTATTGCTCCCAAAGGTGTCTCCAATCCCCCCAAGTCTTCCCTTTGTGTTCCAGTGTTTTGTTGTACTCTCTCTTCCAGTATCCCATGGTAGTGAAGTCTCTGGGCTAACTGTGCAAAACATCTTCTCCCCACCTCCCTTTCTTCTTGGTTTTGTGTTGTGAGAAACACACAAGCAGATGAAGGACTGTGCTCTGCCATGTGTTAGGACATGGAGTGATTCCCACCCTCTCCTGGTTTTTCACATTTTTGGTGCAAAGAGGCCCCCAGAAAATCTGCCTTTGAGGCTTTTCATCACTCCAGGGAGAAGGGTGGTGGAGGTGGTCCCCATATCTATTTCCTTACAGTAACTCCTTCACAAGAAAAGCACGGGAGAGGGCATCAAGGGATAAGAGCAGCAAGAAGGACTTGGGCCGTTCTCCAGAGACCTAAAAGTCTCCTAATGTAGGGTTTATTTCACTTCAACTATCCAAAATTTGGGCAGCCATTCTCAGCAAGTCTCTGCCCCAGGTGGGAGATGAGCATCTCCATGATGAGAAGCCAAATCCCTTGCAAGGCGTCACCACTCTTCCCATCAGCTTGGAGAGAGAAACCTGGAAGTGCTGCGGGGTGGAGGGGAGACAAACCCTCCCTGCCATTCCCAGAGGGCACAGCATGCCCAGCAGAGGGGCCCTGTGCTGAGCAGCCTGGGCAGAGCAGAGGCTCCCTGAGCTCAGCACCGCTCACCCGCAGCACGCTGCCTTATTTTAGCAGGCAGAGCAGATGGCAGTGGGAAGATGAGGAGGCAAAGCAGCAGTGAAGAGGACGCTTCAGAAATAAAGCCCCATGCTCTGTTGAGGGGGTCTGGTGCATTTTGATGGTTCTAGCCAGAATGAGCTTTGAGGCAGCTCAAAGGTTTGCTGGTGGGGGACCTACAGCCATGGAGAAGAAAGACAGGGAAAAGCCTGCCCTGGTTCCCAAATACTGCTTGGCACAGACAGGGATAACTGGCACTGGCTCAGCATGGCCTCAGTGAGGCAGAAACAGAATTGAAATAATCCTCAGCAAGGGAGGCAGAGCCCTTACAGAGGCTTCCAGCCCTGGTGAGAGGGTGCTTGGGCTCCACTGGCTCCTGGCATGGGGCTGGGGGAAGCTGGGACTGTTCCCTTCCCCAGTGTCACCACGGATTTCTGCACGGCTGAGCCTGAACATCTCTCCGGGCTGGATCTTCCCTGCCTGAACCATAGGGGATGCTCTGGGTTTTGCACCTCTCTGAGCCTCTGCAGAGCTGGTGGCCACGACAGCAGCACACAGGGACCGGTCCAGCACTGAGCTTGGACTGCAGGGTTATGCTGGGGAAGATGATTTACCCACACCTACCCTGTGCCACCTGCCAGCACAGCCCCCCTGTGCCCCACAGGATGAACCCCACAGCACGGCTGCTGGGATTCTCAGAGACAGCATCCACATGGGACAAGAGCTGTGACATCCCAGCTTCCTCCTGTCCCCTTCACCTGGTTCCACATCCACTGTGACCAGCAGGGTAAAGCACAGCAGTAACCACAGCCGTGTCCCCCAGATCCCTGTGCCACCACTTTGCTCTCCCACATGCAAAATACAACTACAGCAGCTGCACCTTTCAAATTGTTTCTCTTCCAAGAACCCCAGAAAGTTGTTTAAGTTGCAATGTATTACCTGGGGCTTTCTCATCAGATTTTTAATTAGCTGAAACGATTTGCTTGTTGGGGAATCGTTTCCAGGAGCTCCTAAAGAGCTTTAAAATCAGCTCTAGGAACAGTCTCAGAAGGGAAATGCACTTCAGCTGGGCAGAAAGTCCAGCATTGGGCTACACCTCTGCCCACCCTCACCCCAGCAAATGCCATTCTGCCACACAAAGAATTGAAGCAATTTTTGAGAAAAAGTTTGGTATTTCCTTCTGATGGTGCAGGAGGCTCCCCTGGCTGAGCTTCTCAAGCTGCTATTCTCAGGCTGGGGGCACATTTAATTCCTGGATTCCTGACATTACCCTCGCTGGGAATTCCAGCTCCCTGCTGCTTTCAGCACACCTGTGCATCAGGACTATAAACCAGCCACCATTCAGTTTGCAAACAACTATTTAACAACCCAAAAGGAGGATTTTTTTTTTCAAAGAGAAGGTGCCAGCATTCCTGTTAATGGGCTGCTTACTTATAACAGCTCATTTTGTGTACTGCCTGGAAGATCTCACTTCTCTAGGTGCCATTTCAAGCAACATATTTAGAAACTCTTGCCAAAGTACAAAGTAATAAATAATTTTGGATGTCCTTTTGCCAAGAGGGCAAGCACAGGAGCTCCTGCTCAGTTTCCTGAGGGTGTGGCTACGCTCCCTCTTTAAACTGTGTCCCATTTCTTATCCATTATCTTATGCCTGGCCAGGATTGCCTTTAAAATTTGGGGGATTTTAAATTAAAAATAATTGGGTGGCAGAGCAGCCACTTGCAGGTGGAGCCCCTTATCATCACCCCCAATGCTGGAAGTGATCAGTCCCAAGCAGATGCTGGCATTCCCTCTGGAAGATCATAGAATCCTAGGATAGTTTGGGTTGGAAGGGACATTCAGGATCACCTTGTTCCAACCCCCTGCCATGGACAGGGACACCTTCCACTAGACCAGGTCACTCCATGTCCCATCCAGACAATCTTGAACACTTCCAGGGATAGGGCATCCAGAGCTCTGGACAGCCTGTGCCAGGGCCTCACCATCCTCACAGCAGAGAAATTCAGTTTGCACTGGAGCAACCAATGTCCTTAGGAAGCAGGCAAGCCCCTGGAGACACCAGCCTCTGGCACTCTCCTTAGCTTTGTCAGTTTCTCAAGGGACATTTCCTAAAAACTCCCCATTTTTAGGGAATGATCACACATTTGATGGAGTCTTATCCCCTGGTGGCTTCCAAATATTGCCTATGCTTTCTAAAAAATGCAGAGTGAACACACAAGGGAAGGAAAAGCGGAAGCCCAAGCTCTGGAAAAGCCTTTCCCACTTGCTCAGAGGAGCAGGAAAGGGATAAAAATCGAAGAAGGAAAGGAGTGCAATCATTGCTGGATCAAGCATAAGCATCTCTGTTAATGCCCTGGCTTACAATTACAATCACTTAGGTTAATAATGGCACCTCCTGGCTAATCCCTCCTACGCTCCCAATTGTTGGAAAGGAGCTAGTTTACAGCCTTATGTGAAGAAAGAGACTATGGAAGCATTGGGGTTTTTAAGGAATCCTGTCTCACCACCAAGGAAGCTGCAGCTTCTGTCTGCCCAGTGGAGCAGCTGCTCTTGGGCACAAAAAAAATCGGGACACACAGGTAAACGAAGCAGTTTCAGATTAAATGACAGGGGCAGGGATGATGATCTGTGCTGAACGGATTGACTGAGGGCCAGGAAATGAACAGGGAGTGGAAAATGGAGGGACGGGTCATTCCCTCTTCTGCTCTGTGGAGAAAATGCAGATGGAGGAAGCCAGGGTTCACAAGGTGCTGTGATAAGGCTTTTAAGCAGGTAAGAGGCAGATGAACCCCCTAGAGGGGGTCAAAGTCCCTGTAAAGGTTTGGTGCCCAGCTCCTCCTCATGCCAGGATGTGGGTCCACAGAAGCCATGCAAGAATTTCCTCTGGGAGAATAGAAAATTAGTATAAATAAACCTATTTCTAGCATCTGGGCCTTTGCCACCCAGCACCTGCCCTGGGGTGCCACATGGGGACCCACCTTCTGCAAGGGTCTCACACCTCCAGAAGACAAACTGTGCCTGTGAAACATTTTCCTCTCAACTTACATAGCAAATGTCAACCAAAAAGGCATTCAATCATGTGTTTCCACTCAGTCCCTGACCCCTGTGACAGAAAAAATTATGGGAAAGCTGGCTGTGAGGTGGCCACAGGCCACACTAATAGCTCCACCACCGAGACTGAAAACCAGCCTGGGTAATGCAAGAATGAAACATTGCTCAAAATATCCATTCAGAGACCTTCCCAGGCTCAGAGCCTCGGTGTGCTTCAAAGAATGAGCGTGCTTTCATTTTCTATTTCACTTTGGTGTTTATTTTTGCTTCAGGCTGGTGCCATCCACCTTCCCCAGCTCATCAGCCCAGTAACCAGGCCAGGAGGAGGAGGAGGAAGGAGCAGCTCCTTAGTGCACCTCGCTGGTCCATTCAGCTTTCTGCCTTTTCACACACTGTGAGGTTTTGTGCTTTGAATGCAGAGGCTGAAGTGCTCCCAGTGCCTGCTCCTCACTGCTGCCCGGCAGGGGATGGCTGCACGCAGGGAATGCTGCACTGGAGCCTGGGTGAGTCCTGGGCACTGCAGCACTGCAGAGCCCCCATTTTCCCAGCAACATTAACTACAGAAGGCCTCCCTCTCCACCACAGAGGAAGGCTTTGTGGAGAGGAACAACAGGAGAAGAGAGTTTATGCTGCAAAGCAGGGAGACTTGTGGAGAGGGGTGATGGTGAGGGCCCAGCTCCCCATCCCACATCTCCTGGCAGTGCCACCTGATGGGACAAGCTTGTGTCCCTCCAGCAAAGCCCCACCAGCAACCTAATCATCTCTTTCCATGGTAGGGGATTGGAACTAGATGGGCTTTAAGATCCCTTCCCACCCAAACCATTCCGTGATCCTATGATTTAATGGAGGAAGAACAGGAACACTCTGCTGGCCACCTCCCGAGCAGTAATTTTTAACCAAACCAATAATGCCACTTCTTTCCATAGAAATCAATGTCATCTCTTACCCAGCAGCGTTTTATCAAACATACTCAGTGTACCCCCTTGAGGAGAGGGGATCTTAGTCCTTACCTGGCATGGCTCACCCCAGCACATGTGTAGTCAGGAGAACAGGGCATCCCAGCACACAGCAAAGGCTGAATCCTGAACTACGTGGCATGTGGAACACTATTAAACCAGGCTGAATCCCTGTATTGGTGGAGTTGTAGATACCATAAGCTGTCTTTCAGGTCCTGCTGATCCTTACAGGAGGACACAGCCTTCAATAGCACACACTGTGATAAAGGCTTGGACTTTTTTCAGCAGCACAGCACCAATGTCCTTACAATGCCCAAGCTGCCCAAGTGGGCTTGTCCTGCCCATGGACTTTACCAGCACAGCTTGGATACGGCAAGAAATGAATCGACATAAGAGTCTGGCCTGAGCTAGCAAAACCCAACCCAACAATCACATCCCATCATCAGCATTCCCACTGGATTCTTTCCCAGCATGGCCACACTCCTCACCGTTGGCAGCCCCTCTCCTTACTCTCATTTTGTTCCACAAACCTTTACAGATCCTGAAGTCTGTAGGATACAACTGCAAAATGCCACTGGGCTCAAGAGAAAAAACGATGGTGCTTTGGTAAGTGGATCAACGCCAGAAAACTCAGTCTGAGATGCTCCCATTGAAGCTGGAAAATTGAGCATCTCCACTGCAGCCCAATCCTAAAGCTGCCTCCTCCTCAGCCCACTCAGAAATCCACTGTTACAAAGCCAATTAAACGCTCGATTAAGTGTCCCAACATGTTCCCAAATAAAGCACTACCATGGCATGTTATTAAAAAAAATAGAAAGAAGAAAGATCCAGGTTGTATAATGGTTTGTGAGCCCATCAGGATAAGCTGTGGCTACTCCCAGGGGTGGAAATAGGAGCTGAACAGCCAAATCCTCTCGCCATCTCCCACTAAAAGAGCTGTTTCTTTGTCTGCCCATCACAGTGTTAGACCAAGATTGTGATTCAGATGGTCCCCCCATCCTCATCATCTGCTGCTGGTACCTGCTCAGGGGCCACCAGCCCCCATGGTGCTCCTCAGAGCACACTGCTCTGAAGGTTCCCCCCAACCCAAGCCCCCCACGCCCTTTGTAAGAGCAGTGCCTACCACCACCCCCACCAGCAGCTCCTGCTGTGGGCAAGGGAGAGGTCTAGGACACAGGAACCCACACATTCCACCAAGCAGCCTGGACTCAGGGGTCAGTGCTGCCATGTTCTACCAGACCCCTAGGAGCCATCTCATAAAGCTGACCATCACAGACATGATCCAAGTGTGATCCAGACCCCTCTGATCCAAGCACTTTGTCTCCCAGGGTAGAGATGGCAACAGCCTGCTGATGTTGGGTACCAGTCTCTGCACTGAGGAGTGATTCTGAGCTTCTTCAGACACTCATTGTTCAATGCAAGACACAGCAGGAGCAGCAATGAGTGTCCAGGCTGTCCCCATTCCCCTGAGAGCTTCATGCCTCCTCTGTACCATTGCCCTCCTCTTCCCCTACCTCCCTCCATCATCTCCTGCTCTTTGTTGCACCTGGCACAGCGTTAGGAGGATGACACAGGAATCCCCTGACTTTTCCCCCAGCTGTGTGACTGAGTGAGGTGTCCACTGAGGTCTGCAGCAGCTCCCTGTGAGGGTGACTCATCTGGGGGGCCAAGAGGACATCTCTGGGTTGGTGCTGCAGTGGACATCAGTGATACTGCCCAAAGCAGCAGAGAGGCACAAGGCTCCTTGAGGCACAGAGCTCCAGGGCTGCCCCACCAGAGTGGCTGCTGGGTCTGACTTGAATAGCAAAGGCAGAAAACCCTGTGCTAGAACCAGGTGACCTGAATTTTGTGAATAAACTGGGTATTTTTTTTGCTCTCCAGTGCATATATATACATGAAACCCTTTTTGAAATCTATAAAACACTACGGCAGCTTTAGCTTGTCCTGCTTCCTCTCTGTGCTTCCAGTTTGCCTATTTTTGCTGCCTTCAACCTTTCATGTGCACAACAGTAACTCTTTTCAAAGCTTCTCAAGGTCAAGAACACCCCTAACAAGGTGCATTAGGGCAGTTATTGATCTTCTCTCAGCCTTTCCCGGAGCTGTTCCAAACTGTGAAACCTCAGTCGGGTGATGGAAAGTTACTCAGGCCCTTCCCATGTTGGTGAATTTTAATATTCATGGCACCCAACTGGTTGAGAATATCCAATGCCCTTGCAGTGACAGCCCTGGATGTCTGTGCCCATGTCCCTGCTGCAAGGTCACTGTCCCTGTCTGTCTGCTCAAGGATGGCTTGAGTGACTTTCTGAAGGATGACTCTGTGGAAGTTGCACAGAGAGAATACCATCATCCCTGAGAAGCAGATCTGCAATACCTACCAAAATCAGCATTTGCTGGGAAAAGCTGTCAAAGCTTAGCTAGGGAGAAGAGCTGCCATGAAGACCTATTCATGTTATATGGGCAAAAAGCATTTCCCCAAATTTTTCCCTGTCACTTTCTAGGAAACACCATGATCAATACCAAATGGATGAAGTTTCACCACCAATTAAAGCAGAACCTGCAGTGAGGTGGTGGCTCCAAGAGCTCTTACAGACTATTGAGAAGGACATCTGCAGTGGAGGCTCAGGTATCACATCTGTCCTGCTGCCACCTCACCTCCAGCACCATGGGCTGGCCCAGAAGCAATACTGACCTCTCCAAAGCCAAAGTGCTCCCTGTTGTAAGCCCAAATCTTTTGAGTGCCTGAGCCACAGTGAGCACTCAGGCTCTGATCTTGATATAGCCACTCACTTCACAGCAAGACAGCTCTGGAGACACCTTGGCACTGCTGGCCCTAGCAGCTTGCTAGCCCAGGAGCACAGTAATACAACAGGCAGTGGCTCCAAGTCCTAGGGCACAGCAAATGTGCTCTGGAAAACCAGCCTGGCATCGGGGAAGCATCATTCACTTCAAATATATCTTCATTTAGAAGGCAGAAACCCTCTATTTTGCTCAGCCACTTCCACCCCTGTCAAAATATTGTTTGGTTTTATGAAGCATTGAAAAGAATCTGCAGTATCAGAAATCTCAATCAGCAGGGTCAACATACAGCTGACATCTGTCCCTTAATAATATAATTGCAGCTAAAACAAGAAAGGAACCTGGAGCTCTGGGCTTTTGTACTGATTAAAGAAAGGAACAGCAATTCTTAAGATAATTTTAAAGTGGTCTGAAGCTGAGAGCAGGCAAAATGAGGCAAACCCCAGCGTGTGGAGCAGTCCCATAAGTTCCGAAAACACAAACAGCAGAAGACAAGAGCCAGCACCTGACACAACGTTAACATCTAATGGGGTTCTGCAGAAAATCCAGCAGTGAGGTCTGGCACAGAAACATGGATTACATGAGCAGGCCACCCACAGATGCTGCTCATCACCCCTGAAGTGGGACCCCACTCTTAATTCAGACTTGTCTGCAAGGTTACAATGACCCCAGCCCCGTGTCTGCAGGAGGAGCTGTTAGGGAGCCCAGCAGCAGGAACCAGCTTAATTACAGCAGGTTCAGCAGCACAGAAAACTCCTGAGTCACAGCGAGCTGTTAATTACCAGCCCTTAACTGGATTTAAGGGCTCAGGCCAGCAAAACCGCCTTCCTCTCTCGTGCTGCCCTACTATGCAGAGCTCTCAGTTTGACTTAAGTTTATGTGACTGACCCAAATATTCATACCCTCGGGGCTGGGGTATTGTTTAAAATCATGATTTCTGCACAAAAATCTAGGAGAAACCCAGCAACTGCTGTACCTTGTGGCCTGCATCTCTGGCTACCTCTTTCTCCTGCAGAAAACTCCAGGGTCCAACCTCCTGCCCACCTTTCAAGAGGGGCACTTTGCTCTTCCTCTTGTCCCTAGAAAGGGGATTGGACCATCCCAACACCCCTCCCTGAGCTCCAGGGACACTGCCAAGCTGTCATTGCAGGACACTCGACTTAGGGAAAACATCCTCAAAAGGGTGACTGACAACAGCTGCTCCCTGCTCCATCAGGAGCTGCAGAGCACATCCCTGCTGCCCTTTGAGCCTGGTAGGAACAGGACAATAACAGGACCTGGATTCCTATGGAAAAATGATGCCTGAAAACTTTAAGCCCCTGTCCCTGCTTGTCACCCACCCTCCCCGTCACCCTATGAAGGCAGGTGGCTCTTTGGGAAGCATTTCTGATCATCTCATGAAGGACATTGGGCTTTCTGAGATGGAGAGCGGCTGGATCCCCAGCACAGACACCTGTGCTCCAGAGGGCAGGAGTCAGATTCTTCTTAAGGCTCATATATCCTGCTTTTCTGCATTGGAAGGAGGGGGAAATGGCCCCAGACGCCAGACCGGGGCTGGGATTTCCACCCCAGGACAGTGCTGAGCTGGAGGCTCTCTTAACCCCGCTAATCCTCTTTGCCTAGGAGCTAATTACATTCCCAGCGAGAGCAGGGACCCTTGGGGAGGGGGGCAGGGAGGCACGGCACACCGGGAGCTGGACACAGGCTCCTGGCTGCCGCCCCCCGGCACCGAGGGCAGCTGAGGCAGGAGCCCGACGCTCCTCCCGTTCTCTTCTCAGCTCTCCTCTGAAACCTATGCGCCGGCACCAAAATAATTCTGGCACAAAACCCTTCCTCGGCTCTCCTTCTCTGACCCATCCTCCGGCTGCCAGCAGCGACACCCTGTTCTGCACAAAGGCTGATCTCACGGAGCTTTTTTCATCTCACTGAAGTCCCTTTTCCCAGGCATTCCTCCCTCTAGCCGAGCGCAGGAACTGCCGCGGCTGCTTCTGCAAGTAGGGGAGATCAGCCCCATCCTCAGCATCGGCATCTCGAACCTGAGCAGTGCAGCATCCCACCCTGGGGAGCTGTTCTGCTCAGGGACCAATTTTATCCAGCAGGAGCTCTTGGATCGTGATGAAAAGAGAATTAAGGGGATTTCCAGACAGTATTTGATACAGTGATTCAAAAGCTCTTGGCAAGAAATCCATCTGAACTGGCTGGTTTGCACCTGGCTGCAGGTACAAGGGGAGCAAGCAGAAGGGGAACATGCCTCATGAAAGGCTCCAGCAAACGCTGTTCCTGCATCCTGTGATACCACACCCAGGATAAACACAGAATCCCAGATCTGAAGGGACCTTAAAGCTCATCTCGTTCTACCCCACTTCCACGCGCAGGGACAACGTCCACTGGACCAGGTTACTCAAAGCCCCATCCAACCTGGCCTTGAGCACTTCCACAGATGGGAAGTCCACAGATGGGAAGTCCACAGCTTCTCTGGGAAGCCTGTTCCTGTGTCTCACCAATATATGACAGGCATATATTGTATTATATATGCATATAATGCATGTAATAAGGAACCTAACAGCATGACATGGTGAGATCAGACAGGGCAATGCAGCAGTACCACCGATGAAAACACAAGTGTTATTATAAAAAAGATGTTTTTTACAATGCATGGGGAAATCTAGGGAAAACAAAAAGCAGTTTTAGGATCTGAACGGGGTAGGGTGAGTATCACAAATCAGTAAGAGGACCCTCCTGAGGATCAGGTGCCTGTTGGAGGTCATAGCCTGGCACCTGGGAATCATCAGTGTTCTGCAGTGAAACTTGTCACTGCTCTTGTTTCAGGCTGGTTAATAAGGCAAAGGGGCATCCTGCCATGTTTATTTAGTAACACAACATGCATAGTCCATTTGTTCTTTAACACAAAACCCCTGGAGTCAATTGGGGTCAACTGGGGTTACTGGGAGAACATAATGCAAGCACAAGGGCAATCACAGTGAGCCAACTCTTGCCAGATCACTTGTTCCCTCAGCAGACTCTGCCATAAACAGGAGAGATTTCCTATGTCCCCAGTGAAACAATCCAGCACTTGGTCTTCCTGCAGCAGAAACCTCCTCCCTTCCTGCATGGCATCGGGCTGAGGCTGTAGGGAATTTGGGAGAGTCCCAAACTGTCAGCTCTGGCTTGAGAACATCTCATGGTACTGCTCCCAGAATGCAGCTCCTGGAGGAGGTGTGAGGGGGTGGCAGGAAGCTCCAGGCACCTATACTCCTGGTATGTCACATAAACAACTTATTTAAACCTGTGTAATGTGTATTATGGCAAGCATGCAGAGGAAGTGGAAGTCAGGCACGCTTTTGGGACTCCTCTGCTGGTCACCCACAGATTCCAGAGCCATGGGCCACCACACCCTTCTCCTGGGATGTATTGCCAAAATGCCACCCTTATCCCTAAACTCTTCACATGCCCTACGCTTCCAGTCCTCATCAGCACCTTCTGATCATGCCCACCAAGACCCAAAGCCAGAGGAAAGCCAGCCTTGCTGGCAGATCTTGTGGAAACTCAGGGCTCAGAGGCACGACCCAGCTTCTCATGAGTGGGATACTCTTGGAGCATCCTTCACCTGCATAAGCATCAGTCTATAGCACTGCAAGGACAATAAGAGAAGCACAAGTTACCCTTTTCATGGAGTGGCTCAGCACCTATGCAGCTCAGCCAGTGAGTTCACAGAAAACCAGCACTTTTAGCATCTTCTTCTCTTTTGGTAGGTTTGAGTGCACTTGGCTGAACAGACTGCTGGGGAGGAGGCAGCTCCTTGGATACCTCCCCAGGCAGCTGCAGAGGGTGGGAGGGGACGGCAGGGACACAGAGCCTCTGACTCCATCTTTAGATCAGGAGTGGGATAGGAATGAAAATACCATGGGTATAATAATACATCTTCCCAGGGAAATCAGAAGTTTTAGGGGGTTGCAAATAGGGGCAACAGCCTTCCTGCTTTCTGGAAGTAACAATACAATTTTTTTTGCAGGAAACACATGGTTTCAGCACTATTTTCCTGCAAAATTCCATCCTTCCTCTAAAAACCAGGCCACTGTGGGCCATGCCTTCTTTCCTCCCTGTGACTGATGCTTTTTGGGGCCAGGTGAAGCCTTGCCCAGGCTCCAGGGGTATGTACAGAGCATGCTGCCCATCTCACCCACAGTTCATGCTCCTCTGCACTTACCAGACTCGGGATCAAATCCCTCATTAGTTTTCACACAACTTCCAAGGGCAGCTTATAGCCAAGGTCCTAATTCATCAAGCAATTAATGGATCAAGCCTCACTACTTCAAAGAGTGAGTTCTGGTATTTGCATGAACCTCAGGGCTTGGGACAAGCCCATGTGAGCTGCAGGCAAAAAGGAGATCAGACCACAGAGCAATTTTCCCAGAAGATCAAGCAAACCTAAAGCCCCACCACGTTAACAGACCTTGCAATGCTTTCCTTTCCTTTCCTCAGAAAGTTTTTGTTAAAAACATCCACAGCACAAGTTCAGCATTTCTTCCTCAACTCTTATAAAAATAAATCTCATAAACCAATCCAACCATGCAGAGCTGGACAAAGGTTCAGTGTAAAGGGAAACAAAACCCATGACGGTACAATGCCTGAGTAAGACCTTGCTGTGGGTTCTTCACTCTGTGTGAAGGCTCATAGATGTTGCAGGGATCTGCAACAAGCTGCAGCAAGAAACACTAAGAGGAGCACACATGCCAGGGTGGGTTTGCCCAAGGGGGTCTGAAGGCATTTGCTCAAGAGCTGAGGGAACCCAGGCAGAGTCCAGACTTCAAAATCTGAAATTTAATCCCAAGTGTCAGCTAGTGACCCTGGAGACAAAGGCTGAGGAGAGCTCACCTTTCCTTGGTACATGCAGAGATCACCATGTTACTGGCTACAACCCAACCCCAAATGAATTCGCTAATTAATTAATTAGCAGCCGGGTGCCAGCGATCTTTAAAGCCTTTTCACCAAGCCAGGAGCTTTCTGAAGCCTGGGAACACATTGCTGCCCAGGGGCATGCCAACACAGCCCTACCCAAAGAACAAACACTTGGAGAGCTTTCCTCACTCAACCCCCGGGGCAGGGTGGAAGCAGTGGTGGGAGCAACAGCAGGAGCAGAGCACTGGCACTGAAGACAGAATTGTGTACCCTGAGATGGCCCTTTGGGGGGTTTGCACCTCCACAGACACTCTGGGACAGCATCTCCTCCACTGCCAACGTGACCACAAGTGGTGGCAGCAGCAGCAGCTTCAGGAAGAACAGAAAATTACCGGGTGTAATTGAAACTGCAGGGAGGAGCTAGGGACATAAAATGTAATTATCTGCTGTGGAATGGAGCCAAGATTAGCAGTCGTACTTCTGGTCATTTCAAGTTCCCATTAACTTCTCCCTGTGCTGATGTTATCAATTCTGTGTCTTAACTGTCTGTGAGAGGCAGCACTTCCAGGAGCAAGCCCTGGGCCTCCTCTGGTCAGGGTCTCAAATCACTGTACAGGAGGGGGTGAAGGGCCTGGAAGATGTCCCTCCCTAGCTTCCTAGGTGGAAGGGGTAGGAGGATACTCCAGCTGAACCAGTTGCACCACTCTCCTCTGTAGGCACCAGTGGCTAGAATTGGCTAAGGTGCTTTTTTGGTGCTTGGGAAGATGATCTGTGTGGGTATCACAACAATTCAGAGACATTCTCAACTATAACAGGTAATATGGGGTGGATTTCAGACCATCTCAGCCTCTGTTCTCTTCTCCTTGCACTCCATCTCAGCAGGCTGCAGAATGCACACCCAATTCACATCCAAACAACACTGGGCATCCCCACATCCACCCCATGCTCAGACCATTCCATTGTCCTGCACCTAGGCTCCTCCTCTTGCTGGGGCCCTGCACTTTCTTCCCCTGTATCATCTTCCTTGCAGTCTCACCACTCCAGAATGCAGGAGCTGCAGAACATCCCTCATTAGCCTCATCTCCAGTCTGGCCAAGGCCTTCATCCACACCAGGAGGAGGAGGATGCTAGTTGGTGACTGGCACTTGTATGACTTGGACAACTTTGGGGAGCAGCGGGTACTGATGGGGGTGCCCTTAACAACAGCCACGCCTTGCTCTGCTCCTTGCATGAAACCAGCATGAAATCAGTGTACACACACGAAATCCATATCTTTGTCAAGAGGTGGAGGACCATGGACTCCATCCCTGCAGCTTGCCCCAGGAGGAACTTGGCTTCAGCAGTTTCTTAAAGGCTTTTTTATAGACCTTTGGAAGCGAGCACCCCACCTTTTCTCCATTTTAAGCAAAGAGAGAGCACGCACCCCTGGATCAGAAGACGCCCGCCCCCGCCAGCCCGCTTACCTCCACGAGGTGAGGCGTGGGGTTGAAGCCACACATGTTGCAGACCTGCTGGTGGCAGGTTGTGCAGGTGTTGTAGTTGGGGGGCTCAGTGGAGCCCACATTGATCTCCGCCTTGCAGAGGGGGCACGAGACCCTTGCTTTCGGCACTTCCTTTGGCTTGACGCCCTGCTCCGGTTTGCCCGGCTTCGCAGCCGCTGCGGCACCAGCCCGGCCCTGTGCCCCTGGGGCTTTGGGACCAGCCTCTTTGCTGGCATCGCTGAAGACAATTTTTGGAGGCACTTTGCCAGGAGACGGCTGGCTCGGAGCGGGGGCCTCTGGCTGGACAGACATGAGCGTGCTGGCCTGGGTCAGGAGGGATGCCCCGAAGCCGAAGAGCTTCCCTGTGAGCCCCTCCTGGGGCTGCTCCGGTGCTCCAGCCCCGGGGGCCGGGCCAGCAGGCTTCGCCCCCACATCTCCCGGCGTCTTCCTCTGCTCAGAGGGGGAAGGCTTGGCTTGCTGATGCTGCGGGGAGGACCTGGCCTGGTGCTGCGGGGAGGACCTGGCCTGATGCTGTGGGGAGGACCTGGCCGCCTCCTGAGGTTTTGGCTGTCCTTGGCCATGCGGTTCCCTCTGCGGCGTTGCGGGCTGAGGTTTGGGTTGCTCTTGTGGCTGGGGGCGGGGGGCTGGCGGGGTCTTATCTGCAGCCGGGGGTTGCGGGTGCTTGGCTGGGGACTGGGAGGGGGACGGCGAAGGGGAGTGCAGCTGCTGCTGGCTCTTGGAGCGAGGAGCGGTGGTCATGTCCATCCCCAGAGCCCGCTGCATCTGGCAGTTCAAGCACAGCCATTCCTTCACCTGTGAGACAAGGAGAGGACGTGGGCAGTGAGTGATGGGCAGGTACAGCTGCCTGCAGGCAGCCCCAGCACACCCTTACCTCCCCCCCAAACAGACCCCACATAGCCACAGGAACCAGCCGTCAGCCCCTGAAAAACATTTTGGTACCATGTTCCTCACTAGCAGTACCTCGCAGTCAGGGCAAGCAGCCCCCATCTGTCACAGGTACCCACGGCACAGCACGCCAGCATGAACGCCAGCTTTAATTAGCCTTGGTCTGCTTCCAAGGCTTCTGCTGTGAAGTGACTGCTTGCCATGAGGCTCTGCCTCTCCTGAGGGAAGAGGGGCCTTTCCGAGGGCTCATAGCTCCACCAACTCCTCAAAGCCCATTTTTGCCCTGCTTAGTGACCAGAGATACCAAAGAGAATAGCCAAGGCCAAATGAGGAAACACCACTGTGCCATGCTCAGCGCTTCCCTGGCGCTAGCAGAGATGGATTTTCTGCAATCAGTGCAGTGGTTGTGATATTCCACCTCAAAATCTGGCTCTGGAATGCTGTAAGGGAGTGCAAAGAGTGCTGCTCCTTGCACAATGCATCTGCACTTCCAGGAAGGAAAGTGCAGGCTGGGGAGCAAAGGGTTAATTTTCACTCTCACCACGATGAACTTTTGCATGCAAATGAAAAATAGAACAGTTCCCTGGCTAAGTGGTGATAAACGAAAGACTTTCCCCACGAGAGATGTTCCCTGTGACACACTAATGTCTAAATTAAGTTAATTAAAGAGGCTGTAGAGCCTTTCCATATGAGGAATCACCAGGATGCTCAGCAGCTCCACAAGTATTAATATACAGCACAGTCAGCAGGACAGCCAGGTCTGCCTGCAAAAGACTTCTCCAAGACAAGCAACTAAGGTGGCAAAATGGACCAGAACATTCCCAAAAACCGGAGCAGCGCCCAGGACAAGCAGACACAGAGCCTGGCAGGGCAGCAGCTCTCTGGGGGCTGCACATCCCACAAGCCTGCACCCACTGCACGAGCTGTGGACTGTGCTGCCTTTCATCCTGGAAGCCACCTCTTCATTCCAGTGTTACGGATCACCTCTAAGGCTCAGCTTAATCCCTGCTGCAGAGACATTAATCACCTTGCACAGTCCCACAGCTCCCGGTCTGCTTGGCCTTTTGGTCCTACGGTTGGAGGCACGGGTGATTCAGAACCTGGCCACAGGGTTTTTCCCCCTACACTCCAACCACACAACAGGCACATTTCAACCTTTTTCTGCTCACAGGAGCTGCCTGCAGAGATGCAGTTGGGTGTTATTGTAGGTCTCATGATGGGACGTGATGGCAGCCCTGAGAGGTGAGGCAGATAAGCCCTAAACCCCTCCTTACAAGTCCCCTCCCCAGCCTTCAAATAATAAACTTTTAAAACAGAGGAGATTCAGATCAGCAAGGAAAGATGGGTTCAGATTCATGGGGGGTAGATGAAATCCCCACCTGCCCAGCGCGCCCCCGCCCCTCTCCGCCCAGCACCTGCCGGGTGCCAAGGCCTGGCACTGCCTCCAGCAAAGCTCTACCCATCACCTTACAAGCCTGGCTGCACATCAGCTCTGTGCTTTTCCCAGACTTCCCTGTACTTGCTGAGCTCCCACGCCACTTTCTACACCAGCCTCCGCTCGAATCCTTCACTTGGAGCTGAGGGAAAACAGCCTCAATTTTGCCCAGCAATTTTGCGCTCATTGTTGTTTCTCCAAGCTGTTCCAAAGGAGCCCCATTATATTTAGTTCCTGAAAATAGTACTTTAGTTTTTATAATTTCTTAGGGTCTTGGCGTCTGTCTTCTGACATCCAGATTTTCTTGCGTTATTTTTTGCTTTCACACCCCTGGAATTTCTTCCCACAGTTCTATTTCAAGAGAGTGTCTACCAAAATCCCATCAGCTTTGCCCACCATCCCCATCAGCTCAAATTAAGGGAGAACCAAGTCTTTCTATTCAGGTTCTTGTTCCCAGGATGCAAGAAATTCAAATCTTCCCTCTCTACATAATCTCCTTACCCGCACTTTAAGACCCTTAGTGAGCTGGAAACTGGGGGAAGAGGAGATCCAGTCCCTCCCTGTGCCCCACTCTGCCCTTGCCTGAGGTTCCTCCAGGAAAACCCGGGCAGTGGGAGGCACTGTGCCTGGGTCCCAGGGCCACAGGAGCTGTGTAGGGCTCATGGACAAGCCCACCAGGACCTCCCTCAGCTCAGGGCTGAAGAACAACGGGATCATTGTAACTTTCTCACTTTTTACAATGAACCTACAACCCAGACAGGAAAAAGCCAGGGGGTGTTTTAGATGGGATAGGAGCATCCAATTGCCCTTGGTGACTTGGTGAGGAACTGCTGAGGAACGTCTGTCCTGGGGAACAGGAGAAAGCTGCAGGAAATACAGTGGGCCATGAGCTCCCAGAGCAAGCATTTGAAATGTAAATTGAGTTGGGATTATCACAAATTGCCTGGCCGGCCTCCACTGATGAAACCGATGACACACCGTGTGGGTTACGCAGATCAAAGACAACTTAAAGGATGCTGCAGGGAAGATAGCAAAGAGGAAGGGCTGAGTTGTCTTGCCAAAGATCCTTCCCCCAAGGAGGAGAAAGGAGAAGGGAAAAGCCTGGGTGATAAAGAAATAGTAGAAAAAAAATCATTATTTTCATACTCTTTTCCCCTATTTCTCTCTACTGTTTTCTGAGCATCTTCCCCCTGCATGATGAATCTGCAAACTAGAAGAGAAGCATTTAGAGGATGGTGATGCAAGTCAATGAAATAATCCCGTCCCATCTATTTTTGTGTCCTGTTTGCCCAGTTCTTTACCAAATCAAAAGTTTCAGGGGTTGGATTTACACCCAGACTCTTCCTAGAAAGGACAGGAGCCCATCACTGGGTAAGGATGGAGAAGCTGCTAATGAGACAGATATGATGGACATGCTGTAATCACTGTCCTGGAACATTTGGGAACAAGCAGGATAACACTCGTTATGAGGATGAAGCATTTCCATCCTATTAGCAATCGAGAAGAACATTCAACAACATCTACCAGCACCAGAAGATATTTAAATTTGGCAGAACTGAATAATTTTGCATCCAAGAGCTCTAAGAGAACTAAGAAAACTGCTGTATGCTGATGTTCATTTTTTAAAAGGAAATTTTAGGAGGCTGGAAGAGTCTTCTGCTTGAAGAAGGCAAAGGTATGGCCTGAAGGGGGACAGGGAGACTGACATCTGCCCAAGGCAGAAAGACAGTGCAGAGAACTGAAGGACACACAAATATGCCCATCAACATGGCTTTAGGAAAAATAGGTCACAGCAAAGCAAACCTGATTTTATTCTCTGCACATCTGATATTAGTAATGCACAGAAGCAATATCCTTGATGTCCAAAAGGTGTTTTGACCTAGTATTGTATGACATGCTGACAAAAATAAAAAGTGCTACAGAATATGAATAGTGAGTGTGCTAAATGGATTTCACACTGGTTACCTGGTTGAGCTGGGGGCAAGGAGAATTCTCCACTGCCAAGGTATCATCATCTCACTATGGGCAGCACCACTCACACACACTGGATTTTGGTAAAACCACAGAATCAGAATGGTTTTGCTTGGAAGGGACCTTAAAGATCCACCTTGTTCCAGCCTCCCATATCTTAAATATCGGTGAAGATGAGTCTCTACTGCCTAGCAAACCTGTGCTCAGTCCATGCAGGAAGCCTGGAGCTGGAAGGAGGAGTGAGGAGGTGGCTCAGCCTCCTCTTCCAGCACCAAGGGACTCCTTCCACAGCCCTCCATGATTCCACACTGACATTTTAAGGAGATTAGTAAAACACTGTGGGAGATACAGACTGGATCTGTAAGAGTGATTCTAGGGACGCAGAAAATGTCTGAAATGAGAGAATTGAAGAGGTTGGTCTTTTTCGTTTATCAAAGAGAAGATTAAGAAGTGACTTGATTACGATATAGCAGCACATTCAGTGGAAACAGTATCAGGTACTAAAAGGTTGTTAATTAGGCAGAAAAAGGCATAAAAAGAACTAATGACTGGAAGTAGAAGCCAAATATATTAAGCCTCACTTTTAACAGCAGATGTTTCTAACCATTGAAGCAAATTATACACATGCAGAAGACTGCATGTTGGGCTCAGCGGAAGACTCAGGGAGGCAAAGCTTGCAGGCCTTTCATCTGTAGGGTATTTTATGCCTGTTTTGATCTCACAAGCTTTGATAACTTGAACCATCCCATCTGTATGGACATTTGGAATGTTTGTATCTGATACCTGACCTGCCCCAGCCTGCACACGGTGCCCAACACACACAAGACCACCAGCCTTACCTTTCCCACCACAGAGCCCTCCAACATCCCAGAGTATTCCTCAAAACCCCTTCCAAATCTCATTATTCCCCAATGCATGGGTAGGTCAGCAAGTGGCTGTGCTTGCTGGGTCACAGCTGCCAGATGTGCCTCCTCCCTCAATGCTGTTCCGTGAGCACCGACCATTTGCAAATCCCATTAGGAATGAAAACTTCCCAATCAGCGTTTTCTTTAAAAAAATTGCAGCAGGAATATCCACAGCATGTTCTGGCTCTGCCCAGTGCAGATTTAAACACTGATAAGAATTATAAATGGAATATATACACAAACACACATATAAAATTACTAGGTGGGCTAGATTGTGACCCTCTGCAGAGCAGGTACATAAGGGGGACCAAGATGCATCCCTGAGCACTGTGGTTTCCAAACCATCTAGAAAAAAACCAAGAAAAGCACACATTTAAAAAGGATCTGAAATGATAGACACAGCTTGAGCCTACAAGGCTTCTGCAGTTATTCTAACACCACCTATTTTAGGAGACTATGTGAAAATAGCCCATCCACAGTATTTGTTACCAGATGTGAGGGACTGCTGGTTATGTGCAGGTTGTTTTGTTCCCCTGAGATAAGACAATACAGCTCTAAAAGTATCTCAAGTATAGAGTGTAACCTTTGCAGTGGGCAGAAGTTTTAAAATGAGCACTGTAAGCAGAAAAACATCGTAATTGAACATCCAAGATATTTTCACGCCAAAATTCAGGATTATAATAAAGAGTAATTCTGTCTTTGCTGAGGGTTGGTTATTTTGGACCATTTGGAGGTCACCCAGGATGTTATCCTGCTATAGAAGAATAATAAAACCAAAAAGGAGAGACCATATTTAGATTACATATTTATGACTTTGGAGACTTGAGATGGAAGGGTTCCTCACCAGCTCTACCCATTTAGACCTCGCTGCAGCCAAAGCCATTGACCTTGCTAGCTACACAGCCACGTGTCAGAGGAGGCCACTGGGCTCAGTCCATCTGACCTGTTTTAAACAATTACTTTAGGCTGGGAAGAACAGCTATCAAGTCATCTTGAGTCCAGCATGATCAATCCCACCCATAGGTGGCCATTTTAGACAAGAGAGAGAAAAGCAGCTTTGTTCTGCAGAAGATACAACCCACAGCCAGCCTTTGGCATGAGACAAGATATACAATGAGCTGAAAAAACAGAAACCAAGTTCATGGGAATTCCAGAACAGAAAAGGAATGTGGGTTTTTTGTGAATTGACAGAAACGTGTGTGTTTATTAATTCTACAAAACTGGAAATCCTGCAAAAAAACCCCAACTGTGTTTGGGAAGAGCACGACAGGGCGCCTCCAGCAGCAGCTCTTCAAATCCAAGAGCCCCAAGGGGGCCCCTTCCCCAGAGACCCCCAGATGAAGCCACCCTCCAGCAGATGCACCCCAAGGCCACAGTCACAGCTCCCTCTGCCTTTTGCAGGCACCAGTATGAGAATAAAAAAAAACCCCGGCTGGAATTGGGTAATGAAGGTACTGTGTTAATCAGGCTAACAGAGAGGCTTAACAGCAGGATTGCTGACTGGATGGAGACAGGTTTCATTCATGGCTGCTACTGGCTTATCCTGGAGGAACACTGCAACAGCCTGGCCTCTCCTGAGAGCTGCCAGTGCCCTGCCTGAGAGTGTCCTTATGTGTCTTCAGCTCAGCAGCTCAGCCTGCACATGAAGAACTGTTGTCTCACAAAATCAGCCAGTGGGCGAAATGTCCCTCCCATCTGTGCCTCCCGGATCCACTCCTGAGGAGCTCTCTGGGGGGCACGTCTCGTGTTTTACATTGTCACACTAAAATCTGCCAAAGCCACATCCATACTCTGCAATTAAACAATATCCTGATCCAAGGGAAGAGGCAATGCTAGAAGGCAGCCCTTGGCTAGAGAACAGAGGGAACAGCAAGTTGTGGGGAGCTGGGATACTGCTGGGAAGGCAGGAGGTAGCAATGGCTGCAGGACAGCAGGGAAAGCTCAGCAAATCCTGGAGGAGCTGCTGATGCACGGAAAACACGAAAAGTACCACGTGGATCAGGTTTCCTACACTGTCCCGGTATGCAAACTCCAATGTACACCTTTTTCTGAAGTTCTGGGTTTGTTTTATAGCAGAACTGAACTGTCTCCAGAAGTATTTGAAGCAAAGGTTGGATGGGGCCCTGAGCAATCTTATCTAGTGGAAGGTGTCCCTGCCCATGGCAGGGGGTAGCAACGAGGTATCTTGAAGGTCCCTTCCAACCCAAACCATTCCATGATCCTGTTGCTGAGTTCTACAGCAGCACAGGGACAGTTTGCCACGGAGCTTGTGTGTGGAGGGTAGGAAAAGCAGCCCTGGTTGTTTGGATCCGTGCACAGCCTACATGCAAATGCAAAGAGGAGCCTGCAAAGCATCCCGTGGAGGCTGTGATGTGGTGTATCAGCCGGAGTCCGAGCTGAGGGGGACAGATAACACCAGGAGGTGGAGTCTCCCGAGGTGCCCTGGGAGGACCATGAGCAGCCCAGGGTGCAGGAGAGCTTTGTGTGCCCGGGGCCAGGCTGCATGTCAAGACACCACCAGAATTCACGCCTGCATCCAGGTGGAGAGGAGGCGGATGCAAACATGCAGGCAGCGTGGGCTGAAGCTTCCTGGTCCAAATCTAAAGCAGTTTGAGGAGAATCCAGGGCTCCAGAGCAAATGTGCAATTAGGACTGTTTCAGCACTTAATTGACAGGGGAATTGGTCACTGAGGTACCGAGTCACTTGTGAAAAAGGCCACCTTATGCTCATCTTTATCTTCAAACATCTCAATATAAATAAAATCTAGTCCTTGGCACTCCTGCCCAGAAGGGGAAGCCACCGGAGCCGTCAGTAATCATCCTGCTAATGCTTGCCAGAAAATAATCAACTTGCTCGCTTGTTGGCGAGTGAGAGGAACCAACCCCCAAACTCATCTCCGTCTCTGCAAATAACAGATGGGAAACTGCGTTCGTCCAGAGAATCGAGCTGCGAAATAAGACAGTGCCATTTCATCCTATGAGTCACTTCTCAACCAGTTTCCTTTCTCTGGTTAGCACTCCCTGAACCAACCCCAGGCTACCTGAGCACGTCTCCTCTCCCCAAAGGGCATCAGGAGGCACTGACCCCCACGAGGCTCTGCAGTTTCAAAGACGACCTCCAGCTCCTGCACCCTTGCTGCTCGGTCCATCTTTCCCTGCACCATGCAACCACGGGCACAGGGATGAAGCGAACGATCAAAGGAAATAACTGCATGCCCAACAGCTTTGCAACTAACCTCGATCCGCCGGCACAGGCAGGACGGTGCTCCCCGGCAACATCCCCCATGGCTAGCTCCTCAGGAAGTGAGAGCATCCCCTCCACTGCTTGCCCTTGCTGGCAGAGAGGAGCAGATGGGCAGAGGAAACCTCTCCAGCGCCAGACCCAGCGCTGCTCCTCTGCTCCCCCCCGGAGTGCGGGTCCCCCGCCAAACAAGGCGCTGCCTTAGCTAAGCAAGCCGGCAGTGCCGCCGCCCGAGGCAAAGGGACAAGTCCTTCCAGTTCATTAGGGAAGGTTTCTTGTGCGATTTGCTGCCTCACTAGCTCCTGTTTAGACAGCCTTTGTTCCCCGTCCGCAGGAGCGCATGAAAGGTTTGGACGTCCGTACGTGCTGGGAGGGTGCTGCTCCCCGGGCCGGGAGCAGGGCACGGAGCTCACCCTGGGCTTCAGCCTCCCCAGCTCTGCACGCCGAGATGCTCTAAGAGCAGCCCCGGGCCCCTCTCGCTCCGTAATGCGGGACTTCCACGGGAGCCCTCTGGGCCAAGGGAAGCCTAATGGCTTTCTTTGCCTTTTTCTGCTGCTGCTCCCGTGCCCTGCCGCCAGCCGAAGGACGGGCGTCCTGAGTAACAGGAGCCTCCGGTGCTGCTCACTCATTGTCTCCTGCAGAACTAAAATAGCAGCCTGGGAGGGAGCAGAGGAGCTCAAAACTTTCCATTCCCTGGTACCTCCTGCCCAAAGAAGAATACGTGAGGCTGCGGGGCTCCTCGGGGTGTCATGTGCAGCAGCAATGCAATTCACAGCTGTAATGCTATAAAGAGCACAGGCTGCTCCCAGTAAATAGACTTGTAACACATTAATTTAAAAGCAGCCCAGTTTCCTGTTAGTAACACAGAATAAAATCCATTTACTGCATGGCTCGCATTTATTCAGCTCTGAGTGGTCCCTGGTGTAGCCTTGCTCATGAGCTTCCAGCTCCTTTGGGAACCCTCCTGGACAGCTACAGCAATGGGAGATAATGGCTGTAGCTCAGGGACTAAACTAAACATTCTTGAATATTCAAAAGGTCCTTTCACCTCCAAACTTTGCATTATCTTGGCAGCATCAACATCAGAGTATAGCACAGCAGTGATGAGGGCAGAGAGGAGCGTGATCCTCTGACCCACGTGTCTAGGATGGAAACTTTTAAATACTATAAGCAATTCTGGTGTGGCATAAACAGCCCAAAGTGTTTTCACAGACAGGGTTGCAGACCTGATGTTATGGCCTCACACTTTTTCCAGACTGAAGGAGCCAAGTTAAGTCTAATTTCTCCTGGGCTAGTGTGTATTTACGAGTGAAGCCACTGGAATGAAAAACTTGTGTGAATGAACACATCATAGTGGATCAGTGCATCAAAGCAGAGTGTATCTTCTGCCTTTCTTTTTTTCTTGTTGTTGTTATTCTGGATTAAATATGTAACAAATGTTCTTGCAGAATTTAGGGCCTGAAGATAGACGAGCCACTGCACAATCTTTTTACATACCTAAACAGACTTAATTGCTCAATTATTCCAGATAAACACGATAAGTTGCCTGTCATGAATAATTTATAATCCAGCTAGCCACACAATCTGTGAAAAACAAATCTATGGCTGCAGCAAAAGAAATGCAAGCAGATGCCATGATCCCAAGACACCCTGCTGGGTATTAAACGTTGGCCAAAGGAGCAGTAGGCTGGCCAGAGCAGGTTTGATCTTCCACAAAACCCTTTGGGCAGTCCAGACCTTCATTTGGGTTATTGCGTTGTTGAAAGAATGCAATTACTGACAAATAAAATAGGCATGAAGTATGGGTGTGCACCTTGGAGGAGAGAGGCACAGGACACGCCACCCTCCTGTTGGTGGTCTGGACACAGCTGGGTGTCCCATTCAGCCCTTCCTGGGAGCTGGCTGTACTGGCTTCCCCAGGAATTGCATCAGATGATGGTGATGGGCTGAAGAGCTGCAGTGAGGCACAGCAGGATGCAGTGCTGGAGGATGGATGCCCACAGGACCTGCCTCAAGGGACAACACTCAGGTTGCTGGGGAGGAGGCAAGGGAAGGAACATTGCCAGGGGGAGGAAAGGACCCATCCAGCCAGAACTTACCATGCTTGGATAGGAGAGACTGGAGAAAGCAACCTGGAAGGAGTCCAGAAGGAGGGTTAATCCTAAACCCATGACAAAGCCATCCCAGGCAGCTCCTTTCCCACAGCAGAGGGGAAAGGAACCAGGCAGAGGGGCAGGTACCAGCTCCTGGCTCCAGTGACCCCAGACAAATGTAAGAGGCTTTCCCACGGCGCTCAGGGCCCTGCCACAAACCTTGTGCCTCTTCATGACTCTGAGAAGCAGAGGAGAGGCACTGGGTAGATTTCCTCCAGCCTGGGCACCCTTTCCCAGAAATAGCTTATCCAGTCACCAGCCACCAATTTTAAATAAATCACAATAGGTTTTTTTGTGTTGGAATTCCTATCCCCATCCAAATAAACCTGGATATCCAAATATACCTCGCATAACAATGTAAGTCATCATCTACTAAATAAAATTTACACAAGAATCTGCAAACAATTACAATTTTTATAGCTATTATTTAGCCTTGAAGAAGGGGCTACTTCACTGCCAGCCAGTCTACAAGAGCAATCACCCTGTCATTAAAAAAAAACCAATTTATTTGCAAAGCAAGATTAAAATTGGTCATTCAAATCATGATTTGATGAGAGCTGGAGTTGTTCAGCCTCGAAAGAGAAGGCTCTAGGGAGCCCTTAGAGCCCCTTCTAGTACCTGAAGGGGCTACAAGAGAGCTTGAGAGGGACCTTTTACAAGGACATGGAGTGACAGAAAAATAGGGAACAGCTTCACACTGACGAGAGGGCAGGAATAGAGAGGATATTGGGAAGAAATTAATTATTGTAAGGGTGGTGAAGCACCAAAACAGGATGCCTGGGGAAGCTGTGAACTGCCCATCCCTGGATGTGTTCAAAGCCAGGTTGGATGGAGCTTGGAGTAACCTGGTTTAGTGGAAGGAACTGGAATGAGATGAGCTTTAGGGTCTCTTCCAACCCAAACCATTCTGGGATTCTGGTCTATGACATATTGCTTGCTGAGCTGAAGTCATCATTGCCATGGAGATCTAAACCCAATACACCAGAAAGGTGAATAAACTCTCAATGAAAAAGAATCCTGCTACTTGAAAGGTTGTCTTTGCTGTCACAACCCAAGCCAAAATTTGAAGTGACCCTGTTTGGGAGCTTTCTGCAACCTTCCTGAATGGGGGCCCAGAGGATTACCATGGAGTAACCTGCTTAGGACCCCTTAGCAGAACTGAAAACCCTGGGCAAGCTTACAACAAAAGCTAGTTTAATTCAGCTCAAATAAAGGGTCAAGTCCTCAACTTGCAAGACTGGAAACTGCTACAAAAGATAAAAACGTTCCCATAGAAATCAGTCAGGTAAAAAAATCAAAAATATTGCAGAAGCAAATGCCCTTCTAGGGCTTCTTAGCTTTCCTTTGAAAGATCCCCGATAAGCAGCACACAGGCAGTGCCAGCTGCAGTGCTCCACGTCCATCCAGACATCAAGAAAACTACAGAGGAGCAAACTGCACAGCTGAAGCTGATTTCATCCTGCTTTGATTTGCTCTAATGCCAATCAGAAACCACTTCTGAAGAGAAGACAATAAATCTTGCCCCGGCTGCAAAGCCAGGTGACTCGTGTGTAATGACCAGCCACAGGACTGACTCTGATCACCTAGAGGGCATTTTTTGGCAGGTGAGATAGCAGCAGTGATCACAGCTCCCTTCACTTTTGGGGGATTGAGCCGGAGAGATCTTGCCTCTGATTTTCAAGTATCATGCATCACAATATCCAGCTGAACAGTGGGAGCTATGCTGACTGCAAGCAATCAGCCCCAAACTGCCTCAAACCGGGCGGAGAAGGCACGGATTGGCCACCAAGGGGGAAGCAGCAGGAGGGAAGAACATTTGATATCCAAATAAACACCACCTTCCCATAAGCTTTTATCTGCCCACAGCCTTGTCTGTTGGCGTGGGCTGACTCCTGGCACACTGCAGAGAAAGAAAAGGAGGAGCAGGTCTGAGGCACGGGATGCAGCAGGCGCTGGGCTGCGGCGCAGCACGCGGTCCGTGGGGATGCTGCTCTTTGGGGCAGTGACCTGCTCCCACAGGGAGAGGGTCTTGCCATGCCAAGATCTTTGCTTCCCTGTAGGATGCAGGCTGGATGGCACTGGACAAGCGCCTGCAGCTGGAAGACATGGGAAAAGGCATTGGATGGAGAAGAAGGGTGGCCAAAATCATTAGGAAGGGCACTGCAGCTTTCAGTTTTTACTGTAAGAGTGACATCGCCCGATTTTGGCTCTTGTTTGGGTGCCATAGCTTGGAGATCCCTCAGTGCAGTGGAGCTCTTCAGAGCCCTCCAAATGACACGTCCTTCAAAACCATCAGATCGTGAGAATTTTTTTGGGCAGAACTGCAAAAACTTTACAGCCAGGATCTGTATAAAAAGCATTATTATTCCAACATGTCCCCCTGGTCTCAAGAGGGATTTAGCACCTGGAATTAGTTATGGAAAATAGTATTTCAGAAGTTGCTGGACTTTTTTTCTTCCTAATTCAATAAAGCAATAATAATTGTCTGCTGAGAGCAAGTAGCGGGATCCCAGAAGCAGCTCCATGACAGATGGCAGCAGCAGCATGTCTGTTTGGGGATAGTTCTCAAAGCACTCTCCAATTTGAAAACCACAGTCATATCAGCTGGAAAATTAATATGGCAGGTCACAACATAAGGTAGAGTATGTAAAAATAAATTTCAGGGCATTATCTGGCCTGGCCCAGCATCTCCATGCTGACTTGGTACTCCAAGAAAAACCAGGATTTATGTCCCAATTTGCCAAAGGTCCCTTGAGCAGGTTGCTGAGGACTAGATGACAGCACCATGCATGGATACAAGGGCTCACTTTAACTAGGCTTCACCTTTTGGGATGGATCCCAGCACTGCTGGTCTTGCACTAACATACTATGCTTCATCAAATACTGAGGGTATTTGCTTTTCTCAAAGCTTGAAAAGTTTTGCAATACATAGAGTATGTGGGCAAAACAGAGGCAGGTGAGCCCACGGATAGGCCTCTCCTATAATAAGTATGCTCATTATTTCAGAGGAATCCAGAAATACAGGTAATTCAACCCTTTCTCAGGTCCCCAAAGTAATTTCAACACAGACCACTCATTTTTAGTCATATCTCTCCACTAGTCTCCTCCTAGTATTTTATCTAGTGGGCATCATACTGAAAATAGAGGTTCTCAGGAGGAAAGGGCAGCAAGCAGTGCTTTCCAGGAGATCAGGACAGACATGGGATGTCTTGTGGGAAGGAAGGACAACATGGTATACCTAAGAGAACAGGAGGGGGTGAACAAAACCAGTGAGCAGCTCAGAGCCATGACAAAGCTGTTTTCGGAGGAACCTTATACTCAAGGAGTCACAGGGACATGGCCTTTACAGCTTCTAGGATATTCTGCAATTAGAGGGAAAAACCCCCCAAAACTAAAACCCCAAGGGGAGCTCCCACTCCTAGGTCTAAGCCCAGCAGTGCCCCAATCCATCACACCCAGCTGGTTGCTGCCCTACGCGTGCAGCCCTACACGTCTGCGTCCTTAGCAGGTTTTTAATGGGGAACACTTGCTGATCCTGCGATTCCTGCAAAGCTGAGCTACAAGCAGTGACAAGCTCATTTGCTCTTTGGGGACAGGGCTTCAAATAGCTGCTGGCTCGTGGCAATTAAAACGGGCAGAGCACTGCCACCGACTCCGCCAGCCTGCGCTGTGACTGATGCAAGCGCCGGCTGGAGCGCTCTGATAAGGATGTTGGATGATTCAGAATAATCTTGGCTTTGCTGAACAGATGAGCCCCAGAGTTTGTGCTTCTGTTTCCGTCTAATGGGAATGCTGTGTCGTGCTCATCGGAAAGGGGAGAGGACGGCTGGAGGTGGGAGGGCACCAGAACTTCCTCTCCACAAGGCTGACGGGCACATCTCTGCTGCCTGCCACTCAGGTCTCTCCCTTCCACAGAGGTTTCCAGCTTGAGGGTCTGGCCAGTCTGCTCCCTGTTGGAGAAGATGAAGTAGCTAGGCCCTGCAGAGATGATTTATTAGTAAAAGATTCTAAGAGTATGAAACCTACAAGAGGAATGGGATTGAAAGCAAAATTTGAACTGTAAGATGCTGGGCAAGAAGAAGGTGATTAGACTAGCTGAAAAGACTTGGCTGGATGAGTCAGTGACACCCTTGCCAGGACAAAAGGATGAATAAAGGGTTGGACCTTCTCAGGTATCAGGGATAAGGTGGTTTTTCAGGATTTTGGTATGTAGAGTAGTATTGTAATGTTGTAGTTCCCATAGGCTATATGTAGATTCTGTAGGTTTTGTATCTTGAGGTGATTGGTTGATGCTCATTAGAATATTCACGATAGAAAAGGTTAAAATGAAATGTAAGAAGAAAATCTCTCTCTTGCTCTGCTGGAACCCTGTCCCCTTAGACTTATAGACTCTTCCCCAGTTAGGCTGCCTTCCCATGACCAATAAACCACGTGTCCCAAAAAGTATCCTGGTCTTCAGATCATCTCTCTCATCGGACACCCCCAGCGTGTTTTCTAATAGCACCCCTCGGCTTGGACATAGCAAGGGGGTGGGCAGAGGAGCTGGGGAGGGAACAAAAAGTCAATGTTAAAACTTCTCATCCTGAAGGTTCTTTGCAAGGCTGCTGCACAAACAGCTGGGCTTGATTAGGACACAGGAGATGGGCATCAAAGTGGGCAGGGCAGGGAGCAAGAGAGGAAGGGGAGGAACACACTTGTTCAGTCTTCAAAAATAACTTTAGCTGGCACAGGGCCATGTTACATACACGCCTTAAACTCCTTCTGACAAACCTTTAATCTCACCAGGCTGCTACATAGTCTGCTCCCATTCCATTAAGATCACATCTTGCTCCCTGGATTTCCAGGGCCATTCCAACAATTTGGCTTTGATTTACTCAGAGCAGAAAGCCATGCCATCGGCACAACCTATTTACAACATAAACTGACTTCAGAATGGAAACATCCTCCCTTTGGCTGTCCTTGATCAAAAGGTTTGCAGCTGAGATAAAACTCCATTTCAATCAGAGTTAAAATAATCGGTTTTCATAGTCCATCAGCACATACCCCTCAGATCTGGGCTGTCCAAGAGCACAGCTGCATATCATGTGAGCTGGGTATGGCAGGAAGGTGAGGTCTGGGAGCAAGGCTTGAATTCAGATGGTGAGAAACACCTCTGCAGGCATGAACTGCTGTTCCACAAACACGTCACTGCATTCACAGGGCTGCTTTCAGACATCTCTGAGGCTTTTCAGTCCATCACACTATGTAAATCCCTTTTTAGCATCTAAACGTGACCATAGCCAAGAGACAGACAAGCGACAGGGTCAGGAATAAGCAAGTTGGTTTATTGTGGTGGGAGCCCACACAGCTCTACAAATAGCACTGGTCATCAGCTAAATTCAGGTTACAAGAGACACTGACAAGATGTCACCACCTCTGTCTTTAAGGACCAGGCAGACCTTGCATGTCACTACTGTTCAAGGTGGGAAGAGCCATGCCACAGCATCTTTGCTGCACCCCTTGCTGCACCAGAGATGCAGCCCCTGGGACAGTCCCGTAAGGGTGGGTGCAGAGTGTGTGCTAACGTGGAGTGTCTGACACCCTCCACTGCAACCACCCTGCAAGCTCTCTGCAGCTTGTAGAAAGCCCGTAAATAGGAATGAATTCAGCTGGGATTAACTCAATCCCCATCAAAGCACTGAAAGCTCTTGAAGTTTCCTCCTAAGCGCTCCCCGAGGCAGCGCAGCGTTCCGGCAGCAAACACACATCGCAAACCGGAGCGCACAGGCGAGGGCTGTGCAGCCCTGTGCAGCTGCATGCTGCGTGTGCACTGAGGGACACACTCAAACACCGAGCCATTTCACACACTCGACCGATAGGAAAACCTGGAGCAGCACCCGTGTGAGCAAAATATCCCCATCCATCATCACGGGCTGTAAGGGATCTTTATCATGCCCGGGGATGCTCAGGGGGAGGGAAGTAAAGCAAGCAGCCTCCACAACAGAGCTCTCAAAAACACAGGGAGCCTCTCACTCGGTACCCTGCTCCACTATGGAGAGATTGACAGCCGCTTCCGATCCTCAGCTGGCTTTTCTCTTTAATGATAAAGTGATCTGGGAGTTGAGAGCCAGAGGAGAACCTTGTCTCATCCAAGCAAACAGCTTGTTATAACTTAATGGACCGAGGGAAGGAGGGCGCAGGGTGGCGGCGGCTCAGCCCGTGCGGCTCCTGGGCTCGGCGTTCAGCGAGCGGCAGAAAAGGAGGCCACTTCCCATCCCTCGGGAGGACTCCTCTTCACTTGCAGTTGTTTTAATTACCCCGCAGCATCGCCCCAGCCTGCGGCAAGCCACGCTCTCCCCGTGCCCTCCGAACAATTTCACCGCAGCCCCACCTGTGTCACCGCAGAGGACCCACCCTGAGCAACACCAGCCCCCTCAGTCACCAGCAAGCGTTTAGCCAAGATCTTTCTTGACATTTTCTGCCAGCGAATTTTGCATTATTTGAATCATCCACGCAGAGCGCAGCAAAAGGCGGCACATTGGGAGAAACAGCCAGAATTACTCATGAGCTTTTTCTTTTCGTGGGCTCTGACTTAAATTGTGATCTGTCAAACAGATGAGTCGCATGTCACCGTGGATGGCTGGGAGAAGCTCCTGCTCAGGCTGCAGCAGGGGCCAGAAAGGCAAATAAGCCACTTCTAAGTAGAAAGGCTCAGCAAGAGCAAGTGTGCTACTCTCCAGCTTCAGAGGAGTTGTTTCATTCAGTGTTAATCACCCCATTAAAAAAATTCAAGTCCACCAAGGGATAACAGACACATCCTTCACTGCAACGCTGCAGATACAGGATGGAACAAACACCTGGTGTAGGGATAAAGAGATTAAGAGGTGAAGGGCAACTGTGAGGAAGGGCTCATGACAAATATACATACACCTACAACCTGTTGGTTCAGGGTGATAAATCCCATGTTCCTATCAATATTTTCTCACCATTAAAAAATCCACAGAATATTCACTGCAGCCACAAAGAGCAGATTTTTACTGCCCGGCTCACAGGGCTCCCTTGAGGAGAGCTGCAGGGCAGAAAGCACCGGTCCCACCCGCCCATGGGGCAGATGCTGACCTCAGACACTGGGATGGAGCAGCCCTGTGGCACAGGATGAGGCCAAGCATCCCTGCCCAGGCAGCTGCAGCCCAAATTGCTGCATCCTTAGGAGGAGGTAGCAGTCATGCCAAGCCCCAGCTCCTGCAAACAGCATCACCCGCTGCACGTGCGGCTCACTGCTGGCTGAAGCTATGCTAAAAACAAAGAAAAAACTGGAATAAAACACACATCTCACTCCTATTGCACAGCATGAGCCAATGGAAAATTTCTCCCAGATCTGCAACGTAATGCTAATGACAGATTTATTTTTACAGCTATATGGTGAAGGGGGATGATCTCAAAAGACAAATAATTCTAAAATGGGCAACTTGACTCAGCAACACAGGGGTCTGGCTGAATATAGGGTACAACCTACCACGTACACACACAAAAAGCTGTCTAACACCACAGCAGAACAAAAACACTGCTTGCCCAAGGGTGTCCAGGGGTTCGATCTGATCACAGGAGGAAAAAACACACCTCTGAACTTGCTGAAAGGTGCACACAAGGAAGGACAACTGCTGACAGAGCCAGCCACACCTCCCCAGCTACCCACAGACACCACAAGCATGACACCAGTATGAAATGCCCCATGGGATGCCAGACCACAGAAACATTTATTTTTCAGACTCAGCATCCATTCCTTAAAATGAGAGGGAACCTCTAAACAGAGCCTTGTGTTTATCCATGAGCACAATAGTACAGATGCAGGACATGCAGGAGATGCAGGACCACACACGTGCCAATGGCTGGGGCAGGAGGTGCTTCATGGCCAGGAAAACAAACACTTGTTGAGGTCCCAGGGGCAGGAGAAAACCTTGTTGGCTTTGCCTTGTTCAGCAGGAGAACAGACTGTGTAAAGGTAATATCACTGTCACAGCTTATCCTTTGCCATCCCTTCCCTTGTAAAGAGCTACATCCAACATGGAGCTGACACAACCAGAGGAAACTTAGAAAGTTAGGAAATGTCATGCCAGCATGGCCCCATGGCTTCTGTGGAGAGGTGAAGAACACTTTGGTTGCTTGAAACGGCAGGGAGAAACAAGGGAGATCAAATTCCTCACAAAACTCATGTTTAATTATCTATCAGCAAGTAGATCCCTGTTTTCATCCAGTACTTCAGTGCTTAGCCCTGGGTAAAAGCACTGATGCCAACAGGGATTCTACCCACACTTGAACAACATTAGAGACCTGTAAATGTTTGGATGCTGAATGAATGACAGGCAGGAGAGGAGATGGATGAAAGGAAGAGATGGGGATTCACTGCCATTAATAACAGCCATTGATTTAATGTAGGACTGATAACCCCCCCAGCATGGTAAGCACAGCCCTTGGCTGGCAGGGTTTCTGAACCAGTGGTCATTAGTCAAGCCAAAGCCTCCTGCAGGGTAAATAAGTTGGATTGGGCCCCTGACTCACAAATATGCTGGGTTTTACTAAAAATTGGACACCAACATGGTGCAATGTGTAAAATCAGGACAGTGAACCAAATGAGAAATGGGGTCCTTTGAAAGCAGTGTATGAACAGCTTCACAATTTCAATATTTGAGTTTTTTTCAGTCATTTGCTAAATTACTGAGGTGATGCTGTGGGCAGGCACCACTCTTGACAGTACAGCCAGGTTGGAAAAGGCTTTGGACCACAGACATTCCTCCAGTGCCAGCGAGTCCCATTCCTGCCACCAGAGATGCTCTGCATTGTGTCACCCCTTCAGCTTCCCTGAACAACTTCTTTTTTTCACTTTACCCGAATTTTCATATACTACTGAGCAAAAAACCATCTGCTGTGAGGTTATGACAGGATAAACACAGCCCTACACAATGCTCACATTATTTCAGTCTCATCTCCTCAGCTGATGCTCTGTTTTCTGTTAATACAATTTAAACATTTACCTAAAAACTTTAAATTATTTTTGAGGCTACCTCCTCTTGCTACAGATAACTCAAGAGCCACTGAGAATTTTCTTCTCCTGTCAAACAACCCTGACCACTGTTGGGAAACCAACCAGCAAGTTTTTAATCCTCCTTGAGACTTTCTACGTTTCGCTTGCTGAAGGTCCGTGATCAAAGGTTTATGATGAGCTTACATGGCACAGAGCACGCAGGGAACAGATTTGCTCTCAAGTATTTTCAGTATTTCACAATTCATTATATTCATAGCATACAAAGTACAAAGACCCTCTTCAATCTCCCTAAGTGAAGCTAAGAACGTGGGACAGAACTGAAGTTTAACAACTATAAAGTCATAAATACAGCCACCAATACAGCAAATAAAATCAAAATGGCTCGGGGACAAAAGCAGGGCCTTTAAAAAGAAAGTAATTTGGTAAAGAACACACATGTGTAAACATGTTCCTTTTATTCAGGGCAGTGCATCTGAATACTTAGGAAACTGCCTTTAATAAACACTACTTCAAACTGAAAAAAGCACAACAGAAATAAATGTAAGGCAGACAAGTAAGGTTTCTTATAATCCCAAGTGGTTCCAAGCAGATCTATTAGGCAGCCAGCATTTTGAGTTTCATTTCAGCTCTAACTAAAGCACACATTTTAATGCTGTGCTGCTGCTCTTGATTAAAATCAAACTCAAGTTCCTCGTGTTTTTGGTTTAGCGCTTAGGATGGTGAGAAAACAAATTAAAAGAAACCCAACAAATTTTAAGAGAAGAACTGAAGAGGAAAATAATGTATCAAATTAGCAATGTGCAGCGGCACTTCAAAACCCCAGAGATGCAGAAAGGATGCCTGCAGGTTACTCCTTATGATACCAAACAGAGCAAATCCAATCAGATGAACATGCTGCTGGATCAGTCAGGCAAAAGCCACAGGAGCGGCAGAACAAAGTGAAAGATGTATAAAAAGAGGATTTTCTAAACCTATTGTACTGGTTTGAAACTGAGCTGTTCCCTCCGGAGGAGATGACAGCATCACTGGTATGGTCCTGCAGAACAAGCTGTCCAAAAAAAACCCCTCAGAGACAACACAGAGGGGAAGTAGAAAAAAAGTTTTAATGAGAAATTAAAGATCATACTAGAATGCGAAAGCTGCAATGTTGCACTTAAAACAACACATCTCCATTCAAAAACCTATTTCCTGCACAGGACTGTAAACAAGCTGCTGGAGTTTAGCACGTTATTTCAAAAAACTCGTTCTCTTTAATGGTGCCACCATTGCTCCCTGCTTGATAATCCCCTTTCCTTGCTTAAAATAACTGTCTATGGCAAGAGCACTGGCCTTCAGGAATAAGTGAATGAACAAGGAAAGCAGCCCACCAGCACACGACCAAATTGAAAGCTATGACAGCAGCTATTTCGGGGCAGAGAGATGAACAGAGGGAACAATATAATTATCTACATGTAAAATATGAGTGACACCAGCAGCAGACAGGAACTTCTGTTTGCCCAGTCTTGTGAGACAAGAATGAGCTGCTGCTCAAAGGAACAAACAGACAGTGAAATAAAAACCCAAAAAGAGATTTTGTTTTTCTCAGCAAGCGATCAAGATGCCACCGAGGCTGATTGCTTTGTCAGCAGAGAAATTCATGACTTGCTTTTAAAATAAAATGGCCATCCAGCCACACAAAAAGGAGTAAAATAACAGCCAAAGAAAAATAGGATTTCAAAGGGAATTACGTGCTTCTGAGCAGAAGGTACCACCAAAGTACAAAGTGAGGGGGTTTCATTAGGCAGTGCAGTTAATCCTCCTCTGAAAAATCTGCTCTTGGAGTTTTAAGTGGCAAGATAGGGCTTGATGGACTACAGCTCACACACTAAATCTATTATTTTCTTTAAATATATATATTACAAAAAACTCTTTTATACTGTGGATATATATACAAGTAAAAGACTAAGGAAAACAAAGTGTTTATGTAAGATATATACCCAAGCTCTCAAAACAGTTTGAGAGATCATTATGCCAAACCAGCCCTGCAGCTCCCACCTCACCATGCCAGTGGTTTCTGGCAGTTCCACAGACTGCACAGGAGGGGAGGTACCAAGCAAAATACAATTTTGGTATTCTTGAGTTTGATTTTCTCAGAAAGTGTGGTGTTTTTGATGATTTAATCCTGCTAGAGAGCCTTGAAAGCAGAAAGAGATCAAAAATTCATATCAACTGCAGCACAAAGTGGCAGTATCAATTATACACATGAAAGTATATTCATAAGGAAATGCAAACAGAAAATACAACACCTCATGAGCAATGCTGTGCAGCTGCCCTGCAGCACCTGCTGGGTTGGAGGGACCAGACTGGGCAGATGTTTTCCCTGCCAGGGGAGGCAGTGGAGCAGCTGGGCCCAGCACATCCACCCTTGGAAGCTTCCAGGAGCCAATGGGGTACAGCCTGAAGATCCCTTCCCTGCTTGCTGTTTTGAGCAGAGGTTGAAACAGGTAACCTCCAGAGATCCTTCCCAACCCAGCTGCCACCACCAAGACAGAGAGCACCTTCCCAGCTGCCTCCATTACCCCCCAGTAACAGCATCAGGATGCTTCAGGCACCGGTTTGTGTGACTCTGGAACAGCAGCACAAGGAATGATGTTGAGGAAAATGAGTCACACTTCCAACAAGGCAGCAACCACTGCTGCTCCCCCAGCCAGCCCATCACACAGGCTGCCAACACGAGCTGCAAACACTTCCCTTGGACAACTGTTTTCATCCCTCAGCTCCTACAACGACCTACTTACAAGTCATAAGGTTGCTTGTTCCTGAAATGCATATTAAACTCAGGACAGACAAAAAAACCAACATCTTTTTCCATTTCAGGTCCATTTTTTTTTGATTTGATGTTTAAAAATGCTCCACAGTCAAACGCATTTCTGAGGGCACAGAGACCTAGAGATGCCAAGAGTGAAATGGCCTAGAGCTGCTAAGCAAAGTCTCTGTGCACACACACATTTTAACATTGGTGTCTGCAAGAGAGACTTGGGGTAGAGCCCACTGTGGGTAAGCTCTTGGAGCAAAGCAGAAGAGATGAGACCAGAAACTGAGAAATTGTTGCATTTTATTTTGTTATCTCCTTGTTAACTGCTACTATTCAGAGTAACTGGACAACTTTTAAGGCAATGCTTGGACACCAAATTAATGTTTGTCAAATCTAATTAAACATGAAACTTCTAAGCAAAACAGAAAAGTGGCCCATGGCATTTCTTTGCAGGAGCCTGAATTTCCACCTCGGGGCCCTTTATTTAAAGATCTGAGACCTTATTCAGACCTTTGCAGGGGTAAATACCTGTGAAGTAATATCAGGAACCAGCTAATTATGCATCATTATAGCAGGGCTATCTCCATCATGGGGCAAGACTATTTGCAAGGGCAGGTAGTGACAGGACAGGGGGAAATGGGTTCAAATTCAAAGAGGGTATGTTTAGACTAGATAAAAGGAAAAAATTCTTTACCATGAGTGTAGTGAGGGACTGGAAGTGGTTGCCCAGGGAAGTTATGGATGTCACATCCCTGGAAGTGTTCAGCGCCAGGCTGGATGGAGCTTGGAGCAACCTGGTCTAGTGGAAGGTGGAAGTGGAACCCATGGCAGGAGGTTGGAACTGGGTGATCTTCAAGGTCCCTTCCAACCCAAACCATTCCATAACTCTGTAATTCCTTCCATCAGGAAAAAGGACTGGAAGGCAGGAGTTCATCAAACAACGATGTTTAGACACCACTGTGTCCAGCATCAGGAGCAAGCACTGCATGCTTACCACAAAATGGCTAGTGGAAGTACATCCTGGGCATCCAGGGGGCTTCAGTGCCTAAATCCTGTCTTATCAAGCACTGGAGTGGCACAGTCACTTTCCAAAGTGTGGCTTTAAATTTCTGTTTTAAGCTTAAGATTAGAAACTCCTGTGGTTTGGCTCTTAACAGCTGCAAAAACCATTCAATCACTTCCCACCCTGTGTGGAGATCTGTGACCTGAGAGATTGGCACAGCGAGCCCCTCACCTCAGCCAGCCCCAGCACCCACCTCCGGCACCGCTGCCGGATCCGCCCCAGCACCCTGAGCATCCATCTGACACATCCCACGGAGCGCTCATCCCCCAGCACTGCTGTGTGTGCACGATTCCTGGCACCTCCCTCCCGCCGCTGAGCCTGTGAGGCTGCCTGGAACCCACCAGAACCTGCTGTGAGTCAGGGTCTGAGACACCCAACACCTCAGTGGCCAGCAGCCCCTCTGCTCCCCTCCCTGCTGTCAGGTCTTTTGACTCCAGGACAATTTGGAGCATAAAGACTTCAGCTAAGTGTTTTGGTGTCTCAACAACAGAGACTGACCCCTGGTAATCTACCAATCCCCTTCAACTAACTGATCTCTCCATCTCATCAAAGCTCACATTATCACAATTATTCCCTTGTTACCAGCAGCACCCTTGCTCCTGGTCAATGCTTTGCAGCTGCCAAAAGCAAAGGTGCAACTTCTGTGCTTGGAGAAAGCAAGAACCCACCCAAAGCAGCCAGGAAGGCTGCATGAGGAAGAGAAGGCATTACCTGGGTGAGGTGCGGGTTGGGGTTGAAGCCACACTGGTTGCAGACCTTGCTGTGACACTGAGTGCAGGCATTGAAGTTGGGCTGGCCGGGGGAGGAGGTGAGCTCTGTCGTCTTGCAGATGGGGCAGAGGGTGCTGCTGGGGAGGGGGGCAATCTGCGGGACGGAGTAGGGAGAGGTAGGGGTGCTGCCCCGGTCCGGTGACACCGAGGGAGACCTCCCCGAGCCCTGGCTCCTGGCGTCCACCTGCAGCGTCCTCCGCGGCCCCTCCGCCGCCGCCGCTCCAGGCTGGCCCCGGCCCCTCATCTCCCGGGGGCTCTGGGAGCTGGGTGCAGTCTTTGCCAGGGAGGGGGATGCTGACCGCTGGCCTGCAGCCTGGTCCAGCTGCTCTGGTCTCCTCAGGGTGCTGAAACACCATCAAAACACACATAATAAGCCCAGGTTTCAAACATTTCTATGCCAGTCAACGTAGACAACTGCTACAGCACCCTCTCCCCCTCAAAATCCCAGCTCAGCCAAGAAGGCACAGCAAAAACCCCACTGCAAACCAGGGAAATTGCTCAGATCAGCAGAAGGATACACTTTACCTTACGAAACAAGGCGCGATTTCAGCTTTCTCTTACATAACCCAGAGGCAGAGATGTAATTGAATTACTCGGTGTATTCTGAGTTGAACTTCAGTCAGAAAGTTGCACATAAAACTGTGTGTGAGAAGTTGGGGAAGCTCAGCCTCCTGCCAGCCAGGGCTCCCAGCGCTTCTCCAGCACAAACTCCAGCACCAACTCACTGCAAGAGGCAGCCGTGGCTCTGCTTTGCAGCCTGCAGGGCCCTTTCTGCAGGGACGCGGCCAACGCACGCCAAACCAGCTTCTCACAGCCTACTTTCACGGCTGGCTGTGAAACCAGAAGCCTGCAAAGAGCCTATTTATTAAAGGAAGACCCCTCCAGAAGCTTAATGGAGGCAGAAGAACTACTTGTACTTCCTCAGCTGTCAGGCAAAACCGTGCAAGTCTCAGGTGAAAGCAGCTAAGGGCTTGTTTCCCAAGGGCCATAGCAGTGGGAAATCAAGAGAGAGCACATTGGCTCTGCTTTAGTAATCAGCACTGAAGTGACAAACACAGACAACAGGGACTTTGTGGGCTGGCTGCCCCCAGCTGAACCCTCTTCTGGGTGATGTGAGTCTTGGCTGGGCAAAAAAACCAAGCTGGGATGACTGGTCAGCAGGACAGGGTGATGAAACCTCCCTGTGAAACCAGAGCTAGTTACAAGGACCAACCCTGAGGTCAGCATTGCTGCTTTGGCAGCAGTCCCACAATCCCATAGCCTGTATAGGATGCTCAGCACCCTACAGTGCTGAGGGATGCTCCTGGCCATCCCAAGGAGCTCTGGAGCAGCTCCAGCTGCTTTGTGCTGCAGAGCACAGCACAGCAGCCTGCACACCACCCTCCTCCCATGTGGTTTCAGGGCAGGCACCCTGTAATGTGCTGCTGATGGATCACAAGTGCACGAGAATGAATCTGTGGTGGAAGTTACTTATCTAATTACCAAATAATTTGGTCCATGTGCTTATCAGTAATGCCCACAAGTATTTCTGGAAAAAGCAGAAGCCCTAATGCCCTCACTACCTGTGATCTACAGCTGTTTAAGGAAAAGTATTACTCAGAACCTCAAATTTAATACATTGTTGATTTACCCAAGCAGGGTCTGACCTTATAAAGGTTTAAAAAGGGAACTTAAATGCATAAAACTAATGAAATTCAAAGTGCATGTTGCCACAGTAATAGGAAGTCGGATGAAAATAAATAGTAAAATAGCACTTTGGGAATACTTTCCGGCTGCAGGTTGAAACCCACTTCTCTGAAGAAAGAATCACAATAATAATAAAGCAAAGCACTAAGGGAGGGAGTGATCTGCTCTAGACTGAAGAGAAAATTGCTCCTGGCCCTGCAGCAGGCACCTGCCATGAATGTTGTTGGCATGTGCTGCTCCTCCATTGTTAGTTCTGACACCCTTCAGTTCAGATTTGGGGTTTGCCTTCTGATGTCCAGGGCTGCAGAGCTACTGCCCCATAAAACACATAAACCCATCTGTAGCTGGTGGAGATTGGAGAGCTCAGCCCCAGACACCAGAAGGAAGTACTGTCAAAAAGCAAAATGCATCTTCTCACCTTAAGTTTAATATTTCTATAAAACTCCCAGCATTTATGTATTAGACACACGCTATCCTACTGATGTATTAAACAACTCTGAAATAACATTATATGGTCAAATAAGTAATTGTTGTTTGGAACAGCAGAATGGTTATTCTGCCCAGAGAAGCTGTGGCTATCCCACCCCTTGAAGTGTTCAAGGCCAGACTGGATGAGGCTTGGAGCAACCTGGTCTAGTGGAAGGTGTCCCTGTCCATGGCAGGGGATGGAATGAGATGGTCTGTAAGCTCCCTCCCATCCCAAACCATTCTGTGATTCTATTTCACTGCAAATTGCAAAATTCAGTGCTTTTTCCCCATTTGCCCATACCTGCCACCAAGTAGGAATTCTGACTCCATCAAGGAGCTGTCAGATAAGACACAGACAAGCTCACATTTCCTACCCACAACTGTGTGTCTCTCTTGGAAATGCAAAAGCCCATGGGGAACAATACACCAGGAGCTGTTATTTTGCCCTGAGCCTCATTGCTGGCACATAAGACAGAGGAGGGTGGTTGGATGCTCGCTGTCTGACAGGTCAGTGCTGCTCCAGAGATGCTTCCCCAGACTAAGCTCAAGCTCCCTCCCAGCTCCCTGCACTTTTTCAAGTGCTAAATAATGCTGGGCACCACCTCCATCCCATTCCCAGCAGCAGTTTCACTCCATGCACTTCTACCAACACTGCATTTATTTATTTTATAATTATCCAGGATGCCTCAAACCCCCCTGTGACACAGGCTGCAGTGTCTCTCACTTACACCAGTTGAACATACCCGTGAAATTTTAAGACCAGAAGAAATCATCTGGTCTGTCAAATACAGTAACTCAATCCAGGAGAGATGCCTCAGGAAAGAACATGAGAATAGTCATATGGAATCAAACACAGGCCCACGCTCACTGCATCTCCTGCGAGGATGATCCAGTATTTGTATGATTTGTACCCATCTATGAATCTTTTTTTTTTTTTTTCCTCCTGTTACAAAAGCCCAAACTGCAGCTCAGCCCTGTTTTGGGGGTTTTTTTCAGACTTTATCACTGATAGTTAACTAGCACTGGGCTGCTAACAAAGAATTCCTTCCAATTCCACTAGAGTGTCTATTAACAATTAAATTGGAATGCCTTAATAAGGCAGGATTTCCCCTGTTTGATGGGGGACATGTTGATTTTGCCCTGCCCTAATTGCTGAATTAGAAATATTGGGTATCTGCAGAGTCCAAACTTAGCAGCGCTCTCTGAATTATTACCAACGGAGTAATAATTTTGTACAACTAAAGAACATCAAGTGTTTGAGTGTATTAAGAATTATACTGTTAAAGTTTTCATTTATGATATTCTATGAATGCTTTTTATCACAAGAATGGCAGGCAGCCAGTTCTACTCTCTTGCCCACAGTCACTGGGAGGGTGGGCTGCTGGGAAGATACTGTTTCCTTCCTTTTTTCATGGTTTTCAAATTGAAAAATGGTGTCTTTCTTCTTGCTTTCTAAAACTCCCTCCATTTCCCAGCACAGAGCTATGTAAGCACCCACAAAAATCAACTCTCAGCTCCATAAAAGAGAGGAAGCAAAGCTGGAAGGTTGCTGTCACAGAGCCCAGAGCTAAAAATCACCCTGAGACATTAATCCACACCCAGCTTTGCCCCTCCATCTTCTCCTGATTAAAAGGCCCAGAACTTCCCTAGTTCCACTCGGGAACAGACACGAATATGAAACCAGCCTTTCTGTTTAGGGCTGACACAATGCCCTGGGAGGAGATGGATAAATACTGAGAGGGGAGAACTGCCCAAGATGATCAGAAGCAAGAACAGCACAAGGAAAACCAAGGGTCAAAGCCATTCATCACAAAACCAAGTTCAGCAGTGTAAGATATCACAAGCACCTCAGATTTTTTATGCCTGATTTTTTCCCTAATGTAAAAATTATGGTTTTTTCATTAAAATTACAAAAATTGGGAAAGCTTTAAAAACAAAGTCCTACTTAGAGCCAAAACAAATGTTAGACTGCTTGCTGGTTAATATTTAATTTCAGAAAAACATGATTTGTCCTAAACCAGACTTTTGATACCACAGCAGCACCAGGGAAAAGATGTCAGCAGCATCACTGGAGATAAAAGCAATGCAATGACATAGCACCGGTTCACAATTCTGTGCCAGTAAATTGGTACAGCTTTCTTATTTGGGAATTCCCAGGTAAAGTCAGGGTCTGTAGGAGGGAATTGCTTTAATTTAACTAAAGTAGGTTCATCAGTGCCACTAAATTTTACAGGCAAGACCCAGGCTTGGAGCCAGCATCCCAAGAGATGTCAACGGGCCCTTTTTCACATGAGGTGCTAACTTGGGAGCAATAACCATTGCAAGGTAAATGCCAACACTGTTAATGTCTCTGCTGTAAAATCAAGCAATAACGATATTACACAAAATCTACACGCACAGCTGGTAAATCAAGTCTTGTTGGCTTGTGTGGGAAAGTTTGAGACAGCACTGGTTTTCTACTGATTTATTGTTTTTTGTCTAATTTCACATCCCCACCTTGAGCACACTGGCCACATCCACCTGCTCAGCTGCCACAAAACTCTGGCAGTGCCTGCATCCACAGGAGCTTGGCATTTGTGGTCTGAGTAAATCCTTCAGGAGCTGCAGCCCTTCTATGCAACTGAGAAACACAGATTGCATCCCTTTCTCTGCCTGGTGCTAAGGGAAATGGGTCCTTGCTCGCTGGGCAACTGGTGGCACTGTCATCATGATTTTACAAACAGCATGCCCTGCTCAGGCTTTCCAAAGAGGAGCAGAGTTTGTCCATGGAAAGAAGCTCCTAGCTTCAAATCTGGATCAAAAATCAGCAAAATGAGGACAAGCAAGTCTTTTCTGTTAGTAGAAAAAAAGGAGGGAAAACTGCGTAGAAAAAGAGGGAAAATTATTGTTTATATGCAGTGAAACCAAGGGGATGAGCAGCAAACAACTCGAGATAAAGCATGAAAAGAGACATGTGGAGAGGCTCATACCCAAAAGAGGGAGGCTGGGCTGACCAACAAGAATTAGAGCTGCTCAGCTACGAGCAGAGATTTGACCTAGTTGGTTCGACTGAAACCTGATGTGAACATCCACATGACTGATTTTAAGAATCACCGAGTATAACCTATTGAGAGAAAAAAAAAAAAACAACAAACCAAGTAGCTAAACAAGCAGGCAGTTGTACTCTAGGTCAAAATAGCACTGGGTTTGATTTAATTCTGAGAAAGACATCATTCTGAATGGTTATGGGTCGGCAAAGGAACAGCCTGGGATAATAGCAAATGTTAGCTGGTATATACTGCCTGTCAGCAAGTCTGACTAGAAAATAGGACAACCCTTTTAATAAATAAACAGAAAAAGAAGTGTCTGATGTGGAGGGCTTTGGTTACAACTCCGTGTGCTGAAAATCTCACACTAGCAATGCTCAGATATACCCTGTGCTTGGGTGTTTTATTTGGGGCAGCTTTGTAGCTCTAAAAAGTCCTACAACCTACACAGGGAATCCTTTGACAAAAAAAACCCCTGAGCAGTTACAGAATTAAGCACCTGCTTAAATCTGCGTGCCCCTAAATTAATTACACTGATGTCCATGCAGGAAGAGGATAATTCTGGAAATGTGTGGTCTGGATGGTTTAAAAACAGTGAATGCCACACAGCTGAAATCAAAATGGAAGATACGAAATGGTGACTAGAAACTGTCAGGGAGTATTTTATTAGATGGCAACACAAGCACTCTTGTGAAAGGCCACAGTGTTTAATGACTTGCTTTTGTGAGCAGTGGAAAAACCCTGTTCTCCTGCAGCTTTGTGCTCCAGGGTTGCCTTATCCCCGTCAAATAAGATGCAGCTTCTGTCAGGCATTTTCCCAGTGACTGAGGCATCCCTAAAGCTCATCTCCTGATGCTGACAGAGTACTTGAGCTCCTTCTCCAGGCTTCCACCCAATCTGGTAAACATTCGGGTCGTTAACCTCCATCCTCATACCTGTTCTCATAAATACAGAGAAATGTGATATTCTTGAGTCCTCTGCCTTGCTGTTACACCCTGCTGGGGCTGGGCTTCAAGGAGGGGCTGCCAGGCAGGCGGTGGCACAAGCCACTGGCAACCAACACACACCAACCAACCTTCCCCAGGGGTGTGGTGCTCTTGTGGGGTGAGCAGTGCTGCATGCACGGTGTGCCTGCCACCTTCCTCCTCTGGCCCTGGTTCTGCAGGAGATAACACACCTACAGCTGCTGCTGGTTTTCCCCTTTATTTCAAGTGCCATCCAGGGAAAGGTAACAAAACTCAGAAGATTTTCAGTTTACAGCTACCACAAACCAGTTATTCTCTGTATTAGCACCATGCCTGGTTCAACCCAGAATCAGCAACAGGAGAACACATCAATGTCACTCTCGCTGCTGCTGTCAGGCACGGCTGTTGAGAGGCATCTGCCATCTTATTAGCTGAATCCTACGTACCAGAAGAGGGGTTATGACTGATTTAAGCTCTAAATAAGCACTTACTTGCTTATTTTCATTCCTGCACAACTGCCTTTTTGTAAAGGTTTGTGAATCATTATCATTTGCAGTTGGACTAGATGATTGTTGAAGGCCCTTCCAACTCGAAATATTTTATTTTCTACCCTATTTTATTCTATTCTGTTGTTTACCATTCTAATTTTTGCTACGTGGCAAGCAAATACTTAATTTGCCCCTTACGTGGCCCTGGTTGAGCCAAGAGCAATTTCCCTCAGTGCACTCTGCAATATAAAACCAGAGCAGTAGCTGTTCCCACTCACCAGCTCAACATCCCCAGACCTCTCCAAAGAACCCCAAGGTCAGATGTCTATTGGACACCCTATACAAACCACAATGAACATCTGCAATTAAATGCAAGGCAATTGATCCCTACAGAGTCCAGAGCAGCCTCTATGAACCCCAAGACCTGAACTGGAGTCAGGGCAGAGTTTTGCATCTCTCACATGAGCTCTCACAAGCCAGAAGGTCACTGAGTGACCTGCAGACCACCACATGCTGCTCTGGGGAGCTGCTCTTTCAGCTGCTGATGCCTGAAATGTGTGGCCACCACTGTCAGAATCTTGGCCAAGCCCTTCAGAGCCAAAGGCAAGCGGGCCTGACAGAAGAGTTGGCAGGTAATGATCTCAATTCCATATATATCAGAGATCATAGCTTTACAGGAGCAGGCACTACAAAGATCCCAAGGTTTGAACAGGGTCTCCTTTTTAAATGATATAATTGCTGCTGAGAACATTATGATCTTGAACTTCCAAGCATTAAAATATCTCATGGGTAAGTGCAGTGTCCAGTATTTATTCTATTTCAGTGACAGGGAAAATCTGTTTCCTCTGTGATGGCTGAAAACTACATGCAAATCTTTCAGAGACAGTAGAAACCACCTCCTGATCACAATGCCATCAGCTGCACGGCGTGAGAGGAGCTGTACAGCTCAATGATGAGAACCAGGGAAGTCCAGGTGCAGAGCCAGGGCTTCACTGTGCCTGGGATGAACACAGAGATCCTAAAAAGTCCATGGGGTATCTAATCCCTCTCTGCCTCTCTCTGAGCACTTAGGAGGTATCTGGAAGATGCAGGACAAGGAGGAACATTACCTCAGCCAGTGAATGGGTGCAGTTGGAAGGTCAGCTTTGGACCTTCAGTACAGGTGAAGCCTTGGAGCCTTTGGGGAGACCTGGAGGGACAGGAGGCATCAGTCATCTCAGCTGCTGGACCCGAGGACACTGCTGAAGGGAAGGATGCTCAGCAGGTCTGGGGTCATTAAGTGCCCCTCGTTAAGCATTAATTCAGGTGATGCTGAGGGAGGCCATGCTGCAGGCTGGACAGGAAAGTGAGCTGCTGTCTGCAGAGCTCCTCTCCTCTCCTCTTTACTGCAGGATTTGGAAGGTCTGCAATGAATGATGAAGAGCTGTGCCACAGAGTTATGGCCCTGAGACCAAAACCAAGGAGCACGTAGGGAAATAGGAGCTAAAACAGGATAAACGTCCCCAGGAGCCACGGAGAGGTGTGGGCTGGAGCCGTCTCTCCAATCTGATTTCCACTCCGCTACTCGATGTGTCGCCTCCGTATCCTTCCCTGGTACAACTGATTGCAATGAGCAAGTCAGTTATGTGTGTTAAAATTACATAAAAGAGCCGTGACAATCTTGAAAATATTGTGGGCAGCAGAAAGGATGAGGCTGCTGGGGAAAGCGCCCCAGGCAAGGAGCAGCCGCTGCCCTCAGCCTTCAAGCACTCACATCCTGCATCCCAGCTCTGGCAATTAAAGGGTAGAAGAGCTGATTGCTGCAGTCACGCTTAACTGAAGGCCTTTGTCCCAGGAAAGCCAACACCATGAATTACTGCTCTGTATTTACAAAATGCCAGCAAAGCTGAAAGATAAACCATGGCATGAAGCTAAGGAATTTTTATGGCACACGCGGCTGGTGAAAGCTTATCTTGTAAATCTATGATTATAACCCACGGCCCGCCCTCCTTGAGAGCCTCTCTGATTTTAATTAGCAGCGACACAACTTTTTGTTTAGTTCGTTAGCTATTCCCTAAAGCAATGCAGAATGAAACTACCTGCTCTGGACTTAATCCTGTGACAGGAATGCGCCTGCTCTGAGGAGCCAAACCTGACACACAAACTTTCAGTAACAGTCACTGTAAGAGACTTGGCTTCAATCTATTGGCAGGACTGGAAAAAACCACAGAAATTTGCCTGATTACTATAATTTTCAGATACAACTGGGGGGGAAAAAAAAAAAGGAAGAGAAAAAGTGAGAAGGTTTGTTAGAAAGAAATTAAAAGCAGCAGGTGGAAGGGTAAGAAAGGGAAGCTTCCATGGCACCTGTTAGCAAAGCATGCACCGTCAAGAAAAGGTTTAAGACATGGCCATAACACAGCAATATCATTAAACAACCAAGCTACTGGAGTAAAAGGTAATAGTCTGAAAAATAATCTCAAGTGGGAGAATTTTAGGATAAAAATCTAGAAAGAAAGTGGGGAAAAACAGAAGTAATAAAACATGAAGAAATGAGGGGAATCCTTCTTATGGGTTAATAACTTATCAGGATTTAGGACACCAAGGATAGAGGCAGATGGTCAGGTTTTCACAAGCAGAGGTGCAGGATCTTGGGATAAATGGGATATTCATAAATGGCTTGGGAAGGAGGGGGCATAAAGAAAGGACAAATTTGCTGAGCCATGCAAATTTATTCAGGGTATATTCAAAGCTAAAGCTGAATGCAAAGAGCTTAGAAGGCTCTCCTGAACTGGATATCTCAAAATATCATGGCAGGTGAAATCCAAGGTCAAGAAATACAGAGTAAGGCACAGAGAACAACCATAGCCATAGTGTAGTGATGGATTCTAAATGAGACACTGATGCTCTGCAAAGAGTTCTGCAAGCCATGTTGGACCATTCTCAGAAAACGTCAATGTAATGCTCATCAACAAATATAGAACAAAAAAAAATACACAATTAAGTTATTTTGGGAAAAACGCATTTTGGAAAGCAGTTCAAAGAGAAGAGCAAAGGCAGCCCATTCTCTTGACTTGCTTCTGGTTTCCTTCCCCACAAAGAACGGCCCCAAGGTCTGGTTTTGCAATTCTCCCTTTTGCATTCAGGCTCTGTCCAGGAGCTGCATGGATTCCTGCAGGTGCTGGCTGGCTGCACAAAAGTAATCCAACATGAGCATCGTTTGTCACAGGTGGGTAAAAAAGGGGTCAATCCAGGGGTCTGGCTCCAACAGGTCAACATCCCTGGTCACACCCACACCACCCAAGGATTCCCACACTTCTACAAAACCTTCAGCCACAAGAAGTTGGTATTCAACCATTAAGAAACTGGGAAGACTGCAGGGCCCTTTTTTTGGATGAGTTCCATCCATGCTCCAAAATTAAAAGCTGATGCAAAAAAAATGTATCATTATCCATCTCCATGACAGCTTGAGTCAACCAAACTCAGCCCAGAATGAAGAACAACACTCATTCCAGGCATAAAAAAATAGGAAGATCCATCAGAAAGAGAAGTGCTGTTAAAAAAGAGGCAGTAATGACAGACCAGAAAGAAACTGGTTTGTATTTTTAGAAAAAGGAAAGAAAAAACGCAGTTAAAAAGCAATTTCCAGGAGAGGAAATCAGAGTGCCATACTGCAGAGAGACAGGCAGCTCCTGGTGACTATGCAGCAACCAAAAATTCCTGACTTTGCACCCTCATTTGTCTGAGCCTGGGCAAATGAAACAGAAGACCTATTTCTTTGTGTGTGTCTGTGAAAAACCATAGCATTTTTATCCATCCTGCAGTTCGTGTCTTTGCACCTCTACACATACATTTTGGCTATCATAATTGTCCCTTTAACTCTTCCCCAAGCCACTTAGGTCCTTAATTCTATTTTTTTTGTTGTTGCCTCAGGTTATCAGGAGAATGGATATCCAAGATGTGGAAGAGCAGTTGAGATCATTTGGGCAGGGACTGAGGAAACAGCCATCAACTGATCGCCCACAAAGAGCTCCAAATACAGCACACCTAGAGGGGTACAAGGAAAAACTGATGAGCCCACACTTCCCTGTGAGGAGGAGAAATCTGTGTCCAACACAGCCAGATGCCCTTAAACAAAATCCTCCCATCAGGTTGTGTTTCTCAGAAATACTTCTCAGCTGTAGAGGTTTCACCCTCCTGACATTCCCCACACCAGCTCACAGGGTCCAACAATATCTGTTATTTAAGACTGTGGCTGCAGGTGCCTGGTGGGACATTGCCCGGGGGCTGGCACTGGATAGGATCAGTATCAGTTTGTGTGTCTTAGATTTGCACTTTCTGGTTTTCAGAGGTTTGAATTTGAATGGCAAACCAAACTCGGAATTCTGTTTTTATGTGTAAAACTCATTATTCGCAACAGGAAAGGTAAAGGAAACCCAAGGAACAATACAATACCAATACTGTCAGAGACACCATCAACTTCAATATCTCAAGCTGTTTAGTTTAAATGTACTTTTGAAATGAGAGTCTGAAATTCCCCTGTCAAATTCTTTGTAGGATCAAAGGAAAACACTTCTCCAGCTTCTGCAGCTCTTTGAGGCGCCTTGTTCCTGCCTGCATTTCCCTGCTGCACGTACGCCGGCCCAGAACATTTGTCTCCAAAGAGATGGAGGCATCTGCATATTTGATGTATCTGTCCCTGCAGAACCCTCGGAAGGCTTAGCTTGGCAGAAATGGCAGGAGGTAAAATTTAAGGCTGAGAAGTTTAGTTGGTAAGTGAAGCAGGTTTTAAACATGTTGAGAAGCAGAAGGCATTTTATTCCTACCCAGGCGCAGCTGGTTGGTTTTTGTTTGTGTATTTCAAAGAAAAACACAGGTGTGATAATTTGTCAGTTCAGAGTGTTTGGGCCTGTATTTTCACTTACTAATAAATCAAAAGTAAATTGGTAATCATGGTCATGGGTTGGATGAAACTGAGTTGTACAGCCAAGAGGAATCCTATCCTAATCCATTAACCAGTGCTTAACATCCATTAACAATGCAGGAGGAGAGACTGGAAGATGAGGAAGGCAGATAAAATAAAGCAGAAAAGGGATGCCTAAGGAGACATTTCTTCAGAGCTTCCTCCCAGAGGGATGTTTCTGGATGCCTTATTTTTGCCAGGTTGAGGTAATCACTGGCATATAATGTAGTGATAGGGATCATCTTTTCCTCTCCAATGGGAACTGATGTTCTGTCATAACTGCAGTGTGTAACCAGTCAAAACATCATCTAATACAGTGGCAAATGGGCTCTGAAAATCACCACCATCACAAAAGGTTCTATGTAACACGCTCTATATAAATGGAAACAACCTCTTCCTGGTGTGCTCCCCAGCTACAGAATTCCCAAGCAAAGCATCCAGAACTTAGATACAGGTGGGAAAAGGAGAAGGCTTGGATATTTTCACTCCTTGGGACTACAGATCTGCCCTGCATACAAAGGATGGTCTGTTTGATAGGGATGAGAGCAGCACCCAAGATCACCTCCTCACGTACGCCGGCGTCAGGAGCATTTACGGAAAGCTGCCGCTGCCGCCCGGCCCTGACACAATATGCTCCAGCACTATCTGCTCCAGACATCTCACTAGTTCATATTAGAGCTGGTGCAGCCCACGGGTGTGTTTGAGACTGACAGCAGTTCCCTCACCCTCCCAAGAGCCATTCCCAGCAGAGGAGACCAGAGAAGGTCTGAAAGGGCAGCATTCCAGAGGGCCACTAGCAATGCTTGCCCAGAGTGTTGAGAAATCCTACGATGAGCGGGGAAAAAACCTAAATTATGGTGGCTTACCATTGGTGGGCAGGAGACAACACAGCTGATGCAACTGGGAGAAAATATGGGAAAGATCTGCACACTTGAAGGACAGCACGGGCTTTTTGTGTCCTATTGTTGGTTTGACACGAACTACATTAATGGGTCTCAAACCTGGAAACCCATGAGTCTCGGACTGGAAATCAAAAATACAATAGAATCACACAATGATTTGGGTTGGAAAGGACCTTAATGATCATTTCATTCCAACCCCCCTGCCATAGGCAGGGACACCTGCCACCAGCCTAGGTTGCTGCAAGCCCCATCGAGCCTGGCCCTGAACACTTGCAGGGATGGGGCAGCCACTTCTCCGGCAAGTTACCGCAGATGAACTACTGAAGTAGCCTACAGCAAAATTAAAATCTAAAAAAATACATTTACTCCTTCCTGTCGACTTGGGAGGTTGTTGCTGAGCACGATGAGAACAGTTCAGGCTGTGACCACCTCGGGTGTTTAAGCCAAGCTTAAGAGCAAACCCAGCCTCCCAAGGCAACAGGCGCTGGCACTGCGGTACCCAGCTGCCACACAGCCCCACCTGCAAAGGCTGCAAACCAGCAGAGTTTACTCTGCCAGTTAACTGGGAGGTCAGTCTTTAAAGAAAAAAATAAAAAATAAAAAGAGAAAGAAAAAACCCAACCAAACAACAATTTGTCTCCCTAAGAAGATTAATAGGTGCATTTAAAGAAATCAGGCTGCAGGCTTAATGAGAGAGAGGCAGCAACATCCTAAATGTGAGACCTCCTACAGTTTTTCAGTCCAGCTGTACAATCAAATAATAGTTTATGTAACTAGGATTGAAACAAAGTAAATTAAAAGTAATTTCATGTTTCATCAAAAGAAAAAGTGCAGTTCAGAGTCAACATGGAAAAAGATCTAGTTCAGCCCCGCATTTTCCCCATCCTTTCATAAGCTTTGTATTATCACCTGATTTGGGTTTTTTTCACAAGACAATGGCAAATTACCAAGTCCCTTAAGAACGTATTATACATTTCCAATTTTCATCTATCCCTATTTTATAACGCATAAATTCACATATCTATAAGTGAAATGTTTTCTTTAGAAGATGAAAGAAAAAAAAAAAAAACACATGCTGTTTTTCCTAAGCTGCAATCTGTTTTTTGGTTAAATAATAAAAAAAAAAAAGGGTGGTTAGCAGCTACAACATGTCAATCTTTGCAAGTAATTCCCACGCACAACTTCATCCTTTTGCAGACATTCAATATGGCAAAATCTTCTTGTACTCCTCATGTCTAGACTGAAGAAGGAAGGGCACAAGCTACCAACAGACTCTTTCTTCTACTGGCAGACCCATTTGGGTCTCAGGTGGGTTATTAAGAGCATCAAACCCCTCTGGATTTATTCAATAGCTGAAGAAGACACATCTCACATTGATTTCACACCTACATACAACTTCCAAGGATGGAGCACCCTGAGAAGAAGCACCCTGAGACCACATCAGAAGAGGCTGCATACTCCAAGCATCTCCTAACAGAGCTAAAAAGTCCATAAATACAGGCAATTTTCAAAATAAATCTCCCTATTCATGATGCTACAACCCTCAGGACTGGTCCTGCAAAGGGATGTCCACTGGAACCAGGCTCTGAGCCTCTCAGCACCTGGAAAAGACCATGAGCCTCCCAAGGCCAGGAAAGCCTCGAGACAGGCTAGAAAGCAATGGGTTCCACTGGTATGCAAGGAAACAAAGAGAAAAAGGGGTTCGGGGGCTGCTCTCAGCTATTGACATCTGGCCTCTGCCAGTGTCCCTGCCCTGCAAGGCCTCCAGCACTCTGGGCTGGATGGAGGAGGGCCTGCCACCCTCAGACACCCCAGCTGATATGCAGGATTTTGCCACATCTGCACCAAATGACATTTTGATTCATGGTGATTTTTCTTCTACGCCCTTCAGAGGAGCTGTCAAATCCTCATCTGAAAGCTATTCAGCATGGGAAACTGCTTTGTCATGTCTGAGAGCCTGTGGTCCCTGGCAGGTCCTGGAACCGAGTAAAAAACAGTTAGTCACACATGCTCAAAAACCTTCAAAATTCTGCAACATTTCTCAGGCAGCATGAATGTGTTTTTTATGCAGCATCTTCTTGCTCAAAGTTTAGTTATATCTAAGTTTAATTAACTACCAAAAAAGGGGAAATCCTCCAAGAGGACAGGAAATGCTCTTCTCATGAGGACCTACACATAACCAGAGAAGAGGAGGTCCAGGTGGCTCTAAGGTCTCCCTGGAGCCTTTTCTTTTCCAGACCAAACAATCCCAGCTCTCTCAGCCTCTCTCCATAAGAGAGGAGTGTCTCATTTAAGATCTCTGTCATTACCTCATTAGTGGGGCTGTGATGGGGTGTCTAAGGGTGTCTATCAGCAAGTAATGACCCAGACGTTGCCCCCAGCCCTTGTGCTTCCACCTTTCCCCAGCAGTGCCTTGCACACCCCATTGCAGTCACTTGGTTCTTGGGACAACCGTGCCCACCTCAGGGAACACTAACAGTCTCCATCCACACAGAGACATTCACCTTGTTGCTCTGGGGAGAAGGTGTAAAGGCTCTTCCTTCCTGTGCTAAGGACAGGGACAGGAGAGGGGTCTGGGAACAGACTGGGCTGGAGAGGGGTTTGTGTTGTAGCTGCTCTTAGACGATGCCTAACGCGCTCTACTGCATTGAATACACGAACATTTTTCTTCTATAGACGATGACCTAGAAACACAACTAATTCAAAAAAAGAGAATGCACCAAACTATTTAATCACATCTTCAGGGGAGAATGAAGCCAGTAAGAACAGCTAATCTGCTGCTTATCACAGAAACTACAGTTTTTGGATTGAGGGAGACTTTGGATATTCAGAGGTGAGGGTTTTATTTAAACCTTCTGTGTTCATATATCCCATTATGCCATCTGGTAAACTGCTTCTACATTTATTTATGCTCACTGTTAACATACATTTCATGACCATTTGGCTAGTATGGGCCTCTGGACTGCAGAGATGTGCCTTTGCTAGCCATTGTAACCATCTTTACCACCCAGTGCCAGTAGCCAGGCTGGAGGGCACATTCCCTCCCCATCTCCTGCCAAACCATGGCACTGAAACAAATAATAAGAGAAAACAAAATAAAAATTGCATTCAGAGGTGCTTTTCTTGACTTGTCTCTGGGGACCTCAACATGGGCAGGGAGCTCCTGTTTCCTGCCCTCCCAACCCACTGTCCCCAGTCTGTTAATGGGGGACATTGATCTCTCTTCAACATCAAACACACACTAGGAAAGCTGCAGAGGCCAAGAGTGAGCAAGACACCTCCATCAGGGCAGTTAAGTCATCTTTGGTATTAAACACAAGAAGAGCACCTCATGAGCATCCCCTCCAGCCACACCATAAAGCACAGGTCAGTGTTAATGGGATCCAGCAATGCTGATTGCTCTTGTAGGCTCCTAAATGGCACCTTGGAGGTGCTGGGTGCTCTCAGAGAGGAGTCAACTCATTACATTCAAAGAAACTTCCCAGCATCAGTGACACGAAAGGCGGTACGATGTGCTCAGCGATGACTGACAGGCTGCACAGCAGCACCTCGGGGTCACGCCGGAGCTTAGCACCTCCAGGCACGAAAAAAGGCAAAAAAACTTGTTCGTAGGAATAGTCATGCTCAAAGACTGATACAAAAATAACAAATCTGTCATTCAAACAGACATTTGAAAACACAGTGAAGGCTCAACAGCGACGATCTCAAATTCAAGAAGAATAACAGTTTACGATGTGTGGGATTGGGATGACCATCAGCACTTGCTGTCACTCACTAGCCAAAAAAAAAACAACCCCAAGGATCATCCCAGAGCAGCAGCGCTCAACAGCAAAGTTGATGTGATAATCTTGTTGTCACATTCAGTGAAAAACCAGAACTCCTCTGCCATTAAACCATTTCACCCTACTGAGCTACCTGTTCTTGGGAAGCACTCTTTGCACCCTGACTGCCTGTCCCATCCTTCCCAAGGGCCATCTCATAGGGTAGGAAATCGGCCTGATATTGGAAAAGGATTGCTGGAAAAACACTCTGGGCCAACCACGATGCCAGCCCCAGCCAGGGAAGCAGTGGAGATGGCTGTGCAGAGAGGCTGTGTGGCAGGCAGGCTGTGGTGTTCTGCCAGTCCAGATGCACATCAAGTATTCCCCAAGCTCATATAAACTGCAGGAATATGCCACAGCACTGACTATCTGTTTGCACTGAATTGGAAACATGATGGGAAACATCAAATATGTGCTCAATTCATACAGCAGAGAAAAGAAACAGCTTTATTCCAGCACGCTGGAGAAGCAGAAGTGGAGAGGCAGAAGCCAGCTCAACATGAGCAACAATGTGGAGGGACCCACCAGCCCCAAAGAATGTGGTCACTTGAGCTGTGACTCCATTCCTGAGCATCAGCAGAGGAATCAGGATGGCTTGGGTTAGAAGAGACCCTAAAGATCACCTGGTTCCAATCCCCTGCCATGGGCAGGAACACCTTCCACTAGAAGGCTGACCATCAGCACTCAGCTTTCCAGTGCAAAGGAAGCAGCCCTTCCAATTGTGCCAGACGCAGCCAAGGATTCCTCCAACCTTTCAACCAGCTCAAGCCAACCCAGCAAAGGACATCAATCTTTCCAAATTCTTCTACATGCTATCTGAGCAGAAGTGGACACTGCAGGGACATCCCCAGGAGCCCCTCACCCAGCAAATGTGAGGGGTAAAGATCCATGCCTGCAGTGAACCATCCAGGCTGGTTCCAGCAGTGAGAAACCCCGACCTGTGAGGCGGATTGCAAATCTGTGTATTTGTTTTGGAAATAAAGGCATTAAAAATTGATGCCAAACACTGTGAATATTGATGAGCACGTTCCCAGAAGAGGTTTTGGAGTTACTTAAGCACCCAGAATTGTGCCGTCTGGATTCAGTGGCCTAATGGCTGCTGTCAGAAAAATCACAAGTACGCAAAGCACTGTGTCACAGCCAGCACCACCTGCCCATCACAGGGGGGAAGATGAATTGAAGCCCAATGGGGTATTTAACACCACAAATATTTTGACTCGATCCATCATGTACATCATTTTCCACTCCTTTCGCTTTTTATTTTTGCTCACGCAAGTTTAATGATCACGAAACATTACATATCTGTTCTTCCCCTCTCCACTTAAACCCAGCCTCAGCTCCCTCCTGACCCTCCAAATGTCTTGCAGCAAACAAACTAATGCTCAATAAGTGCAGAAGTATGGCAGGCTTTTCCAGAGTGCCAGCCCATGGCTCAGCCGGGGAAAAGCTATTTTAATATTTGAGGAAATTCTCAGCAATGCCTCTGATGGTGATGCCTCTGCCCCATCCTGGGTAGGGCTCAGAGCCTTTGGGGAGAGCAGAGCACAGAAATGAGGATGGAGCTGCCTCTCTGGGCTCTCCAGGTGAGGATAAGCCCTCTCTGCAGCCTGACTTCCCATCACACAGCCTGGTTTCATTTCTAGCACAGTCATATGAAAATGGACATCAACTGCTCATTTCTGCAAGCCTGGGAAAAGTGCCCATTTAAAAAGAAATAGGCAAAGTTGCTTTTTTTAAGAAGAATTACCTTTATGTATACATTTCTTATCTCTCATTGTGATGGTACTTTGTGGCAAGCAAACAAGCACACACAAGTGAGCTACTGAGAGGGTAAAAGGAATCATCCAAACTGCAATAGTTTGCCCAAAGTTTCTGAGATTTAAAGGGCTATTTCTTTCAGTTCTGTTTCTCCTATACTCTTCCCCATCACCAGATTTTTTTTTTACTTCAAGCTCCACCATCTGCCAAACAGAGCAAGGCTGAATGTACAGCAGGGTAAACAGGATCAGTGCTTGCCTTGCCATTGCTCCAAGCCAAGAGAAGGCTCTGGGGGAGCTCACAGCCCATGCCAAAGGTGCTACCACACAGTACTGGAAATATTCCCTCTTGGTTGCTTCCAGACTTTCAGCTCAGAGCAAGCCTACCTTGAGGCTTAAGAAATACAAGGATATGACCCACAAAGGTCCTGCCAGCATGACATAGGAGCAAGCTCCCTCCTGGCCTCACAGCCTGCAGCCTGCCTGGCTGCTTGCAATGTGCATCACCCAGCTCCAGAGAAACAGTGGTGCTGAAAACACTGCTGCTCCCACAGACAGCCCATGAATTTGTGCCTCAGTGCTTCCTAGAGACTGCCCCTCTTCCCCTCTCCCATCCTTCAGCCTGAGCTCATGCATCCAGGTGTCAAAAAGAGCTTTTGACAAGCTCCACAGCTGAGCAGCAGAGAGACCAAAAACCTGAATGAATCCAGCATAAATCAGGCACATACAATCAGAAGGAGCAATAAAGTCTCTCTGCAGGTTACCAGGAAAACCAGCCACGTAAAGCACTGTGTCCCAAGCTACAGTTCTGAACTTGGGATCATCCCTGCTCTGCCATCCAAGCCTTTTTCATCCATCCATCCATCTATCCATCCTGTGAAATGAGCTTGTCCCTTCTGCTTAGGGGATCTCTCTGGAGGAACAGACCAGAATTTGCCAAGCACTGGAAACATTTTTGTCCAAATGCATTGGCAACCAATTTGGGTTCCTTTGCTCCTACAGGTTAATGATGCTCCAGCTTTTCACCTTCTTTCAGGCTAGAGGATCTGTCTGTCTGAGCAGACCAGCAGTAACCCTTCCCTCCCTCCTCACACTCAATCTCTCCTTGCTGGGGTACCAGAGTCAGGCACAGCCCCCTCAGCAGTGAGATTCTAGAAGCTCCTTGGCACAAGGGTGAGGTCTGCACTGAAAACACCTTGCCTGATGCAACCCTGCACCATGTGTTGGCCTTTTCCAGAGCTGCATCCTGCTGGCAGAGCCAAACCACCCCAGAGCTGAGCACTGCTCCCAGCTTCCCTCCAACCTCTGGCTCCCCTGTGCCTTGCCAAAGCATGCAAGCAGAAAATCAAAGTTTATAAATAGTTGTAGATGTTGCAACCTAGTGAGAAGATGCTACTCCTATTTGTGGTTTCTACCCTCTGAAGTATCTTCACAGTGGATGCACAGTTCCTTAGAAACTGTTATTATGGATTTAAACACAAAACTCCGAAATCCAGGGTACTGCCTATAAGGTATTCAGACTATTTCTCTGTGTAACACAAAGCAAACTGTGAAAAATGACACAGAAAAGTCATACCACTATGGTTTTCACTGGCTTACATGTAGATTCAGGTTACTTAATTCAGAAGGAAAAAAAAATTTGCTCTGATACTGAGAGAAACTGACTTTCCCTGGTCACTTGAGATTTCTGGAGCAGCACCTTTTGCACTGCACACTCACTGCTTGGCCAGCACATCCTGTGCTCTGCTGAACCTTTCACAACATATGGTCTGTCTTATGTGCCCACTCCTGCACCTCACAAAAGCGACTTTCTTCTCGAGGCCTGATTTCCCTTCATTGCCACTTTGCTACCTTGAATTAAAATCCCTCAGTGTCATCTCAGCCCACCCCCCACCCCTCCCACGCTTAGGTTTTAAGCATTGGCATGGCTCAGCATCGTCCCCTTCCCACTGCTGCTCCACAGTACAGCCCCACTTGGCCCACCTCTTTAATTGCATTAATTAATTGCAAGGGAGGGCAGCTCCCCAGCAGCAGCTTCCCAGGAGGCGCAGGAGCATCAGCTCAGTGTGCAAGGGCTGGAGCATGGCTGGAAAAAACAACCTGGTGTTTCTGGCAGGAGAGGAGCCTGGATGGCCAGTGCTGCAGACTGTGCTCCTCCACCTACCAGCCCTGTGTGCTCCAGCACCCTAAAAGCCCTTGGAACCCCCAGTGCTGCACAACAGCAAACACAGACACCGGACAGTAATGGGGGAGCAGTGCCAAAATCAGACAGAGACAGCAGGCTTGCATGGCTTCCTCAGCTCCTCACATTAAACAGCCCTGCAGGTATTTAATTCTAAATTGTTCAAGCTGCTGCAAACAACTTTTCACTGGCAGAATCCAAAGCAGAGGGGTTGTGACTCTCTAGCAAGGGAAAATGAAAAATGTAAAGGAAAACGAGCACAATTTCACTCAGAGATATTTTTCTTTCACACTCCCTGTGTGAAAGCTGACAGGGATCTTACAGACAGAAGGCTGCCCACAGCTTGGCTGCCCTGTAACATCCCTGAATCCCACTGGATGTTACGGTGCCACCTGTAAGCAGTGATTGCAGCCCAGCAAGACGGAGCCCATTGCCAGGCAAGACTGCAGCCTCCTGCTCATACTCCTGCCTGGATTCTCCCTGTTGGAAGCAACATGACTGCAAGACCAGCAGTGCTCATCGCTGCTCAGGGGAGACAAAGAGCCCAGAATGCCACTGCCTTGGCCACACACTGAAGGCAAACCACCCACCGAGTCCCCTGCATCCCTCTGTGCAACTTTCTGCTCCTTGCCTTTATTTTTTTTCAGATAGGGTGATGTTTTAGGATTGGCTTTTTTCTTTTTTCTTTTTTTTTTTTTTTAAGGAATATCTCTTATCCCACACTTGCTTCCAAAGTATCTCCCTCCCAGCTGGTGCTGACTGGCAGAAGGAGAAGGGCTTGGTGCAGATCCCTGTGAGGTTTTGCACCGATGACTCCTGGCAGGGCTGCATGTCCCTCCTGTTACATAACGACCTTTCCCGTTTGGTGCTGGCTCCACTTGGAGTGGCCACGTTTGGGAGTAGTCAGTCACATTTGGGGTGGCAACGTTTGGAACGCTCACATGCCCCAGTGCTCTCAGCCGTGTGCTGCCAGGCACCATCCCCCCATCCTGACCAGACCCACCAACCTGGAACCACCCTCCCTTCTCCTTATGCCTCTGTCCTTGCTGCTGGACCTCCGCCCACTGGGCAGCACCCCGCTTTCTCCTGCCCCCCAAACACGACACTCCTCCCCGGGCACTCCATCCCTCTCCCCCACCCAGCCCCAAACCGCACCCTTGCCCTCCCCAGCACCCACGGGTGACCCGGAGCTGCCAGCCCGCCTGGGGCTGCACCCTCCAGCAGTGACCTGCCTCGGGTGCCTCTGTCACCTCCCTGAGCCCCAACTGCACCTCCCTCAGCTCTCCCTGCTGCCCACACCCCACAGTCGCACCGTCTCCCCTCTCGGCTCGCACTCCGTGCACACTCCTGCCTCACCTGCCTGCGCTGGCCAGCAGGTGCCCCACACACCTGCACCCCACGGCACCTCCTGCCCCCCCCAGACAGGTCTGCACCCACCACACCAGTACCCACCACACCAGCACCCACCACAGCTCTCCGCCGCACCCGGCACTGCTCAGCCCTGCACCTCCCGCCCGCATGACCCCACACACCCGCGCCCCCCCCACACACCCGCACCCAGCACCCCTACGCACCTGTGCCCACACCCCCACCCAGCCGTGCCCCGCGCCCTGACAGCCCCCCGCAGCCCCGGAGCCCGCGTCCGACCCCGCGCCCCCCGCCCCGCGCTCTGACCTGGGCCCGGCGGCGGGCGGGAGCTGTCCGCCGCCGCCCGGTGCTGAAGGCGGCGCGGCGGCGGCGGCGGCGGGCGGCGGCGGGGCCCCTGCGGCGGCGGCGGCGGCGGGCGGCAGCTGCCCGTCGTCGCCGCCGCCCTCCAGGCTGGCCTCGTTGCCCATGTCAGGCCGGGCGGGACCGGGACCGGGGCCGCTCCCTCAGCGCAGCGCCGCCCCCGCCGCCGCCATCAGCCCCGCGCCGCCATCGCCGCCCGCCCGCGCCGCCACGCGCATGCGCCGCCACCGCGCCCGCTCGCGCCGCGGGCACGCGCGCGTTCGCCCGACCAATCGCCGCCCGCCCCGCGGGGCCCCGCCGGCACGTGCCCCCCGGCCCCGCCCCACCCCGCCCGCCGGCCAATCGGCGCCGCTTAGCGCTAGCGCTCGCGCCCGCCAGGCGGCGCCACGCGAGCTCCCGCGCTGGCCGTCAATGAGCGGCCCGTCTGCCCTGACGTCACGGCCCGGTGGCCAATGGGCGCGCAGTCCCGCATGAGGTTACAGCCAGCAGCCAATGAGCACCTGCTCACCAATGAGGTCACGGGCTGCTGCAGGATGTCACACACCACTGACCAATGAAGTGTTCCCTCCTCCATGAAGTCGTGTGTTGCTCCTGGAAGTCACAGCCTGACAACCAATGAGCACCTGCCTCCTCCATGACGTCAGAGGCTGCCCTAGGACATCACACCATGTCAGCCAATAAGCACCCACCTCCTCCATGATGTCATGGGCTGCCCAAGAACATCACACCCTGCCAGCCAGTGATTGTCTTGTGCCATTGTGAGGTCATGTACTGCCTCGTGACGTCACACTCTGCCAGTCAGTGACTGGCCTGCTCCCTGTAAGGTCACAGGCAGCCCTGCACTGTCACATGCTGCTGTCCAATGAGCATCCTGCTGCCTGATGAGATCATGGCAGCGGCTCTCAGCCAGGCCATGAGCACATTGTGAGATCACAGGCGCCTCAGCCAATAGCCACCCTGTCCTTCCCATGGTCACCTAGAGCCCAGCCGGTGACCCCACTGCTCTTCTATGACATCACAGGGCCAAACCAATGGGCTCACACACTGTCCCTGAGTGCGGCTCTCAGCCAACCAGCGCCGCCCTTCCCATGAGGTCACGCAGCGTTCAGCCAATGGCCGCGCTCTCTCTCTGTGACGTCAGAGGCTGCCCATGGCGTCAGAGAGCAGCGGTGCCTGTGGGAGCGCGCCCCGCCCCTGCCCTTAATGAGGGGCGCTAATTAATAACGGTGCCGGTGCCCGCGGGCGGAGGGACGCGCTGCCACCGCCAGTCCCCTGCTGCCACCCTGCGGCTCCCAGGGCCCGGACCCCGCCTCGGGGGAACCCCAGCCGGGACCATAATTTGGGGCGGGGCGCGCCAGCCCCGCTAAAGCCGAGCCCGGGCAGCGCTGGCGGCTGCTTTTTATGGGCTGTGAGTCAACACACACGCGCTAAATCCTAAAATAAACGTGAAACTGGGTCCAGCCTCACCTCGGAGCGCACCGAAATAGCAAGCGGCTCCAGCAAGGCGCAGGAACAAGAGACCTCTGCCCTTTCCCCAGCCCTTCTGTACCCCCCAGCTCAGGGAAGGGGGTGCTGGCACTGGAGGTCACTGCTGTCCCCCGAGAAGCAGGTGTGGGGTGTGAAAGGTGTAATACGGGAGCAAAAGAGCATTGGAGGATATGAAAGCACTGAGTAAGAGAACGAAACAGCTTCAGTTTCGGGGGCAGGGGCAATAGATATGCAATGTACCAGAACAAAAACACATCAGAAACAACGCAGCAGCAGCAAGTCTATGGAAAGTAAGAGTGCAGGAGTGGATGAAAGAGGTCAGGACAGTGTAGGTGGCCAATACACAAACACAAAAGTTTGGTTTGTTTGGATTTTTTTCCTGAGGTGATGTGTGCCCCAAACACAGGAGACACAGAACATCCACCTTGAATGCAGCAGAGGTTGGGGCAGCTGCCAGCAGGTGGTGCCCAGACATGGTGCTCGGAGCTCAGTTTAAACTTGCCATGGTGTCAAAAACAGCCCCAAAAACCCTTCCCAGCCCCTCCACTGCAGGCTGGGATCTGTGCTCCCTTTATGGGCAGACATAGCACCTGCTCTCCAGCACCCCAACATGGGAGCTCATGTCCCCCACCAGCCTCACACCCAGACCTTCACTGCTGGGTCTTCCTGAACTGGAGAGACCCAGAGCAAATCTCGAATTTTACAGACACTTGATACCTACCTCAAAGGGACAAGGACAGCACACAGCAGGCTCTCAGCAGACCCTCTCCCAGGCTTCTCCTCAGCAGAATTCACTTGGCTTGATTAAGCCCCCCTCCCTTCCCCTAAGTGGGTTTTTTCCCAGCCCTCTGAATCCTCTCCTAGCTCCTCAGACTCTTCCCCCCATTCCACTTAATTCTGCAGTCAGCCTCAGGTGATGCAGGTGAGACACAGCTCATGGCCTGCAGGGCTTGTGCACTTCCCTGGGGATGGGCATCACTGTCCCCAGCACTGTCCTTCCCTGCACAAGGGGCGTGTCTGCCAGGGCTGGCAGCCCAAAGGAACCTGAAGGGTTGAGCACATCCATCACCATACACTCAGCACTCAAGCTCACACCTCCACCCTGAGGTGGAATAGGGTACAAAATGCTCAGAAGCCAGTTGGGTTAACAAGTGTGCACAGCAATATATTTTATTTCCTAAAAACACGTTTTTAGCCAGTCCAAGTACTACAGATTCCAGCCTGAAGCAGCTGGCAATAGGAAATGTCAGACTTGTACAGCAGAATGCTTTATTAGGTGCCTCACCACATCTGATCCCTGCAGCTTGGAGAAGCCCTGCTTCAGGTGTGGATCTTCTGTTCCACAGCTCCAAGCTGAAGAACCCAGACAGGTTCAGCCCCAGCAGTCTACCCCACCCCTGAAGGGAGTCATTCTTCTCCAGGCCATTCCAAACCCTCTAATCACAAGGCAGAACAGTTACAAAATCATAAAAATAAATCTACACTCTTATAAAAAAATAGAAATACCCAAGTTTCACACCAACATGTGCCAAGCACAGAGGTCATGCCAGCACAACCTACCTCTGCTTCCAAGTAGAGCAGGAGGTCACCTCAATACTTTCATTCCAAGTCATTAGTTTCAGTGCCAAGCCTGCAAGACCGCTCTGGATTTTATGGCCCAAAACAGGGCAGGGTAACACAGCTCCCAAGTCCATCTGTGGATCTCCCCAGCCCCAACAAGCGCCTGTGGTTGAGGGAAGGTGTTTGATTTGATGATGAATATACAGAAACTCAACAGCCACACAGGTTGCTCTACACACTCCTTCCTCCAGAGAACTTTTTTGGAACTATTTACACCAGGCATGGAGCTGGTCCAGGTCCCTTCTCCCTGCTGCTCTCCAGACTGACATCCCAGACACCCTGCACCTCCTGCTTGTGGCTGCATCCAAGAAGTGCAGTTCCACCTGGTGCCAGAGAGCCCAAAGCAGCAGCAACTCAGCAGCTGCAGAGCTCTGAGGAGGCCAGAAGGCAAGAAAACCCTGTTAATTCTGCATGAAAAAAGAAGGAAGGGACAGTTAAATGAGGAGGGTAACTCAGTCCAGGCATTAGCCAGAGGCTTGGCCTCCAGAGGCTTGCTGCAAGGGCAGGATTCTGCACACAGGGCAGCTCATCTCACCCACAAGGCAGCCTCTTCAGTGCTTTGCAAACAGTACCCTACGCAGTGGTGGCTGCACACTGCCAGAGCACACTCTGGGCAAGTGTGCTCTGCCCTGCAGCCTCTTCCAAGCCTCTCCCAGGAAGTCAGGGGCTCTCACAGCAGGAAAGTGTCCATTCTGGCCTGGCTGCTGCTGGAGGGAAGTGCAGAAGGAGCTGCAGGTGCTGGTCTGGAGATCTTCTTCTTGCTCTTAACTGATAACGGACGGATTTCTGCCAGGTTTGTCTGGAGGTAAAACTGTCAAGGAAAGCACAGACCCAACCCTGGGAACACAAGTGACCCAACACCTGTTGCAGTCCAGCCTGAACCACAGACCTGGGACCCAGCCATATATCTGCATCCAAGGAAAAACCTGCAGGCCAGGATGAGCTTTGCTACCTTCTCAGAGGAGCAGAGCTCGGTCACACACCTGTCCCACGTGTCAAGGAACATCTCCTACACAGGAGGTTTCAACTGGGTATTAGGAAACATCTCTGCACTAAACAGGTGGCCAAGCATTGCAACAGGCTGCCCAGGGAAGTGGTGGAAGTCCCTGGAAGTGTTCAAAAGGCATGCAGACCTGTTGGTTAGGGACATGGGTTAGTGGTGGGCTTACCAATGCTGGGTTAATGGTTGGACTCTGATCTTAGAGCTCTTTTCCAACATTAATGATTCGACAATTCTCTGCTATCCCCCCTGCACATAAACCAGCATTTGAACAGCATTATCTATTTGAGTTGCAAGACCTCCTCAGCCAGGACACTGTGCAGGTGAAGGCAGAGCAGCCAGAGCCTGCAGCCTCCCATGGCAGAGCAATCCCAAGGCAGGAGCAGCTCCACACCACAGTGGAGCAGCAGCATCCCACAGGAATGAGGGCTCTGGCTGCATGGGCTGGCAGGCACACAGCCAGAAGCTGTACTATGCTGCTGCTCTCAGATCTCAAGGACACAACAGTCCCTGAAAATTGCACTGATTTCCAGCTGATGCGCTCCTCTGAACCAGCCACAAGTGCTCTCAGCAAGTTCAGGTCCTTGACGCCTTTGCTGAGCTCAGATTTTTTCCGAGAGAAATCAGATCATTCCTTGAGGATCCCAAGTCTGTTTTTTGCTGGGACCAAAGGGAAGGAACAGAAATGAGGTGCCCACAGCATCAGCAGTGCCACATTAGCTGCAGGAAAGGATACTGGCTCTATGAACTTTGTCCTGCCTCCCATGCCATCGTAGCCCATCCTCACCTAGGAGAGAGAAACAAATGAGCCTGGAGCAGCACACAGAGCCATGGCTACCTCCCATCATGCTGGTTTTTGGGAAGGGGGAGTCTTGCAGGCCACAGCTTCTGGAGAGGGGCTAAAGGCACTTGGAAACACTCAGTACTTGTGCTAAGCCCTCACTTTTGGAAAAAGACAGACCCATGGGTATTAACAAAGTTTGGGAATATTGGGCACTTTTTCAGACAAGCCAGGCAAGGCTTAGGATTGTGTCACTGGGATTGAGGAGTACAAGGAGAACGCCCTAAGCTCCAAGGAAGTGGAGGAATAGGACATTGAGAGCCACTTAGTCTGTTGCCAGGAAGGGAATGAGCATCTGTCATCCCTGGAGCTCTGCAGGACTGGAAAGTAGCCAGGTTATGCTCCGAGATTTATTTTCCACACACTGTATGTGGCAAGGTAAAAGCCTCATTCACTTCCTCTTTCAGGGTCACTTCAGGACAGAGGTGGCAGTGCCAGCCCTGGGCACACTCCCCAACTGGACAGTTATACTCACCAAGCCCGTGTTCTTGTGGGAACCCAGAAAACCACCCGAAGATGGTTTCTTGGAGAAAACAGAGTTCCTGATGAATGCTGGCAAAAGTCCTTGAAGAGCATCATCCTCCAGATCATCTGCCCCATTCTGTCCCACAAAATAACAAGAAAAGCCCTTTAACCAGCACAATCTGCTGAATGGAATCCACATATAGGCAGCACTAACAACACAGACAGCTATTTAAGGTAATGGTTACTGCCATACCACCAAACCAGCGGTTTCCAACCTCCCTCTGGGGCTTATGTGGAACAGTGCCCAGGAGGCAGGACCCTGCCCCAGCAAGCCTGGGTGAACAGCCACCTCAGCTGACCCCAGAACCCTTGTGGCCAGCTCCAGGTGGGGTTTGTGAAGCACATCTGGGGCAGAATCATCGCCAAGAAGCAGGTGGGTCCCCACCCTCCCTTCTCCTGCCCAATTCCAGGAGGCCTGAGGCAGCAACAGTGTTTCTAGGAGACCATCAAGAAAAACACTTTGAAGCACTGATTCTATAGATGGGCCAGTCTATGGCCACAAGGGAGAGAATAGATTCTTTATCCCAAGCTTATTAACAGCAGAATCAAAGAGGCGACACAGAAAAAATAAGATTAGTCCTTTTACCTCCACTGTTTCCTTCAGAACTTTCTTCGCCAGATTTACCACAGGAGGCCTGTAAGGAGCCCAAGGAGCAAATCAGCAGAGATTTATTGTTCAAGTGGAGCTGACAAGGACAGACAAGGCCAAGCAAATGACGACAAAGCTTGCAGCACGCCATCAGGCAGCTGGAGAGCTATCTGATCTCACACAGCAACTTCCAAAGCAGTGAGACTTTGATCTCCTTTAGAAGCTGAAAGAGCAGGGAAAACTCACAGTTTTTTATCCAGCTTCTGCCTTTTTGTAGGGCTGAAGGGAGCCGTGCAGGGCTGGTGCTCAGGGGTGTCCACATCGTAAGTAGCATCGAGATTGATCTCGTCGCTGTGGGCTGGGCGGTGGAGCTTTGGATGCTGCAGCTCCACGGGACTAGGGCTGCAAGGCCAAGAAAATCATCAGTCACTGAGCCACTGCCTGCCACCCCAGGGAAGGCAAAGCTGCACCCCACAACACTCAGACAGCAGTGGCACCAGGAGCAGAGCCCCATTCTGCTTATATGTCAAAGAAAGAACCACCTGAACCCCAGAGTTTAAGTTCTGTGTCCTAAATTACTGCTCCCTCTCAAATGCTGAGTGAGTGCTGTAACTGCAGCACCCAGAGCTCAGGAATCACACTGACACACTGCTGCTCTATGGACACAACCCACCTTCCTCTACTGGGGTAATGGCACAGGCTCCTCAAGAAAGGATGGATAAAAGCAGATGTCATTTTTCAGGTTAGATTCCTCTGCCTAGCTAAGATCTTTGATCCCCATACACCATTGCATGCTCATCACAAGGCCAACTCTAAAGCAACTAGAAGTGCAGCTTTAGGGATGTTTCCTGGGCAGGACACAGTGACAAAAACTTTGTCAAAACTCAGGCCACTCCTCCATCCCCTCCTGACCCAAACCTCCGAGGGTTTCCATATAAACCAAAGGATACAAGGAACCAAACAGCCATACTTCTGCAACACCTGCCAGACTTGTATATCTCTGCTTTCTCAGATAGTTGAACTGTCAGCTCTGGCTTTGAACATGTCACCTCCATGCCTGTACTGTGTCTGAGGATGCAGCTCACCAACCTTTCAAAGACTAGCCGACTGAGTGTTTCCCTAGTTACAGATGGGACTTTCAGAGTGTCCTGCAGGATGTCTATCTTCTTCTTCAAACTCTGGAGAGAAAAGCAGTCAGTGAGATAAGGAAAAATTCAGCAGTAGATACTTTGCCCCTTTTCCATAAATCAGCATCAGGTGGAGCTCAGAGGCAGGCTGGGAAATTTAGTCACTGAGCAAAAGCCAGCATAACTCCTGGCTTTGCAGCTGCAGACCAGCCTGCAGTAACTGGCAGCTGGCCATGAGGAATGATATTCTCACCAAGATCTCCTTGTCTGCATTCTTCAGATCTTTCTGTGTGTTTTTTAACTCCTCCTTTGTCTTCTCCAAATCTGAAGTTGTTCTCTGCAGCTGCAAAACACAACAGAGTGTGGGATACATTGACCTGGGTAAGGGGGACTGCAGAGCCCTGTGAGAGCAGTGTGCTCTGCACCACATGCTACTTCCCTTGTTTAAGGGCTCAATTTTCCTGTGTCAGTCTGACCAATCTCTCCTGTATCAGAGCAATCCAATCCCTACCCAATTCCACAAGCTGCCTGCAGAGGGATGTCCAGGGCTGCTTGCCCAGCATTTACCCAGCATTTATGCCTGACAGCAAGAGCTTTTCCCTGCTCTAACACTTGGTGGCTGCCTTCTGAATTCCTGCAGGACTTTGGACACACCAGAGCACAGGAATCACAAACCACAGGCTGGAGGATGGCTGTGCATCAGCAGTGCTGGCACATGGACAAGCCTGATTCAACAGGGAAGCATGCCAGCAGCAGGGGTCAGGAAGTGGACTGCTACCACTTCAGACACTTTAGTGGGTCCAGGAGCCTGGGCCAGCTCACAGACTGTGGCTACAGTCAGCTCTCTGTCAGCCAAGCCTGGAGCCCCTTGTGCATTGACTCGCATCCTCCTGACCCACACTGGCCACCGCAGCTTGGGTCTGACTCAGCCAGGAGCAGCCCAGTTCCAGCATCAGCACCTCGTGTAGGGGTTAGCTCCTCTGGGGAGCACAGCACAGCAATCTGAAAACCTCCTTCTCCATCTGAAGGGACAACAGCCATGGCTGAGTAACAGAAGTAGGCCAAATCCACCCACAGCTTCTCACTTTGTTGGCTCAGACATGGGGATGCCCCAGGGAACACCTGTGCCTTGGGGAGTGAGGCTACACACACTTTTCACAGGGATGTGCTACCAGAACAGACAAAGACAGTCCTGCCTGACCTGAGCTAACAGACCCCAGCCAGGCCTGGAACAGGGGGAACACAGCAGCAGAGGCACATCAGCATCCCCAGGCTTTGCACCAGCTCAGGACCAGCCCAGGTGGCTCTGTGCAGGGCCACCTGGGTGTCCTCACTGTGCTTTGGGAAGCTCTCCTGCCTGGGCACAGCATGATGTGGGAGCCCTGGCCCAGTTCAGCTGGCTGAAGGCACAAGGCTGGGTGTGACTGGATGTGCCAAGCCAGGACTAAGCCCTGCTCAACTGACACTGGCTCCAAACCCCTTCCCACTTCCTTAGGATCCCAGTTCTGCAGCAGCAGGAGCTGGCAGCTGAGTGCTCAGCAGTGTAGCCGGATGAAGGAATTGCTACTTCCAGAACCCAGTGGGAGCAGCAGAGCACCTGTGTGCTTCTGCCTTCCAGCACAGGCTCCCTGCCAAACTCTGGTTGGCTCTGCACATGCTGCCCCAGCACTGTCCCCAGAGACCACCCTCCTGGCAACAGCCCACGAGCTGCTTGCTCACCACATCGTATCCTGACCCCAGGCTGACCCTTCCACACAGCTGTACCTGTTAGTGTGGGAGGGGGTCACTGCAGAGGCCTTGGACCTCAGTTATGGACAGGGATACACAGATCAGATGTCACCCTGACAACTCACACTCTCCTGTTACCTTATTATTGACAGAAAACAGCTCCTTCTTCAGCTTCTCTGTCATCTCACCAGACATCTTCCGAGCCTCCTTCAAGTTCTCATATTCCCTGCAAAGAGACCCAAAGAGTCACACTGTTTGTAAGACAGCTGAGCCAGAACTTCTCAGAGATAACTCAAGGCCCTTAAATTGAAGCTCTGGACCTGCAGAAGCACCAGAGAAAACCCAGGAGACACAATGCCCTTTAAGGAACAAAGATAAGTGAGCGTACCAACACTGTGTCACACATTCCACTGCACCACAGGGGAGAAAAAACCTGCATGGGGTACCACCAGCAAAATGGGAACCAGAGCTAGAGAGATTTCAGCTGCCAATGAAAAACAGAGCACAGCCTCCATGCTGGCACCAAACAGGAGACTTTGCTTTAAGTGACTTTTCAGAGACTTCACACTACTGGCCATGCACATTCATTCCCAATTACACCACAGGGACACTTGCCTCATTACAGCTTTGTACCAAAGCTGCAGTTATTCAGCTGCCATCAGAACAGACACAAAAAAGCTGTGTTTTTTCCCCAGCAGGACCAGATGGATATCCAGGTAGGGGAGGGCAGCAGTGCAGGCTTGCTTTGCCAGAGGCCACAGCTGCACAGTGCAGTGCTGCAGAGGGCACAACCCAGAACTCTGCATCCGCTCGCTTTCCCCCAGGCATGAGAGGAAAGCAGAGGGAATAATCATCATCACTTCATAGGTGCACTGACAACTCTGGAGACAGTTCCCATGGTGACACACATGTCACTACAGTGACAAGAGGAACAGTTCAGTGTGACAGGCTCCAAACTAGGTCCCCAGGATCTGTCAGTCAAAACCCAGTGGAAGCCCTAAGAGGCGGCAAGAGCCCCGGAGAGCCCGTGTGCCTGTTGGTGCTCAGCAGAGGGTTCTCCCTGGGCACCCCCAGGACAGCATCAGCCAGCTGTGCCAAGCCTGCAGCACCTACTTTTTGAGGGAGACACAGTAGATGGCAAGCTGCTCCACTGCTGCCTGCCCGACTCCCATCTCTCTGATCATCTCCTCCACTTCTGGGCGCTGGCTCTGAAGCAACAGCTCGATCCTGCACAAAAAAACCCACAAGCAAACACATATCCTCAGCTCATGAATCACAAACAGACCTGGGAAACAGACAAAAAGCCCTGCCTCCCCCTCAAGGGGCTGGTGCAGCCTCAGCTTCTCCTGCTGGCACTCTGGGTGTCATGGGAGAAGAGATACAGCTCCCTCACCTCAAGCAGGGCTTTTCACTGGGGAAAAGCAGCACTGCTTGGACTAGAGAAAGGGCAGCTGTACACACATACGGCACATGGAACTGATGCCCAGCTCTTGGTCCCTATAGCCCTGTGTTCCTGGGCTGGCATTCTGCCCCAGCATCCTCTGATAACAGAAATGGCACACAGCCATGCTCAGTGCACTCGAGATGAGGCCGGTACCCTGCCTTGCTGCTCTTTAATGAGAACAAACATAGCAGGGGCAAGAGGAATGCAGGGCAGCTAAAGCAGCCATTTTAAACTTTACAGGTTAGATGATCCAGCACACAAAGGTGGGTGTTGCAGCAGGCCCAGCAGGACCCTCTTGCCCTCCCCAAAAAGGGAAGAGGTGCAGCCCAGGCTGCAAGGCCCAGGGAGCACCCCGGATCTCACCGCTCCATGGTCCTCAGCTTGTTTCGCAGCCGGCGGGCCTCCTCCTTTGAACTTCTGTTATCCTCCTGCTGCTGCTCCAGGAATTTCATCTGCTTCTGCAGGGAAGCAAGCACACATAGATTGTCAGTAAGGCTCCAGGGGTTGTTGGAGAAACATCCCGGCTTATGCGCACTGCGGGCAGCCAGGAGCACACATCGGCTATAAATGCCATCACCACCTCAGCATCCCAGGATTATGGAGAGTTGAGCTCCCTCCTGCTGCACCCCCAGCCCTGCTCCCCACGAGCACAGCAGGATCTCAGTGCTAATCACAAGGCGAGGCTGGAGCTGAAACCATGTCATAGCCCCTCTGTGCTGGGGCAGTGGAGTGGCTGCACATTGCCCTGTATGCAGCAGTGACGATTGCTTTTTCAAAAGCAAAGGAGTCCACAGCAAGGAAACCTTGCTATTGCCATCCCCTCCATACACAATGATTGCTTCAGCCTCCCAACTCTCCTTGCCATTAGCTGCTTAGAGCATAGATGGGAATGAGTGGGTCTCTTCTGGGAGACCTCAGCCAAACCAGACACCCACCCGGGCACTTCTCTCACCTGCTGCAAGCTTATTGCAGCCTATTGCCTCTCCAGCAGTAATACAGAACCTCAGCTGAGCTGGAAAAGCACACATCTGCAGTGAGGCAGAGGATGGGGATAGCTGAATTAGCACCATTCTGATGCATTTGTGCTGTCTAGGTTTGTGTGTGCCTGGGCACCTTGCACAGCAACTTTGAAAGGCTCTGGTTCCAGCACAGTGCTGATTTCAGGGAAAGGCTTGGCAAAAGATCACTGCTCCTTCCCACACAGAAGTTTAAGGATTTTATCCACTTCCTGCCACAGAAACCAAACAGCTGTGAAAGCACTGGGAACTTGAGGAGGGACAGTGTTGCAGGTTTGTGTGTCATCCTTGTTTAACTGGAGCCTGTCTTTGGCTTTTCCCTAACCAGAACCCTCAACATTTCAGATCCCCACAGCAGTGTTTTGTGCCTGGTCAGAGCAGGGTCCCCAGCTTCAACCCAGCTGAAACTGCAGCAAACTGACAGTACCAGCAGAAGACAGGACCTGCTCACAGCCTGAACCTGCTTCACAGCAAGTTAAGCCTGTATTTTCACTGCAGAAGTTTAGTGCGTTAATCTTTAATGATGCAGTTTAAGACAGTTCTTGGCATTCAGCTGGGAAACACCAGAAAAGATACTCCAGGTCCCTAATCTTTTTGTCCTGCCCAGCTTTCATTAAAGGGACTTAAGCATACAGAGAGGGTTTTGCAATAGGGAAGATAAGCACAGAGCCTCCTCCAGAGGTGTCAAGGCAGGAAAACCAAGCACTGAGATGCTGAGTTGAGCAGCAAGTATCAACTTCCACTGTCACAATTATTTCTGCTGGGGTAGAGGGCATCAGAAGTATCCTGCCACGGACCTATCCAGAATCACACCAGCATCTATGGCATGGCCAAGATCTAGGCTGCTTTTACATGCAAGCAGATTGGATATGACCCCATGGTTGGGCAAAAACAGTTGTGCTGGCTCACAGCAAGGCCTGCCTGGCATTAATTCCTTACTCCTCTGTCCTAGTGTCAGGTAGATCTCCCAGATGCATGCTCCCAAAAGAGCCCAGATGCAGGTGGGATATAGCATGACAGCACCATGACACAACAAGCTCTCCCTGGGCTGCTTGGCCTTGCAGGCCAAGAAACACGATGCAGTTTAGGATACTGGGTCAGACAGCTTGGGAAGTGCAGCAGATACCGATCCCACTTCTCAGCCTGCAGCTCAAAACCCCACCTGCTTGCACCCCACCTTCTTGAGACAGGCACATCACCTTCACACAGCACAGACTGCCCAGCCCAGCACCAAGGCAAAGCTGCTCCAAGACAGCCCAACAGAGCTGCTCCTGCTCTTACCCCCTTCCTCTTGCTGTTTACGCAGAGTACATGACTACACACTGAGTCACTGCACACTGAAGCACTAGAGGAATATTTGATCCCTGGACTTCACAACATTACTAACCTAACTGAGGCAAAGCCCTGGCAACAGAACAGAGACAGGAGAGTTAGCTGGATCAGATCCCACTCAGCTGAAGCCTGCAACTCCCCCTCCACATTTTTCAGTTTGATTTCTCCCCCAATCAAAGTAAGAAACTAATTTTCCTTGAATCCCGCTTGGCCTAAACCCATTTCAGAACATTCTACCTCAGGGAACCAGTCTTTCAGCAATGGGGTGCTGGGACTAGTTCCCACACTAGATTCCTGCTATCACTTTTATGACCAGCACTGCCACTTCATTAGCGAGGCTCAGTCACATTCCTCAGGCTGGGCTGGCATTTCTCCCTCACCAGGGATATTTCTGCCTTGAGCACCTGTACACAAACCACAGGCCTGTAGGCTTTTTATGCCTCTGAATCACCTCGGGCAGAGCATAAACAGGACCTCGAGTCCAGCAACAGCACTTGCTTCAATTAATCAAACCAAAACAAAAACCCAGGCACCAGACCCAAAATCCCACCAGCACAATCTCTTTATTAGCAGAGATCTTCAACAGAACTAACACTGACTGCATGATGGTTAGTCCTGCTGGGGACAGGAAGGGTACCTTGAGAGAGGAGCACAGCATCTCTGTCTCTCCCAGCATCTTCTGGAGTGACTCTATCGTGGCATTGCGCACATCCAGAGTCTCCCTCAGCCCGTCCACAACAGCCTGGCATTCCCGCTTTTCTTTCTCTGGAAAAGAAGAAAGGAAAAGGTCATGGCCTGGTAACCCAGACTCCAGCTGCAGCACAGCAGCAGGGGCACACAGACTGCTTGCAGGCTCAGCTCCAGGCTGCCAGGATTTGGCCATTCCTGGAGAGAGCCATTTTTCTAAGTGCTGTCTGCACCAGGGTCTGTACTGAGCAATTGCTTCTCTCAGTGCCAGCAGGCTTCAAAATTTCTTTACTAAAGATAAAAAATTCCCTTTAATAGCTTTCCAGCACCAGCCCTGCTAGCATTAAGATGATGTATCTTAACTCTTGTGTTTTCTCAAAGCCAGGCTTGCACAAGGAAATAATTCCTCTCGAGTTACACCAAGCTGTCATAGAGCTGGAGAACAGAACTTTGTATCCACCCTCTCCACATGGAATGTGTCAGGAACCCCTCTGGGGGCCATGGGGCAGCTATATGCACCAAGCTGCTGCACATGCCCTCACCAACCACTGCACCCACACCAAAGGGCAGGAGGCAGTGACACTGGGGACACTGCAGGACACACAACAGCTTAAGTAGATTCCCTAAGTGCCCATTTTTTGCAGGTCACAAAACCTTTGCATCCTGCTGTCCCTCCTCCTGACAAATCAGGAGCAAAGCACATGCCACTGACCACCACAGAGAAGGTGGTGGAAAATACCACCAGATTTCAATTTGTTTTGTGCAGACAAAGGACAGCTCAGAAAGCAACAACCACCATCAGGAGCTGCCAGACCTATGCAGGGAGCAGCCAACATCGCTGAGAAGCTTAAAGCAGTTGGGTAATGAGGGAAAGCAGGAACTCCTCCACCTAATCCTGCTGAGAGCAGGGTAAAACCTTCAGCTCAGCATCTTCAGTCTTTGCTAAAACTGCCTGTGGCTTCAGCCTGGCAATAGTAGAGCCAGAGTACCTTTCCAAAAAGCCTGTTCTCCTTGCCAGCCATCCAGTTTCAAACTCTGCCTCCACATCCTGTGGAAGCATGACCTGCAGTGAAGCTTCGCTGTTCAGTCAGGGAGTAAAAGAGCCATGTGGGACCAAGAACAAGAGAGGAACACGTTCCAGCAGAAGCACGCGGGTGGCTTCTCCACTGATCTGCATAACCCTTTCCTACCGAGGCAGTGTCTGGGATGCTCCCTTGCATTTGCAGGGACTCCACACCCACCAAAAGAATTAGGGCTTCCCCCTCCTCCGTTCCCAGCTGCCCAGAGGCAGATGGCAGGAATCAAACCCCTCCGTGCTGCAGGAATGAGCTCTCAGCTCATTCAGAGTGCCTCCCACAGAGCCTGCTGGGTCTGCTCGGAGCGCGGCACCTCCCGAGCCATTTGCAGGCTGATCAGAGCCTGGCAGCTCCACAGCTCCTCTGCAGCGCCCAGATTCACATGGAGAACTTATACACAGGAACCAGCAGAGAGCAGAGTACCCACAGCAAAGGAGGCAGGAGGTGGGAAGGAGCTTCACATTTCCAATATGAAAAGAGAATGGGACAGGGAATGTCAAATCCAACCTCTACTCACCAGAAGCCGAGAAGATGAGCAGGCCTTCAAGCGGTTTTTCTTGGATAATATCCTAGCAAGAATCCCAGCCACCTTCCCCAGAAGATCTGGCTGTCTACCAAGTCACTAAACTCAAGCAAGCTGGCAGAACAGGCCTCAGAATAGAGGCGTGCAGACCATCCAATTCTGCTCTCAGGCTAAGGACTGAATCCTCAATCTACTGGCTATTCATGTCTGTCTCGTGCATGCAGGAACACAGAGGAAAGACAACTCTTGGGGCGTGGGTGAGCCCCCAGCATTCTTAAAACATTTTTTTTTCTCCTTCTGCTAGCATGTTTTAGGATTTCTGTCACTTAGACTGACATTTTCCTTTTGCTGCTCATGACTCATGTTCTGATGACAGGCTGCCTACAGACGATGCTTAAAACCCATCGACAAGTCTCCAGGGCTTTTGCTTTTCCTGCCTCCCTCAAACATCCTCTAAAATTAAAGATGGGAAGATGGAAGTGCATGCACACTGAACTCCGTCTGCTCTTTACACGACACATGTGGCACTGCAACAGCCAAACAAACCCAAAGCCTTCCCACTGTTGCTTTTGGACACCACTTTCACCCTCTCATCTGTTGGAGGGAATGAGCCTTTGCCATATGCAGCTGTGAGTTTCCCAGAAAGCAAACCAAGGATTTTGCTTTCAAGCCTGCTCTGGATAGAGCTTCGCTGCAATTCTGTAAGGTTTCTGTAGGAAAGGGGGGCAAAAAAATTGCATCTACTTGTCTAAACCCACAGTGAACTCCTGAGTTACAGCAGAGCTGGGCCGGGCTGTGGACCCAGGCTCTCTGTGTTTGCACCACCATAGGTGCTCTCGCCTCAGAAAAAACTCTGAAGTTGCTCTAGCGAAACAGTTTGCAGCCTGAACCATGCCCTCGGCTTCAGAGAGGGATGACCTCTGCACAGGGGTTCCTCAGACCTGGGCAAGCCACCCAGCACAGGCAGAGCCCAGGAGCTCCTGATTGTGGGCTGCCAGTCCCCTGCAAGCAGCAGAAACTCACCTTTCAAGGAGAGCTGGGCCTTCACCTTGTCCAGTTCATTCTGAAACACAACACAGAGAACCCCATTAGGAAACACCCCGTGGAGATGCTTTCACCACATTTTAAAATGACCCAAGAGGTTTCTCAGCAGGACTTTTGGACTAGACAGGTGCTAAGGAGGGAACATGGAAACAACAAGCACAGAGTTACAAGCCCAGACTATCAGAGGGAACAGAAAGAGCACCTCCAACTGGCATTCCTCAGGGCTAGAAGAGAGGATCGCAGCTTCATCTTAGCCTTGTCAACCTTGTGTTTCTCACACTGTCAGTCATCCTGTTTTAGCTGAATAATTTTGGAAGACTCTCAGGGAAACACAGGAAGTCAGGCAAGAACAATTTTTATAATGTTTTACCTAAACAAGGCAATAAGGGAGGGATGCTGCCAGACTAACTGGATCACTGAGAGTTCTTTAAACTGAAGTGAACTTTAATCAGATGCAGGTGGGAGACAGGAGGGCACATCCAAACACCTGAAAAGGTAACCAGGCATGCACTCAAACATGCTGACAGGCACTGAAGTCACTGCAGTTCAGGATGCTGATATGAGCTAACAGCTCAATCGAATGGCTGGAAGCAGATCACTGAGAAACCAATCCATAACAAGCCAACTGAGAGTGCACATCATCTCCTGGGTACCACAAGGGTCTGAGGAACATCAAATACTTCCAACACCTTCATCAAGGATCAGAAAGAGGCAGCAAATGCCCTGTAGTTTAAATTAGAGAAAATGAAGTGATATAACTTAACACTGGCGAATGGCCAAAGGAAATGCAGAGAGGTTAAAAAGAGAAGCTATTTATATCTATATATCTATATGTATATTTAAAATAAAACCAGAGAGATAAATATATGCAGGAAAGAGCCAACAGAAGATGACTTAAAAAGCTGTGTTAGAGAACTGCAGAGGAAAGCAGATAAGTCAGGCAGGAACTGCAGTGGAATAAAACCACAATAAAATGCCAACACAGGCACACAAATCTGTGCAACCCGGAATGCTACATGCAAATCTGAGCCGAGAATAGCACCAGCAGTGACCACGGCTCTGACGGGACCGGAGCTGGGCTCTGCTAATGACAATAAAGGCAGGAAAGGGAATGTGGGATGCAAAGCTTGGTAAGCAGAACGGACCAAATGCAAAGCCTAGCAGAGCTGACTGGGATTTGCCCCAAGGGGCACAACTGTTGGAGGGCTAATGTGGAATTAACTCTGCTGCAGGAACTATTCTGAAGTAGCTTCCTCAGAGTCCTATTCAGGAACGATTAGTGAGCTCACAAGATGTGCTAATTATCATGATAGCAAAGAAACCCTGGGCTACTTCAGGCAGCTATGTAACATTACCTCATTCATCAACTTAATCTGAAATCCCTCATCCTCCACCACAGCTCCTAAAAGCTGCTCCCAATTTTCTCTCCTCTGAGACAAACTCTCTATGCTAGGCTGAGCTACGAGACCGAATTTTCCAAGATCAGACGAGCATATCCTGACCACAGACAGCTGTCCTCCAAGGCTTCTACCTTCCCCAGCAGGTTTACAGGCAGGAATCCTCCCCCCACCTCCTCTTCACCAAGCTGAAACCTCATTTGGAAGAACGCTGCATTCCCTGGATCACAAGCAGCTCTTGACAGACTCACTGAGGTGTTATACCCCAAAATTCACCTTTTTCTTGCTCTGGGAACAGCAACATGGAGACTGTTCTGCTCACGAGGGCCACCTTCAAATTCAATATAGGCTAAACCCAGGTTCAGTAATGAAAGAAATGCTTGGACATTTAGCCTGTGGTCTCCAGCTACTCCGGGGATCCAGGTTCCCTCTGGTGTTTCTATTGAAGTTTAAACCTGAGGATGGAAAGCAAAGCAGCCCCAGCACTCCTTTGACTGTACACATTTCAGAACAACAGCAAGAGTGAGGAACAGTAACAAAGACAATTACTGTTCAAAAGATAATTTAGCTAATTCTGCAACAACAGGAAGGGGTTTCAGATCATGAGGGAGCTCTTCTGACCACTTCACTGGGTGCCAAAGACTGCTTCTCAGAAGAGAATCCCAAGCTTGTCTCCCCAAGATGACAAGCAGACCACAGCTACACACATTGCTTTCTAGCACATCCTTTTCATGGCAGGAGGCCAAATGCTCATTCCAAGACAGCTGTGGGCTGCACAGCTACAGCTCCAGTTGATTACAGAGATGAACACCACTCTATGCCCAGGCTCTTGGAGGACCAGGCAGTGGTTTATCATAAATCCTAGTTTTTTTTTTTTCAGGTGAAGTTGCTTCTGGCTGATGATGTCAGAAATTCTTCTCTCATCCTCTGAAGAGCCCAGGTTTGGCTGACCATGCGTTTGGTTTGAAGTGCTGCCTGGCCAGAATCAGACACTCCATCACAGACAGACCTGACATCTAGGTGGACATTAGTCCCTCACCTGTTGTGAACAAGGCACCTGTGTTCTTAAGGTACTCCATGTCCTCCAAAAACGAGGCAGCACACTACAGGAAACTGGTGACAAACGCAGCAGCAACCTGTACAGCACGCACAGCAGTGAATATCCACACAAGCTAAGGATGCTGATTCACCCAGAAAAGTATTTGGTTCTTTCTGCTGGTGACCTCAGAGCCTTCATTAAGCAGGCTGTACACTGAGGCTAGATGTTGCTCTGACAGGCACATTTATATTTATGCTTATATTTGTATTTATATTTATATTATGATTTATAGGAGCAGGAGGAGTTACCATTAAGCTTGTTGTGCAGGAGCAGCTCCACAACCCTGCCCTTGAGCAAGGGAGGAGCTCTGCACAACCTGCCTGGAGCAGAAGGCTGGGGGAACCCATTTTGGATCCTGGGGTGGGGGTGAGAGAAAACAGGAAGATTTTCTAGGGCAATTTTCTCCAGGAAACCCATTTCCAAGTCACCCATCTCATTACACTTGTGAGAACAGCTCTCAATACGTACTAAAGGAAATGTTTATCTGCTGCAAGGGCATGCAGCTCCCAGTGCCCAGAGATGCTCCTCCATCCCTCAGCACACTTTGGCCTTCAGTTTTGTTACTGGTGATCTTGGAGAAAGACAGTGCTACTGACATTCTAGTCTGGCTGGCTTTATTTTAAAGACATACAAAGTACATATAGAATTGTCATGGCAACTGCTAATTATGGTAATTGCTGCACATGCTGCTTCTAAACACAAGAGGGTACAAGCATCCCGTTACACCAAGGTCAACCGGCCACCCTTTTTTTGGAACAGATAATTCCAAGACAGAAGGAGCCCTGTTTCATCCACACTACACAAAGGAGAACATGGAACAGCCACTCTGTGTTTATCCCTACTCACACCAAACTCTCTGCACCCAAAGGTGGCACTTGGAGCACACCTCCCAGCATACTAGCTCCAGCCAGGATCCCAGCCTCCACGTTGTCCACTGCTGCTGGTGTGGCTTCAGGCAGTCCCCTTCCTAATCTCTCTTGAGGAATCATGATTTTATCATCACCCTGCCCCACATCCTTCAATCTGCACAAACACCCTCCCTGCACAGAGGAGAAGAGGAGGAGGCACTTCCCCAACAGCCCCTTCTCTCCACAGGGGTTAGCAGGGCTCACACAACATAGAGCCATGGATACCAGCAGCAATTCACTGCATCTGGGATTTCCCTTCTCCTGCCTTTGGGAACAGCTCTGTACCCTCATTCCCAAGGGAGGAACAACAGTCCAATGTGATGTTGTTTCAGGAGGTTTCCAGGTAAAGTGAGAAGCAGAAGGAAAATCAGGAAGTAGAGGAGGCTCCTTCAGTCACCACACGGGATTTGGTCAGAGGAAATGCTAAAGCACCACAGTGACTGATATGCTTCATGTCAGAAACACGAGCACAGCAAGCTCCAGCTTGGGAAGCACCTTCTGGCAGAAGACCAGCAGGCCAGGCCACCCTTCCAGGAGGCTGAAGTATCACATGAGGAAAGAACCTCTCCAGCAAGTTACCTGCAAGGTCTCAGCATCCGGTGCTGCTTGCTCCTCCAGGGTAACATCAAAAAACAGCTTATTGATGATGTGTCTTTTGCTGACCTAAACACAGGAGACAGAAGAATTTGATGGGCACAAATATGGAAACAACGGATATGGAAGACAGATGGAGGGGGAGAAGGTACTGTCTTGTGACAAGGCCATGAAAGGCAAATCAGATCACGTGTTTGACACCATTAGTGGTAATGCTCTGCTTGGGCTCAACAGCACAGCAGCAGACCCCCCACTCAGTTTCTGGGAGTGTGACTCCAGCCAAGCTCCTGAGCCGCAGCAGAGAGATTCAGACATTTCTGAATCCAGCGCAGTCTGTTCTCTGGCAGCTCAGCCCCAAGCAGCTGATGCTGAGCTAACATGATGCCAAATCCTAAGACAGAAGTATGTGCTGCTTTCTGCAGGCAGAAGGTGCTGTAATTGAATTTGATAGCTCTCCACACCTCCCCCATGCAGTTACAGCTTTGTGTTTTAAGTATTATATACAGTCATGACACCAGCTAATTGCATGGTTACTGCCACATAAGATGTTATTTCGCGATAACTCCATGGTAACCCAGAGATGTAAGAGGCAGAGAAGAACAGAGGGAATCAACAAGTCAGGGAAGGAACAAGGGCCAGGACCTTGAGAGGAGGAAAGAAGCACGAACACAGAATAAGCCCAAGCAGCAGCTGGCTAAAAATTTACATCTGAGAGCGAGGAAACATCTCCTGCAGCCTACGTGCCTGGACCTACTGGTGGCATAAAGGCTGGTGGCACAAGGGACTTCAAAGACGTTCAGGTCCCAGTTAATGGAAACCCAAGCCTCAGCTTCCTAGCTCAGAAGCAGAGCACATCTTTACTTCTCTCCCCAGCCATTGCTTTTCTCAAGGGAGGGTTGAGTACTGCTAAGCCAGGAGGGCTTGTAAGGCCCACGTGCGGCAGAATGGGCTGTTCACCTGACAGCAATGGGCTGGGCATGCCAGAAACACCAGTCAGGTGTCCTCACTAAGCCCTTGCAGCCCCTCCTGTCATCATGCCCCAGCCTAAGCAAAACCTGTGAAAACCCAGAGCCCCTTCTGAAAGGAGCTGCAGCGCCAACAGAGACAGGGCACCCTCAGCCCACTGCAACCAGAAAGGCTGTGGCAGGGAGTTCATCCTCTCAGCCTTTGGGGAGTCCCAAGTGACAGAAAGTCCCTCTGCTTTTTACCATGAACCTTTTTCCAGCATCACCCCAGGCCACAGCTCCTTGGTGTCACAGGTGTGCAGAGAGGATGGCTTTACCTGGTTTCTGCACTGCGGGCATGTCCGGCTCGGTGCCGTGTCAAACCACTGGAGGAGGCTGAGAAAGAAAAGGAAAACATACAGTAAATCCTTAAAGTCCTGGAGCACTGCTTCCAGAGGCCATCCCCCAGCTCCCCAGGGGACAGCAGGATCTGACTCCTCATCACACACCAGAGCAGAACCGCAACCCTTCAGCCCAGCGGTGCGGCCGGCAGGAGCTCAGCGTTCCACACGCATGCTCCACCCGCATCTCCAAGACAATTCCCTGGCTGAATTTAGCATGTGAGCTTATCTTTTACAGGGCAGAGCTTTTGCAGAGCTCAGATCTCTCTGGGAGACAGGCTCTGAACAGCCGCAGCCCCGCAGGAGCCACGGGCGAGCTGCTCTATCAGGGTGTGCCGGCCGAGGTGCCGGCCCAGCCAGCGCCGAGGGGCGCCACCGAACGCGGACCCGCGGGGCCAGGGACACCGCGGCTGGGCTCTCTCCTGGGATGAGGAATGTAAACCCGCCAGGCTCCCCAGGAGAGCCACTAATGCATTTTGCAACCACGCCATCACGTCACGCTGGAAAGGTTTATTTTGGGAGCAGGGTAATGATTCGGAGCTGGCAGGTGTACCTTTGGAAGCTCTCCCTGCTCTGCTGGCTGCTGGAAGAGAGCAGGCCCGAGCAGCGCTGCTGAGTGAGAAGTGACAATCACACCCGTGGTCCTCTCCAAGCTCGTTAGCCAGGAAAGCAAATGCTCACCCTCTCCCCACACAAAGTTTATTTCCTCAGAAGAACCATTTCCTTTCGACACAGACACTCGCAACACCGCCCTAGAAAAGCACGGAATTGCCAGGGCGGCTTCACCGTAATTCAACACCACTCCCTCCAAACACCCTGTGACACTGGCTCTTCCGGAGAAGGGAGCCTGCAGGCAGCACAGCGACAGAATTACAGAATCAGTTAGGTCGGAGAAGATCTGAGATCATCTACGACCGACCACCACCACGTCAAGTGCCACATCCAGTCTTGCCTTAAAGACCTCCAGGGACGGCGACTCCACCACCTCCCGGGACAGCCCGTTCACATGTGTAACCAGCACATCCCGGACTGCTGCGGCAGCTCCGTGAATTCCTCAGAGCCCTCAGGCGGGAGCACAGAAGGTGCCCATGGCTGACACCCACGGCCCGCCGCGACCCCCACCCGCCCCGGCGCTCACCAGGCCTGGTGGAAAGTGTGCCCGCACGGCACGGCCGCCACGTCCCGCTCGTTGTCGAAGAAGTCGGAGCAGATGGTGCAGTGGGCGCGGATGGGCATGGCGGGGCCGAGAGTTCTGGCGGTCAGCGCAGGTTACGGGCGGTCCCAGAGGGTCGCGGCGCCGGGGCCAGAGCAGCCGCGCGGCCCTGCGCGGTTTAAACGCGACCGCGAGCGCGCCGCTTCCGGCCCGCCCCGGAAGTGACCTCAGGGGATCCCGCGCCGGGGCCAAGGGTGCGGCGGGATCCAATGGGCGTGGCCCCCGGGTCGGGGCCTGGAGGGGCGGGGCGTGCGGGAGTGGGCGGGGCTATCCCCGTGCCCCGCCCCCCAGCCCGTGCCCCACGGAGCCCGGTGATGGCACCCGGGATTCTCCCGGCGGCGAGTGCTCACGGCGTTCCGCTGCCCTCGCTGCCCGGGCAGCGGTGCCGCTTCCACCCGCCGCGTCTCGCTCGGCCCCGTGCTGCCAGCAGGCGCGGCAGATCCCCGGCCCCACAGAGAGACTGGGCAGGCGGCGCTGGTGCTGTCTCAGTTTGTCCTCAGCGGGGTCTTTATTTGCCAGAGATACAGCGGCGGGGCGCGGGGCGGCGGCGGCAGCCGCGGGCAGAGCCGGCCCTGCAGGCATGCAGCTGAGAGGGGGGAAGTGGGGACCGGGGAGGGGGCACGGGGGGGGCAGTGGGGCTCCTCCAGGCACAACGCGTGGGGGGCCGTGCGGCTGCCCCCGGGCGGGGGTCCCCGTGTCCCCTCCCGGGGAACCCGGGATGGAGAGGGGGTCTCCGTGACGGCCCCCGCTCCGTCCCGCGCGGCCCCGCCTGCGGTCCCGCACATGCACGCGTGTCCCGGGGAGCCCCGCGACGCCCCCCACCCCCAGCGCTGCTCGGCGTGCGGCCGAGGGGGGCTGCCCCGCGTCTCTGGGCATCCCCGGGGGAGGGGGACGGCGGCGGGGGACAGACTGAGAGAGCTGGCAGGACATGGGGGAACGGGCGCCATGCAGGGCTCTGCCCCGCGGCCGGCTCTCCGGCGGGGCACGTAGAAAAGGGGGCGCAGGCGGGGCTGGGGGGGCCATGCCGGGGCTATGTACAGGGGGCGCGGGGCCGCTCAGCCGCTCTGCTCGCTGGGGGGCTCGGCGGCGGCCCCGACCTCGTTACACGTGTTGGCGGCCGGTGTGCCGGGGGCCGGGGGCTGCGCGGCGGCAGGCGGCGTGCCGGGGGCTGCGGGCTCCGGGGCGGTGGCGGCGGGGGCTGCGGGCTCCGTGGCGGGGGCTGGGGCCGCGGCCGTGTCGGTGGCGGGCTCTGTGGCCGCGGGCTCCGTGGCCGCGGCGGCGGGAGCCGGGGCCTCGGCCGGAGTCGCGGTTGCTGTGGTCGCTGCCGGGGCCGTGGTCGCTGCCGGGGCTGGAGTTGCTGCTGGGGCTGGAGTTGCCGGGGTCGTTGCTGGGGCCGCTGCCGGGGCCGGGGTCGCTGCCGGGGCTGCCGGGGTCGCTGCCGGGGCTGCCGCCGTCTCCGTCTGCTCGGGCGCCCGCAGGCGTTTCATGAGCGTGGTCACTCGCACGGCTTTCTGCAGGGGAGAGAAGGGGAGGGGATGTGGGGCTGGCGGACGGGCAGGCACTGGCAGCCTCACCAGGCTCATAGCCCCATGGTGACCGGGCTCGGCTGAGAGGGGACACGGAGGCAGGGCACACCCACCTTCCACTTGGCCCGGGCGAAGTTCTTCTCGATCTGGGCACAGACGCCATCCTTGATGTTCTTGTCAGAGGCAGCATTCCCAGAGATCCTGGAGAGGCAGTGAGGGGTGAGTAGCCCCCACCAGCCCCCCTGGCTCCCCATCTGACCCTGCCGCTGCTCACCACTCATGGGAGATGGCTTCCTCCGCTGTGATCCTCTGGTCCTGCTCCACTTCCATCAGGCGCGTCACCAGCTCCTTAGCTGGTGGCACAGGGGGAGAAGTAAGTGCTGGTAGGGAACAATATGGGACCCCACGTGCCCCCCAGTGTGGGGCTCACCTGCTTGTGAGATGTCATCCCAGTACGGCGGGTCGAACTCGTAGTCCCCAGCCAGGATTTTGCGGAAGAGGTTCTTGTCGTGGTTCTCGTAGTCATCCTCGTCCGCCTCCTCGTAGAAAGGGGGGTTTCCCGAGAGGCTGGTGAATGCAGTGGGGGGCTCAGTCCAGCTCCAGCCCTGAGCCCTTGTAGCTGCCCTGTCCCTCACCCCACACTCACAGGATGTACATGATGACGCCGATGGCCCAGCAGTCCACCGGCCGCCCGTACCGCTGCCGCCCCACCACCTCCGGAGCTGCAAGAGACAGAAGAGCAACCATCCCCCGGGGTCCCCAGCCACCTGGCCTCTTGACTTTGGGGTGATGGGGAGTGGGAGGCACCCACTGGAAGCACCCAGGATCAGCCCCCAGGGTGATGGGGAATGGGAGGTGCAGCAGCAGGTAGTAAGGAGTGGATGGTAAAGAAAAGCAGGGACCTGCTGGGAACCAGCCCTGCCCACCCCTGCATGCCCACCCAGCTGGCTCTCACCCACCCAGGTACTCGGGGGTGCCACAGGGCTCCTTAATGAGCCCGTTCTCCAGCTTGGCCAGGTGGAAGTCACTGATGACGATCTTGGAGTTCTTCAGGCGATTATAGTACACCAGGTTCTCCAGCTGCCGGTGCAGGGACTGTGAGTGCCAGGACCAGGGGCATGGCAGCACCCAAGGGTGCTCCCACCCCCCTGTCACCAACCTTGAGGTTTCTGTGGACGATCTTGAGTGAGTGCAGGTAGGCAACAGCCTCCAGCACCTGTCGGATGACATTGCTGGTGTCCTTCTCCGAGTAGTAGCCCTGGTCCAGAATCCAGTCGAAGACCTCCCGGCCAGTGGCCCTGCAGACAGCAACTCTGCCGAGACCCACCCCTGGTGGGGCCACCCCCTCCCCCCCCAGATCTCCCAAACTTACAGCTCCAGGAAGATGAAATATTCCTTGCGGGTGATGTAGACATCCACCAGCTGTAGGATGTTGGGGTGCTTCACCCTGCAGAGAGACAGGGGCATGGGTGGGAATTCCCAGTTTGCCCGGTAGCACAGGATCCCCTCCAGCCCAAGCACTGATCCCCTCCAGCCCCAGCACTCACATTTTGAGGATGATGATCTCGTTTTTGGCTGCCTTCCGCACTTTCCGCCCATCCCGCTTCAGAAACTTCTTGCAGGTGTACAACTTCCCCGTCGTCTTCTCCTTGGCCCGGAAGATTTCACAGAACTCCTCCCTGCAAGGGTACCCCCAGACATCACCCCGTTCCTGGGGACTCCTGAGACTGGGGTGCTTGGGTGGTCCCTGGGCCCACCAGCATTCCCCCAGATCCCAGCAGTCAGGGGAGATGCCACAGAAATGGAAGAAAGCTGTGGCTCAAAACTACTTTGGAGGGGAAGAAAAAAACAGCGGTGAGAAGCAACTGATATGGAAGAAGCAAATTGATAGGGAAGGGGGAGAATTTGCTGGTTTAAAAGCCTCAGGACAGGAGGGGTAAGACCTACTGCAAAGCCACTCGTGCCAAGGTGGAACAGCAGCACACCCGACATTTACATCAGCACAGCAGTTGGGGAGAAAGAAAGGGAGATGTGCTGGTAGCTGCAATGTTTCTGTTCTATTATTAATGGTGCTTGAGCCCATCGGCCAGGCTGGAGCTGCAGGGGAGTCCCTGGGGGGCTCTTGGCACTGCTCCAGCAAAGCCCTTGACTTTCCAATCCCCCCAACTGTGCTGAGATCCTCAGGGCCACTGCCCTGGGTGGAGGGAAACAGTGACCTGTGAGCTTTAGGACAAACTGCCCAGAGGACGGAGCAAAGATCTGAGAGCTCCAAGGTCCCCACTGCCACTTAGTGTGACCCTGGCAGGTGTGACCTCTGTCCAAGCAGGTGTTTTGGAAGTTGATGGAAAAAATTCTGGTGCCTATTTTGTGGTCAAGCTGCTCTCGAGGGTTGTGAGGGCTTCATTTTTTGGAGTGCATCCTAACAGGTTCCTCAGCATGGCAATAAAAGTTGGGGGAAGCAGCAGCGCTCCCCTGCCCCCCAAGTGACATCTGCCTTTCCTTTGCTGTAGCTGAGCCCTCCTGATTCACAAAATGCTCGAGGGAGCCAGGATCGTGTGGAATTGCTGCAATCCCTGCAAATCTCGAGGGGAGGAGGGAGGGATACGGGGAGCTGCCCAGCTGCAGCCAGCAGCAGTGGGAAAGCTCGCTACCCTCCTTGGAGCTAGCTGTGAACATCCCCCATTAACCCACAAGCAAGAGGGACTAATTAGGGTAAAGCCACCCCAAAATACACCCTGCAAGCCCAGCCCGGCTGGGGATCAGCACCCAGAGCCCCCACAGGAAAGTGTTGTGCCGCTCCTCGGCACCCCAAGAGCCCCACACGGGTGGCTGGGGTTTCCCAGGGCATCCGTGGGGCCGTGGAGGGACCAACTCACGTTTTGATGACCTGGCCCAGGTCATATCTGTCGGTCACCTCAGACGGCTGGTTATAATCTTTCTTGTCTCCCAGCGTCACGCAGCCAAACGGCATCGCAGGGCCCGGTGCTGGCAGGGCAGGGAGAGGCAGTGAGTGCCCCGGCACTGCCGGCCCCCCTGGAGCCACAGCAGACCCTCCCAAGCCGCGCTAATTAACACGGAACCCGAGCACGGCGGCTGCTCTTGCTCCGCGGCTGCTGCGAGCCGCCGTGCGCCCAGCCCCACCGATGCGCATCCATCCATCCATCCCACCCCGCGGCATCCAGCCTCTCTGCCCGGCCTCGGGCTGCCAGCACGGCCACAGGCTGGCCCCTCCGGCCCCTCTTTGTGGATTATCGGTGATTAATTAGCAGTCAGGGTTAGAGCAGTGCCTGGAGCACCCGCTGGGGAGGCGAGCGGAGGTGAAGGGATCCTTTCCTGATTCTCAGCCCGGTTTTGCCCACGGTAACATTTCAGCAGACGGGGCCTCCCCAGGCAGAGCATTGTCACACGTTGTCACATGTGCAGTGGGTTACACCAGTCTCAGCTTCCCATCCCCAACCAGCCCCGACTGGCACCAGGCAGGTGGCACTGCAGCTTGGAGGTGCCAGCCCTCCTGCCACCGGCAGCGGTCAGGACACCAGCCTTGGCACACGCCAGCTTCTCCAGCCCTTTGGGAAGGATGCTTTGCCCCTTGCTTCCCTGTTGGGAACCCTTCAAAACCAGATCCTTCTTGGAAACTTCCCAGAAAAGAAAAAAAAAATTGGTCACATAAAGTGGGTTTTTTTTTTTTCCCCTTTCCCACCGTGTTACCAGGAGGAAGTTTCAGCTGACATTATTTTGTGATGGCTCAGAAGATGACAGAGCTGCCTGGGGCCCCCCCAGCCCTCTCGGATGGGCCTGAGCGGGACCTTGCAATGGGAAGCTGGCACGATGCTGGAGGCACCCACTGCCCAGCGCTAAAGCTGCCCAAACACCACGCTGTGTGCTGTGCGGGCCCGGCTGTGCCGAGCCGGCAGCGCCTGGGGCCCCGTGGCAGGGGCTGTGGGCAGGATGGCTGCGGGATGCGGGAGCCGGCAGAGCGGGTACCCAAGCGCCGAGCCTGTTGCTATGGCAATGGGAGCTGAAGATGCAGAAAGCGGCACATCCTTTGGAGGGGGCAGGGACGGGCAGCACCCGGCAGCACCCAGCAGCACCCGACCCACCTGCAGGTGCGCAGCCCCCTCTCTGCTCTGCGGGCCCTGGGAGGAAGGCGTGCTTGCCTACAGCACCCAGGGCGTGCACTTAAGTGCTCCCTGGGGTGATTGACCCAAACCTGGGTGGGACGTGAGTGCGGTGAGCCAGGGAATGGGGGGGATGCTCCTTCCTGCCTCCATCTTTTGGGGTTGACTGCCTCCGTACCTGCTGGGGCGATGCCCAGAAGGATGGGTGCTCCCAGCTTTCAAGGCACCCAGGCACTGTCCTTCCAGGAAAGCCCACACTGGGTAAGAGCACCCGCCCCAGTCCCGCTCAGTGTGCACCAAGTCCCAAAAGAGAAGCAGAGCACCCATGGGACACCACTGCTTGTGCCCCAGATTGGGTGAGGTTTTCCAGCCTACACCTGACTCATCCCAGCAGCTCTCCCAGCAAACGTGCCCTGCCTGGCACTTCTGCGTCCCCATGCCACACGACACCTGCTCTGCCGTGCCACTGCACCTGGCCAGGGGGAACGAGGGCTGTCCTGGCAGCTGCTGGAGGGGCGGTGGGCTCTGTGCCACAGATGGTCAGGGGTAGGGCTGGCCGGCGGGTGGGCAGGCAGGCTGCCAGCACTGGCAGCACGGTGCCAGGATTAGCTGGGCAGGGGACCCGAGTGGGATGATATATCGGGATTTTATTGCTGTCTCTGGGAGCACTCAGCTAATCTGCGCTCATGAAATTAGTTCCTGTTGGTTTAGCAGGGACCCATCCTGCCAGGGCTGAGCAGTGCCACCCTCCCCTGCCCCAGGCTGGCTCCAAGGCACTCAGTGCACCTGGGATACCCTGCAAGGAAGGTTGGCATCCAGCCTGGCATCGGGGTCAGCACCTGCACCCCACAGGTGAGAGCACCCCCACCGGGGCAGGGGCACCCAGGCAAGAGGTGGGCGAAGGATGAGTGCTGCCTCCCCGGGGTGCCGGGGGGAAGGCTCGGCACTGCGCTGGCACCCGCACGCAGCCAGCACCCCCCTCCAAGTGTCTAATTTGGGAGCAGAAGCAACAGCGGGTGTAAGACAATAGCGGGGAAGTGGGTGGCCGGGTGGGGATGGCACGGAGGATGACGCAGCCGTGCAGCCCTCGCCAGCGGGGCCCCCCAACCCCCGACCCCCAGCTCTGCCCCACGGCGTGAGGTGCCACCGGCTGGTATTTCATCTCCAGCCCCGCTTCCACCTGCAGCTGCCCTGGACATGTCCGTGGGGGGTTCCCCCTGCTATCCCGCCCCCACGTCCCGGAGAAAGGATGTACCGGGGAGAGGCAGAAAACGCAGCCGGGCTAAGACGGACCGAAATCTTGCTAGTGCAGGCAGCGGGCAGGCAGCGGGAGGCGGAGGGGAGGCGGAGGGGCCGGCCGGCCCAGCACTGCCCGAGGAGCCGCCGGGCTGGGGCTGAGACAGGGCTGGGGGAGTCCCACCGCCCCCGGCCCGGGGCGTACGGAGGGACAGCCCGGGCCGCGCACCGCAGGGAGCTCTGCGTTTGGCCGGCTCGGAGCGCTGCGGCAGCGGGAAGGGAGCGGACTGCGGGAGAGAGAGGTGCGGGGTCCGGGAGGGGATGCTCGGCGGTGAGGGCACGGGGAGAGGCTCCCCGGCAGCATCCCCTGCCGCGGTGCCGGTCCGGTTCTCCGGGCTCCTCGCGGAGACGGGGGCGGCACCGGGAGAGCAGCGGCCCGGGGGGGCGAGCGGGGAGGTGCGGGGGGAGCCGGGCTCCGGCAGCTCGCCGTGCCCAAGGCGCCCGTCGGGGCTCGGGCTCTGCGGGACGCGGGATGCCGGCGGGGGCAGTGCGGCGGCGGGCAGCCGTCGGGGCGCGCACGCACCGGACAGGGATACGCGCGGCCCCGTCGGGACGTCCCGGGCTACCGGGGGCGGGAGGAGAGTTGGGGGCAGCCCCGGGCCAGACAGTGACAGATGCCAGCAACGCCCCCCCCCGCCGGGCCCGGCCCCCCTCGCCCCCGGTCCGGCGCGGCGCGGCGCTCACCTGCACGCCTCTCTGACCGCAACGGGGGGCCGCGGCCCGGGGCCGCCGTTCGGGGGGAGCGCGCCCCTCCCGCCCGCCCTCCCGCGCCGGGCCGGGGCCGAGCCGAGCCGAGCCGAGCCGGTCCCCGCCGATCCCAGCGATCCCAGCCGATCCCAGCCGATCCCAGCCGATCCCAGCCGATCCCAGCCGATCCCAGCCGATCCCAGCCGAGCCGTCGGTCCGTCGCGGCGCGGCCCCGCGCGCCCGGCGCGGCAAGTTGGGGGGGCGGGACCGTGGGGCCACGCCCCCCTCCACGCCCCGCCCCTCCCCTGACGTCACCGCCAAACTTCGCGCCCCGCCCGTGGGGACGGGTCACGCGTGGCGCTGGCAGCGAGGCGGGGGATTGTCACAGAGCTGGGACACCGCCACACCCTGGGGGCCGGGGATCCCGTGGGACCAGAGACCCCACGGGACCCCACAGTGTACCCTCTGGGGTGAGCCGGGATCCCCTGGGCTGTGCCATGGCCCCCGGCCCGGAATGGGATGGGATGGGATGGGATGGGATGGGATGGGATGGGATGGGATGGGATGGGATGGGATGGGATGGGATAGGATGGGACCAGGATTTTAGCAAAGCTGAGCGTGGGCTCAGTATCACAGGTATCTGTCCCCTGAGAGCACTAAAAGGCACCATGAGTACACAGGTAGACACATGTTCTGCCTCTGTGCCATCAGCCAGTGGGAACCAGGCAACTTCTCCTCCAGCGGCAGGGCCAAAGGCTCTACTCACTTCCCCATGACAGGGTTTGTCCTTGTCCCACAGTCTGGGGCAAGGAACAAGAAAGGGACAAGAAATCGGCCACCCTGATTCTCTTACCTCTGCTCACAGCCCAGGCACAGGACCCAGCCTGGGGTGGGCAGCACGGCCCCCAGGGCACAGCAGGGCACCAGTCCCTTCCGCAGCCCCCTTTGCCCCCACTCCTCACGCAGCACAGCCACGTGTGCGGAGCCTCCTCAGGGGCTGAGTGCCACACGCTGGCATTTGCTGCCCATATGGTGCTGCTTCCGAACTGCACCCCCACTTCCCTCCCCTCCCGCCCCTGCGCCCACCAAACCCCAGCTCCCTAAACCTCCTGACTGGCACTGTCCTCAGCTGCCACGTGGCTGTGGCCACCCACTCCCGAGACCTGCAGTCCCCTCCTGCCCATGGATGGGGGACACCAGGGTCCCAAAGCCAGCATCTCCCCTCTGCTCACTGGAGAGCAGCCAGCACTCCAAGGGAGAGCCGGCTGAGGTGCCCCCGGCACCCATCCCCTGTGCAGCACTGAGCCCTGCCAGCCCCAGGCCTACCACCACCCATGCTGGGTAATTAAGGGTGTGTGAGAGCAGGGAGAATTAGCAGGGCACTGTAGTTTGAGCTTCTAATCAAGAGTTTAATCACAGCGGCTGGCAGCAGCGCGCCGCGGTTATTAATCTCTGCACCTCGCGGGGACCCGGAGCGTGAGCCGTAATTACCCGGCAGGCACCCGTGTGGCTCGGGGCTGCCCGGTGGTGGCTTGCAGTCTGAGAGATGTGGTGGCACTTCTCCATTGTCCCTTGACCCTGGCTCGTGCCTGTCACCTCCTGGCACCAGTCTCCTGCCGGTGGCAGAGCTGCCACAGGGTCCCACCGCTGTGCTCTGGTCCCCTCCTGCTCCTGACTCTGGTTCAGATCTTGGTCCACTCTGTGCCCTGTTTTGGGGTGATGAGCTTTGCTGACCCCAATGCCATTTATCCTTACAGTGCTGTGTCCCACTGCCCCATGCACCCACCCCCTTCCCACCACACCCCAGAGCTGTGTGTGGGGTTGCATGGCTGGTTGGGGGTGATTTTTCCTACAGCACCTCTGCAGAGAGTGAGCCTGGGATGCCCGAGGTGGGGCTGCCAGGGCTGGGGCACCCGGCTGTACAGCTCTGCCTCAGGGGTGGGGGACACCTGGACAAACCCCCCTGCTCCAGTTGGGTGACATCTGGCTGTGTCCCTCTGCCCCAGGAGGGTGAAGAGGACGGAGGGCCAGCCCAGGGGTGCCGGGGGGTGCAGTGGGGGGGGTGCTCAGCTTGTTTGTTCTGGGGTGCAGCGGGATGCACGTTCAGTGTGTCTGTGGTGGGGTGCAGTGGGGTGCAGTGGGGGGTGTTCAGCGTGTCCGTGACTCAAGCACCACGCGGCACCGCATCCCTGCGTGCTTGCCATCGCCATGGCAACCGCCAGGCAATCAGCGATAATTGCGCACGTCGGCCCGGCAACGGGGCCAAATAAACCCCATCCCTCCTTTCGGGGGGCCAGCGGGGAGCAAAGGCGAGAGAAAAAGAGGAGGTGCAGGTGCTGATGGCCACCCCTGGCCCTTTACTGAGATGAGCAGCAGCGGGGGTGCACAGGGTAGGGCTGCCCTCCCCAGAGGTGTCCCATGGCACCCATGTGCCCTGGGAGGCATCAAGGGAGACAGCCAGAGAGCCACTCAGCTCGGCCACCAGGTATGGTGTCCCACCCAGTGCCACAGCTCTGCCAGCCCATCCCAGTTGGTGACCACACCGTGTGTGAGGACAGGGTTGCCCCACACCTGGCTGGGCACTACTGACCATGGCTGCTTGCCCCTGGCCAGCCTGCTCCTGATGTGGCCTGTCCCGGTGTAGGTGACAATACAAAAAGCCTTGCAGCTCTCCACTGACTTGGTCCCTGTCACATCCAGGGCTGGTTCCTGTGCCTGGAGCCCTGATGGGGAAGGGAGCTTCTTTTCCACAGTGTACTCCTGCATCACAGTGATGCCGTGGCATCAGGGTTTGATTCCCCTTCCCGCTGAAAGAGCTTTGGGGGTCCCCTGGGTCCCTGGCAGTAGCTGCAGCCACAGGCAGCAGGGTGCAGGGAGGCTACTCAGGGCAAGAGCTCAGGGAGAGAACTGGCCCCCAGGGAAAGGACCAGGACCAGGACAGGGACATGGCTGGCACTTGCTGGGATGGGGTGAGCCTCCCCAGCTGAGGGCTGGTGCTGTCTCAGGTGCAGAGAAAGGAGAAAAGCATGTGCCTTATAACCTGGAAGGCTTTGGGGTAAAGTAAGGCTTCCTGGAGGACAGCAGAGCTCCCCAGGTGCCAGCAAAGCTCCTTTGGGATATCCCCAGAGACCAGCAGAGATTCCCAGGGACCACCAAAGCTCCCCAAGGACCCTCAAAGCTCCTCAGAGACCAGGAGAGGTCCTCAGGGGCTACCCAAGCTTCCCAGGGGCTCTCGAAGCTCCCCAAGTACCACCAAAGCTCTCCGGGGGACAGCAGAGCTCCCTGAGGGCCATCAGAGCCTCAGGTGGGTGCAGGGGTGCCCCGGGCTGTGCAGGTGCCCCCAGTTCCAGGTTCCAGAGGCAGGCGGGGAGGGCAGAGGGGCAGGGCTGGCTGCAGGGGCCGGGCAGCAGGGACTGGGGGTGCCCGGGGTGCGGCCCCACCCCGCCGCTCACAGGCATCAGGAACAAAACTTGCCGCTTTCTAAAAATGGCCCGTCGGTGCCGCGGCGGCTGCTCTTCACGCCCGCTCCCCGGCACCGGCAGCCGCTAAAAACAGCTCGGAGCTGCCTGCTGCCTCCTGCCACCTCTCACCGGGACGGCTGGCACCGGAGACCACTGCCTCACCCAAACACTGATTTAGCACAATTTTCCCCGTCCCCAGCCCAGCCCCCCACCTCGTGGCACCCTCTGCCTGCACCCACTTTGCCCGCAGGAGCCCAAAGCCGCTGCCGAGGTGGCATTGCGGCATCACCGGCAAAGGCAGCGGATCCCCGGGCGGTGCCAGCGGCGGGACCGTGCCCGGCTCTGCCTGTGCACCCGCAGCCCCGCGTGCGGCCACTCATGTTTTATAGATGGCTCCGATTTTAATAATTAATCCCTGCTAACGACAGCACTTTCCCCAAATAAAACATTTAAAGTGCTGCGTGTGCACGGCGCGTTGCCGGGATGGGACGGCGGCTGCTCTGCTGCAGCCGTGGCGGGTGGGCACGGCACGAGGTGGCTCGGCACACAGCTTGGCACACAGCTTGGCACACAGCTTGGCACGGCCTCACCTGCCCACAGCTCAGCCCAGAGCTCCACCGACCATGCCCAGCCACGCAGCACCTCAGGGTGCTGCCACTGCCACCCAGTGCCCACCTGTGGGTGCCCAGGTAGCACCTCTCAGACATCCCTCAGCTGGGGAAGGGGTGCCAGGTGCCATGCAAGGTGCCACCCTGAGAGGTCACCTGCCTGTCCCTGGTGCCGTGGCAGCTGGCACAGTGCCAGCACCAGTCCCAGCTAGCACTGTCAGGCAGCATTGGACAGGGGTGGGCACATGCCAGCCCTTGGCATGGAAGTCTGAGCACTCGCTCCTCACCTCCCGTAGCGTAATTAGGGCAGGATAAATGTGGATTAGCATGAAATCTGTCATCTCTACAAGCACATTCGTGGGGGGAGGGGGGCAGCCTAAAGAGGGGCCGCCCTCATGCACGTCACTGTAACCACACCAGACTTGTCAGCTAACCAGCAGTTCACTGTGCCACCCCACTGCCAGCACGGGCAGCCCTACTTCCACCAGGTACCCTGCTCCCACTGGGTGGTCCCACAGCTGTCCCCTGTGTCACTGGACAGCAGGCCTGGCACGCATCTGCCACCCAAAGACAGCCCTGGGCACCCACTCTGCTTCGTGCCAAGGAAGGCAATAGCCAGGGTGCCAGTCTGTCCATCCATCCATCCATCCATCCATCCATCCATCCATCAACTGACCCATCCATCCATCCATCCATCCATCCATCCATCCATCCACCCAGCCCTCCATGCATCCACACATCCATCCATGCACTCATCCATCCATCCATCCATCCATCCATCCATCCATCCATCCATCCACTGACCCATTCATCCCTGCATCCATCCATCCATCCATCCCTGCATCTATCCATCCCTGCATCACTGCATCCCACGAGCTGCTGGTGCCCCAGTCAGCCACCCTGGCTGCCCCCCAGGCCTGCAGCATCCCCCAGTACCAGCGCCCACCACCTCCCATTTCTGATCCAGCACTAATAACCACACAGTGCCAGGCTCTTCCTGTTGCCACAGCAACTCTGCAGCGAGCCAGAATGGTGCTGCTTGGCCTTGCACGTGCAAGGTCAGCACCTACACTGGAGGTCATGGCCACCCCCAAACCCAGGCCAGGGAAGCAGAGCAGTGGCACCGCGGGGAGGGAAACTGAGGCACGGTGCTGGCAGCCTCCCTGTCCGTGGGATGCTGGCAGCCAGCTGCAGTGAGAACAGCCTGGGGCACAGGGCGGCGGAGCCGTGCAGGTGCGAGGCACCGGTGGAGATGGACAGCTGGGCTGATGGGAGCTGACACGGCCCCGGGCTCCGGCGCTGCTTAATGAGCAGCCGAGGAGGTTTTATTTAAAGCCAGTGTTGGCGGCGTGGCTGGACGTGGAGCAGGAGCAGTGCTGCCCACAGCCACAGACTGTGTGTGTTTCAGCATCCCTTGCCCATCCTGGGCTTGTCCTGAGCATCCCCTGCCCATCCATCCATCCATCCATCCATCCATCCATCCATCCATCCCAGACCCTGCCCTTGTCCTCTGCCCCAAACTCTGGACCTGCACCCAGGCAAGGGATGCTCATCCCTGCTCCCCTCCTCTTTTCCAGTGTCTCGTTCTAGGTGATTTTTGCCCCAAAACTGGGTCAGAAGGGACCTCTTCATCAGGACAAGTTCCTTGCAAATGTGACATCTGCCATCACTTCCATCAAAAGGAACAGAAAGCCAGCTCATAGGGCAGCAGGTATCACAGACCCGTGCCTCATCCTGAGGCATGAACTGCACCGTCCCCTGCACAGGCAGTGCTGAAGCAATAAATGTGTCATTAAGTGAAGCTGGTAATGACCCTTGCTCACCAGACAGCAGCCCTGAGTCTGAAGCAGTGTGCCCCACTGGCCCCTGTGCAGGCAGGCAGGGTGAGCAGCAGTAGATGGGCTGGGTGCCATCGTGTCCTCACTGTGATCACATGTCCTGGGCACTGTGGTCCCATGGGCACCTCAGTGCCAGGGACACTGTAATCCCATGCCCTGACCTCCATGACCCCATGGCTGGGCAGCCACGACCTCAAGAGCATCCTGATCTGATGCCTGGGCACCTATCATCGCAGGAGCATCATGATCCCACAGGAACTGCAATTCCATGCCCCAGGCATCCATCATGCCATGAATCCCAGGGGCAGCATGACCCATATGCCAGGACCACAGGGGCATCATCACCTCAAGCCCAGGAGCATGGTGCTCCTCACATGCCTCGTGCCCCACAGGCTGGATGTGGCTGGGAGGAGGACTTTTAGGAAAAACCTCCCAGACATCCCAAGGTCAGAAGGCCATGGTGGGACACAGGGTGCAGAGCAGGGCCCCAGCGTGGCAGACCTGGGGGGTGGTTCCAGGATGGCCACAGCAGCACCCTTGTGCAGTTGCCCTCCTTTCACTGGCACAGCAACACCGGGTGCCTCCTTCTCAGTGCCTCCCATGAACTGGGTGCCCCGGGAGTGGGTGAAAGACACAGCCCCAGTCAAGGAAAAAGTATAATAAGGTTTTAATGAATGATTTGAGCAGCCAAGAGGCTGGAAACTCCATGGGAGCCCTGGGAAGGCCAGGCCATCCAACAGCACCTGCTGGGTATGGGGCCCCACAGCACCCATCCACTATGAGACTGAGCCCCAGACCCCAGAGTACAGACTCATCACTGTGGGGCTGAGCCTTGCACCACCCAGCCAGCGCAGGACTGAGCCCCCAATATCCTGTGGTGTGGGACTAATCCTGGGGAGCAGTAAGCAGGGTCTGGGTGTGAGCCATGGGAGAGCACTCCACAGCACGCAGCTGCCTCCCAGCACCCATCCCATAGGGAGGGTGCCCCATAGCATCTGGCTACACTCTGCATCCCTCCTCAGGGGAGTGTGCCTATGTCATATGGGGGTCTGGGAGACCCTATGGTGCAGGGAATCCCATCAGCACACAGATGTGTTGTCCTCCTCCTCTTCCTTCTCTTCTTCCTCTTCCTCCTCATTATGTTTATCTTCATCCTCGCTATCAGGCAGCTGCCCCGGGGGAGCAGGGGGAAAGGGAGGACCCCAGTCCAGGTTGATGTAGGTGACAGCCAGGTTGACATAGTGCTCACCATCCAGAGTGGCCAGGACACACTCCAGCTCACCCACCAGCCCGGTGAAGGACGGTCTCTCCTCGGGCGCCGGCGCCCAGCAGCTCAGCATCACCCTGTACCTGCACCGACACCCCAGTCAGTGCTGGCTGCCCCCAGGACAACCCCCTGCCCCCCTGCCCACCCCCAGCTCCACTCACAGGGTGTCGGGGCAGTGAGAGGGCTGTGGCAGGCGCCTGCCCTGCAGCAGGTAGCGGGCCATATCGTAGGGGTCCACTCCGGCATACGGCGATGCCCCACGTGTCAGCAGCTCCCACATGAGCACCCCGAAGGACCACTGCAAGAAGAGAGCTGCTGTGGGCACACGGGGAGGATGGAGATGGGGGACGGGATGGGGAGGGGAGTTCATGCCTACCACATCAGACTTTGTGGTGAATTTTTGGGTCTGGAGGCTCTCCAGGGCCATCCACTTGACGGGCAGCTTGGCGTGGCGGTGCTGCCGGATGCTGTAGTACTCCTTGCCAAACACATCTCGTGCCAGCCCAAAGTCAGCCACCTTTACTGTCAGCGTCTCATCCAGCCTGTAGGACACCAGGTCGAGGTGGGGACTCCTGGGCACTCTCAGACCCAGGCAGTTACCCCGTGGTGGAGGTCTGGAGGGCACAGCCACACTCACATGCAGTTCCTGGCTGCCAGGTCCCGATGCACAAACTTCTTCTGGGCCAGGTACTCCATGCCCAAGGCCACCTGCAGCCCGAAGCCGATGAGCTCCTTCACCGTGGGGCTCTGTGAGACGGGAGTGGTGAGCGTGGAGACCCTGGCACCCATCACCATCCATGCCCCTTGGGGTACCCCCTACCCGCTCCTGGGTGCGGATGAACTGGCGCAGGTCCCCGTGGCGCATGTAGGGCAGCACGACAAGGGGCAGCCCATGGCGGGGCAGGCACACCCCCAGCAGCGAGAGCACCTGGGGGTGGTGGAAGCTCTTCATGAGGATGCCCTCGCGCAGGAACTCCTCCACCTCCTCCAGGTCCGTGATGCCTGCGGAGAGCTGAGCTGTGGACATTCCGCTGCTGTGCCATGGGAACACGCATGGGAGCGGGAGCTACTCACGGTGCAGGGACTTGACAGCGCAGTGGAGGTCCCCCAGCAGTGGGTCCGTGTAGGTGCCATGGTAGACGCTGCCAAAGTGCCCTGCAGGGGACAGGTGGCACAAAGCTGGCACCGCACACATTGGACAGGTGACACCACAGCCGAATTGGGGTGCAGAGTCACCTTTGCCGATGACCCGGTGGCGATGGGTGACAAGCCGCTCCTCAGGGATGAGGATGTCCTTCACTTCCTCCAGCAGCTCCGGCCGCAGATCCTCCAGGCAGCAGGATGTGGCCCTGAGCAGGGGCATGGGGGATCCGCCGCCCGCAGCACCAGCACCAGCACCAGCGCTGCCGTTGGCACCGGCACTGGTGACTCGTGTGCGGGGTCCCACGGGGCCGGGAGTGCCCGCTGTGTTCAGCACTGCCAGGACAGGAGAGGCAGGGTGAGGGGCTGGCAGAACGCAGCACCTCACCACCCACCAGTGACACCCACTTACCCAGCACCTCTCTGTAGTCGACGCCAGGGCGCTGGGTGGTGACAGGGGGGTCGCTGCGGCCGGGCTGTGCCAGCAGTTCCAGGTTCTCTGTACCTGCAGGCAGCAGTGAGGTGGGTAGGGGGTGGCATAGCAGGGGCCTGGGGGGCATCAGAGTGCCCACCGAGCACGGCACTCACCCCGCCTCTTCCTCCAGCGCCAGTGGAACAGCATGGCAGCCAGGATGCAGCAGACCAGGAAGGTGATGCTGGTGCCCAGAGCCAGGCTGGCGGCCAGATCCAGCGAGGCGGGGGCAGACAGCACCCAGCCGAGTGCCTCACAGGCTCCATTCACACAGATCTGCAGGATCAGGGACTCAGCAGGGATGGGGTGGGAGGGACTGGGGCAGGTGGTTGCCCACCCAGGGGGTTCCTACCTCCACAGGGGCCCCATTGGGGGGCAGGCGCAGCTCGCGGGGCAGGCGGCACGTCACCTCGTTCTTCAGGACGTTGGGGTGGCAGTCCCGGCCCCCCACCGTCATGGTGATGTTCATGCAGGTGGCCACAGCATCCAGCCCCAATTGCTGCCCAGATAGAGCACCGTGAGGTCAGGGGTCCTGACAGTGGGACCCCCTACTCTGGCTCACCCCACTGCCCCACGTACGTGCACTTTGATCTCATCGTCGCCGGGCTTGAGGCGGAGCCGCCTGCCCTCCTGCTCGAAGTGGTAGACCTTGGGCCGGGAGTAGTAGTGGAGGCAGAACAGCCAGCGGCCGTCAGCGCCGTCCAGCAGCACGCTGAGGTTCCCCAGCACCACCTCCACGTTGCTCTTGAAGGGGAAGGCTGGACCGTGGCACAGCAGCAGCTCCGGTGCCAGCGCGTCCTCACACTCCTGTGGGCAGGGAGATGCTGAGCACCAGCTTGGAATGTGCCCAGGGGACTGGGGTGGGGTGGGCAGGGCCGGGGGGCGATGGCCCCACAGCCTGGTGCTTACTGTGGCTTGGGTAATCACACCAGCGGCTTCAAAGCGGATCTTGGCGCGATACACGGAGTTCAGGTGGGTGCCGATAATGGTGAGCAGCGAGCCCCTGCAGTGGGCAGGGATCAGGTTCCCTGGGGTGCACATGGTCCCCAGGGTGCCTGCAATTCCCAGCACCTCATCCAGCCCAGCCAGGGCAGTGGGAGGACAGGGCTGTCCCCTCACCCAGGGGAAGGGAGCCCATGCACTCACTCATAGCTGCAGCTGGGGACGATGGCGGATACAGTGGGGTCAGGGCGGTACTGGAAGGGCACGGGGGCTGGGAACTGCTCCCCGTCGATCCACAGCGCTACCCAGGCTGCGCCCAGGCCACCAGCAGCAGGAGCTGTGCACTGGATTGTTCCATTACCCTGCCTGGAGACACAACAGCCGTGGGTGGGGGGACAGCGGGACTGCAGGGCAACCCCTGCCCCATGCTGGGGACCCTTCTGTGCCAGGTGGGGGCAGGACAGGGGTGTACCTGGGCTGCCCAGTCAGGGCACACTCGGAGCCATTGACCATCACCCGCCAGCTGCTCCCTGCTGAGAGGTGTCTGCCATGGAGTGAGAGGTGGGTGCCACCCCCCCGCGGACCGAACAGGGGGTGCAGGGCACTGATGTGGGGCTCCTAAGCACAGACGGGGTCAGTGGGATGGGTGAGTGAGCCAAACCCCCCAACCCTGCCAGGGGCACTGCCAGTGTGGAACCATACCACAAAGACGAAGCCAGCGAGGGTGGCGGAGCCGTAGACCCGGAAGCCAGAGGGTCTGGCGGGTTCCTCCACAGTGAGCACCACGTCGGCTGGGCCCCCCACTGCTGCCGGCCCCCCCGGCTCCAGCTCACACACCAGCACATCCACAAACTCCTTGCGGTGTGAGGTGGGCAGGGGTCTGTGGGACAGTGATGGGGAATCAGCCCCGGGCCGGGGGGCAGCCCCAGGACCCTCTGCTGCTGTTCTCCCCCAGCACCTCTGCACACCTGTAGCTCTCGCTCTCCTCTGGCAGCACGGTGCAGCCTCGCCGTCCCACTGTCACCCGGTAGGCACCGGCAGGGCTGTGGCTGGGGTCAGGGTCCAAGTAGGAGCGGAAGGTCATTCCACAGAGTGTCACCCGCGTCCGACCCCGCAGCGGCGCACTGCGGGGATGGAACTGTGGGAGAAGCACCTGTGTCACCACAAGCCCCCAAAGTCCAGCCACTGTTGAGGGTCCAGAAATACCCTTCTCTGAGGAAGACAACACCCATCCCAGGGAGGGGTCCCACCACATGCCACCCCATTTGCCATGTCCCTCCCCATCCAAGTGCTTGGGAGGTGTGAGGAGCAGGGGGACGGCAGCGCAGACCTACGTCGGTGAGGACAGGGGGGCAGCTGTCCTGGACCCAGCGGCCGCTGCACTCGTGGTGGCGCCTGCACTCATCCCCGCACCAGCCGCAGCCCATGAGGCGCTTGACCCGCAGGCAGCGCTGGCATGTGGAGAAGTGGCGACAGCCAGGGCCAGTGACGTTCAGGAGCCACACCTGGGGATGGAGAGTGGACGTGAGGGGGACACACGGAGCTCCATGCCCACCCTATGCCACTCAGACCCCCCACTCACCTTGGTGCCAGCGGTGAAGAACAGTGAGTGGCTTTGCAGCCCCATGGCACCTCGCACTGGCCCCAGCTCTCCCAGGGAGAAGTTGGACAAGGTCATAAGGTAGGAGCTGGAGCGCTGGAGCACCATCTGCGGCAGGACAGAGCGGGGGGCTGAGCATACCCCACAGCCTGCCAGGACCTGCCACCCCACCCGACCCCTCATCCCACCTGGAAGATGCGTCCTTCTGCTGTGCCCAGGTGGGCCACAGTGATGTCTCCCATGGTGGTGACGAAGAGGGAGGTGAGGAGGACACCTGTCAGCTGCCCGTTGAACAGGTCCACTTTGTGGGAGGCAGCAGGGATGAGCGTGGGCTGATCCCAGCAGCTGGTGTTGACCACCGGAGCTGAGAGGTTCACCTGTGGCCAAACATGGGGTGGGTGACTTAAAGCTGGCCTTGGCACCCCAACTCCCACACCCTCACAGGTAGGCACCAGCTTGAGCTGTGAGATATTTTGGGGCAGTGTCAGATTGCTTAAGTTCCCCTCCAGGCTGGGAAAATTTTGGGGAAAAAACCACATCAGCAGGCCCTCCCTCAGTCCCCCATGTGGCGTCAGATCCCGCCCTCCCCTCCCATCCCATCTGGATATAGTTATTCGTGCTGGCACCACAGGATGCACATTCCAACCCCAGTCCACCCTGGCCCCTGGAGCTCAGCGAGGGGCTGGGGTTGAAGAGGGACACCAGAAGCTATTGGGTCCCCACTGGACGTCCCCAACGCAGAGGGGCTGTGGTCCCCTCTGAGTTTCCCCTGCCACAGTGTGAGTCAGCAGCAGTGAGCTGTCTGCTCTGTGCAGGAAGAGGAGGGGATTTGGCTGCACCTTGCCCTGAGCCTGGCTGAGGACACCAAAACTTGTGTCATGTGCTGGGAGGAGGGGGCCTTGCCGGGGTGCCCACCCATCTGCATCCTGGCTGTGCTGGGGCTTGTACCTGGGACACGGCGTTCCTGCCCCGCGGCTGCGGGAGACGAGGAACCGCGGTGACTAATTGCACTTCCGCCTGAGGTTTATTTGCCCAGAGAAGGCGGTGGCTGTGCCTGGGGGACAAGGCAGGAGCAGCCCGCACCTCACACATGTAGTATGTGAAGCACTGAGGCCCCATGGCTTTCCCGCCCCTCCACACATAAACAAGCTGGAGAGGGTGGCTGGGGTCCAGGGACAGTCACCACGGAGCCTTCCCTCCCAGGAAAGCCATACCAGGAGAGGAATCGGCCCAATGCATGATTTGTGGCGGTATGCCCATGTACTGGCACACGTACCACTGAGGTGGGGGGCTCAAAGGATCCCCGCCCACATCCAACCTCCTCAGTGCAGCTGGGGCTGCCAGACCACTGTAGCCCCTGCAGTAGGTGGTAGATGGCTGCTGGGCTGATTCACACCTGGGTGATGCCACTTTCCCCCCTGCCCCACCCCACCCTACCCCACCATCCATCCTGCTCTACCAGTGTTTCCCAGCTCCTGAACCCACTTTCCCCCATCCCAGCCAACCCCCAGGTCTGGGCTGGATGCGGCGCAGGGCGGAGCACTCACATTGTGTGGGCAGTACTCCACTGGCTGGAAGAAGCTGAGCCCCCGCAGCAGTGGCGGGTGCCCGGTGCCGCAGCACTTCTCCATGCCCTCCTCCATAGCCTGGTTGAGGAGGCGGAGGGGGAAGGCGCAGACGGCCGAGTTCTCCTGCGGCACTCGGCTCTCTGGCCGGCTCTCGGCAAAGGCACCGAAGAGCACCGTGTCGGTGTCGTTGATGCCGAGGTCGCGGGCCAGGCGTGCCCCAGGGCGGGCAGCGTGGGCTGCCTGCAGCACGTTGTAGGCGATGTCCCTCTCAGCATCCTCCTCGCTGCTGCGCCGGCGCCGGCGCTTGGACTCGAAGCGGCAGTCGAGGACGAGCTCGCGGTAGCGGCGGAGGTGCCGCTCGTGGGTGCTGAGCCGCGCCAGGCGCGTGTGGAACACCGTCGATCCCGGCCGCTCTGGCTGCACCATCAGGAAGTAGACGTGGTCCCCGTCGGCAAAGGAGTGCACGTAGTGGATGGTGTAGTTGTTGCGGTATTGCGGCAGCACCGTCAGCCACTGGAAGTCATTTGAAAAGCCATCCAAGGTGCCCTTCAGGCGTCGGACGGACACTGACTGTGGGCTGTACCGTGCCGCCACGCTGCTGTTGATGGTGGAGCCGAGGTAGAAGAAGGAGGCATAGGAGGTGGCCACCACGGTGGCACTGGTGCCCAGCGGGCTGACCACACAGTCAGGGCAGAACTCAGGGCTGTTGCCCACGGCTGAGTACAGGCAGTGTGTGGCTGTGATGGCCACCTTACCGTCCTGCACCTCCAGCTGGTGCTGATAGCACAGCCCATGCCGTGCCGTGCCACAGCTGTACAGCCACGGCTCCAGCGGGTCCAGCAGCAACAGGACATTGTCTGTGTCCTCAGGGCCATCTGTGGTGGTTGGGCACAGGCGACAGATGTCACACTTGGCACTGCGCACTGGGCCGGTGATAAGGACGGAGAGCAGGCGCAGCTCGGGGCTGAGCAGCAGGATGCGGTTGCGGACGGCCACAAAGACAGCGACTGGACCGTCGGAGTCTGTGAAGACAGCAACATTCTGGATGGGGCTGCCAGCATCGAGGCTGGGCAGCGTGTAGGGGATGGAGAAGTTCCTGGTGGAGCTGTAAGGGATGCGGGGACACTGCCAGGCACCGGCACCCAGCAGGGACAGGGCGAGCAGCAGCCAGGGGCACACACAGCACAACAGGCCCATGCTGTGCAGTGCCACCGGTGTAGGGTTATCGATGGTGGTCAGCACCCAGCAGGTTCAGCACATAGGGAGGATGGGCCACCATTGCATCTGCCAAAATAAAAATGGAAGGGTTTTACCCTCTTATTTTAGGTGAGGACCCGGGCACAGTCACAGCTGAGTGTCAGTTGTGGGTGCCAAGGTTCCCAAGGGCCAGATGATGATGGGTAGTGCTGGGGGAGGATCAGTCACACCAAACCGCTTCCGAAATACCACGAGTAGGAGGTGATGCCAAGCTGCCTGTGGCAGAGGGACAAATCCTGCCTTCTGCCACCTACAGATGCTGCCTGTCACCCTGGGGCATCTCTGCCCTGCACTGACCCATCCCGGGGACTGGGATAGGGACCCTGCCAGCCCCCGGGACAGCAACGAGGAATGGGGATCCCTGCGGAACTAGGACAAGGCCCCCGCCAGCCTCCCGGGACCTTGACCCCGAACTATTCCCGGCCCCGCCGCAACTCACCAGGTCCGGGGGTCTCCACTGGATCCGGCTGCCCCCGCCCTATCCGTCCGGTCCGGTCCGATCCGAGCGGTGCCGGGCGGTAGGGCGCTCACCTGGGCGCTGCCGAGCCGTGCCGTGCCAGGGTGGAGCGGAGCAAGGCCGGGACGGAGCAGGCGAGGCGGGACGGGACAGGGCGGAACGGGGTGGGCGGGCCCTGCCCCCGCGCCGCCCGGGGCTCCCCGAGAGCCGGCACCGGCAGACGCAGCGCGGGGGGACGGGGGTGTTCGGGGGAACACGGAGATCGGGGTACCCGGAGGGTGGCTGGGCACTCCGGGGGGACAGGCACGGCTGGGCACAGTGCCCGAGAGGCGCACGGGTGTGAGTCGGGGCCGCTGGGCGGAACACGGGTGCGGGGCTGGCACAGCGCCTCGGTTGCCCGCTGCAGGTCTGGCTGGCCGTCGGGAGATCCCCGCGGCTGAGAGGCGGCTGCCAGCAGCGTCCCTGGGTACGAGTGGGGTCCTGCATGTCGGACCCCCTTGGCCCCTCGGCCGCAGCCCCCAGCCCCGCTGCCACAGGGCTGACTGACACTCCGACACATGGAATTGAAATTGCCACTTCCCTAAAGTTTCCGCGGTGGCACCGCGTTCGCTGCTCACTTTCCAGGCCAACAGGGCAGCCCTGGGGAGTGCGGCAGGCTCAGCACCGGAGTTCCCAGCTGGGAGAAAAGAGCAGGGCTGAGGGAACCACAGCTTTGCCAGGGCAGCTGTGAGAGTTATTTCTGTTGTGCCCATTCTGTGTCTCTTGTCCCTTTCCTCCCTGGCTGTCCGCAGTGGCAGGAAGTGCCAGCACCTCTGGGAGTGACTGCTGCTCATAGGGATGCGGGAAGATCCTTTACATCCCGATCCATACATGGATTTGGGCTCCAAATGCCCTGCTGCCCTTGGACGCTGGGGCCACGAATCCCAGCTTTGCACATAGACCTTTCCTCCAGGTGAGCAGGGCGCTGGCGACTTTGGTCCCAGGAGAGGCTGAGCCCGCCGCAAATGCCTGTGCCTGCCGCCTGGCCGGCCCCGGCCCTCCCAGGCTCCCGCCCCGTGTTGTGTAAGGCCCGGCAGTTCCGCTGGCTCTGGCCCTTACCCAACAGCTCCTTCCTCCGGCTGCGCCTCTGCTCGGTTTCGACATGAGCCGGCCGTGGCCAGCTCAGCTCGTGGATTTTGCCGCTCCCAGTCTCCAGCCAGCGCCGCCTCCCGCCAGTACAACCCCGGCAGCCTCGCACCACCCCCAGGCAGCTTTCCTGGCTCCCAGCAGATCCCCGGGGCTGGACTGCACCGTAACAAAACTTGCAACAAACTTCCTTCCCAGCCTGGCCATCCCGCCACTCCAGTGAACATACAGGAATGCAACAAGACTTAACTTAGGGTCCAGATAATGTTTATGAGCAAAGACAAGCGATTACACTCTGGCAGGAGCATAAATACAGGAGCAGATCCCTGTGCTAGCCCTGCTGGATCTTTCCCAGCTCCCTCTGTGCAGGGGTGTCACCCTGACGGCCCTGCCCCTCCTCCAAAGCCTATTCCAGCACTATTCAGACAGCCCCAAAACCTGGAGTTGGGCCGTTCACAGGTGCTCAGCCCCACACCAGTGCCTGGGATGCTCAGGGAGATAGAGGAAGCTCAGCGTAGCTGGCTCGAGGGGCTAGGTTTGGGGGATAGCTGCTCCTGTGCCAAGGAGAAAACTCCCCATGGGCTGGGGAGCACCATGGTCCTCTACCAGGGTGGTCTTCAAGATGTGCTTGAGCTGGCCCTTTAGGGTCCACTACCCACAGCCAGAACCATGAGCCCACAAAGCATGCTGACAAACACCTTGGCTCTCTGGAGTTGCTCTGTGTCCCTGTGGTGAGGTGGGCAGGACCCTGCTGTCCCAGCTGGGGCAGGCTGACCCACCCTGCCTGCCAGCAGCCCCAGGGACAGACAACCTTTTCACAGCCACAGTGGGAAGGGTCCAGGCTTATACAGATGCCAAGGGGGCAAACCTGTGCTGGGACTGCAGAGGCTCCCTGGCACTTGGGGAGTCCAGATCCCCCAAGGCAGGGAGAGGAGCAGTGTGTGCCCCAGGCCAGCCCTGTCCCTCACTTGGACGGTGTCACCTGCCATCTGCAGGCACAGCAACAGAGGGGTCCCCTGAGTGCTGCCACATCTCCCCTGGGGATCTCCACCCTTGGCACAGCCACAGGATGTCAGAGAAGGGAGATGCCAGGCACAGGGAGCAGAACCCAGGGGCTCTGCTCCCCTCCAATAAACTGGGGTACCAGCAGCCCCACTCCAGGACCCCCACAACAAGGGACAGAGCTGGGGACTGCAGAGGAAGAGCAGCCCCCCAGCTGGGGCACTGCCTGCAGCTGAGATAAAGCCCTGTTCATCCCCTTCCCTTTCCCTGTGCACCCCATCTCTAACACCCAGGTTGGACAGTCCCACAGGTGGGGTTTCCCTGTGCTCTGGGGTCCCACCATGCCCTCTCCCCTGGACACACAGCCCGGGAATCCCTGGGAATGGGCTCCCCAGCACAGCGGGGGCTCTTCCAGCTGGCTCTGTGCCCTGGGTGATGCCCATCAGTACGTCTGGGGCGTGAGGATGAAGAGTCGGTCTTCCTCCTTGCGGATCCACTTCATGAGCTTGTTGACAGCACTGATGGCGCCAGCCTTGGTCCCCAGGGGACTGTAGCAAATGTAGAGCTCAAAGGCATTGGTTACCTGGGAGAAGGAACAGGACACACGCTGGGAACAGGACTGCACCCCACTTGGGGCTGGCAGTCCATCTCCCCACCATGGGCTACCAGCGATGGGCAGAGGGGCTCCAGTGCAGGGAGGTGAAGTGCAGTGGGGTACCCAAAATGGGTGGCATCTGGTTTGCTCAGAAGTGGGAGAACCAAACCCTGGAGTTTGTCCCCAGAGTAGATTTTCTCCACAGCACTGAGTTCACGACAGGACATGGCACAGCCCTTGGTGCTGGAATTCACCAGCTTCCACTGCCACCCCTGCCTGTCCTTCCCTCTCACCCCTAAAAGGACCAAGGCTGGGGTCCTCCCTGGAGACCACGGAGCTGATGCTGTGTGGTGTTACCACCCCCCTTCCCCACCACGCAGGACCAGAAAAGACAGCCTCGCCAAACCCCACCAACGGCCTTACCCACGCCAGGAGGTTCTCGCGGGGGCCTGTGAAATAGATGTTCTTCAGGGGCCGTGGAGAGTTGTGGGCCCGACTGTGCAGGTACTGGTAAAGCCCCAAGAGCCTCTCCTTCTCCTCCTCCTGCACGTAGGGAGCCTCAATCTCGGGGCTGCAGGAACACAGCACCCCGTTAACCCCCTGGAGAAGAGGCTTGGCCCATGCCACGTGCCACGGCCTTGGCCCAGTGGTTCCCCAGGGGCTCACCTGGTGAAGAGCCCGGAGCTCTTGGACTTGTAGATGAAGTGCCGGAGGTCAGGGATGCCCACCTGGGCGACACTGTAGAAGGGGGTGCGCAGGGCCTCCTGCAGAGCGTGGTGCACCCCCCGCCGCCGCAGGCGCTCCTGGAAGCGCCGCTTGCAGTCGGACACGGTGAAGAAGTCCTCACGGTCAGTGGAGACCAGCAGCAGGCACAGATCCATCTCCTGCTCCAGGTAGGAGATGTGGGCATGGAAGAAACCGCTGGAGTTGAACTTAGGGAGGCAAATGGGAGTCCAGGCTTCACCCTCTCGGAAAGAGGAAGAAGAGCTGATGAGGTTGAAGAGCAGATGGAGGTCAATGGGGTGAAGGAACTGATCCTTCTTCCTCACGAGAGACACCAGCTGGTTCCCAGACAGCAGAATGGAGAAGACCAGGCTCTTGGCCTTGGCCTGCTGCAGGCTGCTGCTGACAGCGTCCCGGACGCTGGCGGCCAGGGGCAGGCAGCGCACGGCGCCCATCAGGAAGCTGGGGTCGTGGGCCATGAGGTCCAGCAGGTTGTCGGTGATGCGCTCGGAGCCAGCCAGGAGCCGGCGCAGGTCATAGTTCTGCTTCTGCTGGAAGATGTGGTTGAGCTGGGTCCAGGTGAGCAGGCTCAGAATCTGGTAGTAGATATAGAGCAGCTCGTGGGCAATCTCCTGCTCCGACTGCCGGGTGCGTGCCACTGCCACCAGCACCAGCGGGCTCCTCCGCACGAAGACCACCTTGTAACCATCTGCTTGGGAGGGAGTCCCCGGGGGGCCGGGGACAAACCTGTCAGCCTGGCTCCCCAGGGCTACAGCCAGGCTGCAGCCCCTCCTCACAGCAACCCGTCTGCCCCTGGGGACAGTTGACACGGCCCACGGTGGCAGGCGAATGGCTGGGCAGGCCGTGATCCCCCCATCCCGTTCCCCCCCAGGGCGGTACCTGCGTGGATGGACCGGATGGCGTTTTTCTCAGCCTCCAGGAAGGACACCAGGGCCATCATGACGCCCATGGTGCTGGACAGGGCCTCCTCAGAGCCGTAGCGGGAGTACACGGGCTTGCCCGCCTCGCTCAGCACGAAGACGTGCTTCCGGTGCAAGCGCCAGGCGTCCATGGTCACGTCCTCCTCCTCCTTCCCCGACAGCACTGAGTCACGGCGCGTGGTCTGCGGGGATGGCTCCAGCTTCCCCTCCTTGCCCGGCCTCATCTCCTCCTCCAGGTCGAGGGCCATGCCCGTCAGCTGTGTGCTCAGCTCGCTGAAGTCCTTGCTGATCTGCTCCATGCTGCTCTGCTCAGCTGGCTCCCCCCGCCTCTCCTCTGGGCTCTGCACCGTGGCCGCCCCGTCCTCGGGACTGGTCAGGTCCTCGTAGGAGCGGGTGTGCACGAACATGGCTCCCTCCTGGCCCGCCCCTGGGAACAACGGGCCATGCAGCATCCCTCCACGTGTCCCCCATGCTGGGGGAAGGACGCAAAGGGGGCCTGCCTCCTCTCCCCATCCCACAGCATCCTGGGGGTGTGGGGCCTGCTCATGGGGAGTCATGACTGGGTGCATCTCCCACAGCCCACAGGGCTGTGGAGGTCTCAGCCCACACGAGGAGCTGTTCTTTCCCCCCTTGCTTCCCCCCTTGGTGAGCTGTGCTCCATACCTGGCTCCGTGCCCTGTGCCAGCCCCGGCGTGGGACTCTCGGACCTCTCCGTGTGCTGGCCATCTCCTGGCGCCAGGGACCCATTGGGCACTTCCCAGCTTTTCTTCTTGTGGACATCTGCAGCCATTCCTCGGGGCAGGACCTGCACGTGACCCACAGTGTCACCCCTGTGTCCCCTCACTCTCAAAGCAAGCCCTGAAATGCTTTGTTCCCCAGCGGGGCCAGGCCAGCACCCATGGCCCAATTCCGCTGGCTCAGCAGGCAGCGCTGAGCCCTGGTGAGATGTCCGTAAAGCTGCTCTAATCCATCAGGATTTCCTCTCTCACGCAGCCCCAGCTCTTTGCAGTCCCCTGGCCACGGCACCTTTCATCCAGGCTTGGCCCCGATTCCTCCCATGAAAACCTCTCAGCCTCCCTGTGCAGTGAGGGGGAAGGGACACGGCCCTGGATGGGGCTTGTGCCACACACCTGAGATCCCAGAGGCCTCTTGTTTGCAAAGGGAGGGGTTTATGACCCTCCTTGGACTGGGTTACGTGGCTGAGATGGGACAAGGCTAGTGACACTCCTCCTGAGCTGGCACATATGGCGTCACTCCAGGAGCTGGGTGCCCTGTCCAGCAGAGGCCATGCATCCAGTCTGCTCCTTCCTCCCTTCCCTGGGGGAAAACCAGCCCAAAAGTGAGCACAAGGAAAAGCAACAGGAGGCGGGCAGGCTGGCGAGGAGCCTGTGCCTCTGAACCTGGCTGCTAGGGAAGCTCATGGAGCCCAGGCTCTGGCCCAGCACACCTTCTGCTCCCAAACCCCATCCCAACTAACGCTGCACCTGGGGGAGCCAGACTAGCCCCTACAAAGCCCTGTGACAGCCCTGAAGGGTACCACGGAGTGGATCAGGGCCCTGTCCTTACCTGGGGGTGTTAATGCAGCCCCCACTCCCAAACCTGTAACAGCTCTGAAGGGTGTTGGAGAACTGGTCAAAGCTCCATCCTCCCCCGGGCAGCTAAATCCTCACCCCACAAAACCCTGTGACAGCTCTGGAGAGTACTGGGAAACAGCTAAGGGCTCTGTCCTCATCTGGGGGAGCCTGTGACAGCCCTGGAGAGCGCCGGGGAGCTTGCTGGCATCCCGTCCGCACCTGGGGGAGGCAGACAGCCCACTAAAATCCTGTGACGGCCCTGAAGAGTGCCGGGGAGTGGATCAGGGCTCGGTCCTCACCTTTCCTCCTCACCCTGCTGACCTTCCTGTAGGCGAGACTCACCCCGGGACCCCTCCCGGCCCAGCACGGAGCCGCCCCGACCCTTCCCCCTTCAGCGCTGAGGTGTCACCGCTCCTGCAGCCCCGACACGACTCAGGCCCAGGACCCCCCGTAAGGACAACGCGCAGGGACCCACCTCCGCGGCTCCTCCCGGGGCCGCCCTGCAGCCCCCTGGGCACGGCCTAGGCGGGTCGGAGAAGGGCCCGGAGCCGGCGGCGGGCGGTCACCTCCCGCCCTACCCCCGGTCCCGGCCCCGACCGCGGCGACACCCCCGCCATCGCGGCGACCCGCCGCGGGACATCCTGGGAGTTGTAGGCGGCGCGTTCCAAGGGGGATCATAGGAGTTGTAGTCCGTGAGCCGCAAGGACACGCCTGAGAAGGGGCGGCAGGGACGGGGCGACACAGACTACAATTCCCAGCACCGCCTGGGAGCCCGCGGGGAGGAGGGAGCCGGAAATTCCGGATTCTCCCCGTGGCGGCCCTGGGGCCTGTGCGAGGCGGGAGCGGCGGAGCAGGAGGAGGAAGAGGAGGAGGAGGTGATGAGAGTCTGCTGGGAGACAAAGGGGATCGCCTGGGATTAAGGGGATCTCGCTCAGTGGGGTGAGAGGGGCGAGGAGTGTCCCGGGGGGCTCCCGGGGTGGGCTTGCCTGGGGTGGAGGAGGGGAGGCTGCGGAGTCCATGAGGATGGGGGTGGGGTGTCTGTTTTGGGGTCACCCGTGGTGCAGGAATAGAGTGAGGCTGGGGGCGGCCTGCTGCGGGGCATGAGGCAGCAGGTCCTGGCGCCGTGGGCCCGCAGCTGCCTTCCGTGGGCTCGGTGTCTCCATCAGGACCCCACGCCCCAGTGGGATGTGGGTTGTGGGGTTGGGATGCTCGGCCCCTGGATCAGGATACGGTATCCCACATGGTAGTGTTGGGGCCTGCCGCTTGTGTGTCATTGTCAGCAGTTGTGGTGTTTCTGGGTATCTCAGTGTTGTTTTGAGGCCCTGATCAAGATTAGGGCCTTTTTTGCACCAGGTCATATGTGTGTCCGTCTCGGAATGCTTGTGGTTGTAAAAGGGATGGACTAAAGTGAGCTGGATGCGTGCTGGGGTGCGGAGGGATCTGATGGGAGCTGTGTGTTAGCAGATGTAATCCCCAGTGAAGGGCTAAATGGGATTTTGGGCTGTAAGGAAAGGCTCGGGTGGAGGCCAGGTAAGGCAGTGATCAGTAACGACTGGGAGTGATGACAGTGACCTCCTATGCCCTGTTTTTAAGAACAATTGGCACCTCAGGAGGCTGGTGTTGCTGCTGCTGTGTGGTGTTACTTTTGGCAATGCTGCTGAAGGTAGAATCCACTTTCCTATCCCAGCAGGGTGGTGTGAAAGTCTTTCCCAACATTCACTGGTTGGGAACACACTTGTGAAGTCCTTTGGGACAAGCAAGGTCAGGATAGTAATGGGGTGGTGTGTGTGTTAGAAATTCACCTGATTCTCTCTAATACGTGTTTTTAGAAGCGTCATACAGATGAAAAGCGTGGACATCCCCTTTTTTTTTCAAATTAAAATCCTCCAGCCTGACACCTGTGAGAGCCAAAATGGTTCCCTCTCCCTTCCCTTTCACATGTCAGTGACATGCTTTTGATATTCCTTCTGAATTAGGGATCTCCAACTTTAACATTGGATGTAACGGCTTTTCTTGGCTACTTGCAGTTTCTGTAGCTTTGGGGAATAGTTTTCTCCTTTTCCCTTGTACCTTCTGCAGTACTTGGATTTCACAGTACTTGGATTTTCCTTTCTTCGGCCTTACAAAAACTTTACTGGGTGCAGAAAGTTGTTCCGCAGCAAACTGCTTCCTCTGTGCCTGTGTGTAGTTCTGTGCTTGATTTCCTCGTGCTCTATAAATACCAAGTCTTGGCAAAATCTGTTGGGAGAGATGCTCTGAATATTGGAGTATTTTTCTGAAATTAGCACCCAGTCTGTCACCAATTACCCTTCTCTCCCCCATATTTGGAAAAAAGTGTGAAGTTGGGTGTAAGTTGGTGAGGAGACACTTTTTGAAGGCTGTGCTGGCGTTTCCCACTCGGCCCCTTGGCAGATGTCTTTATTTAGTCCTCGAGAAGACCAGTTGCTTTAGTCTGGCTCAGCTGTGCAATTCCCATGATCAAAGCCATTATTTTACCACAGCAGATTATAAATTGGAGTAAGAGATCCAAGAGTTTGCTGTCAGGCTTGACACATGCAGTTTGGGAGGTGGAGTCAGGAACCTCCCCAGAATTGTCTGGGGAAGTTCTGGGAAGGGCAGGGGCACTGTCCTGAGGATGTCATTGGGTGTAATTGCCAGGGAGCATCTGCAGCTCCACCAGTCTCTTGTGGGAGGGCTGTGACCACCAGTCATTGGAGGAACTAAAACCACAAAAGAGCTTCTCCTTGTTTAGTTGTGCCTTCTGTGTCTTTGGTGGAGCTGAGGCTTTGCCAGCAGGAAGCAGAGCCAGCTGGGATGGGAATAGGGAAGGATGATGCATATCTGCCTCCTGAATGTTCAAGGTAATTGTAACAGCTCATTATTGTCCTAGAGAGCTGTTGGTCTGGGCTCTGTGAGTGACTGGACTGTTTCCATCTCCTCAAACACTTAGTTGTGACCAGAGTATGATAAAACTAATGGATGCACAGTTCCAAGCACACAGGTGGCTTTTTGCCATGATTTCCTGTTGGCCTGGGGTGTCTTTGGCAAACAGCCTCACTCACACTGACCTGTCTCCCAGCATTTACCTGTGAGCTGGGAGGTGAGAGCTGAGCTGGCAGATATCTGCCTGTGGCAGAAGGGTGAATCCTCACGATGTCTCATCATGATGTGCTTTTTTTGGAGCAGTTGTAGCAGGGTGTACCTTCAGGAGATCTTGGCATCAGTGGAAGCCAGGCTAAGACCCTTCTGTCCCTGTCCTGCAGTTTGCTGTCACCTTGGTTAGTGGGGTTGTGTGATAAAGTGTATCACTGAAGTGACCTGGGTTAAATATAACTCTCTTCTGAGGGTCATGCGTGGTGCAGACCCAGAAAAGCACAAGCTGGCACAACTGACACCCGGTGCTTTGCCAAGGGCGGAGGCGGGGAGCAGATCAGGCTGAGTGGGGGCTGCTGGAGCCAGTGTTGCTCCCTGGGTTGTTGAACCATGACCTCACACTCCCGAAGGTTGCTGCATGGCTCAGCAGGTCTGTGCCAGGCCTGATAGCTGTCCAGTGGTATTCTTTTTCCTTGTCTGATAATTTGAATATTATGTCTAAACAGTTCCCAGCTGGCAAGGGATTTTGTTTTTTTTTTAAGCGTCGGTAAGGTTGTTGACTTAAAGAGAGCTGGAGTGGGGGAGGGCAGGGCAGAAGGGAAGAGCAAGAAATGCAAGGTCTGCAGGCTGCAGGAGATCTCAGATGAAAGGACTGGCTGTTGACAGGAACCATCTCCGCTTGCCTGCCCTCGCCATGAAGGGGGTGCAGTCTTGGTTCTCTTAGAAAGAGAACTTTTCCTCCTAGAAAGACGGAGGAAATCCTTGGAACCAGGATTATTTATCCTGGGCAGTTATTTATCAAGAGCCATGTAAAATGTGAGCAGACCGGTACTCTCAGGCTTGAGTGGCCAATGGAATGAACCTGTTTCTGTGGAAGTGACATTGGGGTGGCTGGATCAGCGGTGGTTGCACAGGTTGCCTTCCTCAGCCTCTGCATGCTTGGTTTCTGCCAGAACCTGCTGTCCCTGGCTCCCACCTGAGCCTTCTGTGGTGGGTAGTGGACCCTGGCAAGAGCGTGGACTCTCTCTTGGCACAGCAGTTCCCTCAGCTCCTTGACACAGACAGCAGCCAGCAGCAGCACCTGGAATTGCTCCCTGGCGGAAGGTCTGTCATAACCTGCTCTGCTGACCTGCCTCCGCTATGGCAGCACTGACCTTTGGAAGGCAGAACAAACAGGACGTTGTGTGCCTTTCTTTGACAAGAGCTGCTCTAGCCAGGCCTGGCAGTGACTGTCTGTACTGTCCTCTGTCCCCTCAACCACTGGAGTTAAATAATCCTGCTTTGTGACAGCGTGTAAGCAAGCATCACGTCTCCCAGCCTTGCTCTGGTGCCATGGCAGCTCTCCTGCACCACTGCAGCTGGATTGGCCAGAGCAGGTTGGAGGCCAGCAGGTTGCCATCTCCCTCAGTTTTCTCCATGCTCTGCTGCAGCCTTTTTTTTGGGGTTTTTTTTTTTGGAAAGACGGAAGTACTTCCTATTTCAAGTCCCGGCTTTGGTTATCGCCAGGAAATCCTCACCTTCTCCACTGGTGGGAGGAAGTGGATGAAATTTTAGATTTCTGTTGAGGCAAGTGTTACTTGCGTCACTCCGCTTGATGAGGGCAGCATCGGAGAACAGTGCCTGTCATCATTTATTGGCAAAAACCTCCTCCGTTATCTACATACCTCTGAGGGCAGGGTATCCATGGTAGACCAAGAGTGGTGATCATTTCCTTGAAGAGCAAAGGGCTTTTGGCAGAAATAGTTTGGATTAAACATTAATTGCAAACTGTTGTTCGGCAGCGGTCCTTGTTGTTTATGGATGGCGGCGTTCTCACATTTCTAGCTGCACCCTGAGTAGTGTCAGACAGCACAGTATGTTGGAAAGCTCTATGTTAATCAAAGCAGATATCAAATTGTTTGCCCACCATATTGACAGTTGGATTTCAGGAGTGGTTTGACGCTTACAAATTTGAACGTGGAGAAATGCAACACTTGAATTCATTCATGCCCGAGTGTGGTCTTGTACATCTGTGGATCCTGATCAGCTGTTACACATACCCCTTTTAACCAGCAGTGTTTTCTCATGTCAAGTGTGTTCTTTGCCTTGTGGCTTATCATCATGTTGTGTATTCAACAGGTTGTGGTGTCTGGGTGTTGTTAGAGTGAATTAACCATTTCTGGAAGCCTACCAGACAAGATCAAAATGTGGGGAGACCATCGACAAGGCAACAGAATGGGGTCTTTTCGGTAAGCACTTGAATGTATAGTTTATTTCAGGGACATTCTTAAATACAGTAAGCCTTGGGAACTCTCATTTTACTGTTTTGGTAGAAATTGTGAGGTCTCTATAGAGTTGTGATTGCCGAAGAACAGACAAATTAATTGATGGTTTTTGCATTTCTGTGAAGTTTTTAATTTAGTTTTTAAGCAACAGCTGCTTTTAATATTTCTAGTCCTTCCCCACACCACCTTTTTTAGTGATACTTAGTTTAGCTGTTGTGAGCTAAGGTGATGTGCTATATGGCTTTTGGTATTATGTGCTGCTAGCATCTGTAAGAGAAGAAAATGAGTTCACAAACACTGGCACATTCACTGCACACATGATTTTATGAAAACTTTGAGAGTTTCATTCTTTCCATGAGGTTAATAAGTTCATATATCATAGAATTACAGAATGCTTTGATTGGAAGAGACCTTAAAGACCATCTTGTTCCAAACCCCTGCTGTGGGCAGGGACACCTTCCACTATCCCAGGCTGCTCTAAGCCCCATCCAACCTAACCTTGAGCCCTTCCAGAGATGGGACATCCACAACCTCTCTGGGCAACCTGTGCCAGGGCCTCAGCATCCTGACAGGGAAGAATTTACTTCTGGTATCTTATCTAAACCCACTCTCTTTCAGTTTAAACCTGTTCCCCATTGTCCTACCACTGCATGCACTTGCAAAAAGTCTGTATGCCCATATACTCCTTTATAAGACATTTTTGAATGTCACTGCAACTGTTGTAAAGATTCACATGCAGCTGACCTGCACAGCACAATATTTTTATTAGTTTGTGTTCCTGGGACCTGTGTTTGCAAGAGGGCACTGGGTATAAAAATGAAGCCACCAAAATCTAGAATTTTCCTCTGTTGTGCATAATTCTTTTGTCCTTTGCTCATGTGTGCACCTCAGTCCCTTGAAAATCAATGTGATAAAGGTACTGCTCATGGCATGCCTTAGGTTTTTGCAATTAAGAATACTTCAAATAATTGTCTGCTGTAACACGTAGAGAAAGCTGATGAAAATCAGTATCCTCCAGAACAGGTAGTAACAGTGTTGATGAGGGAGTGATTGTGTCTTGTGATTATATCAATAGTGCTGTACTGATGATTTTAAAGTGGATTTTATTGGCATCATTCTTAAATGCATTGGGTGGTTTTAATTGATATTCTACACGATGGTGAAATGGACCGTGTACCTTAGGAAATCTGTGTGTGCTTTGATTAATCTTGGTGAGTGATTCTCTAGTGAAACTCAGAGTACAACACGACTTGCTGTAGTTGCTAAGGAAATGTCCACTGCTTTGGGTAGCATTTGGTGTTATTTTAAAATGTGCTGATACTGTTTTATTCTGTTTTTTTTTTTTTTTTTTTTTTTAAATGTACTGCAGCCTTGCTTAGATGAATAATCAGATAGTTCCATCTCAAAAGAAAAAAAAAAAAAGAAAAAAAGGAAGCCCCATTGGACTTTGAAAAAGTGCCTTAAGAGGGAACTTCTTCCTGAGTGTTTTTAGGGAGATATTGGGAGAGCTCATAGTCATAATCTTGTGAACTTGGTGTAAGACAGTCTGGAGGCACAACCACAGGAATATCTTGGATGTTGATTGTTGGCATAATCCTGTGAGGCACCCTAAGTGTCTGAATTGATGGCTTTCAGAATTTGCCAGTTTGGACTCCAGCACAAGGAAGCATAAATGAGTCTTTGTAGCATGTCAGTAAAGCCTGTTTGGTAACCTCTGCTTTCATGTGCCTCAGGATGATGTGTTAAGTTAGCTGTTTCCATACTGCCTGGAGAGCTTATCCTCCTGGGTTCCTCACAGGCGTGTGCTGGTGATGCTAATGAACCAACACACCAGCTGCTGGCACCTCAGACAGCTGCAGAGCTGTGTGCAGTGCAGGACTATGTGGATTGCTACCATCATTAACCCATTAATATTGCAGGTATTCCCTGTTGAGTGCTTCTGGAAATTGTGCTGAAATGGGAGCACCCAAGTTTACTTTCTCACATCTGTCGTATGCTGCCTCATCTTAAACTGCCAAACATCAATATCTTCTGCGGATCTTAGACTGTTACACAGCTCTATAAAAGTTTAGAGAAGAATGTGCTGCTGTGTAGATTTCAGACTCTTAAGCACGTTATGAATAATACTGTCTTTATTTCTACAGTGGGAGCCAAGAAGAAAGGTTTGCTCCCGGGTGGAACAGGGAATATCCTCCTTCCCTTGATAGTCTTGGTCAAGAAAGACACTCTGGCAACTTCTCTGGCAGAAAATCACTTCCTTTTGATATCCAGGCACTCTCAGGCCTCCTCAATCCTCAGTTTGCCAACAGAGAGGAACCTTCTTTCAGCTATGGAGCTAGAGATGGACCACGTAGTGACTTCAGAGGTGGGGACGGGCACCATGATTTCAGGGGCAGGGATTTCCCACCATCTGACTTCCAGGGCAGAGATGAGTCTCAGATGGATTTCAGAGGTAGGGAGCCACCCCCTTCTGAGTACAGGGGCAGGGATATGTACTCTGGAGACTTCCGGGAGAGAGAAGGGCCCCCCATGGACTTCAGGGGTGGGGATGTTCCCTCAGGGGACTACAGGAACAGGGACACATTCCGTATGAACTACAGGGATAGGGAAGCACATAATATGGATTACAGGGGCAGGGAGGAACCTCCAACAGACTTCCGGGGAAGGGGGTCTTACGATTTTGACTTCAGAGGTCGAGATGGGCCTCATTCAGACTTTAGGGCAAGAGACATGTCTGAGTTAGACTACAGAGGCAGAGAACATTCTTATTCAGACTTCAGAAATAGGGATGTACCTGATTTGGACTTCAGGGGTGTGGGCACCTCTGATCTGGACTTGAGGAACAGGAACGCACCATCTTCAGACTTCAGAAATAGGCACAGATCCCGATCTGATCAGGATTTTAGGAGCAGAGATGTGGCTCCTCCCATGGACTTTTCAGATAGGGAAATGCCTCCTGTGGATCAAAGCCTTGTAGATTTTAGGCACAACCAATCTACTGTACCTTTAGCAGAAAGAGAGGGCTCTGGTTTAAGCACCAACAAAAGAGACGAGTCTGCACTTAGTCTAGATAGAAGTCCCTTTGGTAGCCAAAAAGGAGAATTTCAACACTCGGAAGCACCAGCCAGAGAAGAGGAATCCCTTGGACTGGGTCTTGAAGATGACACTTCACACAATTTCCAAAATAGCCGCGGACCTCTCCCTACTCTTCAGGACCAAGAGGAGCAACCTCAGACCTTTGCTAACAAGCAGCAACAGCAGCAGCAGCTTTCTGGGGGGGAGCAGCAAAGATCCGATTCTGATCTTGGGTTAAAGGGTGAAGGTGACCTGGATTTCCTTGGGAGGCAAGATGCAGACTACCGGAACATGGAATATCGTGACGTGGATCACCGGCTGCCAGGGCATCAAATGTTTGATTATGAACATGGCAAGTCCTTTGCAGAAGGAAAACCCAGCAAAGATTCTAGGCCCTATAAGAACCTTCAGGTAGGTGGTTTTGTCAATTGATGTCTCTCTTAAATGTGTGTTGGCCAAAGAATGGAAGGAGTTGGGAAGGAGTCTTCATCCGTATCTCTTCATTTCAGTTCTATTTTAATTTGCCATCCTTCTCTGAGATCATTCTCTGCTCCAGGTTATTTAATGGGTACCCTTTCTATCTCAGAAACACTTCCCAAGAGAAGTGCAGTTTAGCAAGTGAGAGTTGCTAAATATGTAGAACCAGATTTCGTTCAGAAAGTCCCCAAGTTGAAAATGGCCAGACAGAGGGTGTTGGGGGAAGGGGTTGCAGATAAACTTATTTTGTTATTTTCCCCTGGATGTTGCTTATGAGCAGTATCAGAGAAGAGCTACTGGCTTGGGTGGGCCTATGTACAGCTGCTCCTGTACATGCTTTCTTTTCCTTCAGAGTAATCTTGGAAACCTGAAGGTAGCAGCAACTACTGAGTTAATGACTGCTATGGAATTTGAATAACTGCTGTTGAATTTGAATCTCCCACTGCTGGAAAGCAGAGATATGATCTGCCCATTTCATTTTCCTGGAGCTAGATCTTACTATACAGCTCATTGAGCATATGAAGAGCTCCTCCAGAGCTCCCTGAATCTCCAACAGGCGTTAAAGCTTTGAGTCAGGCTGCTTATGGGCCTTTGCCTTTGAATTTCGCCCTGCTTTATTTGGCTACTGCATGTGTATCTTGTGAGGCAGCATCTCTTATTTCTAAAACCATCTTGATTATATGAACTCAAGGACCAAGATTACCGGACCTGCCCCAAGTATGTGAAGCCAAGCAAGCTCATTCGACTGGGAGGAGTGCCTGAAACTGCCACAAAGGATGATGTAAGTGGGATGTTTCTCATCCAGAAACTTCTGCTGAGGGTTTCTAAAGTACCACTTTTAAGTCTTTTAAATGCATATCAGATGGTCTGTCATTTCCCCGGGGGAAAATCCAAATTTAGAAGTCACTGCAATGTTACCTGTTATCTGATTATTCTGGGTTTTTGGGGGTTCTAAAAGTGATGAGTTTTCCTGTGGTTACATGTGGGGTGTTGATAGCTAGAAGCCTTGACTCCAGACTCTGTAACATGCCTTACTTCATCACTGCTTTATATATACCAAATATTGTTACTACTATTTTGGGCTCAGAAGACGTGTAGTGTCTAAGTGAACTTGTTTGTTCTTAGTTACTTGAAATTGCTTAAATGAGCTCTTACAAAGATGGAAAAGATGTCGGCTGTTTCTGCTGCTTTTAGTAAAAAAACATAAAATGATGTAGGCTACAAGGTGAAAGCAGCTCCATTTCCTAAAGCTTCTGCTATGAATTAGGGCTTCAGTTCTGGGTTTTTTTGTTTATTTGGTGAAAGTTCCAGGCATGAGAACCTCTACATGCAGCAGTTTTTGCTAGGGTTAGCTGTGGTGATCACCTTCTGAGGCTTGATAAAGGAGAACTCACGGCAGGAGCTTTGTCCTTCAGAGGGTGATAAGACTCAGAACAGTTGCCCTTGTACTTTAATTTTCTTAAAGGCAGTAGGACATCTTTGACCTTAAATAAGAATCTGAGTTGAACTGTCTGGCTGAAACCATGTGCTGGTTTTGCAGGGAAGTGTTTTTTTTTCAAGAAAGTTACAGCCAAACTAATCAGTGACTAGGTTTGAATATTGACATCTGGTAAAGCCACTAGGAAGATGAACCTCTGTGAACATATAGGGTTAAAATCAGAGAAATCCCAGGAAGAGCCCTCTTTTTCCTTCCAGCCTGGAAGCAGGTAACAGGGGCTGGTGGGGCTGTTGTGGCCGGGCCTGGCCCTGCTGCTGCAGCAGTCCCGGCCGGATCGGGCTGGCAACATTTAAACCTAGTCACTGACTGGTTTGGCTATAACTTTCTTGAAAAAACCCACATCCCTGCAAAACCAGCACAAACCAGTGTAATAGACCTTTGAACAGTTGAATTGTGGTGTAAATGGTGCTCACTTCTTCAAAGAAAACCCAAAAGTACTTCGAAAACTAGGTAACAATTCTCGGGTACTGCTGGAAAGTGTGTCCGTTTGTAATGGACTTAACTTAGAAAGAATAGAACCCTTGGAGAGACAGAAGTGTGCATTGGCAGTGCACAGAAGTGTGCATTGGCAAGTACCTTGGGCTTGGAGGTTTGATTTTGGAGATGAAGTGGATCTCGTGTTTCCTGTAGATCCTCAACGCTTTCCGAGGGCCTGATGGGACACCTGTGAAGGACCTGCGACTGAAAGATTACAGCTCAGGTGAGAATGCTTTTCCAGTGCTTCTTGTTTCAAGGTGACAACCGGGTATTTTTTACACCAATATCCTCTTAGGCAATTTGGTTAAAGTCTTACATGCCCTAATTGCAGGTATTTTTTAATGAGAATGCCCTCTGAGTTTTGTCCTCTTGTCCTCGAAATTGATGGTTATACTCACTGCTGCCTCAGAGGTAAAGCATGTGTCCAGCTGCCTCTGGAGAGGTGTAGGAACAGCAGGAAGAGCACTAAGGCTGTTCTAATAGCAATCAGGAGTAAAGCCATGGGACACCAGGTTAAATCCTCCATAGTTGTTTTTTTCATGGGACAGCAGGTTAATTCCTCCACAGTTTTTTTTTTAACTATTACTAAATCCTTTCGGATTGTTCTAAATCTTGTTTCTGAGGTGGTCTTACTGTGGAACAAATGCTGCACAATTAGTGTTCTCAGGAAATCTGTTCCATCCTAACATTTCTCCTTCAGTAACCGGAAACTGGTACCCTGCTTAGATATGACAACAGGTTAAAAAAAAACCAAACAAACCCACAGTAAGTTTTATAAGCAGATATCCAAATACCGGGTCTGGATGTTCTTCCTCATTCAAAGAATAAAGTTCTGCTGTACTTCTGATCAGTGTGTATAGGATTCTGAAGAAAGAAATATTTTACAAGGCTGCTTTGTGAAAAAGTTGTACTGGAACAAAGATGTGCGATGGTAGGAAGGGTGAGTCCTGGGGATTGGTGTGGGTAATACTAGTAGGAAATACCTGAAAATTGGTATTTTGTTTTATTTTTTTTTAAACCTAGGAGAGCAGAGGCTTCTACATTCATCAGTGCTTTTTCTTATTTTCAGTATGGGTTGTATGTGAAGCAGCTGGAATTCTTGGTGTCAATACATTATGTAAAGGCTTCCAATGTGTTTAGTAACTGGGGAGAGAAACTGGGGCAGTGGGGTATTTCTCAAGTGTATTTTTGTTTCTGTCAAAGGAGATTTCACAACCTTCTCAGGAACCTTTGAACTAAAGAACATCCCTGTGTCATGTAATCTGGCCCAACAAGCGAGGCTTAAAGGGGCACAGTTTGTCTTTCTTGCTTCCTTTCCTCTTTTCTAAGCATAGTTCAGCACGGCTGTCGTCACCCACACAGCACTGACTGCAACACAATAATTGCAACACGTTCCTTTTTTGCCTATGCTGATGAGATTTGTCAGTTGTTGCGGTTTTTTTCCCTTCTGAAACCTGTCACTTCAGTAAGAAATCAACTTGCACTGGAAATTTCTTCCTGAGTCTCTTCCCATGTAGGTTATTAGGACTTACTGCCCTCATTAGAGAACTGCTGTTTCTTCCTTGCCCTTCCCTGTTTCAAAGGCTGCTCAGGATGAGGCACAGTGTCTGAAGTTACGTGCAGAAGCTCCGGTATCTGCGGGTGGTCACATGTGATGCGAGGGTTGCAGTTTTCTGCTGTCTCTCCAAAAGCTGCATTCTGTTTCAGGCTGCCTCTTCAGCTGCAAAGTTGGCTTTTTAAAAAGTTTTTCTGGCAATTGTGGGGAGGCAAAGAATGAAGTCAAAATTAGCTCATGTTTTATGAGCTGTGTAAAGCTGTTGTTTAACCCTGTTCGGTCAACGTCACTCATTTAAGTGGTGTAGCTTTGTCAAGGCTACGTGGAGGCTCCAACATCTTTGTTTTGCATTGTGTCCTGAGGGTGCATTTAAACAGCTCTCTGATCCTTCTTGCACAAGATGGATATGTCTAGGGCAGTAAAAGCTTCCTGCATTGTGAATACTTCTTTTAGAAATTGGGTAACTAGAAGCTGTAGTAAAATGAATCCAGCTTTTCACATTAGCTCCTCCTAGAGAGGCGTATAGAATTGAATTAATATTAACTTCTGAGAAGCTAAACCTCTTTGAAACTAGAGGCCAGTCATGGGCTAAACAATGCTCTTGTGATGGGGTGTGTATGTAAATATCCATAAGAATTAAAAGCAAACCTTTTGGATTACTGATATCTCTGGGATATACCTGCTGTATCGGCTCGGTGGGACAATGGCAGCCTGGCTCAGAGGAGCGCGTGCTAAGCCAGTCTGAGTGGGTTGTATATTTTTGAGTGCTGTCCAAAAATGTTAAAAATAACATTAATCATGAGTATGCATGTAGAGTGTGTTTGAGAGAAGAATGCCTGCAGCTGTGGGGGGAACAATAACAGCCGTAACAAATAACACGCAATTAACTCGAAATAAGTGAGGTTTGGATCAGTTTCTCAAAAAGATAACGCTTATCATAAAGCTTATCTCAGCAGCTTCAGTGTAATGACTCCACTGTATGATCTTTTACAAGACTCTTTCTGGTTTGAGGAAAAATATATGGTTGATTTTTCTTGGAAGAAGCAGCTCAATTTCTTTATAAAGCCTCCTTTTTTTACATACTCTGTAAGTGCGAAGGAAAGTCTATTTTCACTGAAGGCTGTGCTGAGAATGGAACTCTGTTCTTAATATACCTGGTGTGATTTTGGTATGAATTCAAGCTGTTGATTCTTTAGATTATTTTGTCTCTGAAGCCCACAAACTGAAATGATGGCTAGATTTTAAACAAGGCAGTGAAAGGAGAGACCTTAAGAAGTGGCATAGTAATTCTATTTAAATCAATGAGGCAGATATTTACAATGATAAAATGTCAAAGTCAGACTTTATAGTATTACCCTAAAAGATGCTAACTTGTCATTTCCATCAGTTAGATTTTTGAGTTCATGCCTGTACATTCAGACTGAAAGTGCCAAATCCATTTTTGGGGGGAAGAGGTCTTCTTCCTGTGTGATGTGTCAGCCTTGGCAGAAATAACTATATTACATCTTTCAGTTTGCGTTCTAAAGTGTGTTTGGTCATGTCTGTCCAATTAATCTTTGCAAAGAACAAACCTTGAGGTGACCGTGGAGCCTTCTCAAAGACTATCAGCTGCTTTGGTGTGCAGTATGTCCTGGAGCCTTGTGTGGAGGCAGAGCATGGATGTCCCACTGCTCCTGTAGATGCATGTGGTGATGACTTGTCAGCAGCTCTCTGGGAAGGGGTTGTGAGCTCCCTTATCCCATCTGAAGGTGCTTATTTCTGCTTGCTGGGCTCAGGGCTTTCACCGTGGTGTCCCCTCCGTGGAGGTGTTAGTGCAGTGTGTGACAACACTGGCTGCCCATGGTATGGGATCTCTCCTCCTCCTGTTACTGTCCGTGCTCCTGCCTTGGTGCTGGCTGCCAGGAACTTGAAGCTGATACCTTTTGACCTTTGAGGAGTCTAACATGAACACACATTGCCCTGGTTTTGATTTTGATCATATTTTAAACTTACCTCCTGCCTGATTTTCTACTTCTCTGGCTAATGTCAGACATAAGCCTGAGATCTCATCTTGAGGGTCTGATATGCACAGAGCTCTGGCTGAGTCACACATGTGTGCCCTGGAGAATGAAGCACATGGAGCCACCTTTATCTTAAAGGGCTGCTTATCTTAAAAGACACTTTGTCCAAAGTAATAAGTGAAAGCACAAGGCACACTCTGAGCCTTCTGTTCAAATTGTTCTCCTGGATGCAGCATGCAGTGGGACAAGCTTGGAACATGTGTTTTCCAACCAGGATTCGTGTTAGTGTTGGTACCAGCAGCTGTGAAAGCTGTTCAGGGAAAGTAAGCCTGAGAAATGGCTGGCAGCCCACGACACTTCTCTTGTTCACTCCATAAGCCCATCTGGGGAACTGAGAGGAATTTTTACTGGGCTGGGAGAGCCTGGTGGAGAATGGACACTCTCTCACTAGGGTGGAGAGCAGCACGGCGGAGAGGAGCTCTGAAGTGGACTTGGAGGGACCAGGTGATGAGCTGGATTCTAGTCAACAGGAGCAGTGAGATCTATCCCAGCCCCTTTATGTACTCTCTAAATTAGTGCAGCACTTCAGGAACTGGGAAATTTGGGGGTTTTTACCCTATTCTGACCCTTCCAAGTACTTGCTTTTGAACCCTGGGTGGGTATGTGGGAACACAATACAGCACCCCTGAGGAACAAAGCACCCATGGAACAGGAATGCCTGGAGCAGTAGAAGCTCCCTGAGGAGCAGTAATGCTTGGGGCCAGAGCAATGTCCACATGGATCCAGGTGACTGATGCTAAAAGACAGGCTCCTTCCTGTGGTGGAGGAACACCCAAGAAATGCAGTGCTACCTGAAAACATGAGCTGCTTTATGGCAGCTGCCTGCTCCATATTGAAAAGCTTTTGTTTTAGCAAGTATTATTGCCACTAAATGTACTTTATTGCTTGCTCAGCTAGTTTCTTGCCCTAGCATTCATGTTCTGTTTCATTTCTCCAGACCAGCCCCTTATGTGGTGCTTGGAATTGCTTCCCTTATCCCTCCCTGTGTTAAACTTAAAATTGCCTCGGCCAAGTCCTACAAGAAACTGGATTATCTTGCTTGTTCTCTCTAAGCTCTGCCGCATTGGTGCCCTGTTAAATATTAATAAGCCCCTTAGATAAATCTTTAAAAGGTACTGCTTTTTTTTCCCCTCCAAGTGCAGTCTATCTTGTATATCACAACAGTGAATCATTGGTTTCAGGAATATATCAGGAAGCCTCTGGAATTCAGAATTGTATTTTTTCAGTGTTACATTTTGCTAAAACTCATAATCTAACGGTCCAGAAGTTTCCAGCTCATGATGGAAAAATTGGTGCTGAATTTTTATTTTTTTTTTAGATTGGTTCACCTCTCCTCAGTAGGGACAAGTTCTCCATTTTCCATGGCTGGAGTGCATTCTAAGGCAGTGAGATCACCTTTCCCTTGAGGCAGATGTGGCTGTACATTTGTCAGGCCCACATATAACAGGGTTTTAGCTTCCTTGCTGTGTGGGTGGTGTTTGGGTACACCTGCTCTTGGAGGCCAGAAATGCTGGCAAGGTGCTGCTCCTGCCACAGGTGCCATCATGCTGCAGCTCCCAGCCTTAGGTAGGACCGGAGAGGTGGGTGCTCCTCTGCAGTGGGAGGGGGTGTTTCTGGAACTGTGTTAAATGGAAACCTTTTTGTTTCCTTTCTGGAGTGATGCAGTGCCCTTGGTGGAAGCCCCTCTGAAGGGTGGATTTGTCCTGAGCTGGTGGCTTCCCCATATAGAGGGCTTGACACCAACCCTCTGGAGTTAGATGAGGACTTAGGTCCCACAAGGACTTAGATTCTTGGGTTTGGTACAAAGCACGTGCTGTGGGTTGCTGTGGGATGTCTCTAGCACGTGCTGTGGTGCAGAGAGACATCTGGCCTGTTGTGCTAATTATACAGAGGACAGCTTGGCTCACCATTGGGGTTGGTGCTGATGCACCATATGAATAATCTCCTGTTGCTGTGCTTAGTGCTTTGCACAGTGATGGCTGTGTGGTCTACCCTGCTGCCTCAGCCATGACTCAGGCATGCAGACCTCAGGCACTTGCTGAGAGCCAAGGTGACCATCCTTGGGCTCAGGAGGTGCTGTAGCACATGAGGAGTTTCCCCTTGAGGCATGGTCAGATCCCCCAGTCATCAGAAGAGTTCTGCAGACTGCAGGGCTCTCCTGCCAGGACTTGTGGAAATACCTTCAGCACTGATCTGCCTGAACTGATTGATCCTAGCTTGTAACCAGAATAGCCTGCCAAGAACCAAAACATACACTTAGCTGGGATTAAGCTATCAATAGCAGTCCTTGCCAGTTTGCCCAGCTGTGTGGGCAGTAGGCTTTTGGCTTGTCTTGCTTGGTTTCAGGGCACTAGTGCATTGTCTCTTGGAAGCAAAAGGTGTTCTTGCTCCTCCTTCCTCATCTGATGATGAGGATGATGTGGTGGCTTAGGAAATAGGAAGTACAAATCTGGTCTAAGTCAGTGTTTGTGATAGTGATCAACCTTGGTTCAGGGTTATAAGGCCTATTCTGAAAAGGCAACAAGCACATCCATCCATAAAACATGCTCACAGCCTTTTTGACATGCAGAACCCATTTTTCCAAAGGTGCTCATTCCTTTTGCATCTCTGGAGCAAAACTTCAAGGCTTTGCACAGTGTACTGACATTACCTTGATTACCTTGTGCTAAGATGACAAGTTGTAAATCCTGGACACCAGGTTCACGTTAGCAGCACTTAAAGTTCCTGGATGGAACACTTTCCCAGGAATGCAGCTCACAGTCCTCTCTCATGGAGTTTAGTGAAAGCCCCGACCTTCCTTCCTCAGATTCTGGGTGTCTGTACAAACATAATGTGATACTTTGTCTTCAATAAAACTGCAGTGTGTACAATCTTAGCACTGGGGTTTTTTTCCCTCCTCTCCTTTGTGCTGGTGTATAAACTATCCTCCTTGGGCCAAGAAGGGTTGACAGGCATTTGGGGCTCTCTGACTGTAGTAGTTCCTGTAGTTTATGGAGCTGCTGGTGTCCACTTTTGAGGGTGTTTCTCCTTTCTGTGTCTTGTTCTCCAGGATGGAGTGAGGAGGATGGACTGTAGTGCTCTATCTTTCAAAATAGAGCTCTGTTTCATTTCCTGTGGTTTCAGTGTTGTTCTCTGTCATGAATGAGTGTGTAAGAGTGTATTTCTTTACACAGAGGGACAGCAGGAAGTGACAGGCCTTTTCCCAGCAGCAGGTGTGGCTTGTAAATGAGCCTTTGAAAGGGATTGGGGATATGGCTTGTTGCAGATTGTCCTGTTTATTCTAGTGCAGCTCTTCAGCTTTAGTAGCTCTGAAGACCAATTTATCTATGCAGTAAAGAGATCTGACAAATTTATGGATGCTCAGAATCCACCAGCTGGTACTGAGAGAGCTCATGATTTTGGCTTCTGTGGTAGCCTAGATAGATTGCTGCCGTCCCTGCCGTGCTGCGGGGGTGACCTCCAGCTTTTCAGACTGGTTGGACAGATTTATTTCCCCTGCCTGCCACTACTCTGGTGGCCATCCTCGCTGCAAAGGCAATGCCTGCTGAGTAAACACAAGTACAGCCATTCCTGAGCATGTCCAGGAGCTCCTGTTTTCTTGGAAGCATTGACTGTATAATGCCTCCTAATAGTGGACCAGTGTAATAGCACAGAGATCCAGAGAAAGCCCTGTGGTCTCCAGTATTGTTCACTCTGCTATGGATGACCAACATTCACATCTTTCCTTGGAGGAAGCAGGCGAATCTTGTGCGTGGGGTCATGGGCACATTGCCAAAATCTCCCACTGGTGAGGTAGATCTTCCTTTCAACCACAGAATCACAGATTCTCTGAGAACAGGGTGCACAATCCCTGTCTCCATTACCTGAGCTCCCCAAAGGCTAGTGTGTGAGACTGCAGATTCCTCCAGGGATGTAGAAGTCCTTCATAGTCATGCTGTACTTTATGCTGTAGCTGCCTTTGGAGCAATAGAACTTTCTTCTCTAGCATGGGTGAAACTCTGTGGAGTGTTTCCTCAGCTGCACCCTGCTCTGCCAAGCTGTCTCTGGAGGTGGCAAGCAGCAAGAATCTCCTGCTTCAGCTGCTGGCCATGCCTCTGCTTTAATGTGCCATCTCTCTGAGTCCTAGAAGTCCCCAGAACTGCAAGTGCTTTTCTTCTGTGGTAGTTCTGTCTTATCCTAGGGCAAAAAACAAGTGAAGTGTTGTTGGGATGGTGGGCGAGCTCTCTGCCTATGGAGACTGCATTGCATCCATCTGCCCTGAGGCTGCTTGGCCCCACCTGGCAGATGCAGGGCCCTCCACCATGCTGGAAGGTGGCCCAGCAGCCCAGGTTAGTGTAGTGTCCTTTGGTGAGCTGCTACATGGAGTTACTTTGATGGGAGACCATCTTCTTCCTGTCCAGGAGGAGAAGGAGGAGCATTTGTGCACCAGAGAACCAGGGGTTTGTCACAGTTGTTTTTGCAAAGGCAGGTGGTGGCTGCCCATGGACACGAGGTGACCTAATGCCTTAAGCTTGTTGTGGTTGTGCAGAAGCACAACTGACTGCATGCTCATTCCTAGAATCAAGAAGCCTCTCGGATTGGATGCCTTTGTCATGTTGCCATCCTGCCTTCTTTCCAAAACTATCTTTGCTTTGGCACAGACAGGGCTGCTGTCACTATAGGATCTTTTCGTCTGGTCTTCTAAAACTCCAGAGATTTTTCTTTTTTTTTGGTCTTCACACTGCTTACAGCCCCTATGAGAACAACATTATGGTTTTCCTTTATTTAGATCTTTGATATAACAAACTATGGTGAAGTAACACATTACTATGTGTCAGTTGTTCAGTAGAAACTGTGTCTGTATAGAGACAAGACTTATTTTAAATCTCAAGTCTTTGATCTCTATATCTGAAGCCAAAGAACAGTAATTTTAGGGCAGGCTTTCAGGATTTTTAGCCAAACTATTGCATGCTAGCAGGGATGCTCCATTTGCTGTCAAAATTCACTTTTCTAAAACACGTCTGTTTCAGAGGCAGAATGTTCCTTATTCCAGTGCTTGCAGAGCAGCTTCCTGGAGCTCTAAATGTGTCCTTACTCCGAAATATTAAGCGTTTGTGCCATTTTCAGTGCAGAAGACGACCGAGCAGGCTTTGGGAGCATCCGTAAAGGGTTGTGTATACATAGAAGCACTTAAGGGAAAGCAGAAGTCCTCTGCAATCTATGTGCACGCTCTCCTTGCATTCTGATTTCATCCATCATACACAGCCTGTGGTACTGTAGACTTGCACAGCTGAAAGGAAGTAGCTAAATAAGGTACAAGAGTCCTTTTACACAGTTGACCTAAAACATGGGGGGAGATGAGGACGTGCGTGCTTTATGGCTGTGCTCGGGCCAAAATCTGGGCAAGTTCAAGTGTTCCTGTTGGAAAGATCATTTGGACAGTGTAGCTGTGCTGCAGGCATGCTCAGAGGTTGTGTGGGGAAAATACCACACAAAGATTTCTTTCCTTTTTGACAGTGTTTATGTTGATCATGTATACTTCTGCAAATCATTACTCCATTCTAATTTCTTGTGGATCCTGAAATTGTAGTGTCGTACTAATCAGTAGATGAAGAAGCCAGGATTTATATCTTCGTGTGAAACCTTGCATGTGAAGTTAGGTCTCTGAGTCAAAAACCCCACAGTGTTCTTCAGCAGTGGTTTTGCTTGGCTGGTTGGATTTGCTTTGGTTTACTGCTATGACCTGAAGAATACCAGAGGGTGTCCAAGAGCTCTCACTCACAGGGGAGCACTGCATATCGTAGGATGCCTGTGGAATCAGTTCCTGCCATTAGGTGCCTGGCCCTTTTCCTCCATCAAAATCCCATTCCCTGCTTCTGGTAAGAGCACCTAAATTGTTGGCATTCTGACAGGCAATCTGTGTGAAGGCTTCAGAAACAAAAATATCCAAGCTCAGCAGCTGCTACACAGAGCTGGACCAGCCCTATGGAGGAGGCAGGGAAGAGGCTCAACAACAGTTTGGTGGCAGGAGCCTCTGTAGTTGCTCCCCCTTAAGAACCAGCCTCAAGCCACTTGGATTTTGTTTCAAGTGTTGTTCTCTGGGTAATGTGATGGTTGCAGATGGTGGAAAAAGCAGCAGCCATTGCATTTTGAAGGTGTGGTGCCGTCGTTCCACAGGCTTCCATTTCAGTTGCCTCCCTGCTATGGTCTAAAATGGAAGGATGCTCCTGAGGAGCTGGGGGCAGGGGGGCAGAGCAGGGGTGGCGTGCCGCCCAAGGCTGTTGTTACTCCGTAGTTCTCACATCCTGAGTGTGCTTGTCAGATCCATGCAAAGCTCTGGATCTGGGGGAGGGGAGAAGTGTCAAGCCCCCACACATCTTCAGCAGTGGTTTTCAGCAAGTGGCTCCAGGCTGCTCTCTTCTTGCATCACTACTTCGGTGCTGTCTGTGCGAGGACAGCTTGTAGTGAATTCCAGAACGCTGCGTCCCTCTGCAAGCCGACCACAAGAGCTGAATGTCTGGCCTGGAGCTGCATTTTGGCAGGATATGGGGCCCATGGTTATTTTTTTTGTACATGCTATTGCTGCTGTGTTTATGAGTTCGGTGGGGGAGAGCAGAGGTGGGGAAAGTACAGAAGGAGAAATGTGCTGGGCTTCCCTTTAGCTGTCTCCGTGTAATGCTTGGCATGATCCTGTGGCGTACATTCCTCCAAGCACTTGAGCTTTTGTATCTCCCTATAACATTCAGCCTTGCACTCTCACTTGTGTCATGCTGGATTAAATCCATGTCTGAACTACTCATTCCCTTCATGAGGACTGGGATATAAGTGTCCTCTCATTGCAGAGCAAATAGAATGAAAACTTCTTCAATCATGCTTTGTGTCTCTCATGAGGTCTCCTACACATGGAAGTAAGATAGTGCTCTGATCTTGCCTTGCTGATTACAGCAGCTTTCAGAAATCCTCTCTGAAGGGGAATCGGGAGCCCTATGGGCTGACAAATATCATTCACACAGCTCTTTTCTAAACAGAAGGGAAAGAAGTGACTCGAGAGTTCTGGATTTGAGTAAGGCTTTAAAATGTACCACGTGAGGCTGCACACTGTGCATGGAGTAGCAGAGGTGTCTGCCCGGAATGCAGAGCAGTCTCCCAGCAAGGGGCAGCACTGCTTCTGGAGAGCAGCTGCCTTCTGCAGAGAGGAGAACTCCTTCATTTTCAAAATGTGATCCGGTGTGGCTGTACTGCAGAGTAGAATGAAGGCTGTGGGAACAGCTGGATCAATTTGATTCTGTCAATCCTGCCAGCTGAAACCACACCTCTAGTTCCAGGTGCCCACTTGATGTCAGAGTGTCAAGTGGCTTTAGCTGCCTTCCACCACAGATGTGCTGCTGGACTGCATCTTCCGCTGAGCTAAACAGCACACAGATTGATGAATTTCTCTTTAGCATAATTATAATGACTAAAATAATATGGGAAAGAGGATGAAATTCCTCTGTGAGGTGAAAGAGGTGCTAGATTCAAATTGGAATCTTGTTATTAAAGGCAAAGGTGCAAAGTCAGGATTGTGTTGTTAGAACAGCATGCAAAGAGCTCCCAGAAAAAAAAAAGATAAAAAAAATCAGTAGGGTTTGATGATGAAATAGTTTTATGTGGTCCTGTCTTTGATGTGGTGAAGTACAAAGATGGTAAAGTCAGAGAGAAAGAAAAACTAGAGAGTGCAGCAAATGTTCTTAGGCATAGGCTTGAGGGAGATGGGGACTCTTTTCCAGGAGGCTGGAATGCCTTGCCTGAGAGAAGCATGCATGGAGTTACCTTCTTATGGAAAGTGAGGGGTTGAAGCAGTAGGAACCAGATACATATCTGAGTTGAAAATACCAGAGTTGAGATGTGCATCTTTAGTAGGAGGGAAGATGAGCTCTTCACCAGCTCAGCTAGGTGCCTAAAATGGCACAAATCACATGCAGACCAAGTCTCCTCTTGCTCCAAACCCGCCAAAAGAACAGCAGGAGGAGGAAGCAGCCAAGCCCTCTCACTGCTTATGCCCAAGCAGGATCATCATTGCCCATGATAACCTGGAAAGTACTGTTTTGGAGTGTGGTGGCCTTGACATTTGAAGGGTGAGGTTGTGACTTTAGGTTGTTCCTCAGCGCTCCAGTTCTTGGAGATAATTTCAACATCAGGGATGGATCTTGAGTTGGTCTTAGATTTGTACTGTTCACCCTGCACTTTACTTTGGGACATATTTCAGTGCAGGGTAGCTGGAGTACACAGTTAAATCAATGGGTCTCATCTGCAGTGACTGAGATGACAGCTTTCCAGGGAGTGAGAAGAGTAAAGGCTCTGTAGTTTTCTTGAATCTAAGCTTAAAGCTCCCACACCCTCTTTTTATGTGTGCAGTGACATCTATACCAAAATGAGAAAGTTGGAGTTCTCATTCCTGCTTAGCTGCACTTTTTCAAATGCAAGGGATAGGACTTCAAAAAGTAAGCAGATGTTGGAAGAAAAATAGCAAAGGCAAAGGAATTGTGTTAGTTCTTTCTGAAATATTGCCCAATTAAAATGCTGGCTATTCGTGTAAAATACATCTGCGGCAAGGTACTTGGAAATGATTTATCAACACTTACTTTAGAGAGTGCTGCCTCCAAGGTAGTACAAAATGTGAAACTGGCAATGGAAAGTCACTATGACTTAGAAAAAACAAATAGCAAAGCAATTATTTCTTGCCCTAAGAAAAGGTGTGTCTGTCACTGGGTTGTGTAAGGGAAAGTGGGAACACCACTATTAACATTCACGGTAAACTGCACAGTTAATCATCATCCAGCTAGTCCCTGGTTTCTTTCTTTTTCATTCTGAGGTAGAGGGGTGGTGGTTAGAGGGCTTGTCATTGGAGGGAAAGGGAAATTGATTATTTAATGTGGCTTTCTTTATGACAAGGCACTAACATGACTCCCGTCTGTATTTAAATGCTGTCCCCAGGTTACGACTATGGCTATGTCTGCGTGGAGTTTTCACTCTTGGAAGAGGCCATCGGATGCATGGAAGCCAACCAGGTTGCTTTACAATTCGGTCAATGCTGCTAGAAGATTTTTAATTTTTTTTTTTTTTTTTTGGTGGGGTGGTGGAAAGCCAATGAGGTTTTTGTGAAGGAAGATCTGTTCTTGTATCATACACGACACCGCGGTTTAAATGTTGTTCTCACCAGAGTCTTGTATCAGGCTTAGAAATGCCAGCGGGAAAGAGCTGCTGGACACCAAGTGGTCTGCCCTCCTCCCTGGTGTGTGTCAGCACACTGGCTGCAGTCAGAGGCTGGTGGCTGACAGACTCCTACTGCAGGTTTTGACCCTGCTGTTTTTGTACTCACTGAAATGCAGTCGGGAAGAGCTGTGCTGGCAGTAAATGCTTCCCCCGGCTGTTGGTGCACACACACATGCACATGTGACTGTAGGTGCATACCCTCGTGTGCAGCTCTGAGTCAGCTGTGACTTGAGTGCTCCACTTTGCCATATGCCTTATGTGTGGGAGAGATGCTTAATTGTGCATCTCCCTCATATCTGTCCTGTCCTTTGGCAACCTGGAGCTGCAGACACAGGGACTACCCTTATGTGCAGTTGAGCCTGGTAAACCTGAATTTTTCCAGCCCTTAAAAGGACAAAATGGCTGAAATCCCCAGTAACTATTCAAGAGGGGCCTCTACTCTGACCTGGTATTTGGAGCTGTTGTCCCCCATACAAGAGCAAGATGCATAAAATTTGTTAGAGAAAACATAGATTCCCATCTCATACTGCCCTCCTTGTGCCTTGGAACTGCAAATGATGGATCCCTCAACAGACCCAACTTCTGATCCCCCTTCCTTCACCATATCCCTTAAGTCTCCTCTTTGCAGCTTTCTTCCTCCTAATTTGCCTGAGTAAGAATCCATATCAATTATCTTAAGCCTTTTTACCTGAATCCTGGGTCTTGCTGTCACGGGAGGAGAGTTATGAGTCAGATTCAGAGCTGTGCATCTGCAAAAATGTACTTACAGTTAATGAGTCTTCACAGCTGGGGTTTCAAAGGTCCCACTAAGCGCTTGCATTTGCCTCTATTTTCAGTTACAGAGGTATTGCAACTTACAAAAATGTTTTACAGAAATAATTCTGTTGCTGGGAAAGAGCCTGGCACATTCCCACCGAGGTGGTGGTGAGGAGCAGAGAGAGAGAAGGCTCCAGATTTAATTATTACTTTTACCATCAGTGACAACTTTTATTTCCCCTTCAGTGTTTCTACAATTCCCAGTTTATTTTGTTGTCACTGGGAAATCTATAATTATAGGTGACATTTGTTTTAACCAAATGCCTCTCCATATTCTCTCCACCATTCTGTCCATATGAAATAATGTCTTCCTATGCAAGAGCAATTCCCAAGTATCTGGGACTTTGGGAATCCCTCTTTTTCTGGTTGTTGATGCCTGCTCTGCCCTTTCTCCCATTTGGAGTATATAGAATTGGGCAGGTGTTTTAACTTGGTTGGTTTGGTCCATTGCTACTGCAGGGAGCCTGTAGGCACCAATCCTTAAACTGAATTGAGTGCCTGCAGGTGCCCAGTAAATCACTGCACACACTTCCATTGGAAGAAGCTCTGACTGGTGTTCCACTGCTGCTTACACTGACCTCCCCAGCATCAGTTACAGCAGCCATTCAGGCTGGGGAATGCTTTCCTGTGCTTCCCTTCCCTACTAGTGACAGGAGTTGAGGTCCCAGCCATGCACATCTGGGATGTGCTAAAAACAGGCAGGGTATGAAAGACTTCCAGTTTTCTGCCTGCTATACCTGACTCTGAGCGTGTGCAGAGGAGTGCTTGAAAGGGATCATCTCCCAAGCCTCCCTCCATATTCCAATCTTCAACTGGTTTTAGTAGACCTACTGTAGTTAGTAATTAGAGAAGTTCAGAATGTGGGGTTTGGGATGGTCCAAGCTGCATGAATTTGGTCAGGAGAGCTGTAACTTCTGGCTTGCCCCACATAGGTTAACTTGTCTAATCTGCTTTTGATTGAACATGAAAAAGAGCCCTTCAACTACCTAAATAAAAAAAGTAGCAGTATTTGTACATGACATACTGCAAAGGAAATAGGTGACTTTAAAAGTCTCAGTAAGAGAAAAACAGAGATCTTCAGAAAGGGAGTTATGATTTGTCCCTAGAGAACAGATATTCTACTTCAATGACCGCCAGGGTAGAGTTGCAAGATCATCTCCTTAGACTGAGAGTATACATTTTTGCAAGCTGCAATACCAAAAACCTGTGTTAGCTAAGACACAGATTCTTTGATAGTTCAGTTATTTTCAGAAGGTTATCAACTGTCCCTGTCAAATTCAGTCACTTGTGAGAGCATAAATAGCAAGCGACATGCTGGTCCCTCACTAGTCAACCTGCCTCTTTCTCAGGCATCTGCAGGCTGGGAATAAATAGCTTGTGCAAAACCAGCATTTTTGATGCTTTTAATGCCTGTTGAACTGTCCATGCCTGAGGAGCAATTTGCTACATCCCTATATTGTATCATTCTGATATTGTGAAATCCTTTTGTTTTACTCAACACACACCAGCACCCACTTAGGATCGTTGCCAGGCTTGCAAACTACAGATTTACCAGGTTCAACTCTCTCCATTCAGTAAATCTTAGCATGTATATGTAACTGCTGAGATTTGAGGGGGCTTTTCTGTTACATATATTGTGATAAGGAAACACCCATATTCTGTGTTGCCCTAATTTTGCAGGAGTGTTTCATTCCATGTGTATTAACTGCCAGAGCTAAAGTAATGACAACGGGCCCCTTATTAATTGCTTTGACTTGTTGATTGTTGCATTGGCAGCTTAGTCCAGTGCCAAGGTCTCATCTAACTTGCATGGAAGGTGCTGGGTCACAGTCATTCCCAGTGTGGAGGTGCTGGGCACAGGGCTGGGTGAATGAGGTGCCAGGTGCTGGCTCTCCCAGTGGCTTTGTGGGGACTCTGCCCCAGCAGGGCAGATGAGCTGTTGATTTGTTGTGCAGAGCCTAGATCCAGCCCTTGTAGCAGCCTCATGGTCGGTGATGCTCCTGGTGGCCTTTCGTTTCATGGTGGCTGTCACTTAAGTTGTGTGAGACCTCTTTTCTGTCTGTGTTGAGCTGCTTTTCTGTTGGGGAGGAAGTTATTTTGAGTGAAAAAATTTTGTTTCTGTCTGTGAAGTTGCAGACAGGTAATTTTCCCTCCCTTACTCTAATTTTTGAAGGGGTGTGTTGTGGCATTTGGCGTTTCTTTGGCGTAGCCCCTGGTGTAGAAGTGATCGTGTCTGAGGGCACCAGGTTGGTTTCTTGGAAGCAGCATTGAGTGTACATCCCATGGCTGCTTTTGTCCATAGGCATGGGATCTTTCTGTATTCCTCCTTCAGGTGTGGAAAAGAACAGACATAATGAGCATGTTACGTGGTGTGAGAAAATCAGGGGGGAAATGAAGTACCCTTTGTGTACTGTTTTGTGTCATAAAGGCAGGAGGAGGAGAAATGGAAGGAACCTGTCTCTGCTGCATGCATATTTCACATTTTCACTGAGATGGAGCTGGTTGTTACACATATGGAAGCAAGAGGGGTTTTTTGAGCTCAGGAGCAAATGGTTTGTCTCAACTGACTCTGTAGGATTGTCTCCAAATCTGCTCAGGCCTTGAACTTAGCAACACTTGGCTGCATGAGTATTTCCTAGCTTTTGTTGCTAGCAACTAACAACTTTGTAATCCTTTCCTCCTATTTCTTGAGAAAGAGGGCAAGAGGAGAGCTACAGCATGAACTTCTAAAAATGCATATACTGTACATTATTGTGCAGGTCTCCAGGCATGTGCTGGAGGGGTTGTTCAAGTCTTGTTCTTGTGCCTTCCTGCACTGAGACCGGCACTTGTCAGAGCAGTTTCCCTGCAGTGCTGCCGTGGTTCAGCTTGCTGAGCACACCAGTGTCTCCACTCCCTGCTTGTTTTTGACTGGAGAGGGTAAGAGGGATTCTTACTGGATTTTGTGGGTGCTCACTCGAGCATGTCCCACTCTTGTGCAACTAGAAACATCAACTGTGTGTTTCTCCTGCTCAGAGCCTATTCTCCTGTATCCATTCACTGTGGGGCCTTTCTGTATTCTGTGTGAACAGAGCTTCTGGTGCAGATCAGACTTCACAGGCTTTTCACTGTAGCTGTTGGTGTTAAAATCCACAAGATGCTATGACAAGCAGGAAAAGCTTAGGACTTTCTGTCCTGAAAACATTTGCAGTAACAAGCCACAACTCTATGTGGCTTCCCAGTTAAATAAAGAAGGAGCACGTGCTTATCCTGAGAATGGAACTTCTCCTGTGACCTGTAGTCTTGGAGTATTTATTGAAGCCTGTGGTACAGGGAGTGTGTTGCAATTTGTAAGAGAAAATGTGTGTCCAATCATCAAAACTAATTGCTTTCCTCTTGGTAGAACGTGCCTAATTGTGGAGTCTGGATTTTTTTTTTTTTTTTTAGAATCTGCCAGATTCCCCCTATAATGGAAGCTGACACCTGCCTCAAATGCATATTCACAGGGTGCCTGGTATCCATCATTTATTCACTTGACAATGTTACTCTGTCTCTGTAGCTTTGAGGGTGGTGGTGGCATGTCCACAAATACACTGAAATCCATTTGTGTGTTAGGCTGAGGGTGCTGGAGATGGTCTTGCTTCTGATCTGTCATCCTTGGATCCACAGCTGGCATTATCTTCTGCTTTTCTTGTTGCATATTAGGTGTGTGGATTTTGCTCAGGTTGTGTCGTTAGCACACCTCTTTTTCCCCTGCTCTCCCTCACCTCCATGAAGCCTCTCCTGCTTTTAACTGTGTGGATTTCTAGAATCTGCTTTTGGAGTCTTCCACTTTGAGTGAGGGAAGGGCTTGTATACCTAGGCAGTTTCTTCTCTAAACATCCTAGTGGCTTGGGAAATATGCACATTGTGGAGGAATTTTTATGAGCCACCTGACCTATGGAAAATTCTCTCCACAGTTTAGTGGATGGGTGGATTTCCAGGCAGCAGAGCTGATTTGGGTTTTTTTGTATCTGATTCAGTGTGTGACCTTGTCACGAGTTCACTCTGGTCTTACATCCCAGAGGCTTGACATGTTGAGTCAATCATTTTTTCATTCCCTCTTGTGTCTCACTAATCACTGCATTGTACTGGCATTTAACTGGAGTTGTAAGCTTTTGAGTTCAGTATGGAAGCCTGCAGTGGGAAGCTCCTGGAGCTGGGAATCCAGCTTGCCTGTGAATAAGCAGTTGGATCTGCCTGCAGTGACCTGTGACAGGGCTGGGTGTGTGGGTGCACATGTGTGTATCCTGCAGTGAAGCTGTGATAAATGCACTGCCTCTTTGGAAGGACTGGCTTAATCTCTGTGTGCTGCAGAGACCTTCCATGTGCAGAGAAGGGTGGCTTTTGTTGTAAAATGTAACTGCCAAAAAATATGGAAAATATTTCTCTGGACCTTTTTCTCTTCTGTCTTCTCAACATCTTCTGTCATCTCAGCTCTCCAAGCCGTGTGAATACTCTTAGTCCCTCTTCCTTTGGCACAGAAGGTTGTAAGAGATCTTCTGCCAGAGACTTCACACACTCTTCCTTTCAGCCAATAGTAGCTTCCCATCAAAGTGTTTTCTCCAGCCCTACCCAGATAAAAAAACTACAACCTCCTTCTTGGCAGCTCTGTCCTGCCTTGCCTCAAGAAGCAAACCATGCTACCCAATGTGTTTTAAAATAAGTTCACTTTTCACTAGAAGAGTTGTGAAGCTGCATCTTCTTGCTCTACTTGTGTGATTCTCAGCTTGCCATGTCCCTCCACCTCCCTGCTCGTATTCCAAAATCCTGTCCTCCTTTTTCCTTCAACCTCACCATACCCATGTGGTGGGGACTGTATGTGATTGCTGCTGCTGAACTGCTGCTCTGCAATGGGATTGTCCCAGAGGACAGCTGCTGGGTGAGCTGGCTGGAGCGTGCAGCACATGCTTAAGTGGGACTTCCTCAGTATCTCTGATTGCTGCTGGGGATGTGTGACCCAGCAGGGTTATCTCAGGACTCAAATATTGCTGTATATTACAGAATTATCTATTCTGTGTGCTGAGGTTGGCTTGGGCTGCTGTATAAATAGGTTGTTTCACATAAAGCATCACTCCCTACCCTTCTCTAAAATGAAACTGCTCTCCCTCCTGGCCCCTTCATTTCTATTCTGGTGATGGGTTTGTTGGAATTTTTTGCCCATTGACATTAACAAATCTGTGTAATGATGTAACTCTGAAATAACCATTCTTCCCCTATAGATTATAAACATCTTGTTAATCAAGTTGTTCTCTGTTGGATTGGATGTTCTGTTTACAATGCCAGGAGCTGGAGGGAATAGTTGTGATTTCCTGAGATTTGTTTAAGTAACTTAATCTGTGAATGATTGACAGCGTAAGTGTCAAGTCCTCTCTGGTTGATTGGCTGTGTGATCTGGTATATCAGTATTTGTGCTACATCACTCACAGCTGCTGGGCAGGAAAAGGTTGGATATTCCCTGCACTGGTGGCTCCAAGTGAGGAACCACCATGGGACAGCTGAACCTTTGTTCATGCCCAGCACTGATGTTGTAAAAATGGGGGTACTTGAAAACTTCTGCTTGTGCATGCAAATTGCAGTGTGTACCATGGGATAGGTCTGCTTCTGTCCCTTCCATAGGGCTAAAGCTGTATTGTAGAGGACTCACTGGCAGAGCATTCCCTAAGAAATAGCTTTGGTTTGGTCATTTTCAGTACTCAAAGCATTTTCCTGAGTGATGAGGCATCTGGAACACTCATCCTTTGAATTCGTTTCTAGGTGAGATCTTGCCTTGAGCTAGGAAAGATTTGAAGTAATCTTTGGATACATGGGCAGGATACAGATGGCACCCTGTCTCTGTAGCTGTCAGTTCCTCTCCTCCTAATGTGTTAATGGAATAATTGTGTGCCAGTGGGGAAATCTTAGTCATAGATTATGCTATATATGCTACACATAGGTGCAGTTCCACCTTTAAACAAAGAGGGATGGTTTATTGCTGGCTGCTCTTTCTCACAGACTGTATGTTTTTTTTATTCTGTTTGCCTTCATCATTAATTGATTTTCTGTGGGGATCTGTAGAAACTCTAAATAGATCCTTGTGTAAGCATTTGGAAGGTATGTACCTCGTAGCCTCAGAGCGCTTCAAAGGAGCATGGTAAATCAGGTGTAGGACAGATTGTGTGGTGCTGCAGTTGATAGATTGTGTATATGGTCAGAAGGGGATTTTGGATTAGGATGCAAAATCCCTTGATCAAGCTCTGTATGAAAGTAGTAGGACTCATGCCGTTAATTTACTTTGATGCTTTTGAAGTCATCCTTTAAGTAAGCTGGTGACTAACCAAACTGTGGCTGCTCTCTCAGAAATTCCCTCTGTACACTTAGAAGTGGACGGTGCTGATGATGCAACTGAAGTGTCTTAGGGGAGATGAGCAGGCAGTGAGAGGGAAATGTCTCTGCGGGTTCAGTGATAAATCAAGACATCTCAGTGAATGCACCACAACTTTCATTTCCAGAGTGAGACCATTTTCTGCCACGGTTTTGCCATAATGTTTTGCACAGGACCCGTCACTGAGAACGAGGTGACATAAATTGTTGGTCTGAGTCCAATGAGTCCTCAGCCCAATTCCAGCAATGTCGAGGGGAACACCAGATATGTTTTACAAGCACATGAGCCAGATTATAACGCTAGGACTCCATCTGGACTGCTTTGATAAGTGGGAGCACACCAGAATGTTGCAATTTTCACTTGATGAGTTGTTTTTGTGAGCTTCAGCCTCAGAACTGTTCGTTCATGCTTTTGTGCTATCTCTAGTAGAGATTGCTTTTCCATTACTTGATGCACTGTTGGTGTTGGATTGCTGGAACAGGAAGGTAAAATGTTGACTCAAGAGGTGGGAAAAAAAGTCAAACTGCATGCGCCCTGGGGTTAAGGAAGAAGGCAGAACCACTGCTTCCTTCTCTTCAAAGAAACGGTCTGCCTACTGTTCTGTAGAAATTATGTATGTTTTTTGTGTGTCTATGGTTTTGATAGTGGGGGAGAGCTGGATTCCCTTCAGATGTGGATTTTAGTCTGTTTTCTTCCCATCTGAGTTTGTATGGGACCTTTTCAACTTAAATAATGGAAGTTTGGCTGCCTGGAATTGGGGTTCATTCAAAAGGAGTACATTGCATTTTGCTGTTTTCTGCTTGGGTTGTGCGGCTTGCGCGAGTAAAACATTAAATCCAGATTCAAGTTTGAAGATGGAAGATCAAAGCTCTGGCAGTCAGCAACTTTTATTTGTGAACTTGTGTTTCCATTTGACTGTAACTGGGTTGTTAATGTTCTTGTCCAGAAATGAAATTATTACAGTGGAAAATGGGGGCGGCACGCCTAAGTGGGCTGTTGTGTCATTATCCATCAATCACAGGCAACAAGGAAACAGATATTTAACACAGGAGGACACGGAGTTATTATCCGCCCCATTCCCCTGCAAGCCACAGGGCACCTTCTAGACTCTTATTAAAGCTTTAATACCCACGGAGAGTACAAGAAACACTCTGTGCTACAAGATCATAGATCGGGAGTTTTGCTGTCATTCTGCACCTGTGCAGGACCAGGAAACACATGGGGTGGAAGAGCACTGAGAGAGTGCTGGCAGGCAAAATCCCTCTGCACTGCTGAGGAAAGGCACCAGCTTCCCCAGTCCTCTCACATACGGGGGAGAATTTCTTCTTCCATCATATCAGGGAACCTGTGAATGGGACAGCCACTGGCAGGTCCTCAGTAGCACTCTGTGACCAACTTACTGAATCCTGGCTACAACTGCTCTCAGAAGAGGGTTGTGTGGGAACGTCTTGGAGCTGTTTTGTACAAGGAGACACAGGATGGAGGTGGAAAGTTCTTCCTGGCTTCTGCAGAACAAAAGCTATCAGATGTAAAGGAGCACTCTGCCTGAAGGTTTATTTTGTGGTGCTGTTGCACTGTGTGTATGTGTTGATAGCTACCAGATGTTGCATCCAAGTGTCCTCCTGCATTTCCATTGCCTCAGGCCACCTGTAAGTTCAATTAGTTATGCCTTCCACAGGATGAACAAACAGCTTCTGAAGGACAGGGGTCTAAAATCAAGTCTGTCATGTAAGGAATTACACTTTTAATGAGGGTCAAAGCAATAAAGCTGGAAACGTAAGATTTAAGTATTTAAAACTCTGAAACTGTCTTTAGAACAAGAGACTGAAAGTAATTTTCTCCTGTTTTCATAGACAACAGGGGAAATCTTAGTTTTCTGTGATGTACAGTCTATGTCTAACCAGGAAATTAGCAATATTCAGATGGGCTTCATGAACCAGATTTGAGCCAGAATGGCATTTAAAGCCCAAGCAAACATTCAATGTACTTTTCCATCAAGGATCTCAGGAGCAGATTTAACAGAGAAAGTAATTTTAAGTCTTAAGAATCCCAAGATGTATTTTCATACACTTAATACCAGGTTGAGAAGTCTCACTAAGAAGCTTTCTCACGGTGCAAAGCTGTACATTAATGATATGATGACTAAGGTGTTTTACTGTTTATAGCCCTAAGTTTTTGAAAGCTTGATTGATTCTTCCCAACCTGTGATATCACTGGAGAGGAGTGCTGAGGTGGTTTGGATTTTTTTCCCCTGACAAGCTGTTGTTCTGTGACTGGTTCATGTGGAACTGGTGTATCCACTGCCACTGCTGCCTTCTCTGTCCATTCTGTTAACTCAGCTCAGCTCTTTTTCTTCCTTCCAGTGTGTACTGGGCACATCACTAAATGTAAGAGGTGAATTCCAGAAAGTTTCAGAGATACCTCCTAATGACAGGCAGATGATTGATCCATCTGGTTCTAAGAGGAGCAGCTGAAAGCATCACCTCTCTGGTGCTCCAGTGCTTGCTGCAGAGAGCTGAGCAGCACACAGGGAGCTGCAGGCACTACCCTGTGCTTGGCTGCCCTCGGTCTGCACAGGCCAGTCTCTGCCCTGAGCCACCAGGTATTAAATCCCCAGGTATTAAAGTCCCACAAGGGGTTCAAATGACAATATCTGAGCCACTCATTACTGTGCAGCTTATCTGACAGTTAAAAGATGTGTCTGTGCATGCTATTTCCCCTTCCCAATCCCTTAGGAATTCAGCCATGCACAGGGAACTGTGTTCTTTTCCTTCCTTGGTGTCAGGGTTATCAGAGGGACTGCTGTCCTGCACACTCACCTCTCTGGCTTCACTCTCCCAAAGAGCTGAGGTCAACCACCACAGCCTTGGAGCCTGGAGAGTCACTGCTTCTGCATCCTGACTGAATTCCTTTTTTCAGTAGTTCTGGGAACTGACCAGGAAGGAACGATCTGAATTTACCTCTGGACTTTGTGCAGTGCAGTTGCCTGAAAGAACCTCTTAAGCCTCAGTGCCCTGAAAAAGGAAGAGGTGCTGGGTCCCCCAGGGAGCTGTGACACCCACTAGTGTTACGTCGCATCCAAGCCAGGCCTGCAGGGAAAATCATTTCCCTCCACAGGGCTTGGATAACTGTTCTCATGCTGTGTCAGGTTTCTTGACACATACTGACCCAAGAGGTTTAAGCAGCTGTTTTCCAAATCAACTCCTAAGAGGAGCTCAGGAGGCAGCCTCTGCTCAGACACAGAAATCTGTACAGGTGCCAGTCTGAAGATGGGCCAGCTGCCTTGAGGTTCTGTGCAGGTGTGACCATTAAGGATATGGATATAGGTTTTGGACAGGCCACCTCAAGGTCACAATGATATGCTGGGAATCATCACTGGGATGACACAGGTAAGTGTTGCACTGCTGGTGGCAAATGGCAGGGCTCTTATCCTGTGGGAGGCAGTATCTGACACTGAGAATTTAGGAATATTGAGAAATGGTGTCTCTAAGGATAAAACCCTCTTTTCTTCAGAGGTACTTCCTCTTCCCAGGGTTTTTGGGTCTTTTCCTTTCAGCAGAGAGACTGTCCTGCAGGGAGCTTGCCTGAGCACTGGCTGCAGAGAAGGCACTGCCAGGGAAGGCTCCCAGTGCCTAAGAGTGGAGTTTGGAGCCGTGTCTGGAAGAGCCTCAGGAGCATGCCCTTCCCCGTTAGAGTTGGTGTGTTCTTAGCAAATGTTTGCTGCTGCACAGAACACCTTGAGTTCTGTTCACAGTGCAGGTGTTGGAATTGGTGTGTAATCCCATAGGTACATGCTCCAGTAGAAGAACATGAGTTGTTTGTGTGTGAGGTTTTCAAATGCCTAATTAAATAGCTTGAATTGTCTAGCATTAAATTTACCCCTTTAAGGCAGAGCTTTCCAGCCTGACTTTTTTCCCACCATGATTTTGTATTGGGATTGCTCTTTAGGGTTTTGATATTTGTGCTTCAAACCTATGATTAAGGTGCTGGGTGTTTCCTCATTGTTTCCCGGCTTCCTTATGGCCATTGCTAATTGTAAAGTATCCCTGAGGGAGGTGCACAGGAAGGTCCTGGACTGGATTAGTTCTTTGTGCTAATGTGCTTAAGCTTTATATTGTTTAACAGTGAGATGGGATGAGATAACCTTTGAGGGAAAAGGTGGTCATGTAAAAAAAAAAAAGAGAGAAATATGTCCAGGCAGTAGAGCAGCATTTTGGAGAGAGAAGTTCCTGTGTTGGGAGAGAAGGGGTCTGTGAAGCAGCTGTTGTTCAGACATTGTCCATGCAGTAGCCTGTGATAAGTCAAGGAATATTGATGAGGCAGAGCCATGTGGATCCTTCCCTAGAGTCATCTATGAATAATGATACTCAATATGCTAAATATTTAAATACTCTTAAGTTTTGATAGTTTAAGTATATTTTTCAAATAGAGGATTCAACCTGACTGATGCTTTTCTGAGCATGAAAGTGCGTGTTTGGTTTAGAATCATTTAGGTTGGAAAAGACCTTTAAGATCAGGTCCAGCTGTTAAAGAAACTCACATGCATGGCCTCCTCCTCTTACCTTGTTATATGGCCTTAACCATCCATGCTTCTCTTTAGCTGTGGAGTGGAAGCACAGCCAGTAACACCAGAGCACGGAACTTGCCCCTCTTCGAGCTGTTGTCCCCAGATCCTCACTGTCTGGACTCTAGAAATCTTCTGACTCCTTCATGCTGTAAAGGAAAGGCTTTCATTTTAAAATTTCCACCTTTTTTTTTTTCCCCAGTGATCCTATAAGCTGATCTGCAAAGGTGCTCTCTTCAGAGGAGCGAGGGAAGCTGGAGGTCGGCATTAGCCAGGCAGAGATGCATTAGGGCCTTGAGTGGCAGGTGAAAGTCCACTTGGCTTCGCTGGATCAAAGAAAACTTTCAGCTGTGTTGAAATCTACTTAAAGGGTGAAATGCAGAAGCTATTCCTATCACCTGCTGCCCAAAGCTGGCCCTTGAGCATGTGAGGTCCTGAGCACATTGTGTGCTTTCCCCAGCTACGGCACATCGCTGTTATCCTTCCTGGAGCTCTAACTGGGAGCTTGCCTGTGCCCACCGTTTTGGTGCTCTCAGAGCAGGGCTGAGAGTTCTGACAAGCAAAGCAAATGCTGCGTTTAAAAGATAAGCACTTTGAGAGTCCTAACTGGGAGCTGAATTGGAGTTCAAAATCCAGGCATTAAAATGTAGAGAGCTGGCATAGTCTGAAAAGCAATTACTGTGTGTATTTGCGAAAAGGATATCAGTGGGGGGAGGTGAGCTGTAGAAAGATACTGGGACTTGCTTAAAAAGAGTATGGCTGGTATCCAGGGAATTTAGAAACCGTAGGAAGAAAACTGGAGGTGTCTTAGCAGGCTAGCTGGGGTGTCTGTGGAAATAAGGTACTTAAAGGATGCAGACTGGCACCTTCTGCTGAAGGACGAATGGCCTGGATAACCAGGCAGGAAGGGAGGCCTGAGGAGGAAGCAAGTAGATATAGAAGCTTGTGTGGCATGGTGGATGGTCCCAGTGCTAGTGGGTAATGGGTTTTGAATAGAAGGACTTTGAGAAAGAGGTACCAGGAGCTATCTGGGATAAAATAATCCTTATATAGCTTCTCAATCTGTTACATTTAGCTACTGAATCTTTAGGACTCTCTCAGTTATCTTCCTAATGCCTCAGTTCTGTTAGTGCCAGTTTTGTTTAACATGCCCATCAGTGGTGTGCCTGGAGCAGTGTTCTGTCAGCTCAGGATGGATGGTGATAGCTTTGGGCTCTCACTCTCAGGCCTCCCCTGACCATGAAGACCAGGAGCCCTGAGCGTGCCATGCTGGTTAACCTTGGATCCCTTGAAATAAATGCTTTACTGCTAAATGCTTCAAGGTGATGCCACATGCTCTTCAGCTCTGTGGTGTCTCTGATGCCCAAGGGCCAAATACTCTGCTTTTTGGGTGACCACTAACAGAGTGTTTGTGTTGTCAGTTGTCATCTCAGTGTTAGTCTTGATGGAAATCTGTAATAATAGTACACAGCAAAGTTGTTTGGATCAATTTGGTGATGTAACAATTCCTCAGGGATCCACCACTTTTCAAACCATCCTTCCCCCCTGTCTATCTTGAATCTTCTGCCTTGGCTGTCAGCCACTTAGCAGTAGAGTGCTGGACACACTGCTGGATCAGGCCAATAAAAAGAAATCCCTGAGCTGCAACTGGTTTGAGAGCTCAAGAAAGAGGCTGAGCACCCTGAGGAAAATCCCACCTCATCAGGAATTTGCTTGTAGTTACTCTTGCTGTAGGAAATGCCAGATTGCTGCAGTCCCCTGCAGCAGCCTGGGTTGCTCTTGTTTCTTCAGCTCCATGTCACGCTCCGTTTTCTGACTGTTTCTGACTGTTCCATCTAACATACAGATGGATTGTGGTTTGTGGGTTCACAGCTATTCTCATCTGCTTTTTGTCAGAGGTAAGCAGATGTACTGCCTGTTGCTCTGTACAGTTGAGTCCCTTGTACAGCAGCTGCCAATGAGTTCAAAGATGAAAACTTCAGCATACGGAAAGCAGGGGATGAGAAGCCAGATTCTGTGGCTGAGATGATCTTGTTCTGAAATATATTCAGGTGGTCTCTTATCCTCCCAGGTGTTGGCCCTCTGCTTTGTCCCAGGAAGGTTCTGCCTCCTCAATTCCACAAGCAGCTGGGGATAGTTAGGGAGACCTTGGGTGTTTGACCTCACCTGCCTGCCTAATTTGGAGGTGAATCCTGTCAGGGAGAGAACTCTGTGCTCTCCCTGCCAGCTCCCACTCAGCCTCTGCATGGTGCATGCCAGTGGAATAGGGTGCCATTACATAACTTGCATTGTGTGGTGGTTGGGGGCTGTTAAATCTGCATTTCTAATCCATACTCAAATAGGAGCAGAACCTGAAAGCATTCTGATTTGCAGTGTAGATCACCTGGCTTGTGCTGGCCCCCCCCCTTTTCTCCTGTGCTGTGCCCTCCAGTGCATTTGGAGGCCAGGGCTGGAATATACCCTGAGGATGGATGCTAAGAGCTTTTTATTCTGGGAAGTGCTGCTGGAACCAGAGGCATCCACTGCATTCCCAGACTGCCTCCTGGGGTAGTGTCTGAGCATTCCCCAGGCAATAAACACTTGTCGTTAATTATTTTAAATAATTTTTAAATGACGGATGTATACTGATTTTTGAATAACCATCCTAATTATAGTAAATATGCATAAGAGGGCTGAATTAATGTCGTATAAACAAGGTTAGTTCTGGTATGTTAATGTGACTGCTTTGCTGAGCTGTCTGTAAGCATTCCTTTGTCATACTCTTCATATGCAATTTTTTATCTGTTTACAAATGGTATTTTCAGTTAATTTTTATCATGTTGAACCACATGAGTCTTCCAGCTTGGTTATTACTCAGCAAGAAGGATACCTGAAGCTTTCAATTCATGGTACAGATATTCTCCATGTAATCAGACCACAAACAATATGAGGAAATAATTAGCTGACGTGGTATTTGGTTTGTGCGTGAGCCAGCTGCTAAAGGGGGTGTGAAGATGGTGTAGGCACCTCCTGCACTGCCTTGGGGTTGTAGCCAAGAAGGAAAGTTTGGCTTATTAACCCTTGTGGATTTGAGTGCTTGGTAGCTGAGCCTTGCTTCTGTTCCCAAACTGATGTGTGCCGCCCTAGGTGTGTCATCTGTAAAAGTGACACTGACAATTGCTGTTCCACTCAGGCACTCATGGTCTTCCTTGTGACCAGGGCTAGTGGCATCCTGAATGAATGGCTGTTGCCACCCCCCTGGAAGAGGGGGAGCACATTTCTCTGCAGCAGCCCGTGGTGGTGTTGGTTGCTGCATCCACATCTCCGAGCGGTTTCACCGTCCCAGCTGTAGCTGCCAAGGCATGCACCTGTGGGGTGGAATACTTGGAGCACTGTCAGCTCATTGTGTGGAGGCTCCAAAGTGAAATTTTACTGAAAGTCTTAGTGTTTGGATAGATTCAGTTAAAGCAGAAGCCTGGTTTGATTTGAGGGAGTGGCCATGTCCGAGAGCTCTCTTTCCACATTTCCAGTTTTCTAGGTCACTCTTGGATGCTCTAATTTTTTTTTCAGAGAAACAGTTAGCAAATCTTTGACACTGATGATTTGTATTCTGTCATCTCAGTCTTGAGAGCAAAGAGATACTTTTTTGGCAAGTTCTCCCCCTCCTCAACCCCCAGTCATCATAATTAAAAGGCTGTCAACAAGCATGAAAAATCCCAGTGTGCTAACTGTAAATGCTAATTGACAGACAAGCAGCTGAAGCAGTGGCTTGTGCAGTGCCTGACCTGCAGCAGGCTGTCTCCTGGCCCTGGCAGTTGCTCCATAGGTTCCCTGGGAAGTGGGATCAGAGTGCTCAGTGCTCATGTACCTGCAGAGCCAGGCTGGGCTCTGTGCAGAGCAGTCCTGTTACAAACAGGGTAAACTAGAGGTGAGCTAAACCCAGCTTCAAAAGTGGACGTGATGTGTCCTAGGGTGTGGTCTGGCTTTTTTCTCACAGGTAGGCCTACCTTCCTGGTATTCTTTAATGTTTTTTTCAGGAACAAAAAGCTTGGAAACTGCTGTAGTGAAACTAGCTTTGTTGCTGAAGCCCTGTGCCCTGCTGACACAGTCTCCAAAGTGCTTTTTCAAGGATTGCATCACCTGTGGATATTATGGCTAAGGGATTTTCTCCTTTTTCTTTCCCTCTGTAAAAGCAGCCTGGTCCTGTGGGGTTTGTCCCTGCTCAGTGAAGAGCTTTGAGACATGGCTGTGCTGTGTGTGCTCTCTGCAAACAGGCTTTATGGTTTCCTGGCACAGCTCTCTAGGACCATCTCATGGTAGGGTTGCTCTATGGATCAGGCTGCTGACAGGAGTATTTACATACTTGGCCATAGGGCAGATTTTTTTAGTAGCTGAACTGACTGGGACTGAATTGTATCACTTAGATTAGAATTCAGTGTTGCATCTCCAATGACCTCTAAGCAAAAAATCCATGTATAACTGTGTTTGAAAGGTATCAAACCAGTAGCACAAATCATTGCTCCCAGCAGTAAAGTCCTGATGCTCTGTTTTGATGAATTTAGCAATTCAGAAAACAGTAGAATCTGTTCATGCCCTTGGAAATCTGGGCATTTCCATGGCTGAGAGCTTGCTGTCCCAGTACTGCAAAGCTGTGCTGCCTTTTAAACCCTTCACTGGTGAGTCAACTCTGTGTTTACTGCTAGTTATGAGGGGGAGGTTCCTGACTGGGAAGACCAGAGACACATTTCTGTTTCACTCTGACTTAGAAAAAGCCAAGCTGCTCTGAAGTACAGGGTATTAAAAATACAGAGGAATTAACAGACATAGTGCAGGTTGGAGAAAAAGACCAGGATAAAATGCCTGAATGTGAAAGAGATATAGTGCCAGACACAATATGTGGCATACTTTAAGCTTACCCTTTTTTTTTCCCCTCTAGCACTGTTCCCTGAAATTTTCAGAAAATCTTTTGTCTTTTCACCAAGATTTGCTCAATTGAAATCTGCTCAATTGGACTGAAATTTAGAGTATTATCCAAAAATTTTTGCACAGTAAAGGAAGATCTAGATGAGGAAGAGTAAGCAGAGACAGGCACTAGGGTGGAAATAAAGATTCTGAAAATATTTGTGATGGAATCTCTTAACCAAATGGGAGAATGAGGAATTCAAAGCCATTGAATCCTGACAATGTGTGTCCTAAATGAAAGACTCATTTTGGAGAGTTAAATGATGATTGCAACCTTGAAAATTATTTTATCAAGAAGAAATCAGTAAGAGAGATCTTGCTGAAAAAGTGAGCAGGCAATCAGCAGGGTGTTAGGGAAATAAGGGATTAATTATGCAAGTGACACTTTCTGCAGTCTCCGAAAATGGAATTTGCTGAAGGGACCGGCACCACCAGCACAACATGCACTTAAATACCATTTTCCATAAAACCAAAAATAATCTTAAGGCTTTTTGGCAAGGTTTGTCCTCAATGGCTGGTAGAAGAACGAAGCTCTGTCATGGATTGCCCCTGCCAGAGGAGATGTTTTCTAATCAAGTTTTTTGTTTCCTGATCTCGTAGGCAGGGCTGCAGCTGCCTGCTGAGGGGCTGCTGTTCCCAAGGACTTCCCTGGGCTCATGAAGATGTGCACCCTGCCTTCTCCTCCTGCCTCTGCTCATTGTGTCCTGAGGCACCCAGGGGCATTTCTAGCCCACTCCTGGCACTGCCCATCTCTTAAGTGTGTGCTGGGATGTAGTGGGTACCCTGCTTGGGAGAGGGAGCATGTCAGTCTCAGGGACCAACATTTCCAGTGGGACAGCCTTGATTTCCACTTCTCTTTCTCACTTGTGTTTCCTCACGTGCCTTAAGGAAGGTGCAAAGCCTCTTGTAGACAGGTAAAGTGAGCGATGCTCCCTGCTGTGAACAGACACCCTGAGCAGATTCTCCAAAGATGCAGCAGTGTGCTCTGGGTGCACACACCAGCCTTCAGCAAGGTCCAGTAATGGCTCAGCTTTCTGTCAGGCAAAGGCAAATCCATGTTGGAAAGCAGTGCTTGAGCAGCTGGGTGGCAGAAAGGAGCCCCTCAAAGTGTTCAACATAGGCCTGGTAGGAAAGGATGGCTTTGGTTCATAAAAGGCAGGATGTGAAGAGGGGAGGTGGTGGAACCCTGCTGTGTACTTTCGTAGGAGTTAAAGGATTGTTGTACTGCCACTCAGTGATTCCCTCCTATGAACTCTTCACTCCCACTTTGCATATTCCCTAGCATCTCCCTCACGTTCTGCAGAGCAGTTTATGCATGGGTGTATCATGACTTTTGAATAATAACTCTGGGAACTTGTTTTCTCGTGTTCCTGGTTTGCACTGGGAGCTTTTGCATGGTGAGGCTACTGGGTCAGAGTACCTGGGAAACTTCTGACTCAGCAGAGGTCCCCAAAATAGGCTGGGACCGTTTACAGCTCCCTGACATCTGTCTGTGCTATCAGGCAGCTGCTCTCCTGGGACTTGGGAGACCTGGGTCTGGTTCTCTTTATTGATACTGAGTCTCAAACTGTGGTATTGGGCACTGGAATTGGCTGCATGGCCTGGCAGTGCCTCCATTGACAGGAGATGTCTCATGGCTGTGTGCATCTGTGACTCAGCCTGCCTGCATCCTGCGTGCCCAGGCGTGGCCTGTTGTCCATGGCAGGTGGGAGCCACCAGGAATCACTGCTGCTCCAGGCAGGAGCCAGGGGACTTGTACCTGTGACCCATTTTATCTGCATTTCAGCAGAGCTTGTGGATGTGTTGGTACATCACTTGTGGATCTGGAAGCAGTGTATCTGTGGGCAGTGGAGGCCCTCAGGTGCTCGAGGCCAGCCTTGGCAAGGAGGGTCTGGCTGCAGAGAGGTGGCTCTGCTGGCTGCAGGGCCAGTGGCAGATTTCTGGTGTATTTCTCTGAGGAGAAGCCATGGTTTCATGTCTGGCATGAAGACTAACCCAAGTATGAAAATTCTCTCACCTGAGAGGCTTTTTCCACACATTCCTCCTCGAGTAGCTGCCTTGAGGCCAGCCTGGTGGTGGCTGGCGTGAGGGAGTCTGTCCAGCTGCCCCTTGCAAGCTCCTGGACTAAAGCAGGTTAAAGCAGTTTCCCACTCTAGTTATTTGTCTCTGCTCTTCCTGGGAGGTGGCAAGGCCTCTCCTGCCTGGTTCCTCTGGAGCTAGCTAACACAGCCTTGTAGCCCCATGCTAAAGCACAGGCTGTTTCCCTCCCACTTCCATGGCAAAGCTCCAGCTAACTGAACTGGGAGACTTTCTCCCCCTTTCACCCTGTTTCGCTTGCAAAGCCTTTAGGAACCAGAGCTTTCACCCCTTTCTTTGCCTCTGAGTAACCTGCGTGTGCTGGGCACGTTTGTCATTTCCCCCCTTGTCTCAACAGGGAACTCTTACCATCGGTGGCAAGGAAGTGACCCTTGAATACACTCCATGCCCAGAGTTCTGGCGCTGCAAACGCGTAAGTATCTGCTCAGAGCTGTGCTGTGCTTCCCCTGCTGGCACTCGTGGCAGTGGCAGCTCAGAGGAGCCTGAGATATTTGCTCATTGGCCAAAGTAAGCTCAGAGTAATTAATACCTGCCCTGAAGCTCTTGCCCCTTCTAAGCCGTGCTTTTGGTTTTTGTCTCACCTCTGTGTGCATGTTGCTCTGGTACAGGTAGCCAGATATTTTATGCACAGAGCAGCCTCGTCCCTATGCAGTGGTTCCCTTTTAAAAAGTGGGGAAAATAGCATGTGGATCCTTTCTCCTTAAAAACCACAATAAGACTGTGATTCTGCCAACTGGAATGGAACAGGCTTCGCTCTGGTTCATGTGTGTAACCACCCCTCTGCCTCACACAGGAACCTGTGGTCTAGCTGTGACTGTAGTAAGTGCAGCAGGGAAGGAAGCATGGATATTGATCCAAGTCTAGGCAGCATGAGCCAAGTCTAGTTCCAGCTGGAACTGGGAAAGCACAGTTTCCCAAGGGTCAGTTTGTTCCTGTGCTCTCCCTGGGGTTCTCCCAGTACAGGAACTTGTGGCTGCAGCAGGCTGGAGGTGACTGCTGAAGAAAGGACAGGATTGTTGTCTGCATTCTCACTGACTGCAGGCTGGGAGATTAGATTGCAGCAAGACATGAAGGGATTGGTTCTAATTAGAGTCCCACCTTGACCACTGGATCACCCTGGGCTACAGAGACCCTCATCCAGCTGACTGGATGCACTCAGCTGCAAGCAGAGCTGTTGCTCTGGGCCTCATCTCTGCTTGCAGCACTCCAGAGGTGGAGACAGACACAAGTTTCAAGCAGTGACTTCAAACAGCTCTCAGTGCACTGAGGTGGTTGCACTGTGTGTCCCCACTGTTGCTGTGTGTAGCCATGGCCTGAAGGAGATTTCTTGTGCCCCAGAGCATCCACAGGCCTCCAGTCACAGAAAGAAATTGCTGTGAAACAAAAGCAATGCGTTTGCAGAGAGCTTAAGGAGGAAGTCAGGAGTGCTGTGTTTGGAGAGAGCTGTGAAAATGGGGCAGTTGGCTCTCCCCACAGTGGCTCTAGGTGGGATAACCATCCAAGCCTGTACAGCTCTGCCTCTTGGTTAGCAGGCACCTCATCATTAACTCTCCAAATTATGCCAGTATCTACAGTTCAGCTCAGATAAGGACTTGGTCACTGCTTGAGGGGTGAGTTCAGGTTAGAGAATGCCAAGGTAACTTTGGATCCTTTGAATCAACACTGTGCCTAGCAGGAAGCTTTCAATCCAGCATCACTTGAGAGGAGGAAGAGTCCCATCTCAAGGACTAGTGAATAAATATGTGCTCAAAAGTTGTGTGAAAGCCCAAGACAAACCCAGCTGTGAGTCACACGAGCATTTACCTGCAATTCCAACAAATGCCCCTGCTGCCATTCCCCATCACTGTAACTTTTTCATGGCTGCTACTTTTGAAAGCACGCTGCAGAGTCTGGAATTCTGGAGCAGGTTGTACCCACTGTCTTCAAAACACAGCTTCCTCATGCTGTCCATCTTCCATTACAGTGTAAGGTGTGTACTGTGGGCTACAGATCTTCCTGTTCCTATTGCAAGCTCCCAAGAGATGGTGAGTATATCTGGTCCCCTGAGCTTGGTTGGTTAAAAGTTCCATCTACCCTGGACAAGTAAGTTTCTCTTCTGGTTTCCCATGGCATCCCTGCTGGTGGACTAGCTGAGCTAATCCAGCTGGACTAGCTAGAGGATTGTTAGTTTTGCTTCACTTAGACCCTTTTTGCCTGTCCACACTGAAGATGTTACGTGCAACGGGTTGCTGTCAGGTTCTCTGCTCCTTGAGGCTTGATGGAGAAATGTCTTACTGCCCACAGCCTTTCCCTCCTATTGTCTGGTATTGTCCTTTCATCCAGGGAGTTACAGTTGTGTGTCCTCTGGGACTGCTCACTGTAGGTGAGGTGGCTTCCCCTTGACCCACCCTCCTTGGGGGATGCAGCTGAGTGGTTTTAGTGTCACTCAGAGACTCACAGATTTGCATCACTTTTGAGACTCTGAGATTGGGATCACAGAATTATGGAATCATTAAGGTTGGAAAACGCCTCTGAAATGAAGTTCAGCCGTTATCCCATCATTGCCAAGCCCACCAGTAACCCATGTCTCTAAGCACCACACCTACACCTACACGTTTTTTTTCCAGAAATGGTAATTCCACTTCCCAGGGCAGCCTGTTCCAATGCTTGACCACCCCTTTGGTCAACAAGTTTTCCCTAATATCTAATCTAAACTTCTCCCAGGGCAACTTGAGACTATCTCCATTTGTCCTGTCACTTGTTCTTGGGAGAGGAGATTAGAGGTGAATCCAGGATTGGAATTGCTGAACTCACCTTATTGGCTGTAAAAAAATGCATGGGAGGAATTCTTCAGGAGCTTCTCCTCACCCCACCAGCACCTCTGATTCCTGAGGTGGGAGGGCACAAGAGCCAAGACATGCTTCCTGGAGGAACTGATTTCTTTGGGATGATAGCTGTGCCCACCTTCCCCATCCCTGGGTGCAGCACGAGTGACTCCTCCACCCTCCTCTGGCACTGCCTGTGCATTCCAACCACTGTTTAAGCCTTGACTCTGTATCTTTGAGCAGACTTCTATGTGTTGCCCCAGGCAGAAGGGCAGTACATCAACTGCTGATGCACAGATAGATCTCTGTTGACTGAAGCACTGTCTCTGTGGTTGTGCTTTCCATGCTCTGTGGCTCTTCCATCAGTGCTGTGAAGGCAAAATTGGCACAGCTGGTCCAATGCAGCTGTGGGTTGTAAATGCAGCTGTGGGTTGTAATGAAACTGCCCAGGAGCAAATTAAACAGAGCCTTTAAGCTGCTGTGAAGACAGATTGTGGTGAGTGCTTCTTACTGACCTGCTTTTCTTGGGAAAGGCTGCAATAAGGTAACCTCTCTATGACTGGGTGAAACAAAGCAACTCTCTAGGCACTTACAGTGGTTATTGCAGCTTTGTACAAGTTCTGGCATGCTTTGTGACTGATGGGTGTGACATGGACTTAAGTGTGCCTCTCTTACAGGGAACAGAGCAGGCCCAGAGTCCAGAGGTGGTGCTGAGGGAGAGGACACGTCGGCTGAGCAAGAATTCAGTAAGAGAGTTGCCCTCCCCATCTCTAGGGTTGTGCTCATGTCTGTGTGATTTGCACAGGCAGTTTTCATAGCTGCAGGTGCAAACTGGTTTCATGTGCAAATTTTACATGAGGTTCTGTAGCCAAAACTCTGCACTCTACATAAACTGCAGACAAATGAGTACACCTGTCTAAGGTGAGCTGTGCTGGCAGCCAAGCAAGGCACTGTGCAGCTTTCCCAACAGTGCAAAATCGTTGTGTGTTCTGCCCTGCTGCCCAAACCAAACCAAATGAGAGCAGGGACTTGCTCTCAGGGCCATTAAAGAGGGAAGCTTCACTGTGCCACATCTTGCACCCTCATTTGCTTCTCTTTGTGGGAAGAGGCTTCAGCAGCAGGTGCTAGGCTGGTGGTATTTGCCTTTGCAGCCTCACAGATTTGGCTTCTCTTTCCAGCAATGTTAGAAGCTCAGGTAGGGATCTCTTTTGCAGTGAAGCCAGGCCATTCAGAGGCCTTCAAGCACAGAAATTTGTTGGAGTTTATGTTCTCTGAATGGCATAGCTAGACTGGGGGGGCAGGGTGTTCCCACATTGTTTCTGCCTCAGGTGTGATCAGTAGGCACCTGATAAAATCTGTGACTGTATTATGGATGTGTTTCACTCGGTGGTCTCAGGGGGGTCTGAACCCAGTTCTCCTCTAGCACATAAACAGGGTGAGAAGTTACTAGTTGATAGTGCTTGCCTGAATGATCAGGAATACATCATGGATAGTAAGGATATCACTGCCATATAGGTTGTTCTGGACGTGGAAGGAATGTGTCTAAATCCATCCCTGATTCTTGTTTGTTCAGACAAGAGCCAATCCTAAAAGGAGCCCAAAAAGCCTCTTGTCTCTGAGCAGAAAAATCATGTAAAGCAGCCCAACACAAAACAAGGCAATGGAGGGATGACAGAACCTGAACAAACCTTGTGTCTGCCAAGTGTTACAACAGTGGATAATGCAACATGCATACAGGTTGGCCTTTTATAAGGAGCACTGCTGCAAGGGCCAGAAAATAGGAGAAAAAAAAAAAAAACTGCCAAAACATTCTTCTGTGAAACCAGTTCATTTCTCCTCTCTAATAGCAGAGACAAAGCTTGAAGCACCTGAGCAAGAGTTGTCAGGTCAACCAGGGTCTCCAAAGCAGCCTCTCCAGCCCTCAGTTCCTGCCCCACAGCAGGAATGTCAGCCTCAGGAACAGGAGCCAAGGAAGAGAGATGAAGGGAGAGAGCATCGGCCTTCACAGGAGAAGAGAAGGGACATGGACCGGCACCAGGAGCCGCCCTCTCAGAGGGAAGCAGAGGAAGCCACGCCACCAGATGGTGGAGGAAGCAGAAGTAAGTGACACAAAGACCAGTTTTGGATTCCTCTTGCTTGTACTCCACGAAGCTGTCTGCAGAAAGGGCAGCATTTCACTAAAACCTCTGGAGGCTATTTCTGTGTTGTGCAAATCCATGGCATAGAGTAATGGAGGGCTGTCCAGCTCCAAAGGTACTGACAAATTGCCTTTAGGAAAATTAATTCGGGCTGAGCTGGCTTTAGGGTGGTGCAGTTAACTTGGCACAGCTTCAAAAGTCTTTTGGGCCAGCAGTTACCCTGGGCTGAGCTCTGAGAAGGGGCTGCTTTCTACTCTGTTTTCTGGGAAGGAAAGGTTAGCAATTGGAGGTGGTAACTGGAGCATCTTGCAAAGTGGAGAGAAAAAAAGCAATGGCTTTGAGACTCAACTGCAAGAAGCCTTGAGTGCTCTGAGTGAGTTGAGTCAGAGTAAGCTTGGTTCTAAATGACCTTTTTTTTCACTACGTTTTCTTGCCATGCCACCTCCCTGCTGGTGCCTCTCAGCGATTATGCTGAAGCGGATCACTCGGTTCACCCCCCCGGAGGTGATCGTGGAGCTCCTGGCTCCCTACGTGCGCCTGTCCACGTCCAGCGTGCGCATCATGAAGAACAAGGCCGGGCGGATGGGGCAGACCTACGGCTTCATCGAGCTGGAATCTCACGCTGTAAGTAGTTCTCTGCTTTCACCTGCTCCCTCTGTTGGCTTCTGGTATCTGTAGAAATAGAGAAACCACCGAAACACGAGAAAATCTCTGTACTTGTGAGGTTGCTGTGCTGTGTTTCTTCTTTTTGTCTGACCAGGTACAGGGATTAGCTGGTACAGCTGTTTCCTCTGGCTTTAGGAGTCAAAGATTGATTGTTGTCACAAGCTGTGACACTGATTGAGTTTCTCATTTCGGTACATTGCTTTTTAGACACTCTAAACTTGAACACTTCTTGCAGAGGTATTTTGTTTGCAGAGAACTTGAATCCAATCGTTTTTGTAGAAGGCAAGAATCTCGATTAACAGACCATCCCATGTTGGAGCGTTCACATTTGCTATGTCTGGGTGGCTCCCAGACTCCATAGCTGTTCTTTGATGTTGGTCCAGAGGGTGTTTACCACTGGGACAGCAGCAGCCACAGTGCTGCACTGTCTGGCAGCCCTTGGAGAAGGCTGTCCCCAGCTGGCTGCTGTAAATGGTCATAGGACAAGCAGAGAACCTCACGTTGCATTTATCCCTTTTGTCACATCCTAAATACCCTTCACTGACAGACTAATACATCGTGTTGTTTTTCTTCTCCTACTGAGCACAAAACATTCCTTTCAGGCAGACTGGATTTGGATAATGTGCTGTTTCCTTCTCATGGAAAGTGACATTCTTTCTCCTTTTACAGGAGGCACTGAGGTTGCTAAAGATACTGCAGAACCTGGATCCCCCGATCTGCATTGATGGGCGTACGTTGGAAGTGAATCTTGCCACAGGGAGGAGAAGGTACAGACAGATGAGGCAGTGGGATTGTCCTTTATGTGCTGTACCATGAGGCTAGAGCTCTGTTGTCAGAGCAGGTGCTTAGAGTTTGGCATGGGAGTTAGCACAGATGTTCCTACAACCAAAAAACGTGTTGGAGAAGTGAAGGCAATGAAGCTTGAAGAGGCTTCAGTGATTGAACAGAATGGGATTAGTGATCATTATGCATCTTGTTGTCCAGCCATCAAATCCTGTTCTGCACGAATTAGTGGGTTCAGCTTTCTAAAAAACACTTGGAGAGATTCATCTTTATAGACACAGCAGAGTGGAATCATATTTCTTGTGGAGACGGGGGTCTTTCAAGTCTGTCTCCTGAGATGGACACAGTCCAACATGTGGCCAGAAAAGATGGTCATCCTGCCTTTATTGGTCCTGCTGATCATTTTGGATATACTGAGGTTAATGTAAAACCAAATTGCCATTAACTTGCAAGCTTTGTCTCAACAGGAATGACTATGGGGAGCACGGTGGCAATTCCTACTATGGCCCGGTAGGTCTGCACAGCTTCCCTGCAGGTTGCTTAAAGGGAGGGAGCACTTGGGGGGTGATGGGCCTGGCTGTGTTAGGCTTTTTCTCTTTGGGCTGCTGAAATAATGCAGAACATGTTTCACCACGTTTGAAGATGGGGTGATAATGCTTGAATGTGCCCATTGCTGCTCTGCCCCTCGTACTGTTTATCATGTGCATAGAAGTGCAAGTCAGTGCTGCTGGAGGAAGTTCTGGGCTGGGTGACTTGATGCCACACTTTACAGAGTGATTTCACTGATGACTGATCTCAGTTCCCAGAGTGAATGTCTCTTTAGTGTTTGTTACTAGACTACAGGACTCTTCCCATATCCTGGATGTGGTGAAGGCTTCCATGTGGATTGCTGTGAGCGCCTCTCTGCAGAGATCTCGTGCTCTGTGACACTGTCCAGTGCTCTGTAGCTGAAAAGCTGTGTCTGCTTGTGCTCTGTTTAGGGTGGCTAAATGAGCCCTTCTCTTGAACTTTGGGCCTGTCAGAGGGAGGAGAAGCAATATGTTTGTTAAAGAGTCTCTGACCTGTTTGTGTTGTTCACTTACTCCAGGGCAGAAGGGGCATGAGAGACAGGAGGGGTGGCGAATCACAGAGACGCACCAGAGCACAGTGTAAGTTAAACTCTGCTTCACTCCTACTGTGGAGACTTTTCTTCCTTAAAAGGGCACTGACATGTAGAAATCAGCCCAAAAATATTTTTAAAGGCTAAGAGTAGGTTTGTTTGCTACACCCACTAGTGAGTTCCTTTGCCAACTTTGTTTAGTCACATTTTCCTATCTGATGATGTGTTTCTCTCTATTCTCACTGTACGAAACTACATGCAGATAAAGGAAACTTGCTGCCTATTTTTCCTTGTTGTGGAAAACTGATGGGATAAAATCAGCCTGGCAGTTACTAGAGAAGACAGAAGAAAATACACTTGATGCAGCAATGCCAGTAGCTGGAAGAGCATTCCTGATTGTTTTACTGATTTATATATAGCATTTCTGAGGTCTTTCAAAGGACACTTTGGAAATGAGAAGCCTTCCTGACATTATGGGCCTCCATAATGCTTTAAGGCCTTTGGGTTTTCCTGTAGAAATAGTTCAGTACCTTTTCTTCTTGGGAGCTTTCATGCACCGATGGGGTGGCAGGGATGTGGGGAGTGTCATCACTTTAAACAGGATTGAGAGAGAACAGCTTTTCCTTGTTCACAGGAGTGGGTGGATGTAGATACTCATTACCCCATTCTTAGGGAAATTACTGAATTTCATGACCAAGTGTTGTGGTCTTGTGATCTCAGCACATCTCCTGTAAATTTGTTTTGATGTGGAAGTTTTGTCAGAGTCCTAACCAGAATTGTGAAAACTTATCACCCCTCTTATTCCTTAAGGAAAAGATTATGTAGGTCAAGTGATGTGAAGATACTCATACCTCTCTTGCCAGGAGAAAAAATAATTCTTTCCCGTTCTTGATCCTTTCACCAGTGTGATGTTTGTTCATGCTTTTGTCTTTGTAAAAGGCAAGTTCTGCTTTTGGAAGCCTATGGTGCTAACTCTTGTCTCTCTCTTCAGCACCATCAGATGTGTCCACATACATTTATGATCCTGACACTGGGAATTACTATGATCCCATAGCTGGGACATACTATGACCCCAGAACTCAGGTGAGTGCATAGGAAGGAAGCTTTACATGCAATACGTTCTTACAAAGTGCTTTTCTCTGGAGGGATTTTGCAGCCAGATTCTGAAGGTAAGCCAGCATAGGGCAGTACAGAGGGAGCTTTGTGTCTTTCACTCTGTCTTCTGATCTGTGTGAAAGGGATGCACGTTGCAAAATACCAACTTAATGAGAAGCTAGGAACCCATTAGCTGTGTGTTGAACCAGCTGTAGCCACCTCTGGCCTCTGAAGCCCTGCCTTTAGAGGGTTTTTGGTCTGCTTTTCCTCGAGTAGACTTACAGGCAGAGCATCATAGCTAAATTTTGCTGTAGACATGTGATATGTGACTGTCTGTAAAAAAGAATGGACAGCAGAGCTCTGTTTTCATCTGTGGTGTCTTTGCTTCTCAACCCTAGCCAGCAATAGCTGTAAGGACACCAAAAAAAGAGCCATCAGCAGAGATTTTCTGGAGCTATAATCTCGTTTCCATGATTCTGTGGATGTCCACGTTGTGGGAGAGCAGGGCAGTGCTCTGGTGACCTGGCTGTGGTCAGCTGTCTTCTGCCCCAGCAGAGTTCTGAAGCCTTTGCCCTCTGCAGTCCCTTCTTACTGTGCTAGTCTCCCCAGCTCAGCAGGGACAAGAAGCCCAGTAAGAAGACTGCAGGGGTTGGGCTAAGCCTGCTCCAAATGCCTCTTTCAGAGGGAAGTCACCATAGACCGGGAGCCCTCCTCACCCCCCACCGAGAGCAGGAGGCGGCGCCACGGGAGCCAAGAGCGGACAAGTGACAGGAAGGAGCCACACAGCAGGGACAACAGGGACAAAAAGGACAAAGGGAAAAGTACTTCTGCTAAGGTAACTCCCTCCAGGCATCAGAATGACCTGAGGCCAGGAGGCTGAGGGAAGAAAGGTTAGAAAATAGAGAGTGATTAGAGGATTCAAAAAGGAAGGGACAGTGAGAGCAGACAGTGGGGTCAGCAGCCAGAAAGGAACGTGGTGGTTATCCAGTCAGGGAGTAAGTTCCTGAAATTTTTATTTCCTTACATTAAATCCAGGGCTTCTCATCCCTTTCTTATGGTGAAGGATTCGGACACATCCAGGTAACTGAGACATGTTTCACTCACGCTGCTGAAAGCACCCAAGTGTTGTAATAGAGACAAGAAAAAACTGGCAGAGACATTTAAACACATCAAGTCAGATGATGATGGAGACTCAGCTCTCCCCTAACTGCTCCCCCAGTCCCAAGACAGTGCCTTTCAGTGCTGTTCCCAGTAAGCAAATCCCAGTGTAGGAGCTGCTGGTTGGGAGTAGCTGCCTGAAGCCATGTTTGAGCATAGCCCAGGGCTGTCATATTGACAGGGCCTGAGGAGTGCCAGGAGTGTTGGTAGAAGTGATTTAGCCACCAATGCAGAAACTTTGTGTTCTTCCTTGCCTCTTGGCATGACCAGTCCTGGGCACCTGGGACTTGAGGGCTGTAGCTGTCCCTGAGGCTGGTAACAAGCCAGCCAAGGGGTCACTGGGTATGGAGGCTTTCAGGGACACTGACCTGTGAGAAGCAGGGTCCTGTCTGAACGGAGGGTAAAAGCATTTCCAGTAGGAATCATTCTGTCGTTTTTCTCACTTGCCTGGTTTCCATGGATGCTTAGAAGTGGCTTCCTGGCTGCACTGTGTGCTCTCTGACAACCTGTGTTGTTGCTGGCCTAATGCCCAGTCTTGGATTTTTCAGAATGAGCCTGGAGAGGAGAGATTCTTTGCAGAAGATGTCTTCAAAAAGCCATTGCCTCCCTCTGTGAAGAAGGATGAGAGCACAGGCCTGGTAAGGTGTTACACTTGTCTTCCTTGGTCAAGTGTGAGTAACTCATGAGCCACTAAATTGGAGCCTGTCCAGAGCTCCAGCCCAGTTCTCTGTAAAATGTGTGAAAGTGAAGCTTCATCCAAGCCTACTGTCTGTGCTGCTGAGCACACAGCTGAGTATCACAGGCTCATCCTGTTGCAGTGCTGGCTGCAGTCTCTGGTGCCCTCTGTCCAGGATAAAGAAGATCCTGGAAACCCTGCTGTGCTGACTGAGCCTGGCCATGTACTGTGCCACAGTCACAGCAGAGAAAATTGGTGTTGTCTGGCAGGGGGGGTGGCTTTGAACCTGGTCTTCATGTCCTTTGTGCACACACAGAGGTGCTCAAATGTGACCTGGCCCTGCTGCAGCTCCCTCAGTGATAGGAGGCATGGCTGGGACCACTGTCAGCATCACAGGGTAGCAGAGAGTGAGAGTGGGGTGGGCTGGAACAGCATGGTGAGCTGCTGCGGCTGTCTCTGAAATCACGAGTACAGCTCCAGGAGAGCTCTGGATTCCTCAGAGTGGGAACGTCTCCCACCAAAAATCACCACCTCATTTCTGCCAACCACCTGGTTTCCTTGGAGGCCTGTTTGAATGAGTGCTTAGCTATTGTGTGCTCAGACTCCATGCTGTGGCAATCTCAACACCTGATCTTGACTGTTTCAGACTGAGGCTGGAGAGGAGAAGTTCTCTGCAGAAGATGTCTTTAAAAAACCTTTACCTCCTTCTGTGAAAAAGGAAGAGAGTGCAGCCCCAGTAAGTATCTCCATAGGATTGTATTTTGACCTGTTTGAGCCTGGATACAGTTCTAGGGAGGCTCAGCACAGCCTGGCTGCAACTGTGAGTGCCAGAGGTGCCAGAGATGTTTCTCATGCCAGAGGAGGGAGTGCTGGGGATGGAAGGCAATTTGTTTTTTAAGTCTGACCTTGTTTGTGGGCTTCCAGCATGGGGAAATTTGGTACCTGCATTCGAGCAGGATCTCACTCAACCTGTCCTAAGGCAGAAAACTCTTCCAGCCACCTCCAGGCTGAGGAAGGCCAAATCTCACTGATTGCTACAGGAAGGGAGTGATAGCAGCTCGCTGCCAAACAGCCACTGCCTCGGTTGGCTTCTTGTGCTCTCAGGTGTGTGGCAAGTTGGAAAAGCCTGGCACCAAAGCACGGCCTGTCTAGAGAGCAGAAGGGCTTCCATCTCGTGGTGTGAAGGGAGAGAAGCCAGCCAGCTCCTCTCTGTTCCCTGCCTGTGCTGCTGGGAAGCAACTCTGCCTCGTGGACTGGAACAGAGACAGGAGTCACGGGGGAGATGAACTGGGAAAGCAAAGCCCCGCCGGCCTGGCAGGCTTGGTGCTGCAAATTGTCACACTTCTCTCCACTTCCCTCAGCCCAAGGTGGTGAACCCTCTGATAGGACTTCTGGGAGAGTATGGAGGAGACAGCGACAACGAGGAGGAGGAGGAAGAGGAGGAGCAGTCCCAGGCTCAGTGGCTGCCGCCGCCCCCGCACCCGCCGGCAGCGCGCGAGGAGCAGCCGCGCAAGGCCAAGGTCAGCGACGACAAGCTGACCGACTGGAACAAGCTGGCCTGCCTGCTGTGCAGGAGGCAGTTTCCCAACAAGGAAGTGCTCATCAAGCACCAGCAGCTTTCCAACCTGCACAAGGTATGGGGAAGCTGGGGGCTGCTGTTGGCTCAGTGGCTTTGTGAGCCGCAGGGAAAAATGCAGTGGTTGGGTGGGAAGAGCTGTGCTGGAATTGACACAGTAGCAAGGCAAAGTTCCCCCAAAGCTCTGTTCAAAGCATTGTGTGAACTGCTTGTTCCTGCCATGGGAGGGCTGTAACATCAAGGTGTGACTTTGTAAGCTGTAGTGAGATAGCTGAGGCTTGGGGAAAGTGGGGTGCTGGCACACACGAGTGTGAGAGCGATAAGAACTTGGCACGTGCACCCCCATGTTCTGTGCTGCCTTTCAGCTCTTGCTTTTAGGAGAGCCAAGCTGCACATGGGTTAAAATAGGACTGGTTGCCTTCCTTACTGCAGGGAGGAAGGGCTCCAGGCCTCTGTGGGGGAACAGTAAGTCTGGGCTGCAGGAGAGGCTGCTGTGCCTGGTATAGTGCAGGTACAAGAGCATGCTGCTTTACCTGGACTCCTTATGGGTGGAGCAGATGACCCTGACAGCTTGTGTTCTCTGCTTGACACTGCCTTCTGTCTTCCTCCTTCCAGCAAAACCTAGAGATTCATATGAAGATTAAACGATCTGAGCAGGAACTGGCATATTTGGAGAAGAGAGAGCGTGAGGTGCGTCTGTGGTGGTGAGCAGGCAGCTGCTTGTGCTTCTGCACTTGGGGGTGGTGGTCCCAGGAAGATCCTCCACTTAGGCACCAGGTATCAGCAGGCATCCACTTAGCAGCAGGCACCAGGCATCAGATGCCTCCAAGAAGTGAACTGTAGGCTCACGCTGCACAGGGACCTGTAGGTAGTTCTGTGACTTCTACAAGCAGATCTCATTCCTCACAGAAGGGTCTGAGAGTGGTTTTGTTGTTCTGCAAGCCAGCACCAGGCTAAGTGGGACACAAATTTCCATCTAAAACTGGTGGGGTGTATGGGCTGCTGCTGCCTGGCCAGGGCCAGGGGAGCTGTACCTGTCCATTGTTTGGAAGGTCACAGAGCTGCTCCTGGTGCAGCTGGAAGGCTGCAACAACAGGTCTGGGTCAGCCCAACAGATGGCATCTGAACAGAGCAAGTGTACTGTGGGATGTGAGCATTCAGTGTTTGTGAGTCCCCAGGACAGCCTTCCAGCCAGCTGGGGATGAGATGAGACCTGGATGCAGAGCAGTCTCCTGCAGCATTGAATCCTTTGTAGCTCCCATACTTATTTTGCTCTTTCTGTTGTGAAGGGGAGGCATAAAGACAAAGGAAATGACCGGAGAGAGAAATTCCAGCAGATGGATTCACCCGAGAGGAAACGACTCAGATATGACCGGGACTCAGAGAGGTGATGGCTGTTGTGGGTTGGATCTCTTTGGGGATGCTGGTGTCAGATTGTGCTGCTGGCAGAGCAAGGCTGGGCATTAATCCTGGGGTAGATCTGCAGAGTAACAGCCAGACAGACTGAGACAGAGTTCCTCAAAGTGTGAGCCTGTTGTACTGCAGGACATCTCATAGGGGTCAGGAAAGGACTGGGGTGGAAACAAGGGTTGAGGGCAGAGCACAGCAAAGCTGCCTGGTGCAAGAGGGGTGAGATGGGGGTCTGAATGTGTCCGGCTGGACACAGAGAGCAGAATGCAGTCTGTTCCCATCCACCTCGTCCTTAAGGCACTTGCTGCCCTCCTGTCCTGGCATCTAGCCATTGAAAGAAAGAGCAAAGCTGTGTTTCATCTGTTCCCTGAGTCAGAGGAACGCTGGGAGCTGTTTCCATCTCATTCAGAGTAGGTGGAGGAAGAAGAAAGTGCGTGCTGTGTGGAGCTCTCGACAGGCCTGCCTGCTGTGAGCTCGCGTGTTCAGTGGGCTGAGGAACGGCCAGGCATGTGTTGAAGATAGAACTGGTTATGTGCCTGTTTTCTTCTGGCACAGCACCTCAGAAGGAGACCTTTCCTCTGTGTCTTGCAGCTTAAACATCCACGTCTTCTCTTCCCTGGAATAGCTGTAGGTAAACTAAAACAGTTTGTGTGCAGTGTCACCAACAGCCAGAAAGTAGGAATTGTCTGAAGGGAGAGTCTTTTATGCTGAGAGGTTTTCAAAACTGTGGCTTTTGGTTAATGGTCTTGGATGAGTAATGAGGTGGGAGAAAGAGTGTCCAAATCAACACTGCATCTGTTGACCACTGGGAGAGAGGAAAGGTCTAACAGAGCACCAGGAATTAGACTTTGCTTTCTTGCTATTGCTAAGACTTTAATTAAGAAATACAAGTGTAGAAGGCTCCTGGCTTTGCTTACACTGTAAATATTTTGGAGTCTGAGCTCATTTCCTGTGCCCTGGTGTACTTCCCCCCGAGGTGGGACAAGAAATTTTGCAGTCAGAGGTGTGTGAGCCCTGCACACAGAATCCACCATGGTGGTTTCCTTAGGCAGTGTGCTTCTGGCAAGAAACTTGGCTATCCCTCATGAGAGGCTGAAATGTCAATGAAGGTTCTATTGGCAGAACTGAAAATCCCTGGCATGTGTTTGAAGCATTGCAAGACTGGACAATTGATTTTGGTTCTTTTTCAGTGACTATGACCCAAGGCTTGACAGTAACAACAAAGGGAACCGAATGATGCAGTCTCCGGGGTGGAAGAAGGGCTTTGGCCACAACCAGCAGGGCACAGCATCACCAGTGGAGGTGAGTCTTCCCTGCCTTTCAAAGCACACTGCTGTCCTGCAGCCCATAATATTTCCCAGGACAGCTGAAGGGAGTTCAAGTCAGGCTGCAAATGTCAGCCTCCACTTGATGGAATAATAATGTGTGCACTGATGAACTTAGCAGGCTGGGAGGGGCTGCAAGTATGCTGGCTGTAGAGCAAGGTTAGAATTTATATGGACCTGGAGGTGTTGAAAATAGAGTAACAGTGAGCAGGAAGGGTGTGAGCATCTCATTAGCTCCAAGTCAGGCTGGGGTTTGAGCAGGTCACCAGCTTGGTTCTCTGCAGCAGTGTGAGCTGGGGAAAAAGGTGAACTTTGCTGCGGAGTTGTGAGCACAGCCAACGCCACCGGGCCCAAAGTGCTCTTTGTCTGCTCTGCTTAGCACTTGTGAGGCTCTTGCTGCCATTGCAGACTCTGGACATCAGAGGATAACACCAAGATACAGCAGCTGACAAGGAGCAGAGGCCCATTGGCAAAGGATGCCAGGGACAGGCAGGGTCAGGTAGATCCTGCCTTCTTGTGGCAGGCTGGACTCTCAGAGGACCTTAACTTACTGCAGAGGGTTTATCAGAGAAGCAGCCTGGGGCAGGGTCTGCTCTGCCTTGCCCAGGGCCACATGAGCAGCGCTGTGCTCTGGTGGCAGGCTCCTGGCTGGCCAGGTGCTGTGGTGTCCGTGCTCTCTGCTGAGGGACAGGCAGCTTGGAGCAGGGCTCACGGGATGACATTCAGCCTGCAGATCATTAAAGCAAGTGTTTGAGGCTTCGTGATGCACGTTTGCCTGAGCCCATATACACGAAGCAAGAGTCCCTCTTCAGTGCAGACAGCAGGAACTGGCCCCAGCTGCTGCTCAGTCCTGGTGGTGAGGTTCCCATGCCCATAAAACAGGCTTTGCTGGGAGGTCTGAGCTCCCCTCAGGGCTCCCGTCTGGAGGGGGAGCTGATGGCAAGGCACAGCCCTCATACAGTTCACAGAAACCCAGAAGAGATGTGCTTGCTTTTCACTTCCAAGTCATGCTGGGCAAAGCCATGTGACCATGCCAACCCCACACAACTGATCTCCTGGCTCAACTGGTGGGATCTCTGGTATGCAGGTAGCTTGGTCTGAAAAGCCAGAGAAACTTCCAGCCTCGGGTCTGCTCTCCTGGGCTAACTCCAGGCACATTTCAAGCAAATTATTATTGCTGAATAATGCAGGTGCTGGCTGCAAGACGCAGTCCTTGAAAACTGGTTGAAATTCCAAGCGAGGTACCAGTGCCCATGGGAGCTCTGTTGGAGAGAAAAGCTGAGCTTGTGCCTATGCAGACGAGCTGCAGGCAGCTCCCCAGGAGCCCGGCGCTCGCCAGTGCTTTCCTTTGCTCACGTACAATCCCGGCTCGCCCGTGCCCACCCTTGGCTGCCCCCTCCTCTGTGTGTTCCTCCACAGCTGGTCCCTGGGGTTTGATTCCCACGGGGCATTTGCTGGCTGCTTTTGCTGTCCACAAAGGAGCTGTAGTTTTTTCCCCCCAAACAGCTTTTGGAAGAACACAGAGCGCTTGCTCTTCCTCCGCTCGTGGATCCGCAGTCAGCAGCCCAGGGAAGCTTTTTTATTTATGAGAGGAGAAATCACTAACACAAGCTGTGTCTGTTTGCAGGCAGAAAACAGGAGGAAGGGCCCTGGGCTGGGGGCCCCAGGGAAGCCCCCCAAGAGGCAGTCCAACGAGACCTACCGCGATGCCGTTCGGAGGGTCATGTTCGCCCGCTATAAGGAGCTGAAGTGAACGGTGGAGGAACCCCAGATCTGTCTCTCTCCATCTCTTTCTCTCTCTGTGTCATGTTCTTTTGAAGGTTTGGTCTTTCGTTTTGTTCTGTTTTTTGAATTGTTACAGGTTTTGCTGCTAGAATTTTTTTAATAAAACTGAAAATTTGTCAGTGCTGGTCTTGTGGCTGAAATGGTGTGTTTTAAAAGCATGGCGCTTTGAAAGATCCCCGTCGTGTTTTGCTCTCTGCTGATGGGGTCACTGGAAGTTGGAGCTGTGTCAGTGGGTCTGGGACAGGTTTGGTGGCTTGGAGACTCTACCAGCAGTGTCACTGTCCTGCAGTGTGTTTCCTGTCATCTCAGGGACAGATACCTCTGGTGCCATGGGTCAGGATGGGAGCTGGGAGCAGGAGATGGCCCCAAGGCCTGGGAGGAGTTCAGGAGGAGTGATCTCTGTGGGATTCATCCTGGGAACTGAGGAGATCAGTGGGGTGCAGTTAATAGCAAGAGCTTGGTGGCTGAAGGTGACCTCATTAGTGCTGGTGTTGTCTGGGTGTCCCAGCCAGGACAGAACATTCCCATGGGGTGGGCTGGATCTGGTGGCACTGCTGTGTGGGGACCCTCGTGGGGATATAATCATGCTGGCCCAGGGTGTCAGGGGAGCAGAGGAAAAGCCAAGTAGGAAGTAGGTGCTGCTGGCCTGTCCTGGGAGATGTGGAGGCAGCTCCTGGGCAGGAATTTGTAGCAAGGGCAGTTTGACCAAAGCAGAGGAAAGTTTGTGTGTGTGAGCACAGCAGGGGGACATGGGTGAGTGTGGCCTGCAGGGATGAGGATGATGCCAATGGCCCTGGCTGATGGGAGCAGATTTCATGCCCAATGAGGAGCTGGTACCCATCACCACCTTCCTGTTCACATGGCAGAGCCAGGGCCTGACACGGCTTTCAAATACCCCAGAGAAGGGAAAGCAGGAGATGTGGAAGCTAAAGACAGCAGGATTTGGAGGTGAAGAGCCATTTGCAAGAGCAGACAGCTTCCAAAGGCAGCAGAAGACTCTGTCCAAGCTGTGTTTCCTTGTCTCTGGCACAGGCAGTGACAGAGGAGTGTGGAGCACTCGTTTGCAGTATTGTGGCCCCTGGTGCTGCACCCAGGGGTGGGGTAGGTGTGCATGGTGCTGGTGAGTACGTGGGGGATGAGGACCTTCAGTCTTCCTGGGAGCCCCAGGCATGTGAGGGATGGGTGAGGAAGGTGATGGGCTCCTGGGGATGAACTCCCACACAGGGAGAAATGGTGGTGGCCTAACAAGCTGGTGGTGTCAAATCTGGAAATCATCCATGCACAAAGGGGGAAGAGGTATGATTGATGGGGCATCATTTTCAGGGAGGGAGGAGGGGAATCTGGGTGCAGATTAGTAGCTGCTGCACAGGCTGTCCTGCACCTGAGTGTGTGGGGCACCTGGGTATGCCAAAAATGAGCACCCACAGGGCACCATTCCCAAGACAACCAGAGGGAGCCTTTACAGCTGCCAAATGTGGGAACCCATTAGCTGATTTTATTAATTTGCTAAGTGGGTACATGCATCTCAGTGAAAGCCTGTTAACAACTGATAAGACGTGATTAATTAGAAGATAATAAACCAGATAAATGTAAGAGCAGCTTCCCTTGGACAGATGGACCACACTAAATAATGTGTGTTCCTTGGCTTAGTCGTGTGCTTGCTTGCTTCTAGTCTGTGCTGTGCGTGTGTGAAAGGAGAGGCAGCACATTTTCCTTGCAGGCCCATTGCCAGGGCTTAAGTCAGGAGCAGAAGACTTCTGTGAAAACGAAAAAAAAGAATTAATTAAAAATATCTGCTTGCAGGATATATCCGTCTCCAATGGAGAGAAATCCTTTTTCTGTCTGTGGTGGTAGATCTACCTCCCATTAGTTGTATTAATCATATAAATACTGGGTGTGTTTGCTTCTACTCTTTTGGTGATCATAGTAAATGTTTGTGGGAGATCAGGCATGTTGTTTGTGTCATAAGAGATCAGAGCAACACAGCGTTGCTCCCACAAGTGTGGGATTTCTGGGGGTGTGCTGTGTGTGGCTTGAGAACACCTGAACTGCAGGAAGTATCCTGGTGCCAGTCCATGGAAAGTCAAGGTATCCCCTGGGTAGATACTGACTGAATTCCTTCGAGTTCCACTTCCCCAAGGTAAGCCAGAGCGAGCTCCTGTGTGTTCCCTTGGAGCTGTGTGTGCATAGGCTGCACATACATCTCTCCACAGGCGTGGCACCTACCCGTGCTGTGCATCTGCAGGGGGATATCCAGGATTAGGGGACATGGAAACCTCCACTGGGGCCGGGTTCAGGTGACTGGAATTATTCACACACGGGAACAGACAAGTAGAGTGAGAAGCTAAAAGCATTACAAAGAAGCACCAAACCAGAAAACATCGTATTCTCTTGGGAAAACAGCAGCGTAGCTGGTGATGCAGAAACCCCAGCTATCCATCCTCAATGCAGTGGTTTTGATGCCCTTTAATATTTTTAAAAGGATGGTGACCCAAAGCCGTAGCTGAATTGCAGCCACCTTTACATCTTATAACTATTTTTATTTCAGAGATCACTCACCACTCTGCCTCTGCTGTGGCTGTGTTCAGCACGTTGCCTTGTGTGCCATCCTGTGGTGATGGGTATGGCTCAAGTTACAATTTATTTTTATTTTTGGAAGGCTCTAATAAGAGAATTGGAACAACTCACAGCGTAAGCCCTGTGAGCAGTTGCTTGGTGTGCAGATGTTACACACAGGAGGAGGACTGGGCTGACCCATAACCAGCACTAAGGCTGGGATGAATGGAACTGTGTGTGCAAAAAGCCCAGGGAGAAAAGGCAGAACAAGGGGGTTAAAGGGATTATTTCATTTAAAAGGAACAGGCAACAGGAGCCTTAAACTGAGAGTGGCACCAAAGGAGAGGTTAAATGCACAGTTTAGAGGGTTGGAGGCACTACTGCCTGGACCCCTGCCCAAGGGAGTGATCCCTGAGCTCTGTCAGTCACACAGGTTGGTATGCAGGAGGCTGCTTCAGACATCTGAGAAGTTCTGGAGCAAGAGCTTCTTTTTTCCACCCTTTCCCAAAGGAAAGCAAATAGATAGTCTTAGATTTCCAATATTTATTAATATTGATACAGCAGTGACTCATGCCCTTTTCAGTGAAACATGTTTATGTAAAGAGCCAGAGCTGTGCTTTGTAAATAGAACAAAACCTGAGGGAAGTGTTTGTAAAAGGGAAGAAGAGAGAGAAGCCAGGGAATGCACTTCCCTCTGCAGCAGTGACCTGCCTCAGGGGGAGAAGGGCTGCTGGAAGGAGGATGAGGCTGGGGGTCACCCCTCAGATACCAGATGAATAAGATGAACAATTTTGCTCATTTCATGTTTTAGGACTCAAGAAACAGGAGTTCAGTGTTCAGAGGAGGTTATTGCTCAACCCATGCCCCTGTTTTTATGTAGGTTCTCCATTTCCTTATTTATCCACATCCATACAAAGACCATTCTGTTCTTTGTTCCTGTACTGGGGACGTTAACGCTTTCAAATGTCACCAAATATAATCTTTGTGAAGCTGCACTTTAATGGACTTCCTTTTGGTAGCACAAAGGTTCAAAGGAAGATGAATGACACTACAGTCAGTCACACAGTGCCTGGAATAGCTGGGATAAGCATGGACACAAGCCCTTGTCCAAGCTTCATGTGGATTTTTCTTGCCAGCACGTTTTGAAGGGGTTGTGGTCTGGTCGAACTACTGCTGGTGGGTGTGTGGGTCTGTGTAAGTGCTGCTCTGCCCTTTTTGCAGCCTGGGGGAAGCCAGTCCTGTCCAGCTGTTAAAGTGCACCTCTTTCCCTGTGGAGTGCTTGGGAGTGCTACAAGGAAGCTGGGAATGTGAGCACTGCCCCCCAGGGACAGAGTCCCCTGTCCCACACAATGGAAGGATGGGCTGGTCCAGAAAAGGCAGAGGGCTGGGTAACAGATTGGAGCTCACCCCTGAAGCTGCCCCAGCCACCACCCCATGGCACTGCTGCAGCTGCAGACACCCTGTGAGCATCTCCCACCCCAGGACATCTCTCTGCCCACCTACAGCAGGATTTCACCCTGCCCCATGCTGGGCTCCATCACCAGGGCAGGAGGATCAGCCTGAGGAGATGGAGCACCCGTGCTGGGGTGGTTTGGATTCCCATTAAGGAGAGGCAGCAGGCTTGTCACAACAAGCTGGCAACAAAGCTGCCTGTACCTCCTGTCCAAGGTCCATCCATGAGATGGGGCTGCCCACCTCAGCCTCAGGTCTGGCCAGGAGAGAAGCCTGGACCTGCAGCACAGCTTGAGAGAGTGCTCACAGCACTGAGCTAGCCTGGAATGGAGTCCCCAGCCCAGTGGGCGGTGGATGGGTGGATGGGGGCTCACCTGAGGCCACTCAGGGCCTCAGCAGGGTCTTAGGTAACTCCCTTGGGTGCTTCTATTGCTGGGGCATAGGAGAGGAGCCAAGCAGCTCTCTTGCAAAGACAGGAAAGTCCCTTTTCCCCAAAGTTCTGTCGGGCTGATCCATTAATTTGGCTCTGGGGTGCACTTCTGAAATCCATCTCACAACTTCCCCCACTTTTGGATTATGTCCTAGAGCAGCTCAGGAGAGGTCTGGCTTGGGCCAGTATCAACCAGATTCCTTTCAGATGAAACCAAACCCAATATGCTCCAGGAATGCACCTCATGCTCCCCAGCCACTGATGGGCGTTCAGGCTGCAGGGTCAGCTCAGAGCCTGTCTGGAGCTAAAAAATTGTAAATCACAGAATCATTTAGGTTGGAAAAGACCTCTAAGATCACTGAGCCCAGCTGTTAGCAGATTCAAGTCCACCACTAAGCCATGTCCCAAATGCCACTTCTACATGATTTTTAAATCCCTCCAGGGATGGTGACTCCACCACTTCTGTGAAGGGCCTGTTCCAAATGCCTGACAATCCTTTCAGTGAAGGAATTCTTCCTAATATCCCATCTAAACCTTCTCTGGCAAAACTTGAGGCCATTTCCTCTTGTCCTGTCTAAACCACAACACATTTGTTGCCTGGGGGAAGAGGCTGGACCCCTCCCTCCCAGCTCCAACCTGCTGCCAGGGAGTTGTAGAGAGCAGTAAGGACTCCTTGTACCCCCTTTTCTCCAGGCTGAGTCCCCCCAGTCCCCCCAGCCCCTTCTCATCAGACTGTGCTCCCAGCTCCATTGCTCTTCTCTGGACATTCTTCAGCACCTCTTGTAGTGAGGGCCCCAAAACTGGGCACATCATTCAAGGGAAAATGTACAGTTAATACATCCTTGGATATCTGTGTCTGCTCCTGCTGCACTGTGCTTGTGCATTGGAGCCTGTATCACCCCAGATTTGCCTTTCCATCACATTTTGCTGGAGTTGCTCACGGGCCAGAGCTTTCCTTTCTAACCCTGCTGCCTGTGTCATCATCCCCCTCTCCCATCCACCGCGCTGCTCTTTGCCTTCCCAACCCACAACAGGCGCACCGCATCCAGCGCCTTCCCATCCAGCGCTTTCCCATCCAGCGCTTTCCTATCCCCCTCCACGCGGTGGGCCTCGAGCTGCAGGGATGGAAGTGCCCGGGAAAGCAGGAATATTTCCCGGTGACTCCGCGGAAGCCCGGCAGCCCCGGCCACGCCGATCCCGCACCGCTAGATGGCAATTGCGGTGTGCGCATGGAGGGGACGGAGGATTCCCGCAGCCGGGATGAGGGGCTGCCCCCGGCTGTCCTCCCCACCTCCGGCTCCTCCTGCCGCCTCCAGGTGCTCCGGCTTCACTGGGACAAGACACCGGACTGGCGGCAGGGTGGGCATCGCCGCTGGGATCCCGCTGGCCGGTGAGTAATGAGCGATGGGTTTAATTGTTCATAAGCTCGGACAGCCCGGGCTGCTCCGGGCTTTGGGTCGCTCCCCTGAGAGCCCCGTGCCTGGGGCAGCATTCCCCGGGGCTGGGGCAGCATTCCCCGGGGCTGGGGCAGCATTCCCAGTGCCTGGGACAGCATTCCCCGGGGCTGGGGCAGCATTCCCAGTGCCTGGGGCAGCATTCCCCGTGGCTGGGACAGCATTCCCCGGGGCTGGGGCAGCATTCCCCGGGGCTGGGACAGCATTCCCAGTGCCTGGGGCAGCATTCCCAGTGGCTGGGACAGCATTCCCCGGGGCTGGGGCAGCATTCCCAGTGCCTGGGGCAGCATTCCCCGTGGCTGGGGCAGCATTCCCAGTGCCTGGGGCAGCATTCCCCGTGGCTGGGGCAGCATTCCCAGTGCCTGGGGCAGCTTTCCCAGTGCCTGGGGCAGCATTGCCCGTGGCTGGGGCAGCATTCCCCGTGCCTGGGGCAGCATTCCCAGTGCCTGGGGCAGCATTCCCCGGGGCTGGGACAGCATTCCCAGTGGGAGCAGCTCAACCCGAGAGGCTGAGCCGGGCTTGGTCAGTCTTGAGTTTATCTACTTTCACTCTCAGCTTGGTTATGTTTTACAGCTCCGTGCAGAGTAACTCATGAGTGACTGGTCTTGCCCCAGCCCCTGCAGAGAGAGCAGAGCTCACTCTGCCCCTCTGCCCTAGCGTGCCACAAAAAGTTCTACCAATCTTGATAGAATCATGGAATGGTTTGAGTTGGATGGGACCCTAAAAATTATCTTTTTCTGATCCCCTGGTACCACCTTCTGTGTTTGTGTTGTATCTTTTGATGCTGTAACTTGGGTCCCAGGAGATTTTGTGCTTTTTTGCTACGCTGAAGCTGCTTCCAGAGCTGGTTTTTCCGGGGTTTCTTGGCTTCAATGCTCTGCTTTGCTGTTGAGGTTTAACAGCCCCAAACCCCACACTGGGCTAATTGTCACTAGCCCATGCTGGGGGCTTTGCCCCTGCTCAGAGATAACTTTGCCAGATTTCTCTTTCCTCACCAGATAAAAATCAATCATTTGCCTCCAAAAGAGTTGTGACATTCTTGATCTAAGGAGAAAAAAAACTCAGCCTCCCTGATCAGTGAGAGAATTGTCCTCTGCTTGGGCTTTATAAAATCTGTTGGGACAGGGGAATTGTGTTTCTTCCACCCCCTCTGCAATGCCTCAGCTCTCAGAAACCCGGGTCAAATGATACAGCAGGCAGAAAAGAAACAGAGCCTGAGAAATGCTGAGTGCTCTCCAAAGGAGTCCCTTAACTAATGATCCTTCTGCTTGGAAGCATCACAGATCCTGGGTATGGATGGCTGGGAGTGGGGAGCCTTGCACGCCTGAGAGCCATGGGTGGGTGTTTCTGTGTCAGGGGTGATACTCAGGGTGAGGGAGGAAGAAAGCTGAATGGTTGTTTATGTCCAGAAACAAATAACAAAACACTTAAAGAACTTAAATGAAGACAAAGAGGGTTATTTCTTTCTTTCTGTCCTTGAGATAAGACCACCCTTGGCATGAATCACAGCTCCTGAGTGTGTGGCAGCCCTAGAAGGCAGCCAGGCCATGGGATGCATTGCTCCCTGGAAACCAGCTCCAGTGAGCCTGCCCTCAGTTAAGAAGTTTATTGCCTTTAAAGCACCACTGCATTGATCCAGCTGCTGAGCACTGTCAGGAAAATACTGCTAAACTGGAAAGCAGCATTTTTTTTTTTTTGCCATGTGCCCAAGGGAAAGGGGGGGGAGTGCTGCAGGAGATCTGGCAGCAGGGGATCATGCACAAGCCCTGGGGGGCTTCCTCTTCACCAAGTGGAGCGTGTCCCAGCTTTCTGCTGGCCACTCCTTACTCAGCCTTCAAAGGGAGGGGGTCAGGCAGCCCTGAGGGGTCACTGGCTTGACACCATGGGCTGCTGGAGCAGAGAGATTCCTCCTGCTGAGCTCACGGTATTGAGAATGACAGAGACACAAACACCCCGGTGATTAATGAGCTGGGGATGGGGAAGTCAATCTGAAAGCCAGGGCAGAGATATCAGCCCTATAAGAAATATGGGAAGAATTTACCCCTAATCTAATCTCGCTGAATTCCACAAGTGTGTACAACAGGGATCATTTGCTGCAGCTCCTTAGGCTGAGAATTAAACAGGAAACCCCCAAGGGTGTGAGATGTTCTCCCAAACACCATCATGCCTGTGCATGGAGGCTGGAGAGTGGCTGCCACAGTCTGAGCCATCTCATCTGGGTGGACAAGAGGTGATGCCCAGGCTGTGGTGCTGCCAGCAGCAGCATCCAGCAGCACCCAGCTCCAGGACAGGCAGTGGAGCCAAGCCTGGGCTCCTTGGCAGCTCTTTGCCAAACCCAGCCTGAGCCAGCAGGGCTGGCAGAGGTTCCAGATGGGGCTTCTGCTGCCTCGCTCTGCCGTGCTCCTGTGACACCCTCTCAGGGGCTGTTTACAGCAAGCACGGATTTATTGTAAATTTTGGCTCCCAGACTCTTGGAGCTGCCTCTTCCTCCAAGTCCTGTCTCTCCCTGTTCTGCCTGAGATTACAGAGAGGTGGTTCAGAGAGCACAGGGCAATTAGATCCTTACAGGCACTCACTGACACGGTTAAAAACCTGCAGAGACACAGACATCAGTCAGCTGTCACCTCCTGGCCTGGGGGCAGCCAGGAGCAGCTTTTGGGTGGGGAATAGGGGGCACACCCAGCCTCACCTGTCCTTTTTGAGGAGCCCCCCATTTGGAGGAGGTCAGATCAGGGGATGTTGCTCCCCACTGCTTGGAGCAGGGACCAAAGAGGGGAGTGGAATAGAGAGAGAGGATGAAAACAGTGTTACCTGCCCTGGACTGGGTCTCCATCCTTGGTCCCCTCTGGTCCTTGCAAGTCACCTGACACCTCCCTGCTCCTGCCCCACTTACAGGAGCTAGCTGTACCTCCTCCAGCACATTTTACCTGGAGAAACTGAAGCACAGGATGGTGAAATGACCTAAGTGACAGGGCTGGACTCCCTAAGTACAGAGGACTTAGTCATTCTCCCTCCCTAAAGACTAGATTCTCCCAAATCACAGCCATAAACCCCCAGCATCTCCTTGCAGGTAGATGCTGTGAATGACAGACATTCCATGGTACCCAGGAGGGAGCTCTCCATACTCCTGGCAGAGATAAGCCTTTATTATTGCCCACTGTAGTTGCTACAGGGTATTTGGGCTCTGCCACCTCCATGCTCAGCCATTCCATGCAGCCCCTGACCTCCCTGCTGCCCCACCGCACCTGCAGGCATGCCCTGCCTGTGCTCCAGACCCGCACAACCCCTCTCCACTGTCAGCATGGCATGCCATGGAGCACAGTTGCTGCTAGCATCGGCTCCTGTTGGCTTGGGAGCCTGAGCAGGATCTGGTTTCCCTGGAAAGGCACCGTTCACAAGCACTCAGCCATGTGGGGTTATTGTTCTGCTCTCGTGTGCTGGCGAGCTGCCACTGATTGTCTGCAGGAACTCCCCTGTTCTCCCACTCTCAGGTCCAGATTTATTTCCCCCTTTTCTAGGAGGAGACCACTGATGTCAGCTAACTTGGCCTGAGCTCTTTGTAGTGTGAAAAGTAAAACAAGGGCTTTCAGTTTCAGTCTGTCCCTTGCTTGCCCTCTGAGGGGAGAGCTGCCCTTCCCACGCAGGGGTACAGCTCTGCCACCCTGTGCTGAGGCCATGTGCTCAGTGCTGAGCTGCTCTGTGCTCTGGGAGGATGAGCTGCTCCTTGGGGGCAGATGAGACACTTGGGGTCAACCCCTGCCCTGCTGTGCTTCCCATCTGGCCACGAGCGGGTCACAGTCCGTCTGTGCCTCAGCGCCACACCAGAATAATGACAGCCACCGTGGCCTTCCATGGGGGAACCCTGTGCAGATGAGTCTGTGGGGGCAGAGAGGCCCTCACCTGAGGTAGGGCTTGGGCAGGAGGACATGGTACGTGGTGCTGTGTGCTTCTGACCCTCTGGAGATACTGCTGCAGGAGCCGTGCTGGGAGCAGGGAGCCCCTCTTGTGTCCGTGCTCTGGGCTGGCTTCTCCCTGTGTTTGCAGGGCAGGGAAATGACAGAAAGCAGGGGAGCTGTGTGCTTCGGAGCATCCTGCTGCCCTGGTTCCCTCACAGCAGCGCTGTGACAGCGCTTGACCTGTCACAGCCCCTCCGGGCCGCGCTGCACCTTCGGCTTTGCCTGGAGCCCCCCGGGAGGGGTGACCGGGCAGCCCGGGGGAACGGCCCGGAGCCCATCCCGGAGCCTCTGGGTCACTGATCCCGGGATAACACCGGCACAGGAGCTGCAGCCTTGGCGCAGGCAGCTCCCCAGGCCATGGCCGAGATGCTGGAGCGGGCTGGCAGGGCTGGCAGCGCCTCGGGAGCCTGGCAGAGCCTGTCCAGGCCTCGGGGCACAGCCCGTCCCGACCCCTCGGGGCACAGCCTGTCCAGGCCCCGGGGGCAGAGCCTGTCCCGGCCCCTCGGGGCAGAGCCCGTCCCAGCCTTGGGGCAGAGCCTGTCCCGGCCCCTCGGGGCAGAGCCCGTCCCAGCCTTGGGGCAGAGCCTGTCCCGGCCCCTCGGGCCAGAGCCTGTCCAGGCCCCTCGGGGCAGAGCCTGTCCAGGCCCCTCGGGGCAGAGCCTGTCCCGGCCCCAGGGGCAGAGCCTGTCCCGGCCCCTCGGGGCACAGCCTGTCCCGGAGCTCGGTGCCCTGCAGGGCTCCGGGGCTTGCCAGCCAGAGACCTTACCCGGCAATCCAGGCTGTAATTCCCGGGGAGCCCAGCCAAGAGGCTCTGAGGAGAAGCAGATAACAGGTCAGGCACCCTCCATCCTCATTAAAATACTTTCTCCGGCGGAGCCCCCCACGCCTGCCCAGCCTGTTCCAATTAGCGCAGTGGCCAGGAGCGAGGCTCCCGCTGATGAAAAGAAAACACTGCGGAGCTTCCAAGTGTCGGGGCAGGCGGGTGGCCCCAGCTGGGACAGCCAGTGGCCCTGGGAATGCCACCAGCAGCCGTGTCGCTGGCTGGCAGTGGTGAAGTGCCTCATGAGCTGGGTCAGTGAGCAGCAGAGCAGGTGTTCCACGGCCAGCTCCTGCCTGGAATGGGAGATGTGGCAAGGCTAAAAGCTCTCTGAGAGCTGCTGAGCTTCCCTGTCCAGTAGGTCTGGAGGTGGGAAGCAATAATCCCAACGTGAATGAAGAAAATCAGTGTTGTAGGTCCTGAGGGTTTGCTGCAGGAAGCCTTGGCATCTTCAGTACTGATGATGGAGAGAGAGATGGGAAGACTGACTGGTGACCAGAATTCCTTTTTTACTGTGATTTCCAAATGCTTATGTACTATTCTAGGAAGGCTAGTAATTTTTAATACAATTATTAGGTTAAACATCACACAGGCAAACCTACACATTTTACAACATCTCTTGCTTGCAGAACTTGATTCAATCTTTTCCTGTAGCCAATATTGATCCAATCTTCTTGCAATCTTCAAATCTCCGTTTGTTCTTGCCAGGGCATCTTGGTTATCAAACTGACTATGCTAATTAAATCCACAGTGCCCTCTGTCCTGTGTACCACAACATCTTCCACACTTCAGGAGGCAATCAGTGCTGTCTTGGGAGTGCTGGGAAAGGCTGCAGCCTGCCCAGGGAACAGGAATTCTTTTCCCAGGGCTAGCTCTCCCTGGAGACACCCCTGGGGATGGAGCTGCCCCTCCCAGCCCTTGAGTATCTGCAGGAATTCTTTGCAGGGGTCCCACCAGCACCCCAGCCAAACCCACCACCTCTTTTTCAGGGGCCAGCAAAGGATCTGTGACACTGGTTTCAGCTGGTGACCCAGGGCTGGTGAGCTCTGTACTGAAAACCCCAGGTGTCTCCTCCCAGCAGAGGCTTTACAGCCAGTCCATGGCAAGGAGCACAGGCAAACCTGCCCCTGGCTGGAGTCCCTGCTGATTCCCAGCCTTGGAGCCCCTGCCAGGTCTTGGCACATGTGGGATTCACCCAGGCTGAGCCTGGAAAACCTGAAGCCCAGAGAACCACTCCTGTGTGGGCAGGGCTGAGTGTCAGGCCATGTGGCAGACAGGTGACAGGGGTGGGTTTCAGCACTGGGGTATAAAATGGCTCTGAGGAATTCAGTGCTGCCTCTGGGGAGCCCTGAGGCTTTGGGGACCTGGCCTGGCAGCTCAGCAGGCAGTACACAGCCTCTTCTCTGCCTTATTTGGGTACTTTAACACAGCATTAAAGACGGCAAGCCCCTGCAATCATGAAGTGTCTCTTCTGAGGGGAGACTGCAGGAGTTGGGCCTGTTTAGTCTAGGGAAGACTGAGAGGGAATCTCATTATTGCATATAAATATCTCAAAGGTGGGCGCCAAGAGGATGGTGCCAGACTCTCTTCAGTGGTGCTCAGCAACAGGATGAGGAGTAATGGCCATGAAGCAAAACACAAGAAGTTTCACCTCCACATGAGAAAGAACTTCCTTACATTGAGGGTAGAGAAGTACTGGAACAGCCCCCCAGGGGTGTTGTGGAGTCTCTCTGGAGACATTCCAAACCCACCTGGACTCATTCCTGTGTAACCCAGTCCAGGTGACCCTGCCCTGACATGGGGGGTGGACTGGATGATCTCCAGAGGTCCCTTCCAACCCCAACAATTCTATATTCTGTGAAAGAAATTTAAGCTTCTCAATTGCACCAGAAGGCAAATTGGGAGTTTGGTATGCCAAGTCAGCTCAGAGTTTAATACACCAAGTTAACCCACACTGGTCCCAGCTCTGCTTTGTCCATGGAGGAACCCAATCCTCCATGAATTTGACACTTCCCACTGGTGTCCCTGTGCGGTTTGCCCACTCCAGAAGCCCTGGGGTGGGCAACAGGACTGTGGCACTGCTCTGTGCTGGAAGCTGCCTGTGCTCTGGCAGCATTTTGGGTGAGGGCAGGCCTGCAAGCTGCAATAAATGCTGTGTCTCCCTTCAGCTTTCTCTGCACACTGGACTTGCTGCCTCCCTGGGGCTGGGTGCCCTTGGGGTAAATTAGGGAGAGGAACAGTGGAGGTCCTGTTCAAGCAGCAGATTCAGGAACACCTAAAATCCCTGCAGGGGCTGAAAGCAGGGGCTGATCCAGCCTCTGTGGATCCTCTGTGCCTGTCACTGTGCCCTGAGACAAGCCCACTGCTGGGCCACCCTCCCAGCCAGATGCCCAGGAGCCAGGCCAGGTCGGGCTTCACTTCTCAGTGGCAAGGGAGAGGTAGGGACTGAGCCAGCAGCCTCTCAAGAAAGGGATTAGCAGGATGTTAAGGGAAGCCAGCTCCTTATCCCTTCATAAACAGTTATTAATACCCTGGCCAGCCTCAGGCTTGGCAATTCCCCATTTGCTTCCAGAGGATGTGGTCCCGACTGGAGCGTGCCTGGAGCTACTGTAACTTCAGGGAGACAAACACTGTCAGAGGAAGTGCTGTGCTCTTGCTCTGAGGCCTCACCCAGGGCAGGGAGGTCCCTCTGATAACACCCAGATCCGGGGCTGTCCCTGCCCCACTGCCATTGTCACCCAGCACCCAGCAGCTGGCAGGGGGGACATCCCAAGGGTCTGCAGTGTGCCACTTGCAGCAGTTTGTCCCCACCCGTGGTGCTTGGCACACTCCAGCAGTGTTGTCTGGCAAGGAAAGCTGCTCTGGGGCTAACTGCAGCCAGGGGGCTTCAGTCTCTGGAGGCTGCAGTGGGGGAGGTGTCCCTGCTGGACAGGATCCTGATGGCCCCTGGCTGTGTGATGGCAGAGACCAAACCTGCATCAGCCTCAGGCTTCTGCTGCTGCCCAACCTTCCCTTCATCCAACCCCTCCAAGAGTCTGCTCCCCTCCATCTCTGCAGATCTGTGTGGGCACGTGTGACCTTGCTGCTGGAGGTTTCACTGCCACCCCGACGCTTCACAGGGCTCCCAGGGAAATGCCACCCAAGCTCTGGCACTCGGTTTTGCTGTCCCGGCTTTGATGTCACCGAGCAGGACCATCACGTCCTCCTCCCACAAATCACTCAGCACCACAGGATCCCTCAGGGGTTGGCTCTGCCCCAGCCTGGCACCTCAGCGGGAAGGCAGGGAGGGCTCACCCTTGTGCCTTTGTCCTTCCACTGGGGAAAGCCGACAGCTGCCTCTCCCTGCAGCTGCCAGGGTATCCATCATCCCGCTCGGGATGGAGAGGGACAAGCGCAGCCCTGGGCTGAGCAGGGAGGGGGCAGGCGGTGATTTAGGAGGAGAGACAGCTGCGGGCAGGGGTGCTGGCCAGGGCACAGGGCCAGCAGCTCCGCTGCCCTCACCCGCGGCTCCGCATTCCCGGGGCGCAGAGCACGGGCAGCACCGGCTGAGCGCAGGTGTGTGTGCAGGACGGGCAGCCGGGATGAGCCCCTGCACCTCCTGCCCTGGCTTTTCGCCCCTCAGGTTCCTTGCCGGGTGTGACTCCTTTGTCCCAGCTCCCAAAAGTGGCAGAGAGGGAAGCACCCGCACCAGGGCTTGTGCTGGGAGAGGCAGGGCAGTCTCAGGAGCGTGGGGCTCAGGTCTGGGAGCCGGGATTTGGGTGCTTGGGAACCTTGGGAAGCACCAGCCCCATGGAGGGGTCTCGGCTCGGTGGGGATCCCCCCTCTGACTGCGAGTTCCTTCCCCTGGAGGGGATAATCCCTACGGATGGGTGCTGACAGGGGTGCAGCACCTCTCCTCCCCCCGCTCCTCTCCCCCGAGCTCCCCCAGCTGTTGAGGACCAGCCTTTCGCCTCCGGCCGGCCCTGCCGTGTAACTGGAGAAGGCAGCAGGCTGTCAGCACGCGTGGGGATTATCTGGGATACAATCTGGGATACAATCGGGGCAGTGAAATCCGCGGAGCACATGGAGGCAGCGCGGCCGCCGCTGTTGGTGCTGCGGGTTCGCTGGGGAGCTGAGCTCAGCACGCTCTTCCCTCTCGGAGATAATCTACAGCCCGATAAACCCACTGCCAGGGCCCTCCCCCCCTCGGAAATCTGGGTTTAAACTGTTCACGGCGTTGCAACACAGAGGAGTTGTCAGGAGGAAATTGGTGCTTTCATGGATAAATGATTCCCTCCTGTACCCACGTCTCAAACAGAAGGGTCTTTTCTCTGGGCTGCTCACTCTCTGGCAAGGCTTTCCAGGGGATTTTGTGTGACAGCCCAGAACTTCAGACCTGCTGGACTGTTCTGTGAAGAACTCAGTGCAGCCTCACAGTAATCAAAGGGAGCTTACAAAAACGAGGGAGGGCGACTTTCTACACAGCCAGACAGTGATAGGACAAGGGGGGAAATGGTTTTCAACTAAAAGAGGAGAGATTTAGATTAGATGTTAAGAAAAATTCTTTCCTGTGAAGGCGGTGAGGCCCTGGCACAGGCTGCCCAGAGAAGTGGTGGATGCCCCATTCCTAGAAGTGTTCACAGCCAGGTTGGATGGACTCTGAGCAGCCTGACCCAGTGATCATCCCTGCCTGTGATCAGCTGAAACAAGACGATCCTTAAGGTCCCTTCCAACCCAAACCATTCTGTGATCTGTCACTTCTGCAGATCTCCAGTAGAAGGGGAGGGAGGGAGCAGGGGAGGGCACAGGGAAGCTGCTGGGACCAGGGCACCTGGGGAGCTGCTGGCAGGCTCAGCCCAACACCATGGTGTCACCTCCTGTGCCACCTGTGCCTGGCACTCCTGGTGGCTGCCAGCCCCCCAAAACAAGGCTGTCATCCCCCAAGTCCTCCCCTGTGAGCCCTGTGGTGCCTGGAGCATGAAATGCTAACCCCTGCCTCCCCTCCTCCCCTTCCCTAGGCAGCTCACCCTCATCAGCACTTCCCTCTCCAAACTGAGATGGAAAGAGTTGCAGCTCTGGACAGTTGATTATTTAAAGCTGTCGGGAGTGTTTAATTTAACCCTGGATTCAGCATTCCCAGCTTGTTTCCATCCAGCAGGCACCCGAGCTCCCCCTCTCTGTGCAAACCCTGCCGAGCTGCTCACCTCCAGCAGATCCCCTTCCCTGTGTTCCTGGGCTGACTGGCACAGCCAGGGATGTCCTTGTGCCAGGGGCTGTGGGCACCAGGGGCTCAGGGGGCTGTGCTTGGATTTAGCTGGGTGTCAGGAGGTGGATGTGCCTCACCACTGCCCAGGCACGATGGGAGGGAGCCCCTAAACATCCATGAAAGGATCCCACCCATGGGAGGTGTTTCTTACTGGAGGTTATGTGCTGGCAGTTTTTTCTTTCCTTACCTTCCCTATGCCTGTGCCCAGCTCTGCCAGGACTCTGGGATCCTCCTGGGCATGGCTGTGGCTCCTGCTGCCATCAGCCCTGCCTTTGGCATTCCCAGGCAGGAGATGGAGCAGTGCTGACACCGAGCTGTCCCTGAAGGTCACCGTGTGTGAACGTGTCCTGAGGCAGGAGCAGCGCCCTGCCTGCCATCCCCAGAATCCCAGCCTGCCCTGGCATCCTCCAAGATTCCTCCAAGTCTGCCTTAGCCCAAAGTTAAGCCCAGCACAGACCCAGCTCCATTTATAGCAACCTTCAATTAGAGCACAGCATTTTCCCAAGTCCTGCAGCAGCACAACACACTTTGGCAAAGGAAGAAAAAAAAAAATCCTTGTCAAATCCAAGCTGTGTCCTTGTGATGATCCCTGGACAGCAGTGCTCGCTCAGGGCATGGCTGTGAGGGCACAGGACAGCTCTGGGAGAGCACTGCAGGTGCTGAGCAAAGGAAGAGCTGAGGTGCTGGGGAGGTGTTTGTGGGAGCAAGGGCAGCACTCACTGCCTGTGAATCCCCACGTGGCTGATGAGTTCCTAATGGAGAACCCCACCTTTTCACAATCCAGGAGCAGTTTGGACCTGGCTAAACCCATCATCTTATGGGGTGGGGTTTTTCCCCTCCCTAGGCAATGGTTGACATGTGAGAAAGTGCCCAGGAAGGGCTGGCTGGGTGGAGAGAGCATCCCCAAACTAAAGAGAGACAGAGCACAGCACAGCCACCACCCTGAGGTCACAACCATGTCCCATCGTGGTGCCAGGTCTCCTGGTACAGGGGAAGGACCTGGAGCAGGAGCAGGTTGTGCTGACCAGAGTGAGATCCAGGCAGCAGTGAAGTCAGGGAAGGGGCAAGAAAGGAGCTACACCCCAGCCTGAGGAGCTGCACCCCAGCCCAACCACAGTTTGCTGCTGGGAGGGAGAGAAAGCCCAACTCCACCAGCCCAAAACCTCCTCCCTGGGCAGAGCTGAGCACTCCTTGTGCAAGGCAGTTGGAAGGACTTGGCTCCACCATCCCTCCCACAGCCCATTGTTGGGATGGCAGGAATCCCCAGCTCCTTGTGCCAAGAGCCTCTGGCCAGGGATGAGCCAAAAAGCTCATTTTGAATCTTTCAGTCATGGGACTGGAAGAAGTTAATATGCAGCAAGAGGGGGAGTTAGTCAGAGCTGCCATGTAGGGAGCAGGTTTTTTATTAAGTGGAGAAAAAGCTTCTAAGTAGCCTGGATTAACTGGTTAGAGCTGGCAGGCAAGGCCTGCTCCTGGCAGGGGCTGTGGGAGCTGCTGTGAGCCCCTGTACACCTCCAAAGGGGGGGTTTGTGTTCAAGAGCCCCTCCAATCCACAGCACCCTGCAGCCAGCAGGTGCTGGTGGCCTCAGAGAGCTCTGTGGTGACCAGGAATCTGCAGAGACCCCAGCCAGAGATGTGCCATGCACACACAGAGCCACAGATGATATTGAGGGGATCACAAAAACAGAGTTTACGGATGGTGCTCCAAAACATCGATTCCCCTTGCAGAGAAAGGTTTGAGCTTTAACCCCAAGCTGAGAACAGGTGAATATTAGGCATCCTTCACCAGGCTCTGCCAAGCACTGGGGTCTGAGCAGATACTGAGCAGAGGATCCCCCAGCTCTGAGAGCCTGTAGGAGGGTGTACTCCTGCCCTCATCTCAGGCACCTCCAGGATGCCCAAATCCCAGTGCTCCCAGGTACCAGGTGATGTGGGCATGCCCCACACACCTCCCTAGGCTGGGAGCCTGTGAAATCCCTGGACATGGAATGTGCTGGAGCTCCCAGGGGGGTGGAAGGTCAGAGGGTGTCCCAGCCACAGCTGCCTTCCCAGTGCCCACACTGGCCCAGTGAGCACAGCTGCAGCCTTCCCCCTTTTCTGCTTGCAGGTGGCACCTGGGTGCTGGACCATGGTGCTGTGAGGGCGAGCAGACCCTGCCCACTGCCCTGTGCCAGCATGTGGGCTGCCCCTGGCCACTGCCTGCCCCTGGTCACACTCCTGCTCTGCCTCCTCCTGCAGCAGCTGGGCAGCAGCAGGGCATGGAAGCAGCACGCCCCACGCCTTCGCCTCACCTACAAAGGTAAGGGGTCCCTCGGGGTCTGCACCTGGCCTGGGGGCGCTGAGAGAGCACCCTGCAGGGGGGAAAAGGGTGCTCAGGGCCTGGGGAGGCAGGCAGCCCTGTGGTCGTGGCTGTAACCTCTCCACACTCTGGGCCTCCAGGATGTTTCAGGGGTGCAGCTTCAAGCGCAGTCCCTGAGGGTGCTGCACCAGTGCTGCTGCCATAGGAAAAGGAGGTTGAACAGAGAATGCCCTGCCCTGATCCGGCAGAACACTGGGACCAGGGGGGATGTGTGCTTCTGCTGAGACTGTGGATCTCTCTTGGTGTGTCCTGGGCTGGGGCTGAACTGGGTACCCTGGGGAAGGTCCCCTGCCTTCAGCTCACAGGGACACTGAGCCCCAGGACAGTCTCACCAGCCTCTTCCTCTGCCTCCCACCAGCACAGTCCTACCCCAGCTCAGCCCTTCTGCCTTTGATCCTCCTCTTCTGCTAGGAGAGACTGATTCCCTGTGCAGATGATCTCCCTGCTGCACTCCCCTTCCTCCCTGCAACTCTCTCTGTTTAGATGATGGGTTCTTCAGGGGAGGCAGTTTGCTCCTGTCAAATTTGATGCAGAGGGGGGACAACTTTGGTGACTGGAAGATGCAGCAAGGGCAGACTGACAGGCAGCACAAAACACAGCCCAGGGAAGTGTGGAAAGGGAATACCTAGAGAAAGTCTACAGGGGAATGGCCTGAGCAGCTGGAACAGAGCCCTGTCAGCCTGGCAGCTTCTTACCCTGCCCTGAACCCGCAGCATGCATGTGGCCAGTTGAGCTGCTTTCAGTTTTTCTCCTGTGTGAAAAACAGCAAGTTTCTTTGGAGGATGGCAGCTCAGCACATCCCCAGTGCTGCCCTGGATGTGACCATTGTGAGGGCTGGACCAGCTCTCTCCACACCTGAGAGGGCAGAGCAGCTTTCCCATGGGCACAGCACTCAGGGCTCCAGGGCCCTGCTCTTGACCCACTCCATCACCCTGAGGAGCTGCTCTCCAGGTGGGATGTGGATGTCCCTGTGAAAGATGCCCCTCATTTGTGGCTGGAGAGGGCTGGACCTCCCAGGCTTGCAGGATATCTGTGTGAGGAGATGAGCCCAGCTCAGACACAGCTCAGCTCTGCCTTTCCTCAGAGCCAGAGGAGGCAGATGGGGCTGCTGGGGCAACTGGAGAGAAGGAGGACTGGACAGTGTCCCGGGGCCAGGCGTGCCAACAGCCCTCAAGCCTTGGGCAGAGGCAGGAGAGGAAGCTCCCAGCATCAGGAGGGCTCAAGGACGAAGGGAACAATGGTGAAGAGATGTGACTCACGGACAGCACCGGGCGGGTTCAAGGACACAATGCCTTGAGAAGTTTAGGTTTAAAAACCCTTAGGAAAAAAAAATAAATAAAAGGAGGGCTTTGAGAGACCATCCACGGGATCAGCCTTGCCCTCAGATCCCAGCATGGGGGTGGCAGGCAGAGCCCGCGGTGGGGAGGGGGAGAAGACGTAAGTGAGCAGGGTCGAGGGAAGGAAATGACAGCAGCGAGGGCCGGGAGAGCACAGGAAGGATGGGGCACAGGACACGGGGCCAGGAACAACAGCAGCGGCTCCCACCCTGCCGAGGAGGTGAGGAGGAGGTTTATAATAGCACACAAGGGCAGCCTGGGCTCGGCTGGGTCAGGCTGGGTCAGCCCCAGCGCTGCCTGGGCTCAGCCTCTCTTTCCCCGGACTGTGCAGCAGTGAAGGCACAGCCCGCCTGCCAGCTCCTCCTGCGGGAATAGCCCAGAACTGGCAAACTCCTCTGCCAGCCTTTGATCTGCAGCCAGGCAGGACTCAGAGGCCAGCACCACACAGCAAGTGCTCCGGAGCACGGGGAGGTCACGGGGCTCTGGTTATCACACCAGGGGCTGCCCTGGCACATCCCTTATCAGCCAGCAGCAGCGAGGGGCCAGAGCCCGATTTAGCACCGAGCCTCCCCTGGGCTTCAGGGCTCTCCTCCGTGGGCTGCTGTGCCTGGTGAGGGGGAAGGGGAGAGCGCAGCCCTCTGGCAGAGCCGGGCTGTGACCCCAGGAAGTTTGGGGTCGCCCTGCACAGGACGGTGTGGCTGAGGGGCAGGCTGAGATGATGGATGGGACAAGGCACTTACAGTGGTCTCAGCAATACAGACAAACACCATGGCCTTGGGAGATAGTGAACACAAAGGAGAGGATGTTTCTCACCCATAGCCATGGCGTGGCTGCTGCAGAGCCCCCCTGCTTCCCTGTCTCCAGTGTCAGGTTTGGATCCAATGACCTGAGGGTGAGAAGAAGCTGGGTTTTGTGCAGCAGCTCCCTGGGTCTGTATCCCTGCACTCAGTGTCCCCTTGGTGAGGGAGCAGAGCCATGGGGCCAGGCTCAGACCCTCCTGGTCATTAACCTGCCAGAGGGTGCAAGTCAGTCTTTCCAGGGTTCTCCCAAGTGCTGCCAAAGGCAGCAGGGAGGGGTCTTCCACCACCTGCCTGACCCTGTCCTTGGACAGGGCTGGTGCAGTCAGACAGTGACCAGCAAGTGACATTCGGTAGGACCAGACTTGCACCCATTCCTCCTAATTACATTAATGAACTGGATGAGCCTTTGCCCTCCCACCCCACGCCCCTCCCCAGGGCCCCGGGCCAGGCAGGTCCTGGGAGCGCTGGCAGACACAGGAGGGTGAAGGATGCACCGCACCCTGCTGGAGATCCAGCAGGGACAATGGCCCGCAGGAAGGGACGGGAATTCAGCTGCTAATCCCATTCAGCTGGTGGGAAACGGCTTGGAAGCCCTCTGCCCTCTCTGGCACCCAGAGGAGAGTCCTTGAGCACCGAAGGGAAAGTGGGGAGTGCAGTGGGGCTGTGCAGTTTTTGTGGCAGCAGGAGGAGAGCCAGGAGCTCCCTGATGTGGCTTGGAGCTGCTGCTGGCAGAGGAGGATTTGTGTTCCCGGAGCCGGGGGGGGCTGGAAGCGCTCGCTGGGAGCCAGCCTGGCTGCTGGATCCGGGCAGGGACCCGCGTCCTGCCTGTCCCAGCAGGGACCAGCGGATGTCAGCGGTGTCTCCAGCCCGCAGGCTCTGGCCTCGCTTCCCCTCTGCCCTGGAAAAGAGTGGAAGGAAGTGAGACAACCTCCCGGGTCAGCCGGTTCCCTTTGGAAGGAGCCGTGCCTGTGCCCACGTCCACCCCACCTGCACCTGGGGCCGCCCGCCCACCCGCGCTCCCGTCCACGCTGCATCCGCCCGGCCAGCACGGCTTCCCTTGGTCACCTCCTTCCCTCTGCCCCTGACACGCTGCTTCACTCCCTGTGATCTTGGACAGACTTTCAGCCCGGGTCTTACAGGTTTCCCCGGGTTTCCAGCCACATTCCACCTCCATTCAGCCCCTCTCCAGTGCAACCCATCTCCATCCCTCCCTCCCGTGGCCCCACTTCTGCTCATTGCCCTGCACTGCACCGAAGCCGGGAGCAGCCTTGCCGGAGTATCCAGCCCTCTGTCCCCAGCCACTGTCACTTTTAGGGAGGTGAGAGATGTGTTATGACTTCTGGAAGCTCCGAGGAGTGACTCAGTGCTGCTTTGCCCCACCTTGATCCCTGGCAGCTGCTGCGGCCCGGTGTCGGGGCAGCCGCCGCTCCGGCTGCACTTGGGGGATGCTTGCCCCACACACAGCCCCGAAACCTGGCACTTCACGGACCAATATTGGCCCCAGGGATGTTGTTTCCGGAATTTTAACCAAGACACAACAGCTTATTGTCCTCCTCACACACCCACATCGCCACAACTGTGCCGGAAGGGCGAGGCCAGCCGCCCCGGCTGCTGCATGGGAGGAGCCGCAGCCGGAGCAGCAGAACAGCCTTTCCCACTCTCCTGTCTCATCCCAAAGGGGTGCATTGGGTCTGTGGTACCCTTGGATCTTTCCCCGAGCCAGTCTAATGCTGGGTTTAGGCTGTGCCTGAGGACACAGGGTGGGAAATGTGGGGTGCTGGGTTGGGGCAGCACGAGGGGCACAGATGGGGATTTTTCCCTTCCCTTCCCTTCCAAGGGTCAGTCCCAGTGCATCCACCCACCTGTGGGACTCGCTGGGTGGGGTAGAGCCCAGCAGCCACTTCACAGACTGAGAGGCTTAGGGGTGGGTGCAGAGGGTGCTCAGACCAGGCTGTGTTGGCTCTGTTCCCATACAGCCTTTCCCTGGAGGGATGCTTTCCCCCAGCAAACAGCAAAAACCTATTTTGTGAAGACTCTCCCTGGGAAAACATGCCAGGAGTCACAGCCAGCGAGTCACCTCTCTGCTCCATCCTCTGCCCGTGGTTTCAGGGTGCTTTGGGGCTCCAGGAGTTGCTCTGGAAGGCAGGCTGGAAGCTGAGCCCTCCGAGCTGCTGGGGCTGCACCTCTGTCCTGCTCTGTGCCTGTGCAGTTCTGCTCTCAGTATGAGTGACTCCCTCAGCTGGGCAGGTGGAGGAGGCTCCACCATGAGCTCAGGGGCACCGAGGATGGTGGGTTTTGCCAAGGCAGTGGCAGGAATATCTTGTACCCTTGGAGCAAGGAGAGGTAACCAGAGCTGTCCCAGAGAGGGAGGCGTGGGGCCTCTGGATGGGTTTCTCTTTCTCCCACCTTGTTTGTGCTCCTCAGACCTGCTGAAATCCAACAGCTCTCGCCTGCTGCTGGCCTTAGGGGATGGGATGGATTTCCAAGCCCTCTTGTTGGATGAAGACAGGGCCTGGCTGATGGTGGGAGCAAAAAACCATATCTTCCTTCTCCACCTGGACCATCCCAGCAGGGAGCCTGAGAAGGTCAGTGCTGGGAGGGTGGTGGCCCTGGCCAGGCTGGCCTCCTCCTCCCTGGGAACCACTCCTTGTCCCAGCGCCAGGGCACAGAGGTGGATGTGCCCTGAACTGGGCTGTTCCAACCTCACCAGGGACACATTTACGCCAGGATATCTCAATCAGTGGGGTCAGCCCATCCCTGGTGGGGCTGAGCCCTGCTGGGAAGGGCTGGCGCCAGAGGGACAGGGTGGCTTGGCCAGGAGCTGTGACCTGGGTGGACTGCAGGCAGTGCCCTGCTGTCACACCTAGTCCCTGCTGCTGCCTCAAGAGCTCCAGCAGCGAGTGCACTGATGTCATCCCAAGACATCCTGCTGGCTGGGTGTACAGCAGGAGCCCAACAAAAGAAAATCCCATTATGGTGCTGCAGCCTGGTGTTCCCACAGGCTGGGATCCAGGAGAGCCTGCCCACAGCCTGGGTGGGCCACGGCATCTCCAGGCTCTGTTCCCAACCCAGGTTCACTCTGAGCTGATTTGGCACTGGGCCCTGGGAGCTCAGGGGGGTGTCAGACCTGTGCCAGGGCAGCCCCACGTCCTCCCTGTGCACCTGAGCCTGGCAGTGCCTGTTGGCTGGGCCTGCTCCCACTGGTGCCACAGGAGGCTGAGGGAGGCAGGGGCTGCAACCACGGGGTCTTTGTGTTTCAGATTTTCTGGCCAGCCCCCAGGGAGCAGGTGGAGCACTGCCAGCTGGCAGGGAAGAATGTGGAGGTAAGTAGGGCTGGCAGCCCCCACCCCTGCCTTTGGCAGCTCACCACTGATATTAAACAACCCCCTCGCCCCAAAGGGGAGCCTGAGGGTCTGCCTGGAATGCCGTTGTGGAGCCAGCCAGAGCTGAGCCCGGCTGAACAGCTGTCAGGACAGGGTCTGGCCAGGCTCCACACCCCCAGCAGTCACCACAGCTCAGGCCTGACAATCATCTCCCCTGTGCAGACAGAGTGTGCCAACTTCATCCGCCTGCTCCAGCCCTTCAACCAGAGCCACGTGTTCGCCTGTGGCACCGGCTCCTACCAGCCTGTCTGTGCCTTCATCCAGCTGGGAGCCAGGGGGAAGGTGAGGGACACCCTGGACGTGGATTCCCCTTGGCACAAGGTGCCAAGAGACCACTCTCCCTGGGAGCAGGGGGAGAGGGAGCCCCAGAGCCTCATGAGGGGGTCAGCCTGGTGGAGTCCCTGGCAGTCACATGGAGAGAGCAACTCTGGCTTGGGAGTGTCAGGGTGTCCCAAGGTGATGGGACCAGGTTCTGGCATCTCCCTTGAGGAGCTCACTCATCACAGACACACCAACCTCCTTTCCACCCTTTCCCCCAAGTTCCAGCTTGTTCCCAGGCTCCCCCTGGGCTGACATCTCCCCCTTGGCTCTGGCAGGGTGCCAGGGCTCCCCGCATGCAGTTGGTGACCCAGTCCTTGGAATCGGGGCGAGGCCGCTGCCCCTACAGCCCCCACGAGCCCTTCACGGGACTCCTCGTCGGTAAGAGCGAGTGGGGAACAGAGGGGATGTTGGGAGGGGGAGTGCTGGAATAATCTGTGCTGGGAGGTGCTGCTTCCCACCCACACCCCCCTGGCCCTGCAGATGGGGAGCTGTACTCAGGCACCTCCAGTGACTTCATGGGCAGCAGCGCTGCCTTCTTCCGGACCTGGGTCCATGGAGCTGAGCAGAGCTACATCCGCACGGAGCAGAACCAGGACCACTGGCTGCACGGTAGGAGCAGGGGCGCCTGTGGGGAATGGGGGCCTCTCCTTCCAGCTGGGGAGAGGCTGGGGCCAGCTCTGGGGCCAGAGCTCTGATCTGGGCCCTCTCCTTGCTGATGAGGCCCCTGGTGGGACCCATGCTCCAGCACACATTTCACAGCCTGAGCGCTGGGAATGTGTTGTGCCTCCTGGGTAGCCAGGTCTCCATGGGCCCTGTGTCCCCTCAGCACCCTCACACTGTTCCCAAGGGTTTTCAGGGCAGTAGCACAGGGTGGGATCAGGGCACAGGGCCATGTTGTGCTGCTCCTTCCCCCCGCAGAGCCCGCATTCATTGGTGCCTACGCCATCCCCGATACCTACAACCCCCACGACGACAAAGTCTACATCTTCTTCCGTGAGACGGCCATGGAAGCGGGGCAGTGGGAGTGGCGGCACATCCACGCCAGGGTGGCCAGGGTCTGCAAGGTCAGTTGCTGAGGCCAGCACCCTGTGGCCAGTTGTCCCCACCAGGTGGGCTTTTACCTGCTCTGGACCAAGGAGCATCCCAAGCAGAGGAATGTGAGGGTGTCACTGCACACCTACTGCAGGGCAGAAGGCTCAGGGCTGGGGGTGTCCCTCTGTGGGAATGAGGAGGGCACAGCAGTGGAGGACACTCAGAGAGGCTGGACTGATCCTGGCTCTTGGTGCCTGGCAGAATGATGTTGGAGGGAAGCGTGGGCTCATCAACCGCTGGAGCACGTTTCTGAAGGCCCGCCTGGTGTGCTCCATCCCCGGCCCTCAGGGCACTGAGACGCACTTCGACCAATTGGGTGAGTGCCCAGCCCTGTCTGCTGCCGGGAGCAGTGCAGCCCCGCCACGGCTGCTCCCTCCAGCACGGCCCGGGATGCCCACCTGCACCCTCTGGACTGGTGCCCCAGCTCTGGGGTGCCTAACCCCCACCCCTCTCTTTGCAGAGGATGTTTTCCTCCTGCGCACCCGGGACCCCCAGAACCCCCTTGTCTTTGGGCTCTTCACGGTCTCCAGGTGAGCAGGACCCTCTTCAGCCCCTGTGTGGGACAGTCCAACCAGTGCTGCTCCCCAGGGAGCTCTGTGGGGAGAAGGGCAGGACCAGCACCCAGCTGGCTGAGGAAGGGCCAACAGCTTTCCCTGCTTTCCCTGCTTTCCCTGCTGCTGCTTCACCAGCACATCGTTAACCCACAGTTTTGGCATCTGCACAGTCATCCCTCCCCAGGCTGGCCTGGCTGTGCCAAAGGGATTCCTGTCACCGCCGGGGTGCTGTGCACGACTCCAGGGCTGACAGGGGACAGCGCGGGCCCAGGGGGTGGGTGTGCATACAACTGATCCCCGTGGAGCAGCCGAGGCACTGAGAGCCCTGTGCTTCCCCACAGCGGTGTCTTCAGTGGCTCTGCTGTCTGCATCTACTCCATGGCTGCCGTGAGAGCTGCCTTCAGCGGCCCCTTCGCACACAAGGAAGGATTCGACTACCGCTGGGTAGAATACAAGGGACGAGTCCCCTACCCCCGCCCCGGCACGGTGAGGGAACGGGGAGCAGCTGGAGTGGGACTGGGACAGGGGCTGGTCCGGCCCTAACGCAGCCCCTGTGTCACACAGTGCCCCAGTGAGACGTACGACCCCCTCCTGCAGTCCACCAAGGACTTCCCCGACGAGCTGATCAGCTTCATGCGCAGCCACCAGCTGATGTGGGAGCCCGTGTACCCGCAGGGCCGGCAGCCCGTGCTGGTCCGGGTCAATGTGCCCTACCGCCTGCGGCGGCTGCTGGTGCACCGGCTGGACACGCAGGGCCGGGACTACGACGTGCTCTTCCTCGGCACAGGTGGGAGCTCACCCCAGCTCCGGGAGCGCTGCCAGCGCGGGGCAGCTTCTGTGGCACCCCCAGCCCTGACGGCTCCTCCTCCCGCTGCCTTCACAGATGACGGCAAAGTGCTGAAGGTGGCCCTGGCCGGCGGGGCGAGCCCCGGCCCCGAGGTGATCAGCCTGGAGGAGATCAGCGTCACTAAGGTACGGGCAGCCAGGGTGGCTCCACGGGGGCTGAAGTGAGATGGATGGACCACACAGCCTCAGGCTCTGCAGGGAGTCAGTGGCAGCTCTCAGGGAGGTTCTCACCTCACTCCTGGGGGCTCCCACCTGCCCTGGGCAACAGAAAAGCACAGAGGGGTGCCAGTGGGACTGGAGCCAAGCCATCTTCCAGCTTGCCATCCAGTCCCTGAGGCAGCATGCGTGTTGAACTTTGGAGCCCACACTGAAATGTGAGGGCTGAGCCCAGGTTTGAAGGCAGGGCTGCTGGGCAGGGCTGTCCTGGGCTGCCCACGCCAAGCAGGCTAGCCCAGAGCCCAGGCTCCTTGCATGGAGCAGGGGGAGCTGTGACTGGGACCTGGGCCCAGGCTCCTGGCATCCTGTAACCCCTTGGGACACAGTCCTACTTGGATCCTGGGGCACCCAGGAGGGACTAAGGTAGCTGCAGCACCCTCTTGTTTCCCCTCCAGGTACCTTCTCCCATCCTGGACATGAAGTTGTCACCAAAGAGGGTGAGTGCCCCTTCTGCTTCTCCCTAAAGCAGTCCAGGGACACCGATAGAGGCCAGCTGGTCCCAGCCACTCTGCTTGGCCCCAGGGGATGCACATTTAGGGAATGGGATCCTGCCAGGGCATTAAGGAGGCGGCAGGCTCTGTCTCGCACTCCTGCTGTCCCCCAGTGTCCCCACCCCAGCACGGGGCAGGGGCTCTGTCCCCTGCCAGCCCCGGTCTCCAGCCGTGGGTGCTGACTGCCACTGTCCCGCTTGCCCGAGCAGCAGGAGCTGTTTGTGAGCAGCACCCACGGGCTGCTCCGGCTCTCCCTGTACCGCTGCGAGCTCTACGGCAAAACCTGCACGGACTGCTGCCTGGCCAGGGATCCCTACTGCACCTGGGACAGCAAGAGCTGCGCCCCACACCTGCTCACCGAGAAGAGGTGAGTGCGTGCCCGCGCCAGCCGCGCATCCTCCATCCCCCTGCAGGGTGATGCTGTTCAGAGCAGGGAAGGGCGAGCGGCAGCCCTGGAGCTTTACCCATCAGCCAGACCCCTACTGCCACTCTGCCTGCCTGCCACCCTTTCCTGGTTCCCCTTCCTGAGGCACTGCCACAGAGGGATCCCACAGCCCGGGGTGGAACAACCACAGCCCCTCTGCTCTCCCGCAGGCGTGCCCGCTGCCAGGACGTGCTGAAAGCTGACCCGCTCAGCCAGTGCCAGGACACGGCAGAGGGTGAGCGCCAGCTCCGGCAGGGACAGCCGGCTCTGCCAGGGAGCGCCGTGCCCGGGAGGGTGGGAGGCACCGCGCTGGGAAACCAGTGTCCCCACCGCCGACTGGCTGCTCCCTGCTGCCCTCCCTCCCTCCGGTCACACAGCCCCCACTCAGGGTGGTCACCACCTCCCCTGCACAGGGACCGCTGCCGTGGAGAAGGTGGTTTTTGGGGTGGAGAAGAACTCGACCTTCCTGGAGTGTCTGGCGCGCTCCCCGCAGATCACGGTCCGGTGGCTGGTGCGGCGCGGCGAGGAGACAGCCCCGAGCGAGGTACGGGACAGGCAGCAGGGACAAGGAGCGGGGGTGGCTTTGTCCCCAGGGACTGACCCACGGGCTCTGTCTTTGCCCCAGGTCAGGAACAACGGACATTTCCTGGTGCTGGAGCAGGGGCTGCTGATCCGCCAGCTGTCCAGGGAGGACATGGGCACCTACGAGTGCCAGGCGGTGGAGCGCTCCTTCTCCCGGCTCCTCACCCGGTACAGCCTCCGCGTCATCAGGCACGAGGTCACCGAGCTGCCACCGTACAAACGGAGCAAGGAGACGGAGCCGGGAGGGACCCAGCATGGCCCCCGGGCCCGGACTGACCTGCACCCGGGCTCCAAGGGCTTCCCGCGGGCCCTGGGGGCACCGGGCACCAGCCTGGACGCTTACTGCCATGCCCTGCGGCTGCAGGAACGCCAGCGGCAGCGAGCCTGGCACAGGTGGCAGCACCTGGCCCCGGACAGCAGGAACGGCCGGGTGCGGAGGCACCCGCAGCGCCTGTGAGGGGCAGAGGGAGCCAGGGCTGCCCGCAGCTCCCTCCCCGCTCTCTCCAGGGCGCTCCTCGCACGTCGGCACCAGCTCCGGGACGCCTCTCGCCTTCCCGTGCAGAACCGCCTCGCTGTTACTACCTCAACCCCCGCCAGCCCCGCGGCCTCTCCACGCCCCACGGGGCACCGGGGACAGGGCACGCAGCCCACGCCGGCTCTCGGAGACTCAGAGCTATTTACCTGCAGAATATTTATTTTCCTTGTTTTCCCCTGGCCCTGACTGATGATCAGCAGCAGCGGTAGAGGGCAGGGAGGGGCAAGGGTCAGCCGGCCCAATGGTTCCCTGACTCCCGCAGCGCCCAGCCCAGCCAGGGCCAGCCGTGTGATGCTTCCCTTCCCTCTGCAGGTGCAGGATGCTCACCTGGGTGGCTGCCGAGGTGTGGATGGAGCCCAGGTGCTGCTGGAAGCAGCAGGACCGAGTTCCTGGCTGAGCCTGGGCTCCAGGTGCGCAGAGATGCTCATGCCCAGCCCAGCTCCAACCCACTTCAAACGACACCACTTTCCTTTTTGCATTTTGACATTTATTTTACTGGAAAAAAAAAAAAAAAAGAAAAGAAAAAAAAAAAAAAAAGAGAAGCAACAGGCAGTTATACCAACTTACAATTTATTATTTTTTTAAAAAATGACATGAAACACAAGTAAAAATAAATACATCATATAAACAACAAATTGTTCAAAGTCTCTGTTCTGGGAGATCAGGCGAGCACATCCCGTTTGACAGAGAGAAGAGGGAAGCACATGATCATGCGTGGGGCCAACCGACCGACCCACCCTGCTAGCAACACTCCTCTTTCCAACCACAACAAGACAGGCCACAAACTAAGGCGGTATTAAAAAAAAAAAAAAAAAAAAAAAGAAAAAAGAGAAGGAAAAGAAACCCAAACCAACAGAAAACCCCAAATGAGACTCAGTGATGGATTCCTTCAGGCTCCCATGGATCTGCCAGACTCCAGCTCCGAGCCGGGTACCACGAGGCAGCCGAGGCAGCAGTGGTGGTCTGGGAGGTGGCTGAGGTTTCTCTCCCTCGCTTGCCCCATTGTCCCTTCATAGGGAGCGCTTGCTCCAAGGTGCAAGGAGCCATCCCTCACTGTAATCTAGCTGGACTATGGTCCCTGTTCAACCCATGCCCCCAGCCCTAGCCCTCCCCCACCCCTGGTCCTTCCAAGACTTGATCAACAAAATTTATTCCAGAGTGGTGAGAAATACCAGCTTGTGAAGGTATTTGCTGTACTTGTCCCTGTTGGCCTGGAAGCCACCCCCAGACCAGCAGCAATCCTTGCACACTCAGCCTCTTGAACTTGTTGCCCAGAGAAGCTGTGGCTGCCTGATCCCTGGAAGTGTCCAAGGCCAGGCTGGACAGGGCTTGGAGCAACCTGGTCTAGTGGAAGGTGTCCCTGCCCATGGCAGGGGGGCTGAAACAAGACAATCTTTAAGGTCCCTTCCAGCCCAAACCATTCTATGATTCACTGACATCATTAAGTCAAAATACACAACATTTCTAGTGAAGATCCTATGGAAAACCCACCCTTTGCTTGCCAGAATATTTGCTTTCTCCAAGTAGCTGCACCCAGACACTCCAGGACAATGTGAGGCAGATCCTGCCCACCATGGGCCAGGCTGGGCTGTGTTTCCCCCACCCTGCAGCCCCCCAGGAAGCCCCAAGAGTCACATCAGTGGGGACAACAAGCCCACCAAGCCCAGGGCACAGAGCAGCAGCAGCCCCATGCCCACAGCACTGTCCCACAGTGGTACCCAGCCTTCACCCAGCTGTCCCCAGGAGAGCAAACCTCCCACCAAAAGCGAGGGCCGAGGGCTGGGTGCCGGTGTAGAGGGCAGCTGACCATTCCTGAGGCCCCCACAGATCTGCCCTGGCCTTGGGCTGTGCTCAGGAATCTTCCTTACTGTCCAAAACCCTCTGCAGAGAGTCCTGCACTGCTGCTCCCAGTGTCACCCGCAGCCCCTCCGAGAATCAGCAGCTGCTTCCCATCAGGTCGTTTGGAGACAGAAATTCAGCAGCAAAAGAAAAATTTAACCCATGCAGGGAAGGCCCCTGTTCCAAGCTCAGGAAAACCAAGAGAGGACCCTCTGCAGCAGAATCACATGCTGGAGAGGAGAAACCTCTGGGGGGAGCAGATGAGGGGGAGGAGCAGGCCCCACGGGAGGGGAGTTTTAGAGCTTAGAGAGCTCCCCCCACTGGGGACAACCCACACCCCCTCTGGCTTCTGTGGGGCAGAGGAAATCCTTCCCATGGCGCTGTGGCAGAGCAGGTGCCTCTGGTTGCCTTGGGGCAGCCCCAGCTGCTGCCAGCTCCCATGGGGGGCCCTGTGGTCAGGGCATCAGGGCCACCTCTGTGACCACCTCAGCCACGGCTCTGCAGGGCCCATCCCCTCACTAAGGGGGCCCAGGGCCGGTGGATGGGGCAGAGCTGGGGCTGGGGCTGCTCTTGGGCACTTGCTGCTGCAGCTGCCCGGGGCTGTGGGTGTTTGCCAGCAGTGGGTCATGCACAGGGCAGCCACACTACAGGAGGGTGCCAAGGGCTGTACAAGCCAGGGCCACACGGGAGGTGGGACAGGTCTCACACCTCGCCCTGGTGCTGGGTTAACAGCCAGCCCAGAGCACATTCTGCACCCTGTGGCAGCAGAATGCCAGATATCTCTGCTGGGAGACCACTGGAGAACATCAGGTGGCAGCACAGGGATGGTGCCAGGGCCTGCTCTGGAAGCCCTGGGCACTCTCCTGGAGAGGCAAGGAGCAGAGGTGTGTGCAGTCACCAGTACCACATCCAGCCCACAGTGCTGACTGCCCCCAGGCACATCTTCACACCTTGTCCCAGCACAGGCCCCAAGCAGAGATGAGGTGGGAGGTCACTGGGATGAGCCCCACCACCCTGACCCCCACAGGAGAGGTTGGGGTGGCTGCAGGGCTCTGGGGGGTCTGCTCATGTTCCCACCTCCCACACATGCCCACAGGTCTCAACACTTGCTACTCTTGACAAGGAAAGCCCTTGCCTAGGTCCATTCCCCAAATCCACAGGAAAACTGACAGCCTCACAGGGACGCAACGCACATCTGGGCAAGCTGGTCATACAATCAGTGTCAGAGGGTAGTGCATGAGGTGGACACACAGAGCACAGGAGGGCATGACTCACAGATGCAGCACTGTCAAGTCTTTGGAGAAACTTGCATGAACACCATCAGTTAATTTGCTTTGTTACTTTTGTGGGGGGTTTTGATTTTTATTTCCATGGTGCATCCAAAGACAAGTTGTCCAGCAGTTTGCTCAGAACCCCTCGGTTTTCAACTCCTAGGATATGTTAAAGAAGAAAGCACTATTTTAATGTTCGTTTTTTAAAAAAATAATTAAAATAATTTGCATAGCTAAACTGTTGATCTAAGGCTTCTATGAATGGTGTGGTTATGTTTGACAGACAATGTCCATTAAACAGAGAAAGACACTAGGAAAGCCCCATAACAATTTTTATTGTGTTTCCGTAACACGCGTGCACACACAACCCTCTCTCTCAGGAAGGGAGGTCCCCACCTTCCAGCACCCCTTTGGTGGAGCATGTCAGGACATCCTGCCCTTTCCTACACCTAGTTGGTCCCAGCAAGCACCAGTGACTGCAGCTTCCATGGCCTAGGGGTCCCCTAGCAGCTCCAGGGACATCCAACGCAGGCAAGCACAGCTCCTGCATGGTGACACCCAGATGTGACACGGAGGTTCCTGGATTTCAAGTGTCCATCCTAGTGCATTCCCACACACAGTCACATGCTCCAAATCCAGCTGCACCTGGGTATCCCAGCCTCTCCCTAGGAGCCCTGGACCTGAGGAGCAGCTGGGGTGCTCGCTGGCAGGGCCAGGACCAGGCTCTGCACTCTTGGGGCTGAGCAGGAGGGCCAGTCCCTGCCTGGGGAAAGGCACTTCCCCAGCAAGAGCTGTTTTCCCAGCTCCTCACACCTCACAGCTCTCCTCCTCCTCACTGGGAATGAGCCCAGGAGGATTCCACATGTGCTGCTCCTCCACCTGCCCCATGACAAGAGGATTCCATCCTCCCTCCAGCTGCTCAGCACCCAGAGCAGCTCCTGCTCTGGCAGAATGCCCTGGCAGATGGGACACATCCAACTGGTGCCACCCAAGGCAGTCACAGGCCACCTCCACAGTAGGTCCTGCTCCTAGGCTAGGCTTTGGTCAACCAGCTGCTTCTCCCCACACAGACAACCCAACCCAACAAGCGACCACTGCATGATGGAGGCCAGCTTTTTATTTTTTTTAATATGGAAATTAATTTAAAAGTAGAAAGAAAGACTCCCCCAGACAATAAATATTATGCCTTCATGAAATAAATTAATGCAGAAATTCTGTGCAGGGGAAAGTCTCTCCAGTCACAGATTCAACAGCAACTGGCACTGGTCCAATGTCCCCTCCCAACCTTCTCCACTGCCTGGTGCTGTTCAGAAGCAGCAGCGAGCCCACCCACCCCTGGGTCTGGTGGGCCACAGCAGGGTGAGACGTGGCCTTCACACAGCCTGGCAGGATATGGGGAAGTCAGCAGGATTCCTCTCTGATGGCCACCAAGACACGTGGGATTGCTCCACTCATCTGGCCTGGTACACAGAGGTGGCATCAGACCCACAGGGCCAACCTACCTTGGACGGGACCCTTCAGAAGGGCCTGGGGGAACCCCCCATCAAAGCCCTGGCACAGGAACCTGCCTGGAGCCCTCACACTAGTCTCATGTTAATTTGAAGAGGGTGACAAACTGTGGGGTATTTTCTTTTTTTTAATCTTTTTTTTTTTTTTCTTCTTTTCTTTCTTCTTTTATTTGACATCAATCCCCTCCCTCCCTGCCCCAACATACACAATGTAGATGCCTCCCCACTCCCTCCCCATTAAAAACACTTTGTCCCCAACCTGTGGTGGAGTCACCCCCGGCCCACCCCTCTCGCAGTGAGAGAAGTTCACAGATAAGGCAGTTCGTGTGAGAGGGAGCTCGGCCCTGCCAGCAGTCAAGCCCGTGCCTCCAGGCCTGAGAAGGGCAGTGACTCACAACACCAAGCCTCCACGGCCAGACAAGACAGAGAACAGAGACAGACAGACAGACAGACAGAGCGTGGGGGGAGCCACTCCTACAGTTTGCATTGCTGCTTCCCTCCTCCCCGGCTCTTGCTCCCCCGGCTCTCAAAGGTCCACTCTATCCCTCTCCCATCTCCCAGCCCCTAATACAATTCTTATCCTTGACAGCTAAAAAACAACAAAACGAAACGAAAAGAACAAAACCACCCCCACGCCACACCCTTCGCATCCTTCTCCACCCACTGCCGTGGCCCAGAGAGAAAATCCTGACTCCCAAAAAGGTCCTGCCACTTTTGCCTCCTGGCGGAGCTGAGACCGAGCAGGAGCTGGGCCTTTTTATTTCCCTGTGATCTCTATGACATCGTCGTCTTTGTCCTCGTCATTAGAGCTGCATCCCACCTCTGGGACCTCCTGGGGTTCAAACTGAGGCACCTGGGACCGAAGGAGACCCCCAGTCGGGTAGCCCGAGTGAGGGGACATGTAGCCAGGGTAGGCAGATGCCATGCTCCTGGGAAGGCTGCTAGGCAAGACGGGGGCTGGGAAAGGAGCAAACATCCTGGGCTCGGGCAGGAGTGACTGCGTGAAGGGAAGCGAGTAATTGGGCAGCACCCCTGCCAGAGAAGGGTTTAGCATGAATGAGGGGACGCTGGCGGTGGCTGAGGTAGCAGCAGAAGAGCTGGCGGTGCCGGCTGTCAGCAGAGGGTCAGTAGTCACAGGGAACACCAGATGAGGGTCTGGGAGTAAATTGGGCAGCTGGTAATAAGAGGAGCCAGCGCCCATGTACAAGGAGTTTCCTGGCTGGGAGGCAAATGGATGGGTTAGGTTGTGGTTTAAAGAGACAGGAGGCATGGTGAACCCACCAGAGACAGGGTACCCGTGTTCGTACGGCTGCGCGGACGACGGCAACTGGCGCTTCTTCTGCTGCCTGCGGGATTGCTCCTCCGGAGCCGACGGCGACGTCGACTTGCGCTTGTTGCCCCGTAAGTCCAACACCGGGTGGGCATTGCTGTGCTGGCTGGTGGCTGGCAGGGCCGAGGACACGGAGGGAGCCACGCAGTGAACGCCCAGGTGCTGCTCGGCTCCTCGGGCGGCGGCGCCGGGCGCGCTGTCCGTGCGGGCGGCGTGGCCCTGCGCCGCGGCGCTGCTGGGAGAGCTGTGGCGGGACTCGCGCGCGGCCGCCGCCTCGGCGTACTGCTGCAGCTCGCTGATGATCTCAGGGCTGTCGGGGGAGATGGGCCGAGTGAGCTCCTCTGCGCTGGGGAGCTGCGGGGATGAGGCACTGTGTCTGCCATTGCTCGTGGACTCCAGGGAAGAGCTCTGGGAGCCTGCAGACAAGGAGATGGGGCAGGTGAGAAATACGACCTCGGAGAAAAACCTGAGGGCCGAGAGGCAACAGCGGAAAGGAAGGTGGGAATATCGTGGGGATACGGCAGGGTCAGCTCTAAACACAGACATGATGGAATACACCAGGGAATACTGCCCCAGACCCACAGGCCCCTACCTGAGGCAGCTGTCCGACGGTCTTCGTTGCCCTTCGGCTTCCCAGTGGTCCGTATGGCAAAAATCCGACCGTCGCTGGTCCGGATGTACGTCCCTGGAACGGAGGCAGGACAACTTCGTTCAACAACTTCATTGCAACTCCAGCCTCAGGTCAGGACCTGGATCTATGAGCCTGCAAGGTTCCTCGAGCAAGAATAGGACAGCAGTGCTGCACAGGCCTAGTGGAGGGCTTCTACCCCCTTCCTCACCCCTCACTTTCACCCTTTCAGCTTTCCTCGACTGGAGATCACCCCCTCTCAGTGTGCCAGTGGAAAATGTGGAACTTCACACTTGAAACAGCTTGCTCTGGGAGAAGCAGGGAGTGTTTGGCTGCCTCAGGACTTGCAGTGAGTGTTGTGTGAAGGAAGAACTGAGCCCCAAAGTTCAACAGCTCCTCTCAGGGACAGGAGCAGCCACAGTTGCAACAGCCATGCACCATCAGCACACCCAGAGCATGGGCTGCAACAGAGTCACTGCAAACTCTAGACCTCCTTCCCTTCTTGTTTCTCTTTTTCTCAATGGATTGATCCATGCCTTTACATCATTTTCTTTCCTAATTAGCACTGGCTAGCACCCTATCCACAAGTTTTAGCAGGACAGAATTACCTTTTGTCCCACGGATGATGTGGATGCTCTCGCCAGCGCTGATTCTCGCTTGTACATCAGTGGATGTGTTTGTACCCGGAATCACAATATCTGGCAGTGGGGAAAGAAACAGAATAATGCCCATTATACTACATGCCAGCCATAGCCAGGAGAGAGCAGGTGCATCACCAACCCCTTTTTTTGAAGTGCAATTGTCTTTCCTATGTGCTGTGCTATAAGCAAGCCCTGGGTTTATTTCTACACAGCACAAGAAGACAGCAGAAGCTCCAAGGAAGCAAAAGCCATACTGTCCTGGCACAGCATCTCCAGAACCATCAGCAGCAGTATTGCAGCTCCTATCAGGGAGAGTTCACTCCCAACAATCCACCCGGTCCATGGCTCTTGTATACCTGCAGGTAAAGTCCTCCAGGCACAGAGGAACCACTCAAACACAGAGAGACAGTATCTTTGCCTCTGATGCCTATCTGCCCACAGCCCACGTGGACATCAACAACTCACCCTGATCCTCAGTTCACCACGGGCATCCTCAATTTACCATGGGCATCATGGCCCAACCCACTTTGAGCACTAGCAACTCACCTGTGGTGGTAACAATCTTCTGCACAAAGACACCAGCTCTCTGTAGATAGTTGATGGGAAAGTTGACAGCAGGGTTGGAACTTGAGGTTGATCCTGCCCCGCCCAGGGGGACATGCCGGGGCATCATTGGAATGGGGGTGGACTGAACTGGGCGGACACTTGCCACTGGTTTGTCCTCACCCTTGAGGGCTGGTCGCCTAGCAAGAGAGGAGGGAGGAGAGTGCAGCACCCACCCCACAGTGATAAGCATCCTCTGCCCCCTCATTTCAGCATGGAGAGAAGGGAAGGGGCAGGTGCTCACCAGTTCCTCTGGCTGAAGGCAGGGATGCTCGTCAGACTCTGGTCACTGGCTGGGTAATACTGTGCGTAGGACGGCCGGGTGTAGGGGACGGATGCTCGCTTTTCCTCCTCATAGCTCTTCTTGGCTGCTTTCTTCTCTGCCTTGGTCAGCTTGTGCTCCTTCCGGTCGATCAGCAGTGACTCATGCTGAAAAGGCTCCTGCAACCCCACAGCACGGCGTTCTGGCACCCAGGCACCGCAAGAGGGAACCAGCACACCCCGAACGGCAGCTCCCTGCGGCAGCTGTCTCCTTCCCAGGCTGGCAGAGCCGGCCATGGCAAAGCACGTGGTGGGGGACACCGCTGTGGATGTGACCAAGGCTCATCTTGAACAGTGACAGTCAGCTAATGCCATCACCTGCCCAGCCAAGGCCATCATTACCACGAGCACACGGCAAAACCAAGGAGCTTTGGCCAGGCCAAGAGCACAAGCACGGAGCCTGCCATGGAGCCTGTCACAGTCACACAGCCCCCAGAGTACCTGGCACAGGCACACTCTGCAGCACCACCCCACCAGTGACACTCCTGACAGCACAGGCCAGTGCTGCCTGTCCCAGCTTTGGCTTAAAGTCACCCCAAGAAAAGAGCTGGCAGCAAGCTGGGATATTCCACTGCCACCTTCACACCCAGCACCAAGCTGAAGAAAGGGGTGCCTAACAACCTGCCCCCAAACCTGTACAGGACAGAGGTGTTTCTAGATGAGTGGAAGAATCACAGTGAAGGACAGGGATCTTTGGGTCCTCTCGAAGAGAATTTTCTGCCTATTCCCACCAGCACCTAGGTGCATCCTTCTTGAAACCATGGCCCCATCACACTGCCAGACTCCTCCAGGCCCACTCCTACCCGTGCAGCGCAGTGCCAGCAAAGAAGCAGATTGGTCGTACCTTGGTGATGAGGTGAGGATACTTGAGACAGGCTAATTGTAGAACAGACTCCTTCATCTTGCTCGGATTGAGGGAGAGCTGAGCAGGGTCAGATTCTTCTTCCACAAAATGCAGCAGGTTCTCCACCTCCCGTCGAGTGAAGTTCAGCACTGGGTTCAGATCATCCACCACCCGATCTGGAAAAGAGAAGGAATGGAGTGAGCAGAGAAGGGAAGAGAGCATTGCTTGCCTGTTGCCCTTCCTACACTTCTGTCCTAATACAGCTCCCTCCTTGCAATTTACACAATCCTCAGAAGTATTCTGTAAATGTTGGTGCAAGGAGAAAAATCATCATTTTCACTTGTTTGACCAAGTCAGGCTGACAAGTGTCTGTGCTCCAGACTGCACAGCAAAGCTGTGCAGGTCACCAAGCTCCTGGCAAATGGGAACACAAAACTAATTATGGATAGTGTCTCACTTCATGTAACAAGCCTGTAAACATACACATCCTGGGACAGAACTGCAACCACATCAGTATGTGTTCTCCCACAAATCTCACCAAAAAGGCTCAAATTAACTATGTACTAAAATGGAAAGCTCAGAAAAGCAGCCACATTTCCTCACTCACAAGAACCTGAATGTTTTCCTTGAACATTCCCTCCTGCACACAGGTCAAATGGAAGCACATGGAGAAAACATTTCTATCCAGGACTCTCCTGGGGGCCAGGCCAGCTGCCAGGGGACTCCATCTTGAGTGCACAACAGCAAACTGAGCTGATCATGCTAGGCTGCTGCCTCTGGAGTTTTGAGCAAAGAAGGAGACAGAGCTCTCTTTGGGTCACCACAACCCTCAGCTGCACGTTCTATGAGAGCAGCTTGACAACTGGCACAAGCCAGCACAAAATATACTTTTGGTAGAAAGGCAGGTCAGAACCACAATGAATTCATTATTCTTGGCAAGCACTGTCAGTCAAAGCTATCAATATATGTTTTAATTTAGCTATTTTCCCTCTCTTACTGCAGGAAAAATGGAGATACAGAGCTATTTAAGCAGTAACACCAGCTTAAGATGAGCAATATCCAGGCAGAGGGAAAACAGGATGAGCACCCCCCAAGTCTCCAGTCTGTTGCAGTAGCCAGAAGAGGAGCAGGGAAAGTAAATGGCACAGCAGTGGACTGGGACCACAACCTTGCTGCGGGATGCTGGCTCTACCACCATGAATTTCTTACAGGATTCCATGTCACTGCCAACTCAAACATCAAACATAGCCCTGGGATAGTGCCTGTCACCTCTCTGTCTGTTTTTCAACCTTAAAAAAAAAAGCAGTTACAAAACCTACAGAAACAGGACTTGCAGGAGCTAAGAGGAGTGAAAGCTGAGAGTGGAATGTTGTGCTCATCCACGCTTACCTGACATGCCCTGCTTGGAGATCTGACGGTCATAGATCTTCTTCTCCAGGGTGTAATCAGAAACCAGTCTGTAGATGTGGCAGGGCTTCTTCTGCCCGTAGCGGTACACCCGGCACACGGCCTGGGCGTCGTGGCACGGGTTCCAGGAAGCATCAAACACCACCACTCTGTTTGCTCCAATGAGGTTGACACCCAAACACCCAGCACTGGAAAATTAAGGCAAATTTCAAACTGCTGCCCTCGCCAATTTCCAAAACTTACATGCAGGGACAACCACCATAGCCAAGAGCCCATAAAGGGTCTATGGAAAATTTCCTCCAGTCAAACTTTACACCCAAGTTTGGTTTTCAAGGCTGTTAAGCTGTTGCAGAGGCCTAAGACTGAAATGCTACATTCCTAGGGAATTCAGAAGCAGATGGCAGTATCATACCATGGAGAGCATATGACAAAGGAAGTTAAGAACTGAAAACCCCCATGCACCCAGAACACCAGTGTGAGTCCTCCCCCGTGCCCTTCTGCTCCAGCCAACTCACCGTGTGGACAAAAGGAAGAGCCAAACAGAGGCATTGCTGGGATCATTGAACTGGTTAATCAGCCGTTCCCTTTCCGAGGCAGAGGTGCTGCCATCCAGTCCTGAGAAGGGAATGAAAGATACATGTAAATGCTCTGTATGTTTGGAGGATTTCTATCAGAATAAACCCACTTTCCAAACACTTTGAAACTGGTTCCAAACCAATTCAAGTCATGTACTCCAGGATCTCAACTGGACCACTTTGTACCTGTAATATGCCCAAAAAGGCAGGTGCAATGCAGCCAGCCAGGTTGGGACTTGATCAGCTGAAAGATCAAGTTAACATTATTCAAGCTTGTCAAGGCCAGGCCTGTGAGCATGACAACACATCGAGCCCTTTAAGGCTCTGCTTTAGGCAAGGTGGATAGCAAGCAGGAACAATGAGAACAAAGGCCTCATTTATGCAGGAAGCTCCAGGAATCAAGAGAAAGCAAAACTGTAAAGCCTTTGGCAAACCCCCAGATCTAGACCTGAGCACAGAGAGTGCTGGTGTAAAGGAATGCAGGGGGTGTCATCTCTCTGTTTCTGGGCAGCAGCTTGCTTCTGGCAGCTCTGCAAAAATCAGGAACACCATATCCACCATTCTTCACAGTCCTGGCCTGTAAAGTAGCCGCACAAAGCAACAACCCATACCAGAAAAAGATTTAAAGTTGGGGAAGAAGGGAGAGGAGTTCACAGCCTTGAGCAAGTGAAAGCATTCCACTGTTGGAACCGTGGAAGGGATTTTGTTCTGGGAAGCAAGATCTAGCAAATAGCCAACAGGAAGCAAAAAGTATCTTTTGCAACTTTAAAAAAGCAGTAGTGTCTAAGTGAGATGTCAGAGATGTCTAACATCTTCTAAGTAAGATGTCAAAAGAGGATTTGGAAATTACTGCTTAGTTACTATCCAACTGACATTGTCTTCCAAAACAACTAAAGCAAGAACAGATGGAAAGAGGTTCATCAGAAGAATGCTTCAGTAGAGCATTTTCACACCCTAAGACAACTAAAAGAAGATGGTAGGTGACTTTCAGGAATTAGTCCTTCACACGATCAAACAGTGTCACAACAGAAGAGAGGAGGACTGGCTGCACTCACTGTAGTAGTTGATGTTTCGGACCCAGTTATGAACTCCTCCATCTGAGCCTGGAGGACTCGGCATCTGTCTCTTTGCCAAAAACTCCTCAATGACAGATAAGGTGGACAAGCTCTGGCTGCAAAACCAAGATCTCTGTTCAGGAAAAAGCCCCCCAGCAGCAAAAGTGGAGCATCAGAACCCTCCCCCAACCGTGACAGTGCTGATGGATGTCACACCCTGTTTGTGCAGCACACCCCTCACTAGTGAATGTGAGACTGGCAGAAGTATAAAATCCACAGATGAAAATCCAAATGAATCCAACAAAGGAGAAAAGGGGAATTGCCACAACATTCATCCTCTGCAAAAACCTCCTAGTACCATGGGGGATCCAACTACTCCAGTATTTGATGACTGTAGGATCAGTTGGTGATACTCTGCTTACCTGAAGACCAAGATCTTGTCTCCAAGCTTCACACTTTCCTCAATTAGGTGGAAAAGTAACACCATCTTGGGTGAGTTCTCCAGCACTCCTGTCTGGTAATCACACAAGATGTCTTTGGCCTACCGAGAAACAGGAGACTATTACATGTGGAGTTGCTCATTCCCTGTTTAGTTCAGTAACCCTGTCTCTAGGTGAGAGAAATAAATCATGGCAACGAGGTTATTTACATCCAGTTGTTTGAGGTGACAATGTTACTCCCAACTACTGCTGCTATCTCCCATTCCAGAAGCTCCAAATGATAAATGTCATCGATGAATGAGTGTCCTCCTAACCTCTCATGATTCTTTTATCTCAGGAGTTTTCCTCCATCCTTCTAGATTTACCACCATCTTATTTAGATCAAATGTTACCCTAACACCTTTATTTAGAATAACAAAGTCCACAGTCTTTCTGGGCAGATAAGAACAATGACACAGGACTGCTGCCTGCATTTCTACCTCATTAAAGTCACAAACCCCTCCTAGCACCATACAGATCTGCTTATCAAGATGCTCTGTGGTAAAGAGAACATAAGAGAAACCCACAACTCAGAAAAGTCTTCTCTTTACTCTGCTTCAGACTCTCCAAATGAAGAGTTTTCCAGCAGTGACACTCACCCACTCGTAAGTTACAACCTGATTTGCTCTCTCCTGAAAAGGGTTGAAGCCAACACTCTGGAGGAACTTGCTATTAGTAGCTTCTCCAACTGGTGATGCCAAAGCATTACTCTCTGTTTTGACTTTAATTCCCTGAGGCTGGCAGCGGGAATTACTGCTTGCTGTGCCAAGGTCATCCACATCCAAATCCTGCTCGTTTGCCAGATTCTCCTTTTGCAGAGCTTCATACAACACATCTGGATGGTTCCAGATCTGAAGGGATAAAGAAAGAAAATGGTTAGACCTGTGCTGGTCTGCTGCTTGGCAATGATTGTAACCTGAAAGCCCCCACAGCTATTCAAGGGGAAGAACTAATACTTCTTCTGGCTCTCATATCTTTAAAAGTGCCCAATTCTTCCCTTGAGAACAAACCAGGAGGTCACTGTGTACCCCACACAGCACAGAAGTAGAGGAAGCTGCCTGGTGCACTAAGCAGGTAAGGTTATGCAGTTTCAGGTATCAGCCCAGACTGTTTCAGTTGATGGCAGCAGGTTTCTTGCACAGTTTGAAAGAGACATTTAACATCCCTGCACCTCAGTTCTGGAAGCAAAGATAACAACACTGTTGAACCCCTGCAGAGCACTCTGGGGAGAGATAATGTCCCTGGCCAACCATAATTTCACCTCCTCTTTTGACTTACATTCCCATTCTCCCAACATATTAGAATCTTTCTTTACATCTTCTGCCAAAACCTACCTTACAACAGACACAGAAAGCTTTGAGTGGGTTCAGGCCCAGCCAGCCACTGTTGCCTGCATCTCGGAACCGGTTCATGAACTCCGTGTAAAGGGCCCGCTGGATCTTGGACAGACGTACCAGAATGACATGTTCCTCCTTAGATGGGAGCTGAACCTTCAGCACGTTGTGGCCTCGCCTGTGGAGGAAACAAAAAGGGTGAGATAAATACAGGGAAGGGAATTTCCCAATATGATCTCCCTGTGGCTCCCTGTAGGGTAAGATTTTGAGTTCTTGCCCACCCAGCTGCAGGGAGAAGGATGTCTAAACTGCATGTTTCTCTAATCCATGACACTTCTGAGATAGTCTCCCTGCAGCCAAAGACCAATTGTAAACACAATTATAAAGCTCTCAAACATCACAATCCTCTAGCACAGGTCACAGAGTTAACAGGGTGATGAAAGTCCTGTTTTCCATGGTAGTAAAACAGAAATAAGACATAAAGTCTATTTTCAGCTCTGCCAATGATTAAGACACTACAGACCAGCATCTTAGAATCCTCATCTGAGAAAAAATGCTGATTTGTTTCGAGTGGTGAAGTCATGACACCATTCTTAACACTTTCATGAAACACTTTCAGATCCTTGGATAAGGATGTCACGAAGCTCACATCCAAACTGGCTATTAAGCCATCAAAATAAACCTGAGGTCACTCTGGGGCAGTTAGATATGTAGTTATCCACGATCAGTGTCTATGGTACCAAAGCAAACCAACTTTACAGTGTGGCCAGCAGGGCCAGGGCAATGAACCTCCCCCTGCACTCAGCACTGGTGAAGTCCTGCCTTGAATCCTGGGTTCAGTTTTTGCCCCCTCACTACAAGGCAGTGAGGTGCTAGAGCGTGTCCAGAGATGGGAACGGAGCTGGGCAAGGGTCTGGAGCACAAGTCTGATGAGGAACAGCTGAGGGGGCTCAGCCTGGAGAAAACGAGGCTTTGGAGGGACCTCTCTCTCTGTCCCCACAACTGCCTAAAAGTAGGTTATATCCAGGGAGGGAACAGGCTCTTCTCCCAGGTAACAGACAGGACAAGAGAAAATGGCCTCATATTGTGCCAGGGAGGTTTAGACTGGATATTAGAAAAAATTTATTCATGGAATATTCATATTCATGGAAAGGGTGGTCAGACATTGGAACAGACTGTTCAGGGAAGTGGTGGAGTCACCAGTCCTGGAGGGATTTAAAAGACTCGTAGGTGTGGCACCTGAGGACAAGCTTTAGTGGTGGCTGTGCTGGGTTAACAGTTGGACTCGATGCTCTTACAGATCTTTTCCAACCTAACCCATTCCACGACTCTGCAAGGCAGCAAGATTCCGCTGCGCTGCCCAAACTCAGCAAAACAAGCCAGGTCACTTCCGCTGAAGGAGCAGTTTGCAGGGACTACAGCCCCCAGAACTGGCCGTGGACTCACCGCTGCACGAAGCCCTCCAGCAGGCTGTGCAGGACGTGGCTGCGGTAGCGCATCAGCCGCACGTCCTGGGGCGTGCTGTCGATGCACTGCCCGTTCAGGATGGGCCGCTCAAACATGTTGCTGAATTCCTGCCTCGAGCCCAGGAAGTCGGGCCGGACAAAGTCCACCATGCACCAGTACTCGATGAGGTTGTTCTGCAGGGGGTACCCGGTCAGCACCACCCGCCGGCGCGAGCGGATGTTCTTCAGCGCCTGGGAAGTGCTGGCGTGGCAGTTCTTTATCCGGTGCCCTTCGTCACAGATAACCACATCTGGGCCGGGGCGAGACAAAGCCTTCTCAATCCCTGGGGACAAGGGATGTTAGGTGTTAGTTAGAGATGAATAAAACAGAGTTATGGTTTGATAAGGTCACCAGGCTTCACAAAAGAGGGGTATGTCTGAAAGACAAAAAAGCAGTATCCATGGGTGCAGAGAACAAGGCTGATGCAGGAGATGACATACAACTAGACACTAGTTCTGATTTAGCAAAATGTGGTAATGAGCAAACATGACTGTCCCTTGATTTCTGCTCAATAACCTGCATTGCATCAAATCGAGTGTCTTCCATCAAATCAGTCTGACAAATCTCACACTGACAAATCCCAGAGTTCAATGTATGAATTCCACACTTACCTGCAGGTCTTTCAAGAAACTAAAGACTCAGACAAAGCTCAACAACCTTCTGCCTACAAAGACACAATCCCGCCTAGCAAAGTTCTATCACGTCAGTGATACTAAAAGCAAGTCATAGGTTGTTTCCCTGTGCTGCCACAGCTGACAGCCAGCTGCTCACTAGGGTCACATTCTCCCTCTTGAGGGCTGACTTCCCACCTTTCAGAAGCTCCTGCTGCCGGTCTTCCTCATCTAAGTCAATAATGACAGGGCCAGTTTGTTTCTTTGTTCTCTTCTTCCTGCCAGTGGCAAAGGATTTCTTCAGCGAGAGGAGACGGTACATCTCGTATCCCATCAGCAGCACACCACCTTCTGTCACCCAGTCATTCACCACCTTTGCACGTGCAGCTGTTGTCCTGCAAAACAGCCAAATAAACCATAAGCTGTTTACTCCAGTTTCAGGTGGAATCACTGGATTGGAGACTGCTGAGAAAAAAAAATCAATTAATTAAAGCACTTTTCTCACATCAAACCAGATGGAAGTTTACAATGAAATTTCTTTAGGAAACAAACAGGTACAGAGGGGGAAAAAACCTTTTATGTGCCATAGATAGCAGGATTGAGAATGACAGGAACTGAGGTGTAGAAGTTTGTCATGCACAAAAGCATATCAAACTCAAGAGTTCCCTTTTAACAGAGCTGTTGAGTTTGCCTCTGCAAAAACCATTTCCAGAATGAGCTGTCAATGCACATAGTTGTAATCTTCGAGTTGTTTATCCCCTGTTGTCTCCTTCAATGCTTCTGTCCCCCAGGCCTCCTTCCCTTCCAGCCTGCTCAGAATTGTTTCAGATCAAGATACTGTCTTTGCTCAGTCCACCACAGTACATCAGGTCCTGGACAACAGTAAATACACAGCTGCAGCAGCACCAGCAGATTCAAATATATCCCACCCAGAAGGTGAAGACACCAACAGGTAGGTGTACAGACACAGCCAATGAGCTGAGAATTCCCCAGGACCACTGCACTGCCCTGATCCATGCTCAGAAAACAACCCAGAAAGAAACAGAGGTCCCTGAACCAAGATCTCAGAGAAGCTTTTCCTGTCACCTACTTGTGTTCATCATTCAGGATGTGGACTTTGAAGGTGCGGGGCTGGACCTCTTTGGAGTTATAATCAGCAGGAAGGTTTTCAGGTGCTGGGAGCCACATGTTGAACTCTGCTAGCCAGTTCTGGAGCGTATTCACCTGAAAAAGTTACCCATGGAAGGATTAAAAACCCATTGAGTCACTTGGGATTTTTAAGAGAAAAAAAATGAAATTAAGGAACGACACGCAGTGTGCCCAGATGGAAGCAAGCAGCTGACAGCATGCAAATTCAGGAATTCAGGGAATGATAGAGGGGGAAGAACATTAAGGATGTGATAGAGCTTGATGAGTGATGGGACACTAATCAACCTTCTCTATGCAAAGAAAGAAGAAGTGTAAGGAAGCCCCTCAGCCAGCCCTCCATGTGGCTACTTACAGGTACAATGGCAAGAACAGTCTTTGCCTCCGTGTGCCGGAAAAGTACATCCAAGAAAGAGATGACCTGTATGGTCTTGCCCAGGCCCATGCTATGTGCTAAAATACACCCAAACCCACTGCTGGTTTTAAATCTCTCCAAGGACTCGACCAAGTTGTCATAAAGGAATCGGATCCCACCAATCTAGGCATAAAAGTAGAAGAAGTGTTAGAATGGTGGCAGACAAAAAAGCCCAAGATGGGTATGTTTTTACAGAGTGGCAAGTACATGAGGACCATGAAAATGTAAAGGAGATGTTTCATGTTCACTGAAGTACTCTAATCTAAGGAAGGCTCAGAAATTCAGTATTTTTAGATGCTCATAGAATTTCTTGAGAATGTATCAACAAATCAAAATTAATTTGTAGCCAGAGGATCTGAATTTGGGTTGACTCATTTGTTTAGAAATATAATTTTATTTTTTAAAAGTTCATCTAAACATACAAAGGTCTGATAATAACAACAGCTGAAGCTATACAGAGCCTTGGCCTTCCTTTAATTCAGTTTTATCATTTGGCTGTCCACAACAGTCATCACCACAACCAGACTGGTCACAGGGCTCACCAAAGAAGCTCTGCTGAGATTCCCAGGCAGGCTTGCCCAAATTAATTGCATTTTCAAAGCTAACAAAGCCTACCTGATGAGGTTTTACTGCATGTGCAAGCTGGGGAGCCAGGAAAATGTCCTCCTCGTTTGGTGGATGATTGATGTTGACGATGACTTGCCCCAGAGCATCTGACTGATTTAAGGCATCATTCACATGAGAGCCACTGCTCTCTTCACTGCCATCCTCCTCCCCCTCATTGCCAGAGTCACTGCTGTCCACAATTTGGAGGGTATCATCCTCTCCTGAGCTCAGCTCAATCACTTCTGTAAAGTAACCAAAACAGGAGAGAATAAGGACCAAGTTAACTGGACGTCAGGGTTTATCATGAATGGAAAAAACCTATCAGGAAATAAGGCTACCCCCAGCTTTTGCAATCCCACTCTGGCTTAATGATGTATCCTGAAAAAGCAGGCATGATACTGGCACACACCAGGCCCCTCAGACCAGCATATGAAAGCAGCAGCAGCTTCCCTGGCCTCCAAATGTTTCAGGGAACATCAACTTGGGCTGATCCAAAGAGAACATGAGATAGTTTCTAGGAGTATTTTACATTTTCTTCCATATGTTTTCTTAATTCCCAAGCCCATGAATTTTCCCATTTTTTTCCCAGACATGAATTTTATCTACTGATGTAATGCCTAAGGATCACCAAGGAGTCCAGTTGAATTCATTTGGGACAATGGACACAAAAACCACTTCCAGCTGCACATCTGAACACTTAGATGCTCCTTTCACATGCAGCAAATGGTGCCACATCTCCTGTAAGCATTCTTTAGCAATGCACTGAACAAAGTGCATTTATAAACACAAGTTCACAAGAGGGCCTGACAGGCCACTTTATAAATGTCATTTTAGGACTCAACGGCCAGAACTGCCCATATAATTGGAAACCAACAGGCCTACAAAAGTCTGAAGTGATTCACCACTGGAACATCTGACCAGATGAAAACAGACTTGTGGCTGAATAAACAGCATATTGTGAGAAGAGCAGGCTGAGGCAATTGGTCACTTACCATCTTTAATGCTATTTTTTCCTTTAGTATCATCTTCACTGCCACTGCTGGTACTGTCGAGGCAGATCACTTCCTCAGCCAGGACCTGAGGGGGGAGCTGGGTTGCCTCTGCTGTTCTGAAAACGATGTCCTCTACAAACATAAAATACAAACAATAAGTAATTCATAATAATGGGGAAGGAGACAAAACTGTTCAGAAACCAGACAGTATTTCCTTCCACTTTAGCTCCAATAACTTAGTCCTGGAATTTTCCATAACAGACTCTCACTGTCTACAATCCTGCTATGACTCAGCTTCCTGGGTCACACTCTCCTCCATTCTCGATATGCTGAAACAATAGCCCATTGCTGATGGCACCCTCTGTTTCATGCTCTGACTGGGGCACACTGACCATGCAACATGCTAAAGCCCTTTGTTTCACTTTTTGTTTTTTGGTCTCAATAAAAGCTGTGTTTCATCCAGCAGAGAAAGTACCAACTGCTGAAGGGATGGTAACTGCCCTTTGTTAGTAGGGACACTGTAATAATGACATCCCACATATCATAAACAACTTTTGCTGATCAAGAGCATTTGTTTGTATGTTTTAAGGGCTGCCATGTGGGAGAGAGGCTAATGGGGCCAAACAGCACCACTGCAGTGACACAGCAAGCAATGACATTCTTCTGGGGCTGAACCTACTCTGCATAAGTTAAAGTGTTTTAAACAGCTCTTACTCCTTCTCCCACACGTAAAAGTGTTTTTAACACTTGCACATAAGGGAGAATATATATTTCCTCAAGAGGCAAGGCAAACTCAAGAATTCCTTACCCTTGCCCAACATCCAGCTGCACTTCTCTGCCCCTTACACCTTTTGAAGCTGTGTTATAAACTAGATCACCAAAATGATCCAGACTGGGGAACAATGCAAGGTGACATATTCAACCCAAAGACATGAATGGTGCTTAACCATTTATACTGCCTGCAACTTACTGCTTGCTGAAACATGCAAGGAAGGCCAAGGTTACATCACCAACATATGTACACCCAGTCTATTGTTCCACTATCCCCAGTACCAGACATATGCATTACCAGACCATTCCCAGGACAAACAGGATCTGGCATTTCTGCCAAGCCTGTTGATTTAAGCTCCCATACCAGCTGGAAAGACAAGAGAGCTCTCTTTCAGCATTCCCCTACACACACTTAATATGTGTCAAAATATCTTCAACAAACATTACCTGGCATCTTTCACCAAGCAGCCACTGTATCTTGATACAAAACAAGTGCAGAAGTGGAACTGCCTACACTGAACCTACAAGTGGTTTGGAACTGCTGTTATTTTACACTTGGAAGTCCAAGTACAGCATAAAATCACCGAATGTTTGGGGTTGGAAGGACCCTTCAAAGGTCACCTAGTCCAACCCCTCTACATGGAGCAGGGACATCTTCAGCTGCATTTGACTGCTCAAAGCCCAACCCATCCTGACCTTGATTGTTTCCAAGAGTGGGGCATTTACCACATCTCTGCACAACCTGGGCCAGTGTTTCACTACCCTCATTGTAAAGCATTTCTTCCTTGTATCTAGCCTGAATCTACCTTCCTTTAGGTCAAAACCATCACCCCTTGTCCTGTCATGGACAAGCATGGCACTACCTTCTTCATTCACCTTCTAGCCTTAAAACTCTTGCTTTGGCTGGCATCTCCCAGTGCTTACCAGGAAGAAACTCCAAGGGTACAGTTGGTATAGAGGCTGGATAATCCTTCCTCTGCTGCTCAAGCCGTTTCCTTCTCTCCAACTCTTCCTGCTGGGCTGCCTTTGTCACGGCTTCCAGTTGGTCCTCCCGCAACAGCTTTCTGAACACAGGAGCAAACGGGATTTGGTTACACTCAGCTTCTTCCACAAACCTGAACGGCTGCACAGCTGCTGCAAAGATCACTGACAAGCTCCAGGTATTCTGTCAGTCACACAGAGTAGGAATATTATCCCCCAAAAGATAGGGGAAAATTCTACAGTGATTTCAACGCTGTGTTTCCCAACTACAGGTAACACTACCATCACTCAAGAAAAAGATAAAAGTTTGACAGAAGCAAAGTCATGAAAGGAGGAGAAATGTAAGTGGGTAAGCACATACTTAAACTAGGTTACCAGAGGCTAGTCTTCTGCTTGAAAGGATGTGTTTTATTGATATGCAGTTTATAAACACAAAATGCACTAAGTCATGCAAAGAAGATATATAGGAAGAAAATGCATCAATTCCCCCACAAAAAGTCATCACCCTGATTCTCTTCTGACAGCATTTCCAGGAGCTAGGATCTCTAATGGTTTTAACAATTGTTTCAGGGCATTCTCTCAGAACACCTTCACTTTACAGGTAATTTTATTTACTTTCAGATGCTGCTTTTCCCCTGCTTCAGTGTCACATATCCAGTCCAGGAAATGAAAGTGCTTTTGCCAGAGGAGAGGTGCAGTACAAGCAGTGGCAAAATCTAGCTCCCCCAAACTAGCTTTTAAAACCACCCAACCCCACACTTCAAGGACATCTCCTTCATTCTAATGAAGTCTCATTTTCCAAGGCCTATTCAATGCTTATTCTTCAACTTTAAGAAAATCAATCTGTACAAATTTAAATAGGAACCAAAGACCACCAGCACAGGGCATGAGAGCCCCTTGCTACCAAAGGAGATCCTGCTCCATTAGTTCTCCTCTGAGCTTATAAAATTCCCTTGAGCAAAATTTCCTAGTGATTTACCACCTCACAACCTGTCCCAGAATATGTGGTGAATTACACAATCAAACTACTGCTTTATAAAATCCAGGTGAAACTAACTTCCAGCATTTCAGTTGCTAGTGGTAGCATCAACATTCCTCTCAACAAGTACCCAGGATAGTATAGGAAAGGACTGTATTTTAGGCTGTTTGCAATAGGATTCACCTCAGTAAATATCTGAAACTGGTATTTACTTAATGGTGGTACTGTTTTTCAATTACATCTCTCAAAAGACAGCAGCAATTACACAATTTTTGCAATATATTCCATAACCAAATATTCACTCTTCTGAAATACCAAACAAGTCTGCACCCACATGCAGCACTCCAGTCTGAGATCACTCTACTCCCACTGGTGAAATCCTAAGGTTTTGGAAAAGAAAAACCATCTGGTTTGCCAGCAGTGGCACAACGTAGCTCAGAAGCAAAGTGCAGAGATTCTGTTTTTACCACCATATGTGACCCGAGCTCTTTCTGTCCTGCTCCTGCTGCTGCTGCTGCTGCTGCTTACCTTATGTTCCTCCGCATGTGAGACGGTTTCTGAGCCCTCTTCTTTTTGGTGTCCTCAGAGGCCAGGCTCTTGTGCTGGTTCTGCAAGAGTTGCTCTGCCCGCTCGCTCTGAGATGAGGTAGTTGAAGTCGAGCGCTGCCATTCTCCATCCTCCGCCTGCTCCGCATGGTCACCACTGAACACGGCTTCCTGGGGTTGGTCTGCAAGGGGAAGGACATGGCATGGGACACCTGTGCCAGGCTGGCAGCTGGCTTTTCCATCAGCACTCAGCAGGATTTGGGCTGAACAGGAACCCTACTCTCGCTCATTTGCAAGCATGTCACCCTGAGGGTCAAAACTGGGATCCTTTCTGACAATCAAATAGAGTTAAAAGTTTTTTCAGTGAAGGGTCTGTCCCCAGTGAAAGCCAAGACTAACACCCCTCAACACAGCCCTAAAGTGTCCTGACAAGAAAACAAGGCAAAATTATTTAGGTCCATGTGAGGCACTTGCTGTCCCAATAGTCTGTTTTTCTATGAGAGCCTGATAAGCTCTGATTAAAACAAGGAACTTGAATCTCTTTTTCTTTGTTTCACATCATTCAAATAGGGCAGAAATTTCCATCTATATGACACCTGTGTAACCATCTCCTAAGTCAACAAAACACAGTATGCAAAAGGTTATCTGGTTCAAACACTGGGTCATGGCTCAGCAGGCAGCTCAGTGGTTTTAGCACCAGGCTTCACTCTCATGGTTTAAATGGTAATTTCCAACAAGCTTTTTGTCAAACAAAACTTAAGTGACAATACTCTTTCTACATAATAAATCACTTGCATTCCTTTTTCTCTTCATTCTCCTATTTTCAGACTTCCATTTGTGCCTGATTCCACTCTTAGAGCACAATGTGAAATGACACCTTGTTCTATATGACACTTGGCTCTTCAACAGGCTGCAAGTGACCAAGCTAATGCTTCCAGAGCAAAGGAAGGAAATGTTTCTGTTCAAAAGCTTTCTTTGAAGCAAACTGTTTCTGACAAGCGTTGTAATAGCTTCTTTGAAGCATCTTGTCCCCTTGTGTCAGGCAAAGAGATACCCTGAACTTCATCTTGTAATCAGCTTTCTTGCTTACATTGTGTATCTAAGCTAATGATTGAACTGAAATGACACTTAGACAGAACTTTGAAGGAAAGAAGACATCAGTGCAGAGGAATGTGGCAGATGAAGTAATACAGAACCAACAAGCATCACACTGTGACTCAGGGATCTGGAGACAGAGAGTATTCTTTCTCAAAATGCTGGGAGCTTAAACGAAGGATGCTACAGTACAGCACATTGCACCTAGAGCTGTCATGTTGATATGCCCATTAAATTAACCTTATCTCCAGTATCACATCTTAAAATTGAGATGACAAGAAGTAGATTCACACCTTATTCAAAAGCACCAACTTTGCAAACTTCCTCTCCAGACATCCCACCAGACCCACCCCAGCATTTGCTGCAAGTCTATGTCAGAACACATTTAGGACTTCAAAGCTCAGCCCACCATGGACCAGTACCAGTAGAGCAGCTCAAACATTTCTGTGTATATCTGTCTCTGCAAGCCCTACATATACTGGGAAACCAGGTATCCACAGCTTACGGGATGGAACAGATCTCATGAAGAATGCAAGGAGAGTTATATATGAAGATAAAAAGCAAAGGGGTTCACTGCTACAAGCACAGCAGTTCTACCACAACCATGGTCTTGGAGCCCTGTCCTCCCACCGTGCCTCTTTAGACTTACAAGCTCAAGATATCAAGCATCAGGTCACTTGCAGGCAGAGGACTGCGCTGAGAATAAACCCAGTTTCTCAGACTTCCCAGACAACAACTCTGCTATTTGAGCTACAGACACATTTTAGTCACATTACCTGCAATTCTTCAGCACTGTTTCCTTCCCCCCACCCCTCTTGACTCCTGGTTATATAACTAGATCAAAAGATTGGATGAAATAGGGCAAAGGGAAGCAGGGAGGCTGCACACGTGATCACATGCTCCGGGATGAGTCATTAAACCTGAGACAAACACTGCCATGGTTACACTGCTGCCATCTCACCCTGGGCCCGGAGGACCTTGACAAGGCAGCAGAGAGCACAAAGCCAGGCTTGTTTGGAAGAGGAAGCGCTTCCCTCCCCACACTCCAGCAATTGCCCACGTCACCTCCTCCAGCACTGTGCCAGGCAAGGGTGTCCTCAGGACAAGGGTGATAATAGCACAACCTAAAGGCTCAGGAGCCCAAATTATTATGTCTCCTCTATGTTTTCAGATGTGTATGTAGACTCATTCCACTTCTGCATTTTACCTTTTCTTTCCTCTCAATGATATGTAATACAAGCTCTGGTGAAACCTACACACAGCTGGATCAGATAGAGTTTTTAAATATAATTCTCATCTGACCAGGAGCTTGAAGCCCAAAATTTGGTCCTGCACTGAGAACAAGCCCTCATTCGCCACAGCCATGTCTGCTCAGGCTGGTGTTTGTCCTGCCAATACAAGTTCTGAGGTGAAGAACACAATCTGTGCCTCAGCCCACATTCCTGACACATATGCATCAAGAGAGCTCTTCCACGCTAGCTACAGCTCCAAACATCTCACTGATTCAGCTGCAGTGGGATTCAGGGGACAGCCAGCTTCCCAAAGGCTGCTCCTATCCTTGCCCCCACCATGAATAAAGCTTTTCACCAAGTTTAACTAACACGATGATAAAATCACAAGTCTAACCTTGCAACGGCTCCCACCACACCTGTGGCATGAGCTGGCAGTTCCAAGCAGGAATTGTTTTGCTGCTGCTTTGTATTAAACTGCTGATTATGTGCACAGCCTAAACCTAAGCCAGATGAAAAGCGTGGCTCCCCGCTGCAGGCGTGTGGCTGCTCTCCAATACAGTGAGCTCCAAGCTGTGTAAATGGGACCCACACTGGGACAGAAACACATTAAGAGACAGTAACTACACACACAAACACTTATTTTGTATAAGAAGAGGTCTGATCTTTGCATTGGAGGGAGTGTCAGAACAGCCTCGTTGAACAGGTCCCATCAGGTAATCAATGGAATAATCCTGCCCCAATTTTGCCAAACCTACATCTACAACAGAAACGCAATTACAGTTTTGTAACAGGAGCTCAACACACTGCTCTGACGTGGTTATACAAGTAGTGTTTTACACAACACTAAAACTCATCAGCCACGTTTGCATGTTGACAACCTGGAGCAGCTGTGCACTCTAGGAAGACCTGGGCATTTATCCACATTGCCAGCTTGAGAAGAGCATTGCCACCAGCCTAGGGGGTGACATCCCAGCACAGCCCTGCACAGCAAGAAGAGCCACATCAGAGAAAGCAGACCCAAGTCTGCCCAGCCAAAGACAGCCATGGGTCAGGTGTGGTTGTTGGCAAGGGTGTAAATCCATCCCATGGTTACACGCTGTGGGTACCAAGAATCACCCAGTTCACAGCAGCTTTATTCCATGTTTTGTACCCTCCTCACCTGATCTACAAAGAGGATTTCCCAAGAGAAGTGGTGGTAGCATCAATGCAGCTGCTCCTTCAGGTGGGTTACAGCTCCCTGTCTGAGAAAACCCTAAACAGTGGTTATGGACACCTGGACACACCCAGGCACTCTGTCCTGCATGGTACCTCGAATGCCAAGAGGGGCACGACCATCCTTTCTCATGCACTTTAGAGGTGTCAAATGTGCCTGCACCCTCAAAACCCAACAGACCTGGTTACAGCATGGCTCTGGTTTGTGCTGCAGACCAGAGGTTGCCAGTTTTCTTTGCTCAACAAGCAGCAGCAAGCACCACCCACAGATGTACATACAAATAGGGGGGAGGTGTTTGACTTGCATGCCACAGTATTACAGTTTAGAAGTCTCTGTAAGAACGAGAGTCGTGACTGCTGTTTGTAACGCTGCTTGGGATGCTCCCTGTCTGGTGTGACTGCCAGAGCTGTCCCTAAACACTGCACACAGCTGTGACTCATGCTGTGTAACCCAGCAGAAGATTTGTCCCACAGTCAGGCACCTCCTACTGCAGCCAAGCTCACCTCATCACCTCCTTCTCAAACTTCCATTACACCAGCACAGGATTCAGCCTGGAGAACACTCTCTAGCTCATCGATTCAGCAGTGAATTGCTCTCAGACAGAGCCTGCTCTGCAAAATGGCTCAGGTTGCTACAAAGTGTCATGAAGCAGCAGGTGTGACATTGGTATAATTAACACTGTCTTCTGACACCAAGGTAAGTGAAAAACAGTGTTATAGCCAATCTCCATGCTCCAAGGCAAACTTCAGTAAGTCCAAGTGTCTGTGCATCAACAGTTTGGCTCTAGCAACAGTCAGAACTCCTGGGAATACAGAAATTGCCATTCAGAAGATCTGAGGGTCTCCCACCCGAGGTTGCTGCATAAGATCCAAGAGACCCCTCAGTGGACAAACTACTGTGTAAATTGGTGACTTTCTTGCTTGCTCAGTTACCAACCAAGTAACAGGGCTAGCTAGAGGTATGTACACCTCCTCCTGGGAGACCAGTTTCATTGCCAGGGGTAACTCCAACGACTCCAGGACAGACATAGCACTGAAAACCACAAACACTTGTTTATTTCTAAAATCATTTCACTATGGAAACTCAGGATACCAAATAGGGCAGTTTTGCTGAATTTTTAGGCATTATTTCCTACCCTAAGGACAGGGATGTGCATGCATGGAGAGGAAGGTAGCTGCATGCAGAGCAGTGAGCAGTTACACTTTGGGAGCTTTCTTTGGGAGCTTTCTTTTCCTACTTTGGGAGCTTTCTTTTGTCTTGCACAAAGAACAAAGAGCAGTTAAATATTATTGCAGGCCTTTCGGGAACTTCTGCACAGTTTGTGGGCAAAAGCCTGTCAGAGACTAGCTAATACTAGCTAGTGCTACTACAGCTGGTACTGAGCTGTCAAAGCAGGAATGGGAGGAGCACTGAGAGATGGCACAAGAAAGTCTAATTGCACAGCTCCAGCTGCAACTCAGCTCCTGACACACTGAACTACAACTGGAGTGTCAAAGGCTGGAGGAGCAACTCTGCAGAGCAAAGGCTCTGACAGCCTGGAAGATGCTCTGTGGGGTTATGTGATGTTTCTCCAGCGTGCTGGGAGCTGGAGTGGTGGGTAGGTGATGCCAAAGTGCAACTGTACCTGGCTCATGAAGAACAGCAGCTCTCTAACTGCAGCACAGCAATCAGCTTGGAGGCTGGCAACATCCAGAGTCCTCTGGCTCATCCTGTACTCAGCTGTGCAATATAAATGAAATATTTTCAAAATATTCTTTGCATGCAACTGGTGCAGCTGTTGCGTGGATGCCATGCAAGAAGGGAGAAGTGGTGTCTGCACAGAGCACCTCTCACAGAGGTGGCATTGTGTGAAAACACTTGAGCACCACAAGGCTGGGCTGGAGGTAGGAAATTCCTTGTGAAACCCCTCAAGTACAATGTAGGTGAAAGTAAGGGAAAAGCTCAGACTCCGTTCCTCCAGGCTTCACCTGTTGCAACACCCAGGAGAGACACAAAGACGGCACACATCAACACCTGGTTGCTTCCACCCAAAGCACTGGGAAAGCCCCCTCGGGGGGTTCGGAGCGGGACAGAGCAGGACGCAGCCCCTTGGGGAACTCGGGGCTCTCCGCGGCAGCCGCTGTCAGGGCAGCTAATTAGCAACAAGACTTTGTTCTACTCGGAAAATAATCGGGCTCAGTCTTCGACGGCAGGACGCCCCGCCCAGCCACCAGCGCTTAACAAAGCCCTAATTATGTAAGTATTATATAACCCGGCACACCTGCCCCCCGGTGCCGGCCGCGGCACCCGCGCCTGGCCGCGCTGCCCTCAGCACGGCGGACCCCGCCGCCCCTCTCCGGTCACTGGCAGCTGCCACTGCTGCCAGCACGACAGCCGGGACAAGCCTTTTGTCCGCTCATCCACGCAGGAGCACGGCTGTGGGAGCTGTGGGAGCTCCCCGGCCAGGCACTGCACACCCTGGCCAAGCGGGCAGCCACACCGAGAGCCGCGGGCAGTGGGGCCGGCAGCCCCGGCCCGGCCCGGCCCCAGCGGAAGGCGGCCCAGGGAGCACGGCAGTGACCGAGCCCCGGCGCTGCTCGGGCCCCAGAGGAAGGCGGCCCACGGAGCACGGCAGTGACCGAGCCCCGGCACTGCTCGGGCCGCAGCTCTGCTGCCGGCTGCCTGGTGTCCTGCTGAGTCACAGCCATGGTACTGCCAGGCACAAAGGCGTCTTTCGGGCTGAGCCTGTTCCCAGGGGAAGCTTCCCTCACTTGTCAAAAAGCACGTACATCTTCATTCCCGTTGCTGATTTATCTAGGAGTTAACCACCCCAGGTCTGTCGTTCATAGCTGTCATTGTAACCAGACACAGAGTCTGGCATGTTGGTATAACAAAGAGCGCTGCTTGAAGTCTGAGTAACATGTTTTTCATCTCTCTGAGTATCAGTAAAGTGATCACTCGCTGTGGGCTCAAGACACCTATGTGAAATCTGCAGATTGCTGGTGAGGGATGGCAGGCTGCCTCTGTCCCCAGTGCAGGACCAGAGGATGGAGGGAAGAGATGAGCTCTAAAGAAAAAGCCAATAGCACTGACTCTGTGGGCATGAGGAGGGAGGCAGACCATGAGCACGCACAAGTCAAACTCATCTCCAGTCTCCTTTGGCAAGAAGTAAGCCCAAATCAATGGAAAACTTTAATAGATAAATGACAAGGCAGCACTGCCCTTCTTTTTTCCTTCAGACATCTTCCAGCGTATCAGTTGCTGATGAGGTTATGCTGCAGAATAAAACTCCTTTCCTGGCCTGAAGGAATCCTTCAGAAACAAAAAGCAGCAGAATTGAAGGGCAGGAGCAAGGAACATGTTACCCAGAAACCAAAGGGCAAGGAAGCAGCCAAGAAGTGCCAAGAGGCAAACTGGAATATCCAACAGCCAACTTTGGTGACAGGCGATATATCTTCTAACCCTGGGATTATGCAAGCAGAACCAGGCCCCAAATACCCAAGAGATCTTGTTCTGGCTGGGCCTCAGTGCTGCAGACGCTGAGACCCGGGTTACATAAACACCAAAGAGCACTTATATAACTGTTGTATAGCACAGGCTCACACCCCATGGTCGCCAGAGTGTGGTAGGTACCTGCTCTGGGACCCAGCCCCTCCAGGACCTCCTCCCATCCCTGCAGAAGCCCCTGAATGCAGCCCAGGTGAGGTGCCCATCAGGTTGTCCTCCCTTTCCCAGGCACCACAGGCTCATGGTTACTCTGGGGCACTGGGCAATCCTGTATCCACTTCCAGCTCCGATATGCTCGGAAGAGGGTTGTGAAATTTCAAATCAAACATTTTCATAGCACTTTGAGACAGCAACACTTGGAGAGATACAGCACACTGCTACCTGCCATCCCTCTTCTAGATATGTAATGAAAGCTACTTTTCCCGATGAAAGTCCTCAAACATAAACTGTTCCCTCCTGCTGTGCCCCCTCTCCTGCACAGACTCTGTGGACATTAGTGAAGAGAAGGAAACAAAGACAGGGAAGGCACCCACTAAGGTAGCAAGGGAAGCAGGGATCGGTCACATTTGTCCTTTAGCCAGGGGTGTGTGAGAGCAATGAGTTACATAAAGCTACTGCTCTGGAGTCAGGAAGTGTTTCAGGCTGTGTGCTGGGAAGTTTTCAACAAGCTGTGCGCAGGAGGGAACTGAAACCTCCCCTTTCTGGTTATCCCAGTTAACTAGTAACCCAGAATAGAGTTTTGTCAGCCAGATTATGAAAATTACCATGGGGATCTAAACCACAAGTAAATGGATTTAACCTTATTTCTTTTCACAACAGTTTGAAGCTTTTTTTAAAAAAAGAGACATATGATCTAGTTTATTGAGGAGGCTAAGCATTGATTTAGGTAACAAAGATAAATTTCCCCTTTTCCAGCTTCAGAAAATAGATGCATACGGGGGCTTGACACATTCCGAGCACAGTGAATCCAGCTGGCTGCTACCATAACTCTTCTAGGGATAAATTTCAGGGACTAAGAAAAGAGGACGAGTAGGGGAGCAAGCATTCTGCATTATGCAATGATTACATAAGCATTAATTTACACTAGGTAGCTGCGAGTTGTAGCTTTATACCAGCATACCCTCAGAGCAATGAGAAATAATAAAGAAGGGATTATTGCTGCCACACACTTCCAAGGCCACCAAAATGGCAAACAAACAACAAGCACCAGCTGAACTTTAATCTCTGCCTCAAGCTCTCACCGTGGCTTTGCTCAGGACCTGCTAACAAGGGCAGGGAGAAGACAGGTGACACTCACTCCTAATTTAAAAGAGCAGCATGGGAAATAATCCCAGCACAAGGCATCCTCCAGCATCTGAGTCCTCCTTTGTTGTTGCTCCTGATGGCAGGGGTATAAGAGAGGAGTGATTTCAAAATTATAGAAGTGTCATTTGCATTCTAGTCAGTGTCAAAGGAGTTCATGGGCATGAAGAGCTCCTCACAGTAACCTGTGAAACACCCTACAGTCCATCTTGCAGAGGAGGAAACTAAATCAAGGCAATCAGGTAGGCAACCTGTGAAACACCCTACAGTCCATCTTGCAGAGGAGGAAACTAAATCAAGGCAATCAGGTAGGCATCAGTGCTGAGTAACTCAAGTTTTTGGTTCCCTGTCCTATGTTCTAATCAACTATTCTCTGTCTTCTCCTTAAATATAATTTCCTACTTGAAAAGAACAAAACATAGTTGAGGATTTTTTTTAGTACTGTAACAAAGCACATAACTTCAGCTACATTCCCTTTTTCTGCCTCAGTCTCTAAAATAATTTCAGAGGAATTTTTAAGGACTCTGTTTAATGAGGGAGGCATTACTTGGGAGAAAAATTCAAATTGTTGAGTTGGAGCCCGTGTGCCACCGCATTCCACTGGCACTTCTCTCATCAACTGCAGCCAGAAAAGTGACCAAGAGCACTGGAGAAAGTTAATAAGACCAGGATGAAACACCATCACTGAAAGAACAATCTGTTTCTAGTTTTCTTTTCCAAAATATTGGTGCTGCTAAAGGAGTTTGACAAAAGGCTGCAAAGTTTTTATGGCAATCAGACTCACACAAATTGAAGTCACAATGTCACAAGGATCCCCCCACCCAAAATACCCAACACCCTAAGAGCTAAGCACATTACAGCCTGGAAAAGAAACAGGTTCCTTTGTAAGGTTGCTAAAATGACAATTACCTCTACGGTCAAAAAAGAAATATATCTGTATATCAGGAGGAAACAGGGATCTTTACATAAAAGACATTTTTCTTGCAGGACAACAGGGGGATAGGTAGCATGCTGCAACAAACTTTGATTTACTAGCTGGTGGGTGCTACCATAAAATAATTAAACTCTGCTCTAACTTTCCAGAAACATTTTTAAAATAACAAGAAGGTATCACAGCACTGCATATATAGGTGCTACTTTGGAGACCCCAAAGATGTGTTCAGGCACCTGGAGCGAGGAAAAGCCATATAAACCAGAAAGGAAAAGAAACATTGCTCAGTGGTTGAAGCATAAAACCAGGGAAGAACATGATGTGTAAGTTCTGCACACGCTCACTCAGTGATTTTGTGCAGTTCATCGTCTCTCCTGGGACAGAAAGGTTGTGCAGAAGTGTGATAGAAACTCTCCTGGATCCACCAGCCAGAACAGAACCTCATTAGATCAGTTAAAAAAAAAAGTTTCCTCAAAGAGAGAGGATTTTCTACTGCCAGAGACTTTGCTAGAGACTGTGACAAACCTTGTCCCAGACTTTACAACTTGACGAGTACACAGAGGAGTTAATTTGCACTTTTGCTCTCTTACTTTTGTATAAATACCTTTCCACCCAAATTTTTGAAAGGCCTCTAACCTTGTATTCTCCCTCCATCTATGACCTACAGTCTAATTTCCAAAAACACCTTTCCTTCCCTGTCTTCTCTTTTTGTACCTATTATCTAGACTAAGTTACATAAGCCACTTGTATCATCACCCAGATTCCTCATTTATCCAAACTCATTTTCTATTGTAATTCCTTTTTTTCTCAGTTCACACTCTCCTAGAATTAGCTTCTTTGTCCTGCCACCACAACCAGAGAAACAAGATGGACTTTTTTTTTTGTTTTCTAGAACCCCCCTTCCCACTAATGGGTACTAATATTGCATGGCTTATTTCTGTAAAAACTCCTCATGACAACCACACTGCACTTCTGTAATAAACCAGGAATCCACAGCTGGAACTCCTGGGGATCATTTTTGATCAGTCTGTTAGGTTCATAGCATGACTTTGGAGGTATCTGCCACATGAACAAGGTGCAAGAAGCTTGGCATTGCAAAGTACCTCACCTCAAAGTAAGAGATTAAATTACAAATTTAGAAAGTTCTTCAAGTCTGAACCAAGTGTTTTGTTTTTTTTTTTCCCCAACACACAACATCCTCCCACCAGCAAACAAATTAAGTGGCAGCTATCCCCAAGCTGTAAACTTCTGTTAGGATTTCACCAGCATCTTCCATTTGATAGGGGGGAAAACAGCCAAGTAGCTTTTAGTCTGTTAGGCACTAATTAGGGGATCTGGAGCAAGCACCAACAGCTCTGCCTGGTGCCCAGATTGTTGCCCGGTCAGCAAGTCACCAAATATTTCACTGACAAAAGAAGCTCTTGAAACTCTTATCAAGTAGGATGTTGCAGGGAAAGTATACACACACAGTCGAAGGGGGTGGGGGAGAGGACAGTGGATAGAAAATGATACTGCTATTAACAACTGCCTCCTCTCTTGGAAAAAATAACTTTCACAGCATTACAACACAACAGCAGCAGAAACAATAACAGCCAGACCCAGAATGTCACATCACCAAAGACTTCAGAATTATAGGCACAAAGGAAGACTGAGCTTCCTTCTCGTGTCCCCTCCATCAGGCCAACAGGCACTGCAAGGCTCTGAAATCTCAACCTCTTCCACCCCTGCCTGATAGGGAGCACATTAAAACCTGGGACCTACAGAAGAGCCTTGGTTCCTGATGCCTTTTAGTAGCCACTGAGTGGGGTGCTCCAGCCCAGGGGGTGGGAAAATGAACGGCCTGTAACAGGAAAGCAAGAGGGAAAAGAAAACAAGGGAGAAAAAGAAAGAAAAATCAACCCACAAAATCCCCCATCTGTGTCCTACCTGGAAACTGCTGAGACTCATCCAAGAGTAGCATGCTGCTCAGTGCAACGAGGCAAGCCCTTTGCTTGCACACTTGTTCACCGTGGCCGTACACTCTCAGCTCTTCTGCTATTCTTGTCCCAGGGTCTTCAGGACAAAAGTTTCCAGTCACTCCCGAGAACTCCTTATCTCTGCCCACAGCCCAGCAAGCACTAAATCCACTCTCACTGGCTGTTCACTTCGCAGGCGGGAAAACACTCCTGATAAAACAGTCCAGGGTACAGGCAAGGAAACCTGCACTTCACAAGTTTCTGAAAATAACTTTGGTAAATAGCTCCTAGTGCTTGAATTCACCCAGCTGGTGTGACAAGAAGCAGTACGTATATATCCTCCCTGCACCCAGCCGAGACGGACCAGGGTCACCGTTATATAACTAGTTAAATATGCCTCGTGTTCAGCCTAAATAAAAATTGTCACTATCTCCTCCCCTGTTTGGAGAGTCAAACAACACAGCCCTGCCCGAGGTAGCTGCTGCTCCACACTGGGGACCGACGCCTGGAGCTGCGCTGCCGGGACGGTTTGGCTTCCGTACGCGCTCCCGATCAGTGGGAGCAACCTCAGTTATGCCTGGGAGAAGAGTTTCAGAAGAGAGAAGAGGAGCAGGGAGGCTGAGTGGGTGTGTACGGGGGAGGTCTCTCTCCTCTGGAGCAGCAGAGCTGCACGCCGTACGGATCAGATCCCATTCACTCACCCTGTGATCCAGTTCAACTAGTGGCAGAGACCAAGACGGAGAATAAAATAAAAATCCTTACATAACCGCTCAGGCTCCGCTGGGGCCCCGCGCAAGGGGAATCCCAACAGACAACAGGACTTTCAGAGCAGGGGACACGTAGGACCGTAACTCTGCTTCCCAGTTTCAGAGCACATAAGGAAAAGTGAGTGGGAAGGAGATGCAAAAAGGGCTCCAGCCTTTCTGGCTTTGAAAACAACTGTGATTTTATGAGCTATTTGCATGCTGCCTGCTAATTTGCAAGAAACCTGGACAACTGAGACTGAAACTTGAGCAATTTGATGGAGCTAGTAACCTGTTTGCACAGTAACAGGTAAAAGAGCATCCTGTTCACTTGGTTAAATCAGCAGCTTGTAGACCACTGCAAGCTTCTCAGTTTTCAGGAAGTAACTTGTCAGAATTTGTGGAGTGGGAGACTATGTGAGCCTTTGTCCCAGTCATTCACCTGCACCAGGACAGGCACAAGAGAGAATAAATAAGTACAGAATAAGTCCTTTAAAGCTGTGGTTGAACCTCTTAAGGCTATCCATCCTGCCTAACCTTCCTCAGTGTTACAGAGACTTTACCCGTGCCCAATTCCCTTCACAGGCACATCTAATGCCAGTAATAAACAGCAAATCTGGGCTGAGAGACACGTAATGAAATTAGCTCGCTGGTAGTGAGCATTTGTCCATGTAACAAAGTCAGCTGTTTATTGAAACAACTGGTGAGGGCGTGCTGGGAAAGCCAGGACGTGCACAAGAAACCCAAAGCAAGGCGGTGTCCCAACAGCCCTCACACAGACCTGCAGGAGTCCAGGACAATGAGCTGCACTCACAACAGCAAAAGCTGATCCAAAGGTCTGCAAGCACAGCCAGGGCAGAGCCCAGTTCCCCTTTCTTTGTGGGACTCCAGCCATTTTTATTTGACCTTTTATTTGAGAGGGTAGCAGGGCCCCCTGCGAATGCTTGCTACCATCAGAACACCCTCAGTGCTTCAGGGTACATCACAACTTTGAAACAAACCAAAGACGCTTTTTCATAATTAGAGCCATATAAATTTTACAAAAAAACCAACCAAACAAACAAAAAACAACAAACAAACAAACAAAACCACCCCAACCTGTATTACAATTAAGACACTCAGTAACAAGGCAGTCTTTCACCTATGTTACAGATTCAAACAGCCTGGCTGGCACACAAGGGGGAAAAAGAAGAACAAATATTAAAGAAGTGCATAGCCAAGGACCTTGTAACAGGCTTTATAAGGACTTTGTAGGTTTGGAATAAATAAGCAAACATGACCTCAGCATCTGACCTAATAGATTTACAAAACTGGAAAGCAAGATTTAAAAATAAGTACTGGGTAAATACAACTGGGTATTTGCAAAGCATGCAGTGCTGCTTTGGCTGTGAGAGAGTTAATTTTTTTCATAGCAGCTAGTATGGGGCTATGCTTCAGATTTGTGTTGGAAATAGTTTTATAATAGAAATGTTTTTGTTATTGGTGAGCAGGGCTAACAAAGTCAAAGCCTTTTCTGCTTCTGACACTGCCCCACCAGTGAAAAATCTGGGGACGGCACAAGGAGTTAGGAGGGGACACAGCTGGGACAGCTGACCCCAACTGGCCCCAGGGATATCCTGGACCATATGGTGTCAAGCTCAGCATATAGAGCTGGGGAAAGGAGGGGGAGGAGAGGGGGGATGTCCGGAGTGATGGTGTTTGTTTTCCCAAGTTACTGTCACTGTTACAGTGATGGAGCCCTGCTTTCTTGGGGATGGCTGAACTGATGGCCTGCCCATGGGAGAGAGTTGATGAATTCCTTGTTCTGCTTTGCTGTTAACCTATCTTTATCTTAACCCATGAGCTTCATCACTTTTACCCTTCCAATTCTCTCCTCCATCCCACTAGGAGATAGTGAGTGGCTGTGTGGGGCTGAGCTGCCAGCTGGGCTTAAACCACAGCACATCCATATCACAACAGTCAAGCATGAGAAAAATGGAAGTTCAATACACTGGGGAAAACAAGAAACCTATTCCTGTCCTTCTGCGCACAGAAATAAGAAGGGAATTTCCTTCTTCACCTTAGTGTGCAAAATGAAAAAGAAATTTTTCTAGGTCTTCTACTCAAAACAGCCTACTGGTGAGGCCACCACTGCTAGCCAGGATAAATACATATTCGCACAACCAAGAATTAAATCTGCCTGAAACAGTCAGTTTATAAAATGATCTCCTCATGGAAGGTAATCTTGTTACAGATAAGTCCATTTACTGGATAGCTTTTCCGTGAGGCCAGTCTTAGCAGTAAGGAACAATGTTCTCCTTCCCCTACAGGGTCTGAAATCTCAGCCAGCTGTCACACCTCACCTTCCTCATCTCAAACCACAAGCTCTTTGCAATTGTACCAACTGTGCTATATGTTACAACAGGCTTCTCAAAAAGCTTTTGTGACCTGAGAGATTCCCTTGCTAACAATTTAGCAGATTACCTGTATATATATATATATATAAAAACACACTATGAAGTTTGTATTTTCATAGGATATTAAGATAAAGGTCCTTCAGAACATGTTTTTTTTATTTGGCTGATAGGTGTTTCCAGCAGCAATGTCAGCATCCCTGAACACTGCAAATTTACAAGCATTAAAACTCATTCCTAAACCTATCTATACAGACAAGTAACTTGACTGTAAAGTGTTTCAGGACACTAGTTCCTCCATATAGCAAAGAACATTATCAAACTGAAGTCAGTTAAACAAAATAAATTTCAACAAAATATCCTAAAACACGCATTCCCTTCAATGGAAGGAGTAGCTTCTCCCTCAGTTCCATGCCCATTGTCCACCTTGAACCTCTCAACCCCTGCTCCACAGGCTGAGCAGCTCCACGACTGCTCAAGACTGACCTGATCCAAGGACAGCATCAGAAAAAAAGCACTGGATCTATGATGTGCCACCCTGCTCCAGGCCAGCTCCCTTCTCTCCAGGCTGTTCATCCTCATCCCCACCCCATAAAGCAGAAAATACCTTCCTTGCCCACCCTCCACTTCAGAGTCCCTTCCCCACCCCATGGCTTTCTCCCAGCCATGCTCCACATCCACCAGCTCCTTCTGCATACCCCACTGACCTCCACTGTGCAGGGAAGCTGCCTACTAACCCAAATTGCTTGTAAGTAACTGAACTAGGCTTGACAGCCACATTTCACCCTTGATTAGCACCTGCTAGTAGCACATACACATATCATTAAGGCCACTTTCCCTGTCCTAGTTTCCATGCTGTTTTAGCAACACAGAAAACATGCTAGAATACCAGGTTTGAGTTGGACTCGGTATAAGGTGTTGTTTATCCACCCAGAACAGTTCAGACAGAATCACACTTGGACTCTGCAACACTCTGTGTTGGCAACTGAGTATTGCTGGGCTTTGAGAAACATTTGCTTTTTAAATGAACATTACAAAGCAAATAAAAATTCTTTTTAATAAGATCTAATCTTAATACACTAACCATGGAAAACCAGAGGAGTTTTTCCATTGACTTTGGTGAGTTTTAGACATAACCATAAGGCATAAAATGGGATAAATCTGTTTCTTCTCATTTTATTTTATTCATATATATCTTGGTGTATTTTCTTTCCCAAAGTCGTCAAAATCATAAGTGGAGGGAGACTGGGAAGTTGTACATAATGTTACAAAAATATAATTGCACAAAATACAGGAAGTGACACAATACAGTGCCTCCTGCAAATGCTTTTCACACTGGCACTGTGGCCAAACACGCTGCTTGAGATTCCAAGGCTTTCAAAGGTTGTTTAAATGTACCAAAGAAAACAAGCTGTTACTAGACAAGATGTAATGATTTAAAGTCAAAGAATTTATACCATAGATATTTATCATCATTTTAATCAAAATTAAATCCATTCAGTTACAATCCCAGTTACATTCAAGAAACTGATTCCTCATTTCTGTAACTTGCTAAATTTCTCTGCTGCTGTAGATGACACAATGTATTTGTGCACCACTGAAGATCTTTTTGGTACAACTTTAATTTCATCCCATTCATGTTCAGCTATGTGCAAATTGGACATAAATCGCAAGCTGAGTACACAAAAGTACCACTTTTAAATTGTTTCTAACAGTTCAAGTATTTAAATACTTTAGACAGATAAAGATTACCTGCAGATGTTCTAATTGCAAAATTTGTTTTGACAGAGATTTAAACTAGAAGTTTCTGTTCACCTAGCCCAAAAAGATTTTATCTTGTAGCTTTCTCCTGTCTCATTCCTATTTGCATATTTGCAAGTGAAAATAAAATCCTCTGACTCCTACTTAGAATTTTTTTGAGGCTGAGTCAGTGAACTGCATATTGAAGAAAATGAGAACAAGACATTTTAAACATCTGCAGTACAAAATACTGTTAATAAAAAATATTTCCATCCAAACAATGAACCAGACACTTCTAAAAGTTCAGTGCTGCAGTTTCTTTAAAGCCTAAGCAAAAGGTTAAAAAGATAAATAAAGGAAATAACTGTGATGTGATATTGTGCTTTAAAATCTGAAGAATACCTGTAATTTAATTAAAACAGTTCCTCACCTCCTTCCATACTTCTATTATTTAATATATCACTTGTATAACATATAGCTACATGCACATTTTATTTAACCAATCATTAAAACCAGCACAATACCACATAAATTAGGGGGAAATGAAATTAAGGACCTTGCGTGGTTTTAAACTCAGATGAAAATCAAAGAAGTGTTTCACCTAGTAGACTTGAACACAAAAGGGGTGCTGCCTAAGATGTAAGCCAGAGGATTTTCACTTTGGCTTCCTCACGCTCATCAGGTGAATTTGGCAAAGTGACTTTGCCACTCCTTACCTGTTCAAGAGGGAAAATACCACATTACAAATTTGCTAATTAGTTCCCATATGATTGCATCACCATTACAGAAATTGCAGATGAGGGAATACAGTATCTATTAACAACGGCAAGGTGGGGTACAAAGCTGACAATGCCAACGTACATGGGGGAAAAAGGCACCAAACAGGACCGAGGAGCAAGTGGGGCTGTCCTTTGTTAGAGACCCTCTAGCTTTATGAAAAGAAAAAAGCAAGTTTTTGGCCAATAAAGCACAACCTCTATATCCTGCAAAGCTTATCAGAAAAGCAGGAAGACAACTTTCTTTGTTCAGTTAATAACTGCTCATTTGCTGGCCCTGCTCCCCACACCTTCATGCTACTCTCACATTTGTGACAGCTTTAAGAGAAGAGATAAAAGAGAGGCAAAAAAACCCCCCAAAAACATTTGAGCAATTCCATATACATATATATAGAAAATGCAGAGCCATGGATGTGGGCTGCTCCTGAACTGCATAGAAAGATTTCTATTTTGTATTTCATCATCCGCAATAGATCAAAGGGAAGGAGGGAGAAAAGAGGAGAAATAAAGCGGAGCTGGTTGGATCTGCCTGTCCCTGCACTCAATTGGCGGCTCTGAGGGAAGCAGAGCTCTGGCGTCATCACCTCCTTTTAAAGAAGTAAAGCAAGTCATTACTCCAGGTTATATAACACTCAGACTATGCCAGACTTTGTGCCACCCTCTCAAAAAGGAAGCCGCTGTCAGAGAGCCTGAGAGGCGGGCAGAGGAGTCACCGACGTTTTCTTTCGGAGCTTCCCCCTGGCTCGGGATAAGCCGAGGACACCGGGAAAGAGTGGCCGCGTTCGGACAGAGCAGGCAGCTGGCGAAAGGCTCAGCGACTGACCTGCGACATCGGCAGTCCGTAATCTCCTGCGCGGGGGGCTGGGGGACAGCACTCCTCAGGATCTCATCCTTCCTTCCCACAGCAGCCCTCAGGCCACACCTCATCCTGCTGAGAATAACCTAGTTCACGGGGTTAGTTAGAATGCTGGAATCAGTCAATAAAGCCCTCGAAGCTCGGGCACCACTCTCCTCCCCACTCCGCCCTGATTTACTGGCACGCAGGCTGTAGGCAAGGGACCTCTCCTGTCCTCCCACCACCGAAACTGCCCCAGCACAACAGAACCCCCAGCCAGGCAACCTGCGGCTTCAGTACCGGCAGAAGGGGAGATAACAAAGCAGCCAGCGCTGGCTGTTCCCAGCAAAGCACCCAAGAGGATTTTTCTTTAGCATCACCATTTAGTGAGTCCAGTAAATCCAGTTCAAGGAAGTTGGGTGCCGCAGGGTCCGCACAGCGCGCTGGGGACGGGGACTCTCGCTGGCTGGGCAGGGCCAAGCCCCTCAGACTGCACGCACAAACATCATTTTGCTCTGACACACACACTGTGCTCCTAGGAAACCACCAGGATAAAAACAACGGGTAAAATCTGCAGCCTTCTGTAATGAAGGAAAGTTCCCAGAGAAATCAGCGGGGCTCTTGCCTAAGTGAGAGGCAAACCTCCTTTGCAATTTCAATGTAAACCTTCAGTGTTACCCAGTAACCAGATCTGCTAAAACTGCCAATGCCACCATCCCATCCCTTTCTACCTTCGATACTACCTGCATCTTTTGTATTTTATTCAGCTGGACTGTGGAAACATAGAAGCCAGCCAGCTCCTAATTTTTTGGGTCTTAGGAACCAACACAAGTCTGGAACATAAGGTTTGTGGACACACAGAGCGTATGGTGAACAGACACAAAGCTCTTACCACTTTCAGGAACTGAGAGAACAAAACCCCCTCAACTTCTTATAGTACATCACCTGAGAAATGCATCCACTATCTGCAATTGGACTCACATTTACTGAGTTACCCACAACCATCTGAGGCTGACATTCTGCACCTACATGATAAAGTACATTTAAACACTCTGATCCATAAGGATCATTTTCTAATGTAATGCAGCTTCCCACGACAATCTGATTAAGCTTAAACACATGTCAATAGGCAGGATATTAGTTGACAAGTAAATTCTTTTGCAGGTAGTGATTGCTTTTGTACCTCTTATAATACCACACAAGCCATCCTCTTTGCAGGCAATTACTGGTTTGGAAGACAGTCTACATAGAGTTACTACAAGCATGAAAACATTCCCAGCTTGTAAAGGACATCAAAGTGCACAGTGGTACAGGAAAGTTCAGATCTGGCTCTTTATTAAGACCAGAGCCATTGCATGGGCAACAAACCTAAACTTGAGCAAAGGTTTGCTTCCCCCAGAATACGCCCTTCCAGCTTCCTTGGAAATAGTTCTGGTGGGCCCTAGAGGGAGCTGCATCCAGCCACAAGTAACCAAAATAAAAGAATCTACATAGGGAAGTCCATCAAAAAGGACAATGAGATGATGTCAATCATCACTCTTCCCCTTCCCCAAGAAATCCACCTTGTGCACTGCAAACATCCACTTGTAGATTAAACTGCAAGATAATGATTTATGGGGACTCACCACTCTGGCATAGATACATACAGAGCACAGAGGAGTTTACAGTTAAAGACTCCCTCACGATTGTCTTCAGTGCTTTTCCAGATTCAGCAAAGTCCTGACTTCTGTTTCTTTCCATACCTTTTGCTCCAACTCATCCACTTTGAAACAATAAAAAGAGCCTCCTCTCCACTCCAAGCTTACTCTGATGGGCTTGTGCCTTTCCTTAGCCCCAGCACCTGCTTCCAGCTAAACAAGGACAGGAGATCAAAGCACATGTCACCATTCTGAGGCAGGAAGCACACAGCAACCAAGGCCAGTGTGCCACACACTGCAGCAGATGGGAGCAGGGTTCCTCAAAGAGCAGTTCTGTTCTCTGAGGCTGCCTCGACCTTGGGATGCCCATCTGCCCTTGGTGCCACCTGGAGACACAGCTGTGAAAGGCTGCTCTAAAAGGAGTGGAGAGATTAAAGCAGTACCTCATTGCTCCTCCTCTTCTTAAGGAATAAGTTTAATTTTTTAGCAGATATGAAGGGCAACTTAAAACCAGTGTTTCCTAAAAGAAAATGCTGTGCCGTCTGGTCAAAAGTAGAAGGCGAAAGGTTTCAAGTTGTTGGAACAAATCTCCATTTACCAACACAAGCAGGATCATTCATTTCAGGTAAAAAATGCAGGGAAATTATTTTCTAACAGCAGTTTCTTTTTTCTTCTCCTTTTTATCTCCAGCAAGATGGGCCTTTCTAAATCTGGATATAAAATGATCTAGAATATGGTACCATTTAGCAAGATAGGAGACTGTCTCCATACTCTGCCTCTCTCTCAGTTTCATACAGGTAAGTATAACATGACCTAATTTGTAAGAATAACTACAGTCAAAAAGCAAAAATTCACGTATTTAAGGAGGAGGAGCCTGCAAAATGAAGAGATTTATACCAAAGACTTTAGTCTCTTCCCCTGTAAGGACAGAAAGTTGCTCTGTTCCCAACCACACACATCCAGCTGGGGACTCCCACACACCCCAGTTTTGTTTTGTTCCAGCACTTTGTTCAGGAGAGGAAAAGACAGAACTCTTTGTGGTGGGAAGCACATGAATAACACCATCTCCAAAATGAGCAGCAGATCTCTGTACCTCAAGGATGCATTCATGTATCATTCAAAGAAATATTAACCCACACTTCCACATGACTTAAAACAGATTTCCAAAATAATTTCAAGCTTTAATAACCCCAGGTGTTAATGAACTTCTTAGTAAGTATGGTGTTAACTACTCATTTTTCCCATCAAATTAGACAAAGAAACTACCCAGGCAGCTACAAATTGATTTCCCTTTCTAAGTAATTGCACCCCACAATGATGGCCCACAGAGAGCACCATATTAAACAAAATTCATACTTGCTATAATTTCATGCCAACATTCTTTCCCTCAAAAACCAAGTGAAAATTGTAGGAAAAGCTGATCAAGCAGGACCCACGTAAATGAACAGGCTTTCCTCTAGTGAAGGTTCAAGGGAGGCAAAGATCTTTTCAAGCTTGGATCAGCAGTGACTGCCATCTGAAGTCAAGAATTCCTGCCTTGATACCAAGGGGGGAAACTCAAAACTGTGAGTACCAAGTGGCAGCTCAAGTTCAAGCAGAAAGCAGCTACTGAAATACATTGTGGATCGTGCTGCAGAAAGGAAAGGTAGTTCTGTTTGAGTTATCCAATGACATAAGCAGGATGAGCAGTTTTAAGAGGCTAGGGTGAGGAAAAGGGTCCCTCTTCCCCCTCACTCACCTCATGTGCCAACCTCTCAGATGTTCTGAGGTTTCCTGACGCCCTCACCCTGCCAAGGGGCTGCAGTGTGAAACATCACTACACCCATGTGTCCTCCTCCCCTGGACTTGCTGTTCTGTACCACCAACCAACTGTGCTTCTCATTCATTACTCTCTCAGAGTCTGTATGTCCACAAAACCCCACACAAACCAGTCTTGGTTGGCTCCAGCACTTTGTCAGGGAGTAAGAGGAACAGTATGAGTCTGAGCTGGGAGGAGGGAGCTCCTCCAGTTCTCCACTAGCCAAACAGAGATGCCACAGAGCTCACACATTCCCAGCCCTGAGAAAGAAAGAGGGGACAGGAAAGGAGAAAAACACAGCACAACACAGGGCAAGAGACAAGGCCAATTCCATGGAGTTTGTCTTATCACAACAGTATAATCTAGTATGTTATTATTTGGTGTTGCCTGGTATCTTTGTACAGTAACAGTAAAAATTGCAGCACTACTGTAGTACTGGGAAATTGTTCAGTAGTATACCCTAAAAGCACTGATTCCAACCCCAGTCTGCTGTACCATGCACCCTGTAATGCAAACACAACTAGGAGCCTTTGAGGACAGGGTCTGAATGCTGAGTGCTCATTAAGACATCTTTGAGATGTCTTATGTTTACCCTGAACTGCACTTTAAGAAAATGTTTATCCCATATACTCAGAGGTAAGAAAACAAGCAACTTGCCACCGCTATTAATAGCAGAATTACAGCAATATGTATGAATAAGAAATAATGAATTCCAGAGACATCAGTTAGAATAATCCAGAGACATTCCCAAAGTGGAAAAACAGAACAGTTCAGGGGGATTCATTCAAACACTCAACAGCTTTCCTTGGGAAAGCTCTGAGGTATAAACAGTCCATGCATTTGAAATGATCTGTAAAATCCATACTGGAGATTTGTTTCCTCTTTGCTCAAATTAGCTTTTATTCCTATGGAGTCCTACACAGCCCTGAGCAACAACCAGGATCAGAGAAAAAAGTGCAGGACTTGAAACAGCCCTTTATCTCTACAGTCATCAGTACATCACATTTCTAGTGAAAACGATTTAGGGAGTTAACGAAAAATGTTCCTAGCAGTCACGCATTGCTATCACAAAATCAAACATGATAAAACAGGTGCTGCAACCCACAAGGGATGAGAAAACAGATGAAGTGGGCAGGGATGACAAGGCTGGAAAAGCAGTGGCAGCCTCTGGCTAGGACTGAAGTGTGCTGCTGGGATGGGTGTGCAGTCTGGCAGTTGGGGAAGGGGCTGTAAGTGTCAGAACAGGTAAGTTCTGGAAGGAGCATTCTAGGAAAAAAAAAAAAAAAAGACTAAAGCTGTTTAGAGCTCCTACACATGATGTTCAGGTTCATTATCGGGCCACCACTGTAGAAATGGATAAAGGATATAAGCCATGTGGTTATTAGCCTTCACTTACTCAGAAATATTCAGAAAACTAGCTTTCCATGCTCTTTTGTTTCCTTGAGGGCAGGGCCAAAGGCTGAAGAGCTGCATTCTCCAATACTGAAAGCCTGTACCATACAAGTACAAACTAAACTCCAGATCACCCATAAGACAGCCTATACTAAATGCAAATAAAACACAGCAGAAATGAGAAAAATGTACCAAAACTGAAGATAGCACTCAAGTACCAGAATGTAAAAAAGAACTCCTAGAAGACTATGAAACTGAAACTACACACGAAGATTAACTCCACACACAACTTGTACCGGGTAAAAATTACAAAACAGAAGTCACTGCTAAGCCTGAGATGATACTATCAACCACCACCAACTGTGGATAACATTACATTAACACTGGAAAGTTCTTAAGTTACTTGAGCCACCATCAATACATGGAAATCCTAAACAAGGCCACTAGTTTCCAAGCAAATGGTAAAAATGTTATTTTTGTAATTGATATAATCACTATTATTTAAAACAAGTAATCAGTTTCAGTTTGGAGAAAATGTTTATGCAGACCTGTCACCCTTCCAAGGAAATAGCTGTGAAAGATTAATAATCATCTAAAGCTTGTAGTGCTAGAAATATGCATGAGCCCATCCACAAGGGACAGATCCCCCCAGGACCCCCAGTGGGATCAGAACAACCACAATACCAGGAGGGGAGGAGAACAGCACAGCTGGGAATAGGGAGAGCAAAATTTTAACGGAAATTATTAAAATTAAGCTTTTTAAAAGCTTCATAATATAAACATTAGAGCACTGCATCCCTTCTTATGAATAAAACTGCCTGTTCCAAATATGATATTTATGAATGAGGATAGTCTACAAAGTAACAGGACTACAAACATCAGATGGGCAAAATAAACTGAACCTATTAATTCTGAAGTTGGTTATATTTCTTAGGCTAAAGAGCAGGAGACTGGTTTGTATTAGATCTAAGGTGATACAGATGCCAAATGACATTTTGGAGGCAGTGTGTAGCTGTAAGGAGATATCAGGAAAAGCAGACTGGACACCTCCACAGAAGATAATTATACATCTAAGCACCCAGAAAACATTCTGATATTGTGGCAGACAGAATTAAAGCTGAACAATATGAAACCTTAGAGGCAATCTAGCTTTGCTCAGCTCAACAAATGGAGTTTTCCCTTGTACCTAATGAACAACCACAAAATCTTTTATGTTAGTTTTATGTAAATTCTTCTTACTGTTCCTTATTATTTTCTACATTTGTTAAAATTTGTTTTTAGTCACTATAAAAATATAAAACAAACATGTTTCTAGTGCTTTAACATGAAAATAAATAGCTGTCATTAGCACTTCCCAATGTTCTGTATACCTACATTGGTCTTGTTAGCTTTGGAAGGAATAATTCTGACAAACAACTCTGAGTATTCACTCACAATAATATAGATGTTGATGATAAAGTACCTAAATCTATGATAAAACAACCATTGGGAATGACCCACTTGGACATGACATACAGACATTCCCTTCTGTTAATAAAAGTTTGACAACCACATCACACTTCCTCCTGCTCCACTGGCTGCAGGGTCCTGTGAACAAAGTGACATCATCATCATCATCAGTCTCTGAGACAGAGTCATCTGTGATCTCGTAACTCTGATCTGTGTTGATATTGGGAATTCCCTTGTTTCCCACCTGAACTAACACTTCCATTTCTGCTGCTTTCTCGTTAGAAAAAGCCATCATGTGAATAAAAAAGAAGAGGAATACTTCTTTTGTGTGTGTAAACATTTTTATAAAAGCGTTTAAAATCAAAACAGCATCTTCAAGTAGCACATGGCTGAAAGAATATAGCAAAACAAACAACACTTGAGGACAACAATTTATTTTGAAGCCAAAAATTCTTTAGTAACTAGAAGAAGAGGGAAGTATCTGTTTTTAACACATTCTATGCTAAGTAAAGGAAGACTACTCTTTGTTGGTTTAGGTAGGTGTATTCAAATACCTGCATACCCTTTGAAGTTATTAAAAACTGCAATTTTAAAGGAAGCAGATAGAGCATCCCCTTAGGCTCTGGCTAGAGTTTTGTGATACAGAGTTTGATGACAAATTCAGCCTGGGGAATTCCCACCTGAGTTCTGCATTCCTGTCTGTGAGCCCTAGAACATCAGCCCTTCTGGACCAACAAACATTTCTAGGATCATCCATGACCCAGAACAGTTATCCAGTAACACTCAAATGTAACCTGCACAGCACAGGCCCACAAACACCTGTATCAGCCCTGACCTGAATTGTTCCTCTCCTGAAGAGGAGAGGAGGGCAGGTGGGACTAAGTGAGGACAGAAGGTGACAACTTACTTAGCACTTCCATCTTGTAAGACAAACAAAGGAGAACCCAACCTGTATGCTGCCAGAAAAGAACATTTTCCAGCTGTTAAAGATGATTAGTGTGAATGAGCAATAATTGTCCATAGCCTCCATCGAATTGTTTATGACAAATATATTTCTTTTCACCACATCCTTTAAATAATACAAGTAATTGTAAATCAATTTATTTACTTTATATAATTGCTTCCCCAAAATTTGAAACTATTTAAAAAATTCTAGCCTCCTTATGATTTATACTTGTGGCTTGTTTTCATGATGGACTTTTTTTTGGCCAGGAGATCAGATTTAATATACATTAAACACTTATTTAAACTAAACAGCCACATAAGGACTTCTCCCAACCAAGAGCTGGACAAATCCTAACCCTTACACAAGGGGTGGCAGCCAGTTTTCTATAACAATGTATATTCCCAACGCCATTCACTCACTGCTTTCATCAAGTAAGTCCTCCTCGTCATCCCCATCATTGTCCTCCTCCATCGCCTCCTCCTCATCTTCCTCCTCCTCCTCTTCCATATCCTCCTGCTCCAAGTCCGGGTCCAGGTCTGGATCACTCCCTGAGATTGACTCGTCTGACATGATTCCCAGTGGTGCTCCTTGTGCATTACCTGCTCATGTTCTACCGTGAGGCAGCCCTGGAAGGACACAAAACAGGAACGTGAGCCCAGCAAATCCCAACCTTTGGGCCTCAAGGCTCAACATCATAGCAGCAGTACTGCACATAAAAAACCAAATCAGCCTTTAAATAACAGATTTAGATATCAGACAAAGCACAAAATCCTGTGTGGAAATCAGATGCCATAAGAAATGGATCATAATGATATAGGCCTAGCACTGAAGAAACTCCATCTCTTCATTGATATCCTTGACATGCACACAGCAGGAGGATTCCTGGTATCAATGCCTGATTATTCAGAGATGCAAAAATTAATAAATTACGTGAACAATTTCAGAACACTACCATCCAAACAGGAAGCATACAAAAAAGGATCAGTGCCAGCATTCCCTCTGGATACCTGTTACCCTGAGCCCTGCAAACACCATCACAGTGTGCAGATGTGGCTCAGAGACAGAAACCCCCTCCTGCCTCAGCTGTACCCACTGCAAAGGTCACCCAGCTCCTCATCACAGCCTGGCTGAGCTCTCTGATCCAGTCACACAACAAAAGCAGTGCTACCTTCATAATTCGGGCAGAGGACAACAAAGACACAGTTCCTAAAGGTTGAACTCCCTTTGTAAAACAAGGCAGGAAGAAAAGTAAACATGAAGGATGGGTCAGACAACATTTGCATTTCCTCTCTCTCAAGAACAAGAACTGGGGCTGGCTGTGCGTAACTTCTCTGTTACACCACTCCAGTGCATCACAGCAGAAATTGTGGTAGAACACAAAAAAATAAAGCCTGAAGAGAGAACCAGGGCAATCACAAAGTCACCAGTTTATCTGTTCAGATCATGCACTGTCACTTCTGGACAGAGATGGGTATTCCTAAGCACTCCTCATCCATACACACAGAATGGTCCTAAAGGACCTGTGTAAGATGGATGAAAAGAAACACAACCGAGAAAGAAAAATAAAGAAGGTGCCTTCATCTTAAGGAACACAAGCAAAGGTTGTATTCAAAGATCAAGTATCTTTGATCAATTCCTCTGCAGAAGAATTACTACCCACATATTCTCCAGAAAGCTTTAAAGAAAGATGGAGGAAACATTTCCTCATCACTCACTTCCCACTGCCCCCTACTTATACCACATTTCCACTGTAAACTATAAAATGTTTGAGAAATAATCAGCCACTTAAAACAAAACAAAAAAATAAACCCCAAACTTCTAGGCAGATAAGACAGTTCAAATATCTATAACCAGTTAAAATTTCATTTAACGCTTAAATTACATTTTCAGCTGTGTTTCAACAGTTACCAGATTAATTCAGAAACCTGAAGGTTAAAGACAACACCCCTGTAGCAGGGCTGACAATCTAACTGTTTGGTATGCTGAATTATTCCAGCTCAAGTTGTCAGCTCCTGCCCTGCCCCTCTCGGCTCTTCAGTAACATTGAAGATTGTCAGAAAGAAAGTAAAAAAAAAAAAAAGGGAAGAGAAGGCTTTGCAGAGATTGGCTTTGGAACTACTCAGTCCCAGGAGCACCTTACCACCAGGCAGAAACAACTCCACTATTACATGTATCACACAAAATAAGCTGGCTTAGTCAAGCAGATGGTAGAAAAGGCCAAAACCTGAATTAGTTCAAGTGGAACTGTGCCAGTTTACACAAGCCAAAGATATTAATTCAGCTTCTGTGTCTCCTGGTAGGCAGGTACAAGCCCAGTTGTGTCAGGATGCTGCAACACAGTCACCTCCAGCAGCCCTTGTTTTCTTATGTCCGGTGACTCCAATCAAGGGCTGCATACACAAAGCCATCTATTATCAGAAATTTCCTGATAAATGTTGTACTAAAGTCTATGTGTATTTCAAAACAGTGGCTTATTTTTTCTTTTACATAGAACCAACCAAAGAAACAAAAACACTGCTAACATGGCAGGAGTGAACTCTCCTCCACAAACAGAAGAAGCAGAAGTGCTGTAATTCACTAAACGCTCCAAGTCAGAGAATGACACATGATACAGCTTCTCCCATAGTATCCTCCTGTGTGTCATCTTCTCATCTTCTGTCATTTGTCCCAGAACCTTAAAATAAAAAACTCCAAAACACAAAACATTACTTCAAAATTATTTAAAGACAAGCATATGGGTCCCTCTATTTCTACAGATAAAATCAAGTCGAGTAGAGCAGCTCTCCCTCAGACTGGAGCACAAAAGGGCTCGAATGTAAGCTTTATTTTTGTTTAGCAGTAAGCACACGTTCTGTATAAGCCAACTCCTGACACCCGCTCGGCAGCCCTGGCCGTACGCAGGAGAGTTAAACAGAAGCTTTTGAAAAGACTTAATTAAACCTTGCAGAGCTGGGTGAAAGGAAGATGTTAACTCCTCTGTGCCTATTGCCGTGCTGCCGCTTCTCTCTGTGCCTTCCCTCCCTCGTGCTGGGCTCAGCGCCGCTGCCCCAGCCGGCTCCCGGGAGGGCTCCCACCCTGCCTGGTGCCCAGCCCAGAGCCTGCCCTCGTTTCTCACACCGATCTGACCCAGTTCAGAGCCTCCCACCAAGGGGAATTATACAACAGAGCCAGATTGTGGCTGCCGCTACTGTTTTATGGCTGAGTTATTCCAACCTGCCCCATCTCCTGCCTCTGCACACGCAGGCACGCTGTGCTCGATGTTTAATGGCACTTTGCGAGAGAGGAAAGTGATTACCTGCCACCGGGCTCCTCCCAGCCCCGCACGGATCGGCCCGGAGCTGGCCCTCGGCGGGATGCGTGCCTGAGGAGGGTGACAGCTCCAAGAAATCCAAAAAAACCCTCTGCACCACCCTTACAGCAGTTAGCCAGACAGCCTTCCAGCACAGTGCCTCGACGTCGCTGAGGCTGCTGAGATATTAGGGGGAAACACTTGGAAAAATTCCTCTTGCTTACTCAGGGAGGAAAAAAGAGCTGTCATGTTTATCCTACCCAGAAGTTAAACCCTGCAATCAACCGCACATCAAATTAACATCCAAGACAGCCTCTCTCATGTATTATGTCCTGTCTTTCAACAAAGATAAAAATAGTTCTGAAGTTTTTTGGGCTTTGCTTTTTTTAAGGTAGAACACTTCAGAGAGTAAATGCCATGCGCTGATGACTGCCTCCTCCTCAAGCCTGCACAGAAAGGATGAGGAAACCTTGAGAATCTGGACACTTTTCTGTTGTCCTCAATGTTTTTCTTTCACTCTGCAAAGCTTTGAAATCACTTATCACATACAAAGTTGAGAGAGAAATGCAAAAGCAACTTTTCCCCTTCTACACTATAGTCGTTCCCAGCAGGGAGGTGTATGCTGTGAGCCAAACTCTTAGGTGACACAGCAATCATCAGGGGATGTGGGGACTTAGGGCATTTCTGTACATCACTTTCATCAGAGCATCCACTAGCACTGTAAATACCAAACCATTATTTAATTAGCTATTACAAATACCGTCTAGTAAAAAGCAAGGATGCAGGACAAGGCAGAATGGAGTCCTTCCTCACTTGAGGAGAAAGAGAAGGTTTCCCCTGTACCCACAGAAAGCCACAAAAGGCAGTGACTTTACAGAAGCTCTTTTCCCACTACAACACAAGTGATTTAGGCACAGGACATGCTCATTGCTGAGTACACAACCATCCCATAGCAGATTTAACACTAATGCTGCTCCAGTGCTGAACAGTAAAGAGGATTCCATCACCTCTCCAACCTCCAGCCAAGCCCAATATCTGGGACTCATCAAGACTTGTCCCTTAAAGCCTGTTTTGTAACCAAGACTTCACACTGGCCATTGCGGTGCCTGGCCATAGAAACAGGATCAAGCACCCAGGCAAATCACAAGAGGCCCCAAATTGCACAGACAGTTTAATAAAAACAGGTATTTCTAAGTCTGTACTGCATAACACTCTTTAGTACCTGTTACACAATCATGTTTTATGGCAACAATTATTTCCTTTCACTTTTCCTTTTTTGTTTGGCAGCAACAAAAAAGTAAAATGGTTGGCTGGGGCCGTAAGATTTCTCTTAAAACACTCAGCTCACACACAAACACTCCAAACTGGATGTGTATGAAGGTAACTGCTGGTTCCTTGGGGGAAATCTCATCTGTGTGTTAGACCACTACTGGCATCATTTTGGTACCTCACAGGCAGCCTTCACTATCTAGCAGAACATTTCTATCAAGCACACAGCTGCATGAGTAAAGGAACTATGAGCTTAAGCCCCTCTATGACAAAAAGCCTTGTAACAGTTTGCAAAGGACAACTTGCAATGTTATTGCAAAATAACAATTAATATTTCTCTGTTACACTTAAAAATCTAGTAAGAAATAAACCTGAGATCAGTGGTTTTGAACACTTTGATTCTAACAAACACCAGAATTTCTCTAATTTACATTATGCAACATACTGACACCTCTATTAAATTATCATGTAAAAAATGGTGTCGGGGAAATCACCTAAAAGGATAAATATTTTTTTCAAAAACGAGCCAACAGTTTTACTACACTAGCAAAATCAAGTCTATACTAGTCTTCAACAGTCTTTACTATACTAGTAAAGTAAAGTAGGGGTCCAGCAGACCCCTATATGCCTTATACAAAGAGAAGTGTTTACTGAAAAATCAAAAGGAACTTATTCCCCCCAAATTGCATTTAAAGCCATCCTTAATTGATTACTTCGTGATTTAAATCCCTTCTTCCTTTGCAGCCTGAGACTGTTGAGACTCCAGCTATGCAGTTTCTCTGCTGTGACTCACAGAGAACTGGTGGCCACACGCTGCTGGCTGGGAAGGAAGAAAACAATTCTCCTCCTCCATTTCATCTTGTTCAAATCACAAACAAATTAAGTGGCATTGATCCCCTCTAACTGATGTGCTCTCCACAGGAATATTAAACTGAAGGAAAAAGAAGGAGCCTGTGAAACCATAAATTGGGGAGCATCTGCTTGTCCTACACCACCCTTCCAAGGAAGGCAAGTGTGCATCTCCCCACTCCACATCAATAGTGGACAATGGATCTAGTCTTCACCCACAATGGATGTGAGTATTAAGGAGCCCACTGTGATTTGTGGGAACAAGAACTGAGAGAAAAAAATAACAGACTGCTTTTAGAAACACATCCATATATCAGTTTTGAGAGAACTGCAGGACCTGCTCTTTTTTTCTATCCAGGCTAACAATCTCCCTCCTAAAAGGCAGCACAAAACTAAAACCAGCCTGAAACTGGTTGTTCCCTGACAACATAAACAACAAAAGCTGCTGCATAAAAGAGTGGGAGAAATGAAAAAATAAAAAACCCAATTAAAAAAAAAACCCAAAACATAAAATCAACCCATAAAGAAAGAAAAGGGAGAGCTAATCCTTCCCCTCTGCTGACATGACAGTGCTGGCACTGAGAATGTGACAATGAACATTACATAAGGCCTGGCTCCCACTGCGTTTGGAACAAAAAGAGCCAGTGTGAGTCAATGGCAGCATCTGCAGCTCCTTACACAACCTGAGCATCCATCACCTGCTGTGGGAGCCGCCCTCCAGCCACAGGGTCCTTCTCTCCTGCAGCTGGGGAGGGACGTGGGAACACCCTACTGCCGGCAGTGGCAACCTTTTGTAACCCTCAAAGAAAACCTGAACTCTCTGTAAGACACCAGCACTCCCTTCCCCACAGACTTTGTGAGGTTCTTCACCTCTGGACGCAGCCAGCAGAAATGGGTAAATGCTTTTGTGTTTGTATTTATGTATGTATATATAGATACGTATATAATTATTTGCCTAATCGTTGGTGCATTGCTTTTAAAAGCAATTTTGTTTAATCACACCAAAGCAGAAACTGACTTCCTATGAGTCAACTCTCTCCTTTCAAAATGTCCTTCTATGGTGAACCACCATAGAAGAGCAGTTTGTTTTTTACTGCATAAAAGTTCAGGCTACCTGAGGCAAGAAGAATGTAATTAGTTTTGCTTCCAGTAATTACTGACATCTGGACTAACACCATCACAAAATAACAAAAAAATTCTCCTACTCCACCAAGCACACAATACTGTATATTCATACCTACACAGAATCCCAAAATGTTACACTTCCAAGATGCAGAAGCAGAATGACAAAGAGCATTTGGCTGTGATCTTCAAAAAACCCACAACCTTGTCAAGTGCTTTCCCCAAATGACCACCATAGAATCTCCATCTATGTTTTCAGCTTTGTTAGATTCTATATAAATGGCACTTGTATTACCTGCTAAAGGACACTCTGCTTCCCTGCTCACTGTTTCTTTCAAAGCAAACAGCATTTCAATATAAAAGCCACTTTTGAGTGTGTTTTTACATGTTTTGCCCATGCTGCTACAGCTATATAAAAAAACAATCAATACCTGTGTAAGGAGTAAAACCCTGAGAAAATATTTCAAATAGTGAGGAAAACTCAATAGTAGGGTACAGTGTGTCAGGATTCCAAATTACATTCAACACATTTTTTATACAGTAGATTAATTTGGGAAAGGCTTGCCTACCTTGCATTAATGAATGAGAATAACCATTCTCAAATTCCAAAAGAAAAGTTTGAAAAGTCAGCTCTTGGGAGAGGTGTGCCAAACCCTCTCTTTGTTAACACCCAAACTATGTCAAGATGTGAGCCGATTCCCTGTTGCAGACAGGTAGAGATATTGTAAAATGTGTAATGTAAAATGTAAAACTCTAGCTAAGCTGGAAGTAGCTTGTAAGTTCCCATTAAGAAAAATTCTAATAGTGAACACAATAACCTATTCTTAGAGAGAAAAATAAGTTTGCAACTGCATAAACAATTAATCTGTCCCATAAGAACTGGTGAAGAAAATATGTAAACATATCTAGAGAGAGAAACTTTGATAGAGAAATACAATAGCCCTCACCAACCAATGAACTGAGTTTCACTGTATTGCTAACCAGTTAGGTTTAACACAGTGGTCTCTGATATTTCCTATAAATATGAGCTTTGTGAATAAAGAATTGGCTTTTCTACATGACAAAACTGAGTCCCATCTGCTGATTTATTCCAAAAATTCCCAAGCAGGAAAGAGATAACTGGAAGATCCCTCTGGAATTTAAGCTTTTGTCATACCTAGGTGCCAGAGAAATTATGTACTAAATCAAGACTAAATTACATTGTCTTAGGTTGCAATGCAAGATGTAACCAGAAGTACGTATTCTATCACCATCTTTTGAAACCACATGGAGCAGTGTTTTTTATCTCTTCTCCAGGGGTTTTCTTTATCTTCCACAACCCATCCTCTGGCCAGGAGGATATCTTCTGTTAATGGGCCATTGAGTCTCACTGCATGACTGATAAAATTACACCATCCCACTGTAAAATGCTCCACCCAGCAGGAGGAGCCCAACATTCCTACCTGGATAAAATCTAAGATTTAGAACGTCAAAGCAGCCTTTTCCACTGGACTCCCAGGGGAAGAACAAACCCATCTACAGCACCACTAGACCTTCAGAAGAAAACTATACCCTTCTACAAGACCTTGCCTTCAACAGAACCACATCTGTCACTCCAGGAAGACTGCAGCCCCCATTTCATTAGACTGCTACCAACACCCTGATCAGCAGGGTGTCAGGTTGTATTCTGACACTGTTGGTAGTTTGGTTTTTTTGTACGACATTTTTATTTTAATTTTCCTAGTAAACAACTGTTATTCCTATTCCCATATCTTTGCCTGAGAGCCCCTTAATTTCAAAATGATAATAATTCAGAGGAAGGGGGCTTACATTTTCCATTTCAAGGCAGGCTCCTGCCTTCCTCAGCAGATGCCTGTCTTTTCAAACCAAGACATAAACAGAAGCAGTGGAACAGAGAGGAGTGAAAAGGCACTGAGCTACTCCCCTCTCAAGGAAAGATCAGTCACTGTCACACTCTGAAGACAAGCTTTGGTCATTGAGATATGCTAACATTATGGCTTAGCTCCTTGAAGGGTATCCCTCAGAAACAGACTGGGATAGCTCATGAACAATGTTTTCATCTTTCAGGATGAGGAAAATTGCAAGTTTTTCAAATGTTAAAGGGTCTGTTTTTATCCTATTTTCTCAGTACCACCCCATCCACACACTCTTCTGTCTTTGCCTCCCAGAGAAGCACACTTCTTACAGGGGAATGATTCACAGCCTTCAGCTGTGTCTCTGCTCAGGAAATGAGCTTTCCCATCAGCAGCAGTCCAGGGCAGCCCACCATCCCCTGTGAGACAGACGCCAGTCACATTGCACACTGGCATCACCAGACCACAAAACAAACACAACTTAACTCTGCCTTGGGTCACAGGTCTGCATTTCAGTACAAAGAATCACAGAGACCTGGGAGCTGGGTTTTGATGCCTCATCTTTCTCCTTCAAAACTGGACTGAAAATCTGAACTTCTGGTTTATGCAGTTTGTGGAAAAAGGAAGAATTCCACAAGGGTTCGCTCCTCTTTATTCCCTACCCTACCTCCAGCAATGATAATTACACCAGGGATGAGGAAACATTACTTATGCCACCTACAGTTTACCAAAGAAACTTGAACATGAACAAAAACAAGAAAGAGGAAAACCAAAAAATCCAGAAGTAGAAGGAGATGGAAATAAACAGTTGTGAACTCATGTGATATGATAATTAGCATATGTTAGACCAAATTTGCTGCCAAGCAATCAAACATTAAACTAATTTTTATTGAATTCCAGCATAGATTAAAAACCATTAAAGTCATACACTTCCTTCAGAAGTCATTCCCTCCCTGCAACACTGCACAGTGCTGGAAAAACTTAAACATTAAGTGCCACTTTTCTGCTGGTTTTGAAAACAAAGTAATCAAAATTGTTGATTTTTGACTTTCCCACTAAGCAGGTCAAAATGAAACACACTGATCCCTATCTATCCTGCACAAATACATCTGCTTTGATAACACTGAACATTGACACTACAGGCAGCTTACATGGAAAACAAATGGATGAAAGAGCCTCCTGTGGTTCTGTCCTTAGTAATGGAAGTGCCACTTTGGTTGTGCTTTGCTGGCTGAAAACTTCCCAATGGCTTGGACAGGCCTGAAAGGGAAAAGAATGGAGCTTACTGCCTCTCCCCACAGAGCACAAATAACCCAACACACTGCTGAGGGGAACATTTGGATACACACAAAAATCACCCCAATGGAGATTATAAATGCTGTTTCACAAAAAAAAAAAAATATAGCTATGAGTCTCATGATATGCATATTACACGTTTAGTTTATAAAATTGTGAGTATATGGCTCTACATGCTGGAGTTTACTTCCAAAAGAGCTTTAAAAGCAGCACAATGCAAGTTGGGCCAAGGAGATACACAAATATTAGCAGGAAGATAATGTATCCTCAGGGACACTATACCCTTTTGGTAAGTGTATCCAACTGTCCTGACCCAATTTATGCTACACAGGATATTAACTACCAACCAGCACAAGCATATCCACTGTTCTGCCAGGAAGGAGCAACTGAAAAGGGACATGTTAACAAATTACTGTAAAACACTGTATGACAAATAAGCACCACAACAACAATCCAGGGAAGTAGCTTCTGGCTACCAAACATAGCTCTTTTAGAGTAAAAATGTCACTGCCTCCCAAGTGTTTAAATTCACTTAACTTTTGTAAATGCTAGCAATGTCTTTTGCAGTACTTGTTCTTACCAAACACACAATACTGCATATTCATACCTACACAGAATCCCAAAATGTTACACTTCCAAGATGCAGAAGCAGAATGATAAAGAGCATTTGGCTGTGATCTTCAAAAAACCCACAACCTTGTCAAGTGCTTTCCCCAAATGACCACTTTTTCTATCAAAGCTTATTCAGTGTCTGCAAACACTGCCTAACTGGCAGCTGTGCCCAGTGAGCAAGAACAGGGAGAACAGCAGGAAAGCCAGGTCTTCTCGTGTCCTCTTGACTTGTTACTATCCCAAGTGAAGGCAGGCAAGTTGTAAGAAGTCAACATCCCTAAGCTCAGACACCATTATCTCCCCAAATATAACAGGAATGGAATGTCTTGCCTTACCACTATATATCTCCCCTGCTTTTCAATTATTAGTTAGATTATTGAATTGTTAGCTTTGAATCATAGAAATGTTTGAGTTGGAAAAGAGCTCCAAGATCATAGAGTCCAGCCATTAACCCAGCACTGTAAAGTTCACCACTAACCAATGTCTCCAGGTGCCACACTGGCACATCTTTTAAATCCCTCCAGGGCTGGTGACTTCACCACTTCCCTGAACAGCCTGTTCTGATGCTTGACAACCCTTTCAATGAAGAAATCTTGCCTAACATCCAATCTAAACCTCCCTGGCACAACTTGATACCATTTTCTCTTATCCTGTTGCTTGTTCTTAGAGAGAAGAGACCAACCCCCATCTGGCAACAGCCTCCTTCCAGGAAGTTTATTGCACAGGGCAATAAGGTCCTGAGCCTCCTTTTCTCCAGGCTGAGCCCTCTCTGCTCCCTCAGCTGCTCTTCATCAGACTTGTGCTCCAGACCCTTCCCCAGCTCTGTTCCCTTCCCTGGAGCAGCTCCAGCATCTCAATGTTTTTCTTGTCGTGAGAAGCCCAAAACTCAATCCAGGATTTGAGGTGCCTCACCAGTGCCCACCACAGGGGACTGTCCGGGGCCTGCTGGTGACACCAGTGCTAGTACAGGGAGGTGCCACTGACCTCCTTGGCCACCTGGGCTCTTGTTCAGCCACTGTTGACCAGTGCCCCAGGTCCTTTCCTGCCAGGCAGCTTTCCAGACACTCTGCCCCAGCCTGTAGTGCTGCAGGGAGTTGTTGTGGCCCTCCTGCCCTCCAGGAGATCAACGCTCCTGCCCAAACTGGTGACACCTGCAAACTTACTGAGTTCCCTCAATCCCCTCATCCAAGTAATTGATAGAGATATTCAATAGGTGTGGGCCCACTACCAAACTCTGGGGAACCCCACTCGTGCTCAGCTGGATGTGGCACCATTCCCCACCACTCTGGGCTTGGCCAGTTTTTTTTTCCCAGTCATTTAATTGAACTTGCTCATTTATCTAATTGTAGGAATTCTTGATTATTATTGACTTGAGCTTAAGTAAGAAATTTGTGTAGTAACTACAACTCTTATTTTGATGGGAGATTTTGGGTACAGTTAACAGCATTATTTAAGAGAGAAAACGATATACATTGCACTTCCAAAGGAGATTTTCTGGCAGTGCTATAAAATCTCAATCAACTTCATTCATAATTGTCCCCTTGCTAGGAATGAAGGAGGCAAATGATAAAAGTTAAAGACTTTCTCATCACAGTAAAGAGAGAGATATTCACAAAGAGGTTCCACAGAAGCAGAGAGGCAGACTATCTCATTCTGTTAAAATAAGCATTTCACTGACCAGAAGTATTGATTTAATTGAAATATAAGATCTCCTCTCTTGCTCTTTGTGACTGCTGTGGTAAGTACAGGAGGAAGGAAAAGGCACCTCTAAACAATTTTTTGTAAGGGAGAAAAAAAAAAAAGGCATTTTCCTACAGGTTCTGTATGACTAAGCAGATCACCCACTTCTCCAGTGTTCTCTAGTCATTATCTGGGTCTTACTTCTCTCAAGCAGTTAACTATTGTCATCACAAAATAAACAAATTCAGATCACAGACCTGAACTACTCCCATTCACTGGAGAACAGGAAGTGAAGTTACAGTTAACAGAAATTTAAAAATGCTGGCTAGGGTGAATCTTACTACACATTGTCCAGAATTAAGAGCTCCCCCCACCAAAAAAAAACCAAACCAAAAAACAAAAACAGCTTCTCCAGGAAATTCCTCTCCAGAGATAAGACCACATAGCAAGACCGACAGAAAAATCAGGAAAAAAAACCCGAAACCTCTTCTGGGATAACAGCTTCTCCCCAGTTATCTGACCTCAAATGCAGTTCTTCAATTCCAAATCTTCTCTATTCCATGCAACAACTACCTTGACACCCAGTTTTCAAGGCAACTGTTGCTCCCTGTTTAGAGCCTGTGTTACATTCCATATGCTAAGCTCAAAAAGGCACTGGTCTTGTAAGGTTTATTCCTTGGTCCTGTTCCCTAAATTTCTTGACACCTACGGACAAAGAACTTAAAATCCAACTGATGTCACCACTCCTACAACAACTTCTCAGTTTAAGAAAATATTCTTTGTTCCTGCTATCTCCTCCACCCCAACACCCCCTACAAAAGCAAGCTGATTTTTCTTCCTTCCTATGCCCGGAAGCTTGTGTTTGGTTGCTGAGGTGCATTCCATAACCCAGGCACTTTTTAAAGGAAGGAATATACAGCTCTTGCACTACTTCAGGAAAGGAGAAGCCACAGCCAGCTGTCTTTTCACACAAGTGTTAAGTAGCAATGCTGCAAGAGTAATCAAACCTCTGGGCAGTTACATTATACTGGGAATGCTGTTCCTTTCACTTTCATCAGTGAGTGATGCAAATAATAAATGCAAAGACTGAATAAAAGAGTGCACTAAACAGAAGATGGCAACCAAACCCTGATGCTAAACCCACCAATTAGAGACAGAGACATGCCTTGACACTGACAGGGAGTTTTCAGATTTCACAGGCACCAGAAGGGTAATAAACATTTGGCCTTGATTAAATTACCCATTTTCCCTCTTGCTGACTGCAGCCTCCCAGGCCTCGGACACATTTTCTGCAGCAGCTGCTCTTTTCCCAGCTCACACACTGCTACCACACCGTGCCAGCACAACCCTCTGCATGGCTGGGCAGCAAACTGATTCAGTTGAAAACCTACCTGGATGCAAAAGTCAGCTCCCAAATGTGATTTATCACAAAGTTGCGTGAACAGCTGCCATAAAGGGAAAAATAACAAAACAAAACAGTGAGAGGGTGAGAACATGCAGCCCTGGGTATGGTCTGATCAAGCTGGAGTCACTGTCACCAAGGCCATGCTCTAAGCAGCCAGATACTGCTCTAGTGCAGGGGACAGACAGTACTTCTATTTGAGAAAGTGAGATGGTCCTTGTGACAAAGCTTCCTTGCCTTCGAAACTCCAGCCCAAAGGATGATGCACGTAGCCAAGGTAAGATAACCTCAATTGCCTCTTTCTTTGAATAGTTATGGTATCACTATGTAGTTTGTGTAAACTGGTTCTGAACTTCATTTTGCTGGACTTTTTCAATTGAAAAAAACCAATGCAATTGCCACTCAAAGCACAGAAGTATCATAAATTATATCATGCAGTCAGACACTCTTGCTGTGCACACCTCTCCCCCCACAGCAAATAATCTTAAACTGCCCAAAGCTCAAAGCAAAATACACCTCCTTATGTAAGTCCTTTGCATGTAGCATCTTTAGTGAGAGCCTCTGTAAACAGGTCCTTCCAACTGCACATGAGAACCAGAAAAGGCAGGATAAGGCTCTGTTTTAGGGAACAGGAAGATAAGCTGTCCCAACCTTGAGACACAGGTAACTTGCACTGACAGAAATTTCTCTGGGTCAGAGCATGTCCCCTGCTAAATGCACTCAGGGGGCTTGTTAAAGAAACAGTTCTATGGGGTGACAAAGGGAAGTGATGCAATCTGTACCATGAGAACAAACGGTTAATTCATTTAACCTCATGAGAGGAATTTACTCCTCCCCTGCCCCGAGATCAAGGGCTGATTTTTAGTACTCGAATAAGAGAATCACTTTCTTTAGCCATATGCCTTTCTTCATTTTTTCTTGTTCTATCTTATTATGTCTGTGATAAGTAGACATTCCTGGGCTGTTCTAGAACACAGACCTTTCCCCAAAATGCAACCAAGAGCCACTGTGGGGATCTGGCCATAAATACATACTGGTGTATGTAGCCTCTCATGCACATCCCTTGTGTTTGCTTTGTGTTTGTTTCACTTAACACTTGAACTTCACCCAAACTGTTCAAGGAAGCATAAACACCCCTGGCATGAGGTCCTAAAAGTCTCCTCTCATCCTTTCTTCTCACAAGAATGAAGTTGCCACTCCAGAGACCGCTGCTCTTGGTCTGAGTTTTCTGACCCAGGCCACAGGTAAACTTTCACATTCTATGGCTTACACTAAATAATGTCACAGCAAAGCACAGAAAAAGTGAGATCCCCTCAGTAACCGTGAGAAAGATATCTGTAGATATCCTGTAGGATAAAGGAGGACTTCCAGCACATTAAGACCAAATGAAATAAAAAAACCCTGAAATTCTTATCTCCTGAGTTCTGCAATCTCCTCCAATCCCCAAAATCTTATACCGACTCCCAGACAATTAACTCTGTTCACCTTCAGCCCTCCCTGTCATAAAGCAACAGCAAAGAGAAGCCAGCAGATCATTGCAGGGAGGGGGGGGAAGGTAAAGAAACTGTTCACTTATAACCACTTCTGTCTCTCTTCACTGCCTTCCTTCTCTTTGTCAGCAAAATGGGTCAGACAAGATAACAGAAAGGAGAGCAAGAGATGCAGAGGAGACACACCCCCTCCAAGCTGCAAGGAAATTGAAAGATAAACAACTTCCCTCAACAAAAGGATTTACCTAAGTCTTTCTGCACAGGCCAGCCCAGGAGTGCAAAAAAAAAAAAAAACCCAAAAAAATACAAGACCTTGCCAAAATAATAAAATAAATCTTAGAAGGGAAAAGGTAACACTTGGCTGGAAAATGCTCCAAGAAGGTAACTTCTTTCAGCAGGACAGCCTCTTTCAGTGATAAAAGAAGTCACTTCTCATAGTGCTGACCCCTCCCCATACCCAGAGGTTCTGAACAGGCAGATTACAGCTGATGCTTGCTGGAACATCCTTTCTGCACAAGGGCTGTCAGTGGAGGCACACATTCCCTGCTGAGGTTGAGGGAGTGCCTGGGGAAAGGCCATGCAGGACAATCTGCCACAAGCAGAGCATCCAACTCCTGCATTTCCCACAGCCCTTCCTCTGACACATGACTGGGCACGCACCTGTCCTGTGATGGGGAGAAGATCAGGATGCCTGGAAAGGTGTGTCACAGCCAGACTAGTTTCCATTGTACTTCCAGAAGGGTTTAGGAAAACATCCCAAACCAATCGTCCACAGAGAACCCACAGACAACCAGTAACCCCCCTAATGGCCAAGTCAGGAGTGTTTTTTCCTCTCTACATCCTTCATTGCTTTGGCAGACAGAACACAACAGAAACCATTCCTCTGGTGGACAAGGGGCACACTGATTTCATACTACCAGAGACACACAAGGCTCAACATCCTTATGCATCCATACTCAGCTACCTCTGCCAGCAAGAGCACATGCTGTTTCTTCCCCCAATGGAAAAGCAATTTCTACAGAATGTAAAGGCTACTCACTACTGGAGTAAACATCTTCAAGAGCACATTATCAGATTTTTTTGAGAAAAACACTGGGGAAGATATTCCAGCCTCTTCAGAAAATGAATCAGCCACCCTGTCCTTCCCCATCACCAAAAATGACAGTGCTTCCCAAAAAAAGAGTTCACAAATATTTGATTTCACTTAAGTACATGGCGCATACAAGCACATTTATTCCCCTAAGAGAAAACATAAGCTTAATAAATTTAAAGGAGTGCTATAAGAGAACATCTACCACCACCAGATCCTTTGACTGACTCTAGCACGCACAGGAAGAGTCTGAACATGACTGGGTGAGATTTGTTCAGCAAGCACCAGTGCCCCTGCACTTGTTTGGTGGCAGGTGCACTCGTACATTTACAGAGCATTTCATCACCCATATCTTCCAAATCATATTCCATCCTGACTTGATGACTTCAAGAGATGGAGACATCCTAATTTTCCTTAATACTTACAAGCTTCTTCCTAATGTCTTCAGTGGTTGATCACATTCCCTGTTAACAATCTGTGCCTTTTTCCTAATTTGAAATAATCTTTTTAACTTCCAAGCACTGGCCTGCTATTGTATCTTTTTCCACTAAATTAAAGAGCCCTTTGGTACACAGCCTATTCTGGCCATGGAAAATTGAGAAACTTTTAAATACCTTGTGATAAGCTAAACTGATTGAGTAGTTCAAGAAAAAGTTTTATAATGAGCAGTTTAATCCCTCAAATAACACTGAACAGTACACCTTTCTTGCCTTCGAACACCTCTTTAAAAACACCAACATTAAACCTTGTCAAAATACTTCATAACCGATTTCACCTCCCTGCCCTTATTCAGTATTTCCTGTTATTATGAATGTACATTAGTATTTAAAAAATTAATTAGCTTATTTTAAGCTTTGAGGACTCACTGCTGTATATCTGCTCTGCTCCTGCCATCCTTTCCAAGGTCACTGGTTTCTGGAAGCACAATTCTGTATTCTAAACCCACAGCCTCCAGTCCTTCCCATAACATGCATAATGTGCTCCAGCTCTATGAAAACATTTGGCCATATTAAACCCAGTTACCCAAACAATTCAGAGGACACTGTACAGCTGCTGTTCCTTCTTCATGCTTCACCACTCAGGCACAACCTTTACATAATCCACAAATTTGGATTTGTTTTCTTCCAGGCCACTGACAAAAATACTACAAAGCTCTGGACCTACTATAAATCCCTGAAAAAATCCTCCATTCATATTCTATTTTCCACATCTACTGTTTTTAATCCAGTTGTTGACTCACAGATCATACATGAAACTGTATCTGTTGAATAAGATCCACTTTTCAACAACACCCTCACTGACTGAAGCAGTCATGGGAATACAATTACCACACAAATCCCATTTTAAGTATGTGTTTGATACAAGAGATTTAATTAGAATTTTTTGATCTTCCAGAGCACTGCTACTCCCCAGCCACGTAACAGAGTCTCTTTTGCTTCACTAATTTTCAGCAAATCCCACCATCAGTCTTCCTCAATCAATTCCTTTTTGAGCAGCATTTCATTTTCCACATTGACTCAGCATGCAGTTGGAGCACCTGTGCTCCACTCTCCACTCCCAGGCTTTGACAGGTCTACAGATTTTGTTTCGTTTGGGGTTTGGTTGGTTGTTGTTGTATCAGCAACAAACAGCTAGAGCAATTCACATAAGATCAATACATTTTAACAACCTATTTATTATGGATTCAACAACTCCAAATATAATAACCCACACTTCATTGCTGCTGATGTTCTGGATAAGACTTGAGAAACTGGAGAAAATCTTTGGTGAACCACCATGTCTCTAAAACGTCATTTCCACACTTCTGTTGGGCTAGGAAAGTTCTCTGCACAAGAATTTTAGATAAAAATTTTCACTGTGAAGAGAAGAAAGTCAAGGCAAAATTATGTTACCTCCACCACGTTTCAATTACTTTCCATCCTGTGTTTGCCCTACAAACTCTGTACCCGACCAGCCAGGTTCTGCACTTCCTGTTGGTCAATTCTGCCCTTGTATAGCTGCACTTCTTTGTTAATTAGATCAAGCTGGTTTGCCACGGAGAACACCAGAGCAAAGTTTTCTGCCAAATCACTACAAAACCCCTTTAATTGCTTTTTATAAGTCTAGTGCCTCTCTTATATAAAGCAGGTTGTTTTGCACTTGACTCGACCAAAGTCCCCCGGTTCAGTTTCAACCTATTTGTCACTAAGAAAGCATGTGGGCACACTGAGCTTTTCCACCTTTGGTTTTATACCTGCCTGCCATCAAAGGTCCACCAGCACAGAAACAGTTACAGTGGCAGAAGAGAAACTTTGTCAATACAATTAACTCTTGGCTAGCTCCTACCAGTACCATTGTGTGTGCAGGTGTGGAGGAGGAGAGAGTAACTCCAGTCATACCAGCAAGAAGCTGGTTCACCTCATCAGCTCTCCTCTGTTTCAACTAGGTGCCCAAGAAGCAAATGCTTAACTGCACTTTGCAGCTCAGAAATTCCTCTCAGGATTTAGGGCAGTAGTAGAGAGCACTGCTGGTATAGTTTGAATGCTGCACTCCATGTTTATACCACAAGCCGCACTGATTGCATCGAAGATTTCTTCAGCCTGGTTTCAAAGCAACTGGCTAACAGCCTTCCCCTAAAGATTTCTGCATCTTTGAATGAGATCTTCAGTCATGAAGTTATTCAGCATTTTTCCCCAGCACAGGATCAATACTTCCTCCAGACAAGTGCCTACCAGCCTTTACATCTTTCCCGATGCTTGAATAACTGACCGTTGCTAACACAAAACTTGGATCATTCTTCCTTTCTTTGTTTGTGCATTTCAACTTGCAGATACACTCTCAGAGCAGCAGCTTTGGGACAAGCCACCCCAGAGGGTTTCCAATCACTGCTCCTACTTGCAGGTTTAAGAGCGTGCTGAAAATGCTGCTGTGAGATCTGTATGATGGATGTAACACTTCAAGTGAGTCACAGACATCTTTGAAATGCCACAGGATTTTTGGAGGTGTCAGACTGACCCCAACTCCAGCATCACCACTGAGTAAGAGCAAGATTTCAATTCCTACAGCTGCTCTGAGATTGCAATAGCACGGAATCAGCCTTGCTCACAGGACTGCACAGAAATTGTGCTACCCCACATCAGGCATAAATTGAGTCAATGGTATATCTGACCTTTAAGAAATTCTGAAAGATTATTTTCTATACCTTAAGGTATTTTTCTAAGTAACAAATCTTATTGATATTCCTATGCAGTTTTATATCTGCATGAATGAAAGCAATGCATACGTTTTCACCTTTCCCCTCCTGCCTCAAAACTCGTTTCAACTTCAGATAAACCAATTTTGTCAGCAAATGTGCAGCTGGCATTTGCTGGTTATCACATGCAAAAACACTGATCAATAATTCACTATTATTTAGAATGCCATGCCACCAGCAAGCTGGTTTCAAAGAATGATGACTTTAAAAAAACCCCAACAAAACAATACCACCATATTCTCAGAAACTCAAGCAGCTTCTAAATTCTCAACAATTTTACCTTCTTGTGGCTACCTGCAATTCCACCTTCCTCCTTCTCCTAGTATATAATGACACTTGCTTCCATCAGCTAATTCTGTCCCTTTCTCAAACAACAAATGGTTGTTTCTTATTTCATCACTCCCCTTCATCTTTAAAATTATTTCTTAATAAGCATAAAGCCCTAAAAATTAAATGTGATGTTTCTATCACTTAACAAGAAACAAAATTTTCATTCATTGTTTCAAATCACCTAAATAACAGATTCTACAGAAGTTGTCTTCTGTGCTGGCAAAAGTACTCAATAAGCATTGATTGGGGGGACAGGGGAAACCCCAGCTCTCCATAAATTATTTTTATATAGCTAAAATGTTGCTTAGACACATCTTGAGATGAGCATTCTCTGAAACAAGCTCAGCTGTAATTAACTCAACCATCTGATAAATATAACGCAGAAATTATTTTGTGTAAGCAGAAAGCATGTCTCAAAACTATTTCTGTACCAAGGATCTAGGGATAACAAACAGTACTTAACCTCTGCAGGAACTAAATTCTGGAGAATTAGGTTCAAAATAAGAGACTTTGTCTCTTAGACATAAAGTAAGATCCTTTGTCTCTTAGAGAATATTTATCCTACAGGGTATTGTCTCCCAAAAACTTCTAAGCACCTGATGGAAACAAGTTCAGAGAAATTACAGGAACACCATTGCATGGTAACTAAGAGCGTTCTTAAAAACCTGGTACCCAACTGTTTCACTCACCTCACACCCATAAACCACCATATTTCAAAGTGCACTTTCTACATTGTTACATTCTGGGTCTGATCAAATAGGATTCAACTCCATGCCCATGGGAAAAGCCTGCCACGCCCTTCCTAGCACAGTAACTTGATACACCTCAAAGAAATGTTTGAAACAACGAAATTTTGAGAAACAAAGGCAATGCAACAGGAAGACCTGTCAGCTGGGAAGTCAGGATAGGTGAAGACTTAAGTCAGGGAGCCAAGAATCACATTAGTGACAACTGGAATATGTGGAAAAGGATGGGACAACTACTGCTCAGTGCTGCAGGTGGTGTGATTTGGCAGGTGTGTGTACCTACAGACGCATGTGTGCACATGAACGAGGCTCTCTGCAGAGCTGTGCGGCAGGAGAGTGAGAGAGATCAGTGGTGGGAGTGTACAAGCACAGCCCTGCACACAGGAAATGCAACACATGGTGATAGCACTGGGCTGTACCAGCAGGAGCACAAACACCCTGACCCAGGGAAGGAAGCAATGGCTCCCTGGCACTCAGCACTTTTCAGAGCCACTGAAACACCACAGGCAGTTTTGGGCATCCCCAGAACACGACGGGCACTGATGAACCAGAGTGGGTTTGGGGGAGGGCTACCAAGATGCTCAGAGGGACAGAGCTGAGTGAAGAGAGGCTGTGGGAGATGGGGAGGCCCAGACTGGAAAAGAAAAGGCTTTGGGGGGCTGATCTGCTGGACCTACACGGGGGTCTGTGCACAGGGGCACACAGCAGGACACCTGACACAAACTGCAATGGTGCAGGTGTGACCTGACTTGGAGGAAAGGTCTTTCCTGGTGAGGACAGCCAAGCACAAGAACAAGGACACAGAAACTGATAAACCTTTGTCTTTGGAGGGTTTAAGACCTGAATGAACAAAGTCCTGGAATGATCTTGGTGTACATCCCACTCTGAGCAGCAGGTTGGACCAGACACCTCTTGAGGCCCTTTCCAGCCTGAATTACTCCACAATGTCAGCTTGGATCCCAGAGAACACCACAATGTCCTTTTACAAATATACTATGGCAGGTTATACCCTTCAAATCTTCACTAAAATGCAACCACTATCGAGAGGAGACAAACCCCAAGCTGTTTGGTTCATCTCCTCACAAGAGCATAGGTTCCCACCCAGGATCTGCAATAGCCTTGAGCATCAAATCTGGATTTCCAAGATATTTTAGAGGCACAGAAGTTACCAGTTACCTGAGTGCAGTACAAGTGGAACCCAGTGCCTAAACACACAGAGCTTTTATGGGAGAAGGTGCTTACTCTGAGGCAGAAAAAGTCACACATCCACAACACCTCTTCCTTAAAGTAGCAACTGCATCTTTCTTGAAAATTTCACATTCAGCACCTACCCTCAAGGAACAACCCCTACATTCTGAGGCTGTAAAGGCACAGGGTAAGAAGCTGCATTGTTCTCTCTGTATATTCAGGGTGTACAGCTCCACACCTGGGAAAAGAAGCCTCACTTAGCAAACCAAAACCATGCCAGCTCCCACCAGGAGCACCTGCAGTAGTCTAAGCAGACTGATTTGTTTTTATTCTTCTGCTGGGTGCTGCTGCCCCTAGAGCAGAGTTACTTAAAGGCTGTTAATTCTAAATTAATTGCTTCTGCATTGAAGCACACAGAGACCACTCACAAGGCCCATTAAGTCAGGAAGGGGAGCTACCACCTTCAACCAGGCAGCAGAACATCTTGAACCAACACAGGAGTTTCTGCAGTCATTTCCTATAGTCCAAGTGATTATTCACCAAGCACGATGCTTGCATAACCACACAAAGGATATCCAATGTTAACAAAGTTATAAAGACAAGCAAATGTAACCATCTTATTAGCATCAAAAATAAAAAAAAGAACAGTTAATTGTTTTTACTGTTTGGTGTTTTGGTTTTTTTTTTTATAGTTTGTTTGTTTTTTCATCAAAATTCCTCCACCTGCACATAGACTAGAGTGATGTAGTAAGAACTTTTAAAGCACCGGTTTTGTACCAACTAAGAGACAGGAGGGGATTTCAGTGGAGTTTATGAGCACCTCTCAAATATGAGCACTGAAACATACAGTCATCCAAAACCTATTCCTCGGAGGGAGCAAGTTAAAAAGCTGTGAGACAGAATCTGGAGAGGAGAGGTAACAGGACCAGCAGCACCAGCTCAGCACACCGAGCCTTCCTCTTGCACAGCCCACAAGCAAGTCTCACACGGACAATAAATTATGACTTCGCATGTCTGTTTACCAGTCCCACAGACCATGTTTACCAGTGCCACAGATCACTGCTGCTCGGCCACAGCAGAGCGTGACAACCGCTGTGCCCGGGCCCCGCCGGCTCCGCCAGGCCCTTCCGTCTCAGCACCGCCCGCACGGGCGGACCCCGGGGAGCCACGGCACCCCACAGGGGGCATGCGCACCCCCCGGCTCCCACAACAATCAGAACCTCGCTCAGGCCCCGAAGCTCGGCCAGGCGAGCCCCGGGCCGGCCGCCCCGCTCCCGGCGGCGGGTGCAGCCTCAGCCCCGGGCCCAGCCCCGCAGCCCCCGGCTCCTCGCCCCGCACCGGGACCCGCCCCCCGGGCGGCCCGGCAGCACCGCCCCTCCGCCCTCCCACCCCCGCAACGCTCCCGGCCCCTCGGACCGCGGGAGCCGCTCCCCCGCCGCCCCCACTCGGTGCCCACCGCGGGCCGGGCGGGCGCCCCGCGCACACCCCCGGCGGGGCGGGCGGGCCTCCGCCGGCGTGCCCCTGCCCAGCCCGCTCCCATTGTGGCGGCGGCCCCGCAGCGCTGCGCTCTCACCTGGGCGGCGGGCGGGGGCTGCGGCCCGGCGGCCCCGGGAGCTGCGGCCGCCCTGGGAGCTCCGGCAGCTGCGGCCGCCCCGCCGCCTCCTCCCGCCTCCGCCGCTCCTCGGGCTCCGCCGCCGCTCGGGGCCGCCCCCCGTCGCAGCGCCCGCCTCGTCCCCCGGGCAGCAACAGGCGCCTCCGCCGCGAAGGTTCCGCAGGGCGTAGAAAGGTTCCCCCCGGCCCGAGGGGTCCCGGGGCGGGAGCGGGGTGAGGCGGGATGAGGCGGGATGCGGGGCCCGGGCTGCTTCTGCCGTGCCATCGGCTGTCAGGAGAGCGACTGCAAGGGGCAACCCCCCACCGCCCGCGGAAAGCTGCTAATTAGCCACTGGGACCCATGGCCTCGGGGGCCTCTCCTCCAGCCGCCCTCAAGGCAGGGACAATAAGGAGCTTAGCTCTGGGCCTTGGCCCATCAGTGTTAAATCCCTCCATATGCATAAAGCCCCGTCAGGCTCCGAGCCCCTGCTCCAGCGCTGGGCTCTTCACAGGAGAGAACTTTTTTTTTCGCGTGCCCAGTGATACAGGACCCATTTATGCTCATCACTGGTGTTCCCTTTTTCCCCTGCCACGAACCTGGCTCTGCTGCCTCCCTACCCTGCCCACAGGGACTGGGCAACCATCACTGGGCCCACCCAAACCCTTCTGCAGCTCAACATTCCCGCTTCCCTCAGCCTGTTAAACCCCAACCTTTCTGCAGCCTCCTCAGGGTTCTTTAAAAATCAAGGTCTCACATGCCAGGGGTATCCAAAAGCGCAGGCAGCACTTCAGATGCGAGTGCTGAGAAAAAGGTGAGCTCACTGCTCATCTCCATGGGCTGGCTCTGGTCCCACAGACAGAGAGCCCAGCGTGTCCATAGCCTCTGTCACTGCCAGGACACTGCTGACACCACCCCGAGATGCTCAGCCTGTGCAGCAGCCTGAGTTCTGTGTTTTTGTCTTTTACAGGAAGAAAAAGGAAAAGGCCGGCAAAGAAAGTGCCTGTCTGGTTCCTCCATGCTCAAATATCGAGAGCAAGAAAAATACAAGTGGGAGACTGATGTCTGGGTCTGGATATGTACTGGCGACCTGAGCATGATCTGTGTAACTCAGCTGTGAGTACTTCAGGGGCCTCCTGGGTTTTGGGGAAGCCAGAGCTGATCCAAAATAAAAAGGCTACAGCACCACAGAGCCCTCTCACAAAGAGTGTGCCCCAGAGTAGTTAGCAAAGACATGAAGGGATCACCCTTTACCCTTCTCCCCATCTAGACACATCCAAATCCTCAACTGTACCTTCTGCTGTTAAACCTGATATGAAAGTCCAGATTTTCCTTCCCTGGGGCAAGGGGAGGCCTTCAGAGGGATGGATGGAACAAGTCCAAGTTAAAGCAGGCAGAATGCCCCCAGCAGAGCATCAGGGAGTCCTTATGGGCTTTTTATTCTGTATGACAACATTATAATGTGCTGTGCTTCAGGCATTTGCTCCACAGCAGCACAGACAAGCACAGCCCAGCTAAGGGTGGCTGCTTCACAGGCTGCTCCTCTAAGCACTCCAGCAGCTAAGCACCTACCTCCTCCTTATTTCTATCAAGTTAGCTAAAACAGAAAGCCTAGAAGATTATCTTTGGTTTCTATAGATGTACAACCACTGTCTTTCACAGCCAATGCACCTTTGCAGTGGGACACCCATGTTGTCTGGTGGACACGTTGGGCTGGGTCTGCCCAGGGAGCTGCCTGCACGTCCCACTGCAGAGCTCATCCCTTCACACAGCCTCACATCTCCCATGCTTCCCCAGCAGGCAGCTCGTGCTGCAGCCTCAGGATGCCACAACCAAAAACATTCAGTCCAAGCAGCAAGTGTGGGTTATGACTGCTGGCTTGCAACACTGAGGCTGGAGTTGCACCATCCAGAGAGAAGTGAGGTTGCAAACTCAGGTGTTATTTCTCAAGGAAGTACCCTCAAGTCCCACCACATGCAACAGCTCTGACTCCTTAAACAGGTACCAGCTGTCCTTTACCATCTCTGGTGGAGGTTTAGTTTGTAGCAGTGACTCCTCCCAGAACAAGCAAATAAAGAAATGGTCTGAAATCTTCCAGGTGGGATCAGTGATTGCCCCATAACTTCAGTGGAGCAGCCACCTACACAACCCCCCAAGTGCTTTTGCAGCCTTTCACACATCGGCCATCAACAGAAGTGCTCTACAAACAACCAACACTCAGGCCAGTAGCTGGTTGCTCACCACAACATGGGACCTCTGCCCTTCCCTCATGTCCTGTGCCTCAGCTGAATATGACAGAGCACCTGCAGCAGATTTTGCTCTGAGCTGGGCAGGCATCCAAACATTGGGAAATTCCTGTAGCTGGATGTTGGGAAGCACCAAAGCAAAGGGCCATAGAGCACTCCTCCTGCCTTGCCAGGCTCCTGCTCTAACCTCCAGCAGTTATTTCAGTCTCAGAGCTGACACTTAGCTTTTTCAAACCCAACTAGTGCATGGACCCAAGGGGACACCCATAAGATCTGAAGAGCAGTTCATTTTGACCTTCAGATCAGTATGTGGGGGTGGAATATGTGAACAGCAACAAAACATTCCCCACCTGGGTCTCAGGCCTTCTCCAACACCCCACTGCACTGGGTCTCCTTTGGACATCCCTGCACATATCCAAGGAACAGCAGAGCCACACTTCTAGGGATAAATAAAGCTGACTAATTGATGCCCTACAACTGGATTCCAAAAGAGCAAGGCAGACATTGTCTTAATACAGGAAAGGCCATCAGATTTCAAAGCAAGAGCTTCAACTTCTGACTCTTTAAATGCTCATATCATTTACAGTTTGAATGGGGTTCTTGGCCAGTATCAGTTACATGGATTAGGAGCTGTAGAGGACATAAGTACAATTCCTCTTCCTGAGGTTTTTACAGCTTAATGGACAGGAAGCATTGCTCATGAGCCTCCAGCTTCTTATACTATGACCAGAATCTCCCCATCTTCCCTTTGTGCTTTTTTCTGTCCTAGAATCACTCTCAATTAACAGTACAAAAATAAAACCGATGTCATCCATCTCTCCTAAGCCGCACATGCATTATTCATCAGCATGCCCTAATTGATTCTCTTATAACCATGAGCACTTCTGCACTTGGCTGTGTTCTTCTTGTCCAGCAGAGCACAATTTATGAAGTTTTATTCCACTTGGAAAAGGCACTTTCAAAGTGGTACCTTCCATGACTTTTCTGATCAGAACATCAAGTTTGATCTCAATGCATAGAGACTTCAGTCCTGAGTTTTGTGCCCAGATAAAAATGTCAATCAAGTAACTCTGGTGCACTGTTGCTCAGTGTCCTGACTGGGAGGTCAGCACTGTTCTGGATACTCTGGGTCTTCTTCTTCCCCATAACAGGATCTATAAAAGAGGTAAAAGGGAAGATTTGAAAAGGACTCCATGCCCCTGATTAAATGCTCTGAAACATGTAATCTACAAAACACATAGGGAGCCAAAATGCCCTTGCAACAGCTTTCCATGGAAGTTACAGAAGCATCTCCTGAACTACTCAGCCAGAGGACAAGTCTCTGAAGGCTCCCTCTAGAGAAAGAGAAAAATACATATCCCATTTACATGAGGATAATTCAGCTTTGCCTTCAGCACCCTGACACTAGAATACCTCTGGATTCTTTCATCCTGAGGTTTGACCAAGAATTCTGGGAACTGAGAGCCTGTGACAAAATGCTTAGAAACAGCACATACTATCAAGGTGCAGTCCAGACACTCAGTGAGGTGAGCAGGTCTGAATTTCCCTCTGCAGCTCAAGCAGATATAAGTCAGCATATGACACCCTTACAAAGCAATTAATAAATCACAAAGCAAATAAATTACAAAGCAATTAATAAATCAAATCTCACCATTGGCACAAACGTGTTTGGTTTGATGGCACCATACATTACAGCAATTTCTTCTCAAGTAGTCTGTGAACAGCACAATTCCTCCTACTGGTGGATGTGCCCTTTCTTAGATCCTTCTCTTTCAAATGTGGGGTCTAACCTGTTATGTCAACTGCCACTGAAGATACACAGATGTCAGTGCCATGGTGACACCACTTGTGCTCCCTGGAGACCTTCTGTGGTCAGGGGTGTCACACAGCACTCTGCATCACACACCCATTCACCATTAACCACATCTGAGTTGCCTCCTTTTCCACATGCCTTCATTAGTCTTTGGTATCCCTCATTTCTCTATTTGGTGCTTGTTCCAGATGCTATTCACCGGTCCCTTTGCTTGCTGCTGCACTTGCTCCATTGTGAAAGAAAGGGGGACACTCCAGCCACTCCCTCACAGGGAGCCCACCCCAACTAGAGGACGGGAAACCTGACGGTGCTGCCAAGCTCTTTTCATCCTGAGAGAAGGGCTCAAGCAGTCATGCAGGGGGAAGTGGAAAATCAGAAGCAGAAGTTCACTCGATTTCTAATATCACAACGTATCATCGAGCTTTGTGCTGAAGGACTTGGTCAAGGAGTCACGAGGGAGCCACAACTCAGAGGAGTCTGTTAGGTTTGTGGTGCTCCAGCCTCACGGGCATTTAATCAGCGTCATGGTATCCAGGCTGGATTTCACCTGCGCTTCACCGCTCAGCCTGCAGCCTCCTCTTCCCCCGCTAGAAGGGGCTAAGAACCAGCCACTGCCGGGCAGGAACAAGGGAGCTCGGTTATGGGCAAGGTCAAGGCAAATCCCACCACAGGAAACAACTTGAACATTACCTCTGCCTGTTAGGCTCTACACTGGCCCGGTCCAGAAGGGATTCAGTGTCCCTTCAAAGCAAGATCTCTCTGCTTGAAAAGCTGGTACTTTGGTTTCTTAACCCTATGGTGAGAGGAGGATTCATCCTATGCTTTGGGGAGGATTTCAGTACTGAAACACTGTAACACCGTTGCATAACTCAGCACAGCACTGCTCACTTGAAACACTCTTCAGCTTCAGCACTCCGTTTTCAAACACTGGGTGCAGGAAGGTAAAACAAGGCACCACTTCTTCCAGATGAAGCTGGAAAGGTTTAGTGTTTCAGGAAGGTAAAGAAAATAGCAACGATATGATGATGCAACAGGAGGGAGAAAGATCTAGACAGGGTGTTTTGCTCATAGAAGAGGCAGTTTTATATTTAAAGAATTAAAAGTAACAAGTTTACAAACTAATACAAGGCAACACCTTATCAGGAAAGGTCACACAGCTGCTCCTGGCAATCCCCAGAGCAGGGTGCTGGCTGGAACCAGGCTCACTCTGCTTAGTCACCCACTCCAACAGTGATGTCTATGAGGCCCCAGATACCCACAGTGCTCACACCTCCCACAGAGGGGTGCAAAGTTAAACCCACAGCTCCAGCACATGTAAATGTGTCATTGAACTACCTTGCAAAGGCCCATTAGCAAATCCACAGCAGGGTCAAAAACGTCTGATGTAGCTTTCTTCTTGCTCTGCTTTACCAGAACTACAGAGTGTGATACAACTGAGAAGCAAACCAACAAACAAACAAATAAATATTCAAAAAGGCATCAACCTGCTTGCTTTTAAGCCCAGCCTAAGAAACCAGGCATCTCCACAACCCTCCCCCCCTGCCCCCAACTTCAGCTTGCTCCTTTCAAGCCCTCCTTCCCAGCCAGGTGGTTACAGCAGGTACAAGGTGAGTGCAACAACATCCACCCCTACACCACCCCTGAAATGTGCTGACTCCTTCCTGGCCAACACAAGCTTTCTGCACTCCAGAATGTTTCACTCACTTAGGACAAGAGGAGAGTATAGAGTTACACTGCCTCACCTTCCTTAGTGGAAAATAAACCCAGCTGCTGGTCAGGAGTGCTACCTGCTCCCAGCAGTGCTTTGGAAACTACAAGATGAAGGCACTAAATGCTTTTGGTCCTTCTAGCAGGCAGCTCTTGACTGGTCCTCATTGGGGCACAACCAACTTTTACAACATTCCAAGGAGGCAAGGCAACCTCCTGCCAAGAGAAGAGCTGGGTCACAGACCTGGGGGTGGCTGCTGTTCACTTTGCTTTTGCCTATAGCCAGTTCTACTTTTCTGCCATTAGCTGTGGGGCAGGGAGGATGACACAATGCACAACCAATGTGAGTGGGTTTTTACTGCTAGTGCCCTGCCAATAGCTTCTTTTCAATGCTACAAATGCTCAAATGCTACAGTGAGGTATTTCCCAAGGAACTAACTTTGATAACAGTTCATACCAGGGGGTTTTCCCCTGTGGGACAACACTGTCCTGGTTGGGCTGCAGATATCAGGGCCACAGTGTCCCAAATGCCCTGACCTGCCTCACCTGGGACTTCCACCCACACACCCAGACCCGCTCATTAGCACAGGGACTCAATTTAAACCCAGCTCTGGGCTCTTAGTCTTAGTTTATGCCTGCTTTGTTTTGCTGGGTCTGGCCTGCAGACTTTTTTCCCACCCTTAACTTTCACTCTGCCTTATTGCTATGAGCTTGTGTGATGACCTGGGTCCTTGGTGATGCTGCTTGCTGTTCCTCAGCCTGCCTAGCTTTTCTGACTCTGGTGTTGTGGTGCAAGCACTGACTGGGGAGCTTCCCTACCCTGCTGGTCCTGAGATCCCCTTGGCTCCTGGTTTCTTGTCCCTTTAAAGAGCAGCAGGTATTTGCTATTTGTGGAGAAGTGAGGGATTATTCAGCCTCTGCTCTTCTCCCCGTGGTTAAATCTGTGACCCTCACCCTCAGAGTATGTGTTGATGAAGTCCCTGGGGCTTTAGCAGGGACAGGGAGAAAGGCTATAGATTGCTTCAGACAATGAGATATTTTTGTTTGGCTCATTTCACAACTGCATTTTAATTGATTAGCCTGAAATTTATCATTACACAAGAGTGGCACAAAAAGGAGGGGTTTTTAGGAGATGAGAAAGATATGTACAATTAAATGACTAATAATAAAAGACTTTTTGGTTTTGAGTAGATATGCAGCAGACATAAGGACTATGAGTGGATTAGCAAGGTCTGGGAAGAGAATTTAATGCACTTTTCATATTAATGCTGATAAGACCTACGTTTGTTTCTTCAATCTGTAGACTCATCCAGAATTTATTAATAATATGCAGCCATAAAACAAGGTAGAGAACATCCCTCTGCTTTTCAATACACTTTCTATTCTTTTGTTCTTCATATAGGAGCTAATATTTTGATTATTAGAGCAGTTGTATAATCTTTTGTTTATTAGAGCAGTTGTAATCTCTGTAAATTCTTTAAGCAGCCCACATGTAGGGGTTGGAGTTGATTTCACTTTTCATTTATTAGCAGCAATGCTTCTTTTTAGTATCATAATCCTGAAACAATGGACCACGTGAGGCTCCTGGTCAGGCACATGATTGTTCAGGAAATGAGTGGCACCAGGAACTTCTCCTTTCCCTACACTCCCCTGGTATCCAAGGTTGGCTCCCACCTGGATCCCTGCAGGCATTGCCCACTATCCACCACGCAGAGCCCGTTGTTCTAGAGGGGTGTAATCACACCAGTGGCAAAAACTGGTGTGCTTGAAAGCCACAATTCATTATGCTGCTCATCCCAGCACCTCTTGTGTTTGGGAGGGGTTCTTCACAGCAGTTATTTCTGCTTCTTCACTCAGTGGGAATACACTGGTGTAATTCAGTGCTCTCTGCAGCCCGCTCTCCTGTGGTGGGTGTATCTGAGTTTTGAAATAGGCAAATACCATTGTAGTTTGTTTTTCCTCCACAAGAGGTGAATTCACTCATTTGAAAAGCAGTCCCTGAACAACAACTGTTTAAACTACATTTAACAACATTTTCTTTTTCATTGACTATTCTGGCTTTAGAGTTGTTTCTGAGGTTTCAGTGCTCAAGGAAGTTTCTGTTTCAAAAGCACATTTTCATTCCTGCAAGGCTCAATCTCTGGGGCATGACTTAACTAGGTAATTTTGATGTTGGTTGCATTTAAGTAGGGAAGTTATGGAACTGTATGTATGAAGGAGATAATTTGGGGCTGCCTGTATGAATAAAATGTCTAGATACATAAAATGGGAAGCACCATTAACATGTTGTGGGATATGAGGTTATGGACAGCAGCACTGCAGCTGAGCCAGCCAATGGGTGCCCTTCTTCTGTTAAGTTTTGGTTATGTCTGATTGAGACTAAAGGTATGAAAGGGGAGTGATTTCTACAGAAATGAGATTTCCTTCATGTGCATAAGGGGCTCCGTGTCTCTTTGTTCCCCACTGCTACAACACGTGATTTCTTCACCTGCATGGCTGGAGCCCATGGTCAATGACCTTTCTTGCTCAAATGCAACAAGATCTGCCAGCTAGGCCAATGCAGCAGGGAGGGGAGGATGATGCAATCAAGAGGCTGGACAATTATTTTTGGAAACTTACTGTTTACAGGTCAGGATAGCAGTTAAGGTGACAACATACCTGTTGTAAGAGCTTTGGAAATTGTACTGGGCTCCCTTTCAGGTACTACCTGAAAAGGAATGTTATGAAACACCAAATGGTTCTTTTTATAGTGCAGAGACATGTGTTTGGCGTGTGGGGAAACAAGACTCAGATCCTTCCCTTTCTCCAGCTTCTGGTAGAGGAAGCAGCCTCTAGGATTCCCCTCGTCACCCTGTGTGGTGACCCAGCACAGGACCCATGGATGTGTCCAAATACACTCTTTCTGACTTGCAGTTGTACTGTGCTGCTTCCTTGCCCCTCACCACCCACCTTATGGCCCTGGTGAGAACAACAGTGGGAAGTAAATTAAGCCATACAATTTGTATTCCTGTCTGCAGTCTGGTCTAGACCGCATAAAGGATGGTTTTGAAAAAGATTAATTTGCCGAAGTTAATTGGCATTACGAGAGGGAAGGTATCAGTAACAGCTTTATTTTATTTCCAAGCATCTAAAATAGCTATACAAAAAGAAAAAGAAAAAAAAAAAAAAAGGCAAATTAATCAGCAAAGTGTCCTCACTGCAGCCAAGCTGCACACACACATGGAGAAGGGTTGTTACAGGCAGCTGAGCCTGCAAACCCTGCATAGCAACCAGAATTATGTGAAGTATTAGGGCAAAATTAAAGAAAAACCACAAAAGAAGAGACAGAAGAAGGCACACAATGACAGGACTGTAGATGCAGAGGGTCAGAAATCAGCCAAGTGATAGGAGTGAAGTTCACCCAGACATATTTGTGTGTACCTGCCACCAACTTCCACAGCCCTGGTGTGCTTTGCCACAGAGTCACAAATGGGCAGGACATGGGCAGAGGGCTGCAGCAGAAGCTACAGCCCTGCTTGCTCCTCTGCACAGCCCTGTGCTCCACAGGAGTGAAGAGCAGTGGGTAGAGCAGGTTTTTCCACTGCTAGAGACTCCTGGAAGACCAGCAGCCAGAGGAGGTGTTTTGGCACATCTGCTGGCAGATGAGCTGGAGGCAGGGACTCTGGCTCTTGGGATGCCTTGATGTTATCAGATCTGTGTCCCTCTCAGGGCTTTGCAGGAAAATTGCAGAGCTCTTCAGCTGTTTCAGGCTGGAGATAATTTGACAACACACAAACTTGTTTTTCTTAGTCATCTTTCATTTTCTTAGTCATTTTCAGCTAGTCTACACTCTGGATTTAAAATTGCTTATGTACAGTCTGGGTGCAGAGCTGAGCAGGAATGGATTGCTCCCAGCTGGTGTCTGCGTGGGAAGGAGACTGCTGAATTCCCAAGAGATGTTTGGGACATGTGTACTCCCAGTAATTCCACAGCACCAAGTGATTTGAGATGGGATGAGAGGCATGGACCAGAACTGGCAGACCTGGATGCTGTGACCATGGCTGGAGCACAGGGTGAAGTCAGAGTCCTTCCAGAAAAAACCAGCTCAGGGATGTGGATGCTGCACCTGACACTTACATGGGGAAGAGGGGAGCTACAGCCCTCCCTCCAGCAAATCCCCCCCAGCCAGTGCTGAATCCCTCCTGGGGATTTTTCCTAACTGAGCAACCCCCCCTGCCTCAGACACTGTTTCCTTATGGAGGAAGATGCAAACTCTGGAATTTGATAATGTCTGCAGGGTGACATATTCTCCTATGTGCACAGGATAAGGGGTACAACTCCACCAACTACAAAATCTACGTGTTACTAAAGCCTTGGCAAAGGTTCAGCCAGAGAGGACCAGAAGAGAAAAGCTGCATTAGGAATAGGAGCAAAAACTTTTCTTTGTGAGTGTGGGGTGTCTGCAAGCAGTCCAGCAAGACAAAAGGTTTTGTGACCCTGCCTGGAAGAAAGCTGCTTTCTTCCTCCTCCTTTCCCATTTTCCAAGGCTCTTGGGAGAGTGATGCTGATCAAGTCCAGGCAAAGAGGGAACTAGATCAGAAGAGCTGGAGCTGTGAGACCTCAGCATTCCCTTTTCTCTTTGTGAGAGGTGGGGAGTTGAATGGCTGGATCTGGAAATGTTGCTCTGAAGCAAACAGTGAATATTCACCATCTGGGTGGTGGGTAACTGCAGCTTGCTTGTGAAACTTTCCACAGCAGGCAATATTGTTCCCTGGAGCTCTCCCTTGGGGATCCATCTTCCAGGGGATTCTCTCCTCTCTCATGGCAGTTTTCTGTACCCCAGGAGAACATAACAGTGGTTAACAGTAGGTAGCAGGAGGAGGCTGTGTCTCAAGGAGCTCATCTGGCCTCATGCACCTGTCTGCTACAAAACAGGCTGGGAACAATCCCAGCCAGCCTGCTGGGAGAGGCTGGGATGAAGAGAATTCAAAATGTCTATGGTGAAATCTTGCCTTTATTATCCTAGTCACTAACATCCCACATATTTCAAGGAGACCAGCATTTTACTCCCACGATCCAAAGACAAAGCAAAATAAATCTTGGTTCTCTCAGCCACAGTGCAAAACTCTGATTTATAGAAAATAGCATCCTAGCCTTGGAGAGTGGCTAAACATGCCTCCTTCTTCCTTCCTGGCTTAAAGCTTTGCATCCCTATTGCTAAAATCTCCTGTGAGTTCTGCTGTCCAAACAGCCTGCAAAAGCCATAAACATCTCTCATTATGTCCTCCCATCTTTTTAACTTCTCTTTGGGCTAAAGCATTGTTTTCCTTGCAGGCTACACTGAAGACTTCTGCCCAGGTACTACTAATGAAATAATTTCATTAAATTTAATGAAATTATGATAAGCACACAAATGTTATATTAAACACAAATATATACTGTAAAATTAGGTAATACAGGGAAAATTCCTGTTGATCCTCTCCAGTTGTACTGGCGATTTAGTATGTCCATTAACTGAAAATTATCTTTTTTTCTCTGGAGAAGACTTGATGAAAAGAGGGACAAGATAAAATAATCTTGGGGAAAAAAAATTTCTTCATTGGGGTATGCCAAAATGATTCCTCCAAAATGTCCCTATAATTAGTAGCTTTTTATTGCAATTTAACAATCATATTGTTAAGCATCCAGTCAGAGACAGACATGTTGTTGCAAATGCACAGTGCAATACTGTGAGTCAGGTGCACTCCCAGGCTGTGAATGGTATCCACTTCTCCATCAACTGTTCACTGATGACATTGGGTTTTGATAGTTTGTTGTCCCTTTGTATCCAGAAGTGGTAGAAATGTGTCTTTCTCAGAAACCTCTTCCATTACAGGGCAGGAGGTGTGTGTTACACGGATCCCTGGTTTTCAAACTGAATGGAAATGCAGAGTTTTGCATCACCCATTTATTGTCATTTGCAGCCATCACTGCACATCCGAGTTGCCTAAATCACACCTCCAGAAGCAGAGAGGACACTCAGATGTTTTTCTGGTTATCATTTGTCAATGCTGGTTTTAGAATAAGGATAAGGATGCAGCACTTAGCTACATCCCCAAAGGAGTAGACTACTATATAAAATATCCTGCACTCCTATAAATGCAACTAAATGTTCACAAACAAGATTCTCTGGAGACCAAAGCCCATGAGTGTGTCCCTGCAGTTGCTAACAGAGCATGCTGTGCCCTGGGAGACAGTGGTATTTTTCTTCTTTGTGGCTTGGCATCCGATTTGAATCCTAAAAATTCAGTGCTTTTCCCTTTTCCTTACTCCATATCATCAGGTGCTTCTGCTTTATTTGGGCAAAGAAAATTTATTAAGCTTCATTTTCGCTCTCTTCCCTCTCCACTGACTGGGGATATGAAGCTCCTGGAAGGAAGAAGAGACACTGTCATCTACATGAGGGAACAAGTGGAAGAAGGAAGTGCTGCTGTCTTGATGTGGCACTTTGAGTTCAGCAGCAGAACCAGAACTTTGTTAAACCACCACGATGTCAGGGCTTTGGGTCTGAAACAGTAACATCGTGTCCCAAGGCCCACCTGCGTTCCTAGGTACCTGGGCTTGGAGGTGCTCAGTGTTTCAGGAAGCTGCCCTCAAATATCCCTGTCCTAGAATGTTTCTGAGGCTGCAGAGGCTGTTCAGGACCAGGGCAGCACAGAGAGAGGTGCTGCCAGAGGAAGTACTTCCTTCTGAGTGAAAAGACATGAGCTATGTCATGGCAGAGGAAAACTTAGGGCAAGAGGCCCTGGTGAATCCCAGCACAGACTCCCTCAGCTTTACATTTCCTCATTTCAGCTGGGGCTTTTCCCCATGTCAAATGCTGTTGGGTGCTTTAGGCTGCTAAAGGAGCTTCAGAGCTTCTTCCTCAGTGTGGCTGAATGTGAGAGTCAAGTGTTCAGACCTTACAGTGCTCCTGGTGCCAGTGTCTGGGCAGGGCATGTAGTGGGGCCATGCATGTCTGGCTGCTAGAGTCAATATCTGTGGAGCTCCCAGAGCCAAAAGCACCACCATGGACAAGCCAAAAATTAGGATTGCCAGGAGGTGCTGCATATGATGAACACCACACAGTTGTTATTAAGACCCTTGGTGGAATCCTATCAGTGATTGAGAGATGGGGACATTCCAAGGTCTGACCAGAAGCTGAATTTATTGTGCATACAAGGTGTTTATATAGGGTATTTCTTGTATGGCACTTATATAGGGCTCTATTTTGGTAACAATTTCTCATTGGTTATACATTCTTTATGACATCAAGTCACCTAGTATCATTATCTTAGCACAAGGTTTCACAATATGTTTCTTGGTCACTCATTCCCCAGGGAACCTTTATCTGTGTCTGTCTCTCCCACAGTTTCTGCTCCATCAGGCCTAAGATATCAGGCTCTTTTATCAGTTCCATTATACTCTCTGTTTCATTCCCCATAGAATCCCTCTGTGATAAAACAACTCATGAATACAAAATTAACATTTGCACGTGTGCCTGCCTCCATTATAGCCCACTTTCACCAATTTGCCTATTGTTTCCATGTGCATCAAAAACTGAGACATATATGCATTTGACCTAATTGACTCCTATAGAGAGAAGTAATGAAGAAAGCAGATGTAAAGTCTGTACTTAAGACCTGATAGAAAGAAAGAAAGAAAGAAAGAAAGAAAGAAAGAAAGAAAGAAAGAAAGAAAGACACAACAAAAAACAAACAAAACCCCACACAAAACAAACAAACAACCCAAAAAACCCCACACAAAAAAACAGAAAAACCAAAACAAACCCCACTCTCCCCTTAAAAAGGCCAGTAGTCTTAAAATAGTACTTTTCCCTGGTTCTGTTTAGTCTTTGTTTCTTAAAGCTGCTGTTGTTACAAGTAATCCCTAAGATCCTTGTTGCTGGAAAACATAAGGAAGAATTTGTTTGTATTCCCAGTGTGTGTCTTGCAGGCATTTCATAGCATGCTGTGCATAGCCTTTTCTTGCTTCCTTCTGTAGGAAGAGTATTCTTTGCTGGTTGTTTTCTATAGTAACAAAACAGATTAAAAAAAGGAAACCCCTTGTTAAACCACAAAAACTAGCAAGGGATTTTGTGTAGTGCCTGAAATGAACTTTTACCATTCCCAGATCGAGAAATGAGTTTAGTCAGGAAATGATGTCTTGTTGCCATGATGCCACTTTCTGTGTACTAACTGTCCCTCACTTTTCTCATGCTCTCTCTTGTATATTCTCTGTGCATGGCTTATCTGTGCACTTCCAGTCTCCCAAAAGCTCTCTCCTTTCATAGCTTCATAGCCCTGGATAGCTCATATATCACAGGACACACCAATAACCCCATCTTTCAGTAATTTGGGAGAAAGGAAAGGTATTAAAATCTGCTTCAAGTTGCTGGGGGTGTGTGAGAAGCTGAGCACAAAGCTTTGAGCAAGACTGCAGTAGCAGCGTGGTCAGGATTTGGGGGCCATGCTGCTGAAATCAAGAGGTGTATGTGAGTGTGTACACACTCATGCAACACTGATCACTTTGTACTATTTAACTTTTTTGTTGACTTTGAGCCTGCGAACGCAGATGTGCTGTCACTCAGATGCTCAGCTAGGCAGAGTTATGTGCTCTTGGCATCACACTGAGTGTCTGAATGGAGTGTTTTGGCACCAGCCTGTTTGGAAGAGAGCTTTTTGCCTGATCATGTTCTCATTAGTATCTGAGCTGATGAACAACATTCTTCAGCATTTCCATGTTCCTGGATATAGATCTGGCTTCTCTCTTCAGTCTGGGCTAAATGCTCAGGGGGAGCTGGCTGGGGAGCCTGTGTCTGCACTGCTGAATCCATCCATGCAAGCACTGGGAGAGCCTGGGGAGCAGCCTGCCTGATGGCAAGTGCTGCAGATCCTGTCAGTGTCCAGAAGAGTTAGTGTAGTTGGCCATGGTAAGGTCCTTGATACTTTCAAGAGAACTGCTTCTACTGACCTACAGTAGTAAAATAAGACACGATGGTAGCTCAGCCACTGCCAAAATGTAGGTCTCTCCCCAGCCATTCCTCATAAATAGCTTAGCTGGTTTTAGTTTGTGTTGCTGTTTTAGCTCCAGTGCACAGAAAACCTGCCCCAGAAGTGTTGCTATCACTCTCCTATCACTCTTTCCTCTCCCCACAAGCAACCACCCTTGAAATCTTTTTGCAGCGGGTACCATCAGCCTGCTGTCACTGTTCCCCTCTGTATCTCTGTGAGAAACTTCTCCTTGAGCTTCGTTCGGCCTTTCCTGCTGGAAGGAAACCCCAAATGCTCTCTCCACACACAGGAGCAGGCATAGCTCTCAGAAAAGGTGACAACTGCATTCCCTGGATCAGCGCCCACCTCTGCTGCCCTGCGTGCATTTCCCTCTTGGCATTCCACTGACAAGCGAGCCTCTCCTGCCTTTCCCACCGTCACTCAGAAACAGCGAAGGAGCACAGGCAGAATTCGACTGAATGAACGCATTTTGCCTGCCCTTTTACATTTGATGTCTCTCTCCAGTGGCTGGGTGGTTTTGCTCCCTGTGTGTGAGCACACAGATGGCTCCTCTAAGCACCTCGGCCCCGGATGGTTGCTTGTTAATTTTTTGCTTTGGGCTATTTTGAGCTTTTTCCTCTCTTCCCAAGAGGACGCTGGTGTGGTGCGATGATGCCGGTGTGCCACCTAGTGATTGAACTATTCCCTTGTCACGCATCATTTCTCGGAACACTCAGTGCACGTATTTTGGCCCCATTTGCCCATGGTCACCTGGATCGCAGGTAACCTGTGGCTAAGCCTGTTAAGTCTGTTCAGGCAGAGGGGATCCCACTGAACTGTTTTTCCCTGCTTATTTCGCTTCCTACCTTTTTTTTCTCCCTTTGTACCTCTTTATACTGTATTATCTGCAGTCTCTCTGATGTGGGCAAGAAATGGGAGATCGTTTGAGGGGTGCTGGCTGCCAGCTTGTAGGGCACCCATGGCCATAATCTAATCCATCAGGTAATACTTTTATACAACGTGAAAATTTAGCACTAGATACATGTCAATCAGAGGCTCTGGGGGAGTCTAGACAGTGTTTAAAGCCCTTTAGGCATGAGGGGTATCATTGCAGATCCTTATCTGCTTCACACCTCATAAAACCACTTCTGAACTGTTTGGGCAGATGCAGGCTGGGTGAGCGATACTTGGTCCCAGGGCTGGAAGTGTAGTGTTTTTGTCAGGGTTTTGTGCCTGCTGCCCACTCCCCAGATTCCCGGAGGCACACGGGAGAGAGGCAGGGTGGAAGGGGGGAAGGCACTGGGCAGAAAAGTGCATCGCAGCCGGCTGACCTCCTGTGCTGCCCTGGCAGGTGCGCTCCGTTCCCAGGTGCAGCTCCCCAGACGCCTGACCTCCCGCCCGGTTCCCGCAGTCCCCTGGGGCATGGGTGTTGCAAAGGAACACCCCTCAGTTTACAAGCAGCTGAGCAGGGCAGGTTCAGACCCTCCCAAAGGTTCAGGTCCTGACATTGTACCCTTCCCTGGATGCTGCTGGGAAATCCAGCTGGGTGCTGGGTGCAGCCGCAGAGTGATAGAGTGCTGGGAAGGGACTGAACTGGATTCCGGGGCTCACTGCTCACCTGCTATGAGTCATGCAGCAAAATTATGCTGCAGAGGCTGGTGCTGCTCGGTCAGTAACCACTGTCACAGCTGCCCTTCTACAGGAGCGCAGCTGCAGGGAGAAACACGGTTACATGCAAACTGAGTCCCACAAGAGGATGGGGCAATTAATTAAAGGATAAGTGTAGGAAGTCAACAAACTTTATCACTGTAGATCTGTGTTGGAGGTCAAGATGAGCAATTAACACTTTTTTAGCCTTAAGCCTAAAGAATCTGTCCTCTTCTCGCAGGGAAGCTGTGGTGAGGCATCTCTGAATGTTGTGAGCTTTTTGATAATGAACTTTTTCTCATTCTCAGAGCAAAGGTCTGTTCAGGCAGAAGGTGAAGCTGCTGCCTGGAGCCTGGTTCTGGGGCTCTCTGCCTTTGCCAGCAGCTGTGAGAGATAAGCATCCCAGATACTTTCCCACTCCTAGCTGTACTCAAGGCACCCTTTGGAAACACAATTTGTGTTCCTGGCTTCTCCTACAGTGCTGTTCCTCCTCTGATCCCACAGCTAATTGTCCTTAATTGTCCTTGTCTAGAAGTTTATTAGGGCCCTATGAAATGGATTTTCCCTCTCCTGATAAACCACAGTATTGTGAGGTGATCTGGGATGTGACAGCAATGGGGAGAAGTGGTTACCTTGTTCCTCAAACTGTGATTCAGCCATAAATCATTGCTACTATCAGCTGGCCATCCTGTGGAATATGTTGTTCTTCTGGCAGGGGAGCCCATGGAGGTGAACCTTCCCTTCCTTGCACACCACAGGCCTCTCTCTGAACTACAAGATTCCACAGGGCAAGAGGTGCCAGCTCACTGCTGGCCTCTCGTTTTTACTGCTCTGCAATCCACAGCCATATTTTGCATTTGTTTTGTGGCTTTTTTCCCTTAAATTGCATCATTAAGGCAAAGTGTTGTTGTGAGGGTGGGGGCTTACTCACTACACCCAGTGCTGCAGGATTTCCACTGTTGCTCTCATTATCCTGGAGATAATCCAGACTGACACTCAAATGTTGTAAGTGTGGTAGCAGAATCTCTACCTGTGCAAACACTGCCTGGGGCAGGGATTTATGCAGTTGCAGTGCAAGAAAATGGATTAATGTGGACACTGTGGGGCATCTTAGATAGGAATAGTACTTATGAAGCTTTTCCTTGAGAGGGAGGACACTCTTTCCCCTTATTTACTCATTTTTTATTCACATCTATTCTTCTATGAGAAAAGCTTCTGCCATTACCCGGGCAATTACTAGAGCACAGCAGCATAAAGTGGGATTTCACTCCTTTCATGCTGTCTTGCTCCTGATAGGTGAGCCAGCAGGACTCCCACCTGCCCTGTGGGAAACAAGAATGTTGGACTGAATCCTTCCCAAATATCTTTGAGGTGTGGAAATGCAGGAGCTGGAGGCCTGAGCAGTTTGTAGGGGAGGCTGTAGCAGAGCTGTGGCAGAGCCAGGGTGTGGCTGCAAGCCGTGCCCTGTGCCAGCAAGGTGCCAGGCTCTGGCAATGAGCAGCAGGCTCTGAATCTCCTCACCTGCTCAGGTGAGCTAGGAACTGAACACCACTTTCTCTGAGAAAAGACCCTTTCTCCAGTACATCATGGATATGGCAAGAACTGGAAACCTTAATTTTGCTCTCAGTCCTTCGAAGGTGGGGATGAGGGGTGTGAATGCTGACCTCTGCAGCTCCTCCTGAGCAGCCCCATGGCTGCCTTGATGTTCCCAGGTGTCTTGCAGGGAGAGAAGAAGGTGCAGCTGTGGATGTGATGATCTTCCCTGGGTAATAACCCTGCAGGCAGGTCTGATACTTCTGATGCTCCAACCAGCCATGAGCACCTGGGTGAGGAGCGCACTTTTCAGATCCTCCTTCCCCTCAGAAATGGTAACTTCACTGAGAGCACATGGATCTTCTCCATGGCTAACCTGGTACAGCGGGGCAGGGGACCGTGCAGAGTAACAGTTCATTACCACTGTAATAGCACACAGGAGTGGTGATATTCCCACTGTGGAATCAACAAAGAAAAACAATCCCAGAGGAACAGACGACTTTGCATGTGGAAGGCACACAGGGATGGGGCTATACAGTGCTGAAGGGTTTCTCTGCACACAGATTCTCTCTCATCACAGGCAGGTGCATAACTTCTCCTGGAGTGACAGAGGGAAGGACTGGGGAGCGTATGAGCTCTCCGGAGCTCATCACGAGCAGCTGTAGGAAGGGTGGGAACGTCGGAAGAGGAATTTTCCTGAGACACTCAGTCTCCTCTTCCTCCTTTGTTACGGTCCAGAGCAGAGGTGGAGGTGGGGTTTAGCCACAGCTGCCAAAATCAGCCCTCGTTTAAGTGTGAAGAAGCAGGACGATGTTCCTTCCTGGGTTGGAGATAGGAGGAATCACTCCGGAGCATCGGTATCCGAGCTCTCCTGCAAGCTGCTTTCCCTCTGAAACACCTCGTTGTCCAGCTGGAGGTGACCTAACAGGTGAACAACATTCAGTCTTGAGAAATGAAGAGCAGCCAAAGCTGATGGTCCCGCCGTGGGGCTGGAGGGCCGATAGGGGCATGACTAGCAACACGCCGCTATCGGGGCGGACACGCGGGTATCGGGGCCGACAGCTGCTGCTCGGCGGCTGCTCCGTGTCATGCCAACAACCTCGCCCCTCTCCCTGAAGAACGCCTGGTCGAGCACCGACTCCTCCACCCGGAGCCACCGCGCTGGGCAATGGCGGCGCGCACCGGGAACTACTACTCCCGGCACACCTTGCGGCGGCAGCTCCTGGAAGGGGCGCATGCGCCCCGCACGAACTCCCTTTCCCGGCAGGCCGGCCGAGAGCGTGGCCCCCGCCCGGCTCCCTCACGGCCGTGACGCGCGCACCGTGACGCAGCGCGGTGACGCAAAAAAGTGTGCGCCCTCCACAGCGATCGCGGCCGCCGCGGGGTGCGCGGGGCCGACAGCAGGGGCCGGGGGCGGCGGCGGCACCGCGGGGCAGCGCGCAGGTACGGGGGTCGGGGCGGGCGGGACGCGCTGCCGCCGCTTGCCCGGAGCCTTGCTGGGCCGGGTTGGTTGGCGGCCGCGGCCTCCGCGCCGGGCAGGGGCAGCGGAGCGGGGTGAGGGGGGGCAGCGGTGAGGGGTGGGGGGGGCGCCTCAGGGGCGCGGGGTCGGCTGCAGGTCCGCCCCTGCGCTAGGGGGCGCCCTCGGGGCGGGGGGCCCGGCGGGCCCGGCCCGGCCTGTCCTGTCCTGGCCTGTCCCCCCCGGCCCGTCCCGTCCCCCCCGGCGGGACCGGGCCTGCGCCGCCCCGCCCGCCCCGGGCCCCCGCGCCCGGCCCGCCCCCTGCGCCTGGCTCTTCCTCCTGCGCTGGGCCGGCTCGGGCGGGAGGCTCTGTGGCTTTTTGCTCCCCCCGCTCTGGTCTCTGCCGACCTTTAAACGTCGGGGCCGCCCGTGTGTCCCGCCGAGCCGGGCAGTGCGGGACCCCGCGGGAGCTGTCAGCGGCCGCCCCTGGGAGGGGCTGCCCGCGTGTTTCCCCTTCCAGCCGCGCGAAGAGGAATTGATGTTGAAACGGAGCGGGGCTTTTTTTTTGTTTTCTTTTTTTCCCTTCTTATTTAGTAGACAACAGAAATTTGTTCCTGTTTTTGGGGCTTGTCCTGCCAGATCAGAACATAATTCTAAGTTTGTTTTGTAAAAGAAGAAATTCCAGGAGACGGAATAACCTTGTGGTTTTCCCTATCCTTAAAATGCTTTAATTAAAAAAAAAAAAAAAAAAAAAAAAAAAAAAAAAAAAAAAAAACCACCAAAAAACCCCCAAAACCAAACCAAACCAACAAAAACCAAACAAAAAAACCCCAAACAAACAAAAAACCCATAAAAAATCAACCAAAAAAACTAACAACAGAGTTTTTAAACAAAAAGCAACAACATTAGGGATGTGTTCAGTATAACAGTCAATTTGTATCTCTGTTAAAAAGGGAAGTTGAATAAACGAAGACCTCCCTCAGAGTAGGACACCAAACCATGTTTTTGTGCTCCAGAGGCTTTTCTTATTTGCTGGTCTATTATTTCCACAAGTGAACTTCAGTGTTGACAGTTTGTGATACTTAAACTTCCACGTGGTTATTTCAGGCTCAACAGGTTTAGACAAATAGCTGTCAGGTGCCTCATCTCTTTAAGGAATATTTGTGATGAGAGGGAGAATTTTATTTTTTTCCTAAAGTAAGGAATTCTTTATGGTAGAACAGTAGAATGAAAGAACCTACAGATGTACTGCTCAGCTTTGCTGGGCAATTAACTAGATTGCAAGTTATTAGTGTTACATTATTACATTAGTCTTCTCTGCATTGTGTCCTCAGCCAGACTTAGAATTATGTTTGGGAGCAATGTAAAACTGGACTATTCAAGCTGGCCCAAAGTGCAGTTATTAGAGTTTGAGTTGCCCCTATGCATGTGGAATTACAAATCTTTGTGTAATTTTTGGGCATTAATTTAATGTGCACACCGATTTAAATTTGTCTTCCTACAAAGTTGATTAAATTGTGGTTTTCAGGAGATATTATTTTTTTGCTTGAGGTGTATTTTTTGGTTTTATTATGTAGCTTATTCATTTTCCATTTAAATTGCTAAGTTAGGCCTTTTGTGTTCATTTCCCAAATAACCAAGCTGTTGGTTTTCAGATTTCGTGAGTATATTTATATTCACTAAGAGGTTTCACACTTTCAAATGTTTATCAGTGGGAAGTCAGTGTGTTCAGAACCTCCTAATCATTTCCCTGAGCACAGCAGCAATAAGGGAACGAGCTGTAGTGGGGTTGTGGTTAGTGTGAGGCTCCAATGGGCAGAAGGGTGGAGCTGAACTGCTCCAGCTGTTCCAGGCACTGAATCAAGGTCTGTGGTTAGAGGTCGCTGGAATTTTATTTCCTGGCTGTTCAGAGGTGTCTCACTGAGGTGACTCAAGCACTCAAGTGTCTGAGGTTTCAAAAACATGTGAGTACCCTGAGGAATCTGTGTCTCAGTACTGGTTGGGTTTCCTTTTTATGTCAAATTCTTACATCTGAGCTCAGAAGAGTGAAATGCCCATAAAGCCTTTGCTGTGAGACAGGAATACCAGGTAGTGTTTCATGTTAGAGCAATTCCATGGTGTGCTGAAACAGGCACATGGGGGCTCTCAGTGGCAGTGGCCACCATGGTGGTTAAGACTGCAAATATTTGTCTTTCAAAGTCAATCCCTTTGAGTAAGTGCTTTGTTTTGTTAATATTGATTCTAAATATATTTTGGCAATAGTGCTGTTTGGGGAAGAAATCCCATTCCTTAGCTTATTAGATGTTCAAACTGAAATCTGTAGTAGGCTGTGACTTTCAAAACTTAATAAGAGAAAAAAAATTACATCCCCTCCCCCCCTCTGAATTTAAATCTGATTGGTTCTGCTGGTTCTTGGAGCAATTTAAGTTGGAATTTTTTCAGCAACTTGTTCAAGGGAAATAGTGAAAGTCAGAGCTGTTCTCCCAGGTTTCCTCTCCATCAGGCCAGGTGTGTTGCTGACAGTTACAGGTTAGTTCGTATCAGTAATGTTCTTGTCTCCTCTGCAGAGCTCTTCACTTTGATTTAAGATGGAATTCTTGAAAAAAAGTGAACACGGTAGAAGTTTTGGTGGTGCTATCTAAAATAATCATGTTCATTTGAATAGATTGGGAGGGATAAGCCTGTAGAAGAGAGGAGATGTCTTGGTGAGGCATTCACTGTCACTGCTGTGTCCTGGTAGAAAAGGTTGCATTTTTATGTTATAACTTCATTTCAGGGAAACAGCTCTCTGTCAGTACCAGTTATTTAGACCAATAATGTGTTTTATTGAGGCAATACTCCAGGTTTTTAGGGATAGCTGGGATTTTTCACTTCTTTTTGGTATAGCACAAGGTGTCCCAGAGGGCAGTGTGAGCAGTTCCTGTGGTCTTCCTGACTGAGACTTTGTTGACCTGTTGCAGGTATTGCTGGACCTTTTCTGTTTTCCAGCAGGGACAGTTAAGGGTTGTTAGAGGAAGTAAATTGTTCTCTGGATTGCAGGAGAGCCTGCACAGGCCCTGGACAAGCTCTGAGGTCACAGGGCCCTTTTTTCTGTGTTCCCCTGAGTACAGAATGATGTGGGGATGTCTGAAATGGTTGAATGTGGATTCTGTTACAGCATTTGTCTTCTGAGGCCCAGAGTGGATTTATCTGAATGTTTTTCTGTGATATTTAAAAGCTGTGAAGTGCTGCTAGCAAGTGGTGTTCAGTTAATGAAAATGGAAATGGATTTTTATGAGCTTAGAGTAGTTTTTATTTTCAAAAGTGTTTTTGGTGTGTGTACAATCTCATTATGTTTTTGCCTGCGTCTAGGTAGAGTTTCTTCCTAAGCAATTTATGCATTTGCATTGAATTTCCTGATGTAGTTCTGAAGTGAATGAATGAATAATGAATGTCCTAGATAAAATCATAATTACATGTGATTTAGGAAGCAGCATCTTTCTTCACGCTTAGGTAATTTTTTTTGTTCACATATGCCCACTTCATATAGTACTTACCAAAATTGTGTTCTTGTAGTCACAGGTTTATCTTTTCATAGTCTTTGGGTGATGACTTTTGTGCAGTTTCTGTCAGTTCAATCTTCAGCCAGTGTTTTTAACTTCGTGTTTCCCATTTAACTAACCAGTCACAGTACATTAAATTCAGAAGCATCTATGAGACGAGATAGAACTGTAAGATTGTTCATCCGTTCCCTGAGTGAGGAAAAGTTTTAAACCAATTGGAGGTGTTCAGCACACAGTTACATTATGGTGATGTTTTTCAGAGACAATCTGGGCTATAAATGCATATGTAATCTATGCTATGGGCTGCCTTTAGAGTCTGTCATTTGACTGACTCCTGAACATGTATTTCAGGAGTTGGTGTGTATGTCACTGTCTTAAATACTTCTGTATTTAGCACTGGTTTGAAAACTTCTTTCTCTGGGTCAGTTTTGACAAATGGGTATTTAATCTCATGACAGATTGGTATTGGCCATGTTATGGCTAATGAAATGCTAAAAATCTTGGTTTCTTTTTGTGAAGAAATCTATTTTGCTTTGTGTACTCTTCCCATACAAAGTCAGTTTATAGATTAGGTTTGGGTATTCCTTCCTCTAGAAGTTACAACTCTTCATAGCAGTCACAGTCTGTCAGGTTGGAAACTAGGAGCATAGCAGTATCTTGAGACAGATTTTGTTCTGGTTTAGACTGTTAATATTTCTAGTAGGTTTTATCAGATCGACAGCAGCTGACACCTGGAAATTTAAAGCCTTAAACAGAACCTACAGTGATAGTTCCCTTCATTAAATGGTACTTCAACAAGTCACTCAGTGCTGTAGCAGTTTCTCACTTTTGGGGATGGGAAGATAAATCTTCTGTCAGCTTCTGTCATGCAAGTAAAGGCTGATAAATCTGAAGTAATTGCTCCAGTGCTCCCTCCTGAGCTCATCCTTCCTTCCTCCTGGAGCCACTGGCTGTTCTGGGAAACCCTGAACAAGTGGTGCCTGGCTCTTTCCTGCCACGGCTGTCCTGGGGCTGCTCCCTCTGCCTGCAGTGCTCGGGGGCTGCCTCTGCTCCTCAGCACTGTGCACCTGAGGAGTTTGTTGGCACTTCCACCGCTGGCTGCAGGGCATTAAACTGGGATAATGACGCGGATCACAATCTTGCTGCCCTGGCTGGGTTGGTTCTTGAGTAAATCACCATAAAGGGTAACTCAGGTCTGCTCCTGGAGTTGAGGTAGAGCTTTTAAAAGGCTCAGCAGTGAACACAGCTGTGGTGAGCTGTGCATTCCAACCAGCCTGGACAGGGCTGGGGAGCACCAGTCAGGACTTGTGTTCAGAGGTGCATGTGTTCTTTAGTCTGCAGCCGAAGGACCAGAAAGAAACTTTCACCTTTGAAAGCACTGTTCTGTCACTTTATCTTCTCACTCCTTTTTGCTGAGTATTTGTCTCTTTCAAATGACTTGTAATATTGATTTGGATTGTTTCAATGAATACAGTAAAACAGTGGGATTTCTTGCTCATTTTTTTTTCCTTTTTTTTTTTTTTTTCTCTGGTTGTTACCTCTGCCTTAGGCTAAGCCATGACTTCAGGGTCTGGGCATGTGGACTCCAAGGCTGAGCTCACTACTTTGCTTGAACAATGGGAGAAAGAACATGGCAGCGGGCAAGACATGGTCCCTATTCTTACCAGGTAAGCTCTATTAAGCAAATCCCTAGAGCTGAATATCTGAAGTTCCATGACTGCAACTTTTACCATGGTTTTTCTTGAAGTGTTGACATACCTGGTAACCTGTAATTTGTTTTCTTGGTCTAGAAAATGAACTGTTAGTGTGGTATTTGAATAAAAATTTTTAGTAAGAAATTTTAATTACAAAGATGTCTTATACAGACTGTCTCTAAAACATTAATTCTCTGAAATAATAGAAGTCAGGAGCATCATTAAATGCTTGAAATAACTTTGGTATCTTCACTTGAAGCTTTTAAAACATTCGAGATGGGAAGCAAAGTGTGAGGGGTTTGAGATTGCTGTGACATTGATCAGATTAAATGAAAGGGTGAGAGTAGGGTGAGTAGGAGGAGCTATATTGAGAAAATATTAATATCTTATAAAGTGAAATTTTAAAACCTGATTGTTTTTAAAGCTGTGTGATGATTGACTGGCATTGTATTGTGAGAAAAATCTTCCTTGGACCAACAAATTATTTGAGGCGGTCTAGGTAACGCCATTAATTATAAGACAGTATCTAGTACAAAGGAAAGATTGGAATGATCAGTTGCATTTGTGGTTTCCCAAGCCAGGCTTCATTTGGGTAGACTGACATTGCTCCTGCTTTAAGGGGAGATTTGCAGAAATTCCCCCAATTCCTTACAGCTCTAGTGGCAGATCCATGGTCTGCCTCATGTGTGCAGGACTCAACTGCTCTGCAGTTCAGGAGCAATCCTGGTGTCTCTTCTGCCTTGTTGGGTCAGACAAGTCAGTGCACAGAGCTGGAGCTGGCACTGGGTGGAAGTAACAGGAATCTGGTGGAGCTTCTTTGCTCAGGTCTGTGCTGTGCCTCACTTACTGGGCACAACTGTTTTGCTGTTCTTACTGCATTTTAAAAATAGCAGCAGAAGAGAGGGAGATGAGCAACAGAAAGCCAACCCTAAACACTTGAAGATTAGTGGGTCTCTTGAAAATCATGTGGCAAGTTTTGGTGTATCTTTGTGTATTGTCTGAAGGAAATGTGTGCTATTTCAGGGCTTTTTCTTGTAGGCATAGCCAGAAATTTACTGTATTCTAAGAAATTTAAAGACATTTGAACAAAACATGTATTTTTTTGTGCTTATGGCAGTCTGGCGCTTCTTGCTCCCACTCAGCTCCTGGAACTCCCTTCATTATTTATGCTCAGACAAGTCTGATAATTCTGTTGATTCTCAAGGTTTCTGTGCAGCAGGCAGAATGGTTATGAATGGTGAAGGCTTGAGTATTTTTGCTTTAGTGGAGATAATACAGATTTCTTTAAGGTAGCAAGGGGATCTGTTGGCTTTGGCCAGAAGTTAAAATCAGAAATTAGATTTACAGTGCTTCAGTTATCAATGAGAGCCATGTTTCTGTTTGTAGGAGAGGTTTAGCTATTTGGATATTTAGAGTTTGCTGGTAGAGATGCTCTTGAGGAATCCTCAGCAACTGGAGCTTGCATTGGCCAATGTCCTGAGGCAGAGCACTGCCCTTGCATATTGCTTTGGTCTTAGGGCAGAGGAAGCTGTGGTTATAGTTGTGGGTGAGTGATATTTCTCTACTTTCTTTCTCCTTGTGAGCTAAATGGAAGAAAACTTCCCTGTGTGGATGGGGGTCTGTTGAATGTGATGCTGAGGCAGCACAGGTGAGAGTGCAGAAACAGGACAAGGACAGCAATGGTAATAGCACCAGTTACAGACTGCAGCTGAGTTGTCACTTCCAAAAAGCTGCTTTTCTAGATTTACAAACACTTGAGTGTTAGAAGGTGTGAACTGAAGAAATTGCTTGGAAAGCCTGTCAGCAAACAACAGATACTTAATATACATGGTTTTCAAAAATACTGTAAATTGAAATGATCCTGCCATAGTGTTACTTCATAGACTGGATGCAAGTCATGTTCAACCAATCAGGGAAATCCTGGACTCAGATAATTTATTGCATCTCAGGAGCCTCTTTCAGCAAGGGAATAAATCAGCAGTTTAACATCATGACTTCATCTGCACAGACCAACTGTATTGTGGTATGGGATCCTGGAGCATCTTATGCTGTTGCAATCTGCTGTAAAGGCTCAGCTTGGTCATTAATGCCAGGTGATGACACAAAGCAGGATTAGGATGGTTTTGTTGTGTCATCCAGATCACTGGGGGCCTTGCAAAGGTGACATACTTTTCTGTATACCCTATCTCTTCCTTCCCCATCCCAAGGTGAGCTCAGTTTGTGACAAGTGAAAATGAGGATCTGACTAACTTTCCAGAGACAGTTGTAAAGAGAAAAAAAAATTAGTTAGAAGGTAATAGCTCCATCCATAGGTAAATCCTGCATCTTGTCTGCAGATTTGGAAGTGGCTGCAGAACCAGTATAATGCCAAGTGAGTGAAAGAAATCTTGAAACCAGAATAGAAGTTTTGTGGTTTTGTGAATTGTGTTTTGTTGCAGCCCTGTGTACCAGGTGCCCATATCTGAAGGCAGGAATGAGCTTTGGTAGTTATTTGACACTGGGTTGTTTCAATTGAGAATTGACAAAGTTGTTGATCTAGATACATTTATCTAAGTCAAGTCACAAAACACCTTTGTATGTGTTAATTAAAAGAAGAGTATTGTAAGCAAGCTTGATTTTTTTTTTTTGAAAATCAATTTCAAAGAAGCAGTGCTTTTTAAAATTTATTTATTTTTATTTTGGTCTAACAATTGTGAATAATCGTCTCAAAAACCTCCATAATTAGTGATTCATGTTTGTCTTTCATTGAGCCTGTGATAATGTTGTTGTCCCTGAAAGCGCTGGGAGCTGGCTCGCTGTTTGGCTGCCTACCCAGACAGGATTCACTGGCCAGAGTGTTGTGCTCACTTCCCATGCTGCTTGTCTGTCCTTTCTGGCACATCACCAAAATGCTAATTATCACCTCAAAAGACCTGACAAGGCGAGAGTGCTGCTTCCCAGCTCTCCATTTGTCTGAGTTTTCTGTCAGCAGACATCCCTCAAGCTATTAGTTCTCAAGGAAGAAAATGAGGACCTGGCAGTGGAGTATTCAAGTAACTTGCTTTTGCCAGAATTTCTTGAGAGCTCAAGCTGTGCCACCTATTATTAACAAGGGACACAATTTGCATCCCTTCACAATCAGGCTTATAAAGTAAATATTGGAACCCCACAGGATCAACAGTTTGTTGAAAGATAATTGTCAGATCAAAGGCAAGCAAGAAGGTTCTCTGCTCATTCCCAATGAGCCAATTTGCTGTTCCTAGAATCTGGCAGGAGTCATCCTCTGTCACACTGGCAAGTCAGTGTAGCTCGCAGAGGCAGGACTGAGGATGTTTTTGCCTCTAGTCATGGCTGGGAACACTGGATATTTTCTGGAAAGTAACTGGAACAGAGTAGAAGTCAGCAGCGTTCTGTAAGGGAAATCCTCTGTGAAAGACAAATATTTTTCCAGGGATTACTGCAGCCTTCCAGCAGTTTTCCTTCCCCTGTGATAAACTCTGCCTAGATAACTACTCTGAGGTATTAAGACCTTGTTTTAAAATGCTGTGCTGCACATAGGTGGGGAAGGAATCATGTTTTATACCAAGGAAATGAGAGTTAATTTCCTAATGCTTTTTCAATTGAATTGAGTGCTCTTTATTTCACCTCAAATTGCTTATATTTCTGCTGTAATACTGCGTGGAGAAGGACAGTGAATGACTATGGAATTATTTATTGCTTGACCACGAGATAATTCTCCTCTTCTTGATTTTGTGTAAATAAAAATAATAATTAATTCTCTTACTGCTCATTCTAAACAAATTAGAGCCCAGGATTTCTTATGTCTGCTGAGGCTGCTTCTCAGTTTAAGGGAAGGCATACCTCCAAAACAACTCAATTTTGTTTTTCTGATAGAGAGGAGTATTTAATGTATTTTGAAGGTCTGTGATCAGGGAGCTGGCTGAGTTTCTCCTTGTCTTATCCGTGGTGGTAGTTGACACATGGTCAAAAGTTGATAACTGAATAGAGGTTACGCAGCACTTAATAAAAGTATTTAATATTTATTAGGTATTTATATTTGTATTTAATTCTGTAACACAATCAAAATTTAACGTGCAAAATAACAAAAAACTGTGCAGACAGTTTGAACAGCTGCCCCTGCACAGACTGAACAGGGAGGAGGACTAAAGTCACCTGTTCAGGACTTGCTCTGCTGCAAAAGAAAGACACTGTGTGGTGGTGAGAAGTACTGCTCAAGCCCTTTATTTACTCTAGTTCTCTACCCTATGTGTTGTAGCAGACCACAAGGAGTTTAACATGAGTAAATAAAAGGTGTTGGCCCTTCAGAGTGTCATGTTGATGCATCTCTGGGGTGTTCCTATGGGTTCAATGCATTTTGGGGCTAAAAATGAGATGAGATAGTAGAGGCCAGTGTTTTCTCTCCCCCCTATTGTGGACAGTCAGAAATCCTCTGGTGGCACTGAGTCACACTGGGTGAAAGCTGATGGTTTGGAGTGCTCTGACAGATCTGTGACTGTGAGGAGCTGTGCTCCAGGAGTGTGAATTCTGCTCACTTTGTGTTGCTCCTGCTGCAGAATGTCTGAGCTGATTGAGAAGGAGACTGAAGAGTACCGCAAAGGGGACCCAGACCCGTTTGACGACCGACACCCAGGTAAGGTGTCCTGAGTGGTTTTGGCAGCACCAGCTGTGTCCCAGTGCTTACCTGGGAGCTCATATTCAAAAGTAAACAGTTGTTAGCCTGCATGTGCCAGCTACTGATCGAGGTCTGACGCTGCTTTTGCACTGGAAGCTGTGCTCTGTAGTGCTGACACGAGAGCATCCCACAGTGGGTTTGAAGGTAGCAGCTCAATATTAATGTTGGCATCTTGAGGTAGGAGGATGAATGTTTTCCTGTTTGTCCCACAGGTCGGGCAGACCCCGAGTGCATGCTTGGTCACTTACTGAGGATACTCTTCAAGAATGATGATTTCATGAATGCGGTAGGTTTGCTCTGAGAACTTTCTCTGTCAATTCCTCACACCACCTTATTGCTTTTATTTCCTCTGTGCTGGTTGACCTTGGTACTTGTTTAATATTTATTTTAGTGCTGTCAGAATTCTTTTTTTCATAATACTGGTTTTTAAGACGGGTTTAAGAGCAACTTGTTTGCCTCTGTTAAAGCGAGTCAAGGAAAGGGGAGTTCCTGAACTATTGGAATGTGTGCAGCAACAACTGAATTAGTTGTTTCAAAGGTTTATCAATCTCTTTAAAGAAAATGGAGCTTCTCTAATACAAGTCCAAAAACATAATTTCTTTCTATAATGGAAATGAATCCCACTAATTCCAGTGCCTTGTTTCTGAGTGCTTGGAACTGTGGGGCTACCTGCAGGAGCAGAAGAGCATGTCAGCTCTAGAAGACCCAGGCAGAGAATCAGGAGGCAAGAGTCTGCCTTTCCACTTGCATTGCTAACCTCTAACATGACTTAATAGCTAGAATTTTGTTACCTTTGTGAAGTAATCCCTTCCTCCGCCCTCCTGGCCGGCTGCTAGCTCAGATTCTGGGGGGCTTTGGGCAAGGAAGACTTCAAGATAGGGAAAGAGACCCAAAAGAGGCTCCTTACCTCAGGTATTCCAAGGCTTTATTCTGGAAGTAGTTCCAGGGGCAAAAAGAGTGAACAAGGAAGAGCAGGGGTTTATCTAGACCCTCTGTCCCAGGAGAGAGAGCTGGCACTGAGCCAGTTGGTCAGAGATAGGGGGGAAGGTAAGGTCAGACTAGGTAGTTACAGGCTTTGGGGTTCCTTTTGGGGTAAACCAATCCCCAGAGGGATACAACACCTTTGCATCCCTGCAAACACCTATATCAGTACACATCTCTGGAAGGATTCTGACAGATTGCTTGCGTGTCTCTCTCTGTCTTAAACTGCAAGTGATAAGCAATTACAAGTGCAATTAAAATGTGCAATTTCTTATGTTATTTTTTTATCTTAACTTTTCACGTTTGCACTGTTACTGTTACAGTTTTTCAAGGCACTTGTCTTTACAAATCAGTTCAAGATAGATATTTAGTCAGTGAACAGCAGATCAGAGGCTCTCTGCTTCTCTGAGAAGTAATTTCAACTTCTAAGGCACTGAGGGAACAGGCTAAAGGCTGGTCATGTTGAGATCCAGGGCTTAGACTGGCATTCCTTACTTTATTGTTCTGCTGCTGTGGGAGCTGTAAGGCTTTCACTGCTCTGGGTTTGGTCAGAGTTGAATTTCAAACCAGTGCTGTTCCTGATCTTCTCCAGCTAGTGAATGCTTACGTGATGACAAGCAGAGAACCTCCACTAAACACTGCTGCCTGCAGACTTCTGCTGGACATCATGCCGGGACTGGAAACAGCTGTTGTCTTTCAGGAAAAGGTATCAACCTGTAATAAAGCTTGGGTTTTAAGCTTGCTTTATTTTGTACTCCAACAAGATTTCCTGAAGGAGCAACCAGTAAAAAGCCATATTGAAATCCTGTGTCTTGAGAGCCAATCTGTTGGGTCTTACTAATGGTTTGGGGATTTTTGCTCTTGGCTTGTTCAATTAATCAAATCTTGGGTATTTCATAGCTTTTTAAAGTGTGATGTGACTGATTCAAACAGAGGAGCTGGATCTTAATGTAATGTTTTGGGAATTGTTATAATTTGAATTGTTACTTTATAGGCCTGTGAATGGAGCAGGCTGTATAGAACATGGAGGACTTGCCCAGTAATCCCCAGCTCCAGCAGAGCCATAGCTTTCCTAGAGCTGAGTGATAAGCAAGTCATACTTTAACTAGGCAGTCTAAAATCCACAAGCTTTCTGGGAGTTAGCTGGAACTGTGGTGGACAGCTGAATCAGACTTCAGCATGTTGACAAATTAATTGTTCTGAAGGAATGTACACAGAGTGGGAAGTGAGGAGAAAGTGAATTTCACTCAACCCACAGTTTCCTCGTCTGTAAGAGTTAATGTTTTTCTGAAGTCTGGAAGTGAGGTAGTGCTTTATATAAAAGCTCTAAATTAATTTCTCTGCTGTTGGAAATTTGCATATAAGTTCTAAAGCATGATAAAAGGAAAAATAATGTGCTCCCTTTGTGAAAGATTTAATTTGATTTGAGCTCTTTGTGATCTATCCAAAAGCTGAGGCTGAAAAGCCTTGATCAAAAAACAATTTAAAATCAAAATAATAGTTCCTAATTTGAGGAGAATATAGCTATTTCCAGAGACCAAAGCTCTCTGTAAACTGAAATGAAATGAAGTTTTGCACTTAGGGACTTCTTTCGTTTTGACTTGAGATTATCTAGAGCTCTGTTCCGGCGCTTGTGGCTCCTGTCCATGGGAGGCTTTGGGAGGAGGGTGCTGTTCTTGTCACAAAGAGGCCCTCTAGCGACCAAGGGGTTTCACAGCTCACCAGTTAGATTTTTTTTTTTATTATTACATAAGAGCATTGAAATAATAATGCAATTGTCTTTAAATATATAACAGGCAGCTCTAAAAATCTGTAAGCTGAGAATTCCCATTAAAATGTGTCTCTTCATCATTACTTTTCCCTGATCTTTATTGTATTGTACCTATAATTCAATTTATGTCCAAGATTTCTGTCATGGTAATGATACATTGTTGATGTTTCCAAATCCAGTGGCAATTTAGAGGAGACAAATTAATCTTTCATTCTAAAGCATTGTCTTTTTAATTGTCTGTTTTAAATTTAGCTAAATTTTATTTTATTTGATGTAAGTTCAACACAGCTTCTTTGAGATTTGCTAAATTGCTGGAGACTTTTGTTAGTGACACTGACTGGAACTTTGGGCTTGTTTGAGTGGACTAATTCATACCTGTAATGTTTTGCTGCTTCCTAGGAAGTACTTTGACTGGCCACTTTTTGCAGGTGTGCAAATCCAAATATCTGATGCCTGGGCATAGTTTCACACAGCTTAAAGTTTTAGCCTCCCCTTATCATTACTAGAGATAAGAGAGAATTCTTCCCAACAGGTGCTTTCACTGGGACTGAGAAGTTAAAGATGAAATGTAACTGTTAGACCTGGTTTCTTGTTTTCTCCCTTCTAGGAAGGCATAGTTGAAAATCTCTTTAAGTGGGCACGAGAGGCTGATCAGCCACTAAGGACATATGCAACGGGACTGTTGGGAGGAGCTATGGAAAACCAGGACATTGCTGCAAATTACAGGGATGAGAACTCACAATTGGTAATGATCTCTCAATCACTTTCCCTTTTGGAGTACAATTACCTGTTTATAATTTTTATTTATGGGGAGCTCACATTCATGGGTTAAAATATGAGTCTTACAGTGGTTGTAGTACTTACCTGTAAGAGTCATGGTTTCCATCCTTTCTGACTGAGTTGGAGCAACACAGCCTCATGATTCTGTTAACAGCAGTTGTAGTCAAAATGCCACTGGAAACCCAACAAGTCAAATATGTTACCTTTTAATGAGGATCATATTCATACTTTCCTTAAAGAAGAATTTTCAGAAGCTCTACCTCTGTAACTATTACACATTTTGATTTGCCCCCCAGACAGAGGTTTTAAAGTGAAGGATAAGTCAACATGGAGACAGCTGTGCTGAAATTGTGATGTCTTCTCTTTCAAACATTAAAAGTGAAAGCATGACCTTTGGTTTTGTGGAACTGCAGTTTACCAAAGCTGCTGCTTCCAAAGGGAATGTTGCCTTTATTTCAGGCTGGGCAGAGATGGTGGGAGGATGCTGCAAGCTGGTGTGTGGTTCTGTTAGCACCAGTATAGCTCATCTGCTCCTAATGGCTTTCCAGCCACTTCCCTCTCACATGGGAGACATGGTGCTGATATTTTAGAATGAAAGTAGCTGTAGCAAAATGCATTTGAGTTCTCTCACTCACTCTGAAGTTTTTGTTTCTCTGGGCAAATGTACACCACAGCACACTCAGCAGCACTTTATGCTGTGGAGGGGTTATATGATAACAAAAAATATGGCTGAGGTGAGTTCCATGATCAAAGCAAGGAGCGTGCTCTCACGAGTGCTGCTTTTCTCAAACAGGTGGCTCTGGTGCTTCGTCGGCTACGGGAGTTGCAGGTCACTGAAATGACCACAAAACAGGAGAACAAGCGCCCCAGTCCTCGGAAAATGCCATCAGATCCTCTGCTGCCCCTTGATGAAGAGGCTGTGGATATGGATTATGGGGAGATGACAGTAGATGGAGAGCAAGAAGAAGTTTCTGGTGATATGGAGATCTCCTTTCATCTGGATTCAAGTCATAAGACCAGTAGCAGAGTAAACTCTGCTGCAAAGCTAGATGATGGGGTACTGAGAAAAAGCAAATCAGGGAAGCAGCACGAAAGAGACGGCTTCCGGAAGGCCAAGCAAAAGCTGGGCTTCTCCACCTCAGAGCCAGAGCGAGTGTTTGTTGAACTGTCCAACAGCAGCTGGTCAGAGATGTCCCTGTGGGTGATTGGCTCTAATTACACACTTTACCCCTTGACTCCTGCCATAGAGCAGAGGCTGATTCTTCAGTACCTGACTCCCTTGGGGGAATACCAAGAGGTAAGCATATGAAGGTGGGACGAAGCACTCTGTGCTTTAATTCTCTGTACAAAGCTGAGTGGAATTTGGCAGAACTGTTATATCACTCTCTTACATCTCCTGTCATGATAAGATTGGTAACTTTTCCTGAGTTGTTGATTACTTCTAAATTGATGAAGTCATTAATTTGAATATTACTTGGTGGGTAATACTCAAACCTGAACCTAGCAGATATGTGATCTGGTAGCTGGAGCATGGCTTTGGGGATTTTGTCCTGTGTTCCTGCTAAATTTGGTGCTTTTTGAAGCTTTGTTTGAAATGCAGACATTTTTCCTGTTTCCTGCAAGTAAAAGTCTGAGGAAATAATCAACTTGAAATTCTAAATGAAGTGGTTTGTGCAACCTCTGTAGTAGTTCTGAGAAGTGGCAGGGCTGTTATGCAGATGCTTTTGAAAACTGATATTACTTAAATGGACAAAATAATGTGGCTGTGGTTTACCAAAGTGTGGTGGGTTTTTTTTGGTGTTTTTTGTTTGTTTGTTTTGGTGGTTACCTTAGTTTGTAACAGAACAAAGCAACACAGTTTTGCTTTGTGGTAGATGTTATGTGTGTGCACGTGTGTGCCTTGTTTCTGTGAGAGCCAGGGAAACCATTACCCCCTAACACCCCACATGCAGACTGGATTGCCAGCAGTAACAGGCTATAAAAATAGGAATTGCTAGCATAAAGGTGTTACAAAGAATGATGCAAAGGGTTTTAGTTTGTTGCCCTGCTCTCCTGTTTTTTCTGTTCAGTTGTTGGGTAGTTGTCTTTGCACAGATGGAAGCTGGAGCCTCTCTCCAGGGTGGTATCTGTGTGGACTTCCATAGCCGCACTTGGAGGAGAGTCTTAAGATTTCCGTGTGGCAGCTGCCATGCACCTTGCTGCAGTCAGCAGATGTATTACAAGAGGTCTGTTAACCTTTATTGCTTCCTATGGATGGAGCTGGTTACCTCTGACCTCTCATAACAGGTATCTGCTAATAGGGGAAAATTGGGGGTTTGAGAGAGTATAAACCAAAAAAGACCTTGTAATTCTTGTGAAACATTCAGCTAGTGTCCCATTTTTGTTTTTTTCTCAGCTGCTACCCATCTTTATGCAACTGGGGTCAAGGGAGCTGATGATGTACTACATTGATTTGAAGCGAACCAATGATGTGCTGCTCACTTTTGAAGCCCTTAAGGTAAGTTACTTTCATAATACATAAAATATACCATAAATTCCATGTTGTAAAAACATGGAATATATGCTTGCTGTGTGTCAGAGGCAAGTACTCATCTTCTTTAGGCTGATGTCTTGCAGCATTCCCTGGGATTGGAAGTGGCTTCCACTCAGCTTGAATACTTTGCAATTTTGGTTTTTTAATGTCAAGCACTTAAAATGAAAAAATAGGAATGGAAAGAGGTAATAAAAAGATCTCAATTGTGCAGGAAGGGCCATTAAGTTCACCTTTCATCTACCTATTTGAAGATGATAAAAGTTCCTTTTTCTGTGATTGTGTTCCTGCTGCCCTTAGATGGCATTCCTGAGTTATTCCATTGCCTGCCATCTCAAGGACACTTGTGAGGGGTAAGGAGCATAAATATCTTACTCCCAGAAGCCCCAGCATGACATCTCTGAGCTCAGGGTTGAAATACTAGTTTTGTGTGAATAGTCTTAAGGGTACCTCCCCAAGGTAAAAAGCCACAGCAAATACCCTTATTCAAGCCAAACCTGCAGTGTATCAGCACAAGTTAAACTTTTCTGTGCATTCTTTCCCTCTTTCACAATAACTTCTCTGCCTCTTATCTTCCAGAGCCTTCCTCTCTGTGTCTTTGTCATTTCTCTGAGAATTTATTTTGAAGGAGCAGTGTTCCTGCAGTAGCTGTAGGTTACTTCAGTTGGGAGTAGAGTGGGGTTTACAGTGGTTTTACTGTTTCCTCTTCAGGAATACTGCTTTTCTGTAAGAATACTGCACACTGCTTTTCTGTAGGTAATACAGAAAAGCAGTGTGCAGTACACTTCAGTGCAGCTGCAAGTTTCCCTTTAATTGCCTTTACACCTCATTTTGTAGAATTCCTTGAGTCAGCAATATGTCACAATCAAAGCATGAATGGAAATTTAAATAGTAGTGATAATAGAAAGTGAGTGAACTTTAAGACAATAGGAAGACCTTAAGGTGGCCTGTTGGATAATTTCTGAGTTGCTCTGCTTTTCTTGTGTTTCTTTTGCAAGATGTGCAAAAGGAAGTGGTAGTGTCTCTTTTGGTTTTGTTGTTGGGATAAATACTACATTCTGGATTAAATGTAATGGGAGAAGGAAGTGAGGTGCACGAAGCAGTTATGTTTTCTGCCTTAAACAAAGGCAGAAAAACAAGTCTGTTTTTCTGTGGGATGGGGATGGAATTGATGACAGTTTGAAGAATCCTACTCTAATCTGCTTTTATGATTCCTTAGCATTTGGCATCATTGTTGCTGCACAACAAGTTTGCTACGGAGTTTGTTGCTCATGGAGGAGTGCAAAAGTTGCTGGAGATTCCTCGTCCTTCCATGGCAGCAACAGGAGTGTCCATGTGTTTGTATTACTTGTCGTACAATCAAGATGCTATGGAGAGGGTAAGAGTTGTTCTTGTGCTGGAACTGCAGTGATTCCCATCATTTCTCAGTGTTTATACCTGTGTTCAGTGAATAAACATCTCCTTAAAAACAAATTTACATGGATGATTGGTATGAGCAGAGGCATTAGGAGGTATATGAATAATATTGTTTCAAGGTGTGTATGTGATTAACAGTGTTTTGTTTCACGGATGTGGATTTCAGTTGCTAGGGAATTAACTGAAGACCTTGTCAGCATTGTCCAGATACTTTAATCACCCTTTTCATTCTATTCTTCCCTCTTTCCCTCAAAAAATCCCAACAAAAGCCTCCTTCATTTTAATTTACCATTCTTTTCCTGTCTGTTCCAATGGGCTACTACACCTGGGATTGTTTTTCTCCATGCATGGTTCCAGATGTTCTGCCAGATGTTATCCCCAGTATGTTCAGATACCAGGTAGAGCAGGTGTCTGTGGTACATTTTGGATTTCAGAGGAAGCCAGCTTCAGGGTACAGTCCCTTGTCAAGTAGTCCATGCCAGACCTCGGGTCTGAAGCTGGTAGCTGTATTCTTTGAGTACACCCAACACTAGCAGAGAAGAGATGGAAAACTCTGCTAACTTGGCACACAGCAGCTGGTCCAGCACTTCAGTTCCTCTTGTCATTGACCCTGACAGAGGGTTCCCAGTTCCTCCTCAGTAGAAGTAAACAGGCAAATGCAGAAGTGCAGTTCTGAGCACATGGTCTGTGCATCTCAGAGGCACGGTGTGAGAACTGGAAAAGACCAGCTCAGTTGTCTGTTTCCAGAGAAAAGTCAGGCTTTAGACTTGCATTTGACAATCCATGCAATTCTCCTAGGCATCAATGCTGCCAGAGTTTGGTAGTACCTCAGCATAGCATATGGTACTTGGTTACACTGAGCAGAATTTGTGTTTCTTTAGTGGAAACTTGTCTGCCTCTAGGGAAACATTCTTTGGATATGTGGAAGTGGTATGGAGAAGGACTCTCTGTAATTATGCTGTACTAAGGCTGCTGTATTCATTGTGCTTTGCTCTGGGCATGGGCCAATTTCTAGTTCTACATTGCCAAATCATACTCTTCATTAGTCTAAACAGCAGCTTTTTTTACTGGTCTGGAAATGGGACTTTTTATTTCATGTCTCAGATGTCCCAAGTCAAGCTGGGGGTAACTGATACTTGTCCTCTGCTTCTCAAAGAGTTTTCATTCTCCTTGGAACAAATCTCTTAAGCAATCTGTTTGCAGTCCTCCTCAAGAATGTTCTTTTGCTTTCTAGGTGTGCATGCACCCCCATAATGTGCTGTCAGATGTAGTGAACTACACCTTGTGGCTGATGGAGTGCTCCCACGCCTCGGGCTGCTGCCATGCCACCATGTTCTTCTCCATCTGCTTCTCCTTCCGTGCTGTCCTGGAGCTCTTTGACAGGCACGATGGGCTGCGGCGTCTGGTTAACCTGGTAAGGGCTCAGCTTTAAGGGGGGGACGGGGTTTAGTGGCAGGTTTTGCACCCTGTAAGTGCAGCTGTGGAGAGTTTTGTTCTTTTGTTTGGTTTTGTTTGGGATTTTTCTTTCTCAGTTCCCAAGAGATGGAGAGGTGGGTTGAGTTTTCTAAGCAACACTCATATGCATCCTTTTATCATTATTATTTTTGTTGTTATGATTATTATCTAGACTTTCCACCCTTTGGGAGCTTTTTTGGTCCAACTCCTGGATTAAGCAATACTCATTCAAACAGGGGTGGCTTAGTGGTAGTCCAGCTGTTTCTTACCACTCCACACAGACATGCACCCTCTTGGATGTGGATAAATACAGCCTTGTTCCAGGAGAGGAATGTGGAACTTCTGGGCACAAGTTCATGTAGAAAACATGTAGAAAAAGTCTGCAGGGTGTTGCTGTGCACTCCTGCAGCTTGGGCCATGTCTAACTCAGGGACATCAGTGCTGCAGGGTGCAAGCACACTGCATGGTGCTATATTATGCCTAATAGTACTCAGCACAACACTGCCTCCAGACCTACACTGCTGTGACTTCTTTAGCCTAGAAAAAAGGAGGCTTGGGGGTGATGTTAGAACTCACTGCAACTACCTGAAAGGTGTTTTAGTCAGGTAGGGGTTGGTATCATCTCCCAGGCAATGACTGACAGAACGAGAGGGCACAGTCTTAAGCTGTGGCAGGGGACGTTTAGGTTGGACATCAGAAAAAAATTCATTGAAAGGGTGATTGGGTACTGGAATCATCTACCCAGGGAGGTTGTGGAGTCACCATCCCAGGACATCTTTAAAAAAAAGAAATGTTGCACTCACTGCCATGTTTAGTTGATGAAGAGGTGTTAGGTCATAGGTTGGACTTGATGATCTCAAAGGTCTTTTCCAACCTCTAGTTCATTCTGTGATTTCTGTCTTCATAGATAGTGAAGGAGAGGGCATGGGTCAGTTTAGGCTGTTTACCCCTAAACAGAGACCCTTTTCTGTTCAGACACCTTTGTCAGCTCTCAGTGTGCTTCTATGTCCTGTACAGCAAAGGCAGCGTGTTTGGGTTTGGTAAGAGAGCAACTGAGAGTTGTAGATGCTTTTTTTCCTAAAGACTGAGCTGATGAAACTTTTTTCCCACGCCCAACTTCTTTCTGAAGATAAGCACCCTGGAGATCTTAAACCTGGAAGACCAGGGAGCCCTGCTGAGTGATGATGAGATCTTTGCCAGCCGCCAGACGGGGAAGCACACCTGCATGGCCCTGCGCCGCTACTTCGAGGCTCACCTTGCCATCAAACTGGAGCAGGTGAAGCAGTCGCTGCAGCGCACTGAGGGCGGCATCCTGGTCCATCCACAGCCCCCCTACAAGGTGAGGAGCACGTTGCAAGCTTTTCACATGGTTGTTCATTTCTCAGTTGAATCCAAGCTGCAGGCATATGTAGATACCCTTGGAAGCCAGTGTAATAACTGGCAGGCTGCAATTGTTTTATTTGTACTTCTTTCCTGTCGCGTGGAATGGCACTGTTATGGGAAAGTACAGAGGGCCTTTGAGGTTTGTCTGAATTACACTTGATTAAGGCTCCTGCTCATGTGCTGTAACCACATCTCTCATCGTGTGCCTTTCCATCTCTCAAAAACTCAAAGGCAGGTTGTTTCTGATACTTGTGGGGTTTTCTGTGCTGGGAATCTCTGAAAGGACAAAATCTGTATGTGTATAGAAGTACATAATGTTGAAAAACTCAGAAATAAGTTTAATTTGATAATGATAACTGAAATGTCTTTTGGACACTACTGTTTGTAGAAATTACCTGTGAGGTCCAGATAGATAATAATGCAGTCTTGGCCATGATTTTTTTTTCCTGATTTCTCCCTGTAAAGCTGATTTTGGTGATTTGTTTTGGGTTTGTTTGTTTGTTGGGTTTTTTTAAAACTGGATTTTATGGCTGCTGGTTTTGAGAAAGTACATTCACCTGTGGTTTCTGATTTAATTTATGATGATTTTCTGGAGGAACTGAAATAAGACTATATAAGGGAGTTTTTTGCTTCTGTAGAAATCACTTATTTTCAGTAATTAAAGAAACGTATGTAAACTGTTGCTTTCTCATGTAATTAAAAATATTGAAAGGTAAACTTACTTGGAATTTTTTTAACTCCGTGTGTTTTGTAGTCAAAACTTAAAAACTGTAATTGAATAATTTTAGCAACCTTTTTAATATTTTAGCATAAACATGCTAAACATTTAATATTTTATGCATAAGCATAAATATTTAGTATATTGAGTGACAGTGTAGTAACTACTAGATTAGTAGCTTAAAAGCAGAGTAGAATTTTAATTTAATGTAACTTTTCTTCTTATGTTTGCCTTAGCTTTCTAAGACTGTAAAGAAACTTAAAGGATATTATGCTTAAGCTTATTATTATATATTATAGTGACAGTTGCTGTATTCTTTTATAACTGGGGAATAAACCAGAAAGTAAATACTTTATCTGCAAGACACAGTAGTAGTCTAATTTTATAGATGCAGTTGTCAGTTAAGTCCCAGCAGTGGGAGATTTGATGTGCAGGTTTGTAACCCTTGTGATCTAATGGTGTCCCTTCCCTGCAGGCCTGCTCCTATACTCATGAGCAGATTGTGGAGATGATGGAGTTCCTGATTGAGTATGGTCCAGCACAGCTCTACTGGGAGCCAGCAGAGGTTTTTCTCAAGTTGTCTTGTGTCCAGCTCATGCTTCAGCTCATTTCCATTGCCTGCAACTGGAAGACCTACTATGCAAGGTGAGCTTTTTGCTGTAGTGCTCTGTTTGAGTGCAGCACTTGTGACTCTTGGGCAGGACATTACATTTCCAGATTTTCTACTCTGGTAGTGTTTAGAACAGGCATGTGCTGGTTAGTGTTGTTCAGGCTGTGCTGTGGCCACACAGTGCTTATCAAAGCTAACTCTGGGGAAAGCAGGACTAAAGTTTTAAGGTAGAGAGAGGGATGTCAAGAAATTTCTGAAGAGCCAAAATGCCTCAAGCCTTTGATTACTGTGACACTGATTTCTCAGAAAAGCCTCTTCACGGTTCTCTTCCTCTTTCTATTTATCTCAAAATTTGTTTACCTTTTTGTTAAGAGAAAGGCTAGAAAATGCTCCAAGGAGAGGGAGAAATCAAGACATATCTTAATCCTGGAATGAGGTGGACCAGGGCTCCCTCCTCCTTAATTCTGCTGCCTACAGGAGCTCCTTGCCTAACTTAAATTGAAAGCCTTTGAAATCTGTTTTGCTTCTGCAGTTCCCTGCCTCCCTCCCACTCTCAGGTTGCACTCTCCTGGGTAGTTTGTGTTCTCCTATTTCTTTCCTTCTGCAGCTGTTTCCTAATTGCTACATGGGTTAACTCCTACCTTTCCACACAGCTTATATAGATCTCTTCTTTTTTGCATTTTTCTGCTCTATCACATCCTACCAAACATCCCTTTTCACCTTCCACACACCTGCATCTTTCTTAAACTGGAGCCTAAGTTGGTCTCTTTTTCACTATCAGAGTTGTCTGGTTTGCTGCTAAACAGTTTCCCTTGACTTCAGAAAAAACCTCCTTCCAAGTTAACTAGTGACAGTATTTTGGACAGCAGTGTTTCCCTGCTAAGATGTAGAATTAGATTAGATTTAGAAGCTTAATTTAGAATGCTTTCCTTAGTAAGTCCTAACATTCTTATTTTTATAAATACAAAATTACTGTGCTTTTAGGAGCCTGAGAGTCATGTGGGATAAATGTTGGCAGACTACAGGCAGTGCTGTGCATGTGAGCACTGCCTTCTATGGAGACCATCCCTTTTCATTCTATAATCAAAAGGCACCATCAAATGCAGCAGATGTGACTGATCTGCTTCCATTTCTTGGAGTAGAGTGAATTGAATACTATTTTATGTTATTAAACAACTCTGTGCATGCAATTCTAAGAAGTTCTTCTGATGCTGTCTTCCAGGAATGACACAGTACGATATGCTTTGGATGTACTGGCCATCCTGACTGTAGTTCCTAAAATCCAGTTGCAACTGGCAGAACCTGTGGATGTGTTAGATGAAGCTGGATCTACTGTTTCCACAGTGGGTAAGCTGAATATGGTTCTAATGTCTTACATATCTATCACTTGTCTTCTGCCATGTGGATTTTGGCTGGCTGTCCCTCACCTACAGGGAGACAAGGGTTAAAATCATGTACTTAGAGTTACTGTCAAGGATGCAAATAAATGGGAGAGTGCACTGTGGTTAAAATTGTGTCATGATTAGCACTGTGGTTGGGTTACAAATTTAGAGGCAGGTCTTTCTCTTGCACTTGTTTTCAAGAGCTCATTAAATACGGGTGGAGGCAAATATACTTTTGTAATGGGACTATTAGGTTTCCTCTGTTTCTGAGAAATTTAGGTCTCCTGAGGATATGGCATTTGAGAGTAAGGGAGAGGAGCAATTACTGCTCTGTGAGTTATGCTCTAACTGGTTACCTCTGGGTTCAGCATGTAAATGAGTGAGATGTGCCTGGATCAGATCCAAGGCTTCTATTTTAACTGGAGCTTCACTTTTCTTTTTAAGAAAATAAAAATAAAGGGCATGCAGAATACTAGATATAGGCAAAAAAATTTCTTTTAAGCAAAAAGTCTCTAAGCAAACACCAGTTCTGTGGGGGTTTTGATATTCTGTAGCAGACACGAAACTGGCAGGAATTCTGTGGGGGAAAAAAAGTTTCTTTTTTCTGATTCCTTTTGAGAGTTGTGATACGATTATTTCTCCTCAATGACTTGGTACCCTTCCTTCCTCTTAGTGTTTACTTTGTTAGTGTTTATACAAGAGAGCTCTATGTGGTAAGAATCAGAGTGTGTCTGTGCATCTTGATCTGTCCAGGCGCCTTTGATTTTTTTACTCCTGGGCTGTGCTTGATCACCACATCTTTGAGGTTGTGTGACACTACCTACTCAGGATGAGGTGGAGGACCAGCAGTGCAGGAAAGCATATTGCTAGGGAGGTAGAAGAATATGTCTTAGACTAGGTAGCAGAACTTCAGAAATTTCTGGAATTAAGGAAAGTACCTATTTTCTTCAAATTTGTTGGAAGACTCCCTTAGTTGTCTAATCAACTTGTGTAAGATACATTTTAGAATACTAAAGAAACTACTTCTTTCCCTCACCAGGTATTAGTATCATCCTTGGAGTTGCTGAGGGTGAGTTTTTCATCCATGATGCCGAGATTCAGAAATCAGCCCTTCAGATCATCATCAATTGTGTGTGCGGCCCAGATAACCGGATCTCCAGCATCGGGAAATTCATCTCTGGAACTCCTCGTCGCAAGCTCCCTCAGGCCCCCAAGAGCAGCGAGCACACGTTAGCCAAGATGTGGAACGTGGTACAGTCCAACAATGGCATCAAGGTGCTGCTGTCCTTGCTGTCTGTGAAGATGCCAATCACTGATGCAGATCAGATCCGGGCACTGGCCTGCAAAGCCCTGGTGGGGCTGTCTCGCAGCAGCACCGTCCGGCAGATCATCAGCAAGCTGCCCCTGTTCAGCAGCTGTCAGATCCAGCAGCTGATGAAGGAGCCCGTGCTGCAGGACAAGCGCAGCGAGCACGTGAAGTTCTGCAAATACGCTGCCGAGCTGATCGAGCGCGTCTCGGGGAAGCCGCTGCTCATCGGCACGGACGTCTCGCTGGCGCGGCTGCAGAAGGCCGACGTGGTGGCCCAGTCAAGGATCACCTTTCCTGAGAAGGAGCTGCTGCTGCTGATTCGGAACCATCTCATCTCCAAGGGCCTCGGGGAAACGGCGTCTGTCCTTACGAAAGAGGCTGACCTGCCCATGACTGCAGCATCTCACTCTTCTGCCTTCACCCCTGTTGCGGCCGCTGCCTCTCCCGTGACTCTGCCTCGCACTCCTCGCATAGCTAACGGCATCTCGGCCCGTTTGGGTAGCCACACTGCTGTAGGTTCCACTGCCACCTCTGTCCATGCTCAGGCAAGGCCGTCTGCGTCCCAAGGTCCAGCTGCCCTTCCAGGTCCTTCTTACGCCAGCAACTCTCCTCTGATTGGCAGGATTAGCTTTGTCAGGGAGAGGCCGTCTCCCTGCAACGGCAGGAAAATCAGAGTGTTGCGACAAAAATCGGACCATGGCGCCTACAGCCAGAGCCCAGCTATCAAAAAGCAGCTGGACAGACACCTTCCTTCCCCACCCACGCTGGACAGTATAATCACAGAGTACCTTAGGGAGCAGCACGCCCGCTGCAAGAACCCAGTTGCCACCTGTCCCCCTTTCTCTCTCTTTACTCCCCACCAGTGTCCTGAGCCAAAACAGAGGCGCCAGGCGCCCACTAACTTTACCTCACGGCTGACCCGCAGGGCGGCCTTTCCGAAGTACGGAGGGGTGGATGGTGGCTGCTTTGATAGACACCTTATATTTAGCAGGTAAGGAGGAAAACTGTGTTGTGATCCCTCTCAGAATGTACCCTGTGCCAAAAAGCCTTACCTGGATTCAGGCTGTGCGGTCCCATGGTGGAGTATCCTTGGAGACAAAAGAGTTTGCATTCACAGTGACAGTGAGAAAGCCTTGAAAGGCATTTTTAGTAGTTGTTCTGTTTGTCTTGTCCTTAGTGCTGACCCTTAGTACACAAAGCACACTCTATTTTCAGTAGCAACATTGACTAATGGAGCTGGTAGCTCTTTGTTCTCCTTTGGAAGGTGAGTATGTAGCACCAGTTTTATGAGAGTGTAACATAGCCTTGAGGATGGTTGGCTGACAGATGCAGAACAGTGAAATCTGTATTTTGTTCTTGCAACTGAATCATCAGCACCACCAGTTGCCTTTTTATGTGGCCTTTCCTGAGGTTAAACTGGAAGGCAAGGTAAAGTTTATGAAAATAAAGGTGATGCTTTCATGAGAGCATCTTCACAGTGAAAGCAGTGTCACTGTGGGAAGTTATGATGCCAGAATGTTGTTTGGCTCATGTGACATCTTCTTGTGCTAAGCGTTTCAGAACTGTTAGGAATTTTTTTGCTAGCTCTCTGTACTTACCCAGGTGTTGACATTACAGGTTTCCCATCAATCCAGCTTTGAAGATGGAGTCCCAAGTGCTTCAGCTTAATGATGTGCTGTTACAGAAGTACCACATAGTGGAAAACAAACCCTGAAAGATTGCAAACACTGTTGTAATACTTGAGCACTAGTCTTCAAACTGACACTTGGCTTACTCTAGGAGAAAGCTTTAACTTGTACATGTGTAATCTTTAGGGGCTGGATTTAATATCATCATACAGCATTTCAGTTTTGCTTCTCTCCTTTGGGTTACCCATGTATTTTTGCCTTCTCTAGGTTCCGTCCAATTTCTGTGTTCAGGGAAGCAAATGAGGATGAGAGTGGCTTTACCTGCTGTGCATTTTCTGCAAGAGAACGATTCTTAATGCTGGGTACTTGCACGGGGCAGTTGAAACTCTACAACGTGTTCAGTGGACAGGAAGAGGCCAGTTACAACTGCCATAACTCTGCTATCACGCACCTTGAGCCATCCAGGGTAAGGAATCACAGACCTGTTCTGATTTTTAGCAGCTCTCCCTGCCTAAGCCCTGGGATGTTTTGGGCCCATCCGGATGTGTTCACCTGAAATGTACCTACTGACCGGCCTGCAGTGCCTGTCATTGAAGTACTTCTAAGAGTTGCCTATTCTCACTCTTGTGAGTTTTGCATTTAGGGTTTTTTCTTCCCAAATAATAAAGAAGATAAATAGTGGCTGTGTGCCTTCTTAAGAAATTAATATATGTCTGGAAATGGAAAAATGCTTAAACTGACTATTTATTTATCTCACACATTTATTTATGTGTGAGATAAGATACCAGTGTTTATATATCTTTGCTGGAGAGAGAAACCTTTAGGGGATGATTCTAGGAAGAATGAAAAGATTTATAAGCAGAACGGACTCCCCTTAGGGGGCATCAGAATTCAGCCATGGATTATGCTGATTTTATCTGCTGTTAACATCATAGATTGTTCCTATTGTTACCTGTAAAGTCTGTCTACCAAGGGCTCTTTGTTGTATTAGATACTTGGATTTTATTCCTATGGGAGTAGTATTAGGCACAAAAGTCTGCTCTATAGTTTCTAAATTGATCTTGTAAGTTAAAAGTGTACAGGTAGAATGATAACCTCTGTTTTTCTTGGTGTTCTTTTCCTTTCCTCTACTCCAATCTGGAAATCCAGGATGGATCTTTATTGCTGACATCTGCTACGTGGAGCCAACCTCTGTCTGCATTGTGGGGAATGAAGTCTGTCTTTGATATGAAGTAGGTACACTCTGATTCAGCTGTGGGGTGTGCTGCAGTTGGAAGAACCATTTGATACAGGAATAAACTCAAAAACAGAATAGCACAGATCTCAAAATGTCTTTTGTGAGAAATAAAATGTGATCCCTTTCTTATGTTGCTAATTTCCCTGTTTTATTTGGTACAGAGCAAAATCTAGCTAAGTTCTACCTGAAGTCCTGTTTAATGTAAGACAGATCACTAAAGTCACTGTTACTCCTGAAGGCAAAGAAATGTGTTTGTTTTAATTCTCATGTTTGTAAATTATCTTGGCAATCTTTCTGTAGCCAGTTCAGAATTGGACTATCATGGTGGTTTGCACGCTGAAATTGTCAGACCTGGACTGCAAACTCTTTAAAATCTGTTGCAGTGTTTACAATTGTTCTTTCCCATTAAAAAAGTGTGTGGAAAACTCTTCATTTTTAAAAGGTTTGATTGTTGTCTACTTTAGCTGTAAACAACTGTTTTGGTGTGACCTGTGTGGGGTCAGCTAGAGGCCTTTCTTCAGAGGAAAGGTTTAACTCCTCAGGCTGCACGTGTTTCAGTGTTCACCATGCCATCCATTGCTGATTTCTCCAAAATGTTATATTGGTGGCAGGCTCTGTTGATGGCAGGTCTGAATTTGCTGCTGCAATATGATGTGGTCAGTGGTAAAGGAGATGGTTTTCTACATCGTTTTCTCTGTTGTTGAAACCTGTGCTGCAGCTGTTGGGCTTGTTTGGGTGATACAGAATCTGCATTCCTTGACCTCCTAACTGACTGTATCTGCAGGCATTCCTTCCCTGATGACCACTATGTGGAGTTCAGCAAGCATTCTCAGGACAGGGTCATTGGCACAAAGGGAGACATTGCACATGTAAGTACCAGGAAAGCTCATGGCTGTGAAGCTCTGGCAGAAATATGATTCTCCATAGGATATCTATTAATTGATGTGAGTGCTTTGATGCTCTGTGTAAGTGATGAGCTTCAGAGGAAAGCTTTGAAAGTGTCAAATAACTTCTCCCTGTTCCTGAGGGTATAAACTTGACCATCACAAGCAGTGTGGATGTGTTGCCTCTGGGCAAGTGTCCTGGACAGTTTTAGATTTTGCTTTGTTTTATTTATTTTAGTGATATCATGCAGGATTTTCTTCCCCTCTGAAGTTTCTTTCCTAGCCTTGCTTTTCAGTAATAGTAATAATAATAGAATTCCACTGTAAACAGTAGCTCAGTCAGCAGCTGTGGGAAATTACCTATTAGAAATGTCTTCCTTCCCCCCCCCTCCCCCCCCACTCAAATGTGCAGCTTTTGGGTAATTTAACTTTACCACTGTATCTTCAGAATATTGTTGTAGTGCTTTGCATGAATTCCTGCAAATTGGCCACACAAGGCTTCAGAGAGCTTTGCAGTGCTAATTTGCATTTGTTATAGGCCCCATCTCTTAAAAGAGAATTTGCATAAAATTTTTCCATGAAATACAACTTACTCAAATTATTTATCATTTCACATGTTATCTGATTTGTTTAAGTAAACTCTCCATTCCTGCCCAGTTTTTAACTTGGATTTAGCTGGAAGTTTGTTCATTGTGTTTATCTGGTAAACAGATTTGTTTTCCAGTTCTAGAGAATATTTTCCTCTGTAAGTTTGAACAAGAGCTAGACTCTGAAGGATGTTACAGATCAGATTTATCTGAAGAGATGATGTTAAACTCCATCTACTAGTTTAAGGCCCTTTTTATATTCTAAAAGTTTCTTGTGCCAAAGCTCAAATTTGCCTTTCTGTGTAAATGCCAAGAATTTTAACTCATTTTGTAGTTTCTGGCTTTTTTGTCCCCATTGCTGTGTGCTTTGGAGTTTTAATGTTTGTAAATACCATCTGCTCTGAAAGCAGTTCCATTTAGTTTCTGGCTAAGTGGTACCTTGTGATTGCAGCTTCCCAGTCCAGTCCTCATAGTGGGGTTATTTTATTTGGAACTCATCCTGATCGTAGTGAAATGTGTCAGTGAACCTGCAGTAAGCCAAGCACTGGCCAGAACTTGTTGTGAGGCTTGGTTCCAGCTGTGAAAAAGTATTAAAGGGCTGGGAGGAAGGGTTATTTATGGAACAGTGTCCCATGAAGTGGAAAAGTGAAGTGGGGAATGGGGTGATCCTGTAAGCAATCTAGGAAGGGGAATGGGGATTTTAGGCACAGGTATATTACAAATTGTGACTAATCTTTCTTTTTCTTTTTAATCTAAAAGATCTATGATATTCAGACTGGCAACAAGCTATTGACTCTGTTTAACCCAGATCTTGCCAACAACTACAAGAAGAACTGTGCCACCTTTAACCCCACTGATGACCTTGTCCTAAATGATGGTGTCCTCTGGGATGTCAGATCAGCACAAGCCATCCACAAGTTTGACAAATTCAACATGACTATCAGTGGTGTTTTCCATCCCAATGGGCTGGAGGTCATAGTCAACACTGAAATTGTATCCTTTGGGCCACTGTGGGAGCTGGTGCTGGGACTGGTATGGCTGAACAAGTAGCTGTTTGCAGAGTTGTATTGATGGTCTTCTGTGTTACATGTTGTGTGTGGTAGCAGGAGCTTCTGTCTGTGAATCAAGGAAGAGTAGGGACTGTTAGGTAGCCGAGTTAAATCTAGATTCTGCCTGTGATGCAGTCTAGAGAAAATACTTAATACAGAGAGAGAGCAAGAGATTTTCTCCTCTGATCCCCTCCATAGCACCTCAGCTCTCTTCCCATGTATTAACAGGATCAGCCACGAAGGTACTGCAGTCACCTCTCATGACTGGGAATGGCATTTTGAGTAAGAGCTTTCTCATTTTGAACACACAGAATGGAATTGCAGTGCCAGTGTCCAACTCTACTTCCATCATATTTGCAAGGCAGAGGCAGAGAGGTTTCTTGAACGCAGTTAGCCAGTTCTTTGCCACTTCATTGAAAAGGAAATGGAAATTTCCAGTTGTTTGTTCCTCCTTAGTCTGTGTTTTTTCAGTGGGATCTCCGAACTTTCCATTTGTTACACACAGTACCTGCACTGGATCAGTGTCGTGTGGTCTTCAACTATACTGGCACAGTGATGTATGGAGGTAGGACTTCTCCCCTTGCATCGCTCTCCTGGGTCATCTCTTGTGAGATAAGTAGATGCTTATTCAGTGAAATGGGAGCCTTCAGAGACTCTGTAACTCCAGGCCTTACAGGCATATGTGAACTGGATTTTTTCCAGGATGTTCATGCTACATGTATTGCTGACAGAGTTTTTGTAGCATCTGCGATATCACAACTGATTTGTGAGATTAAAAAGCAACCTATTGTATAATGGTAGATCCAGTGATGCCTGAGAAAATAGTTTTGTCCTCTGTATCAAGTTTTGATGATCTGTAGTATCAATAAAGGCATCTCTGGAAGAGTAGATGTTAAATGGGTCTTGCCAAGCTATTAAATATAAAGAAAATTCATGTCAGAGTCTCATTTGATCTGAAGTTGATTAATGGGAGTGACTATTGGAAGGCGGATTTGTGGAATAATCTTTCCTTGTTTCAGCTATGTTGCAGGCAGATGATGAGGATGACCTTCTGGAGGAGAGAATGAGAAGTCCCTTTGGCTCTTCTTTCAGGACATTTAATGCAACTGATTATAAACCTATAGGTAAGAGAGGAGCCAATAGCTTTGTCTGGAGCTTTGAAGGTTTTTTGAAAAACCATTCACTTCTCTCTGCATGTGTGAGAAAACAAACCGTTATATCCTGTTCTGGAGGAGGCACAGGAGTTGGGTTTAACACTGACATCGTTTCAAGTATCATATCCTATTTAGTGTGTGACTGCCTTACTTGCTTCTGTTCAGCAGTTCTGGCTTTATTTCCTCTCTTCTTTCCAAGTAAGGCATAATCTGAGACAGTAGGTCACTTGGCCAGGATGGCATTGCTCTCATTTCACATGGGGCTCTTTTTTTAGCTCTTAGCTAAGCTAATTGCTGCTGTGGACATAAACAAATGTGGCTTTTGCTGCTGAAGGGAGGCATAGGTCACAACTCAGTCCCTTTGTTGCCACCTATTCTGAAGGATGATCTGTTGTTTACTGTACTTAGGGAAACGAATAAATACATTATCAAGGGAGGAGGCACTGTGCAGAGCAGGTTAAGAACTTACATGGCTGTTCTTTACAGTAGTCTCCAGCATTTCTATTCTTTATTACAGGTTGAATTACCTACAAACATTTATTTCACTTGTTTCATCTGTTTTTTTCTTGTCCAAAGAATGGATTATTTGCTTTTAGACACTTCTTTTTCAGTGAGCATTAAGTAACCTGCAGTTAACCTCTGAGTTTGTTCTGTGATGTTTTCCAGCTACCATAGATGTAAAGCGGAATATCTTTGACTTGTGCACGGACAGCAAGGACTGCTATCTGGCTGTCATTGAGGTAAAGCAGCTAAAATAAACCCTGGTCTCTGTAGCTTGTTGTTTCTTTTTTGGAGTTCCTGCTGGGAAATTCATGTCCTAAGCAATGGTGGTGTTTTGATGGTGCTAAAGATGCTGTTTGTTTTTTATTCTGTACCTCCTGCAGTCTTGTTTTGCTGCCTCTTATTCCTTAAATTTACAGGCTTCTCTTCTTCAAACTCTTCTCACTTTTAAATGTAGATATTTTCCTTCTCATGAGCATAAAGAAAAATGTGGGTTTTTTTCTTATTTATAACAATAATTTCCTATTATTGCAAATTAAAATGTGCACTGGACCAAATAACTGGGAAATGCAATCTTTTGGGGGTTTCCCACAGAGCTTTTCTGTGAATCACTCTTACTGTTCCTTTTACACTTGTCTTCCTATCAAAATCCCAGAAGCTAAGGATTTGAAGCAGAAATTACTGAGCTAAACTTCTGGTTTGTTAGGGATGCAGTTCTTTGCTCCATACATAGTATGTTGTCAGAACCCAATTTCTTGAAGCCTGATTATGCACATGTAATGAGTAATGTAAAATTCTGTCAGCTTTATACTCTGTGAACACACTGATCCCTACAGACCACAAAAGCAAGTCAAGAATTTGTAGCAGGGTAAATTTCATGTTTAACTACCAAAGTTGGAGAAGACAAGGGGTGGTGAGACCAAGAAAATTTTCTTTAGTAGGAGTTATTGGAAATGTTACTTCAGGGAACATGGCAGGTCTTGAAACCAAAGGCTCATTTTTAGTGTGAATTGTGGTGCTGCTCGTAAATGGGAGGGAAGGATTTTGGAAAAGTTGCCATTGAATATGGCAGCTGAGCTCAGTTCCTGGGGTTAACTTCCATGTGGGCATCTCCCCTGCAGAACCAGGGCAGCATGGATGCCATGAACATGGACACGGTGTGCAGGCTCTATGAGGTGGGCCGGCAGCGGCTGGCAGAGGATGAGGAGGATGAAGAAGAAGATCAGGTGAGAAGCGTGGTATTTACCTCTGTGTTCAAGAGTAGCTGTTAGCCCTCTACATGTGTTGATGTTTTATCCAGAAAGTAGAGAGGCCTCATTTGGCCTAATGTGAAATAGATCACTTTGCTGTCAGTGTAAATGAAGACCCTCTGTGCAGAAGGTGTGTGAACGGTAATGTGCACTGTAAACTAACACAATCATTTATGATTGAATAATTTCCTTAAGTATTCGGTCTTGATCAGAAGCTTTGCTTTTTGTTCTGCTTTTTTTAAAGTATTTCAACCCTCAATATAGGCAGTAGTGCTTGAGGCTTTACTTTTTTCAATTCCAGTTCTCATATTTGAACATGATTTATCACCAATTTCTGAAAGAGACACAGCTTGTGACTAATGCAGTGAAATTGCACAGTACTTCTACACACCAAAAGGTTTAAAGAATTTTGAAGAGGGCTCTAGGTTTGCAGTGGGATGTGTTGCTTTTCCTTCTCTGATCAGCTGTTTGATCTCTGGCAACTTGACAGAAGAGCTCAGAATTGCAGTAAGTGCCCTTCAGGGTGCAGATGGTAGAATACACAGTAGCACAAAATGCTTACTACAGTAAAGTGAGGATTAAACTTCCACAGAATCAATTTGTAACTTTGTGGGTGTCAGATATTTTGGGGGTTTTTTTGGACAGGCAAAACCCTTACGATTCAATTCCCTAAAGATTTAAAATGCCTTATTCTTTGCTGTTTGATGTCTGCATTCTTGTAAATCGTGTATTTGTATCTCTTGTGAGAAAAGCTGACTTCACCTTTTTCCAAAGAATGCCAGAAAGTAATACTTTGGGGTTTTTTCCCTGAGACTATGGAAAGCTGGAATTGTGCTACCCTTTCTATCTCTGAATCTTCCTGTTGCTGGGTTAAAACTCGTGCTTTGTAATTCAGAAGACTGGAGAGCAGGTCTCAAGAAAGAGTAACTTTCTTTGCAGTGAGTTGTTGTTGTTATTACATTTCCCTGTAATTCTGAAGATAAAGCAGTAGTTCTCCCTGTGGTGTGCTTTCCTGACCACTGAGTGTGCTACAAGGTTGCAGTTGAAGTCTTGGCATTCTTTTGAAATCATTGGTCACTGTATCTATTCATAGATTGGATAGATTAGAAGAACAGAATTTCTTGGGAAGCAGTGAAGACGGAGGAGAGATTATTGCTCTGTCCTTCCTTTCTACATCCCAGCCATTCAGGGCTTGCCATGGGCAATATCAACTATTTCTGTCTCCACTTCCACTGTTTTTGTTCACTTTCACTATATTTTCTTTATAAAATCTCCAAAGATAGTTTGTAGCAGAAATGGGTTTTGCATTGTACAGTGATTAACTAGCAGCTGTCAGGGCACTGCTTTGTGAAATCACTGGTAATTGTTGACTTAAGGGAGATGTGTGTTTGTGCAAGGCAGTCAATGGTTCCAGGCTGTAACACCAGGTACCCAGCAGAGATAAGGGATCTGGCATTCATCAGATGTGACTGGGGACACTTCCTGTCTTACAAATAGAGGTGGCCCCAGGCAGAACCTAAGTGTGCTAAAAGCTTTTCTGTGAAGCTGATGAAATGTTCAAACAAGGCTGCTCCTGGATTGATTTGCAAGCTAAGAGTGATCAGTTGGTATTGCATAACTGCTGCTTTTTATGGCCTCCATTTCTGGGGTCTGTACATGTTGTCTAGACAGCAACTTTAGGGATAGTTACAACCAAGTTTCTTTAGTTAGAGAGATTTGGTTTTAATATAAGCAACAGTTAGAGTAGCTGTTAGCCCTCTACATGTGTTGATGTTTTATCCAGAAAGTAGAGAGGCCTCATTTGGCTTAATATGAAATAGATCACTTTACTGTCAGTGTAAATGAAGACCCTCTGTGCAGAAGCCATGTGAATGCAATTGAATTTGAATGCAAATTCAATTCAATGTACATGTATCTAGCCAAACATAAACTAAGCCCCTTGCTCGTTGTCCCACAACTGTTGTATGCTTTTTCTTCAGGTTTGTTTTTGTCTTAGGTTTACAAAATACAGCTTTTTTCTATGTAGAGACATCCAACATTAAGCTAGAATGAATAGAGGTTTTCCTGAATAAAGACAGAATCTCTTCAGTACACTTGTCTGTTGAGAGGTTCCCTGATGGAAGGATTTTTGTTTGTGTGCACATCCTCACACATATGTAGATGTTCAATATTTGCCTAGTTAGTTTCTGTGATTTAGCTTTTGAAAAATCTGGTATAACATTTTAAATTTATTGCAACTTCTCACAGATAATCTAAAACCTCTTCTGGCTGAAAGAGGGTGCTTTCTGATCTTTCTTGAAAGTGGTGTTGGTGGGGGGAAATGCGTATGAATCAACATGAATCTGGTATCTTTTTGGTCCAGGTTTGTGAGGCAGAAACTAATCTGTTTGACCCCTACCTCTTCACACCTTGACTTGATGTATATTTGGATTTTTATATCTCACCTACATGGGTCCATGGGTACATTTTTTTGCCTGTACAGAAAGTAATGAATGCTCAAATAGAAGGGTGGCTGATAGGCAAGCCTTGCTCAGAAGTCATGTGATGCACAATGAAAATGCTTTAAAATTTGTGCTAAGAGATAAGAACTGTGGAGAAAAATATCTGCCTGGCTTTTTTTTTTACCTTAAATTTTGATGCCTCGTGATGTCAGTTCTGACAAATATCAGCTGATGGGTCCATGACATCTTTTTCAAAAAGTAAAGACTGAGAGTCTGCAAAATGAATCTAGCAAGGATGTTTGGCCTGCAGATATCTTTCAGTTCCTTCTGTGATTTAAGAAACAGAACAAGTATGTTATTCCTCCTATCTCAAACCAACCTTGTAAGATCAACTGATCTGCTACATAAATAGCCCTCAAATTAAATGATGGGGCCGACTCAGTGGCTTGAGCATGGGACTGCTGCAGTGAATGTTTGTGGGTTTGTTTGAAATGCTTGAGGACAGCACCAGCGTGGCCTGGTTCTTCCCTGCTGCTGTACCAGCCTTTCCCTAGGTATGGCCAGTAATCCAGAGTTGTCAAGCCTTGTTAAACAGAACAAATGCTAATAAGTGTTGATGCTCTGTGGCCTGTACTTACTGTGCACTGAGGGAAAGTAACATGCTTAAGAAGAATCTGTTTGCAAGCTCTTTGGTTGAGTGTTGTACTCCAAAACTACCAGTGTTCCTGCCTTGAACTTCCATAAGTTTTGTGATTTCACTACTGGGTGAGTATCCAAATGTATCCATCAATAACCAGCGGTCTTACTCACAAGTATTTGCAAAACTGTATTCAGCAGACAGGGAAATAGGTAAGAGTTTCCTGTTTTTCAGTCTGGCTGCAAGATCTTCCTCTTTTTCCTCCTGTATTTGCCACTGTTCTGATACACTCCTTCAGTTAGATTTAGTGAAAGTAAGTTGGGTGTCTGAGCTACTGGTGCAGATCTTGGACCATCTTCTGGTTGTTAGCTTGCTTTATTCTTACTTATTTCTCTTTCTTGGCTGATTAGTATCCCTTGTTTCACTTGTTAATCTACTGTCTTCTGTAGTGAGACAGAGGAGGAATTTCAGAGGAAATGGCACATGGCAGCTGCCATGGGCTAGAAAAGAAGACTCCAGAAATATGTGCTCAGAAAAGCTCAAACCAAGGGAACACAGAGTAGACTCAAAACTGTGAAACTGAAGTCTGAATGAGGTGATCTTCTGCGTGGGTTTTAGGATTTTCAGTCTGTGCATTTTTCCTTCCCCGTTTTAGCTTTTCTTTCCACGTTGGTTGTTTAAGGCATGTTTTTCTCTCTGTGGTACATGTGGGTGATGTTGCATCTGTAAGGCTCAAGTAGTGTCCTCAGTTATTGTCATGTTCAGAGAGATTTATGGCTTCAGCAACACATTGCTTCACCTAGCTGTCCCTGTCCTATAAAGTGTGTTCTACTTCTTTTGCCAGACCTGAAGAACTGTTAATTATCCTGCAGTGCTTCTGGGCTATCGAAATGGTTGATGGTAGGTGTGTAATTTGTCTTTTTGCATTGGTTTAGAGAATTCTAGGTGATGGGAAATAAGCTTTGTTGATAAGACAATAAAGACTTGAAAGACAATCACTATTCCAACATATGGTTTAGCCAGGGTAGAGAATGTTTCCCTCAGCTTTCTATGTGGTCTTTGTGATCCCAGTTTCTACTTTCATTTTAGGATTTATTTTAGGATTTTTATTTTAGGATTCTCCCTGCAACAGTCTGCCTACAACAGTAATTCCAACAGCAATTTCACTGTACTTTATTGCTGTTGTTTGATATAGTTGTTTTTTTTTATGTGAATACTTACTTGCTGGGGAAAGACCCCACAAACCTTAATCCATATTGGCAGAAATATTTGGGAATCATCAGACCATGGTGGTGCTTTGCCACTATAAGCTGACTAGAATGTTTTTTTGTCACCAGGGACCCTAAAATAAGGGTTTGTTCTAGGAGCTGTTCCTGTGATATTTGAAGGTACAGTTTGATTTCAAATCTTACTCAGGGATAAAATGGTTTACAGAATAATAGCTGTGAATTTAAGACATTTTCAGACAAATGTCTTAAATGATAATAAATGTGTGTCTATTGCCCACCTTCATAGAAATCTTTGAGCTTAATTGCAGCTGGGAGGGCTGAGTAAAGAGTAGTTTCTATCAAAGACTTTCTTATATAAAAGACACATCTTTTGAACTGGCATCCTCCAAAACAGATATTTAAAAGAACAGTGCCTGTATTTTAACCACATTTTTAGATAGTAGCAAATAACTGTGACTGCTCTAGCCTATTCTGCTGCTTCAGAATCTATTTTCAGTAGCTCTCAGGCAGTGCAAACAGAGGAGATTCTTGGAAAGAGATAAGTATTTAGAGTTTCCAGAAGGGCAGACTTAGTATTATGGAGTAAAACAGCTTCAGCAGAGATAAAAACATATTCTGCCTGTTCAGTGACATAAATCAAAGATGTCTTTCCTCTTGCCTAACACATCTTTCTAGAATTCCTACAGTAGTTGGGATCCAAGTAAATAAAAGCTGTCTCAGCTATGATGAGAAATGCCAGTCAGAGGCTTGATAAAAAAGAGGAACAAATTCTTGTCCATAGAGAAGGAGTTCATTTACCTGCCAAAATCTTAAATTCCTTTATGCAGTATTGTTCTTTGTCGTGGAATTAAAGGAATGAATTTATTTTTGTAAGTGAGAGCATGAGATCAGTGAGAGAAGGGAAAAGAAGCATATTGAGAAACTGTGCCTACTTCTGTAGTCCTTACATTACCTCTGAGCCTGCAGCACAGAGAATATAATAACTGTCGCCTTAGAACACCTTTATCCCAAGCATTAAGGAAGGTACCAGCTGTGAAATGGTGGCTTGCACATGCCTCAGAGGACAGTGACTGAAGCCAGGTTGATTATCATCACCTGCAGGCAGTTAGATTGAAATGGAAACATTTCATAGGCAAAACCTGAGTTTGCTCAGAAGAGCCCCACCTGAACCTCCTGATCCATGTGAGGTCCATTTCCTTAAAGCTTTTGTTTGTCTGTGTCAGGGATGGTTTGTCATTCATCTCAGGTAAGTAGTCATTGTTAGACAATCTAAACCCACTTACACAGACTGAGAGATTAACTGCTTTTTATTTCTCCACTCCATGTTTTGCCTCTGTGACATTCTGTACGCTGTGTGCTGTTTCCTGTTTTAAATCTGCACATACCTACACCTGCATAGAAGCCTATGGTAAGATTCCTTGCTTGTTACATATGGTAACTTCTGCACCTTCCCAGGCTTCTACATTTTTAGCTCTGTGACTAATGGCTGTGAAGAAGTAGAAATTCTAACCCTGAAGTAGTCAAGAAGGTAAAAGTAGGTGCAGCCCTGTAGTGTGAAGGAGATGAATACTTGGAATTAATTTATTGGTACATAACAGGAATTATGGGTTTACTGGCTGGGGGAAAAAGATGAACACTTGGTAATCTAGGATATGAAAATCCTTACATGCTTGACCAGGGAGTCTGTTGGCTATATTTAAGCTTTTTCCACTACCCATTGTCCAGGAGTGTTAAGAAGTGGTTGGGGGTGGAGGAATTGGATAGAAACTCTTAAGTGACTGAAAACCAGGCATTGGGAATTACATAGCAAAGGCCCAGAAGGTACCAACATGGTACTCAGCGAAGAGTGCAATTGTCAGAAGGTATGACAAGGTTGTCTGTGGAGAAAGATAAGCTACTAGAACAAGGAGATGCTTACTTCTCTGGGTGAAACATTCTTCAGTACGTTTGTATTCAAACAATGATCATATGTCCCTTTTTATGAAAGCCAAGCCCCTTTCCAAGCTGGAAATAGGGAGTAATTAAAATACTGATAATCTGGAAGGGATCAGATTGCTGTAGGAGAAATGTGGGGAAGGAGGGTGAAGTAAACCAGTAGGCTGTTTCTTGTAAAAGCAAATAAATTAACCAAAATAATGAGGCTATGGGAAACATGAATTTCTTTAAAAAGAAAACAAATTTAGATGAAATCAACAACTGCTAGATGCAGATGTTACCAGCAGATAATTTGACTTTCCTAAAAGTAGCCAGAAGTGAATTAAATATGAGCTGAAACCTTTGAAGTAGTGGGAAAAGCTTTACTAACATTGATGAGTTGTTCTGCAGATAGCAACAAGATAGATGGGAGTAGTTAGAGTAATACAATCTAGCATGATTCAGACTGAGAGGTACAATAGGGATTGTGTTTTCAGAGGGAGGAAGTGTTGCTGGAAAGCAGCTGGAGGTGAGAGGTGCTGCTTTGAAGGTGCTGATGAGAGGTGAGCAGGGACTGGGGAAGGAGTTCATGGAGCAGTCCCAGGAGGCTGGGCAGAACTGTTGATGTGCTGCTTGGTTTTGCATTGTGAATCAGCTCCTGGTAGAGGAAGAAGAAGTCAATGAGGTGCAAGAGAAACAAATGAAGCTTTTGGTAACAGCTGAAACCGTGTCAGGCAAAAAATCAGTGACCTCTGCATCTCAAAACTGAATCAAAATTTCCAACCCAGGTATCAACAAGTGAAAAAGATCTGTGGGGTCTTTTTTTGGCAACTAAAGGCCAGCCTAGTGTAAATTTTTAGAGATTATGTAATCTGCAGTGGAGAAGTCTCAAATTCTGGTCACATGGTTGTAAAAAGACTTCTGGATTCAAGAAATACTCAATAGTCTTGAGAGTATTTAAAAGCAGGCTGTATTTTTATATACTGCTGATCTGCAGTGCTGTAAGTCATACTTCCTGAAGCACTTTGTACATACACTAACTGAATGTTAGAATACATTACAGAAATATATTAAAATCAAAAAGTTAAAGTTCTGCTTAACTAACATGTATTTTGTATCAGTCTGAATAAGTGAAATACTGGAGTTTTCCTAAGCCTTTGAATGATTTTTGAGAGATGGACACCAGTGAGTATGTCAAGTATCAATAAGATTTGCTACCCAAAAAAGACAATTTTGTGAATTTTGTAGATGCAAAGTGATTGGTAAAGGGGAATGGTAAGAGAGTCGGTGATGATGAAAATTTATGAAGTGCATGCCAACAAGCATCAAAGAACAATGTGGCAGAGGACACATAATGCTTGAACAAGTGCACAGGGTATTTACTAGGCTCTGAAAGGGCTGTAAAAACTGGCAATATGAAGGGTTAGGTCACGTAGGTTTTTTTGTTCCAGTGCAGCCACCCCACTATCTGGCATTCTGTTAGGGGATGTTGTTTAGTTTGGTTTTTTTTTCCTTTGGGGCTTATAAATGGTAAATTGAACCAAATCTACTCTGCTTTCTGTAAGCAAACTGGTAGTAGAGTTAAGTTACCAGTAATTTGCTTTGAGAAGATCTCAAAGTTCTTTGCTGTGTAATCGACTTTTCTGATTCTGTACGTTTATGTCCAGGTTTTCTTGTACTGTTACATGTCTGAAAATTTTTCCTACACAAACCTGGATATGGTTTGGAATAGCTGTCTTCTCTTTCCTTGTGACATGGCACAAGGGTTTTTTTGTCTGCTCTTACTCAGAGTGCTTGTTTGAGTCCCTGGGGAAGGTGTGCCATTTTCTCTCTGTGGAGGGATCCATTACATGAGACAGTTGTGCTCTCTTGTGAGGATTCATCCTGGGTCCTCATGAGCAGCCTGGATATCACTTACAGGTGGTGGTGTTAGCCTGCACCTGGCACTCCCTCACCCCTTTCTCAGCTGTGTGTCCCAGGGGTTGGGTTTGGGAGCAGAAGCTCCTGGTTGCTTTGTTTGGAGAGCTGTCCCCAGGCTCTGTGTGGAGCCGTCTGCTCCAGCTGGGAATGCTGGGCCTGCAAAGCTCATACTTGGCTTGGCTTAGGGGCTGAGACAGAATTTGTTTGTCTGTAGCTTAACAGAAGCTTCACAGTGTCCAAGTGGTGTTTGGGTTCTTTCAAACCAGGTTCAGGTTTCCTCCTCACTGATGAAGATGCTCCTCCTGAGCCCTGTGTTGTGTCACCCCTCCAGCTCTGTAAGGATGTCACTGTGTTTGTCACACTCACGTGCACATTTGATTTCTTGTAGCATGAGTTAAACACTATTGTCTGTTTTACCAAGGACAGGTATAATTTTCATCTCATCTTACTATTCTTAGGTGGTTTTTAAATGAATGTGGCCTGACCCTAATCACCAACTTCAGATTAAGTAATTTAAACTGTAAAAGTGGAAGCATTGCATTTTTTGTTTGTATTTTTACAAATTACTTTTTCTTCGCTGATATAACCCTTCAAAGTTAATTTGCAGCTAAATATACAACCTTTTTGTGTAATTTGGCTCTTACTCTTGTCAGCCAGAAGGGATTGTTAGCTCTATACAATTGTATTTATTTTCATCCTGTATTTGAAGGGTGATACTGGTATAAATGCCTTGCCTTAAGCTTGAATTAGAATGTTTATGAAACAGTAATTCAGTTTCCAAGAAATACGTTATATATGAAACATAATCAAATTTAGTAGCTTTGACATTTTGAATCCTTGTGGACTAGATATTTAGGAAATAATACTTCCAGAAATTCCAAAGGTGTAGAAACACAGAGGGGAGCTAACTCATTTCAGAATCCTTCAAATTTTACCTACATGGACTCTAAATGGATCTTGTAGACAACATACTTTTTTCATAATATCTACAGGTCCATATCTCCAGATACTGAGCAACTTGCTTTAATAGTTCCAAGATTTTCAAATAAATTGATTTCTCTTTTCTGCTTCAAAGTTGTTTAGACACTGGAAAAGGAAAATTCACTCTCCTGCCTTTTCAGTTTTTAATCAGCTTTTCAATTCTGAGTAGAGTAATAAAATTTAAGACACTAGTCTCTCTGCAGATGCTACATAGAACAAAAAGAAATAGAAACTATTAAGGCAAAGCTTTTATATTCAATTCAGTACAGTTTATGGAAAACTATACCCAGTATGGCACTGCAGTTTAAAACTGAACTGCAAGAAAGATGTTTCCTCTCCCAGTGTGTGTACAATTATGTCTGTTTATCTGAGGACTCATTGACTCAAAGTAAAGTTGTAATTTCTTAAAATAAGCACAGGCTTTAAAACAGGTTGGTTTCAATTTTGTATTTAATATAAACCCTTTCATAAAGGAAACTGTATGTACAAACCATTGCTTATACTGTAATCTACATTTAAGAACATGGCACTTCTGGTCTGCAGTGAAGACTTGGCCGCCTTTTGCAAGTGAAGAAACAATACAATAGTCTCAGGCTTTTTGCCTTTCTTTATTTCTTTGCCTGTGACAGATGTTGGATTTGTGTGGGTGTGGTGGCTTTTTATAGCACTGACTGAAGAAAAAGTAGGTTGGGGAGATGACAGTAGAGGACTTTCCTCTGTCCCTTTAGGTTTGAAAGTGCAGCAGTCTAAACAGTGGGAGTGTGGTGAGCTTGTGCACCAAAGGAGGCCTTGACATGGGTTGTTAGATTTCTATCTTAATTGCTTCCTAATTTTGCAAAATCTATCTCCTCCTGAAACAAAGGGGCAGTTAGGACTGAATGAGTTGAGAGCATTCTGTTAGAGAAACAGAATGTGTTAGAGAAACAGGCTGTGGCTGAGGAGAAGTGCAGGTGGATTGAAGCTTTTCTTTCAGTCCTGGAGTGCTCTGGAGCTCGGCTGGTGATGGCAGTTTGTCTGGAAGAAGGGTGGAACAGGTACAGCTCCTTCCCACTCAGTCTCATCCACTGCACACAGATTTCTGGATTTCGTCTGCACAATGAAGAATTCAGTTGCTTTACTGAATTTAATCTGAATGCAGATTCTTATGGTTTGATAAAGGTCTTGATCCACAGGTGAATACCAAAGGTGAGGCTTCTGAGCTGCCTTAAACAGTTCTGTCATCTGAAGCTGAGTGATTCAGGGATTGGCTTAGGCTAAAAGTATCTTTCCCTACATTTTATACCTCATTTAAATGTCAGTGACAGAGACTGATGGTGTGTGTGGTTTGATGTCAGGTGGAGGTTTTGGTCCTGCTGAAACTAAAGCAGTTTACACAAGACTAGCAACAAAGCCATGGATTACCAGGTCTTACTGCATGTCCTTCTCAAGGGTGCATTGTGGTGGCACATGTTGGTGGCCAGTCCTGGAGAGGAGATTGAGCCAATGGTACCAGCATTTTGCAGTTAAGGTTTTGCAGGCTTGCATGTGTGATATTCTGAAGATTTGGAGAGAGTGCTTAGGTGGGTGATGGGAAAGTGTCTGTAATGTGTTTATAATGTCTGATGGCTGGATATGGGCGGAGGTGAAAACTATAGGTTTTTCTTTAATTACTGTTATTCCGTTTTACATTTATCCTAATGTCTGCAATGGACTGTTTTTGCTGTCTTTATAGGAGGAAGAGGAGCAAGAGGAAGAAGATGATGATGAAGATGATGATGACACAGATGACCTTGATGAACTAGATACAGACCAGCTGCTGGAGGCTGAGCTGGAGGAGGATGAGAACAACGAGAATGCTGGTGAGGATGGAGAAAATGACTTTTCTCCCTCCGATGATGAGGAGATTGCCAACCTCCTGGAAGAGGGAGATGAGGGTGAAGATGAAGATTCTGATGCTGATGAGGAAGTTGAGCTGATTCTTGGAGATAGTAAGTGTGTGCCACCTTGGTGACCTTGTCCACTGCTTAAGGTCCTGATAAAGAGGCAACATCTAAATTTCCCCTGAAATGACTTAACTGGCTTGTCCCTGGCTGGTATGAGTGACAGACCATCATCATGCTTGTTCACCTGGGGCTTTTCTTAGTAACCTGCTGGTAAAAACATCTCTTATGTGAGAGAACAACTGTGCATTCTGGAAAAGGAGGTATCTCCTTTCTTCAAGTGCTCCCCAGGTGTGTGTGTGTGTGTGAGAGCTCCATGTGAAGAAGCTTTGTCTGATTGCTTGCCTGTCCTGCCCCTCAAGGGGACACAGGTTTGACTCTTACTTCCCCTGTCCTGTCTGCCTTGTGTGAGCCTGTAAGGACAGAGAAGCACTTTTGATCCTTGGTGCTGTTCTTTCTCTTTCGTAATTGCTTACAGTTCAAAGCCAATGTGGCATTTCTGACTTCACTTCCTTTATTAGACTATTCTGAAGCTAACATAACTTTTAAGATACAATTTACATTGTTCTCTTTTTCTGGCATTCCACAAATACAGTGATTTGAAAATATGAAGTGTGTGTGTATAGAAAGGTCTGAACATTTTATGTAGCAATAACATTTGGAAAAATGTTTCATAAGAAAGAAGGTGAGTATGATAGCATCAGGCTTGGGATTTGTGACATCAGACTCTGTTGCCTTTTTTGCAGCACAATTTTTGAGTATGTGCAGCCAACCATTTATTTATTTTTCATTTTCAAGATGTAAAAATGAGCGTAATATAGTTACCTTAGGTTAAAAGGTTAATAAAGATGAGTAATTACAGTGTGCAAGGTTTGAAGTCCTGCAGTGATAGATTGATTGCCATCTCAGCACACACATCAGTCTTCCCTGCCAGTGAGCTGGAGGATGAAGCATGTCAGGCCCCTCCTTGGCAGTGATGTGCCTGGCAGACTCATCCATGTCTTCTGACAATTCTGAGCAATGTAGCTCAGTCATTTTTAAGGATGTGGCCACGTGAGGTTGCCAGAGTTATTCTGTGGGGTCACTCTGCTGTTCTCTAGAAGGAAATAGGTTTATACTCCAGGGCCATATCAGATATTTACACAGCTCAGTCATTAATAGCATCTTGCAGCCCAACATTTTGGGGTTAGAGGGAACCTCTGTGTCCTAGCAGTGGAGAGGATCTTTGTCACACAACTCCACTTGTTTTTCCTCAGAGAATGCAGGGCCAGAAGCTCTTCAGAGAGCACCTGGGGTGCTGTACCTTGAATTGTCCAAGGGGCAGAATGGCCAGGATGTTCAGGCTGTTTCAATAACTCTTCCTGGGACAAACCAGGGGCTACTTGACAGGCGTGCTCTGCAGAGCACTGTGTTATGAAGTGGCCACGTCTGTACATCATTTATGGGTAGAGTTACTTGAGCAGAACTTTGATCTGTATGACTGTGGAGCTGCAGCCAGCCCATCCTGTGGCTGTTAGGTTGCTTAGCAGCAATTTTGGGAACTCAGAGCAGGGAGTGCAGCTCTGCCAGGCTGATGCATGCATGGTCCTTGATGGGTTTGATGAGTGGGGTTCTGTGACAGCTTCTCTGTGATTTCATCTGATTTGTTTCTCTTTTCCCACCCAGCAAAGAGCAATTAAAATTTTCCTCTGCTTATGCTTGTTCCAGAATTAAAAGTTGTAATGGCACTGCCAGTGCAGCAAGTATTGGCATGGGGTGCATTTAGAGTGTTCCCTGCTGCAGGTTCTTGCTGTATTGTGGGTGAACCTCCATAACATACAGTGAGTGTTTCCAAAGCAAAATAACTCAAAACCATTGAAACAGGGGAGTGAGTGGTCCCTTGTGCTTTAGAAGAGGTTCTAATTCCTTTTTAAAAATAATTAATGGAGAACCTTTGAAGTATGAATTTGTCTTCCTCCCCCTTTGTTACCACCTTGGGGACATTAGATCTATTTGTCAAAGCAGTTCATGCCTTCTGCAGATCTTGCAAGAGCTTGTTCCTGGGCCAGGTGGGTGTAATTTTTGAAATGCACATGTGGCATAGTCTGGAGGAGATATATAGAGTTCTCACCAGCAGCATGGCTGACTCTTGATTCTGATCCCCCTTTTCTTCCCTAATTCAAAATGGCAACTTCCAGGCAGGTCTGTGCAAACTAACTATGCTGAGCAGTTTACTGCAGTCAGGTTTACTTGCAGACATAGAGCTCAGAACTGGAAGGCTGTATGGTGAACTGGGGAGTAGTGAGGAGATCCTTTCTCAAAGCTTTCCTCTGGGTTTAAAAAACCAAAACAACAGAAACCCCCCAAAACTCCAACTTTCCCAGCTTCTTTTCTCCAAAGTTTCTGGATTTTTATCTTTCTTGTGCTTCTTTCCTTCTTACTGTGTAAGTGTAGCTGCTGCAGCACTGGCTGGTGTTTTCTAACTCCCCAGCATGGCTGTGGCTGTTCTGGGAGCACTGATGACCCTTCAGCTTAGGCTCATGCTGGTGGATGTGAGATGGAGAATCCTTTGCTGATCACAGTGGAAAAGCAGCTGGCTGATCTTCAGGGAGGAGGGTTGGGGGAAAGGGTTTGTGCCCTCTCTGCTTGCCTGTGATTTTTTTTTCCCCCTAAGGATAGCAGCTGAGAAGGGGTGAACCTTCCAGAAGGTGTTTCTTACCTTAACAGGCATTTTAGAGATCCACCATTATTGAGATGGCTAAGTGGAAGTCTTGGTCTCTTTTTTTTTTTTTTCTTTTTAACTATTTTTAACACCCAGTTATCTGCTGCATCCAATGAATTCGCATAAGAAAAAGAGCCAACATCACCTCTAAGGTAAGGCAGGAGCCCTCTTGCTGCCAGAGTTGCTACCATTTCCCTCTTGCATAACTGAGGGAGGAGAGATCTTATGTTTCAAGATAAAAACAAGCGTGTGTGTGTGACTGCTTTTGGTAAATCCCTTCATTTCTTCATTCTTTGCCACAAACCAGGAAAAACACAATTTGCAGGTCACCTTTAGGAAGTGACCTGTAGTTAAAATTCATTACAGAAACCTTTGAGTTACTAGAGGAAGGTTCTAGTTGGGAGTGTGTGGATTGCTTCCACCTTAGCAGGGTCCAGCTCACTGCATAAGGGATTACCTTGTGCACATCAGCAGGGCCCAGGCTGGTGGGGCTGTCCAGCTGTGAGGAATGATGGCCACATCTGTCCAGCCCCTGGTGTGAAGAGCTGTTGCCTTTGTTGTGCACAGGAAGTTGTGCAGGCAGCTCTCTGCTGGTGTCCTCCCCACCTTGTCAGGGAAAACCTGCCAGCTCATAGGAACTGCACTTGCTGAAGCTGCTCTCCTTGAGCCTCTGTTGTAAGCAGGGAAGGAAAGCTCTGGTGCAGATTTCCTGGCTGCTTTTGAGTGGTTTGGAGCACTGCTGGTGCTGGCTCTGTCTGTGCCAGGAGCAGGGTGACCATCTCCTGTGGCCGTGTCACAAAGCAGAGATAACCCAGGTGTGTCCTTTGCAGCCGACAGCTCCGATAACTCCGACCTGGAGGACGACATCATCCTGTCCCTGAACGAGTGAGGAGCGGCTGCAGGGCGGGGAGTGGGCAGGAGGAGACGCTCCCTTCCCAACAGAAGACCAGAGACCAAATTGGAAACCGACTCTGAGCACCCCAGCCCTACTTTTCCTGGGAAAACCTGAGGGTCTCCTGCTGATCCGCTGTGTTGGTTTGAGTCAGTCTGAGGCTCGGGCCTAAGTCTCAATAAAGAGACTTGGGTTTAGGTCTCATTTCTCTCTGCCTTTTTTTTTTTTTTTTTGATTTTTCATTTTAGGCTGAGATGACTCTTCAAGGAAACTTCTGAAGATATTTCACAATATATTTTCTTTGTATAAAGTTCTTTCCTAAAGAACAGAAATAGTTTTATAAAAAAAAAAAAAAAAAAGAAAAAAAAAAAAGGCAAGTGTTCTAGTAAAGAGGGAAGACCTTTGTATTCCTGTAGTACCTTGTTACCATGGGGTAGGTTTGGGGAGAAAATTTGTTTAAAATTAAAAGAAATTAAAATTTATGCAACTACTAAGTGAAATGAGAGGATCATGGTTTCTAATATTGTTGAGGAGTGAGAATATTTTTATTTTAAATATGATTTTATTTTTCAAGAAGAAGAACTACAGGTGTTACACCTGCTACTGCACCAGTGTGTTCCAGATGCTTTTGTCCTCCAGGGAAGAGCCCCTGGGGTGTTTGCTAATGTCGATTTGCGCTGTGGTACCAGCTATAGTGGGAGGCTGAAATCCTGGCTGGGCCTAGTCAGAGCCTGGTATTCCTGAAGACATGGGAATCTGGGATTGAAGTTTGAGCCCTTTTTCTCCCCTCTGCCCTTTGTGGTTCAAGTTTTTTAATCTTTCTTTCTTTTTTTTTTTTTCTTTTTTTTCTTTCCCTCTTGCCCTCTGTGTGGAAACTGCAAATTGAAGGCCTTTTTCTTTAATGTAAAGTGTATTTATTAAAAAATTAAATACAAATCCTGTCTGTGTGTATGGCTGTGAGTTGTAGCCATGCAAAAGCAGTGCTCCATGTGCCTGCAGGGCTTGGCTGAGAGCAGCCAGGTGTAGCTGGAAGCTGGCTTCAGTAAGGAAGGACAAAGGAAACAAAAAAGGGGAGTTGGGAGTACAGCCTGGCCATGGCACAGCAGCTGTGAGTTCCAGTCTGATCCCTTTGGTTCTCTGACAGCCTGGAATGTGGAATTCTCAGTGGCATCCTCACCACACTGTGGGAGCTGGATGCTGCCACTGGTGCTGGGCTGTGGTTGTGTGGGGAGGTGCTCTGGAATGTCCACTCTGTGGCTCAGGCAGGGAATTCCACAGCTCCTGGTGTGTGCCAGGAGCTGGGTGCTGCACCTGCTTCCTCCTGTGGTTTGGCAGTGCCCAGGCTGCCCTGTGGCTGTCAGGGCACAGGGCAAATCAGCTGCTCCTGTTGGGGCATGACAAGAGGCCCTGCCCTCAGAACAGGAGGAAGAAGTGGCAGTGGAGTGTTTGACTTCCCAGAGCTTGGGCCTGTGCTCGGAGCTGGCAGGTGAATGTGCTCACTGCTTGCCTGGACAAGGCCAGGGCTGTGCTCTTTATTCCCAGGTGTTCAGATAAATCCACTCACCTTTTAACCCTTTCTCTTTTAGCCACTTTCAGAATAGGGTGTGAGGCAGAACAGGGAACTGGAGAATTCTCACTCCTTGACACTGCAACCAGTTTTCCACCAAGAACTGCTCCTTTCAACTAAAGCTCAAGGTCTTACTGCTCGAAGAGGAAGGATTTCCTTTGTAACTGAAGGAAGGGATAGCTTTTTTCCCCCTCCAGCATTGCATCTATTTAATGCACTTACTCAGGGCTGCTTGTTAATAATTAAAAAGAAAGGTTCTGCTGCAACTTATACTGGATAATTGTACTCTACAGAGTCGATAAAGATGAACAAGTGACTACTACACCATTTAAGACCAGCAATTGGAGCACCATTCTGATTAAATGAGGGGATTGAAAATTGCATATGCCACCCAACAGCTGGGTAGCCTCTGCCTTATCAGAAACCATCCCACCCAACTTCACCATAGAAAAATGTGCAGCTCAGGAGGAGAAAAAAAGATAAAGCATGTACTCAGCTACTACTCCCAGGGAGATGCAGTGCCAGCTGTCCATATCTTGTTCTGGCATTAAACCCCAGCTGTAATTGGCTGCATCTGCTGCTGGTTTGGGCCTGGCTGTTTCGGAGAAATTCACCAGCTGGTTTTGTGAGACAGAACCAAAACACCTGGGACGGAGCTCCTCTGTGTGTGCATTTGACTTCAGCCTGAGCTGCTGTAAGTATACAAGCCTCCCTCCCATACCTGCCCTAACTCCACTGGACAGAGCCAAAGGGAGTGGGTTTGGGCCTGACCCTGTGGGGAAGGAGGCAGGGCCTACAGCTCACCCCCCAAAACTGCTGAAGCAGCCCCCCAGCCCCTGTCCTGGGCAGACCCAGCCTCTCAAGTTAGATACACACCTGGGGAAGCTGCCTGCACCCCTTGCTACTGCCTTAGTTCTGGGGGTCTCACTGAAGACTTCTGGGGAACAGGTGACTGCATCAACCTGGGTGCAAAGTAGAATTCAGAACTGGGGACTAGTAGAGATTATTTAGTTTTTGTCAGGCCATAATTCTGCAGCTGCTTGGGATGGGGAGAATTCTCAGCATTTGGAAAATCACCTGCCACCATGGCATCATGATTTCATCTATTTAAAAGCATGTTGCTTGGAAAGAATCCTATAATCTTTTGGAATACTCAGAGCACGTGGCTGATGTGGTGCCATGCAGTATTTCTTCTATGCAGCAGTTACAGACCCTGGCTTAGGGGGTGGAAGGAGATTTAAATGTCCTGCCAGCTGGCTAAGACATACTCCTACCTCTGCACCAGAGGGGAGCAGGGATGATGCTGTTTCCTCCCACGGTGTGAGCAGAGGAGCCCAGCACAGCCTGTGCCCTCCTGTCATACAGCATGGTCATTGCACTAAGACCTGAGTCCCTGCTTGGCCCATTTGGTGCACTGCAACACCCTTCCATGGAGCACAGCCTGTGGAGTGCCCTGACAGCGCCGTGGGAGGGAGGGAGGGAGCAGCACATCCCTGCAGGGCTGGGCTTAAAAAAATCTCCCACAGGCCAAGGCTGGCAGAGCAGGGTACAAACCTTGCCAAGTGCAGTAGCTCAGGGTAACAACTGAGGCTCCTCAGCACTGGTCAGAGCACGTCCAGGGCTCATCCCTGTTTCAGGAGAGACAGCCAGCAACTGCTGTTTAAGAGGCCTTGTAAGATAGAATGTTTGCTGATAGAATAAAAGATGGGTACCTCAGGCTAAGCATGAACACTCTCAGAACAGCCCATCTCACACACTGTTTACCCTTTGAGTTTCAGATCACCCCCGAGGTGCCAGACACCATTACCCTGCCATGATCACCTTACTGCCCCAGTGTACTGGGCTGAAAGGCACCATCCTCCCAAAAAAACCCCAGCAGTGCCTCACCCAGCACTTTTCAGCATCCCCAAGGGGCTTAGGCCTCTCACCCCCCGTATCTTCTCCCCAGAACTGCTGCCCATCCCAGTTTAAGGCCCAAGTCTTTGATGCTGTAAGATCCAGATGCAGAGTCATTTTGCTGTCACTGCCAACCCTTTTTTAGGTCTGCTTCTCTTGGAATCAGCCTGGATCCATCTGTGAAGGGAGGGGATGGTGGACATGGGATGGGCCTTTGGCCTTGGCACAGTCTGTTAAAGCCATGGTGTGGCTCCCTTGCCTGCTGGGAGCAGGGAAGGCTCAGGTCATCGTGTCAGACGGATGCTGCTGCTTCTCTCCCAGGTGTTTCTTCTGTAACTCTCCAACTTCTCCTTTACACCTCTTAGTGTTGGTAGGAGGGAGATTTGTTGGTCTCACAACTATCAGCCACCTCTTTGGGAACAGAAATCCTGTCATTCAAATCTCACCCAACCTTTGTCTTCTAAACAACCCTGCATTATTATTTACTTATTTCACAAGGAAAGTGGGAGATGGGGGATTTTGGGCTGTTCCTTGGCTTTGCCAGCAAACAGTTGCAACTTTTACAATTTACTGATTTTTTTTTCCTTCCCCTTCCTAACGTCTACACACCATAACACACCCAAGACCACAGCACAGCAGCACAAGCTGCAGCTCCCTGCCACCACCAGTCAGGCAGGCACTTGTCCTGCCACCACCTCACTGCCTGAAGCTGCCCGGACACCTCCAGGGCAGGATACTCCCACAAAAGGCTCTAATCGCTCTAGGACCGGCCAGAGGGGTATTTAATAGCACTTGGTTTCAGATAACACTGAACCGGTAACAATTGTTGACATTTGGCACCACCTGGGTTACAACAGCATCGGGGACTCGGTCACAGGGCGGAGTCGGTGACCCTATAACCGTGTGAAAGCGGGGCAGCCCAGTGCCACCGGGGCAGCCTGGCTGCTGCGGGCACTGCAGTTGCTCCTCTGCTCCCACAGCACATTCCCAGACCCCTGCTGTTCCCAGTGGAGCATTCAGCTCTCCTCTGACCCGTGCCTTCACGGAAGATGCATCGAGTGAAATGCAACCCCCCCCACCCCACAAACCAAGCAGTTGATGTTAATAACCCATCATCAGCTGATGATGTCCCTGCATCTGTGGGGTTAAAAAGTGAAAAAGGCATCATTAGACTGAGTTACGCTCCCCACTAAGTAGGTTGTGACACCAGTCATAGCTGAGGGGAGGTTCAGAGGGGCTTTTGGAAACCCTCAGCGAGTTGCTGGGTCACGGAGATGGGTGCAAGGCAAGTCTGGTTCTCCCAGCAATTTGTTCACTTGCTTACAATGAGAAAAACAAAAAAAAAACCACCTGCAGATCTAAGGAAACTTTAAAATGTAGCATTTTTAATCCCACACGATTTTCTGTAAGTCTCCTAAAATCTACAGGCATCGTTTTAAAAAATAAAATATCCCCAAACAGAACAGTGTGGATTTAAACTCCAACTTGGACTCATTACCACATTCTCATGTTGCTGAGCACACAAAGGGTCAGGCCCCCCAACCAACTACCTCATACCACAGCAAAGGTGATGGATCAACCCCATTTTAGAGCTCAGATTTTGATCTCTAGTGCTTCCTCTGTTACAGGTCACCTGTGGTAACAGGACACATTCTCAGCCAGACAGACACGTTTTAGTCTTTTTCTGTAAGCCTGCAAACAAATTTAAATTTTAGGAAAAAAAAAATTAGCCACTTATCTTTCAATAAAGGATCTCAGGTAGTACATGATTGACTGCAAATGGGCACCTCCAGCTCACCAAACACCTTCATGGCCCTGGCTTGTCCACACTCAATATGGGCCCAAGAGGGTTCCCCCTTAAATCACCTTTTTTTCTTCTGATTGTTTTGACTTTTATAAAAATTTGGAGTATCAGACCTTTTTTGTTTTATCTAAGAATTTCTATGACTGAGACATGTGCCAGGTGGTCTCAAACCTCACCAACTTGAATACAGGGTCCACTCCTCAGTAGCAAACCTTTTGCCAAGTATCAACTAATTTTTTGGTGTGTATGAAAAACACTTTTATTCTTGATCAGGATTTGCTTCCTTGGTAGCTGGCTTCCTGGGAAGCTTCTATTCTCAAACAGAGATTCAACAGCAAAGCATCCAGACTCAAATTTAGGAAATAAAAAGCAAACAGGACAAAAAAATAGAGAACGAACCTTTCAGTCTGTGATACAGCACAAAGAACTCCCCTTTCTCTCCCACCTTGAAGGGCACATAGGAAGGAGGAGCTCAAGGCTGGGATCTGGGAACTGAACTGGGCTGGGGCCTCACCTGGCCTGGCTGCTCCTGCAGCACAGGGAACTCACCCTTCCTGGGCCAGAAGAACTCGGATACCGCACAAGTTTAGAAATCCATCAGTGAACAAGGCTTTACTGACAACTTTTCATACAGTTAAAAAATAAAAATACAGAACAACAGCGGACAGTGTCACATATTAAAAACGAATAAAATGGGCTCTATTTAAAATTTTAATAGATATTATAGGTATTAAAATTAATTAGAAACTAAAAATCTTGCCACTTTGGTCAAGGTGTTTTGAGCCTCGACCAAAATGATCAGCCTTAAAAACAACTGGGCTGTGTGACACACAAAGAAAACATGGAATTTGAAAAGACAGTGTGGGCTAGGCAGTGTCTTTGACTATAACTATCACCATATGTTCTTCTTCTAACTTCCCCAATGTCCTTAGTGCTGACTGGAGGTACTGCTGAGAGAACTCGCAAGGAGGGAACGCGTAAAGCATGCCTGTGCTGTCCCTGCCCTTCGCCCCTCCCACGGGCAGGCTGATAACCCCAGCAGCCTGCTTCTGTTTCAAGTAGGAGACCAGATTCCTGAGAAGCCGTCGCTGCAAGCCAGGCTCTACCACAGGGAAGGTCCCCTCGGCCCCTGCCCCTGCCGGGGCGGACTGGGTGGCCAGGAGCACGGCGTAGCCATTGGGGCTGCCTTGTTTGATGCGCCGGGTGACTTCATCCAGCTTGGGCTGGTCCAGCCGAAGTCTCTGAGCGATTTTGAGCTGCGTCAGCTTCCCGCCGGATGAATGGTCTTTGAGGAGTCCGTTGATGACACCCAGGTCTCCCTCCAGGATGTGCATAGAGGTGGGGAAGCAGCTGTTTTTTAGCACAAGAAGCCCATTCCAAGCAAGTTGCAGTGTCTGAGCATATTCTGATAAATTCTTTAGCTTTTTGGTCTCGGATTTTGGCTCCTCGTGAGTTTTTGATTCCGATTCACCAGTTCGATGATTGCGTTCGCTGTCCCTTTTTTTGGGCTGGGGAGCATCGGCCGGCTCGCGATGGGGTTTCTCCTCGGCCGCGTGACGATTGTTCTGGAGGGAGTTGCTCTGCTCTTTCTCGGCTCCGGGTTCTGTAGTGTGATTCTCCTTGCGAGCCCTCTCAGGGCTGCGGTCTAGAGCTGGCCCACTGGCCTTTGTCCTGCTTCTGTCCTCGTAAGGCGAGTGAGTAGTCCTCCCGCGGTCACTGGAAAGACTCCGGCGTCTCCGCCTCTCTTCCCACGGTTTGGGCACGCTGCGGTCGCCGTCGCTGCCCCAGCGCTCCCCGCTCCGGCTGCGCACGGACCGGCTGTAGCTCTCCAGGTTGTTCCTGCGTTCGGCGTTTTTGGCAGGGCTGGCCCAGTCTGCCTCCACAAAGCTCCTGTCTCTGTCCGAGTACAGGAGGTGCGGAGGAGTCCTATCCCGCACCCTCAAGTCTTGCTCCAGGCTCCGGTGCCGGCTGTACCCGTCAGCCAGCAGCTCGTAGTGCACGGGGAGCGGCGCGGGCTGGTACTGCTGCGGGTATCTCGTCTCTTCTGCTTTGGCAAAATCCACTCGGAGCCTCCTCTCCGGCCCGCCCAGGGGAAAGCCCCTCATCTGCGCGCAGGCAGCCTGGGCAGCGTCCAGGCTCTCGTACTGGATGTAAGCGAAGCTGTCGCCCTTCACGTAGTCAATAGTCCTGATGCTGCCGAAGCGGTCGAACTCCCTGGCCAGGGCGGCCAGGGAAGTGCTGGGGCCAAGGCCCCCCACCCACAGCCGGGTGGTGGGGTTGGCTTTCCCGTAGCCGATTTTGATGGGGTTCCTGCCCACAACGCGGCCTGACATGGCCACCTTGGCCCGGTGAGCCATGTCCAAGTTCTGGAACTTGAGGAAGGCGTAGGCGCCGCCCTGGCCACGTGCGGGGCGCTTGATCACCACCTCCTCGATGATGCCGTACTTCTCGAAGGCGCGCCGCAGCTCCACCTCGGACACGTTGTGGTCCAGGTTGCCAATGAAGAGGTTGCGGGTGGCTCTCTGGTCATCCTCTGGCATCAGGTCTTCCTCGGCCACGATGGGGTAACTGTACGGGCGGCCGCGCTCGTCGTACAGCCCGTAGTAATCCAGGGCCCGCTCCCGCTCCCGGGAGAGCCCGATGGCAGCCGCTTCCAGCGCGAAGGCGGCGGCGGCGGCGTGGCGGGGCCGCGGCTCCCGCAGCAAGGGGCTGGTGACCGGCGACAGCGAGCGCTGCTTGTACTGGTAGGCGCTGTGCAGGGGTGGCAGGTACCCCAGCGGCTCCGGGGAGGGCGCGGGGGGCGGCGTGCGGCTGCGCCGGCCCCCGCGCAGGTACACGGGCTCCACCTTGAGCGGCCGGTCGTAGAGGAGCAGCTGCCGGGCCCGGGCATGCCGGCGGGCGTCGCGGGCGTCCCCGGGGTGTCGGAAGTTCACGTAGGCGACGCGGCCGAGCTCGGGCGTGTGGGAGAGCTTGACACTGATGTCCCCGGCGCCCCCGCCCGCGAAGCGCTGGAAGAGGCGGAACAGCCCGTCCTCCAGCAGCTGGTCGGGCAGGGCCGCGCTCAGCCCGCTCACCAGCAGCGTCTTGTACTCGCAGGAGCCGGGCGGCTCCCCGGCCAGCCCGGCCGAGCCCCCGAGCGGCGCCAGCAGCAGCGAGGGCGCGGCGCCCGGCGGCGGCCCGGCCAGCAGCAGCGACGGGGCTACCACGGCGCCCGGCAGCGCCTTGGCCTTGGGCACGCCGAGCGCCCGGGACGAGGAAGAGGAGGAGGACGACGGAGCGGCCTGGCTGCCGCCGCGGGCGCCCGAGGCCGAGCCGCTCCCCGCGGGGCGGTGGTTCGAGTCGCCGCCGCCGCCGGCGCGCTCATCGCCGCGGTGGCTGCGGGAGCTGGAGCCGCCTCCGCCGCCGCTGCTGGTGGTGGTGCCGCCGCCGCCTCCGCCGCCGCCGCCGGGCGTGGACTTGTCCCGGCTGCTGCGGGAGGTGCCCGAGCTGCGGTGCGGGCCGCGCCGGCTGCTGCTCTCGCGGTCGCGGTCGCGGGGCCGCTTGGCGGCGGCGGCCGCGCGTCCGCCCGCGGCCCCCGGCGGGCTCGAGTCGCGGTCGCTGCCGCGCTTCATCGCGCCGGGCCCGCGGCTCAGGAGGCGCCTCCGGCGGCCGCCGCCATCTTGGACAAAAGGGAGCGAAGGCGGCTCCGGCCGCCGCGCCGCGCGGGCCCTACGTCATCGCCCCGCGCGCGCCGCGCCGCAAGCCGGCGTCACGGGGCCGTGACGTCACACGGCGCTTCCCGCCGCCCGCGCGCGACGGCCGGGCGGCCAATCAGGGCTGGCGGCGAAGCCCCGCCCCTCGGCGGGCTGAGGGGGCGCTCACGGCGCCGGTCCGCGGATGGAGCGAGGGCGGGAGGGACCGGGAATGTCGGGACCCGGCGGGGGCAGGGTGTAGACGGGGTGTGTCCCGCAATCACGTCACACGGCACGGCTCCGCCCGGTACACACCGGCGAACTTTAATGAAAGTCCCGTACAAAGCGCGGGGCCGGCGTCGCCCCTAAGAGCCTCGAGGTCGCCCCTCACAGTCCCCTCGCAGCCCCGGTCTCTCCCCTCAGAGCCCCGGGATCGCCCCAGAGTCGCCCCGGTCTCGGCACTCAGAGGTCTGTCCGGGCTCCGGCCGCCCTCGGCGCGTACTTGGGCATCAGTTCGTGGATCCTGCGGATGAAGTCGGACTTCTCGGCACAGCCCTTGCACACCTCGCCCCAGTCATCCAGGATCCGCCGCAGCTCCTTGACGCGCAGCTTGCGCAGGTCGGCGGTGCTTAGGTCGATCTGCTTGTCTGCGGGGAGAGCAGAGCTGTACTCAGACATGCCAGGTGGGTGAGGAAGCCAAGAGGGAGAGAGGTGCCCGGGGTGGAAGGAATGTCTAAGTTAGGTTTTGGACAACAGATAAGGCTCTTAATGCTAAAAATTACTAGAAGACAGAAAGCTTGGTTGCAGTTTAGATGCAGGATTCCACAATAGCCCTGAAAGGCCCTTTATTATACCAGCAGCAACACTTCTCTTCCACTGGATAAAAGAAATGTAGCAGAGTGATTTCAAGGGAAAGATAAGAAAGTGACAACAACAAAAAGCTTTTCAGGAAGCAATATGACCTTAGCGGGAGAATTAAATATAAAGACCCACAATCCAAGGGGTGTCTCCAGGGGGTGTAAGGGCAGCGATAAGGGAAACCAGAAGGAGGCATTTCTATGCCTGTTTTTTGTATTAGTCTTTTCAGGAAGAGGAGTCATCTAAGAACATGAGAATTCAAGGAAGGTGATGAGAAACAGAGAGTGGAATGCTCTGCGGAGACACCAGAGGAGGTGAGAAAGCAGCATTTATCACCCCGATGCTGGGAACGGGAGAGCAGCTGGGAGTGCAGAGCTCAGCCAAGGGTCTGATCCCTGCCACAGCGACAGCCCCGCCCGCTGCCAGCACAGGCTGTACCACACACCCTCCCAAAGACCACATTCCACACTGCAAGGTGAGCGCAGCAGTGCTGCTACACCTGGGACTGATCAGAGTCCCTGCAGAAGCCAAGAAGGGTTAGCAGCCAACAATATTACCTAAGCATCTCCACAGAACTCTCTAGGATGTTCATGGAGAGCAACCCAGGTTGTGCAACCTAACTAGGCTACACAACTCGGGATTGAATAGTTTTAGGATGTTGCTTCACCCCCAGTGATCCACACCCCAGCAAATCATGGGCCTTTCCTCTTGTGCAGGCAACTCACCGTATTTTAGTTCACAGATCTGACTGTCTTTCTTCTTTAGCTTCTCACAGATCTTTTCCACAGGGATGTGGTGACTCATGGGCTTTGATACCTCGTTAATGATTTTGGTGGCTGCATCACTTGTGGCCCCAATGTAATAGCACTAAAGGGAAGAAAAAAGTGAAGTGGGGATGCATGGAAAAAAAAAGCAGAGTTTTCTGTCCCTGTCCTCGTCTGGTTTTGCAGCTGGATGTTTACTGTTACAGGGGACTGCTAGAGCTGGGCAAAAGGAGCCTAACTGAGCCCAGAATATTGAGCAGGTGTTTTCCATTGCACTGATTTTACAGCTGCTGAGGCTGGTGGGCTTGTTTCTCAACTTTTTAAAAATTGAACAGGATTAGGAATAAAGTCTTCTTCATTCAAAGAGCCTCTCTGAAGTGTACCCCCTCTGCATGTCAGATGGTATCTTTGTAGTTCTCTGAAGAGAGTTCAGAGCCTTTTCCTTGGGCCTCTTCATTCACAAATTGCCTCTGGTTTTATTTAGGGCAATTTGGTTTCCCTTTATTTAGTTTTCAGCTGAACAGCTGAAGAGTATAAATATTTTAACAGATTATATAGCACCCCAAATACCATTAAAGGGACAGGGAAGCCCTACAGCAAACAAAAGCTTTGTAATCTCCAGTGCTTCAGTAACAGTGAGACATAAGCCAGCCCAATCACTGTTGACAGGGTGGTGTTTTTTTTCCTTTTTTTTTTTTTTTGAGGTAAAGAGATTGAACTCCTGAAATCCTCGTTTATAAAAAATACAGGACCAATTGTGGCCATAGAGCCAGGAAAAACAGCCCCTGGGAAGCCACATCATACAGACTCAGTTTCCCCTCAGTTGCAGAAGGCAAATATTACTGACTCCCCCTACTTACCAGGCGGTTCTCTTTGCCCTTTGCTTCTTTGCAGGATTTCAAGAGCTCCTTTTCAATACTGGAAGGTGTGAATTCAACATCATTGTCCTTTAGACTCTGGTAGAACCTTCCCAGGAATGTGACACACACTGGAAGGGAAGATGGATGGAGTTATCAGCCAGAGCAGTTAATCTCATGACAGCTCTTAGAGGACACTTGTAGGGAAATGGAATTGGGGGTTTGGATAACAGAACTTTTCTGAACTTCACCCGTGGCTCTGAAAGTCATTCAGAGCACACGTGAATCAACAACGTGCCCTGGTACTTTTGGTGGGTTTGTGACAATCTGAGAAATGAGATCCATGGAAGTGTCCAGGGGCCTCTGTACATTGTCCTGAGTGAGCACAGAATCAGATGGATACAAAACCACGCCCATGAAAAAAATGCAAATTTAAAGTTGTCCTGCTGCTCTGGGAAGCAACTTGTAAGAACATGGGTGTCAAACCCCATGCTGATAGACAACCACCTCTGTACATAATCCTCTGAGACTGTGTGCTGACTTCAGTAACAGAGTATCACTGATTACCAGGCTGCTGCAGTTGAAATTACTTCCAAGAGAAAAACAAATGTGATCCCATGCTATGTCCACATGGCACCTTCCTCCTTCTTTCATTTCCACAAGCTCCTGATGCAGTTTGAGATGGAAAGAGGGAAGAGACTCTTAGACAGATCACAACTCCCACAGGTGCAGCTGCAGCTGAGAGGACAGATCCAGGTTCCTGCCTGTGGGAAGGGCTGCACAACGCGGTGATTGCTCCTTCCCTTGGCAGCAGTCGCTCCACACGTGCTCCAAATTGCAGCAGCCTCATGTGGCTGCCAAGGAGGGATAACTGAGGGACACCCTCTGTCAGATTTTGGTCATCCTGCAGCTCACAATTCATCTGTGGATATCAGCATCACCCAGACCAAGCACTCTGCAGCTCCCCCAATTCCTGCTCAGCACCTGGGGATTCTCACACCTTCCCACACAAGATGAGTGCCAGGATCCATTCTGCCTCTAAGGAACAGGCATGAGTTATGTCTTTTATGGGATTTGTTTACCCCAGCAGGAAGGGACCGGCAAATATTATTGTCATTAGCAACTTGTGTTCAACTCAGAACACAATGCATGGCACAGTAATTGGGCAGGACAGGAAATGGAGTATGGCCATCACAGAACTGAGCAGAAATGCACTCTCATTATATTCAAACTAGAACTAATAATAACATGGGCCACTTTGGAAAACATTTTTTGTATGCATACAGCACCCTTATTTACCTCCCACCAGTCCATCCCCAGTCACAGGCACACTGATGCCCACTGTAAGCTGTTGTAAGCTGAAAACCTTGGGAAGAAAAAAACTTGCTGCAGGCAGTGACACTGATGGCCACACATTTCCAGCCAAGTGCTGTGACAGCAGCTGGAGTTTTGGTTTACGGGGTTCCCTCCCCTCATTCTGTCTTATTGTAGAGGAAGGATATTAGTATCCCAAACTCCCAACCAGCTACTACAGCCCCACCTAAGTTCTTCTTGCTTCACTTGGGGAATTTGTTCAGTTCAGTGCACATGAGCAGCTTAATTTGCTGTGCAGCTCAACAGGTTCCACCTCCGAGGCGTTTGTATTTCCGTGGTACACAAAGGGCCCGACTTGATTTGGATCAGCTGCTCACGGCTCCTGGCTGCGCACACTGAGAGGACTCCGAGCACTCCATGAACGTAATATTGCGATGACTAAGGGGGGAGTCCCGGCGAGGTCCGGGTGAGTAACTTCGCTCGCCTTCTGCTCCCTGCTCACCGTCACCCGGCCGGGACAGCCGGCGGGCAGCGCTGCCCCGCCAGTGCCGAGCTGCGACAGCGCTGATCCCTCGGCCTGGGGACGGTCCGGTCTCCCGGAATCGTCGCTGCTCTTTCCCGTGGAGACGCAACATTACCGCTAACCCCGTACAGAGGGACCGGCAACTTCCCGACAGAGTGCAGTACCAGAAGAGAGATCCTGTCCCCGGAGCGGGGCACGCCCGGACGCCCCGCCCCGCCTGCCCCGCGCACCGCCCGGCGCATCGCCCCGGCACCGGACACCCCCGAGCACCGTCCCAGCACCGCTCGCCTGCGAGGGGCGCCCGGCCCGGCCCGCCCGCACTTGGCCAGACTTGGGAGACTTTTCCTGCCGCTGGAGGCAGCGCTCCCGCCGGCCCGGGCCAGCCCCAGCGGCCGAACTGTCACTCGCGGCCGTTACAGACCCAAGGCTGCTCCGCGTCCCAGCCCCACAGCCCGGCGGACGGGCCAGACTGCGGGAGGCGGCGGCGAGGAGCGGCCTCCCCCCGCCGTGCCCGCGGGCCGGACCCGCCCGCACTCACCCTCGCAGTCCCCTTCGCGCAGCGCTCGGCCACCGGCCGGCAGCAGGAGCAGGGCCAGCGCCGCGCAAAGCCCGTGGGCCGCCCGCATCCCGCCTCGCCCGGCAGAGCCCGCCGCACCGGCACCACCGGCACCACCACCCCACGCCGGCTGCCCCCGCCGCCGCCGCCCCATTGGCCCGCTCCCCGCCCGGCCGCCACGCTCTCCGCTCCCATTGGCCGCGCCACCGCCTCCACGGGAGAGTTGGCGGCCGCTGATTGGGGAGAGGCGGCGGAGCGCCGGCGCGCGGCGCAGGTCTCCGCCCACCTTCGCCGCCATCTTTGTTACGGGAAGGGCCTCGCGAGCGCTCCCTGACGGCGGCTGCGGGCGCCATCTTGGAAAGGGGCAGATCCTCACACCTGTGGGCGGGCGGGGCCGCCCCGGGCCCGGGCTCCGCCCTCCACTCGGCTCCCGGCTGTGGCGGGGCCGTGTGGGGCAGCGCAAGGTGAGGTTGAGGGGTCGCTGAGGCCCGTGAGTAGCGTGGAGTCGGCGGGGCAGAGTCGCCGCCTGGGATGGGTGTCCCGTGAGGGGTGGGAGCGGCAGGGACGGGCTCGGTGCCAGCACGGACACAGCCGTCACGGGTGGCTCTGGGTGCACCCTGTGAGGTACAAGGACTGGATGCTTTGAGGTGGGACAGCTGAGAGGTCAAAATAGCAACCTCCGTGCACTTATTTCTGCCTTCTGGGGTGGGTGTTTTTGCAGAAAGATTTTTTTTTTTTTTAATTCCCACTTAATATCCTAGTCGCTGCGCCTATTACCTTTTCTTCAGGGCTGTACGGGGATTCTTGAGGTTGTCCTGTGCCAAGGCTAGGAGTTGGACTTTGGTTATCCTTTATGGGTGTTTTCCAACTCAGAATACTTTGATTCTGTTCCAAAAGCCCTCATAGTTTGTCCTGTTAACTACCTTCAACAATCCCCAACAATGTGAGTTTATAACTGAAATCGCTTTGATGTTGGGAGAGGGCCACACACCTGCTGATAGCTCCCTGTGTGGCTTTACATGTAACTCTGTGTATCCTGGGCTATCATTCCAGTAAAAGGGAGAGGCAAAGTCACACAGCCCTGTGCTATAGCAAGGGAGCTTCCATGTAGCTCCCTGGGCTCTTGAGGCAGCCTGGTGGGGCAGTGCCTAATTAGAATTTTCTTGCAGGTCATCAGGTGCAAGTGATAAGCCTGACGAGGTGAGACAGGCAGTGTGGGGAGGAGGAGCACCTGATTCAGGAAAGGTCACAGCAGTAATTAGGTGAGCAGTAATTAGGACACTAATTGCCAGTGAGAGCACATCATGTATTTATTAGGAGAGGTGGTTTTGCACATTTCTGGATCTTGTTATTTCTGCAGATGTGGTTATTAAGATCAATATTAATATATTAAGTCAGTCCATAATGATTTCCAGAATTACTCAATAAGTGTATACTGTAGGAAGATTATTGGCTTTTGAAAACTTATGCTCATTGCCCACTAAAGTCACTTAGCTGTGCAGAGAAGTGGTGGCTTAAAGTGCCCTTGTTTCTTATCAGGATAGAGGTCAAAATAACTGAGATGAAGTGGCTTCTTAATTAGGTGGAAATAGGGCTTAAATTTGGAATGAGGAGACTTTAGGAGGGTCATGATAAGGACAGAGTTTACCTATCAAAACACTGCAGTTATGAAACATCTTCAGACTAGGAACTTTATACATTTGTATGGAACAGGAGAGGAATGATTTTATTTGGTTTTGGACTGAGAAATGAGCCTCTGCATTTCAATATGGGATCCCCAGATGGGTCTGAGGAAGAACAAGGAATCCTTTTTTTTTTTTTTTTTTTCTTTCTCTTTTTATAGTTTGTTTCAGCAGCTAGAATGGATTCCTTGCATTTTACCTTGTGCTTCTTTTTGATCCATGGTGAGGTTTGGGGGGCTGTGTTTGTTCTACCACCCTCCAGGCTCTGTCTCTCTGGAGCATTAGGGATTTATTCTGGCTGAGACCTGGGTGAGGGAGAGCTTGTGCTTGTCCTCACTGTTGTTTCTTTGTAGTATCCAATCTAACCCTGGTCTTTGTGAAGCCATTCCCTCGTGTCCTTATCACTCCAGGGCCTTGTCCAAAGTCCCTCTCCCACTCTCTTGGAACCCCTTTAGGCATTGGAAGGTTGCTCTAAGGTCTGCCTGGAACCTTCTCTGCTCCGGGCTAGCCAGCCAGTTGAGTGGGCAGGAGAGGTAATTTGGCTGGGTGGATCTGTGGGGACTGGAGTCACTGGGAAGTGCAGGTAAACAGAGGAGGTTCCTGGCAGCTGGGGGGGCTGGAGCTGCCGCTGTGCTGGCTCTGCCGTCTGAGAACACAAATCTCTTACAGCCCTGGGGGCCCAGCCTCGGCTGTTGGGCTGCGAGGACAAAGGGAATTCTGTCGGAGGGGAGGGGAAACAGTTTGGGAAAAAAAAGGCAGGACTGCTGTGAATGAATGCTGAATAGAAGAAGTGTAATAGAAGAAATGTAATAGAAGAAGTGTAATCTACTATTCCAAATTTGGGGTTAATTTATGTGGGATTGACAGTAAAGCCCATCAGCAGGGAGAAGTGGAGTGTGAAGCTTCTCTCAAGACACCTGAGCTCAGAGCTCTGCCTTGCGAACTGTGTTTGTGTCCATGGCTTGTTGAGAATCATCTACAAATGGAGGCACATTTATGCATAGGGTGTAGAAGGCTGAATCTTTCATCTGCCAGGTTAGAGTCATTTCTAGAGGTTTCATTTCTCCTCTTATCAGCTCTGTAATGAAATTCATACTGAGTTGGACAAGTCATATATTGAAACTGTGCTGAAGTTTTCTTATTTAGATAAGAAGAGGTATTTGGACAAGGGATTTAGATTTCAATCTGACTAGTGGCAGCTTAAATAAAGTATTGGACTTGCACTGAAAAAAAATGGTTCTGCTGGTTTTAACAGAAACTATTTTTTTAACACTTGTTTAAAGCTGAGGGCTTCACACATCTTTTGTTGTGCCAAAGCACAGTTTTTATTTCCTGTGCTTGGTTAATAAATAGTTTTTATCTGAATAAAAAATACTTAAGTAAGATTTCATTAACTGGCTTAGGAACAATCACAAAGGGTCTGATTGAAGACAGGGTGAAGGGTCTGGAACATTAAGTCCTAGGAGGAGTGGCTGAGGGTACCAGGGAGGAGGTCTTACCTCTCTCTACAGCTGCCTGAAAGGTTGTGGCCAGATGTGGGTCAGCCTTTTCTCCCAGGGAACAAGAGACAGGAGAAGAGGAAATGGCCTCAAGTTGTGCCAGGGAAGGTTCAGGTTGGATATTAGGGAAAATTTCTTCATTAAAAGGATGGTTAAGCCCTGGAACAGGTTGCCCAGGGAAATGGTGGAGTCAGCATCCCTGAAGTGTTCAAAAACCAAGTGGCACTTCACAATATGGTTTAGAGGGCAGAATGGTATTTGGTTGAAGGTTGGACTTGGTGATCTTGGAGGTCTTTTCCAACCTGAATGATTCTATAATTCTATTCTATGACTGATACAGACTTCTTCAGGCATCAGGTGAACATTTTAGCTAAGCCACACTTGATACTTTGGATGCACTGAAGTACTGTGTTACAGCTTCTCTTCTCAGTATTTGCATGTGGTGTGTGCAAAGGGTGCCTTGGCAGTCCATGTGCATCCTGGGGCCAGCTGAAGACTCAGACTTGCTGCTAAATGTCTTTTGAGACCGGTTTCCTAAGTTTTTTTGTTGGTTTGTCAAGACATTAAATGAGTTATTTTGCCTCCTGTACAATGACCTGGTGTACTGGTGATAATGGAAGAAAATCTGAGATTAGGAGGCTGTAGAAGTCTCTGAATTCCATAGCTCTGAATTCCCAAACCCTGTGTTTCTACATGTTTTAACTACTATTCTTTCACATCTCTTCTGTTAAAATGATCAGTATTTAAGAAGTACTGTTGCAATAAAAGAGTAGGAATCTTTTAGGCAGTGAGGTAGTGGTGGTTTAACCCCAGCTGATAAGGAAGTGGCACCCAGCCACTCCACAGCTGTTCCAGGGGAGAGCTTTGTCTCTGAAAGTATTGCCCCAGAACTGTGCCTGGGGCTGTTGCAAGTGCCATGTCCATCCACCTGCCTACACCAGGAGGGGGCTGTAGAAGTTGATATTAAATAACACTGTCAGCTACAAGAGTAACATGGAAGCCCTTCCCTCACACCACAAAGTCCTTTTGGTCGCCCCCATTTTTCTAATTCACACAAAGGTGGGAAGTACAGGCTGTTCCTTCTCTCTTGTGAAGGTTTGGAGCAGCCTGAGGATAGCCCTGCCTCGAGGACAGCAATGACCATACAGCTGTACTGTTTTAATATCAGGTATTAATCTTTAATTCCACATCACAGCAGTCGAGTGAATGGGTAGGGGAAAGGAACCCAAAACAAACGGCAGATATTTACATCTAAAATTCACACCACTTATTTGTTGCTTCTGGAAACATGCTATCACAATATATACAATGAAGTACCTTTAGGACACTTGTACAAATTAATTTTTTCCTTTTGAATTTGATTTCCATTATAGATAAGATAGCTGTTTTCATTTTATTTTAAACATGAATACACAAAAGAGAAGTGGTTAGAGGTTTTTGCCTTTTTTTTTTTTTTAATAAGCACAGAATGCCAGAGGTTAAAAACACATTTACAGGGCAGAATACCAGTCAGACATCACAATCTATACATTTTTTGCTCAATTTCCTGTACAAATACACAGCATTCAAATGGGGGTATTTACAAAGAAGCATGACCAGAGGAAATTTTAAATATCACATAATTTGTTTCCCAAAGGCTCTTGCTCTCTCCAGCCTCCCCAGTTTTGGCTGATGCTCCCACAGAAGGGATATACAATATCCCTTACCTAAAAAAGGGTAAGTAAACTAAAAACCAAACAGAGGAAAATACAAAAAAGAATCTGAGTCTTGCATACAGCAATAAAACCAACCCAACTATTGGGAAAAAAAAAAAAAGTAGGATTCAGAGAAATTGTTTTAATTGCTTTTCTTCTACCACTGTAGCTTCTTCTCAGTTTTGTTTCAGATGGGGCCAGCAGGTACACTGACGATGGAAAGATTTATAGCAGAATTCCACCAATTTTTCTCAGGAATGCACATGCTATTTTGTTATACAAAGAAAACCCAATGAAGGCAAGTACACTGAGGTTTGAATCAGAGTTAGGTATAGAATGTCAAGGTCCTGTTCAAAACATCTTGTTGCTGTGGTTTATACAAGGAATCTTCAAATCCTGTTGGGCAAGTGCAACAACTGCTGTTGCTTCCACCTATGCCAGGACTGAGCTTGATGTTGGAGTTGTACTATGCAAAAAGACACCTCACCCTACAGAGAAATAGTAGTTCCAGGCAATATTAGTTCCAAGATTCACAAAATCTTAATAATAGTCTTTCTATCTTCTGCTCCCTTTAAGGCAAACACTGAAAAGGGAGACAGAATACTTGGTAGACATCAGAACAACAACAGAAATTTAACTCCAGAGAGGCTTAAATTTGGTAAATTCAGCAATTTATTCCACCCTTCTTTCTGTGGACCTGCCATAAATTAGGTATTTGTATACATCACCTGATTGATCTCCAAACCTTTGCAAATACATAGGAATGCCAGACTCCCCAAATGGACTCACTGCTGTTGTACCAGGTCTCTAATCAGAGCAGGATGATGCATTTTCAGAGACTGATTAGAGCTCTGGTGGGCAGGTTTTCCAGCTGCCTGGGACTCAGTCCCATGGTAATTGCATTCTTGGTTCTGCGAAGTTTTATTTGCAAGACCTGCTGGTTTTTTCACATTGAGGAAGCTCGGTAAGTCTCTACATTTACTACTTTTAGTCTTGCTGCCAGGAAAAAAAAAAAAAAAAAAAAAAAGAAACCGGGGCAAGGGAGATGGAATTAAAACTTAGTTAAGAACTTCACTGGAAGAGTCTCAGTGGGATTGGAGGATAGCATATATGAAAACATTTCATCCTTTTCTAAGGAATTACCTTGACTTACCTTTACTGAAAACATCAGTTGTTTTCTATATTTTTTCTATACCAGAGATCCAGCTTGGTTGTTAACACTGAAGACTGTCCTAGCATTGGAAAACTCTCCTTCCTGCTAAAGATAAAACATCCACTATAGGCCAGATTTTATTAACATTGTTTAAATTGTGAAGGATATAATGATTACAAGCAGCCTGTGTTAGTAACAAAATAGAGGAAGCAAGAGAGACTTTGTTCCAGCCAAACAGGCCATTTAAGAAACAAATCCATAACTTAGTAGTTTTGCATGGGCTAGAGCTTGAGAAAGAAAACAAACAAATCCTCTTATAGTCCCCTTCATACAACTGCTCAGTCCAGACTTTATACAGCCAGACCATCTTTAGCTAGTTCAGAAACCATGTACTCTGCCCAGTCACTGTATTTAGAGGTAGTGCTAAAGTTGACCTGTAAAAGATTTATAATAATCCTTTTTTGCTTCTTTATGCTCTTTTTAGCAGGAGAAACTGAGCAGTTAGGCAAGAATTCAAGAAGTAAGTTGAGTGCTGTTCCTGTTTCTGGCACTAATTTATATGGTGGAGGTCTTATTTGAATGTGCTTCAGATTTGTCAGTGGAAGGAAAGAGGGAGGGCTGTTTCCATCCTACAGAGTGTGCTTTGCAGTCTGCAGGTGAAAGGGTTATAAGGAGGGCTAAACTGTGTGTGGATGTGGCAAGGGAAAGGAAGGTGGCTTGTTCATCTAAAAACATTAAATATTTGATATTGTTTTGATTCAAAAATTCTTGAAAATTATGAAAACAGGAATAAAAGGTTTCTTAGAACCAAGATCTGTTCTTTGTAAAGAACAATACTACCCACAGATTTTTTTTTCCTTTTAAAAGGCATGTTTTGGGTTTCTAGACCTGTACTGTCTTCAGCTCTGCACAGTTCTGGTTTGTGTGGTGTGGCTTGGTGTCCCTCCCAATGTTCTTCAGCTCTTTCTAGAGCTTACCAATAAAAAACATGGGATGGGAAAGGCTGTATTGCTGCCTGAGGAGAAAAAGAAATCAACCTTCCAGAAGAGAAAAGCAGCACCTTTTACTACACATTCTAAAGAAGCAAAAGAGGAAACAAACACTTGTTCTTTACAGGTCCTGACTGTCCTTTAAGGTCCCTGACCCTGGGGTGTACACTTGATACCAGGCATTGCTCAAGTCTTGGTGTTTTCTGTCTGCTCTGAGACATGGGAGATTCTTTCTGCACACCAGCTGCAGTGAGTTGTTGGGAGGGACTGAGGATATTGAGTTAACAGGAATGAATCTCAGCTCCTGGGTGATGGAAGTTGGTGAGAATTATGATGTTCAGCCCTGAGGCAAGGATTGTTGGATATGATGCATTTAAGCCACTTTTTCTTTACTGGCTGGGTCATCAACCAGGTTGTGGCATGAGAAACTCAATTTGGTTGGTTTTGTTTTAATCTGGAATAGAAATGCTGGTGTCAACAGCCTGCCCAAAGCTGGGCATGGGAAAGGCCTACAATGAGGTTGTAGCTCCAGTAGCCACCAACCTCCTCTCATTCTGTAGCACAGATGAATAACATGATTCCCATGAGAAAGCAGGTTGGCTTAGCCAGTGAAAGCAAAATTTAAGAAATGAAACAGTACATAAAAAACAAAGGAGGCAGAGTTTGTTGAAAATGATATCTTGGAGATCAGTGCATCAGCACTGCTTAGATTGCCTCAGCACCTATGAACCAATGCAGGGAGATCACTGCACAGATATGTACAATCCTGCTCTCAAAAGAGCCAAATTCTTCTTAGAATTGCCATCTTTCCACTGCCTGCAGCTCATGCACCTTCCAGCCTGACAGTTCATAGAATCCCTGATTTCAGCAATGAGCTTTCAATTCTGTACAGCAAAGAAATATGTCCCTAGTGCAACTGCTTCTACTCATGTGCGTCTCAGAACTGGGAGGAAAGCAGGTTCAAAATCAACTTGCCACATTCCTCCCATTTTCCCCTCCACTTAAAATTGTATTTTTCAGCTTCTGCAAGTCTCTATGGCTCGTATGCCGTATGATGTGGTTAAGAAACTGCAGAAGGAATAAACTGTCCACTGCACAGAAAGTTAAAAAACATAACAGAAAGGTGTAAAAAGAAATTAAAAAGGAAAGCAGCAACCTGCCATGCTGGCCCAATTGCTTTTGTGGGCTTCAGACATAACCTTGCGGCAGTAGAAAATCGGTTTGCTGTTCTCCGAGTCCTGCTCTCTCTGTCGTATCCAGACCTGGAACGCCGATGCCAGCTGAGTGCCAGGAGCTGTCCCTACTGCTCGCTGATGCCGTGCTCCCATGCCACCCTGGCCTGCTCTTCCTTGCCAGCGCTCACCGGTTGGGACACTTTACGATGCAACGGGCGATGTTTGTCATCATCTTCAATTATCATCCCCTCCTCGTTCTCCATGTTTGGCAGCCGGGAGTGGTAGGGTTTGGGGGGTAAAGCAGGAGGGTCCATGGCGTCCTGAGGAATGACTCCAGATGGAGCAGAGTGGCTTCGGCATGGCTGGGATTTGAGCGACTCCAGGACATCAGGCTCAGAGAGACTGTACCTGACAGGGAGGTAGGGTGTCTCTAGGTCTTCATCAGTGTTCCAGGCCTGGCTGGGCACAGAATCCATGGTGTCTGTGCGAGGAGGTGGTTCAGAAGAATGTCCGAAATTGCTCTCGCTCAAGGAAGAGACACCACTGCTGGCACTGCCCGATAAAGTGGAGTTACTGCCGTCTAGACCAGACTGCGGACTGGTGGGCGATGCAGGGATAGGATGAAGAGGAGACTGTTTGGAGAGAAACAAAACCAGGTTAAAACTGACAAAGGAGGCAATGCTGCATCTTGTGTGTTGATCCCCATTTCAGCTTTTGACAGTGTTGTTAACAACGGCACAGTTCCATTTGTGTTCAGAATGTCAAGGATTATTGGTTTACATGTATGGAAGTACCACTTGTGGGCAGATAAGTGCACTCCACAACACCAGAGCTGTTAGAGAAACAGCAGCTGAGGTGATGATTGGGGTGCTGAAATCACAGCATATGGTGCAAAAAAGGAAAAGGGAAGGACCTACAACCTGTGAGTTATTTCTATAGCATTCAGCTGTGGAATAGGTTAAGAGCTTTCAGTGGGTTTTCTCATGTGCAAGTTACGAGCATGTTAAAAATAGTGTTTCTGCATTCGGAAGCTGCTTGGTGGGAGCAGAAGGGGGGATTCCTTTCAGGAGCCCATTGTCCTACATCCCTCTCTGCTCTCCTGCCATTACCTTGCGCAACGTTCGTGCGGGCAGTGCTGGAGGAGCATCACTGAGCTGGTGGTGGAAGGCATCAAAGTGCAGTGAGTAGTGTCCTGGAACGAGACAAGGGTCAGAAATGCAGACTTGTGCTGTTTCATTGCAGCCACAGAGCTGGGTTTAGCTCTGTAACGCCAGGTAACAGCTCCAAATGCCCCTAACTCCAGCCTAGGGCCGCCTGTCTGCTGGATACTGCGGAGTGCATCTGTCACACACAGGCTGCTAAGGAGAAATTAAGTGCAAAGAGAGGTTTTTCACTGCTCCATTATCAAGGATCTCATGGCAAGGCAACAGGCTCTTAAACAATGAACATTTAAAGTTTCATTTAATAGTTTTGTAGGCTTAAATTCTGCTAAAGTTGGTCATCTCTAAGAAGCCACACCAAGCTTCAGCACTCACACTTAATTCTAGTCCCAAAGTACACACAAGTCCACATTGCTGAAGGACTGCAAGAATTTGAAGATTTGGAAAAAAAAAGTAAATTGAAAACCAGGAGACCAGGAAAGACTGTTTTTACAGAGGTGCAGGGGTAAAGGCTATAGTCAGCTTTTAGGCGGTCTGGATTTGTGTGTGTGTGACTGCAGGCATTTGCAGCAGGCCTGCTGGGCACGTCCTTACCATGGGGCAGGCTTCGGGGAGGCACTGGTGGGGCCAGGATGCTCCCAGCGTGGGCAGACAGGAATGGCAGCGCCTCTCGGCTTCCGCTGTCCAGGCTCCAGCTACTGGGTGCTGCTGGCACAGCTGAAGGATTGAAACAGATGGAACTGGGGTAACAGGACAGGGAGTTTGTGGGGCCAGCACTGGCTTTCCAGTGTGCTCTTCAGCAGCAGAGAAAGATTCCAGGGACTCAGTGAATGGCAGGATTGAAAGCACAGAGAGGCTACAGAGTGTTAAGTTTAGAGATGCTTTGTTAAGGAAGTGAGAGTTAGTTGATGGCAGGGTTAGTCTGCCCAGCTCCCCTCCATCCCCAGGCTCATTTCTAGCGAATCAGAAGAGCAGTAGGAGTCTGGCAGGTTTTCTTGCAAATCAGTGTGGAAGTAAAAATGAAATCCCACCAATGGAACGGTGGCTGGATCTCAGGTGTGAGCTGTCCTGCTTGGTGGGGAGTGGCGACAAGTGAACATGGTAAAACCCTCTGGAAACACAAGACAGCCTGTGGCTGCACTGCAGGCTCAGTGAGGACTGAATAGAGGACATGAAGGAAGTTATACCTCAATTAATTTCTATCTGTTGCAAAAGAAATAACTTCAGAGCTCCAATTTACTAAGCTATAGAGTTGACCAAGAACATTGATGACAAAATATATTTTTTATCATATATTAAAGACAACAGTTTGGCCTCCTTGTATTACAAAGTCTCCTGAAGAGATCAAATCCGTGAATCAAGAAGTACAGAGAGAGCAATGCTTGCTGCATTTTTACAGAGAGTGGATATTATCCCCATGGACTTGGTTTTTTCATAGAAATAAAAGCTGCTCCTTGATGTGAATATGAACTTTTTACAAGATCTTGAGAATTCTGTTAACCTTGATCATTATTAAAATGCACCTTCCTTCCTTTCAAACAAGACTTGATTTATTCTGAGAAGAGACATGCAATAGTTGTATGTTTATTTAAAAACAAATAAGCAACTGCAATTTCTTCAGATTAGCAAAGAAAGGGAAAAAAAGTAATTAATTGAGTCTGTCAAAGAAAACTGAAATAAAAATAGCTTTTCCATCTTCAGTTTGCAAAATGGAAGTCTGGAGAAATAAACATGGAGTTTGACATCTGAAGAGGATTTCTCCTTAATTAAAATGCCTGCAGCCATTTTTGATGCATTTCTTTCTAAAATGACTTTGAAAGGTTTATCTTTTTTTTTCTTTTTTTTTTTGTCTCCCTAGTTCATGAGCTAGCATGAGCATGGGCTCCCCAAGGCCTAAAATTCCCTGAAGTAAAAAAGATCACAAAGTGACAGCTTCACAAGACAGAACAAGCCCCCCAAAAATATAAAAGTAATTTTTTTTTAAAGAGACTCTCAGCCTGAGAAAGGTGCATGAAGACACTAAGAATCTTGACAGAGAACAGGTTCAAACCAGGGCCTACCTGTATAAGCAATGTGGCTCCAGATGGATTTTCCCTGTACACATGCCAGAGTGCTCTAATTTGCACTACTGCAATTGGTGTCAGAGGGCACAAGATGCACAGCAGTGCCAGCCTTGCTCATCTCTCCTGCCATATCCCAGCATCAAGTGAAAAGGACAGAAAACCTGATTTGCTTGGCCTGTAAAACTATTGCTGCACTTGTTGTTTGGGGGTTTTTTAAACACTGAGATGTGGAATGAGAATGTGAAGAACACCACATGGTACCCCAGTGAAAAATCCATTTATGCTTTCTCAGTGTTCTCATTCCCAGCCTTTTGAGTATTTAGGAGTGCTGGAAGAAGGTGAGATGATTTTGAAGAGTGCCTGCTGCCCGTTAAAACCAGTGTTTTGGCCAAAATGCTTCAGGGAAGAACCAAAGCAAGGAGCTCCCAGTGCTGTGACTTAGCCCATGTCTCTCTCTGTGACTGCTCAGTGGCTCAGTGGCCAAGTTTAATTAGCAGGGAAGCTTCGTTTGAACCATTCTGCCCTGGGCAACTGATGTCACCACTGTCACTGGGAATTACCCAGCAGAACTTCTGACACTGCCAGGAGGGGGTGGGGGAAGTCAGGGCCCTGACTGCTCACAAAATCCAGGGCAGATGGCATCCCAGCTACATAGAATGGTGAGGGTTCAGGCCTGCCAAGGGCACCAGGGACTGCATTTTGCCACCAGCCAGACACAAGAGCTGGGATTCCTGCCTCACCATCCCCACTGAACATCACCTGCATCTTCTGTGGCTTCTTAGGGATTCTGTCTTCGATCTCTTGGCACTGAATACCACACTCCTGCATAATATCACCTACAGATACCAATTCAAGTATTTTTTCCTAGACAGACAATAAATATTTATCTACCTTCCTCTTCCAGATCTTTCTCCTATCCAGTACAAAGATCTCACCATCTTTGTCATATGTTTAGTTCAAACTAACCTGGCTAAGCTGGAGCTCTTAATCCCTCAGCCCCCAGTCTTAACTCTTGTCATCACTCATTATTGTCATCATTCTGCCATTTATTCAGAACTGGTGTTTGGTTTCAATCTGGGCTGCTCATGTTGAAGTAGAGGATTTTGATTTATTAGAAATTCTAAAATAAAATTTGGATTTTATTTTTTAAGGTACAATTTAGTTCTGCCACAGTTACTGAAACAAAAAGACGGATAAAAATCTGAGTGTACGATGTAGGTCACATTAGAGAATTGCAGTGGTCTTTCCTGGCCTTAAAAATCTTTTAAGATACCATTTTTCCCAGTCATATATGACTGTTGCTTGCTTAGACAGCCTCCTTGTCTCAGATTTTGATTCAGGAATTTTGCCCTCCTCTGCTTTTACAGAATGTTGCCTTTCAGATAATTTTTGAGCCCATTGTTTTGTCCATGGCACCTCCTTCACAAGCTCCTCTTTTTCTCTTAAACCAAACAAATTCTTTGTCCTCTTTCAGTTTTTTTCCCCTTGCAGGGACTCTGCCTGTTTTTTTTTTCAAATAAATGAGTTTAAAAAGCATATATTCCTAACGATAAATAAATATAAAACTACCTCAGAGAGGGATTGCAAGGGATGCTTGTATTTTGAGCAATAAATGTGTATTAAAAACCAGTATAACTCATGAATAAAAAATATAGTCCAAATCTTGGGCTGTTCTTAGGTAACTTCCCATTTGCTGCTTTGCAAGTTTGCTTGACAAAGGCTGCAGGAATTGTTTCAGTAACAAAATGCTAAACTCAGAAAGCTTTCTGAAATAGAGAGGTTTGTGCCACCCTACCCTTAAGTGAAGGCTCTGAAATGACAGTAGGTTGACAGAAGGCCCAGTTAATTAAACTGGTAATTAGAAAAGTGTGAGAGAAATGCACTCTGCCAGGAAAGGTAGAAGCCCATTTGTTACTTGCTGTAGCATGACCAGAGGAATAATATTTTAGCAAGCATGCATGCTGAACAGGAAAAGGAGTACCTTTCTCAGCCACAGACAGGTTGGGATCACTGCAAGGTTTGCATGGTCCAATCATTTGCTGGATCAAGGCGCGCTGGAAATTTGGAGGCTAAGAGAGAACAGAATTAGCAAGAAAGAGTTAAAAAAAAAAAGGTTATAGCTGGAGCAATAGGGGGACTTTCTGTTCCTTTTTTTAAGCAAAGATTTTTAACTAAAGATTCCCTGGAAACCTTAGGCTGTGTCTACATTGGCAGGTACTACAGTACAATGTGTGTGGATCTCTAGGGTGTAACAGTGCTGAGGGCCCACAGTTCCTGCTCTCTGCAGGAGTTATTTCAGACTGGCTCTAGCCTGGCCTTGTGCCCATTAGCAGCTGGAATACATTGTTTGCCCTCTGAAGCTTATCTTTGGTTTTGTTTGAACATTGACTTTGCATGCTTTGAGACAGCTCTCCAATGCAAACTGAAGTGTGATAAGTGGCCAGGATCCAGAGATTCCCTTCAGAAGGGCTGGCCAGGGTGAGATTTAAATGCCTACATGTAGGCACACTTTTCAATTTGTCCAGAGAAATTAGGGCACAGATTTTTGGAGACCCTGTATCAGTATATTATTTCAGCCTCTCGTGGTTTTTGGTACCTCTGGAAATCACCATAAATTTATTTAGAATCACCTTGCAGGCTAGATGCAGGATGGACGCCCACGGTTCTAAACAAATAAAGAAAATGGTGTGACTACTTGCAATGGACCAGGGCTCACAGGATAAAGTTGGGAAATGAGTCCATTTTCACAGGACATATCTGCTCTTTCAATAGTCACTACAGTTTGTATCACTCAGCTAACACAGTGGGTGCCTCCAGGGTTGGATTAACAGGAAAAGTTCTGCTTCACCTCTGAAAACAATCCTGTGCTTTCCAAAAATAAAAAAGAAAGCTTTAAGGTGGTCAAAACCAGCACGAATGCAGGCACAGTTTCAGGTGGTTGAAGTGACGCAGAAGAAACGCGAGCGCTACCTGTCCGTTTTCCATGATAGCCGCGGGATACATGGCGCTGCTGGGCCGGTCCCGGTGCGCTGGCAGCAACATCATCATCTCCCGAGAGTGGCGGTACTTATCTGGTAGAGAGGGAGAGCCTGTAAACAAGTGAGAAAAATCACGTACACGGGACAAACAACAGCCATGTCTCTGCATGCCCAGGGATCTCAGTCCTCCTGTGCTCTTGGCTCGGATGCATGAGCTGACAGGACTCAAGGAGACATGGTGCTGAGCCCACTAAGCAGCTGACTGTTGGTGGGTGCATAGCACGAGGATGGAGTCAGAACTGGCTTCTTGTATACAATTAAGGACGTACCACGTAGGGTGTGTAAGGTGCGTGTCCCTAGTTGTATGTTGCAAAGTGCTTCCTTTTAAACAGAAAAACAAAAGTGGGCATCTGTGTGGAATCAGCTGCGGCACTGCCTAGTGCTCCCTTGCCCCATAAAGTATTGTAGAGTTACGGAAATGCCATAAAATTGTGTATTTTAGGACTGAATGTGGGAGAAAGGGATAAAAGCTTGAGATACACCATTCAGTTAAAGCAGAAATCTATGGGAAAATACTTCATTCCTTGGTTCTGGATAGAGATAAGTGCTGCCATTTAATTGGTGCTATCTTGGTCAGCTTCCTCTTGTTAAAGCAAACCAACCCCAATAAGAAATAGCATATTCTATAAATGTGAGAGGCACTTTGCTTACAATGCTGCTGTAATGATGATTACTACTGTGTTGCTGTTCTGAGCCCTTTGATGACACCAGACATTTACCAATGCTTAGAGTTTTATAGTAGGAATGATAAGCTTGATTTATCTATTAGTTATCTGTATAGTTTGTCATTTAAGATATTGGGGTACTTAATGTAACAGCTTCCTGGCAGGTGGAATTACTTGGGACTCATGTTCTTCAAGGTGAGTGCCACATACCAATACACCTTCTGATGTGCAACAGCTGACAGTGGATTTGCCAGAAGAACGATTCTCATTAGTGACTTCCTAAAGTCTGACACTACTGATACAGGCAGCCCTTGGGATGTACAGTATTAGGCAGGAACTGATGTTGTGAAGCTGCTGAAGTGAGCTGTAATTTGCACTGATTGTTTGATTGCGTCACAAACACGCACTGAACAGATGGCAGCACACAGCGCATTACAGAGCCATGCCGGCTTTTGGGGAATACATGCCCCCTCTGGCAAACTTCCACAACCACACACATTACCTGGACAGCACTCCAACATATGAGCAAAGGCATTGGTGCTGGTTGATGCAGCTTTTACCCCAGCAAAAGCAAACATGCAGTTTTGGGGACTAATATTCAGCACACAGTGGAAGGAACAATGTGTCCAGCAGAATGCAGGATAAAGTCCTACAATTGCAACAATTCCATTAGGGGGGCAGATGCCAGATTAATCTACACCCCCACTCTGACATGAACAGTGGCAGAGTATCTGCATTCTAGTCCCGAACTCATTTTCTCCCCAGACACAGAACAGAAACATAATTAGACGACATTCTTTGCTTTTATGTACAACATCAGCTTGGAGAACACAGTGTTAATGCTTTGTGCTGAGTCTTTTCCTTACAGGTCACAGATAGTCCTGTTCTGCAGGACAAATGCTAAGATGCTGAACTTTTAGGTGTGCCCAGAACTACAGCACAGCACAACCTACACTGCAAACTTTTCCCTCTTTATTTATCTTGTCATCCTTGCTCTTTTATATCAAATATGCAAACCACCTCTACATGCTGTCAGTTTAAATGGGATTACAGCTTCAAAAGACCTTGGACTGAAAAAGGATCTGAAAAATAACACATGTGCTGGGAGAGTGTAGTTTAAAAAACTGGTACCCTAAATTTATCTTTAACTATAGCTACAAAAATGGTAACAGATTATGCCAAGTGTCTAGTCTGCAAACAAATTTTAAGTATTGCTGCTTTGGACAGATAGAGAGCACAATAATCATGGCTTCTTTCAGGGACTGGCAAAACTTAAAAAGCAAAGTCAAAGAAAGCTTTTAAAGCTTCCACAGCAGCCAGTGGCCATAATAAAATGCTGCAGCATGTGCCAGGGCTTACTCCTTTTAGCATGTAGCTTGGTTCACTTGATGTGTGCACCACCGTAGGTACTTGCTACTGAGAAAGGAGAAGCTGTGCTAAAGCCAGAGGTTGTTTTTCTTTTTTAATTATAAATATGTTAATCCACTTGTGTCAAGTGTTCATTTTAAGGAATGAAGTGAACATTAATGTAAACTCCCAACTCACTGAATCTCTTCTCCTGGTTCATAATTTTTATTATGGTTATGAAAACTTTGCTCCTGCACCAAATAGTAATTTTTGATTTAAAAGGGAAGTTTTGATGTAAGTACATGTATTCTTGCAAAGTGCTGAGTAAGACACCAGGACTCATTTCCTACACCTTAACGAGGGGCAGTGTTGAGGAAGCAGAAGGGCTGCCTTTAGAGGCCAGTCAACGTGGGAATTGCTTTTTGAGTGCATCAGAGGAGTCCTGACTGTATTTTAAATTAAATTACTGACAAACCCTAACTCACTCCTAGCTCTTTCCAGGCCTTTTTGAGTTACAGTTTCTCCCTTTCTGAACCCTGGCTTGTGTAATCTTTTAACTGTACTAAAGTTCAGCAGTGCCTCATGAGCCACCTCAAATGAAGCCAAACTGAACTGAATTTCTTATTGACCTTTTACACAACAACAGTGGTGCTTCCCTGACAGGGAAGAAGCTATTCAAGGGTCAAGCCAGGTGAAAACTGAGAGATACATATTTGTAATAAAGAGTAACTTCTAATGTCTGTTGTTAGCACAGAATTAGCAAATTCTTGCAGTATTCTGATTTCAGTTCTAAGACTTTTGCTGTAACTTGTGTATATTATAACTACTGTAGATTTTGATTCCTTAATCTGCAGTTCAGTGATAAAATCAAATCATTGATTAACTTTCCTGATGACTATCCTTTAAAAATTCTTTTTAGATTAATAGCTTAGTTATTTTCTTTGGACAGGCCAAATAATAACCTGTGTTGCTATTTTTAAGATCCATATAAGGGTAATTTTTTGGAAGTGGAGAACAATTTAAATTCCTGTTGGATTCTTAATATAAAAGGCCATGACTTCCTTTGGTCACTGATGGAACTAATTTGTTATAAAGACACCCATCTCCTCCAGAAAGGACTCTGCAGTAAAACAGAGAAGGTGGTCTAAGTACCTGCATTATCATTTGAATAAATGAGAGAAGCATTTAAAAATCAGGCTAAACCTTCGAAGTACTACCCAATCATGCTCAAGTTAAGCCACAGGTGACAAAGATGTTAACTTGATAAATTTAGGTGGCCTCTATGAAATGAATTGTTGGCCTTTGTCCACTTCCCATCTGACAAGTGTTCAGCTGCAGCATCGTGACTCTCGTAGCTTTGTTGGCAGTCTCAGCAGAAAGGCCAAGGGTTGGATGGGTCATGGAGACTGAACTATCCTCTCACCTCTAGAGGTGGTCCCTCCAGGACAGAGATGAGGCACATGGGTGGGGGCAGCGTGGGGGAACTTGCACAGCTGCCGCCCATGCTGTATCTGCTCTGTGGGTAAATAGAGGGCTTCAGCCTCCAGGGGTGTCAATCCAGCACCTTTCACCAGCGCTAAATTAAAAAGAATATAAATAAATACCAAAAAAAAAAAGGAAAAAAAAAAAAGGATAGAGGTGCATTGGCAGAGCTGCACATCTCATGTCTGTGAATACCTTGCTCCAGCCAGTGATACTGGTATCATTTCCACAAGCATCAAATTCACCCAGTTAAAAAAACAAAACAAAAGGAAGAATCACCAAGGAGAAGAACACAGCTGCATTACCACAGTGAAATTTAAGTGTAAGGGCTTTTGCTCATTAGGAACAGCTCCATTTTCAACAGCAGTGTTGTAATAACCAGAACAGTGACTGGCACACTGGGAAACACAGATTGCATCTGGGACCTTACTGTAAGTGAAATCCCACAAGTGGGTAATGTCTGAATGCTGTGCTCACCTAATTTAAAAGTGAACAGAACAGCAGAGAAGAAACGTTGCAGCACAGGCTATATAAATATTTTTCAAACTCATTACTTCTCTTACTATTTCCCATTTGAAATCTGTCTGGGTCTCATCCTTGGGAGGTGCTGTTGGCTCACCCAGCAGCCCAGACCCTTTGGAGCATTCATCATGCTGGTTTCTAAGCAACAGTGAATAATACCGCAAAGAGGGAAGCTGTTGATGCTGTGCAGTCATCAGGCTCAGGAAGACTGTCACAGCCTGTCACAGCCTGTCACAGTGAGCCTGTCACTGGACTCCTAAAGTGGAAAACAGCGTGAAACAGTACAGCACCAAACCCTTCAGATCCCCCCAAAGATCCACATGCCAGCCGAGGCACATCCACTTAGGGAGGTCTTCCTGATATGATAGCTCTCTCCTCAGTTCCATCTTCTCTTTCCTGTTATTCCAGTTTCACCTGGTTACTATTTGTCATGATTTGCCTTCCAGCCCTTGGCAATTAGTGCAGCTATTTGCCTTTATTTGAAGATGTTCACTTCTCACCTTCCTACTCCATCTGATCCCTCAATTAAATCATCTTGCTGCATCTGTGTCATAACAACAGCCAGTCAATTAGGATTTTACTGAGAGATGGAGCAAAAAAGCCCCAAGACCGCTTGGAAGAGAGAAAGAGCTCTTCTCCATATTCCCTCTCCATCAGGAAACAATGTAGAATTCCCCTATATGGAAAAAGGGGTAAGATATAAATATCAGCCTCCATCTCTGACTATATCCTGGATACCTTCTTCAGATGCCTGTGAAAAGAGGTGTAGAACCTGCAACTGAGAATCCAAAATGAGAGGAAAAAACCCAAAACCTTGAAGAGAAGTTATGAAAGTCAGGAGATCACATGGAGTGGCTTTGCTTCAGCTGGGGAAGAAAATAATTAGCAATATCAAGACCTGTACTGTAACACAAAAGCAATATGAGTACCCCCAGAGTTTGCTTTTATATTTTTTCTTTCTTCAAGAATTTCCCAGCAGGGAAGCCCTTCTTTATCTCCATTATTTAAAACTCATATCTTTCAACATTCATCCCATACATCTACTTTTGTATACATGTTTCTGCTAAACTGCCTCAAGTTCTTTTTTTGTCATAATTTCTTTAAGCTTGTAGAATGATTTCTTTGCCTTTGTCTTCATGATCTCTCTTTTAAGTACTACAACAAGGACTATTCTTGTTTTCCTCTAGACTGCCTGCCACAATTTTGTGGTGGAACAATGGAAATCATTATGAAATTCAACTGCCTGAAACCAGCATATATTAGAGATACATTCAAAATACAGATGGAAAAAAAGCTTAAATGGAGAATGAAACCATTTGTAAAGAAAAAGTATTGAAGAGGTATTTATATGTCCAAAAGAGAAACAGTGTTACATGTCAGTGTTGGGGGTGTTACACCTGTAAGTCAGCAAGGTTGCCAGGTTTAGGGAACACCTGCAGGTGCCTCCCCATCAGGGCCTGTCCATGCTTACCTCGAGCACTGGAAGGGGCAGAGTTGATCATCTGGGATGGTGCTGAGTGAGTGGAGCTCAGGCTGGAGGTGGAAGGACTAGCCTGGGATGAGGATAAAACAGAGACATAGGTGACTGAGCCTTGGTACCTGGGGTTAGGGTAAACAAGCTGCAGGAGGCAGAGAAACCTCAGAGAGACCTGAGCACATCAGTGCTTTAGGGATTTACCTGTCTTGGATGAGCCAGGGCAGCCTCTGCCCAGCTTCAGTGCAGGCCACTGTTAACCCACACTCAGGACTGTGGGACTTGTTCCACCTCCCCAAACCAAGAGCAAGACTAACTGCACATGTTCAACGGGGCAGGTAAACAAAATGGGACAAAAATCTCACTTTCTGAAAGCAGCAGGGTGACCTTGGACTGCAGTGCCACTGTACAAACACAGATTTCTCCCCAAAGTTAATCTAGTGAGTTACTGTCATCTTTCTTGAACAATGTTAGATTCTAACCTATTCAGTTCTTTGAAAAAACTATCACAGCAGAGCCAAGCATGTACACATGTGTAAAGTGTACTGCTCCTAAGCAAAACCCTGTGGAACATGTTCCATGCTGTTCCCAGCCACTGCTCCTGGAGCTGTACCTGCATGTGGTACATATCCTCAGCAGTCTCCCCCACAGAACTGTCTGTCAGGATAACCAGGTTTCCTGTTTCACTGGAGGTGTGCGATGACAGAGAGGATGAGGAGTGTCGGACTGAACCAAGCATGTTCAGTGGGCTGGAAAAAAACCAGACAGAGCAAGGGCATAATTATTTTTTGAACCTGTTTGTGAAGCCTGATTTTTTTCCAAACTAGTAAGTACCTGCGGTTACCTGCTGCTTTTAGGTCACCTCTAGATGTCAAACACTTTTGAAAAAATCAGGCCAAAGAAGTTCAAACAAATCCACAAATGTGGGTAAATATGAAAGAAGTGACAAGAAGATTACAGATAAAGCAGAATTTACATAGGATGCTGAATTTCAGAACCCCAACCCAGGGTAATATCACATCATGACCTTGAGTGCATATTTGTTTTGTTTATAACAGAACACACTGAAACCACTCTCATTTTTAATGATGAGTGGGAGCAGCTTAAAAAAAACATTCCAAAGGAATCCAAGCACAAAACACACAGATCAAAATCCAGTTTTTCTTATTGGATGCATTGGGCCTCAGCATTACAGTTGAAGGCAATTTTGTAGCTGACAGTAAATTAATACAGCCCAGCTGGTGTGCAGGCTGCACCCTGATCTCTTTCAGGGAATCAACTTTTCTCTGTCACTCTGAACCACACACACAAATACATTGTACACTACAGCATTTCCCTCACTTGTCCTAAAAACTAAAAAAGACTTTACAAAGTGAGGAATTTGGAGAAAAAAAAAATGGTATCACCCAGACACTGTTTGTCAACTGCTAAGCCATAGGAGCAGTATAAGCTACTCAGCTTTAACAGCAGAAAGAATGTCACCATCCTGGACTCATGGATCAACCTTCCACAGCTTTTTATGCCAGCCTTTAAAACCAGCTAAAATATAATGACCCAATAGGAAAAATAAACACAGAAGCGCAATTAGCATTTTCAAATAAGCAATGTTGGCTGGATACAAAACACACTATTTTGTCCTTATAATCCCAATTTTTATCCTCTGTCATTACCTCAGATTTAATATATGGGTGTTCAGTTTGAAAAAGCACCACAGGGTCATTTTTTGATGTACTGATCAAAACACTGTGGCAGCCTTTCTTGTATTTGGCTTCTGATTTGGTCAGAATTATAAAAATAATGATGTTAACAATTCTTATCCTTCAAAATGGTTACATATTGAGTTGGGTTCTTAAACAAGCCATACAATTTTCCTTTTATGGTAGATAAGGACCCTGTTATTTGCTGTTGGTGCAACAGAAGTAGGCGAGGTTGGGACCTCCAAAGTCAGATTGAGCCTGGAGAACTGAGTGGCAGATTTGTGTTTCTGCCTCTGCAATAAGTAAAGTAATGGAGCCACATCTGGAGGTGTTCAGCATTTGCTGCAAGTTGGATTTCTCAACTTTCTTATTCCAACTCTCCAACTTCAATAATTAGCACTGAATGAAGATAAAAGACACTTTTGCCTAAACTCCTGCTGCCCCTCCTGCAGTACTGCTAAGCACTCCTCAGATGCTGGACCCTTGGTGGAGCAGCCTGCAGAGCCCCTGGATCTTTGGGAAGAAGAGGGGGGGTTACCTGTGTCGATGCACCAGCTTGATGCTCTCTGGGCTCATGGGGCCGTGGGACACCAGCACGTTGCTGCGGGGGGTGCTGGAGCCGGAACAGGCCGGGCTCAGCTTATCCAAACCAGGTAACTCCTGCAGAGCAAACACACTTCAGCTAAGGCAGCCATGGAAAACTGCACCTCTTCTTCATTCATCCTGCTTCCAATTACGGCACTTTTTCTTGCAGTGAACATCCAACACCTCCCATTAATCTTCCTCTGTCTTACATAATTTTCTGCTACGTGAAATAGCAATTGGAAACTAAGCTTTACAATTGCTCTGTGATACAACAAAGAACATACAAATATTAACAATTCTTGCTGAAAGGCCAAGCTAACATATTTTCTACAACTGCCTTCTTGCACAAAAATCAAGAATTCCTTTGGTACTTTGGCAGTCCGGTAGGTTCAGTCAATGCAGTTCTTTTGTGAACTTACTGCAATCAGCCCAGTTCTTTTGTGAACCTTACTGCCACTGACAGGTGTTTAATCATCTAACTCAAAAATGGAGAAGTGACTATTGGCTTACATGGTAGAGGCTGGATCGCATCATCTGAAACTGATCTATCAGTTTCTTATGCAGGGGACGCATTTCTGGGTGTACAAATTTCTCATGGACTGCCAGACCCACTCCTAGGACATGCACCTGTGAACAAGAAAATGCAGCATCAAAATTTAAATTGTGTCTAAGAGAGAGAATAGAAGCCTGTCCTGCACGTCTGGCAATGTGCAAGGAATATGCCACTGTCCATTACAAGATTGCTGGTAATTAAGCAAGCCTTGGAGTCCTGGCAAGTTCATACTACTCCAACAAGTATTTAAGTGTGGGACAAGTACATTTGTGTCATGTTGCATTGCTTTTCTTAGGAGATAATGGCAAAAGAATATGAGCTAGATTCTCTCTGCAGAGTGATCAACATTATGCCCTCACAAAGATAATGCCCTGTGACAAAAACTCTTCCTCCCAGTGCCAGGGACAGGATCTGAGCTGCCAGCAGAGACTTCTAAAATGAGTTTCTGATAATTGAGATGAACAGCAGCAGCGTGGCACACACAGTCACTCCTCCTGTTCCTCATTAGTTACTTCTAAAGGTCACTTTTCCAAAGGTCAAACATATAACATTAATGATTGAATGAGATTATATAAGGTCTCAGATGAAAGAAAATAGCAACGATAGGAGGCTTAAAATGTATGTAATTCCCTACATGATCCAAAGTCTGTACAAACAATAACTAATTAATCTTCAAACATCTCCTGAGGATTGAAGGGAGATAAGCATTATTTTACAGATGGGGAATCTGAAATGCAATTCAGTGATCTGCTGAAGAACAGAGCCTAGTAGCTCTATTCAGATTTGGGCACATTGTTTAATGGGGTGTATCTTGCCAAACTTTCAGTTAAGTGGGATGTGATTATCTGATTTCATTCCCATCAAAGCATCCTGCAGCTTTATCTACCAAGATGTTTCAAGGAGACACTATGGAAAAATAAAACTGCAGATAATATAAATAGGCATTAAATTTTCATATGTGGCTCTATTACTTCAATCTCAAGTCTGACCTGTCCTGCCTCTGATTATCTTTGAAATTAGCTACGAAGACATAGTTCAAAATGCCAAAAATTAAAGGCAGGCTTGAAATGCAGCAAGATGTCAGTTGGATAACAAATGTAGAAAACAAAATTAATGTACTTTCAGCTGAGCTTCACCTCACATCTCATAAGGTGAGTGACTTGTCATAATCTCCTTGCCCACCTCCCTCTTGTTTTTTGTTGGAATGTACTGAGATCTCCTGTACCAAAAATCTTTGCTTCTGAATGAATCAGTTGGATCTGATGTTTAGACTGACTGCTGACAATGACAATGTAGGAATGTTCTTCTGCACCTGAAAAATAGTACCTGTTCCTGCATAAGTTCCTTGAGCTGTGTGATCTTCTCTGCGTCTCCGGGGTGCTTTGTGATATAATCCTTATCAAAAAAGGCCTGCAGGAAAAGGAAAAAAAAAAGTGCTTTTTTCTTATGGGAAGGTGTTTCATCATAACTTGGAGTCAAAGGATTAAAGGAAAAGGTCCAAAAAATCTTAGGAAAACTAATTATATTAAGATAACAGCAGAGCTTAATTTTATTGTTTTTTAGCACTTTGGGTTGCAGAGAAAATAGTTGTGGCAGCTGAGACAATTCTGTTGAATCATGACTCTGACCAAGTTTCCCCCTGTGACAGTGATGAGCAATACCACTAAGCCTTGTATCTTCCAGTTATTTGAATTTTATAGTTTCCTTCACATAACTGCCTAAAGCTAAAGGAATTTTGTGAGTAAATTGGCAACTGATGTAAAGCCTGAAGAGTGTTCTCTCCATGGCTCCGTTGCAAAGACATGTCCCACACCCCTGAACCACTGCTGCAATTCTTCAGTGTTTTACCCTAAACCTACCTTTTGCAATGCTCAGTTTAAGTAACAGCTTGACAGAGATTATGCTGGATAACATATTGTATTTAACATCATTTTAGTTCTACAGCGAGTCTGAAATTAGCCCATCAGCAAAGATAATAGTTCAATAGCATGAATTAGTGCTTTTTCCTGATTCCTGACCTAATCAGACCACCAGTCCCACAGCCTCTATTGCAAAATGGATTTATAACGGAAACAGTATTTAAAAAGTCGCTTCACTGTTTTACCTGCCAAATGAGGATTTCAAGGTAAACAAAGTATCATTTTTCAGAAACCCTGCTGTCACCTGTACCTATTTCCATGTGAGATCCCAGCTCCATCCCTGGAGCCCCCTTGCATGTGGCTATGCAAGCACTGATGCAGAATCACCAAGTAGGGGGTGTAACCCCATCTTTAGAAAATGCACATGAGAATTTCTTATCTTATAAAGCCATACTGTCATTGAAACAGAAATGCAAATAAAACTGAGGAAGGGTGATACTCAATGGGAAGCAGAGCCTGGCTCACCTCCTGGTACCGTGCAATTCCCCCGTTAACGGCGGCATCAATCACTCCGTTCAGACACATGCTGAGAAGATTAATGTTGCCATGCATTTGTTTATGCTGGTACTGGCTTATCAGTGTCCTCAGCTCCTGGTTTTTGTTCTCAACCACTTGAATGGCATTTTCCAAAGGACTTACTTCAACCTCAAAGGCAATAAAATATACTTTAATTCTGTGGACGCTTCACTGAGATTTATCTCCCTCGTAATAAAATGATACTCCAGGACTGTTCAGTGAGCTCCTTCGCTATTACTGCTTTGTCGAAAATTAACTACATTAACAAACTCCACCCTTGGCAGTGCTGGATTTCAGGTCACTCGGTTGCAGTAATAGATGTCTTTCTATATACTGAAGGCATGGCAGCAATGCAATTATTCCATCCTTTTGGCACTGTCTCCACTGTCCTATTAGCTGATACAATTCCCCTGGTTACATTCAGCAATTATTTAGATGAAGATGTAGAAAAAGGATGTATTTAATCTTTGGTAAACACCATTTTAAACAGCAAGATTTCCGCCCAACGAGTTTTAAGCTGCCTATCCCATGTCCTCAGTAACTCATCATTCCAACCCCGAGTTACAGGAATTATCAATGTTACCAGTTCTCTTCTCTCCACTTCAAACCAACGAGAGATCCCAGGCAAACTGTGAGTCAGGGTCAGAGTGGTGCGTTCAATCCACAAGCTCTGCAGGGAGTAATTGAGGCTGTGAGGAGCAGTGAATCACAACCACATCCTCTGTACTCTTACTACAGGTGTAAGGTGGCAAGGCTCAGAAAAGAACACATTAACCTCTCGAGCATTAATTCTGTGGAAGGTCTTCCTGAAAGTCACTTCAACAACAAACCAGGAATGCAGTATGCTTGAAACAACGTATTCAACATTTCTATTAATTTTTAAAACTTGACCAATCACCAGTTGTGTCATGGGACCCAAAAAGACATAGTAGACCTACAGGTAAGTAAAAAAAAAAAGAGTCCAACCAAAAACCAGTGCCTCCTGGCACTAAAATAACTCACCTTTAAACTAAAGAATGTTTTAATCAGGCCAGAACTCAACAGTATTCAATCAGACCATGGACTTAACCTGTTACTTGAGTTACTGTGGTACCTTTGGCTATCAAATCAGGATTACCTGAAAGGCTCTACCAGCATAAAACAACAAGACAGTATTCACCTTGAAGAGATGAACACTCAAACACTGCTTTCTTTGCTACCTGTACCTTAAATTCGTTCTCCTTGTCCTTGGGGCCCTTGTGGAAGGGTCTGTCATAGCGGAACTTGCGGATGTTGTTGACGCGGTAGAAGCTCTTGATGCGATCGGGGACACGGTCCATTTGCAGCACGTCTATATTGTCTGGGATGGGAGTCACCGCATAGATCTGTAAATCTGGGAATCGGGCAGTCAAAGAAAACTTGATGCATGTGTTAGGAAAGACAAATAGAAAACAGCAACCCACACAGGAGGCTCCATTTGCTGACAGTGTCCTTGTGGTTCAGATCCTGCACAGTATCCATGCTGTTCTCACAGAAGCCAAAAAGTGTGGCTTCCATAACCAAGCTCTCCAAAGTCCCTGCAGTCCCCTTAAATGTGATGTGGCTCAGTCTTTAAATGCACTGAGCATTGTACTGGGTGTACCAAATCCCACTACAGGTGACCAATGAGAATAATGAGACTCAAAGCCTTGGGTATAAAAAGGTTCAGCAGTTTTAAAGAAATGGACATTGTGAAAAAGTAAAATAATGATGTAAAAAAAATAAGCAGAATGGAAAATAGTGCTTTGGAACTAGTATCTGTTCCTAATAATATACTGGCCAAGAGAAGGTATCAGGAACACTCCTAAGGACACAAACTGTGTGTGATGCCAGCATTAAACATGGATATGACCAAGCACAGCCCTTTCCCTTCTACATGGAATATGACCTGCATTACTCCCCAAATAAAATGTCACCACTCTCTCCAACACCACATCCCATAACGAACCAGTTAATGTCTGCTGTAGACAGGGTCTGGTTTTGTCCATATCCAGCTCTACCTCTGTGCTCTGCCCCAGCTCCAGGGAGAGTTTGCCCTTTCACAGAAGGATACACTGTGCATCACACTGCAATATGGAGTCATCGGGGTGGTTTGGGTGCTGCATTGCAATGGCTTGGGGGAACTCGCTCAGCATCCTCTGCTGGAAGGCTTCCAGCCTCTCATAGTCGTGGCCCCGACACACATATTCTTTGTTCTGCAAGAAGGACAAGCATAAATTAGTGGTCTTAAAAGTAACTTAAATTCTGTTGACTTCTATTTCACTTTAAATGTTACTTCAAAACTGAAGATAAATGACAGTGACGATATACTAGATGTACTTTATCCCTTCCTTTTTCTTTACAAGGTATTTCATGAAGAAGTGATGAATGAGGAGACTATTCCACTGATCTCTAAACAGCACAAAGCCTCTGATTCAGGAACACCCAGCATTCAGTCTTGTGGTCCCCTCTTACCTGCTTTTCAGAAAAATTTTTAATTGGACTACACCAAAACATTATTAACTAAAACATAAGTCACCAGCTTGGCTGTTCTACACTGGGAAAGCTGCTGTCAAATACAATTTACACCAGATGGATAAAAGTCCTGAGGATCTCATAGAACAGAGGGAGATATATGTTTATCATTTATCAGTTCTCCTTAGAGAAAAGTTGCAACAAACTATTCAAAGAAATCACTGTTTAATCACTGCTGTATTATCACACACATACAACCCAGCCCTGATCGTGATGAACAAACAATACATGCTCAGGAACTCCCCTGTCTATAGTACTATAATACAGAAAAGCTTTACCAAGAATTCTCAGTGGCCACTTAACAAATTCCCCTTCAGCCTTAAAAGCACTTTCCTCTTGATGAACAAAATTTCATTTCTGCTAATAATGGAAAGCTGCATTTAAATATGACTCTTGAGACATTAAACCACTTGTGTGGAGTTCTTGGATGCTTTTTGAGCCATCTCTAACTCCAAACAGCACAATAAAGGATTTCCAAAGTCCTCAGTGTCAGAAAGATTGTATTCCAGTGTCTTAACCCTCAGAAACCACAATTTTCATCAGAGTTAATATCTCCTGGTAGACCAAGGCAAGACCAATCAAAGCAGGCATATTCTCTAATTTTGGTAGTTTAAACTCTCATACACATGGAATCACAGAATCACAGGATCATTGGGTTGGAAGAGACCTCCAAGATCATCGAGTCCAACCCAGGGCTAACACCTCAACTAAACCCTGGCACCGAGTGCCACATCCAGCCTTTCTTCAAACACATCCAGGGATGGTGACTCCACCACCTCCCCGGGCAGACTGTTCCAATACTTTATCACCCTTTCTGTAAAAAACTTCTTCCTAATATCCAGCCTACATTTCCCTTGGCACAGCTTGAGGCTGTGTCCTCTCATTCTGTCAGTGCTGCCTGGAGAAAGAGACCCACCCTTACTTAACTACAACCACCTTTCAGGGAGTTGTAGAGAGTGGTGAGGTCACCTCTGAGTCTCCTTTTCTCCAGACTGAACAACCCCAGCTCCCTCAGTGGTTCCTCAGAGGGTTTGTGCTCCAAGCCCCTCACCAGCTTCACTTGCCCTCCTCTGGACATTCTCAAGTGTCTCAATGTCCTTCCTAAACTGAGGGGCACTTGGGCTTACTAAACATCATCTTGTTGGACTCTGCCCATCCATCCAACTGTTCCAGGTCTCTCTGCAGAGCCTTCCTATCCTTCCAGCAGATTGACACACTCTCCCAGCTTAATGTCATCTGCAAATTTACTAATGAAACACTCAATACCCTCATCCATGTCATCAATAAAAATATTGAACAGAGCTGGCCCCAGCACAGACCCCTGAGGAACACCACTGGTGACTGTCCCCAGCTGCACCGATCACCACCACTCTCTGGGCCTGGCCACCCAGCCAGTTCTTAACCAAGCAGAGAGTGCTCCTGTCCAAGCCGTGGGCTGCCAGCTTTTGCAGGAGTGTGCTGTGCAGACAATGTCAAAGGCCTTGTTGAAGTCCAAACAGACAACATCCACAGCCTTGCCTGCATCCACCAGGCAGGTCACCTGGTCATAAAAGGAGACCCCTCCTAAACCCATGCTGGCTGGGTCTGATACCCTGGCATAATAACTAGAACAACAGGGAGGGTTTTCACCTTCATAAAACAATTTAAAAATGTAAGAAACAAGAACAGCCTTTTATTTCTTGCATTTAGAAGCTGCAGTATATTCAAGAATGTGTTTTTAATTGCTCTGGAAAAGGGATGTGGCCAAGCTGTTCTTGATCTTGTAGCAAAATTGAAGGGAAAGTAGCAAAACCAGATCTTAAAACACAGCCATGGAGTTCAGTTATCTTTGGCTTTGCTTTTCAACTTTATGGAAAGGATCTTGTGTTCTGGCTGTGACATGTGTCACTTTGTATGCATCAGTCACAGCAACCAATGGACTGGGAGAAGAATCACATGATGAATCTTGACAGTTCAGTCTGTAATGCTCAAACTTTGCAGCTATTACTAAATTTGGACTGAACCCATGTTTGAAGGTGAATCTCTTCATGACACTTTCTACATTCTCTGTTTTAGCTTTTGATTGTAGCAATCTAGAAAACTGTAATCCTATAAATAAAGTTATTGTGATTCTAAAAATAATGCCCTGAAAACACCTCAAAGCTACATTTAATAACACTTTTCAGACAGATGCCAACACAAGATCTCAAAACATGTCTTGTCAGGCCTTACTTGAACTTCTGGTAGATGGAAGATATGGACAGTTTAAATTTACTTATGTAGAAAGGCTAGAAATAGATGTAGAATCCATAGAAACATGAACAATGACTTTATAGACAAAGGGTCTTCAAAAATCAAAGATGCAGAAAGAAGTGGTTATTTTCTGTCTTAAGCTATACAGCAATAGAAAAATACATGAGAAAAGGGCTTGAAGTTATTTGATCACTTTAAATCACTCCGGTATCCATTTGAAGATTTTAAATCCATGTAAATCTTTTTCTTCTCTAGAATAGCTGCTTCCAATCTCTTTACAGTGTGATCCATGCTGATGTGACAGATAATGGGCTTAGTCTGTGCTCCACAATGTGTGTGCTGTATGGATCATTAGGGAGAGAAAGGAGGAGGATGACTTTTAATGAGATTGCTACATTAGTAATCTGCTATCAGAAGTACTGCTACCAAATATAATTGCAGAATTAACAAGGATTATAATTATGTACGCTCATGTTCACTGGTAATGTCTCCAGCCAAGGATCCACGTTGTTACAGCACTCTGCAAAGAGTCAGGGCTGAGCACAGGAAGATCAAACAGTGTCACACACCTTGGCCATGCAGGATCCCAGGTAAAAGTCAGGATCCCCGAGATAAAAAGATAAGCTCGAGTCACTGACAGTACTTCAGACGATAGGAACACTTGTGTGCCATGATGACTGTGTTATCACTCACTTGCTGAAACATTTGTTGTTAAAAAATAAAAAACAGGAATTGTCAGTTTTCTCTGGAGATCTTCATGAAAGGGCAGCTCCGGGTTCACACTGCAGCACCTGTCCTTTCTTTGGATTCCTCGGCAGGGGTGTTCTACACACTGCTTCAGGCTGCTGCATTCTAAGTTCTGTGGGGAGCAGCTGAGGGAGGAGGAGCTCAGACTGGAGAAAAGGAGGCTCAGGGGGGACCTTCTCACCCTCTACAACTCCCTGACAGGAAGTGGAAGCCAGGTGGGGACTGGGCTCTGCTCCCAGGGAATGAGACAGGAAGAGAAGAAACTGCATCAAGCTGCACCTGGGCACATTCAGGCTGGATGTCAGGAAGAACTGAGTTGTGGAAGGGGCTGTCAGGCATTGGAAGGGCCTGCCCAGGGCAGTGATGAAGTCACCACCCCTGGAGGTGTTCAAGAAACAAATGGACATCGCAGTTGGTGCCATGTTGGCCAATTGCCAGTTGGTCTGGTTGACCAGGGTGGTGATTGGTCAAAGGTGGGATCTTGGAGGTCTTTTCCAGCCTAAATGATTCTGGCACTGTTCACCTTCAAATAACATGAAACCACCACCCTTTATCCACTGGTATTTCTTCTCCTTGACTAATTTCAACTTGCCTTTATTACCCCTGCCTGTGTTTCCATTAAAAGACTATAACTAAACCCCAATGTTGAAATACTTGTTAAAAAAACCCAACAAATTCATAATCAGAGGGAAGTATAAAGAGAGCAGCTTTCAAAATGGCTTGGCTTTGTGTGGCTTCATCCTGTGTACCTTGATTGGTGCCACTTCTTGTCAAACCATTCCTTCAAAGAGAACACAAACCATGCACCTCCACTCCTTGAAAGCTTCCAGTTACCTTGTCCTGTCACATTTGATGGCATCTGCCATCAATTTGCAGGCAGCTCTTGGAGCACTTGTCAGATTATATTCCTTCCTTGCTCTAAACTAGCAACGAGACATTGTATAAACAAATACCCATTTGAAGTTTGATTCCTCATTAGGAAAGAAGAAAATTTCACTTTTTAAATCGATTTGTACACCAGCAGACAATGAGCTCCAAGTGAGGACGTGTTCAGAGAAGCTGTTTGGCTTTTTGTTGAATAGAGGAAATTTTCACTTGCACACAGCATAAGAGCCATCAGGCTGGGATTAGAATTCTGTCAAGTGAGACTTTTTTTAAAGTGTGATAATTTGAGATGATGAAAATTAGTTGTAATGACCCAACATTGCTGCAATACAGCATTTTGCTTAATATAGAGGCAATTTGTGCTGCATCTGCAGATCATCAAAAATTCACAGTGGCGTGAGTCAAATTTCTGATCTCTGTTCCCAAGAACATTCCCAGTGGACCGTGTCCTTCAGTTCAGCCAGAAAACTGTTTTTATTTGTGCAGGCATAAAAAAATATGCTGAATGGTAGACATCATATCCCCAAAACAAAAACACAAAGCCTTAACAGCTACTCTGAGCCTGGTCACTTTGTCATATCCTATATAAATTTGGCTTACCCGCAGGAAAAACGGGAATTTTCGACCATAAAAACCAACTCTGAAAAACTCCGGTTCTAAGCGCTGCTGTTCCATGATATTGTCATAATAGGTAGCTTCCATTTTCTGTGGAGGAAAGAGATAGCTGCTATCAGCCCCTTAAAGCTGCACTTAAAACTTTAACATCTCAAGACTCATTAAAATATCACATTGATCTTTTACCCCCACAATTTTTTGTGAAAAGATCAAAATTCTATTAAAGATAAAAATTATTAATTAAACCAGTCTAGAGTGTTGGAACAGACTAGTGTATCACCATATTCATTTTACATTTTGGAAGATGACATATGATTTTTTTTCCTGGTTTATCTTATTTTAAATTAAACAGCTCTTGCATGTAGTTTTCTTTGCATTGCAGAATTGCAATGGCAAAGCTGCGATTGAGATCCAACGTTGCCTGGCTCACATTGTCCTATTCTCTCTTACAGATCAAAATCCATACCACTGCCTGGCAAATTACATCTAATTGGATTTGCCTTAATTGAGTTGAGGGGCATGAAAAAGGATAAAACAAAATTAAGTCTTCTACAGCTCTGTGCACCAGAAGGTTTAACATGGAAGAAAAAGGTGGTTAGAAAGAGGAAAAGGACTTTTGTCTAGTTCCAATAACTAGTTTTGTGGCATTGTGCCAGCAAAGATCAAGAGTGGCATTTCCAGACCCTTTGGCAAACTGAACCTCAGTTGAAAGGCTCACAGGAATTTCATTGTAGCAAAAGGTGGCTTTTCAAGAAGAAGAACCAGTTTGACACCATTGCTTCCACTGCAAAGAACCCTAACTTGCAATGTTGCATCCCAGTTTGTGCTCAGTTCCCACAAACATTAACTCCTGTTGCAGAAAGGAGAATGTCCCAAAGTCATTGCAGGAAGCATCAGGGACTGTGGTGGTGATGTGAATGGCATAAAGAGTGCACAGCCAGGCTGGTCATGTGCTCTCTTTGGGGCCACTTTGGAGAAAACAGGTTCTTCAGAAGTGCAGTTTATCAGACACTGGTAGACAGGTGTCTTCAGATAAAAATAAACTGGACTTTTTAAAAAGAGAATTTAAATAACTCTGTATATCCATGCAGCATAAATCTCAAATTTGGATACACCTGTGCAACCCCAGGTGACAGGAGGAGGTGAACTATTTTCATATTCAGAAAGATTTTAAATAACAACAGGAACTTCAGCTTTTTCTGATTAAAGCACGATGCTGCACATGTGCCCTGATTTTCTCACATGTTTGGTTGTACCAGAGGACCAAATCCTTGTAAACTAATAAGAATGCCATAAACACTTGCCTTCTTCATTTTCTCTCTCTTGTTCATCTTATTTCACTGAGACACAAGCTGTCCTTGATACTTTTGGAATTAAAATGAAATATGTATTAAAAACTAGGGTATTTTATACAAAAATATATGTAAATATGCCATTGCAGTAGCAAGCCCAGCCTCTGTGTGTCTGTGCTGTCTCCATATACTCACGGGATTTTACTGCTACCAGACTTTGGAATTATTTCAGTGGACCTACAAAGTCATCAATATGAATTAATGGCAAGGAGTCACAGTGAATGGATGGAACTCTACAAGAAATGTGATTATTTTTTTCAATTCAGAATGCTCTGTCAGGACAGCAGAATGCTCTGGGGAATAGTGTAGGAGTCTGCAAGGAGAGAAAGTGCTGCCACTTACCCGGATCCAGCTGAGGCTCTGGTAATCATAGAGGCTCTCGTACTGGATGGCCAGTTCTCGGCACAGCGGGATGCCAAACTCCCAGCTCTGCGGGGCCAAAGCAAATCACACTCACAGCAAACACAAGGCTACTGCCAGCTCAGCTCAGAGCAATATGGAAACTCAGTTCTGGGAATTCATTTGGTTTGAAATGGCAGAGATTAGATGTGAAAATGCAATGCGATGAAACCATTTCCATTAAATAGCAGATCAGTTCCTTCTAAAAGATGGGAACAGGGGCATATGTTCCGTGGAAATTACACACACACACTGCTTGTTCTGACAGTTCCTTTATGAGACTGGGAACTTATCTGGAGAAAGATAATAAAACTAACCATTTTTCCTTGTGCCAGACACCCCTTCAACCCACCCCCAACAGCTCCTTTGCTTCCTGCACTAGAACTCCCTGGAGTACAGAGTTAGGGCTTGGCTCCCCAGCAAAGTGCTCCCCTTCCCACTGAAGCACAAACTGTCAGCCACTGGGAGCACTCCAACACAAAACATCCTCAGAACTGACCTGCATTACTGCAGTCAATATCCATATTCAGAAAGCCACACTGATTTCTTCAGCTCCCAATCCTGCACAATAAATCTCTCCTAGCACACCATACTCATCATCCCAGAGGTCAGGAGGGAGAGCTCCACATTGGACACACCCACACTGAGAGAAAGACTCTCCTGTTACCTCAAGTAGCTTTTTGGAGAGCTTGTTTTACACTGAAATCTCCTCTTCCATCACCTTTTACCTGTACACACTGGAAGCCTTTTGGGGGAGTGGCTGTTTCTTACCATGCTTATGGTAAAGGATTTAGAACACCAAGGTCTCAGTTGAACCTTTACTGGATTAAGTTTCATTATGCATTACTGGGCTAATTTGCCTGTTGTTTTACATGGGACCCTGCTGTAGTGAAAACAAAATTAATGTGTGAGTTAGACTATCACCTTAAGTTTTAGGAATATTAATAGCAATATTGTAAATTCTTGGTAACAGTCATTAAAAGCAATTATGTAAAATGTTAGTACTTAATATGGAAACAGTTTTCCTGGTTACATGTACCTTCACATAAAAAAGTGAATCTCTACCCTGCTGAATTTAATTTATGAGGCAGTTTACAGTGTTTCCCTTTAAGCCCACATTTGTAGTGTCTGTTCTTTCCTTACTACCACTACCTTACTACAGCTCTTTAGCTTCAATTAATTACAAAAACTTCAATAAAAACTTGCTAAATAAAATGTTTTACCAGAATCAATTTGGTTATTCTGATAGTATTTGTAGTTTGGGAGACTGGGAGTCCTGAGATTTATTTAGATCAAAGCAACAGATACAACAGGAAAGGAACTCAAGTATCAGTTTCTTGGCTACTCTGAATATTAGTAAGGTATTTGTGATCTCAAATTAACAGGATTTTTGCTGTGGGTTGTCAAAGTCCCTGACACACAAATGGAATCCACTGAACTGAGATCGACCACAGTCAGTTAAGTGTTTGTATTTGCAAACACCACTGCATTTTTTATGGTTGCAGCACATTCTTTACAGAGATACTATACATAGATTTTCAGTCCTCAGCTGATCTATGTTCACTTCTACAACATCTGGCCAAGAAGAAATGTTTTTTTTTCCCTCAGAGAGGGTGAGCAGTCTTACTTCCAAATGGGATGCTGTGACTAAAGCCTACCTAACTCTAATCTGTGTTCTGGACAGAAGCAGAAAGCTCCCTGGCTGTTTTCCCTCCAGGTGATCTGAGGGATGTAACCTTTTCATGCTCCTTTTCTGATGTCAATTAAATTAACAACGTGTAACCAGATCTGATTTCTCTATATACTACCTCTTCTCCATGTACCTTGATACCATTCCTGTCATCCTAACTCAGGCTCTCTCTTTGTTTCAGTTTCCACACCAAGAAATTCCACTGTGCTACCTGAGTGTTCTGCAGATACAAGATGAGATAGTGAAGAGAAGGAAAACAATATACAGGTAACTTCCTAAAGAGAAAATGGTTTATAGATATTTGAAAGGAAAAGGAATGAATGGATATCCAAGTCACTGTAGCTTCTGTTTTAAAATCTGTGATGCTAACGAGTAACATCTTCACAGTACAGATAATTAATATGTCATTCCATCTGACATGCAAGTGACACTTCCCTCTTCAAATAACTTCCTGATGCCTCTACTGGTTATTTTCCTCATTAGTGCTTTCTGTTTTGCTGACCTCTGATGTGTTTGCATGTTGTGTGTTACTTGAAAGCCACATTCATAGGGCATTTATTGCAGCTTTCTCCAATGGCACCAGCAACTCTCAGCTGACTGCACACAAGGGGGCACAGGTAGAGACAATAAACCATTCTGAATGCCAGCCTTTTTTTACTCACATCCCAGTGCAGATTTCTTTTAGAAATGATTCCCATGAGGGTACACAAGAGAAATGATTTCAAGTGTTGAGTATGGGGCACATGATCAAAAAACTCAGTGCTTTGGGAACACTGCTTTGGGAGCTGGTCAGAACTGTCAGTGAATAAATCAAGCAGTGAACTGGACAGAAAAGGGTTGTGTAGTTCTCCAGCTATTGCTGTGCAGAAACATGATCAGTCAGGTTCAAACTGTTCCCATTCACAGATGTCTTCAACTAGAGAACTTTTGAGTTTTAACCGTCAAAAATTTTAACAGAGGATTAAAAATATCTTCAATTTAAGTTATGTACTTGCACACACTGCCAGCTGAGCCACAAAACAATTCACAGCATAGCAGAAATCAGCAGGAAGGGGCACATGACCAGTGAAGGCTAAAAGGGCTTTGGAACACCATGTTCCTTCCCAGCACAGGGCTGCTGCTGAGCTGCTGGGGGTGGGAATCAGTTCTGCATCCACTGCTGCACCTCAGGCCTGCCACAGGCTCTGCCACTGGCATGTCACAAGACAACCTTGTGGCCAGTTTTCCTCCCATTCCTGTCCTGAGGAAATTTTCCTATTAACAAATGCAGAATTTTTACAGCATTTACACTCTTGACTTGACACCCTCCCTTGGTGGAAGAGGCCAGGAACAGCATGAGAAATGGAACTCTGGAAATTCAACTGAAATACAACAAATCCTGCTCTGCAGAACCTAAGGAGGGACCATCTCAAGATGGTGCAGAAAGAAGCTCTCAGACACAAGTAGAGGGAAGCTGGTTTCTTCCTTTCTCTGAGCTGCTCCCTGTCACACAGCAGGAATGCTGAAAAGGAGGATTTGGCTTCTCAGCATCTTTCACTTCCATAGTCTGAGTGACATACACACTGCTTAAGTGGATTATTTAATCATTCAGCTACCATTTGTAAAAAAGGAGGATTAAAACACAAATCACAACCAAAAACATCCATTGGGGAGAAAACCTAAGAGGTTAACACTCTATAATCTGTTAGGAGTTTTACAGCCTAATTACATCAGTCAGTTTTTACTCTCCTTCACTGTCTATATGGATCCATTGTTGTTGTCAAAAATAAAGGCTCACTTGCTTTCCACAGTGCCTCTGTCAACTTTGTCTAGTCCAACAGTACAGCACTGCAATATTTGCACAAGCCAGTAATTTGTTTTTAAGTGCAGTCTGAAAATCCCATAAAATTTCTGAAATGAGAGAACCATATGCAGTGTTATCACAAAAGAGCAACTCTGGCAGACACACACAAAAAAAAAAATCTTAATCGCTTCTTCATAAATGGGCCATTTCTTCCTTTACTCAGGAATCTGACTTCCTTTTGCAGGTTCTGTAAAAAATGTTTCTGCCATATGCAACTCCTATTACCAGGACTAGGAATGAATTATCTGGAATGGCAGCCCCAGAAAAACCAACTCACATTTGTATTTAATGCCACTGGCATTGCCATCACGGGCAAATCAACCCCGAGGCACACATACAGATGTTATCTCCCAAGAACATAAGCTGTAGGAATTTTCCTAGAGAAGGGAAAAAATTGAAAATACTGCAAAAGATTATGTCAATTTTAAGGTCCACCTCTGAAATGTTCCCAAAACACCATGACACAAGGGACTAAAACATCTACCTCTGCAGTAATTGAAAAAAAAATATAATTAACTGTAGAAAAGCCATACTCAATATATGAAATTGAAATGGATTGATTTTCTTCTTGTGCAGTGGATGGAACTGCACTTTAATTGAAAATCACTTTAAAATAAGTGACACTGAAAGGACTTAAATCTTTTTTCAATAAAGAGACCCCCTATAGCATTTGCCTGCCATTTCCTTGTGTAGGTTAAGCACAAAAAAACCTCTCAAGAGAGTCACAGCACAGCAGTTTGCATGGACAGCTACAAAATGCAATCCTGTCCCCCAAAAACTGAGGAACTAGCACTCTGCCACTTCAGCTGATCCAAGGCTTGGCTCAAAGGTTTAAAAATGTCCTGGTGTTTGTCCTGTTGGCCTCCCTGACCCGTTCCAAATGCCACACATAATGAAATACCTTTTCTCATCTGTTTTTTTGTCCAGAAAGCCAATTTGTCATGTCATAAAACCCTTTTGATACAAATTTACTTCCAGACTACTGAACCGAGATGATGGCTTGCAAGCCCTAAGTCAGTCAGGAAAAGGGAAGGAAGCTGCTGGAAGAGAGAAGAAGTTGGCATACCTTCCCTTTGTTGAAGTAATGGATAATCTTACGGCACAGACCTTCCTTACGTTGCCACTCTGACTGAGATGGGTAATGCAGGAACTCTCTCAGAGGTCTGTCCTCCCACTGGAGCAACTCACAGTACAAAAGCAAAGTGAATGCAGCCTCTGCAGGAAAGGCAGTTATGGAACAATGAGTCAATGACAGCAAATAAACACAGCCAATATTGAAAGGTCACAGACCTGCTTCTGATACAGTCTGTGATTTCTGATTTATAGTTTGTGAAAAAAAATCTCAACTCCTAGAGGACCATTAAATTATTCAATTACTTAAAATAGCAGGACACGATTTTTAGGTACAAGTCTGTCAAGTTTCTTTTTACCAGCTACTTGATTTAAATGCACAGTCAGATGTTCAGATCTGTAACTAGATTTGGGGCCTGCAGCTGTAAACAGAGCTTGGACAACACAGTATTAGAGTCCAGACACGTTCCAAGTGCTCCCTCAGCACTGCAAGGCAAGGAAATATGACAAGTGATAATATAATGGTGGTTTTGCTAATTTTCCTCTACATTTCATTCTGCTGTTGTGATTTTTTTTTAATCCATCTTCTCCAAGGACACTTTAATGTAAAATTTGAAGTGTAATGCAATGATGATGTGGTTGTGTGGGCATAAACAGACAGTATTTAACTTAAGGGAAGGATCTGGGCCTCAGCTTCTTGCCTTCCCAACTGATTCATGCAAATTCTTTCCAAAAGAATGAGCCAGATACTGTAACATTGGGAGAATTAAAAAATGTCAAGCAGACTCTGTGGAATGTCTCTCTCCCTCACCTGTGTAGTTCTCAGCCTGCAGGTGCATGTCACACAGCTTGTGGATATAGCGGATGTACATCTCCTCCTTGTTGATTTCAGATTTGTAGAAATTCTGTGAAAGAAAAAACAGAATTGTTACTCTTGAGACTCTCCATTCAAGCACTCAGCAGCACCTGTGGAGGTGCAAAGTTATTGAAAAGAGAACACATTCTTAGTGGGAAAGGAAAGTAATAATGCTTTTCACATTCAGGCTGATCTAACCCACTAATTTTATTGTGGCATGATTTTTTTTTCAAAATGAAGGTAGTCAAAAGCTGAAAGAAGAGGTGAGAGAGGTTGTAGAACCTGTGTCACAGGGATACACAGAACACAGCTGGACACAGCCCTGAGGTGCCTGACCTATCTGGCCCTGCTTTAAGCAGCGAGCAGGACCAGAGACCTCCAGAGGAGCCTCACAATCCTCATCATTCTCTTCTGTCATCCCAGTGCTTGGATTCTGAAGCTACACTTGCCTGACACAGATTCCCACCCCAGCCTTTCCCATCCCAGATTCAACCAGATTGCACAGTACCACAAAGAGATCAAGGAAACACCTTTACCATAAGGTTAACAGTGCAGCCGATCTTCTTGTTTTCCGTTTCATCTCCTTTCATACAGTCCCTAAGAAAGCAGAGCAGTGTTGAAACAAAGATCTGCCAAAACAGTCCTTTAAAAATAAATTTGAAGCTATTTTATTATCTTCCAGAGTTTCCCTGGATGACAAACAACAGATAATCATATACTTCACTTTATAGAGTCCCTCTGAGAAAAATTTCCATATTAGGACTTAGATGATGTGAGAAAAGTTTGCATCTGTGAACAAGCACCTGAAATGAGTGTTCCTTCATTTCTTACAAGAATGTGTGAACAAAAATCAGATAGCAGTGGTCAAAAATAATCCAAATGCAAGATCTACTGAAAAAGTAAAAAACCTCTTATTTATCCAGATGTAAACATTTAGTGCTAGTGAAAGGGTTGGCTTCCATAAATGCAGCTCTGCAGTGTGGTGTGGCACACAAGGATACAATCTGAGAGGTTTAGATTAGATTTCTAACCTTTGCACAGGTAAGTAAAATTACAAAAGTATTCTTTCTGGGATATTTAGAATTTATTTCTTTCCAAACAGTACAAGAGACTAAATTTTTAAAGCACTGACACAACAAAATTGAGAACTACTACAGCTACCGACTGGCAGCTGGACTCTAAGAAATTCCTCTGTATTTCCAAATTCCAATGCCATATTCCAGTTCCCTCTTTTAGGAATGACAAATCAGCTGCAGATTGAAAATCAATTAAAAACTGGTATGTGGAAATATGTATCTGTGTGTCAAAGCTGCCTTGCTGGCAGACATTTATCATTAAAACACAAAAAACAGAAACCAAACCCACACAACACTTCCCACTCTGCCCTCCAGAAAAATCCCCCAGCAGCTCCCCTGCATTCCCTTTAAAAGTGTCTCCAGTACCTGGTTGTGCACAGTAGTTGTAGAGCAGTTGTTGCCAGGAAAAAAACAGGAGATTGGATCAAAGTAGTAGGGATAACAAAAAGAGCAAACTAAAAAGCACAGAAAAGGATTTGGGACTGCAGAACACCCAGCCTAGTCAGAGGGTTTCACCTCTAATGAGCAGCAGCAGCAGAAAAAACTATTTGAACTCTTGTCAGTAGGCTAAAGATAGAAATATCTGGGGCAGTTCTATATAGGTTCAAATTGTCTATTATTAAAAAAACCCCTCTGAGTGTGTATGTATATATAAATCTAAAGTTAAAATATTTCCTTCTAACTAAGTCAAAGCTCAGCTGCATTGACTTAACAGTCCTGCAAACTTCAGTTTAAAACTAAATGAAGGCTGCCTAATTTATAGTGAAATCTTGCTCATGAGCCACCAGGTGATGTGTCAGAATTCCCAGATGGAAGCTCTCCAGCCCTGCAGGCCTGGATGATGCACTCAGCACACCTTGGTTCAATGAGGCTTTGGGGATCACTCTTGCATTTAACATCTATTTTGCCGAATTAGGTGAGATCATTTCAGTGATAGAAGGAATCAATGTTTTAGCAACCTGAATAAACCTCAGTACAAAGCTATCAGGAACGAGCACACAAGAATGAGAATAAGGGCTCTCGAGATGAGGATCTGGGATGTTTGCTCAGAACCCAGCAGTGATGTGTTGGCTTGCATGTATGCAGCTTGATAGTCAATAAAAATATTCCCTGTAGGAATTTGGAACCACGTCTTGACAAACTTCTCATGCTTAGAACACGTGCCTGCTGGTGCCAGATACCTGTAGTCGAGCAGACGCTCCATGAGACGAGTAACGGATGTGACAAAAGAGATTCCAGTCTCCCGCCAAGTTTCCTGCTCAATCTTCTCCAGCAAACTGTTTGGAGATGGAAAGACAGCAGGTGAGGCTTCCAGGGAAATGGTACAGTGCGTGCAGACTGACACAGACAACTTGGTTTCTCCCTCATAAAACAAATTCCAGAAGAATTAGCATCTTACCTGGGATAAGGCCCAAAGAGTTGGGTTCTACTCCAGGCAGCATGAAGTAAAGACAAGGAAATTACAGAACTGACAGGAGAAGGGAAAATATCCTCACATTGCCATTTAACAAATATAAAAAGGAGCAACACTCATGGCAATACTCGATTCCCACATTATTATCTGTAGCTTAAATACTGCTAGCAGCAGTCAGAAACTGAAAAGGAGTCCAAACCATATTTCTTCTTTGCCCATCCCTCCATAAATTTTCATCTCTAATCAGCAACCAACCAACCCTTGAATAGCACTGTATTTAAACTGGAAGTAAAAGCAATCTGTTCCTGCCTTGCATAGACAGTACAATGAGCACCCATCTCACACAGTTGTGAAGGAAGAGAGAAGGCTGAAACAAGAACAATGGAAACTGTGTTTAAAAAGTGAAGAAAGAAAGCAAATTTACATGCCAGTTTTCCTGAAACTGGATCTCCAGTCACAGAATTTGCCACTTCTAGGAAAGAAATTCTCTTGGGTGTCACATCCTCCAAAGAGGCAAACTCTTCAGTGCTGGGATGATTTGCAGCTGGGGGAGCCAATTCCCTTCTCAGCAGTATAGTTGAGACAGTAGAACTCAGGGTCAACGGTTTTTGTCACACAGCATTTACTAATTTGTGGAATTTTTTCCTCAAATTGTTTCCTCATATTGTTCTCAGACATCTCAGTGGCAAATACAAACTAACTGGTTGCTGGAATTCCAGGCTGTGTTTCTTGGCAATTCATCCAATCACCATCATCTAAAAATGAGCAAAATGCTACAGCCCTTGAATTCTTAATATTTCATGTAATGAATGTCTTCAGCTGGAGCAAAGGCACACTATTCCTCTTGCCACGTGAATAAAAAAGGAATAGGTATTTCCTTTCCTTTATCCCTGAAATAGACTTACTTTATCTGTACACATAAAATCCAAGACTTCCCAAGGCTGAATATACACAAATCCAAACTGAATACATTTCCATACTTCCTGAGGATAAGCACATGGGATGGGCAGGCTTATCTAGCTTGAAATGAATGAATGTGCAATTGCAAATTCAGAAACAGAATAATTGGTTCCAGCAAAACTAAGGTTTATGCCTCAAACAGCCAGTGTGCTATTGGGGGCCACGTAAAATTGTCTGGAATAGATTGCTAAAATTCTGCTAATGATCTCTCTGGCTTGCTAGAGTATTAAAAAAAATGGGTTAACTAGTCTGGACTGTCAAAGAGTTCAAAATAATTCCTTCTGAAATAAACTAGGAACACTCAAAATGAAATTTGGAGACAGATCAAAGGTAGTGAAGTGTAAAGTCAGACATAAAATCTTCAAGTTTATCCTTCTGAGTACGAATTATTGGTGTGAAAGAAGTGGAAATACAGTGTCACAATGAACTCTGGAGGAAGCAACTGGCCACTGTTGAGTCAAGCAAAACATGGCCTTATAAAATAGGAGGGAAGGAAAATGCTGAGGAAAATCTCCTTTGCTCTAACAAGGCCTGACTCAGTAGATAGCACACTGTCCCTTTAAACAGTCCTGAGGCCAGGATCTCACTCACTGCTATGGAAAGAGAAGGGCCCTGGCTCCTCCAGCAAATGAATTTTTGATAGGAAGATGATAACCTGTGCAGCCTTTTATTAGATGTCACAGAGAGGAGACAAAGAATAATTTAGGTCTCTATATTACTTTCAGCACTACTTTGCTGAGCCATTCCGTGGAAACCTGCCAGGAAGCCCTTTCCTGCCCTCCCCAAAGATCTGTGGCTGCACAGATCAGTGCCTGACTCTTCCAGTGGCCCTGCACAACATGGGAAGCACAAAGTGGCAAAGCTTACAGCAGGCTGAAGAGCTCCCTGTAGTTCTCATCACCTTTTCCTTCGGACACCAGGCTGTCCAGCTTATCAATCAACTCGGCCTCCACCTGCAGGAAGAAGTGACCAAACCCATCACTCAGACACACTCCCAGTCAACCAGTGCATCACCAGGTAAACTGATCCTGAACTACAACAGAAAACCCAGCACCACTGCTCTGCTGTGATGGTTCTGTTGGTGTAACTGATTTGCAATCACCCAGGCATCATTATATTGGAAGATTATTTGTTCATTAAACCCCACTTTTTAAGCCTCTCTGTGATTATATGACACTTCTGCTTTTTCTTTCACTTAGACAAAGGGCCACACCAGCATCATTATGTTTCTCTTGGAAAGATTTTGAATACATATTAACTTCAATCTAAATATCAAGTGTGATGTCAAATATTCTCGTAAAATTGATTCAAGTGCAGAAATTGATATAGGTAACATTAAACAAAACAATTTCATGTAATCAGAAATCTTGCTGAAGACAGTTTCACTACTGGTAAAGACAGAAGCTCTGAAAGGCTGAAACTATTTGCAGAAATATGGCTTACTTTTATTTAAAGACAAGCATAATTTGAGCTTCTCTACATTTTTTCAGCTGCCAAATTGCAAAGGAAGTAAAGATGGGAACGAAAAGCAAATCAGCCAGTGGCACACAAATGGACTTGGTGCTCTTGCTGCTGAGATCATTAGAGGGAGATCTGATTTCATCCCTGAATCAGACTGCACTGTTATCCAGCCTTGCTGAAAAAATAACCTTGTTAAAACATGAACTACTAAAGAAAATTAAAAAAGGGCTTGAAAATGAATTTTCAGGGTTGTTATATTTTCTGACAAACAACTGAATATACAAAAGGTGAAGAGAAGCTCAGAATTAAAAAAAAATCCCTCCTTTTGTTTGTGCTCTACAGTGACAACAGAAACCTGTAATGCTTGTGTCCAGCTATGCAGCATTATACTGCAAATCAAATAACTCCCTGGTTCCAGCAGATAATGTTAATGAGGTTTATTATCTCTTGGGGTACTTAAGCATTTATTTAATCACTAACACAGATTATTATTTCATCTTTAACCTTAGAAAGTTACAATATATTCTTCATAAAACAGTATGGAAATTTGTTCCACAGGTAATTTAAGAAATTCTTAGAGCTGTAGTTTAAAATACATTAGTGAGTATAAAAATTAAATTAAGATTATGAAGAGTTCATCTTGATACAGAAAATATAAATAGGCATAGAAACTCAAAGGTGACTGTGGGTGCTTATTACTGTAAATTCCAAAGAAAGACTGTCCTATTGTTATGCTAAAACAAGTGGAAAGAGGACTATGATCAAAATGCTATTGCAATAATAATAATAGTAAATAACAACAATTGCAGCAATCGTGGGAGTTGAGGAGGAAGGAAAACAAGCTCCTGGTAATACTTTTCCACACAGCCTTTAATAGATCAGGTTATGGGAAAGGTCTGCTGTTCTCCTGGAATGACAGATTAGATCTGGCATTTTAATGACTGTGCAAATAATTAATGACATGAATTATGATAATTTAACAGTGATTTACTCCTTCAGAGCACTTCTCTGCAGATACTGGCCCCCAGTATTGCCCCAGTGCAATGACAATGAAACAGTGTCATCCGAGGATCCAGACCAAACCCATCCTTCTTTAGCAATGCTCTGCACTTCAGGGATATGGCTTGCAGTGGAAAATCTGAGCAATTCTCTGACCATGACTGGGAAAGAGGATGAAGATTTCTCTCCCTGATTTGCAATCACAGCTCACAGCAGGTGGAAACTGCAGAGCTCTTGTTGGACTTAACCCTTCTTGGAGAGCTGCTGCAATTTCTGAAAATAAAAACAGCTACAGAGTCTGTTCCAAGGCATGGGATAATGATTTAATTAAACAATACCACTTCCTAGCTGCAGATTGAAGACAGAGAAGCAGAGAGCACTGCTTTCACAAAGACTGGCTAAATCTTTACATTCCCATTTTTGGTTCTCACTCTGACCCATTTAATGGCTGACTAATAATCTAAGGGAAACCACGGGGAGCAGTGAAAGCCCAGCACTTACAAAATTCTTCTCCTCATCTGTGATGTGCCAAGCACATCCTTCCTCTTCCCCACATTCATGGGAAATGCAGTTTGCATTGGTTAAACAATCTTGGGGTCTTGTGATAGTTCTGTGAATTAGGTCTCGAATTTTCTACATATATACTTACATGACATCTTCACATTCAGACACAGATAGACAAATACAAGCTGGACACTGCAGACAGGCAGAGCAAGGAAAGGAAAGCTGGGGAAGTGCCCTCACCTGTTTGAAGTTGCCATTCTTTCTCTGCTCCCAGTCCATCATGTCATGGAAGATCGGGATCATGATATTCCGGACTTCTGGTTGTGGAACAAGTGTAACACCCAGAAAGGGGCCAATCATTCCCGGGATAAAGTGAATCTTGTGCTCGCCTGTACAACACAGAACAACTGGAATTAAATAAGAGCCTTTTCTATCTGTCACTGAGAAAATAGGGAACCCTTGCAATAATGACATTTACACAGTAGTAAGCATGAGCATTACAAAAGCAAACATTCTTTCCCTGAAAGGGGATGAAAAGATCAGTATTTGCTTTACACCATTTCTTGCAAAGTCTCGAAGACCATTTTTAATTTCACTGTGAAAGCCTTCAGCAAAAATTGTCAGTGCATTTTACTTGCAAAGGAATTCAAACTGTCAAAAGTAACTGAACTAAAACACACTAACTTGGGGAAAAGAGGCCAGGGGTACTTCTGACTCATGAAGATTTTGAAAGGGCTGGTGAGAACAATGGTACTTAAATAGAGCATGTTTAGATTTCAAGGAACTACAGAGCTCTGGTCCCCACTGCTGTCTTGATTTTCCAACTGCTATTGACTGGGACCAAGTGGATCAGCTCCAGAAGGGACCTGAGGCACTTTGCTGACAATCTCTTCTGAGCCATGCTGCTGCACTACTACAGAGAGAAACTCAACAAAGCCTGATCTGGAACAGCATCCAGTGAGAAATGCCTGCATCTACACACCTAAAACTGGCTTCTTGCTTCTCAGACAAGTTTTCCCAGCATCATTTTCTGGGTATTGGATGTCTGTTACCTTGGAGGACCTTCTATTCTCCACACAGATCCTTTGAACTGTGACCACTTCTGGCTGTATCATTTTAGTTGTGCAAGACAAATCAGGCTTATTCAGTTTTCTTGCTTCTGTAGTCTTCCTTGACTGCTGTCTGAACTTTGTCCAGCTTGCCTTGGGTTTGTATTTTTTTGTGTTTTGTTAGCTGTAGAAAGTAGGACTGGGCAAACTAACCTAGAATCAAGTGCACTCAGGGAAAACACTGTGACAGTAATATGATCCCTCTTCTCTTACTCCAGATTCTTACACACTTTCTCAAAGATTACAAAATCTCCTTTACTCATAGCATTTTACAGGTAGCTCTCCTTCAGCTGACTATCAGCATGGTACATTTGTTGTCTTTGTTTTTTTTGAATAGCAACTCCTACCTATATTCCTACATGTAAAATGTTTGTATTTGGCTTGGTGAATATTTTGCTGCCACATTATTAAGTTATCCAATCTGACTTGTGTCACTTCTTTGCCCTCTTGGTGATTCATCCCTTCTCATACCCTTGTATTTGTGATCTCTATCAGCAAACATTTTATTTTCCTCTAGAATGCAATGCAGAAGAGAGTTTTGGTGGGAAAAGTGCTTCTCTTCAGAGAAACAAAGGATTGTGTGATGCCATAAAACATTAAAAAAATTAAAAATCAGACAGAAACAGGGTTTTCCTTTGGCTTTGGTTGTCAGGTAGGAGATGGAGAGGCTTACCCAGATTCTGCCACATGCTGAAGAGCTCATAGGCCATCATCACTCTCATATCACCATACCTGAGAGAGAACAGAGACACAGCTGCCCAGGGAACAAAAACTTGCAATGCAGTGATGAGAAAAAATAATCAGATGGTTAAAAAAAATTCAATTTACATTTATGTCAATGTAAGAATATCAAACAACTTGACTAATCACTGATTGCTGTTTTGGGAGATCTAGTTACTCATTTCTCAGGCATTTCCACATCCCAGGTTTCATAATAAATCACAGATACTTATGGTAGAAAAATAAGGCTCTTTTTTGAGGTGGGAACTCAACAAAACATATCCTTACTTATCCAGAATCTTCTTCCTCTTAGGTGGTGTGGCATTTTCTAGTTGGAGACTCGGCTGGTTTATAAACAAAACTGCCAGGCTGAAATAAGAGTTCCACACCTGTGACAAGGGAAGGAATTTTATAACATTACACTCCAAGAGTAAGTTTTAAAGGCGTGGAGAAAGACACAGACTCCTTTTGGTTATCAAGGGGTAACCTCATCAATATGTCTCTTACTATGGAGATACAAATTAACTCTTAAGGGTACAAATGGATTATTTAGAATCTGGCAGGAACTGAAATTAAAACCCACACAAAAGCAATGCCACTGGGTTTTCCTCTTCACACCAGAGCTGAAGAATGCATAAACTTGATGACATCAGCAAACTTTGAAATTGTTTTTCTGTAGGTTGAACAGATTTTATCTGTAAAGAATCCCCAGAGATCAGATTGTATCATGAACGAGACCCCTGTAATTTAGTCTGTTTTCCCAGAGATGAGGTTTTTGCCAGCTTGGTGTGTGCACTTGTGCCTAGGTGCATGTCTGGCAGCTCTTCCTTACTAACACTGAACCTGCTGCCCATCTCCAGCTGCATCAGACACAGGGACAACATCCCCTAGGATCGTGTTCCTCCAGGTTTTGTGTCATCAGCCAGAGACACCTCGGGGAGGGGAGGTTCATGAATTCCCCAACTCCAGGAAAAGCATTGCCTGAGTTTACATTGCATTATTCATCAGGCTGGAAGACAGCTCGCTCCATTAGCCCCATGCTTATGGAATTACTTGTTTCCTTTATGAGGGACTGAATTTCCCTGATTTGATCTCACACTGTATCTGTTCTACTTCCCATCAATTCCACAGCAGATTCCATTCCTGTCCTTTGCCAGTTAGGTCATCTTCCTGACAGACACTCTAATAAATGCTGCAAATCTCATCAGCTAATGCAGAGGGCAGATCCTGTTCCTTTGCTACTGCTGGTTTGAAAAGATGTCAGAACATTTTCTGAATCAATTCTTACTTTAAAATCGAAGTCCGTTTCTGTGAAATTCTTATGCAGGGCAGAAGACAAGTACTGAACTGTTGTAACTATGATACTGCAGCCAAAAACAAAGAAAAGAAAACAAAAAGAGAACATTTGAATCTGGAATTCAACATATTATAGTGGTTGATGGTGCTGGTTTTACTACAGATACAGAGAAGAGCATTCTCTGTGTAATCTATATTTACACAGAAGTCACTGTTCTATGTTTTAATGAACAATTTGTACTAATTAATACAAGATTACGAGCTTTCACTATTATTTTAACTCTTAGAATTTACACAGGAGCATCTTAAATCCTGTCTATTTTGCATGGCTGGGCCATATGATCACCAGGGAAATGGAATAATACATTCCTTTTTCTCTTGTTCTAAGCAGAAAGATTTTTTCCCCAGAGGAGAGTAGCTCAAAATTTTTGAGCTGTCCTTGTCCACTGTTTCTACAATGGTGTTTTATCTCACTCTCATTCAACTCAAGACATTTATGAGTATTTTGCCAATATTTGATCCTGTGTTATTTTTTGTTGGTGGCTACATACACTTTAGTGAAAGGCAATTAAGGCACATATTAAATTCAGGAATTAATAAATGGCATGAAGATAAGGCAGTAGTAGTAGAGAGCAAGTCTCTGAATCACATGCAGGCAATACTCCAGCAGCACTGCTAAACCTGTCAGTCCAAAGCTTCGTGGCAAAATTATGCCCAAGGGAACAGGTAACCTGCAGCATCTGAGGGAGCTACTGTTTCAGGTGGATTTCTTTTTCCTTACAGAACTTCACTGAATCTTCTCGCTTGAATTACTGAAACCCACTCCTTTCACTTCTCATTAGCAGGGTGGACTTGCAGAGCATTCAGCTCAGCTTGGCAGGCAGCCTTTGGGAGCATTTCCATGGAGTTTCCTCAGAGCAGGAATGCTCCAGCTGTCATTCAGTCAGTGGGAATTCCATGGCTAGTTTAGCTAAGGAAACTAGTGAATAATTCCAGCCACTTGTGTTCAACACTGCTGCTGAGCCAAAGAGCAGAGTACTTAACCCAGCAGAAGCAAGAAACTGAGGTAAAATGGAGCATTAAAGTGGCAGATGACAGCTGAATTGAGAAGGAGCTCTGTGTAATGCTTTGGTGTCGTGGCTGGGGGCTGCTCCCCCTTTTCCAAATTACCTGAATGTCCCTCCTCTCTTGGCTAAGGGATGTTCATGGGAAAAACCAGATGTTCAGTGCAGGGATTCCCTGCCAAGGGAGCAAGAGGTCCATAAACACCCCTTGGTGTGGGGAGCTGGGCTTGCTCTGTGTGCTGGAGCTGCTGGGCCCCTCACCCTCAGGGCAGCTCCTTCAGCTCTGCTTTTAACTCCAGGCTCTGAGAACACTGGTGGAGTTGAACAAACCCACAAGCACACAGGTTTGATCCTGGGTGTTACAACAACAGCATAATGAGGAAGAGCCCTCCAGAGTTCCTGCCTTGATCCTCACATCTCAGTCTGCAGAAAACCACTTCCCCCAGGCTTTAGCTACCACAGAATGGCAACACTTCACACCTGCTCCTCTACTTACTTGCTGGTGAGCAGCCTCATCACCATCCAGTCCCGAGGAAAGACACTCATCTTCATCAGGTTCCGAAACACACAGAAAATCTTCAGGAGGAACTCCTGTCACATAGGGAAAAAGGATTAAAAATCCACAGCAGCTGCAGGTGAATCTATTTTCTTGATTGTAAGAAAGACAATTAAGCTAGGTGTGCTCTACTTGAGTTTTGTGTTGCAAGGCCATTCCCCTGGAAACATGGAAGCAACATACATTGGAATATGGCTCTATTCCTTTTGTTTGCATCTAATATACAACTTGCAGCTTCTTTAAAATCTTCAGTTCTACAGGGAGATGAAAATATTCCCTATGTGCATAATTGCATTTCACTTCTCATACTATAACCCAGAGTTCCAGTGTCAATTTGCAGCTATTTTCAAATATACTGGACTCATAAACACTTTTTTATGCATTCATTTTATTCATTTATCTGCCCAAATTTCTTTGGACTTCTGTCACAATTTGAGAACTAACCACACCCCCAAGCCCAATAAAACTCCTACACAAGCTTTCTAAAATAGTAACAGAAAACTCCATTTCTGGCAACATGCAGCAGCAAAGAGCTCTTAGACACATGCAGCTGAATGTTTGCTTTCCAAAAAAAAACCCCAAACCTGAAGACATTTCTGGTCTTTGACTGCCTGCACCTCCATGTCTGTACAGAACAACAGCAAAGATTAAACGTGACAAGGTGCTGGCCTTGCAAACTATGATTTTGTTGTTTTGTTTTCCTTCCAGACAAAATCAAAATAGCAGAGAAATTGGCAGAGCAGGGATTCTTCACAACTATATCACCATTAATCTTCACAACTATATCACCTCCTTAATGGAGGGTATGTGATTAATAACTTGGTGTAACTCAGCTCAGAGTAAGGCATTAGAAGGTCCTTGACTTCTGGCCTCATTTTGCCTGAAGTATAACAGTGGTAAATGACTATAATGCCTTTCCATGCCAGAAAAAGTACTGGAAATATTATAACCATATTTGATGGGGGAAAAAAGGAGTAATATATACAATCTTCAGCCTTTGTGGTACTCTTGGAACATATACTCAGATCATCAGATATAGAGCAGTTCTTTCGGACATAAAGACAAATTTTAGTTCAATGACCTTTCCACAAGTTTGACATAAGAACTATAGTTTAGATGGCTTTTAAAATAGCTATTAAAATTTATTATGAATTAATTTACCAAATCGTTTTCCTGTGAGCAATCTGAAAGTTACCAGGAAGGCAGCAATCTCAGATAACTATCAACCTGAGATACACTGAACCCTGCAACCTAAAGATAAGAATTTTATAATTCCAATTCATCTCCTTGATTTATTCAGCTTCTCTATATGCACACAAAATATTTAAAAGCTGCAAGTCTATCCAGAAAGGACTTCTCACTGCTTCTCCATTTCATTTGTTAAGATAACAGACGTTCCTGCCACATTGTGTTGTTCTCATTGTGCATATTTGAGTGCCATGCTAAACAAAATCGTTTTATATAAAAGCTTGTCTTTATTTATAGGATTAGTCTGCCTTTTAAACAGGCTGTTGCTGGAGATACTCCTCTTCCCCATCCAAGCTGAGGTAAGAAGTTCTGCTGGTGTGAGATGTGAGATGTGCCATTTCAAACTGTCAGAGGTCTGTGCCCCTTACCAACCCCTGCTATTCAGGGAGAGCCATAATTTAAGCTGATGTTCACAAAGCATGTAGCAAGTGAAGTGGTAAGGTTAGAGCTTTCCCAAAAAAATATTTCATCTGCTAGAGACATTTGTAACCCCCAAAAGGCTTGAAATTCTCTTCTGGCATAAAATCAATACCCTTTATAAGAAAGCTCCAGTGCATACTGAACACGTAGTAAACTGCCATACAACAACTGACTTCACATTCACAGGATTAAAAAAACCATGTTCCTCTGCCTGTGTTTTATATGTAACAATTACAATATCCTTTATGTCCAACAACATCTATCCTGGGACTCTATTTGCTGTTATAAAGACAATTCGCTGTCCTGTGGTCTTAAATGTGTTTTTGCAACACTACACCAATGATTCTAAAAGTGAAAGGAAGGTCCCTGAGCAGGGTGCCAGTGGATGGGAATGATTAACAGGGCTAGTGATGCTGGAGAGATTCCCCTCTGCTCTCCCACTCTGAGGGAATCACCCTACAAACATCACATCCTTTTGTACCTTCAGTTCATCCTTGCTTTGGAAGTTGTCCAGTAAGTGCTGGAAGTGAGTGTCTGACATCTGACGAAGCAAAGATAAAAGGCAGGAGACATATTCTCCCTGTTGACCAAATGAGAAACTCTTTCATTCAGACAATCTGAAACTTCATAGATACAAAGCTTAACCCGGGGGAAGGTATAAAGGGAGGGGTCTGAAATGGCCCTGATGCCTATGAGGGGACAGCTGACATGCACAGAGGTTGAAAGTACTTCAGGTTAACAGTTCCTGAGTTACTGTTAATACAGGGATACACCTCCAGGAGGCTCCTCCACAGATGCCAGTTTTAAAGGTCTTTTAATCACAGTTGTAGTTTAATAAAAATAATTTTACATTATTAATACAGACATTAACAAATAGCCCTCCAAGCATGCAGGGTTTGACAATACCTTTTTCAGGTACTTTAAATATACAGTGTCTGTCAGAGGTGTGACTGCAGCTCATGCCAACAGACCAGCAATTATTGGAACTAAGTGACTCCAACCAGTAAAGCAGTGACAGCTTGGGATCAGGCTGGGCTACAGAAGGTGACTGGAAGCTGGTAAATATATGGCTTATTAGTGTTCACCAAGTTCTGTGCTGTCAAAGCTCCAGTACTGACAGGACTGCAACCAGATTTCCTGAGCACAGTCTGGGTAAGCCTACATGAGCTACAATTACATTTCTGTAATTCTGCAAAGCAGATACACCCTAACCAGTTACCACAGCATCCCAAAGTGTTTTCCAAAGAGGAGCTCCCCCATTTTACAAATCTGAAAGCAAAGCACAGAGAAGGTAAGCAATCTGTCCAAGAGAACAAGCAAAGTGGTGCCAAAAAAATCAGGACTGGGTTGGTTGACTGCCAGTCCCTTGCACAACACTATTTTTTTCTGCAACAGAGCAACTAATTTGGAAAATGCACAAATCTAAGCCATATCTAATAAGAATCCACATATCACTGTGCTGTGAAATGTAAATTGAGGAGCAGAGGAGCAAATACAAGGGACTGTGCCCTCCATTTTATTGTTTTTCTAAATGGCTCAAACAGTTACCCAGAAGCTTTGGTTGTTGCAATAAACTTTCCAGGGCTGAACTTCACTAGGAAGAAAGATGTGCTCTTCAGTGTGGGCTGGCACGTGGCAAACAGCAGTAAGCCAAACAGCAGCAGTAAAAGGAAACTGAGGTATTACTGGACATTTGCAAGCCAGTGCCTTTCTTGTCCTGTATCAAAGAACATCTCGTTATCTGAGCTAACAAGGAAAGATCCAACCTTCCCTCTTGTGTGAGTGCACATCTGCCCCCAGCAGCACCGCTGAGGTTTCAGCCATTTGCTAAAAAAACAAGTCTAAAAAAAGGATGTTCTGAACAGCAGCTTAACATTCTACATTGTGCAAAAGCTGCATTAGAGACTCCGACAAACAAAAATACACTAAAATAGGCTAGAATGGAAAAGGGCAGCAATCCAGGAATGAAGAAGGCTGAATAGCAAAGTTCTGTGCTTTTTCTTCTCTTCCACTGCATGTCAAAGAAACATTTCTTCCCTGTGGCTAAGGCTGGCAGCCTGGGTAAAGTGGTGGCTTCTCCCACCAAGCTCAACAGCTCACTTGACCTGGCATCTCTTAATTTCTTTTGAAAAAGTATGCTGTGTTTCATTTCCATGAAATAATCAATGGCCCTGGACAGAAGCTCTCCAGGGTGTTAAGCAAAGGGATTTAACCACAGAGCACTGTCACATCCTCATTTTGGGTCACAGCCTGATACTCATTATAGCCCTTGGTGATACCACCTTAGGGCAGCTCCCCAGTACCTCAAGTCTTAAGCAATAACTCAATCACGGCTGCAAAGATACACAAGAAAATAATCTGTAAATCCACTAAAGCTTCCTGAGCTCCACTGCTTCCTGCAGCCCTCACTAGTGCAGGGAGGAAGGAATGGGTTTGTGGCTTATTAAGGGAAAGAGACAAAGCCCTGGGCATTCATGCAGCAGAGATGATGATGAGGTGCCAGTGGTGGTGAGGGACTGAACCAGAGGTTAGAGAAGCAGGAAATAGAAACTGATTGTTAGTTACTAACAGTGATCTCTGCTGTGCACTGCGGGCAGCGCTGCCCTCTTACCGCCTCCTGAGACTGCGATTTACTCATGATTGTGAGCAGAGTTTGTAACAGCACGTCCAGGAGGCTCTCCACCATCATCTCAACCTCCTCCACGACATCTCCCTCCTACAGCAAGTGGTGAACAAACAGTTAGAAACTGGAGAGATGGAACTGGCAAAGACAATTCTGCTGAGTCAGCCATACCACAGGCTTGCCGGGACAGAGCTCAGAGAAGTACAATCAAATTCCTCATTGGTACCAGATCCTGTTGTTCTGTCAGTGTATGTGTTACCTTGATAGTCTGATGGAAACATTCAGGGTCACAGCCATAAAGGTTAGTCTATAATCAAAGGTCTAGAACACAACAGGAGCAAATTATGTTCAGGAACCTTTATTCCATGGCAGTATTAGTTTAGCTTATTTCCATGATACCTTTCATCTCATTCCTTTCACACAGAACCACGACTTGTAATTGGAAATACACATGGGTATGAATTATATTTAGTATCATGAGCTTCCTACTTTAGTCAGGTGGGGAAGCTTCACCACCCCCTCTTTGTGAGCACTGCTTTACATGATCTAGTTACCATTTGAGATCAGAGTGTTATGACCGTCAAAGCCGGGTGTTGAAACTCAGCAGCAATTTCCAAAAGTAAGTGGGATTTCACTGATTGGATAATTTTAGAGTATTCTTTTAATGTGAACCACAAAGTGCTAGTTACTGTCTCTTGCAGAACTACAAGTCCTTGAGCTGTGTACAACTTTTAAACTCCACTGACATCTAAGTTCTGGGCTTGCATGAATAAAATTAAACAGTGTCAAAGCTGGTGAGGGTGTATGTGATTCCCCCCTCCTAACAGCAAGCACACTGTGTAATGAGGATGCTCTGAGTCACAAACAGAGCCAGACCCTCATTTCAGATGTTCTCCTGCGGGACAGCATGATCTTGTTTTTAAAAGGTTCTTTGAAAAACCTATATTAACTTATAAAAATGTCTCGTTCTTCATTTTACTAAATCAGTGGTGCAAATAAAAAATTAAGATCAAGTAGCAGATTTACCAAAGAACTGGTCTTGATTATGGAGAAGATACTACTGAGGATCCCAGAGCAGATCAGCAGCTCCTTCTGCTGTCGTAGGTGAAGGTGAATGTGGTGAAGGACTACAGGCAGCAAGATGCGCCGGGACTCTGAATGAAGGAAAATCGTTTCAAATGTAAGGAAAGGAAACATTTACAAAAAATTACCATGGATGGTTTCAACAAAATTCTGTGGTGTTATCATTCTCACTTTGTACTGAGTACAGTAATTTAAGTGCACTAACTTGAGGTCCTCACTAGAGGAAAGAGAAACCCAGTGGAGCTTTCTGTCTTCCATTTTACTTTCATAATTTTTTTCATTCAGACCTTTATGTATGAAATACAATCGTCACTCATTTTTCACTGATTTCTTAAAGGTTTTTTAAAAACCTGTTTTTAAAGTATATGTAAGCAATTATATAAGTACATTTAAGAACATTTTACGAATTAAAGAGTTACTGAAGTGTTGAGCTAAAGAAATACCAAAGTTACAACCTAAAGATTAAAAATACTTTAAAGGAATTGGTGGGTTTCTCACACAACTATCCCCCTGTTTCTCAGGCATAAGCTGGCTGGAAAGTAGATTTTATGATAAGAGCAGTGCAAAGTGTAAAGTGAGATTTGGCAGTTTTATTAACTGACTTGTTTTTTTAATGTATGTTTCTCAATCTTTAATAGCTATAATTTATCTAGGATGGATTTATAAACATTTCCTACCATAGGGAAACTTGTCAAGTATTTGCATTGAACAGAGTTAACAGAGTTACAGAATATTCTGAGTCGGGACACACAAGGATCATAGGAGATACAACTCTGAAGTGAAAGCCCTTGTGAAAAGAGGGATCAAACCCACAATGTTGGCTTTATTAGCACCCCGCTCCAAGCCAGCGAATGAATACATTTATCAACCACGCCGCCAAAATAAATAATTACCAACACAACTGGCATTCAGCAGGGAATTATCTGCAGCAAAACCCACTGCAAAAGCACCCCAAGTGTCGCTGCCCTCAGTGAGCAGCAGCCTGAGCCCCGGCTCACCTGAGAAGGAGAAGAGGCGGCTGTCGACCGTGCGGGCGATGGACTGGAGCTTGACCACGTCCATGGACTGGCCGATGTGCACCGTGCTGGGCATGCTGCCCAGCGTGCCCCGCACAAACTCCGCCACCTCCTGCACCGTGAACATCTGCAGCAGCTCGTCGAAGATGGCAGGGAAGGAGTTCAGCAGGGCAGCCTGTGGATGCAGGAGGGGGGAGCTCAGCGCTGCAGTGCCCGCCCTGCAGCTCGGGGCACTGAGGTGACAACGAGAGGGACACGGAATGAAAGGGTCTGCACAAAGCTACTACGGGCTGGGCTATGGCTGGTGCTCGTGCTTTGTGGTACCTGGAGCTCAGAGTGAACGAGTCGCGTGTAGCATGGAAAAATCAAGTGCTGCTGCAAGAGTAAAGCTTAGGGTAAGTTGTGCACATAGATACAGCTTCAAAGAGCTGTATTTTAGGATACAGCTTATAAAATAGAGAAAAACTTGAGATATCAGAGAACAGAAGATAGTCCATTTTTGTTGATTTACCTTTTTCAGTTAATACAACACTTGCTTCTGATTAGAGAGTTCTATACATTTGTTTGTACTAAGTGACTCCCTAAGACAGTTAAAGCTCTTCAGAAAATATTCTGAAGTGAAGAACCTGCTGACAGACCTTTAACCAGCTCTGCCATGTGACATTCCAGGATTTCTGCAGCAGGGGTGGGGTGTGAGTCCACGTGAAAGAGGCATCACATCATGCGAGTGTGCATGTGATTCTTGCAGTAACAGACATTTCCAGTAAGCTGGAGCTCTCCTTGAAAGTGCTTCTTCAAGTGCAGAAATGATGTCAGCACAACAGCAACAAAAACCTCTTCATGTCTTATTTCCTATCTTTCAATTAATTTTTTCACAGGAGTAGAAAATTCCATGCATCACCCTATGCTCAAGTTCTGCACACTTGGTGTCCTATCAAAGAACTGCCACCACCTTTAATGTTTTAAAATTCTTCCCTTCTACATCCTGCCCAAGCTCCACAGCTGCTTCCTCATTACAACTATTTAAATTCCTAGGTGGTTGCTTTCTTGAACCAGCCTTACCTCCACTCTTCCCTTCCTGCCATTCCCATCTCCCTTCCCCAAAGCTCTCCACACAAACCTCCTAGTGATTTCCTGCACAGGTTCAGATTTACCAGACTTCACTGCAGATCTCTGTTCAGCTTTGCCCTTCCAGAGTCTCACCACTGTCAGTATTTCCTTTTCCTCTTTTTTTTTTTTTTTGTTTTCTCATTGCATTTCTGTATCTCTTCATACTGACATGACTCTCCCAATCCATACAATCCCAGCCTTCTTCTTTGCAAAGTCTTTTCTCCTTCAACAGTTAAATCTATTTAATAGTATTTGAGCAAAATCAAGTTATTTTTACAAGTAACATGGTAGGCTCATTATATTATTTTGAATATAAATTTACCTCCTTCTTCCACTCATTCTCTCTCAAATTCTTATTTTGTTATAATCACCTCAGATTACACAAGCCCCCACAAGGCCTCCTGGGTGTTACCACCTATTTGTTCCTGCATACCTACAATGTACTAACAAAACAAATAAGTATAAATTGTGTCACTCCCTCCTGGTACTCTTGGAAGGCAGTAACAGCTACAAATTCAGTCACTGTCTTTATCTTTGGGTTAATACAAGTGAAATTACAATATTGGCCCAACAAGTCCTTACAGGAGTTTTCCTAAACTTTCTATTACTTATACAGCAGAAGGATTTCTGTATAACCTCTAACAACCCAAGGGTAGGCACAGGATCTCTTCAGGAAGATTTGGAGCTGTCCTGAGGTGACATCATTTCAACTGTTCCTTGAAGGATCCCATTATTGCACAACTCCCTAAAATATGCTGGAACATTACTCATTTCAAGCTAATTGCCTGGGAGGAAGGAAATCAGTTTTACTCTCATTGCTAGAAAAAACTGAAATACTGAGATCTCTCAAATATCCTGGAGAAGAGGACAAGTGTGAGGGAAATTATATTTGCCAGGGCCTCAAGCATTTCTGTGGCTATTTAACAACTTTCCAGATTTCCAGAACTAATAATCAAGTAAGAAACAAATGCTTGGCTCCCCTGAACAATTTGACTTACATAATCTTGTGTACACCCTGAGTACTGTGTTTCTGGTGTGTGGATGCCATAAAGTGCTCCATGAATAACTGAAATATTCCACAGCTCCAAGTTTTAAAGTACCGGCCACTTCAACATCAATCTCGAGTTTATATGCAGGAGAAGAGTGTTTGGGGTAAGGGAAAGAGATTAACTGGGAACATCCACAAGGAAACACTTGAGCAGTCCTGGGGATCATTACTTACAGAATTAAATGTCGGCCTTGTTGTGCCCCCACCTTTTTGTGGGGCACCTGTCCCGGCTCCGCTCGCCTGCCCTCCAGGCTGGGGGGCCTATGGGGCAATGGGATCAGGGGGCAACACAGTGGCAAGGGGGAAACAAAAAGTAAACTTTTCAAAGATTCAACAAGGACAGGCTTTACAAATTACAAAAGTCCAAAGTAAGAGATACCATAGTGAGAGAAAGGAGGGAAAAAAAAATTAAAAAGAGAGACAAAGAGAAAAAGGGAAAATCCCCCATCCTCAAAGTGACTCCCCCTCTATATTTGGGACCAACACAACTGGAAAACATTCAGAAGATAGTGTTTCCATTCACCATCACTCTGTCTACAAAATTCTGTGCATCGATTTCTCTTGTTCCTGGCACATCTTATTATACCCACTAAAGGGTGATTAAATAAAACATTAGAGCAGCTGTTCCCAAATCTTTCAGAGCAGCTCCTTAAGAAAGAGATCACTCCACTGGCAGCTTCCTGAACCAGCAGAGTCACTGCTTGGCTGCAATGTTCACAGCAGCTGCTTCTTTGGCAAAATACAGCAGGTGTTCCAAACATCTGCAATTCTGCATTAGTGATTACAAACCAAACCACCTTCCCATTACCAGGGAGCTCTGGGGGCTCCCTTCTGACATTCTCTGAGCAGAGGCATGAAACAGCATGTTTGACATTTAAAACTTAAATGCAGAAGTATGTAATGCAGTACAGTGGTCTTTAAAACTGAACCCGAAACTCAGCAGCATCCTTTCTCACTTGGAGTATTGTCTTCAGCCCATATGGAATCTTCATGAAGTCCTCTGGCCCATATTTAATGATCCATTAAATATGAGTATGGGCACCACAACATGTCTGTGGTCAGGCTGCATATGATTCTGACTGTAATTTTAGCTGAAATTGTTTATCTGAGTGCAAATACATCAGTTGAACTTCTCACTGTGATGCTGCTGTGACTGTAAGTATTGATTTGAAGTGCTATAATGAAGGATTTAGAAATTCTTGAGGCCAACCATAAGACACAGGAATGAGAAAGACTTGAAAACACAGTTTACTTCTGTGAGCAGCAAAAATTGCATTCTCATGTGAGAAGTCACTTCCTCTTAGAGTGCCCCCAGTGCAGCTCACCTGTGCAAAGCTACCGTCTAATGCCATTAATGGGTGTCTTGTTTTCCAGCATCACCAGCTTGTTAGGGGGGAAAACTCCACTGACCTGCATTTAACCCCCATGTGCCCACACCTCCTACCCCTGCAGGAACAGCTGCCTCGTGGTTTGCCAGTGGGAGTGTAGGAAATAGCAAACCTGTGTGAAGATGAGAGTCTCAGAGCTCCTGCTGTCCAAGCTGAGCACAAATCTGATGGACTGGAAAAGCTCCTGGATGCTGGAACGGAACTGCTCCTCCTCCATTCCACAAGTAGCTCTGGAGTAAAGGATCCGAGATTGGACAATGAACTTGAAAAGATATTCCAAGGCCTTAAGGAGCAGGAGAGGAAGGAGATCAAGACAGAGAAAAAGAGAGAAAGAAAATAAAGGAGCTTTAAAGAGAACCAGGAAAGACTCGACATGCATAACAACTAAATTCTTGAGCTTTAGAAAGGAGAATGAAAAACAGGTTTTATAAGTTACATAATTCAGTTGAGGAAGAGCTATTCTTAGGCAAGTATCCATTCTCAACCAATAATCTTTGTTACCTGCATGTCTCACTAACAGAAAAAGTATGCATTTACATCAAAGAGACAAATCTGAGGTACATAATTGGAGGAAAATTTTGGTCAAGGTAAGAAACACCTGGTTTTCTCATGACTTGGCACAATGACCAAAGTATCTGAAGAAGCTATTCTGTTTTCTTCCAAAATTTTGTAAATGGCATTATTTAGAACTACATTTATTTGGCAGCAGTGACCATGAAGAAAACACATTGTTCTGAGCAGCTGTAACAAGTCACTGCCCTGTCAACAGCTCTGAGACACCAGCCCAACAAGGTGACACTTCACACACCTCCTTGAAACTGGCTGTGCACAACTGTCAGAGCCAGAATGCACCAGTACCAGACATCACTCCTTCCCTCAGTGCTTAACAGGATTCACCAGCAGAGCAGGATTAAGGGGAGACATAATTCATGGTTTGATGATAACCTCAAAACCCAGCACAGGAGAACAACAGGCTGGAGATTCAGCAATAATAGGCTGTGCAGAAACCTTAGTAATATTTCACTGTGTTCCATGGAAAATATTCTTGTCTCACTTCAATGCTGGGACACTGGAGGTTCATTCAAATACAAATTTTGCACCCATGAGAGTCCCTCACTGAACCACCACCCAATGTGCACAAGTATGCAATGCTGTGTTGTGAGTTTTAGAATGCCACAGCTTTAAGGATATAGAATGGGAATGTGAAATTCCTCATAAAGCCATCATGGATTTCAAAATGCCATTGACTCTTACAGCCTTTTTTCCCCCCGAAATAATGGCAACTTTGGTAATTCAGCAGTTATTATTTATACTTCTATACTAAACCATCTCCCATCTGACTTGGTTCCCAGTCAGCTCTCCAAGGCTGACACCCCTGTGCTAACACCCAGCACATGCAGTGCTCACAGGAGCTGCTTTGGTGACTCAGCACACACAACCATAAATCTCATCTGAAGGCTCATAACTTCAACATGAGGATGACATTTTGCAGTAAATCAGAGCATTTGTGTGTGAACCTCCATAATTCCCTGTGGAAGGTGAGATAGCAGGGCTCACTGCACTTCCTTAGCACAGACAATGAGCCCACACAGGCAGGGGATCAAAGAGTTCCCAGTATTTGCACATGTGGCTGGGATGCTAAAAACACAAACCAAGTCTTGGTAGCACAGGTCAGCACCAGGACTAACTTTGCCTCTTGCTACCTATAACATCACAAATATGATGTGTATCTGTGCCTAAAGGCAAACAAGTGCACTGAGATAAAATCCCAGCCTTCAGTGATGTTTGGCATGATACAAAGGGACAGTGTCAAATTAAAGTAGCTCCCTTGTACAAACACAGTCTGTGCATGTTCATGTAACAGGTGAGCACCTCTGCCCTGTGACCAGGAGGGAAGACTCAGGGAAAACCTCCTGAGGGAGAAAAGCCCTTGCTGTTGGTTCCCTAATCCAGGCAAAACCCATCTATAGTTCTGCTGGAAGATAAGTGAAGCTGGAAGGGCATTTCCTTGACACAGTTCCTTAGTTCTTAATTTCCTCAGGGACAGCAAAACTGGCTGTGGAGCATTCATGGACACTTGATTACAGAAGTCCTCTGGGAGGCACAGGCAGTTCCTAAATGCAGCTTTTGGGGAGCTTTGTATAGGGCACAATAAAGGACCATGATGCTGTGCTCTGGGTAGAAATGTCCTTTCAGTTATAGCTCCTCCAAGTTGCACAGGAGGTTTTGAGAATTAAGAGCAGTCTTGAGGGAGGTAAGAAATTTTAGAAAACCTCTAGGACTCTCTTTGCTAATGCCAGTGTTTGAAATCAGAATGTTGTGAGACATTTGCATGTCCATCATGAATGTACACGAGCAGCCAGGAACTGTAAGAGTGCAGAGTGCTCCAGCACCAGCTTTAGGGCATTACACTGAACAGATAATTCAGAGAAAAAGGGATACAGAGCTACCCTGTTTTCTCAGTCAAAGAACTGCTAATGCAAGGAGTGTGGTGAACACATCAAAGACCACAGAAATCCCCAACAGTAGAATCTGGTACTAGCAATGACACATTAGCAATGATAAAGTCTTTGGTACAAACTTGTTCCAAATGCCTGAAATGAAATCTGGAAACAAAGAAGGAAATCAATCACTTCACTGTAATGGGAGAAGATAAAGACCTGAATTTGGGCCTGCAAGAGGTACCTGCAAAGGCAACTGTCTGAATAAGATGTGACAGCAGTGTGGGTGGCAGAGGATGTGCTGTCAGGTCTGCACAAACTCTGCTGGTAATTTTAATTCCTGTGCTTGGAAAGGCTTGGGCTGTCAGGTCTGCAAAGTGACCTCCCTCACAGAGGGAACAGCCACGCTCCAGCACTTCAGAGCCCCAGTGAGCAAAGAGCTGCCTTGGAGGCCAGGACACAATGTACCCCATTCACAAACTGACTTCCCTAACCTCAGCTGCAGACAGACATTCCAAAATTCCTGTCCTTACTATTTCCAAAGAGGACTGCTATGAGGTTCCACAAATGCAGATCACATAGGGACAGTATCCTGCATCTCTCTGTGCTGCACTGCAGAAAGCATTTACCAGTGGTTTGAGAGGCAAGAAAACCTCCTCAAAGTCACTCCAGCTGGAGATCTTCCTCTCATCTCATAACTTCAATAGCTTTTTTTGCAATTAAAAAAAAAAAAAAGAAATATAAGGATAGAAAAAAAAAGAATGAGAAATTTGGTAATTCCTTGAAAAAGCATCTTTGCCCTATTTTTACCATTCCACATCAATCTGTGGTTGAAAATTCCAAAGATGTTCCTCAGCACGTGAATATCTAGAGAGACAAAGCAAGCACTGGTGTAATGCCCCTGTATAACCTGAACAGCACTATATAGGATCCAGGGGATCTGGAAAGTGAGATGATGGCATTGGCAGTGTCCTTCACCTGGAAGAGGTTTCATGTATTTGTACTGACAAGTGACAAAATCCAAGTGCTGATCATTTCCACTGCTTCCAGTTCTCCAAGTGCCCAGACTCAGGTGTTAGGACACCAGCCCCCTTGGAGGCAGAAGGGGCAGATGGGCATTCACTCCAAGAAAAACATCTTCCTGCAAATGTTGGCATCTTATATTTATGCACTTAACACACTGACTTCCAGGCTTACTATTGCACATGGTTAAGTGAAAGCTTTATTTATTCTCTGATTTCTCTGTAAGAGCACCAAAACAATCCTGGTGTTTCTCACAGCTGTGCCTCCCTGGGACATCATGCTCCCATCACAGAACCACAGGTCAGGTCCTGTGCTACTTCTGAGGATTTCCATCCAGTTAAAGAATCATTTATCTGCTGCTTAAAATACTCCTGGACTTCAATCCGTGGTACAATGGAGCTGAGTCACAGCCAGAAATGAAAAGCTGAACTTTGATCCACACCCATGCTGGATACACTCAAACCTACTGCTGCTTGGAGGGCAAGGTGTAGCCCACATCAGTGGAGTGTTCATGCACTGGCCATGGATGTAAGTCCCACTTAAGCTCTCCACAGGGTTGCAAAAGGGCTTAAGGAGACTTAATTCTTACAATTTTTTTTAGCACAAGAACAAACCTCCCCCTAAAACTTAAAACTGTGGCTATATATATAAAAATCTGGTTAAACAATTATAGGAAGCCAGTGGCACACTGCCCTTGATTCCATTGACATTTTCCCCAGCCCTTCTGTGGCCCCAGAGGCAGAGTCAGCAGCTGCCAGAGGATACCTACTCTCATTGCCTCCTGGATGTGGTCCTGGCGCACCAGCTCGGCCGAGCGGTCCATGTACCACTTCAGACACCGGATCAGCTCCCTGAGGGAACAGGCAGTGAACAGAAACCTTCAGCAACAGTTCGGACACTCATCAAACATTTTGGTTTTAGGGACAGATCTTCAAACCAGTCTCATTTCACTTTATTCCAGTGGTCAGTTACAGCTATCCTTGATACTGAATTTACATAGTATTTACATTTATTTAAGTTTCAAAACCAGAAGATGATTTATCTGTAATTGACTTGGACCATGAGGAACACTAAGAGAACATAAAAAGATGTTATTAGAGAGATAGCTTTGATAAATGCATGGTTCTAAGACCAAAATATACTTTTGTTTTAATAAGAAATCCCAGCTCTCATCTCAGTAAGAAGCTTTTAGAAACTGAGATCACAAAGAAAATACCTGCATCTATTCTGCTAAGTACAGGAGACCATCTGGACTAACTTACAAAGCTGTGTTAAATCCATGTTTTATTTCAGACATCAGACTACCAAACCCATTTGTTTTGTCTGAAAGAGGTGCTAATTAACACAAAGCACGACAGCCTTTTACCCTCTGAACACAACTACGCCTTCCAGCGTTGTATATTATCTGTGGGCTTTAACCTGCCATTGATAGAGTATTTTTATATTTATTTTAATTACACAAAAATGTGAATTGCTTAAAAGAATCAAAAGAAATTATTGGCTGTTTTTTATAGTTTACTGTGGCCAAAGATAGAATATACTCAGATATACAAAAGCAATGGTCTAAAAGAAAGAAAAAACAACACCTGAAGGGTGACTGTTACTGCTTTCAGAAAGTCGGGATCATTCTCTGAAACAAGACTTTTAAATAGCAGAAAATAAGGCAGAATCTTCAAAGTGGCAGTGAAATTTAGATTTCTGACCTACTGAAACTAAATTGTAACAAAACAGAACATCTTATGTGAATACCTGTCTACTTTAGAAGTTACAACTACTTCTCTAAGCTTTCACACAAGTCGTGTATCCCAACATCCTTAAGATGAGGAATGCATATGGTAGCTCATTTGTATAAACTACAGCCTGATAATGAGTTGCTGCTGAGTATCTCTTCTGTTAAAAAAAAAAAAAAAAAAAAAAAAAAAGAAAAGAAAACCAGATCTGCCAGTCCAGAAGGGCAAGAGAAATGCCCAATGTGGCCACGCTCAGCCACTGATGACATTCGGGAGCTTTTCCCTTCATCTGTGCTGGAAAACTTCCAGGCCGGTAGCTCTACTTTTGGGGACACTGCTGCCAGGAAGGTTGTGATCCTGATGGTGCCACCATTCCCAAGCTTGGTAATGCCACCTCTCCAAGGGAGGAACACAAGACCTACTTGTAAGCCAGAGCTCCTGCAAAGTGCTTCTGGATGTAGGTGTCCATCACGGGGCGGAAGTGGAAGTACTTGCTGTCACGGAGAAGGTTGATGATGAACACCTGGGACATGGAGAAGGGAACCCAACTCAAGGAATTGCACATTGCTGCCAGGTGTCCACAAACAAGTGTTCCAAGCTAAGGAGCATTCAAATACATGAGCTGCTTTAAACAGCCACAGTTGTGTTTTTAGGTACGATTGGTTGCTTCTCCCACATGAGAGCAAATGCTGCTGCCCCTGGATGTGCTGAGGTCAGCCTGCCCTCCTCACCCAAGATCATTACAGAAAACACAGCTGGATCCAGCTGAGTATTTCATATTTGACAGAGCACAATACTAGCAACGTGATCATAAGAAACTTAAAACTCACTGAGCATGAGATAAATAACAATCCAGCAGCTTACCAGAGACTGAAAGACCAACAGACCATACTTCTCTGTGTTGTCATCCAGAACTACAAACAACGTGTCCAGAATATCTTGTAGGAACTAAAATGACATGAACAAAGAATTTCAACTGAAATTGTATTCAAAAGGTTGTTTCTCCCCTGCTTTAATTAGTTCACACACGTTAATAATATCTTTGTGAAGCACTTGCCAAGGACAAATCACTTCATGTTCACCCATGTGATGTGACAGATTTTAATTTGATTTTACTAGGAAAATTTTTTCTCTTTGCAAGGAGTATTTTCAAACAAAAATGATAGAAAACAAACAAAAAAAAGGAAATATGTATATAATTTCTTATACTTATAAGAAATTATATAATTTATAATTTTTAATTTATCATTTTGACTGAGTGTTCCTCTCACTTTAAGCTGACTGGAAATGGCAGCCTGACATCAGTGGCAAAACAACTCCCTCTCATTCCCAAATCATTGGAGTCCCAGGTACTGCTCAGCATCAAATCTGAGGCTGGGCATTACATTAAATTATGTTTAATATTGAAATTTTTGTTAAATGACAGAAAGTAAAGCTTTTCTAATGAGCAATAATTGGGGCAAGTTACATGTTGCCAATTGTTTCTTTCACCCTTAACTCCACAGCTTGTTGAGCACTGACAGTTCAGTGATTTTCTTTCTGAAGGCACAGTCTCCAAAAGGATGAGTGTGAAGGAGAGTGCTGGAGATCATTAACTGCACATTCTCTCATGATTTTTTAATCTACTCTACTTAAATTTCTGATGTGGACAACAAGAAATAAATTATAACAATTTATGAAGTCTCTGAAAGGATAAAATATCTTTTTTTCTGAGTTATTACATTCTGTTCTTCATATTCCAGTGCCAAATGACAGCTGATTTATGGGGAGAATCAATTATTTCTCCCCATGAAATAATTCAATCCATAGCTTTCTTTTTCTTTCTCTATAAAACCAGATACTTGTACTGCCCTACAAACAAAGTGTACAAAACATGACATTCTTGAAGAATCCCAGCATAAATGGGATTTGTGCTCCCCCTGTTACTGTTACCAAGTTACCATGAGGAGTAACATTCCAGATAGGGCAACACTCAAATGAGTTGCAGTGAAGTGGCTTTCATGATAAACGACTTAAGTGATAGGATTTGCCTTCAGTTTCTTCTCCTTGTTGTTTGTACTAGAAATCAGCTTTTACTTCCAGATTTACAGAAATAAATCCTGGGGAGAGCTCCCAGCACACCAAGATTATCAGAGGCATATCTGGAATGCACTTTGTTTTGCTGAGACCACAAGTATTCAAACACAGTTGGAAGTTCCTGGGCCCTAAGGAAGCTCAGGCCACACAAGATTATCAAGTACAACAGTACCAAAGCTGGTGAGATGATGAGCTGGCAGACAGCAGACTGGAGCACCAGAGAGCCCCTGCCAGGGTCTGTGTCTGCACCAGCAGCTGTGTGGGGCTGCAGACTGGAACCACTGGTGCTGAGGGCCCAGCACACGTGGCTGAGAGCATTTGACTAAGGATTAGCTCTGGTTTGATCCCACAGATTGACTGTGCACTAATTTCTCAAGTGTATCTTCCTGTCCAGTTTCACCTGATAATAAAATCCCAATTCCTACAGGGTGGAAGTTCACAGTGTGAATCAAAAAGCACAGTAAGAGGGAGCCTTCAGAAGTGATCTGCAGGTCTGAACTCACTGCCTATCACAGACACATCCAAAGGCTGTCATTTCATGTGGTACCTTAACAATCTCCTCGCCACTGACGTGTCTCAGTCTTCCCAGAATATCCATCACTCGATCTGGGTAAGCTTTCCATTTGAGCAGGGCAAGCAGATCCACTGCAGAGAGAGGGAGCAAGAGCTAGAACCACACACTGGGGGAAGAATGGCAACCCCAGACCCACCAGAGATTCATCACGCTGCACTTCACCTCTTGATGCAGTCCACACTTCTTGGGAAATGACATATACATATTTATATATATATATATATATATATATAATGGAAAACAAAAGGTACAATATGGAGTGAGTCAGTACTGCCAACGGAGGAAGCAATGGAGGAATGGTAAAATGCTTTAAAAAGAGTGAAGGCTGCATTTTCCCCTGAGTGATTTGACACTGCACTGTGGACAATCCACTCCTGTCTGCTTGTCCTTTAGGGACATTGCTGCAAAAAAATCTTATTTACTTAGTTGCTCTGTAAAAGGCAAGCAAAACAAACTCTGGATTGTGTAGAAGTGCTACGAGTGAATGTTTTTGCTCTCTTTCCTAATTCCTGCTGCCTTGGGCAGTTCTGAGGGATCAGCAACTCACCGTTCTGGGTCAGTTTGGTAGAAGAGAGCTGTGTGGAGACTGAGAAGGTCTCTTTGGTGCTGCGCTGGAAGATGAGGCTGGAGGGGATGTTGGGGCAGCCGTTGTAATCCTCCTTGCAGCAGGGCAGGCCCAGGTACAGCGCGTGGTTGTTGAACGTGCTGTTCTCATCGCACTGCGGGGGCAGCACAAGGGATGCACTGGTACCTTGTCCATCTCATCCCACATGCCCACAGCCTGTCAGCAGCTCCCCAACTGTGCCCGTGTTGGGATTTTTGTGGGTGCACACCAACACTTCTAAGGAAAAGCTGTGCTTGGGAGCCTGGACATGCCCAGAACAGACCCAGCTCTACAGAGTGGTCTCCAACCACTGCCTCGTTAGAACTCATCAGATCTTCCAGATATAAACTTAGTGCTGCCACCTGAAAATTGTACTGAGCAAATAAACCCAGGTGAATCAGCAGGAAGGAAAAACCCCAAATCTCTTGCTGCAGGGCTGCCAAGCTGTGGCACTGCAGCACGAGGCACTTGAATCCAGCACAATGTCATCTTACAAAGGCACAGAGCAATGCCTCAGGCTGCTAGAAGTGCTGAATGCTCATGAACACCAGCGTGTTTGAAGTCAAAATGGATGGGGTTAATAGCAGATAAATCATCATCATCATCATCAGGATGGAAAAGGTGAGCTGCACCTAGAATAGGAGGCTCTATCCAAACCATGTGAATTTGAATGTATAAAATTTTGAAACGACTATTAATCTGTTCCTCACACACATCTAGTAAGGGGGAGAAGGATAATGTAATGACCATTACTCATTTAAGTAATGAAGGAGAGATGAGCAGTGAAAAGTCTGCAGAGAACTGGTACCTTATAAACATAAAGCTCATGTATATCATCTGACAAGGTCGTGCCATCATCTCTCATCAATGGGGTGAATGCAAAACCAAAGAGCTTCTTTTCTCCCTTGTCTTTTGCTGCAGCAAGAGATAGAAAGAAGGAATTGTATTTGTGCATATCCTCTCTGTCAATATACACAAGATTACTCACCAGCTTCTCCACATGCCCAAAAAGAAAACAAGCAGCTTCCAGAACAAACAACTTTTCTAATTCTAATTTCTTTTTTCTAGTTCCGTGTAAAGGACTGACAAGCTTCAAATCAAACACAAACACGCCAAACAGAGCAAAATCTAAACTGTTTATCCTGCAAAGAAAACATTCTACAGAAAAACCCCACAAAAGAACAGCAGGGACAAACATCTACAAAGTGCTCTGCCCTGCACTGATCGTTCACTGTGTTCTTAAGTGTGCTGTCCGATAAACTCAGCGAAAGGCTGCTCAGCAGTGCCCCTTTGCTGAATTTCAGGCTGGCCTCACTCTCCCGCTTCCCACCCACAGTGACAGCCCCACCCTGGCTGTGGAAGGAGCCTCGTGGGGGCACTCACTGGAGCAGTGGCGGAACTCGAAGCGCAGGTGGGAGCCGCGGAAGCGGTCGATGGGGATGGGCAGCTTGATGATCTCGCCCCAGCGCGGGCTGTTGTTGTGGTACAGCACGAAGGAGTGGTAGGCGCTCCTGCTCGGCTCCCCCGAGCCCAGGCTGATGCAGTCCTGCCAGCAAAGGAGACAATCCAGCATGAAACACCTCCCATCACCACCCGGGGATCGCTTCAGCACCCAGTGACAACCTTCTTGTGATTCATGGCTTTCTGTAGAGAGTCAGAAATTCCGACACAATGAAATGTGAAATTTTTTTAGGAGATCTTGAAACTTTGTTTTGGGTCAAAGGGTGAACTAAGAGACCTGTAGTACTGGACAAATCCTAGTATCTTAAGTTATTATTTAAGCTAAGTTTTCCATGAAACACTGAGTAGACACAATAAACACCTAAGTCCAAATATATACAATTCAGTCCAAAAAATAGGACATAATAAGACCATCACTAGTAATATTAGCCTTCTGTGAGGAGATCCTTTAAGCAGATTTCTGCTTCAGTATCTCAGTTCAGAAGCAATAACTGACCTTTCCAAGCTCTTTACAAATGTTCATCTTTCAAAACTGCAACTATCCAGCCTCACGAAGCATTCCAGAAAATTCTAATCAAGTTACTTCCTCAGTGGTAAGCAAAGAATTTCTGTGTAATACTCATCATCTAAAAACATAACTGGATCTAAACTTCTGCCTTCAGATAAAACAAACTCAAAGATCTTGCCCAATCTATGTTTCACAAAATACAGATGAAAAAAACCATGAACTGATATTGTTTAGAAGATAAAACATCCTTAGAATACAAGTGAAGGAAAATAGGATAAATATTGAAGTTCTGAAATAAGGACAATAAAAGGTCCTTTGTGATGAAGACATGGAACAGGAAGCACATTTTTTTATATATGAGCACTAACCCATGCTCTAGATCCAGCACTAACAAAGAGATCCAGGAGATACAACATCTCATAAAAACAAGCAGAAAAAAGTCAGCTTGGAGATTCTTCCTAGGATGTCCAGGAAGAATCTTGTAGATTCTTCACTAATGAATCCAAGAAGAAACAAGCTAACCAGACCAAGAATAACCCATGTAATACAAATTCAGATGTTAAAACCCCCCATGGAACAGTATGATGACAAGAACTGCTACTGGTCATTTCCCCAAGGCATCCATAAATCCTATCCTAAGAAAATACCCAAAATGTTGATTTTTAAATCTGGAACCATCTGACTGCCCAGTCAAGAACATCCCATTAACCAGGCCCAGTTAGTTCAACCTCTGGCAATAATCTGCTGGCTTTGAGAAAGTTCAGAATTTGTGAAGGAGCTCAGAAGGGAAGAAAAGCTCTCTGGAATTCTGGGATTCAATGCAAGGACAGCCTACATGGACAGAGACTCACTGCAAAGGCTCTGATCCAAACGGAGTGACTGAAGGCTGAACTCACACAACTCAGTCCTCTCAAATAATCCTCAGCAACCACATGGGATGAGCCAGAACCCCACGTTTTTTAATACAGCAACAAGAATTAAGTGTTGCAGATAACAACAGGTTAGTAGAGAGCAGTGCCAAAACTACAGAGCACCTGTAAGATCCCAGTTCTATTCTGTACCAAGAGTAAATGGCTGGGCTTCAACACAGCAATTCCAAAACCCCATTTTGCATTAGGCTCTTAGGAGCAAACAAAACAGCATTTCTATTTCCTCTACAATGTGCAGTAAAAATTCAAATTGTAATGTGAGCTTTTTTTGTTCCATCAAGAAGCCACCTGCTCTGGCCAGTCTTTGAATGCAGTTCATTCTATGAACTTCAAATAAATGAATAGTTTCTCCTTCTGGTTGTTAACTTAGTTTCCATGCAGTTATACTACAGTCTATAGACTGACGAGGGCAGACTGGTAAATCTTTAATTCTAAATTGTGATCTGCAAAATACAAACATCAGACTAATCTCCAGACACCTGGTAACCCTGAGACCCAAATATGCAGGGGGATTAGAGGGCAGAGAAACTAAACTGGAAAAATGATCAAGAAATTTCTATTGTTAAAGGTGTGCCTTGCAATTCATAGGTTATTTCTGCTACTAGAACAGAAAGAAGAAAGAAATGTGTCAAAGGATTTTTTTTTAATTTTTCAGACTATATTGAAAGAAACTAACAATTGAGTAAGACCATTTTGAGAAGGAAATACTCATTTTCCTTTTGAACAGCACTACATTCTGGAGGTAATTTCACTCCTTTCAATAGGACTATTTCTGGATCAAGATACACTCAACAGCAATGAGGAGCTGAGAAAATTCTCATTAATGCTGTGCATGGTTCTGCTAAGGGCTTCACAAAGGCACAATTCAGATTTGGATTGTGCTGCTGGCTGGGGCAAGTTTAAGGATTTTACTCTAATATCAGATGAAAACTCTGGCCATTTCCACTTTCCTGTGTGACTCTGCACACAGTGTCTCTGTTGGCAGCCCTGCTCCAGAAAGGCCATGGGGCAGGAATGGTGGAGGGTGTTCCAGCCAGGAACAGCAACCAGGATCCCCACCAGGAACAGCAGCCAGGATCCCAACCAGGAACAGCAGCCAGGATCCCAACCAGGATCCCACCAGGAACAGCAACCAGGATCCCCACCAGGAACAGCAACCAGGATCCCAACCAGGAACAGCAACCAGGATCCCAACCAGGAACAGCAGCCAGGATCCCAGCCAGGATCCCAACCAGGATCCCCACCAGGAACAGCAACCAGGATCCCAACCAGGAACAGCAACCAGGATCCCACCAGGAACACCAGCCAGGATCCCAACCAGGATCCCAACCAGGATCCCCACCAGGAACAGCAACCAGGATCCCCACCAGGAACAGCAACCAGGATCCCACCAGGAACACCAGCCAGGATCCCAACCAGGATCCCAACCAGGATCCCCACCAGGAACAGCAACCAGGATCCCACCAGGAACAGCAACCAGGATCCCAACCAGGAACAGCAACCAGGATCCCACCAGGAACAGCAACCAGGATCCCACCAGGAACAGCAACCAAGAACAGCAGTGCTCCAGGGTCAATGAATTCTCAGGATTCTGCCCACATTCAGAGGTATCATGAAACATCAGGAACCAAAGATCTCCCAGACACAAACCAAGTGTCTTTGCTGCTTTGACTGCAACTATCCAGAGGAGCAACACCATAAAAACTGGGACAGAGAGTTTCTTTTAAATATGTGGCCTAAATTTTAAAACCCCACAAACATCCTTTACATGTAAAGTCTCCTTTATGGCAAATCCTAGAATGATTTGGGTTGGAAAAGACTTTAAAGCTCATCTTGTTCCAACCCCTGCCATGGGTAGGGACACATTCCAACAGATCAGGTTGCTCAGAGTTCCATCCAACCTGGCCTTGAGCACTTCCAGGGATGAGACAGCCACACTTCTCAGGATACTCTGTTTACCTGATTTTTTTCTAACTGGACTGACCATCCTTTACAGTGTTTGTGCCATGCCTGTCCCACTCTCCCATGTAAAGCCCCAATGTACTTTACAATACTAATAACAGGCAAAGACAATGAAAAACCAACTTCATCTCCGTGAATGACCATTCCAACCAAAATCATGATAATGTCTAGAAATTATCTGGCTTTTGCATGTAATCATTAGGCACTTTTATGTACATTAGCACTTGAAGATGCTGATACTGATTGCAGTTTGAGGGATTTCTCTTTGTCCTCGGCAGACTGAAATCAACTGATGATTAAAACTTTGCCACTCAGTTTGAAAAGCTTAGGCAGAAAAGGAATCTGATCTTCCTGCAGCAGCTCTGAGCACGAACAAGGGCTTTGTTTGTGCTAAAGTTATTATTTAGAAATACACTTTGCTTTTAATGAAACCACAAGCAGTTGTAGTAATGAAAGCTCTCCTTTCAATTAAAAGCAGGCAATTGTGGCAATGTACTTGGTGCACACTTTTAGGTGTTTAGATTCTCCACTGTAATGGCTGCAAAGCCCATTTTATTGCAGTGGATGTAAAAAAAAAGGGAGGGGGAAGTTATTTCTGATTGCTGCTCATGCTGAAATACTTCCTGTTTACTTCTCTATATTCACAACCTCCCACCCACCTCCTTGTCTTCAATAAAACTAAAAGAACAGAGGAGGAAAACCAGGAAACATAAACAATCCCCATCCCCAGCTGGAATGGAGCCAACCCAGGGTGAAATTTTATTCAAAGTTATTTTCCAGAACTACACTCAGTACTGTAACCCAACAACTCGGATTTAGAATCTCCCTTGGAATCACATTTCATCGTGTTGTATGACACACATTTAATTTTAGAAATGCCATACACTCCTCAGTTCTGATTACAGTTACTCTATTTTTTTTTTTACTTTAGCCACTGACATCACATTTGGAAATCACGCAGGCTTTTCAGTTCATGAGTATTTTCTCCAAGTCTTCTATCCTCATATAAGGGAAGTGCTCCAAATCCTTACAGATTTATAACTGACCAAAATATAGAGCTTATCAACTTCACAATTAAAAAAAAAAAAAAAGGAAGCTAGTTTTATTTTAGCTCTTCCCTTGCATCAGAGGCTCTGGAACAAGAGGATGTGTCCCTGCAGGGAGCACCTGAGGCTCTCAGGGAAAGGAGCACTCACCTTCAGGATTTCTCCATCGGCATAGAGCACGTACATGGTCACCTCGATGTTCTTCTGCACACTTTTGCCCCCCCTCTCAAAGTCCCCCTTCTCCAGGGTCAGGTACAGGTCATTCCGGATGTCACCTGCAGGGACAGAGTGGAGCCACAGCTTGAACCTCCCCAGGGGACACCGGGGCTGTCCCAGCTCCATTCTGCAAATCGTTCCCTGTGTTCTGCAAGACGATGGCTGATGCCCAAATCATTCCAAGCAGCAAGTTAATTGTTAATAAGGATGAAGAGTTTCATATCAGTGCATAGAAATCAGACTGTTGTTAGTAATGCCTTTAATAATGTGAACTCGGGATCAGCACTGGTTCTAAGTATGTCAGTTGGGAAGGGAAAAAACCTCTTACTGCTAGGCTGTGCCTTGTTAGCTGAGCTGGACAAAATATCCTTAGCTTCAGACTTCCTATTTCCAATATCTTTTAAGAAAAATAAGTATTTTTGGTGATGATCAGAATAACACATTATGTTCAGTTAGCCTTTTAAGCATTCTCTATATTTTCATAATTTCCTTTTATCACAACAACAAAATAAAAGCAGCCTTTTTTGGAACCTGATTACAATTCCAATCAGAAGGATTAGGGAGGAATTATAAATGTAACTTTTGCTAGATTTCTGGCTGGCCTCTGGGATCCATATGCATGGCTATATGAAAGCAGGCACGATGGACACTTGCCAGCTTCTCTCTACGTCATTTTCAGGAGCTTTCAGACCAAATTACTACATTCAGAAATAGAAATGCTTGTGTCTCAGTATCTTGTTATCCTCAATTTCACAGACTCTAGCTCACTTGCTTTGGTTTTATTTTAGAATCTGATTTGGGAAACTGCTTTCAAAACTGATGTGGTCAGTTCTAAGGCCTACACCAAAAGGACAGCAGGTGACACCTATTTTTCTCTAAGATTTAATTACTGACACCATTTTATGATGGTTCACACTTTACACTTCTTTTTATCTACTTGCCAGAAAGGCAAAGATACTAAAGGGCAATATATAAAAATACAAAAAAAAACCCAAAAACCAAACAAACAAAACCCTCAAAATCCAAACAAACAAAAACCCAACAACAACAAAAATTAAACCCTTTCAAGGCAAGTATTTTGTTAATCAGCCCCAAGACACTAAATAACAAAATAATGGAACAAAGCAGAGACTCCTTCCATGTCTGAACTTCTTCCACTTGGAGAAGCTGATGCAGTAAAATCTCTCTATTAATCAGAAGCACAATGAAATAAGGCAGCATTTGCTTTCAGGCACTGAGGGCCATCCTTTTGTGCCCCTCAAAGCAGTGCTTCAAATTCTTCCTGAAGTCTAAAACCCCACAGAACTTGCTCCTTAATCTACTGGAGGGACAAACAATAGAAGCTTTCAGTCCTGCCTTTGCTTTCAGTTTTATTTCTGGAGATAAGCACAACTCTTTCAGCATGGAAAATCCAGCTCTGTGGCTGCCACTCAGTGCTTCCTGACAGGAACCCTCTGTGAATGGGAATCTGTGTGCAGAACCTGCTCCTTCCCCCAGGAGCCTCCCTCTCCTGTGCTGGGAACACCTCCCAGCCAGAGGCTGAGCTGCCAGGGGACATCAACAGGGAAAAGGTGACAGCAAGAGCTCGCTGAAAGACCTCAGATACTGGATCTGGGCTGGCTTATCAAAGCACAGCATCAAATGCACCAAATCCACGGGCCAAAATAGAGAAAAATTATCTTAGGGTTCAAAATCAAGCTGAGATACCTCTATCCTGATTATAGGGATATCAAGGAAATACAAAATTCATCACAAAATATGGTTTAAGTTGGGCCTTTTGTTTTGAAAATGCTTCTGGCTTAACAGACTCCATCCCTTTTTCTCAGCAATTTGCACAATTAAGAAAAATGTTTCAATTTGTATGCTGTAAATCTTAATAGAAATTAATTGTACTCACTATAATTAGCATTTTGGAGCTCCCTACTTATGACCTCTTTTCTGGAAGGCAGTCTGGCTACACAAAGTCCAATGTCAGATAGCAAATCATTTTCCAGCCTAAATTAAAGGCAGCATTTGGTTATATATAGCATCTTATCTTCTATTAAGCTTAACAGGAGAGATATTACTCCACTAATTAAAAAAAAAAAAAAAAAAAAAAAAAAAAAAAAAAAAAAAAAAGGCTTTGGGGCGGGGTGTAGAGGGATCTTAAAACCAGTGGATCTGCATAAAAATTAAGGAAAAAGATGGGGAAAAGTAGTGAATATATAAGTAGTGAAATATTACAGTGCATCCTCTCTTGTAAAAATAATCTATTGGATCTTCAAGAAATACAAAATGTCACTAAATACAGTAAAAACAGGAAATAAATGTATCTAACAAAGACAAAAAGCATTTAACCACCAGGCAGGGTGATTATTTTGGAGGAAATCACCTTCCTACAAGGAACAATCTCCTTTTCCTAACACATCAGTTGACCTGAGGCCTCACAAGCCGTTTGTTTTTCTCCACTTGCTTGTGGTTTTGAGAGCTTTGAGCTCTGATACCCCAATGGGCAGCACAGAACCCAGAGCAAATGCCTGAGCACAGAGCAGTTTATTGCAATCTGTGCTCTGAGTGTGCAGGGCCAGAGAGAAAGCTGAGTGCCAGCAGGGCTGGGCAGGCAGGGGCAGCAGGCACAGCCCTGCCCCACGCTGGCATCAGCAGCCCTGGCCTGGGCAGCTCCATCCCCCAGCCTGGGCACGGGGCCTGGCAGCATCCATTCCATTGGAAAGAGACAAAGAGACAAACAATGAACTTGTTTAAGATGTCAAAACTTTGCCTGCACAAACAGCCCTGTGCTTGTGACAGCAATTCCTGCACTTTGGGGGAAAATCAGGCTGGTACCTCAGCTTGGACCACAGAGGCTTCAGGCCTTCCCAAACAGCAGCACAGGGCTAAAAACTGGGTGAGCTGCGACCTCCCATCATCAGAACAGGAATAAAAAGTGCTACAAGGCCAGTGGGCCATGAGTATTTATAGAGCAAAGCCTGCTGATGTCATTTTAAGCTGAGGTCTCTGTGCTGGATGGCTGTCAAGGATGAACTGAAAACCTCACCAAAGCCCATCTCTCTACAATTGTTTTCCAGTTAAAAACAAAAGTAAACTTCTTTTTAGCCTACTCCATGCACCTTTTATAGACATGGTTACTGAATTAATTCCATATCAAATGCCTTGACAGACAGTACTTTCCACTATAATATTAAAAAAATCATTTTCCCATGTGTCATGGGGCTCTTCCTTTATCAACTCCCTTCTCCTTTATTGGGGTTTTGTTTTGTCTGTTCTAACCTAGTTATGAAGCCCAATGTCCAACATACAGTTGTTTAAATTATAAATCATAAATTATAGCTTGGGGAGGTTCATTTGTATTGAAAGGAAATCCTTTCTCATATCACCTGAATCCATTTTAATGGTAATGGGGGCAGAAAGGAGTGGTGGAAAAAGCTACATGAGCCAAATATTGATTTTGCATTTGCAGTATAAAGGAATGTACTGGCAGACTTCCAAACAATTTTTTATAATTTTCAAGACTTAATAACCTGAAGCAGCCCAACAGCCACTCCTTGTCTTCCAGCAGAAGAAATGGGAGCTTATCCTGATAGGGTGTGTAGGTTTTCCATTGGAAGTCTGACTAGTTACCTGTACTGCAAAATAGTAACAATTTCCAGGAACTTGGATTGTTGCACTCAATCCAACATTTTTATTCAGGGATCCTAAAGACTTTGGACACTGAGGACAGGAATGGTCCCTAGTTTGTGCAGAGCAATACTGTATCAAAAAAGGGTACATCATTCACAGAAGTCTCTGCAGGAGAAAGAGACACAAATTTCTGATCACTCAATTCTAACAGCTTCTTTTTCTGTGCTGTCAATGTTCTGTGACTTTGTGGACATGTAATATATCCCTGCAAACTGGGGAAAAGTGGCAGATCCCAGAAGTCTGCATGTGTAGGTTTAGTTTCAACTAAGTAAAACAGCTATTTATCCAGAGAATATTGGATTGTTTTTTAAGGTGAAAGTTTAGTCTTTTACAATTTAGGCAGCCAAGGGAAAAAAATCAGAATATTAGTGTTTAGGTCTATTTTTATGAAATTGCTGAGCTGGTCCTAATCACTTAGGGCCCCACACGTGATGCACTGTCTGCTGGACTCTCCAACACCCCTGGCTTTGGCATCTCTTCAAAAATAGTGGCATTTCACAGAAGAGTGCATGGGCTAAAAAGATAATCAGAGTATCTTCCACAATGGATCCTGAAGAAAACCCAAGACCTGTGCATTCATATCTCATCTAGAAATGAACAACCAGAGCAAATCAGCATCACCCACTGACCTGAACCAAGTTACAGCAGCTCAAAGGGAGGACTTGGGCCAGCAAGGAAGAGCTTTGAAGCAAATCATAAAGTGTAGAGGATTTCTGTTCATGTGCACTGTTATCACTTGCTCTGGCTGTATTTGCTCGAGCTCCTTGCAGGGGAACTGCTCTGCTTCCTGGCTGAGACTCTGACATTATCCTGGATATTCCCTTTCTGGATCTTCCCTGGAAGCTGCTGCTTTGGAGGGGGCCAGGGATGGGTCCCTGATCCCAAACAGCAAAACTCCACCCTCACCTGGAGCTGCAGCTGCCTCCAGTGCAAACACAGCTACCTGGAAAGGACAGGGACTCCAGCACAGCTGAGGCTGACAGGAGCAGCTCAGTGCTCATCACATCACTGCTCCAAACCAAAGGGACAAGGACAAAGTGGCCAAGGGTCAGTGGGAAGGGTCTCCAGCACCCCTGTCCTGCTTTCTGGCTGCCCCTCAGGACTTGCTGACAGTCTCATCCTCCCACTGTGTGGTTTTCCCTGGCTCAGCAGTGCCATCCCCCCTGACAGCCCTGTGAAGCCCCTCCACACTCCCACTGCATTGCTGGCACAATCCCACACTCTGGGGACCACACTCCATCCATTTCAGCAGCTCACTTCTCTGCCCCTTCACCAGCCAGGCAGCAGGGTTTTTTTAAGGCTTATATTCTTGAAATAGCTACAGTGAGCAACTATTAACATAATTGTGAGCAATATTACAGCAGCAAGGGGAAACAAAGCTTTTATCTGCTGCCTCTATGGCAAATTAAATTAGTTTTTTTTTCCTCTAAAGAGAACATTATGCAAGTTTAACTCCGTGTGCTTCTCCAGCTTTCACTGAGCAGAACACAATTGTTTCAAAGAAAAGGGACAAGCAATACTTATTAGGTTATTTGCTACCCATTGTTTGACTTCTATGTATAGAACAGAATTTATACAATGCCCTTTTTAAATGCAATGATTTCCCTGGAATAGTTGCCTTTCAGTAGTAGGAAGTTGTTTTTTAATCCTTTTTTTCTCCTCCAACTTTCCATTTCCACAAGTTTATTTATGACAATAATACTTCTTGTTCTCCCTGCAGACACTTTTTGGTGATAATTATTACATAATTATGTTTTTTGGTCTCGTTAACACTTTTGCCATGAACATTCTGAGAATGGCTGATGGATTTTACCTTGTCCTTCCCTCAATGTATTTTTGCCATGACTTTGTGCTCACTGACTGAACAGATGCTGAGATGTTTCTCACTGATTCACCTGCCACAGTTACTAAATTTGCCTGAAACCCTGTGGTATGAAGAGAGACAAAGTCTCCACCTCCCTGTTACCAAAGTTTCCCTGTGATGTTATGATTCGCTGTCTTTATCAATCCCAACATTCCATGGAAGATATGAAAATGGAAAAAAAGCAAGCAAAAAGCAGACATTACACAGAAAAGCAGAAACTTACACCCAACAATCTTCATCTCTGCATCAGAAACAAAGGGGAGAGAATAAAGGGAAAGGAACAGGAGAGAAGCCAGGAAATTAAGACAAGGAGAGAGAAAAAAGAGAAAGAAACATCACTCACGAGTCAGAGATGAAGCATGCACTTTTCATCAGAGGATCAAAGGAAAAGACAGAATACTTATCAGCACATGGGCAAGGGGAGGGATGTCCTTGGGGGACTGACAGACACCAAGCCTGTGCAACAGATTTCTGCACAGCAACTTCTGCACAAAGCCCAGCTGCAATCCCCAAGGAGCAGCACAGGCCTCACTGCTCCCAGCTCTGGGAAAGGTAAAATTGGCAGGATCAGGTGCATAGCCTTAAACCCAGGAGCAGTTTAGAAAAGGAATACAAAAAAAACAACCAAACCACAAATGAACAAAACCCCATTGTAACTTCAGCAGGCTGGTTTGACTGGATTTTGCCAAAAGAGATAACTGAAGTCTTTATGATGCTCTTGTCAGATCACAACACAGTAGGAAACAAAGAACATTTTATCTTTATAAAAGAAGGCAGGAAGGGTTGTTTTGTAGAATATTAAGCTTGTTCTGCATAGCCATGCAAGATACAAACCCACAAAGACCAGTTTCACTTTGTTTCTTAATGATGACAAACTACCACTGATGTTGCTCCTATCTGAGGGACAGAATGAGAGGGCTTGATACAGGGAGCTAATGCTACAGCTTAGAAAACAAAAAGGGAGAGGAAAACAGTAATGAGACACAGCTACAGAATTTTAATAGTTAAGAAGTTCACATGTGAAAGGATTTCCTGTTAAAAAAGAAAATGAAAATATTCAAACCTACGACAAAAAAAGCATTAAGTTGAAATGCTAGAGCTATTTACTTTTTTAAAAATAAATTTCTTGGCTCAGCAGAATGATCACTGCTTTTTTTAGAAATACCAGGTGACATAGCCTTTATTAATTTATTCATAAAAAACATTTTCACACTGTCCTGAAAAATCTGTATCCACTTGCAAAATACAAGTCATGAACTTTCTGTGCTGTTTTCTGAAAGAGGAAACCCTGTGTTTAATGACAAACAGTTCTGAAGCAAAGCAAGGAAGAGCTGGTTTGACAAAAACTATTAAAGCAGCAGACATGGCTGAGAACTGCTAATGTGCATGACAGGCTTCAGTCTTTGATTGGGGGTTTTTTGTTCCTTTTTTTAGTCATGTGTCCCCCCAGTGAATTATTTTTCAGCTTTAAACAATACTCATAAAGGAAGAATTGTTTCATCCTGGCTGTAGAAACATAAGCACAAAGTCAATTGATGGACACTCCTTGTTCGTGTAGCTGGGCTAATCCACCTGAAAGGTAACAGAACCCAAATGTTCTATCCTGGAACATTTCTGTTCAAATGTTCTATCCAAACACCAACCCCAACTGGATCTGTTGTTTTAAAAGCAAGCAACAGGCAAATATCTGCTGTCACTTGAGTACATCAAATATCCTTTGATTTCCAAAAAACCCTGATTAGTAATTAGACTGAACACTGTTCACTGCATCAGTGGAGTTCCATTACATTTCAATCTCCTCATTTTCCAGAGATTTCATTATTCTGGAGAATACCCAAGATAGTGAAAGCCTTTGTTTGGAGCCCCATTCATGACTATCCCTCTCTTCACAGCTCCTCTCTGCTCTGGCAATGTCCTCATTTATAACTACAGTGAAAGTTCATTCACCCTTCCTCAGCTGCTTTGCTTTCCTTACTTGGTGTTTACAGACATGTACAAACTGTACTCCTCACAAACAGAAGCATTATTCTTACAATGCCTAAAGCTTTGCATCTAAACTCAATATATGAAAACCTCTTGTAGCACACCTGGAATCAAGGAGAAGTTCTGTGCCCAGACCCTCTAGAGAGACAGGAAACATTTAATAGCAGAATGGTGATCCTTTCACACGTTTGTTTTTATCAATCAGCATTTTGATCTTATATACGTGTGTGTGTGTGTATAAATATGTATATGAGTCCAATTCCAAACAGGTTATCATCTTAAAACCACAGTGTCTTCCCCAAAAAGAACTGTGGTTCTCACAAAGAGAATGTGGAAATTTGGATTAGCTGCAATGAGATTCTTAGAGAATTTTAAAAGCTTAGGGCAGGAGTACTTTGTATGAGCACTGCTGACCTGCTTGCTCAAGCCCTGGCCCAAAGCAGCAAAAACAGGGGACACACTGTGCACTTTCCAGAGGGGCCAGGGACCAGAGAACAAAAAAAAAAAATTACTCAGGGGACACGAAGTTCCATCAGCTTCAGTGGCCTGAAGCACCTGAGGTACAGCTTTATCCACAGAAACAGAGGATGGAGCAGTTCTTGCAGGAGAATCAATTCCCTTGCACAGGTGTGTAAATGTGACACATTCAGCTGTGATCTCAATTACAGATCACCTTGCAGCTGCTGTGTCTGTACCTCAGCCTGCAATAATTCATCTTTTGTCTATTTGGTTGCTTTGGGTTATGCCTGGAACTGCTACAAGGTCACTGAGAACCAAAATTTATAATTGGCTCTATAGCCCACATCTTCTGCTGCTCTGTTACCACCATTTTCAAGCTCATTAGTAAATATACTAAGTTGTTCTAAATCCTTTGACTCTTTAGTTTCTAGAAATGCTTCCCACCTACTCCCTGTTGTATTGTGCTTTCTGAAGAGCTTCCATAATGAGGCTACAACTACTTCTGGCACTGATGTGTCACTGCAGCCCTTTGAGTAATGAAACCTGACTTCCCCATTATGCTTTCACCAAATCTCCCATGTCTGTAAAGTCATCCTTTGGCTTGCTCATCACAGCAAAGAAGTGATAGTTCAAATGCTACTAATTAGCAAACCCATTTCTTACCACACTGCAAAAGTCAAGCCACTGTAACACCAGATTTTTTGTGGTTGTGTGACTGCCCACATTCTGGGTTCTTCTCTAGATGAACTCTTGGCTGTGCCGGGGCTGCCAAGCCAAGAAGCATCTCCAGCTGCTGCTCCAGAGGTGAGGAGCAGAGGAAGCACAGCAGGGCTGCACCCAAGACACTGCATAGACCAGCTGCTCTGTGAGGCCAGAGGGCAAATCCAACCAGCTCTGCACCTTCTCTTTACAAAAGGATCACATGAAGTCAAAAACATCACGGTTGCAAAGTGGAAACTCATTTTTTCCAGGATTGTTGGGAAGAAGAAATTTCATGCATTTAAAAAGAAGCTTCTCTATGCTGAGTGTACAAGAGGGATATTAACTGGCAGGGGTCATGGGGAATATCAGTGCAATCTTTCCAGATCTCCTTCCATCCACGTGATTTTAACACCTTCTATCACTGTAATGTCTGTTCCTGACAATGTTTCAGCATTTGCCTCCTCAAATCTGGCATTTACTGACAAATAAGACCACTCTGTTATGAATCTCACTCAAGTAAAGTGCCCATCCCAGTTGCACTTGATTGGGAGGGTATGAGAAAAGAATGACCAATGTTTTCAGCTGGGAGCTGCTCTGTTTACCTGGCATTATAACATCAGGAAATCCCAGCTTCCTGGTGACAGAGACGCCTCTGTTGAAGATCATGGGGTTTTCCCTTCGGATCTGCTCCATGTCACCACGAAGAAGCTGAAGAGATATTATAAGTCCTGGAAAAAAACCAAAGAGGTTCATTGTTTCTGACCTAAGAATTAGATTCTGTGTGTACAAAGCATGCAGGTAAACTAATGTTTTGCTCCACAGTTAATTTAATACAATGTATAAACACAGAGTTCTTTTCTCCCTGGGAGTAATTGAAAATTGAAATGGAGGAAACACAACTGTTATAAGGGATCAGTTAAGAACATAGAATTATATTAAAATACAACTCCTAACAATCAGAATACTTCATTTTGCAGACTTGTCCCAGGCTACAGAAAGGACTTCCATGATTTCTATTCCTCACATGCAGCAGGTTATGACACACGTCTGAGGGACCACCAACCACACAAAGCTCTGGAACATCTCTAAAGTGTCTTTAATCCTGCTTTATACCATGAAAAAACTTTAAATCTCCAAGTGTATCTGTTCCACTCATTTCTTTAACTGCTTCATTGAGGGATGGTGATTTTAATGAAATTCCCAGCAGTTCCTCAACATGTTTCAGGAGTGCCAACTGGCCAAACTGACTTCAGCAACCAGCTCTGTTGTTCAGTGTATCATCTGAACAGCTGGACTAGGAATAATTACACACTTAATCTCAGTCCAGCTGTTTTCTCTACTTGCTCTTAATTTAGAATCAGTGAGTGTGCTGGTAAAATTATGAAGTCCAGCATTACCATACAAAAAACAAACAAACAACAAACCAGGACTGAGCTCAGCCATTCAAGCCCAGTCTCACCTGCTGTGTACACTACCAGCTCCACATATCCATGAGAATTACTTGCACAGAGCAATTTTCCACATTCTTTATCTCCTGCAGTGTCACTTGGTCAAGAGTTCCTTCTGTCCTCTCTGTTCACAGCCCAGAAGAACACACACCAAACCAAACCCTGCCTTGGATGCACATTTTTGCACGAGCCATTCCAAGTCCTGCTCTTTCCTAAGCTCAGTATCTGGGCTTTGTGACCAATATTTAGTCACCATTTTCTCTGACAAGTTACCAGGGGAACAAAAGCAGGAGTATCATGTACCTCCCACCCACTTCCTGCCTTCTCCCCTTGAAATAATTTTCAAGTCTGTTGTTTGGCTTCAGCCAAATTTGGCAAATAAGTAGATACCCAGATTACATGAAGATTGTATAGATTTAATAAATACTGGGAGCTAGGATGAAAAAAATGAGCACAAACCCTTAAAATGAAGGACTAGGGAGGCCAACCAGCCAGCTGGACAGTCAGCATGTATGTACTCAAAAGCTGCCAAAACATGGACATGCAACTGCCCAGCTGGGTAAGCAGGAGAGCCCTGCAGGGAAAACACAGGCTCTGAAAACCATGTCAAAAACCCAAACCCTTTGAACATCATGTATGAGGGTGTCTGTGTGTACAGAAGGTTTCACAGCACACAAGAGACACATGTTCATTAGAAATCAGCCTTGACTGGTTTTGCCACTTACAGGAACATTTGTTCATTTTATGTCCTTGTTTGCTATTAAAAACAAACTGATAAAAATAAATGTTAAAAATTCCAGCGTAAAAGAACTGGAGCAAATTTGGAAGTTCAAACATGTTGCTCAAGTTTTCAAAGGTATAAAGAATTTAGGAAGATCTTTTAATGATGACTAGTGGATAACTTTAAGAGGAGGAGGAGCAGGGAAGGAAACCAGCTTTACACACAGTAAAATTCCAAACATGCAAAATGTTTTCTTTGCTTATTGTTGTGCTTAATCTCTTCTACGGGAGTGTGCACTGCATATTCCACTACAGTGTCTCAATATGCAAACAAGCAAAATTAAGAAAAATTCAGTATTTGGACACCACCATGATTCAGGCACTTGGTAATGAATGCAGAACTGGCTGTAATGAAGCTGAACTGTATCCTATCAGCTGCTTCATTTGGAATGGGAGAGCAGTGATATCTCTGAATTAGCAACTACAGACATCATTACAAGAGGTAAACAGATAAGACAGGATTTACTTTCCCTATTTATCTGTCATTAGCTACGAAAGGAAAACCTCACATCTCAGTGAATTTCTCTGCAACAAATAAGCAGCTGTTTCCTAAAGGAGCTGTTCAGCTGCTGTGACAAAGCAGCACAAGGAGGTATTTACCATAGTTGGAGCTGGGGGCTGTGTATTTGGTGCTGGACTTGCGGATGATATTTTCATGGATCTGGCACCACTCGTTTTCATTGTTACACCTGAAACAAAAGAACTCTAACTCAGGTTAAATGCTTCCTGCTGAACCATCTTAGAACACGACATCAACTCTGCTGTAGAGATAACATGAAAGCTTGTAGGGCTTGGATGAATGAGGAAAACACCACATAACTCTTATTTTTAGAAGTGGAAGGAAATAAAATATTCTCTATGAGTGATGTCCTTTCCATGGACACTCTGGAGCTGGGGATGACTCTTCTGTCATCAAAGCCATCGTTCTGCTCTTCAGATGATGACAGAATGAAGAGAGCTCTGGACATTCTATCTGAATTGTGTCATGCAGAAAATGAGTGCTACACTTCTGTTCAAGAGCCAAACACAACATGCAGGAATTGAAGTGTCATGGGACAGGAACCAAGGAAACCAGCCCCACGTTCTGGGGCAACTGTCCCACAGGATGGGAGAGACCTGAAGTGTCAGATAGGGAGAGAAAGGCAGAGAACTGAAGTGACTCTCTTTATCAAACTTTTACATGAAAGATGAGCCATAAAATCTTCTCTCGTGAAAAAAAATGGCACCTTTACCACAAACAGTGCTATTGGTTAAAAAAGAAAGGAAAAGCTGCATGCTGCTCAAGTCTAACTGCATTTTAAATACATCTGTGCTTTATTTAAACCCCAACAGCAAGATTCAATGATTCCCCATGAAGTCAGCAATTTTTAACTCAGCAGCAATAGTGAATCTCATTTCTCCTGAAAAGCAATTGAATGAAACAATTTAATTAAACTTCTGTCCTATTGGCTCTTAAAGGTTAAAAAAAACCCCAACTAATACTCCAAGCTTTCAGCTCTTAGGAGTTTTGAGAAATAAATCACTTTGTAAAACTTCTCCAAGGACATTACCATTTTTTCCCTTTTTTGCTTCAAGACTACAAGAAGTCAGCACAGCCAGGGTAAGACACACACAGGCTCCTGTGATGACAGTGGGGATGTTTTTGTTTGCTGCATTATGTAACTGAAGAACAGCATGGCAGGAGCAACTCAGGCTATCTACAAGCAGGAGCTGGTAATTTCCTACAGCTTCAGTCTTGCAAAACCATGTGCTGCCAAGAATAATGAGGTAACCCCCAAAGCCACAATTACTGACACCCCCAAATGTTCTTAGAGCACCAAAAGGAACTTTTGGAACAAATGAACAAATGAAACACACAGAACATTTCCTTTGCTCTATTTCCCACCTCCTGTAAGTAACATGTCCCTTCTGGAGGAGACACCAGTTCCCACAGAGTCACACAAGGCAGATCAGCACTAAGTGACCTTGCAGAATTTCACAGGATGGTAAATTGAATGTACTTACTCCCCAAAACAACCCCTCAAAACCAAAACACAACTGAGCTAAGGCATTAATGGAGAGTACAACCCCCCTGCCAATAATTGTGGTGTTGTGTGCTAATTTAGCACTCATCAAGAAAAAAAAATTATCTTCACATGGTCAACACATTAAAAGTCACTTATCCAAATAATATTCCAAATAATATTGTCCTAAGAGTAGAGAGAGAACCTATAGCACAACCTCTGTACCATCCTCCCTCCTCACAGTTACAAACAGATGTCTGACCTGTGGTGGTTTTTCAGTTGCTGTACCAGCCTATGGAGTGCAAGTTAAAACTTATGCCTGCAAATTAACCTGCAACCAAGTTATCCCAAAATCAACTGTGAAGGCAGCTTAAAGCCAGTTTTGTACCAGCTGCCAGTGGAAGCTGCACTTTGCATTTCCTGAGTGCCAGGAAGGAAAATCTTCTCCCAGCTTTGACAGGCTGGCCTGGAAACACTTGCTTGGAATGTGTCTTACTGTGCTCACATTTTACTTGTCCAAATAAAAGAATCTATTTCTCCTTTAAATAAGAATTTTCTCTGAGCCATCCATCACCTCTGAGGCTGGCTGGCTGTACAGCAAATGCACATTTGGAATGTTTTCATCCCACAGCAGCCCCCGGTGTCAGCAGCTGGGGACAGCAAGGGGATGGCAGCTCCTGTCCAGCTGGGCAAACAGCAACAATGGAATGGCAAAAAAGGAAAGGCATTCAGGCATTAATGGGTAAGGACTTTAAGATCTAGGGCTGGAGAAGGAGGAAAAAAAAAGAAAAGAAATGAAAGAAAATAGGACAGAAAAAAGCAACGGAAATAGTGAATATGGAAGGGAAATGCATGAAGTTTTCAGGGAATTGTAGGATGGACACAAAGAGTAACGTTCAATGAGCAAAAAATTTCATTAAAGATAAAAATTAATACAAAATATTAAGTCAAGTTATTTCAGAGAAAAATGGACTGAGAATTTAACTTTCATCTCACTTTTAAATTATTTTACATATATATTATAAAGAATAATAAAAGTAAACCTTTATGCTTTTGCATAATGAGCTTATAACTACAGCTGTGGTACTCTATCCTCTTAGGGAGATTTTAACATAACTGTGGGATTAACAAAGAGAAAAATCTCAATTGTGAGAAAAAATATTTTTCAGACATAAATCTTTAACAATAATAAGGCAAGCTGAGAAAGACTGGTGAAGTAAATTGATTTTTTTTCCCCCTCCCATATGCATTCTCTTGTGGATTCAGCAGAAGTCTCCATTGACAGACCGTGTATTTGTTTCAGCCTTTGTTAGGTTTTCAGTCTCTCAAATTTTTTCCAGCTTCTCCCTGTGAAAAGGCTTTTCTAGCTGCCTCATTTGTGGCAGCTGTAAGCTTTAGCCTCATAGTGTATAAAAGGAATGCTTTTTACTGCTCCTTGAAAAATACAAATACACCTCTCTCCTTATTTCATCTTTATGATGTTTTGGAGTTGGCCTGAGGCATTTAAACAGTAATCAAAATGAGAGCAGCAGGTAAAAAAAATCAGTGCAGGGCTGTTTAAGCACTCATATTCAATTTTAAACTTCCAAAGGACAAAATCCTGTCATTTCAATTGCAGCCTATGAACACGAAAAGGCAGGTTAGCTAAAGGAATGTGCAAAGAGAAGATGCAAGAGACAAACCTGTGAGAGCTCTGGCATGAAAGACCAACAGCTATCAAAGCTGGTGCCCCTCAGATATATCCATGTTCCCTCCTGAATATTTCTGCTGGAGGTTTACACAGAACACTGCAGACAGCAGTAACATAAAAGAATGATGTGGAAGCCTTATAACAGCCCAGGAGAGTGATAATGGTGATAAAGAATTACAAACATCTGATTACAGAGCTGAGTTCAGCCAGGGGCTCTCCCTGCCCTCGTGAGGAGCAACTGCTGCAAATCTGCTGAGGAATTTGGGCAAAAACTGTTGCTGCTCTGGGTGCTGTGAAGGGAATCCACATTAACAAAATACTGCAGATTGGCAGGAAGAAAAGGGAAACTCTGTATCCTGTGATTTTTATCTCATTACTGTACCAAGGCTTTGGGTTGCTCTAAAGGGCTGTGTGACTCCACTTGCCACTGACTAAGTCCAGCGTTTCAAAAAGTTTTTTCTGTTCTAGTTCTCAGAAGCTGAAGAGGCATTAAATGGGCAACAAAACAGAAACCTAATAATCAGAATGTTGCCATTTCTGTAAACATTCAAAATGTTGTAGCTGCAATACATTAACACCATATCTACAAAGCCAATAGAACTGTACAGCAAAAACCCACTGGTCTGAGATAAGCTGAAACCGAATGTGACAAAAGGCCAAGACTGGCCAGATTCTACTGGCAGAGAGAAGAAAGATGACCATTTTTTCCCCTATAATCTGACTTTTTTGCTACAATTTTCATAACTTTTGGCAAAGGAAGAATGAAAGAGCTGACTCTGAGAGACTTTTGTTTGGACTCAAGACATTTCTAATGCACGAAGAGACATCCAAGAATCTTCAGTGAACAGTAAATGACATTTTTTTTCATTTAGTTTCCCTTGAAGGTCACATTTTCTGCTGCTGAATGCACTTCTCAAAGAATGACAAAGTTCCATACCCACCAAATTTTCTTATTACTCTCAATAATGGCCACAGACCACAAAGCAGTGTCAGTTGTGCTTCAGCCCATCTGCAAAGCAGATTTTGCCAGTTTTTATCCTCACTGACAAGGGATTTAAATATTCCCTGCAGTCTCCAGTCAGTTTGTCTGTGGCCTCTTTATTACAACTGTGAGACCACATTTCATAATAAGAATTTGTTAGTTCAAAGTTCAAAATCACAAATAACTGAAGACAGATTCCTGCTCAAAAAATGTTGATTTGTTTTGAGAATTTTGGTCACACACTGTTGACTTCAGTTGTTTTCTACTTCTTTTGTCGGTTACCATGAGTGGTAAGGAATAGCAGATGAGGCATGAGTTGTTATTCCCTTCATCAGATGAAATGCAGCGCATTTCTTTGGGTTTGAGCTCAGCAGATTTTAAATAATTCACATTAATAAAAGAGCAGCTTGGCAAGTCACATAGATTTGGGCAACGTTCAATAACTTCTGAAGCGTTTCACACACCTGAAACATCTGTGGATCATATTCATCAGTTCCTATGAGCTGCTGGAATAACAGAGAAGCAAAAAAAACTTCCTTCTAGGAGTTACTCACGTGTAAACTTTGAGCACAAAGTCCTTCTCTTCCTTGATCTCCGAGATGGACTGGAGCACGTCCACGATGCTCAGCACGGCGCAGCCGTACGGGCGCCGGTAGTGCAGGTGGGGGGGCCCCTTCTTGGAGTCATTGAGCAACATGCGACCTAAAGGGGAGCAGTTCCAACATCAGGGGTGGACACAGCCTGCCTGCTGTGTGCAGAACCCCTTGAGAAGCCACACTGAGGACACTTGCAGCTCCAGGCTGCAGGCTGAGGCTCCTGCCTGGCTCTGGAGGAGCTGCGGTTGTTTTTCCCCCAGCCCCACGTGCCCAGGGAGGTGCTGGTGCCAGCCCGGGGATGCTGAGCAGGACTGGCACAGCACCAGGGCCGCCCCTGCAATGTCCCCCTCCCCAGGAGCCTGGGGGGCAGCTCTGGGAGGGACACAGCCAGGACAGCTGACCCACACTGGCCAAAGGGGTGTCCCACACCACGTGGCAATAAAAGGGGAAGGAGGATGGAGAGCATTTGTCACTACAAGGTTTGGCTCTATACACCGAGGCCTGGCTTCCTGGGAAATGGCTGGACATCAACAGTTGACTGAAAGCAGAGAATGAATCTTTTGTTTTCTTTGCTTCTGCTCGTGGCCTTTGCTTTATCAGACTGCCTTTATCTTCACCCATGAATTTCCTTCCATCTCATTTCCACCCCCACTCCCATCCTGCTGGTGAAGGTAGTGACAGAGAGGCTTGGAGGGCACCTGGTGTCCACCTGGGGTCAACCCACCACAGCTTCTCACTCCTAAGCTTTTCAAACCCAGAGGCCCATTTGAACCTACATCTCACTCAGCCAAAAACAGTCAAGGGCAAAGTGAAAAGTGTCATGTCTGGCCAGCTTTGATTTGCAGCTCCATGACACAGATTTGCATCCAGCTGGGCTGACTACAAATCATCTGTGGATGAGCCAAGAATATGGCTTGTACTCACCAGTCTGACCCACACAGAGATTCACTGTGCTCCTTCCTTAGAGTGAACTATTTGCACAAATTCTCATTTTATTCAACTGCTTTAAGGGAAGGTATTATGTATTCTATATAATATATGTAATATTATATATTGGTTGTTTATTATGTTTGGATGGATCCTTCTTGGAGCACAGGAAGGAGAATTCTGAGGTACAAAGCTGCTCTGTAATTAACTGCCTGTTATTGAGGAAGTTTTAAAATAGAGCAAATGATGCCAAGGCCAGAAAAATCACTGTGATAATCAAAGTGAACTTGTAACATTACACATAACCATTTGTGCAGCCCTTGCACCAAGGTTAATACAGCATCTTTCTCCAAGCTTCCTTTTCTACAAGCTTTTCTACAAGCCTCAAGTGATAACAGAGCAATTCTGACGTGTAGGCTCTTATGGGAAGTCAGATAATGAAACCCTGGACTCTCTGACACATTTGTGTCTCTGAAGGCACATTGCCATTCCCAGGGCAACACACACACAGCTCTGTTTGGAGCTGCTGTACTTCAGAAAAGGTGTCTGTGGCTGCTGAGCAGTGACTGGGCTGGCAACAGGCTTAAAAACCCTTCCTTGCAGACACTGCCTGGCCATTGTTCAGTCACCTGAAAACCTGAAACACATGAATGGCACTGCATTACTCACTTGTTTACAGTAATATAGCTGAGGAAACCCTCTCTGCTACACTCTTAACAAATTAGGCCTAATATTTTAAATAGATTATACTTAACACAGGTAAAATATGTACCTGCACCACAGACTCCTACAGCAGCAAACAAACCTTGATATATGTTTGTCTAACACCCTCTGATTTACTCGATGTGGATGGTCAGACATGCTGATGTCCTCCCCTGTAACTCCTATCACCAGTAAAAAGATCTCATTTGAAATTTTTAAACATTAAACAAAAAGTCTTTTTAGTTTGTCCCTCTCCTGTAGATGTGGCGTTTAATCAAAAATTCTGTTTCAGACTCAGAAAAACAAAATCACTGTTAAACAGTCATCAGTAACTTTCTAACACTTAGCTCCATATGGTCTGAATGTCAATCAGTCTATGACTGAGTCTTCTAAATGTATAAATCATTATAAAGTCAGCTAATTAAAGCACACATTTAAAAATACTCTAAGAGCTCTGTTTATTACATAAATTTCAGGCACTAAATCATACTGTACCTATTCGGATTACATGGGCAACTATGTACAAATCCCTCTTCATGTCCTTGCTGCTGAGATCCTGAAAGATTGGAAAAAAGAGAGACATTCCAACATAAGTGCCTGCAACCATAAATGTGGATGAAAACTCTGAAATCCCATGTTACAGAAAAGCAGGTCGAGACTTTCAAAAATGAGCTTCAGGAAAAACCAAACAATAGGAAAAGGAGAACCTACAGAAAAGCAAAAGGAAAAGTTGAAGCTAATGAAGACAAGTAAGTGTTATTGAACTCTGAGAAAAATTTAAAAATAAAGCATTAAATTAAAAAAATACACATAGGACACTTTTCAATAATTCATTACTGCAGCATTTTGCATTCACATGTCAGAAGCCACCTTAATTGCAATTTCCTTGGCATGCTGTAGTTTTCATTATTTCATATATTTCATTTTCATAAACAAACAGCAACTTCTGAGAAACTCCTCCTGCATTTCATGTTATTTTTTTTAGTTATAAGAAAGGTCTAAGAAACATTTCTTCCTAAAACCCCAGTTTTCCCTGTGCCACTCACCTCCCAGACAAGATTTTAAATAGATAACTCTGTACTGGGAGAATATTCATCCCTGTTTTAGACTAATGCAAAAAGGCTCCTTGTGCTCTACAGCAACAGCTGCTGCTTCTTTCTCTACCAAGTGCTGTCATCTCAGTGTCAGGTACTACTTACACAAAAATTAACTGGAATAGTCTCTGATTCAGATAAAATCCTGTGGTTTTCTTTAAAAAGCTCCTCAACTACAAGGTCTTATAACCACTATAAAAGGAAATAATGCTATTTTTAGATAAAGAGGGAGGAAATTTAAACTGTGGACATCTAAGATCTGTTATTCCTAATGTGAACCAATTTAGAACCAAAACCTGCATTTTGCTGAAAGCTAAAACACGAACCTTAAATCACACAGGGAATTTCTTTCCCATGTGACTTGAGAACCCAAACCTCAACCAGTGAGATTATGATGGCAATGCAGCTCCAGATTATGGTGCCACAGCACAGCACAATAAAAGCTGGCACAGTGACTCAGAATTTGGCATAAAGGCAATTTATCCTAAGGAGAAGTTTCAATCCCTTCCCAGCTGTGTTGTTAAATTACAGCAGGCAAGTAATAAGCTCATGGCTGTACCTCCTTGCTCTCTAAAAGCAGCTCTGGATTTCCCAGGGCAGCATATGCAGGGAGCTGCACAGGCACTGTTTGGGATGCTGCTAACCAGCAGATCTGTCTCTCCAGAGCCAGAAAATGAAAGTACATGAACCATCCTTAGCATTTCCTCCTCAGGCTCGATTCTGCTGCTGCACCCAAGAAAGGAACACACTTTCTAGGCTTTCTCCATCACCCAATATACCAGGGTAACATATGGGAGCCTTTATCTTGCATGTCTTGGAGACATGAAGTTCCACACTAAAAAGGATTTGACATAGTTTTAATCTCAGTAATGCCTGACAAGACATTTCAAAAAGCAAAAAAAAACTTGGAGGTAATACTTAATGCTCTAAGAGCAATAGATTCCTGAAAATATCTGTGCTTTGACAGGGGGAATTTTATTATACCATCAAATTACCAGCTCTAATTAACAGCAATTTAAAGAATTATTTTTTCAAAGGGCAGCTGTCAAAACATCAGAAAACGGCAAGGCATGAACATATTGATGGGTTCACACTTTAGTTGCTTTTCCAATTTCACAAATACACTGTGTCACAGGCAAAAGACAAAAAATGTGGGCCCAGATGGCCTTGCATTTCAGTGTGTACAGCACAGGCTTTTTACAAGGCAAGAAATTCTTACTATGACATGGACCAAACAATCAAAAGCCCCAACCCCTGTGAGGAAGTTTTCAGATAACTCCTCTGCAGAGAATCCATACACATCTCCCAGGATCAGGAGAGGATAAACTACATTTACTGGTTATTTTTAGGACTGCATCCACAGGGTGGGTATTCCCCACACCCTTCTGAGCTTCCTGAGTGATACTGACTGATATGCAACTTTGTTTCATTGTAATTCTAGCTGAATGGCTTTTTTAGAAAATCACCCCTAATATTTCCCACCTGTCCTGGGTATGGAAGAGAGTTACTCTACAAGAGTGGTCAGATCTTTACAATGCTGGTTTCCAGAAAGGTCTGCTTGTGTGTTAAAAAAACCTAAACACCACCACAACCACCCTCAAAACTCTGGAATCAAGGCTACCTGTCTGCCACTCATTAGTTATTTAATTCAGCTGCCAACCTCACAGGGCACAGAGAATAAGGTATTTAACAAAAATAACCACCTTATACAGTGTAGTTCCATTTTAATTCAGACCCAGGAACGTTTCTAACATGTGCACAGGCTGAGGTTTGCTTGAGTGAGCTTTGATCTCCACAGCAAGCAGTTTCTCACCTTTGCTATGATATGACAGCAGATGTAAAACCAAAGCCTGGGTAATTTTCCTATCTTACACAAGGAGACAGCTGAACCCTTAGAAGCAACAGAGATAGCAGGAAAAGACAGGGATCCCTTGAATTATCTAAGATATGGGCTGCTTGCCTTGGGGAAAAATGAGAGTTTTAGAAAGATGCTGCAGTGTGGTGAGGGAGGGCAAGGAAATAAAAAAAATAGATTTAAAGTCAAGATGAACACAAGCTTGGGAGCAGACCTGAAAATCACAGAACTGTCTTATCATAAAAGTATTTCATAATTAAGAAATTATGATATGATAGAACCACTGCAGAAAAAATGGTTATTCAAAAAAGCAAATATTTATTGCTCTTCTACTACACACCGTGGAAAGTTCTTTGAACACATTAATGAAGAATACTGTTTTAGAAGTGTGAGATTTTTTTGCACAGATAATTTTTCCAATTATAATTCCTGTTATGTGCAGTATACATTCATTATAATTCCTGTTATGTAGAGCACACATTCTATAGCAGATGAGTGACAGAGTCTAAGCATCTCCAGCAGCCAGTGATGGAGTCTGAGCACCCTGGAGAGCTGAGACTGCAGGACCTTTGGTATTTTTGCACAGTGATAGGAAAGGGAGCTCAGTTCTCTGGTCAGGACTGGGGCTGCACTGGCAGATGTCTGCAATCCCAGGGCTGGCTGCTCTTGGGCTACACTGGCTCTACTCAGAATATGCAGCAGGTCTCTCCTGGGACTGTATTATGGCCCTGGCTGTAATTCATCATTATTTTTTTAAGGATGTAAGGGCTGGTTTGTAGAGCACCAGAGTAAAACTGTTTCACATTGTTCACCACACAGAGAGAAACAGGACACTCGTTCCATGGCCCCAAGTTGTGTTGGTGAGGGTGGGGAAGCTGGAGGCCAAAATTCTTTTCTAAATTGATGAACCTCAGAGGCCAGAAAGAGCCAAAGTTGATACAAAGTCTGTGCTGCCTTTTGGGAATATTCCAATGCTGCACTCCTGCCTTTCACCTGAGTCAGACACCAGTGCTGAACCTTAACCCCTGCCCAGCCTCTCTCAGCAGGGCCACACTCTGGGTTTGAGTTGCCATATCTGGGGTGACACTGGCACCTCTGCTGATGTTTAATCAGCTGGCAGCACTTCACTGATGGTACCAAAACCAGAACTGCTACTGATGGCAGCATCCAGCTCAGTGCTGCTTTTGCACTGCATCTCCTAGAGCCAGATGTAGACAAACTCAGCATCCTTCCAGCTGGATCTCTGCTGATCCCTAAGAGGAGGAATTCTGCTGCCTTCCTAAGGGAGAGAAGGGAACAGTGCTGGGGACCATGCCTGGTTCAGTGTCCAGCCCTGCCTGACCAGAGAGTGTCACTGCCAGAACCAAAGCTCTGCTTTCTTCTTCACTGAAGGTAAAAACCCTTCTGCTACAAAGCTGCCAGCATGTGCACTAAAGGTGAGTCCTGAGGGAGGGTGATTATCACACTTGGGATCTCAGATTCCTTACAGTTGTTCTGTGAGGAGTTGTTAAGTTTCAGTGTCTCTACATTTTCATCTTCTTTCTGAGAGGAAGTAGCAGATAAAATGATGGTCTGATACTTGATTCTGAGGGAATTTTAAACACAGCTTAAGACCAGCCCAGAAGGGATTTCTGACAAGGGCATGTAGGGGCAGGATAAGGGATAACACTTGTCTGATTTTCATTCAGAAAAACGTGCCTTGTTTTATGCTCAGGCCGTCACAGCGTTTTCCTATGCTCTGTTATCTAAGAGCACAGCACCTCCAACGAAAATATTCAAAATTTCACACCATCCCCAGGAACAAATGCAAGTACCTCAGAACATTCACTTAGCCATAAAAACAATTTAGAAGCACATTCGCTTTCTAGGTTAACATTTAGTCAAAACCATAACAAAACCTAGAAACTATTTCTGTTCTAATGGTTATATTGGAGAGGAAGAACTGAGTTTCCCTCCCCTCAGGAAACCTGCAAGCCCACTCCTGTGAGGGGAGAAGAAAGGGAACAGACACGTACTGTGAAGAGTGCACACATTCGATCGATCTTCTCTGGATTCCTGGGCCCTCCGTTCTTGTTTAACCTCACCATGAACCTCTCACTGAAAAACAAACAATGGTAAAAAAAAACAATGAGCTTTTCCTGTATATACTTCAACAGAAAAATACAGGTAGATTTGGGTTTTATTAAAAAAAAAAAAGATGCAGTGGTTGCTGTAATGCCAAAGTCTATGAAACTGGTCTATGTTCTATTTACTGGTCTATACAAAATTACATGGAAGAGTTATAATTTTAATTAATTTGCTACCAATGCTTATAGCCTCAGAGACTGCTGAAATGCCACAAAGAAATCCATAGGAAACAGATATTTGATGATTCTTTTGAGATGTCAGTAAGTTAAGAACATTTTACCAGATGCTTTAATGACATGGTAAAATCCATTCTTTCAGTAAGAATTTTGTGATGTGTTAAGTGGAGAGCAGGACAATACTAGAACTTCACAATATTACACTGACAGTCACATTACAACAACATCACATCTTCATAGCTACCTCTATCTACGTAATACACAAATCAATGTTACATATTGTACTTTAAATTTCCAGTAAGATGTAGTCTTGAACTTTCAAAACTGTTTTGGGGTTTTTTTTAAGGGTTTTTAAAATTATTATTGCAGCTCTAATGAGCATTTCATTTTCATACAGGAGCTGAATGCAATACTGTGTGCCACAAAATCCTGTGCAGACTGTACCTTGGACAATGGCAGGGAAGGGGCTGACAAGCCTTTGAGCTGAGCTGTCTGTATGGATTTTATTCATTAACAAAAGCTGTACTGCTTAGTGTGATTTCAAAGCACCCAAAGAGGGATATTCTGGAGACTCACTTGATGGTCTCTTGCAAGGTTTTCCTCTATTAATAAGTGGAAATCTTTTAAAATTTGCAATTTATCTTTTCCTTGTTAAAGCCATGGAGAAAATCTGGTTCCTGTCTCCTATTCCAGTGCTTTTCAAGACATGAAGCAGCCACCACCTCTCTCACCTGCCTGTTGATCACCATTCCCTTATTCCAGCACCACTGCAGTAACAACCTTTACATTCCTTCCTTTCATTTCCAGTCCTCCCTTGAGTCCTCTTGAGCTTGTGTGAATAAATAATTAAAGGGACTTTGAGTCAACTGCAGCACTTGAGAATTGTGGAACAGGAAGAGGCATTTGGCCAAAGGAGACCCACAGACAGGAGGCAGAGAGTGAGAGGGCAGCAGTGCCAGGAGGCCACCCCAAAGGACAGAGCCAGCTCCAGCTCTCCCTCTTTTCCTTGCACATCACTTCTCCTAAACTTGTGGGTTTTTTTTTTTTCTCATCTCCAGCATTCCTCTAATCTTTGATATTACTACTGATCAAGAACAGTTTACTATTATGCTGCTATTCTGTTATTATTCTACTAAGGTCTCACTGGTGTTGATACCGGCAGGATCCCTAGGATGGTCCCTGGAACAGGACAGGAACCTTTTTGCACTGGTGACCCACATTATGAACTAGTAATTCTGCTGCTTCCCATTTTACAACTGTAAATTTATTTCTATGTCAAAGCAAACCTGGAAGAATAACCCTGTTTCCAATGACCTGAAAATCCACTGCCTTCATCTATCACTGCAGGTCTGTTTTTAGACAAAAATACACACATTTAGGGTCAAGAAACTTAATGGGAATTCAGTATCTTAATTTCTTCTTTTAAGAGCTACGTCCTTGGAAAAATTGAGTCTCCAATGTGTCTTTCCTGAAGCTTATCTTCTGCACAAGGACAAGAGCATGCACAGAATCTAGGCAACATTAAGTCCAGTTTAGTAAGACTGAAATATCAAATGTGAATAAACTCCATGTGGAAATTAATTAAAATCCCAGTAGTTATAACTGCCAAAGCCAAATAAGAGGTGGAAATGAAGCACGGGAGGTGCTGAGATGCAATACGACTGCTCGATCCTACTGCTGCCTGAAACCAAAAAAACCCACAAAACACCCACAACCAAAGCCAACAACCCAATAAAAGTTTTCAGCTATTCTGAATATACACAAAAATCAGTTCTTTTGCAGAAAATTAGAGATAAATGCATCAAAACAGAGGAAAAAAATTAACATTTTACCCTGTTGAGCTCAGACCTACGACGTGACACATCAGAAGCAGCATCTTAAACAAAAGCTTATTTATTCCTCCTGCTCCTATATGCTATAAGTAAGCTCCAATTACTCTAATTGCAGCATCTCCTCCTGTGCTAATTCACATCATAGTGAAACCACCTCTTGTGCAGCACTAAGCCAGGGTTTACAATCACTCTCATGATTAATAATTGCTACAGCTACTCAAATATAAGAACCACTGCTCTGACAAGCAAAGTCAAACAGCTTCTTGTTCATTCACTTGAAAAGGAGGAAAAATGAAAGGAGTGTAGTGTCTCACTTCTTGGCTTCCCCAAAGTGACTGAAAAGCAGGACCCTACTGAACTCTGCAGAAAGGAAGGAAGCCATCAATGGTTTGGGATGTTACATTTTCAGTATGAAAAAGGGGGCAAACAGGGACAAAATTTACTGTTGTTGAGCAGGAGTGGCACTGTGCCCACTGGGAGTTTTGGTTGTTGAGGTTTGTTTGTGACGTTCTTTGCACAATGTGTGAAGATGACAACAAAAGGAAAGGGCTGGCAAAGAGCTTGGGCTGGACTGGTGAGCCCCTTGTACTCATTCATGGGCACATTTCATTACTGGGGCTGTTTCAAGGCAAAAATCCTGACTAAGCATCAGTTTGGGAATGTAGCTTCAGCATTAATAGATGCATAATGCCAAAGCTGTGGAGGGCTGCAGAGAGGCTGCAGATCAATTTTCTGTTTGAATTGGAGACTGGTGACAAAGAACATGGACTAAAAAATATACTTCTTTAACAAAGTATAGGAGATTGGTTTTCTGAAGCAGGGACAGCAGCACATTAGGGCTTCATCCTCCTTCGGCAGAAACCTCACATCTTATACCCTTCCCTTAAATAATAGTCCAGCAGCTATTTCTCCCAGAAACAAAACCTCCTTCACCCTCTCCATTCCAATGTGCCACTGAAAGGGAAAAAGTATAAATGATCCCTAATTTTTCTTATTTTTCTCAGTGCTTCTTATTTCCAGAGCAAACTGAGGGAATGCTGAAAACCCCTAGCATTATTTAAAATACCTCAGTCCTTTCTCAAAAGCTGTATTTAATTGGGTTTTTAGAATTTAGCATGTGGCCAACCCCTTCTAAGAACACAGGTTATTTTAAAAGTATGTATTGGTCCATGCCACATGTAGAAGTGCTCAGGGAAAGGGGTGACTTGGTGGTGGAAAAGCTCATGTAACAACTTGGTGTATCCCTAGGTTTCTTCCTGACACTTTTAGTATCATGTAAAACCTTACCTGCATGCAAAATACAAACGCAGGAATAAAAATCTGAAAATGCTGGCACAGAAGCCAGAAGTTTGCAGGAATAAGCTACATACACTTGCCTAGCCAGGACAGGTCATCTCCTTTCAGTCCTATTGGTTAAAAAATAAATTATAAGCATGATACTATTTAATTTCTCCCCCACCTCCATCCCTGAAAAATCTCTAGTACCTTCTTTAAAGAATGTTAACATGCCTGACAATAATTCTAGAGTAACATTTGAAGATGCTCCTGTAAAAGCACCGTATTTTGTCCCAGGTAAATCTCAAGAACAAGCTGCAGGCAGGCCATCCAGGAGAGAGCTTGGGATGAGCTGGTCACTCTATGGGAAATAAACCTTGCCAACATTTTCCTTCAAAATATCCCAGTCATGCTAGACACATCACATTTTGGGCAGGTTATTTCATCAGTGCCATCAAATACTGCATTCCTCCTGCCCCTGTCTGCTCTACAAGGACAATATGTTGACCAGATGAATGGAATTATGTTAGGAATTACTGGTATAGGATCAAAGTATTTTCCTAAAGCTGCAACAAAAGGAGCTTGTTTCAAAACAGGAATTAAGTCAGGAGAGAAACACCATGAAAAAGATCCCTGGGGCTTGGTGTGGGAAGGAGAGAGAAAACTGAACTGTGGTCTCAAAACCTTACAGTTTGGACAAGCCAATATTTGCATGGTTTAACTTGAGAAGCTGTTCCTGTATCAAAGAAGTGCACTGACCCCCAAGCAGAGCAGAAGTTTTAAAGCCCCAAGGCAGCAGCATTAGCCAGTTTTCCAGAAAGTAATTACTGCTCCCCACCATCCTATTTGGAGGCTGAGGGAAAACTGGGCTCTACTGTCCTGGCTCTCCATTTGTGCAGCACCCTGCAATACAGTTAATGATAACTACACATGAGGCTGCTCATATTTGCTTGCACAGCTTCACACAAGAAAAAAATAGACTTTTATTTCCATTCCATTGGCATTTGGAAATTTGTCCAAATCTCGAGTTTGTCAACTGCAAGAACATTACCACAGTCAGTGATTGAAACGGTCACATCAGGACAGCACTGCAGCCTGATGCTTTTCAGAACACCCTGTAGGGACTTTCTAAAAAGGAAAAAAGCCTCACTTCAGCCTTTCTGAACTTTATTTCACGAGCATGGCCTCATGTTCATGGAGAAAGCACGCACCTATATCGACATCTTAGTAATTTCCCATTGTGAAAAATAATGGGTTTTACTCTTGGAAGATGATTTAAGCAGTAGGAGTATCTTCTGGAAAAGCTTTTCAAGTTTATTTTTTGTTCATCATTATTAACATTCCAAGCTGCTAATTTCTGCTTATCCTCTTGGAAAAAAATCTAGGTCCTTACAGCTGCTGTAAGACTGACCTAATAACAAAATCTCCCAGAGCTGCACAGAATGAGTTCTCCATTCTCAGTGTGAGTGCCACGGGAAGCCAGAGCATATGTACAGAATGGACCCGTGTCTGTGAAGAACTCAATTCCCACTTCCAGTGTAAACCAAAGCATCTCCCAGATCCCAGCAGTGCCTGAGCAATCCATCAGTGACAGTGGTCACTGCTGAGCCCCAGAGACAGCAGCTGAACTTTTCATTTGCTCACTGTCTCAACAGTGACTCATGGACTATTTAAAAATCTTCCTTTTCAGCCGAGTGCTCACGGAGTGTGTTTGGTTTTTCCCCTTTCCTTTTGTTGGGGGGAGGCAGGAGAGTTCTTTCCCGAGCTGTCTTACCCAGCAGCTCTGCAATAACCCCGCTTTCACAAACAACTGAGGCACAGTACACTGCTTTGGTTTATGGAGTGTATTTTATAAAGACATCTTAGAGAAAAGAACACCAAATCTGGGAGGGAAATGAATCTGGCCCTGAGAAAACAGCTCCAAGCAACACAGTTTGCTTCCCAGCAAATTCAGGCTTAATGCTCATGAATTATTAAATTACCACATCGGTGAGAAGCCCCGGGGGAGGATTACAGAGCTTACAGTAAGACTGTTACTGCAAACACTGCGTTTCCATGGAAACAGAAAATAGTGAAAATAACTACCTGTCATTTCTCTTGCCACGTTCAAGGGAAAACCACCACAATGTTAAAGTGTTATTGAGGCTTGCAGGGGAAAGGGAGCTAAGCACCAATTACATTCTTTTTGACTTCTCGTGACTTTGCCACACTTGAACATTTGACACCATCGTGAGGATTTTTTTCTGTTATTTCCATCATGAAAGGTATATATTTTTGTTCCTGAAAGGAATTCTGACAATTAGAAAAGGCTTCTATTAAAAAAAAAAAAAAAAAAAGAGAGAGAGACTTCAGTCATCTCGTGCAATTCCACAGTGACGGTGATTTTAACTAATGGGAGGCAAGGCAGAGTGACCCTGCCAGGTGGCAGGTGAGGGAAGCTTTGCAGGGAAGACTTCTAATTTTGGATCACCAGTATTTTGTAAAATCAGGATTTTATCATCAGCTCTACCCTGGGAGAAGCTAATGGTTCTGAGGTCTGATACAGCAGCTGTCACATTGAATTCCTGCTCCACAAGAGCTTTGCACATGACAATTTCCGTCAGGAACGCAGAACTGGCTTCTGAGGGGCAATTTTGCCCCAGAAAGAGCTCAAGTGTAACCAGAGGATTCCATACACTAGGCCTTCCCACAGACAGAAAATGACTTGGAAGTGTTTTCTCTGAGCTCACTTAGACATTTAAACAACACAGAATTCCCTGCTGCCCCTCAAGTGAGCAGAATTCCTTCCAGCTGTGTGTGTTCACGACACACTGTCATTCCTCCTAGGCAGGAAAAGGGAAGAAGTTCCAATGCCTGCAACTCATTGATTTCTTCCTCTTAACAACTTAAAAATTAAAATAACCCTGCAGAAAACTCTACATCCCTGCCTATTTGTATGTCATATTTGATCTCCAACGCAGAAAGCCCCCACTTGCTGGGGAAGGAGGATGCTGGTGGTGAGAAATACAAAATAAAATGTGTATTTGTAAAAGCTCCTGCTTTGGAATAGCTACCTATTAACAATTCCATAGGAACTATGAAAAATAGTAATTTTATAGAAAAGAATTAACATCTCTAATAACACCACATACATCTCTTACAACAACTTTCATATACAACTCCAGATACTAGCAGTTTCTTTTGCATACACTATTAACAACACAGGATAAATAGGAAAACCAAGCAAATGCAGATTCCAGACAGAGATTTTGGGAGTGAAAACTAGCTGAAGCAACCAATAGAGAAAATGAAAATACATCACTCCTCCTGTGTCCTTTTCTAAAAATCTACCCACCAAAAAACCTTATAAAATACTCCACAGGTTTTATCTTCAGTGATGACAAAACTTGTGTTTTTCAGAAGTTCTGTATTCCAGCAGAAAGGCTCTTTGTTCCAGTATGGGTGCAGCAGATTTGAGACACACAGATTTTCCATGGTCACTGCAGTGACCAGGACAAGGCCATTGCTGTGGGTAACAATATTCTTTAACATTTGCTGAGGTTTTGAGAAAGGTCACCTTGAGCAGGATGAAAAGCTCCTGCTGCTACCATTACTATTGCTATGAATTATCTATTGCACAAAACTCAGACACATACTGCTCTTGAAATACTAAAGCCACACCAAACTAAAGTACAGCTGATGGAGGATAAGCTATCCTAACAGATCAGATTGCTAAAAGACATGTAAAAATTGAAAGATGGGGTTTTTTTCATGACTAAGCAGAATAAAAAACTCATTAGTTGGTAAGGTTAATCCCTGGGAAAATTTTCTGAATATTAAAGAAATAATTCTGAGTGATACAAAGTTATTTTTCCCAGCAGACAAATCATTATACTGACAGTGAATGAGATAACTTTTCTATTTTAAAATAGGTATGCTATTAAAAACATAACAAAAGGAAAATTTAGCACATATCGCACAATACAAGTAAAATATAATTGTCTACTTCCTTACATAGCAACTGGCAATAAAGGAACATGATAATATTTTAAAGCAATTAACTGGGAATAAATGCCCACACTTTGTCCCAGCACTCCCAGAGCCATTACTTAAGAGAGAAACAATGCAGAAAAAGGATCTTCAGGTCAGCCCCATATCATGCAAGAGAATGCCATCAGACTGGCTTGGCACAGTTTCTCCTGCAGATCCTTCCACATTAATTAACAATTTCTCTTTCAGCTATTCAACTTCAACCATATTTATCTACCCAGTGACCCTTCTTTCATTTTTCTGACCTTATTAATGCCAGCCTTACTCTTTTTCTATTTCACCTGCCCCCTCTCTCCACTCCCAGCTGCCAAACCTCCCTCTGCCCAAGCAGAGTCTGGTGTCCAGAAGGTGGACAAGCTCTACAGCCCTGGTTTGGGCAGGTAGGGCTGCTCTGTACAGGTGTTCCTGCATTAAGGATGCTGGTCCTGCACATCAGAGCTTTGAGAGGACTCAAACCCCTTCTCAGACAGGACCTGTGGGAAATTTGCCATTGCATTTCACAAGTTGGCTCAGTGCTTGAAATGGAAGCTCCTGAGAGTGGTAATTGCCTGCATTAGCAAGTGCTACAGGAAAATGATTCAAGATGGCATGTGTAATGGCAATGTAATTTTAGCTACACTGTTCCTGCTAACATTTTTTAGAAGCTGATATACATTCTTATTGACAGGCTAAACGTAAAAAAAAGCATGACTAAATGATGATGAGAACCATGGAGCTAATGGCCATCATCAAATACAAACAGAGATGAGGGATTCCTGTCAAATTTGTCAAGGTAACCTTCAGCAGCTTGGTACAGATTTGTATTCTGATGTCTGAATTGGGAATACTGCGTCTCAAAAACTCCTACTACAGAAAGAGTGAAAATCAAATCCCCTACAAATTCATCATTTCTAAATCCAGTGTTTCCAAAAGGTGCATTTCATTCTGCTCTGCCTAAACACTGGCACAAACATTTTCTCTTTATAGCCTCCCCCTGCCACTCAAGTGCAGTATTGTGACTTCTACAAGACCAGCTTGTACAAGTGAGCAGCAACTTGAGGAAACATCCAACACTCACACACTGGTTAAACCAAACTCTGGCTCATGCCAGTGTGGTCATGCCCCAGAAGTTCTTCTTGGTTACAAGGACACATCTAAATTGATAATGATGATCTCTAATATTTTTACATTTTTAGTACCTTGAACTGTTTACACATTTGTCTGCTGATTTTTATCACAGAAAATAATTTGGTTGGGAAGTGTCCCAAGATCCAGAGATGAGTTACAAACAGGAAATCATTATCTCCATTACCTCTGCAGTTACCACCAAACCCCACTGCAGAGCAGTACCACCAGCCAAACACTGCCACTGAACATTTTTTGACTCAGACTCGAAAAAAAGGGGCAGATGACTTTATGTCAGATGACTTTTGAGCAGCTGAATCCAACTATCCTGCTGTAGACCCAGAGCGTTTTTTCAGTCCATAATTATGTTTCCAAACCATGTTTCTCTCCTGAGAACTGCTTTGTCAATGGTGCTAAATCCTTAACACAAGCCTTGGGACAGACTGTACTGCTCACATTCTCCCCATCATCCACCCACAAACTGAGAACATTTCCACAAAAAACATCTTTCCGTATCACCTATTAGCAAGAGCTTTAAAGAGCAAGCTTATGTTTTTTCTCATTTTGGCTACTGCTTTTAAATTTTAATACTGAAATAGATGTTTCCCCATCAAACTCCTAGCCTGGGTTGCAGTGGCTACAATCCCGTCTCACCCCAAAGACATGGCAGATATTTAAAACAGACACTGCAGGGAACACCTGCAGTCTTTTAACAAAAGCTTTGAACACCTTCTGTATGAGAAATGCCCACATGGACTTCCTCATCACTCCCATCAGCACCACCACAGGCACTCAGCACATCTCCCCAAACCCCCAGTCACGAGGAGGTCGTTGCTATAATGGGAATGGCAAAGGCTCAGTCAGTAGGAGGAGGCAGGTGGAGGAGTTACCAGCAGAAATATGCACAACACCATTCTCCATGCATAATTACTGCTTAGGCCCCCAGATCTTCAAATTCAATCATATCAGAGTTTCTCTTTTGTTCTGTTCACTCTCCATAGTTAAGGATATTTCTAGATGACAGGAAAATTTTAAATGCCGGTGGTGTGTAAAATGGGGTAACTGGTTGAAGATGCAGGCAGAAAGAAAAACACTCACACGTTTAAACATAAACTTTATAAAGAAAAAATTAGATGGAAATTTATTTATCCTTTTCCACACTGAAAAGGCTGAGAGAGTTGGGATTACTCAGCCTGGAAGAGAAGGCTTCAGGGTAACCTAGCTGCCCCTTCCAGAACTTGAAGGGAGCCTTCAGAGAAGATGGAGAGAGACTCTTTACAAGGGCTGGAGTCAGAGGACAAGGGGGAATGGCTTCACACAGAGTGGGTTTGGATGAGATATCAGGAATAAATTCTCCTCTGTGGGGGTGGGGAGGCCCTGGCACAGGGTGCCCAGAGCAGCTGTGGCTGCTCCATCCCTGGGAGTGTCCAAGGCCAGGTTAGACAGGGCTTGGGATCATGGAAGGTGTCCCTGCCCATGGCAGGGGGTGGAATGAGATGGCCTTTAAGGTCCCTTCCAACCCAAATCATCCTGGGATTCTGTGCCAGTTAGTGGCCTTATCAAGCTCATTTTCAGAAAAAACCTGCTATCATACTTCTGAATGTGTAATTTTTTAAGTTATGCATAATGCCATGCATTTCCCAGGGGAAAAAAAAAAAAAAAGTTATTATATAGATATCTAAACCTCACTGCTTTACTGAACTTATTTTCACCCATCAAAATCATGCTAAAAATGTCAAAAATGTATATCTATCTCTTATTTGTTGCATCTTTCTAGCACAAATAACACTCTGCATCCCTTTGTCTACCAGTTTCCACCTCCTTTAGAGCAGTTTCATCCAGCCTGTACCTCTTTATTCCATCAAGTTTAATACTTCTCCTCTGCTGAGGCAGGAGATGCCTTCCCGTATAACCAAACAAAATTAGCTGGCTCTGATATGATTTGTGCTTGACAAATCTATGTTGACTTTTACTTACCATCTTGTTAGCTTCTTAATGCTAACAAGTAGTTTATTTACTCCACAACTTTTTGCATTTGTCATCAGATTGCAGCTGACCTTCTTAGGGAGATTGAGGCAAAGCAGCCATTAAATACTCCAGCTATCTTGGAAACATCTGCTCATGGCTTAATGACCCCTTTAATCTGTTCAGTTATTTCTTGGTTTTGTAAAAAAAGGGGGTTTTGCTGTTACAGCATTATAGAATTATTCTTTTTTTTTTTTTCTTGATGCCCTTTGCTAGTTGGATTTTTTTCTGTCTCTTCCCATCCCTGTTTGTGCAATTTCATTTGTCCTTTTTTATACTGCCTTCCTGACTCCATTTCACCACAGAACACGATACAGACTTTTGTTGTTCCCATATATTTAGTCTTTCCTTCATACTGAAATAATTTGCTTTTGTGCTCTTCAACAGTATCATTCAGAAACACAGATAACTCTCAAATGTCTTTTCTCCATATCAGTTTACCCATCTCTGTTCTTTTTTGACACCTTCCTTACTGAGCTTACCATCTTCACAGTGACATTTTCTTTGCCGCCTTTTTGATGTTACTCTCAACTCGATCATTCCATGATCATTCATCCCAAGGTATGTCTCAGGTATCTTACATCCCTTACAGATTATTACAAGGAATAATCATTGGCTATAAACCAAACTGGATCAATTATCACATCATTTCCCAGTAACTTCCACTTAGCAAACAAACTGAGGTGTTAAAGATGAGTCACAAAGTTGCTAGACTAGTGGCTTTTGTATGCAAGAAGAAAAGAAATCCCAAATACTTTAAAACAGACAAATAAACTTTAATCCCTTTTTATCTGAGCCTTCAAGTTCTATTTGCTTACAAGTATTACTTTTTATATTTCTGTCAGACTAAAAAGAAAGTAACTTTTTCCTTGTGTTTACCTCTAGGTCTGAGCTCCCTGATGGAAGTGTTGTTATTCCTGCTGTCCATAGCCCCTCACTGTCATCCTCTGTCTGCTCCTCCTTTGCTGACAACCATTAACCACAGGAACACTTTTGTATTCAGAACCTGGGAACCATCTCAAATGGTATTTCAGCTGCTGCTCCAACCTTCTGATTGCTGATCCACACCTGGTGCATGCTGTTACTTCAGCTCTTGAAAAACACTGCAACTTTCAGCAATTCTTCACTTAACCTCCCTGGGAAATAACTCTTGGCACCAGCATGTTTAGGGAGGTTTGTCATCTAGCACATGTCCAAGGCAGTAATGCTGAAAGCCACTCAGCCTCCAGCCTGAGCTGCTTGGGTAAGAAATTTATCAACCTCCAAACCATTTCAGAAGTCAATTTTTCCCTTTCATTTAGAGTGCAGTGTGCAGAAGCCTTGCTTGGGTTTTTTACCTTAATGTACTATTTCCCGAGAGGAAAGAAAATGTTTTAAAGTAGATACAAAAACATCATTCTAAATTTGTAGCAATGTGTTTGTCTATTTTCTAGTTTCTTCTCCAAAAAAGAGCTCAGCCTCATTACACATTTCTTTCCCAGCACTCTTTGGGATGTCAGAAAATGTAAAAATTATGCTGTTTTCACTACAGCAGACCACTGATGCTTAATGCAAGGACCTAAGTAATAACAACTGTTTGCAGAAAAAAGCATTACTATATATATTTAAATTTGCCTGAACCATTCTTTGTGCTTTTTCTCATTATAACTATAATTTCCTTTTTTTTTTTTTTTTAATCACTGGCAATACCCTTTCCTTAAGGCTGTCCACTCAGTGTTTACATACAAACTGCAGCCCAAGACAATTCATCTCCTTTCAAAGCAATTTCTGCTGGCAACAGCTTGTCCACCTGTCCCTTGCTCTTCCTGGCAGCTTTTCTCATATAATTATTTAATATTTTACTGCTTTGCAGTAGGAGCTAGTTGGGTGCATTTTTTTTTTTTAGTTTGGTTTTCCATTTTTGCCTTTCCCTCTTAACAGCTGTTTTCTGGTAATCCTCTCAAGAGAGGAATCATAGGCACGTCCTAAACTACATCAGCTGGAGTGTCCAAAGAGGTGCAAAGATGGGAAGGGTCTGGAGGGGAAGCCTTAAGAGGAGCAGCTGAGGGTCCTTGGTTTGTTCAGCCTGGAAGAGACTGAGAGGAGACCTCACTGGGGCCTTCAGCATCCTCCCAAGGGGCAGGGAGGGGAGGGGAGGGGAGCAATCTCTGCTCTCTGTGCCCAGGGACAGCAGGGAAGGGCTGGAGCTGTGTCAGGGGAGGTTTAAGCTGCGTATGAGGGAATCCCATCAAGTCATCAGAGCTTTCTAATACAGACCAATTTTTAGTGGGATGTACTCTGAAGAGATACAAAACTGTTCTCACTTACTCTGAGCTTTCTTCCCAAGAGAGGAAAGAACAATCTGTGGCTCTTCCCTCACTTGGAAACAAATCTAAATCTAATTGCTGGAAATGAGGAGAGTTTTGACTATGGCAGCAAGTGACTGTCAGGATATGCTTTTACCAAAACTCAGAACACCACACAAACATGGTCAGATCAGATCAGTTTAGCATTTGCTAAACTTCCAAGACACAAAATAAATGCTGCAATGCTCTTTTACATACTCTGATGTTTTCAAAACACACATTTGTAAGAGAAAAAGCCAGCCCATCTCATGTTTGCTAACACTGGTACCAATCAGTTCAATAAACTGAGAGCACAGACATAGGGATGAATGTTAAGAGTTTATGTTGAGAGCAATACAGTGATGAAAAAAGCTATTTTGTGACAGCCCTGGAAGGAAGGAGTGGAGGAGAGTTCGAGAGGCACACAGCAGTCCCTTCTCAAACCAGCCCCACAGCCTGGCCCTGTCACTATTTGTGCTTCTTAACCAACAGCCCTAAAGAGGAAGCTAGGAGACACCAAGACCTTCAGTAATGTCTGGAGGCCAAATCAGAAAACTAAAAAATTCAACCATTTCGTGCTTTTAACGCTTCACTAAATTTCCTATGCAAAGACCAGTACTTCTGATACTCCCATGGAAGCATTGCAGGGCCAACAACTCATGATTTACCAGCTCTGTCCTCCCAGCTGGGCCACAAACACACACCATGTGTTCACCTCCAATACATTTGCTCTGCTCACAGCTCTTTGCCTGGGAAGCTTCTCAGCTCTTTGACACGTTCCTACCTGATCTGTTTGCCTTCCCGGACATCGTACAAAGAAAAAAAGACATCTGTGTCCTCCCCAATGGTGTTGTAGGTGAAGCTCTTCAGGCTGAGGAAGAAGTGATGAGGCACTGGCATCCGACAGGCTTCCCCGTGCCGCTGACGGATCGTGTCCACCTGATTCAAAGCAGGGAGAACCATTGGCACTTGTCCATGTTCTGTACACCTCTATATATTCTTCTCAATAAAGGACACCTCACCAACCTGACCCTTTTAACTGAGATCCTGCTCTCCTCTCACCCTCAAGTAAAAGCTGAATCTCAAATATATTCTGCCTCGGAGTTAGGTGCTAGATTAAGATTTCTGCCTCTATTTTTAAGGCTTCTAATTTGAATAGATTGAGGAAACTGTGATAACCAAGTAGATACAAAGCAAATGGTTTATGCATTGGAAATCTGATTTTATCAAGTAAAGCAAGTCAATCCTATTTCTCAAATTTTGCCTTGATTCTGGTACTGAAAATGAATTATAAGATGGTACTGGGGTGGTTCCTGATGATTTCCATTCAAAGCAGATGCACTTTAAAGCATTTTTAGTAACATTTGTTACATTATTTCTTTTGAATTTCTTTTGAGCAGCTGCAATTCACTTACAGAGGCCATTTCTGTGACCATTAGGATGAGGGCAGTGGCTGTCCCCCCTGTACTGGGCACTGCTGAAGCCCCACCTCAAATCCTGGGGTTTGAGCCCCTCGCTCCAAGGAAAACTGAGGTGATGGAGCTTCTCCAGGGAAGGGAACAGGGCTGGGGAAGGGTCTGGAGCACAAGTCTGATGAGGAGCAGCTGAAGGAGCAGAGGGGGCTCAGCCTGGAGGCTCAGGACCTTATTGCCCTGTGCAATAAACTCCCTGGAAGGAGGCTGTTGCCAGGTGGGGGTTGGTCTCTTCTCTCAAGGAACAAGCAAGAGGGTAAGAGAAAATGGTATCAAGTTGTTCCAGAGAGGTTTAGATTGGATATTTGGGAAAAATTCTTCACTGAAAGGGTTGTCAAGCACTGGAACAGGCTGTTCAGGGAAGTGGTGGAGTCACCATCCTTGGAGAGATTTAAAGGATGTGTAGATGTGGTGCTCAGGGACAGTTCCAGTGGTGAGCTTGGCAGTGCTGGGGGAACATTTGGACTTCATCTTAAGGGCATTTTCTATTCAAAAACAATCCATGTCTTGGAACCAGGCTTAACAGGCCAGTTTGTCTTGCAGGTATAAAAAACTTAACAAGGATTGATAACAATCAACCAATCAAGTCAGACAGTAAAAAGGTTTACATTTTGACTCAACATATCAAGACCTATTTACAGCAGTGAATACTGAGGTGGCCAAAGAAAGGAGAGTGTAAGTAAATGTATGCTTTCAGTTTTTACAGCCCTTTACATCCATTTATGCTGACCTTAATAAACAGGTTGCATGGGTATCATAAATCCATTATGCTCATCACCTCTGAATGCATGGACAGGTATATTCTAATGAAAAAAAACCTTAAAATTTCCAGACTAATAATTCAGGTTTGTACTGGTTTAAAAAGAAATTTTGTTCTGGATTTTAAATTAAATCCAAGGAAATCATCATTCTTTAAAGACAGGTACCTGTGGAAGCACAGCTCTCTGTAAAGATCAAAGCCAGATTCCATGACCAGGATTGGATTATATGAGTACAAAAAGGATGTGTGGAGCAGAAGCCACAAAGCCACGTGTTAGCAGGTAAGGAGAGGAGTCACACGGGCAGAGTGAGGCTTTTGATCTCACTACACAATTTTATATTTTAAAAACAACAGTTACAAGCTCAGGAAGAGAGACCTAAATGGAATTTGAAGAAGGACCTAAGTGACTTAAATACTTGGGAATCTCCTGAGGAAGTGTCTGTGGGTAAGGACTTACCCAGTAATCTCCTTCATACCTTTACCTACATTACCAAGAACTTAAAGACAACAAAAAATTCAAATATGGATGGTATTTACCTGTGATGTGCTCTGCTGGACACTGTGTCTACTTGACAAATGCTGTGGAGATACAAAACAGTAAAATTTAAATCTTTTTGAAGGTAAGAAATATTTACATTATATTTATGCAGCATTAGAACAGTAATTCTAAAACATGACTTTCCAAATGATTACCAACTTTTCATGCCTTTTTTCAGACCACTTGCTTTCCTAAAGGCTTTCCTCAGTTAAGCTGTTTCTTTACCCAACTATTTGAATTTACAGGAAGTATTTACCTTAGCTTTTAAAGTAAATAGCTGTCACAAGTTAGGCAGAATTTAAAAAAAAAATGCTATTACAGTGTTGGGAAATTTCATTATTCTGTATAATCTCTGCCTTCTCTTGCTAAATGGGAAGATTCCTCACCACTAATCCTCATCTCCTGTATGTTGTCTGTGAAAAGGTGCATTTGTTAAAAAAACACAGGCATCTAGAAAGAAAGATGGATTTTAGACGTTGTTAATACTTTTTGCTCTAATAAGAAAATGAAATCCTGAAAATTGGTTAAAGACTCTTCTACAATTTCAGCTGCCCAACACCCATAAAGAAGAATCAGTATAAAGAGCTACATGTCAAAAACCTCAGAGGATGATGCTGTATTTAAAGCCTTTTATGCTAGAAGGAGATGTTATAATCAGAAAATGGACTGCAAGACTCACTGAAGCCATTTAATCTCCAAAGGGAGATTTAAATACTAATCTAAATTGAAAAGGTTTCAGGAAGCTTTAAAAAAAACATCATTAATGATTCTGCCATGCCTTTCACTGCACATCATCTTAATATTAACATTTTAAACTGAAATATTAACATTGACACTACCATACATTAATAAATACTCTCTTCATTTCCCCCACCTCTCTCCTTCTATTACAAACCCAACATCTTACTCTGACAAAACATTTACACTCCATCAGAATTAGCAGATCAATAAACACGAGGCTTCACAGGAGGTGAAAGATTGTCCACAAAATGCATTTGGCAATACTTTAAACTGTGATACCATCTTTCACACAGAACACAAATAAGATTTTTTTACCACAAAAGGAGAGATACCCTTCAGAAAGGGAATAAACCAAGGAGATATTGGGGTGCTGAGGGAGCTGGCAGAAGTGCTCACTGAGCCACTTTCAATCCCTCACCAACAGTCCTGGTGAACTGGAGAGGTCCCAGTTGAACCCAAGTCAGCCCAGCTGGCCAAGGACGCCGCTGTATTTGACACTGGTGCTGCCCCATCTCAAATCCTGTGTTCAGTTTAGGGCCCCTCACTACTGCATCAGCTGTTAGGGAAAATTTTGTCCCCCAAAGTGTTGTCAAGTATTGGAATAGGCTGCCCAGGGCAGTAGTGGAGTTCCCACCCTGGAGCTGTGCCACTTGGGGACAGGGGTTGGTGGGACCTTGCAGTGCTGGGGGAATGGTTGAGCTCAATGGTCTTAAAGTTCTCCACCAACCTAAACAATTTTGTGCTTCTAAATGGCAAATTTTGACATCTGTTTACATTCACAGTTATAAAAATGTCCTCTTTCACACTCTCAGTAGAAAAATAATCATCTCCAGCTCCATTGTTTGTCTAACTACTGCATCATCATCTGAATGTGAAAGCCTTCAGGTTGGCTGAGTGGCCCATTTAATCTTTTTATCACCTGCAACCACTCAGAAAGAGCTGGCATAGAAATGACCAGTTATTTAAGCTATTCAAGGTGTCCTGACTTCTTTTGATTAAATTAATCTCTAAATCCCAGTAAGAAAGTGAGACACTCAAGCAACACAAACGAGAGGTGGTCTGAAGAGATTCCTCAGCAAACACTGTACACTGAGGTAAATCCATAACAGTAAGTGGTTAAAACCTCAGCTTTTAAATTTTTCCACAAGCAAGGTTAGATTTGACTAACTCTCTGCTTTCATGCTTCAGGACCACCTTATAACAATGCAATCACTGACTGAGTTAATTTATGTGCCCTTGCCTCTGGCCAGGCAAAGTGCCCAGAGGGTATGTGCCATTTTTGGGTACTTGGATGGGAGTGTGACTGAAAATAGCCAAAATGGATTTATCAGGGGTACATTATGCTGGATCAAGTGATTCCCCTGAGGTAAAACAACCAAATCAGTAGATATGGGAAGATTAGTGGCTGCAGCCTCTCCCCAGCTCAGTGAGGCCCTCAGCAGAGTCTCCCACAGCATTCCTGCACCCAAGCTGTAAACTTACACCTGCATGGGCAGAACAAACTGTTTGGTCAAAAAACCCCATCAAACAGCAGGATTCCCAGGCTCCAAGGGTAGTGGCTGATGGTGTGTATTCTTCAGGGGTCTGCCCTGAGACCCATGAGGTCTTAAATTCCCAGATGATCCTAAACTGGGGGCAGCAGACTGGCAGGGTCCTACTAAAGCAAGCCAAACATAAATCAGGGGAGCACTCGGGCAGCAGGGATATTTAACAATTTACTGTTTCTGTTATCAGGAATGGAGCCAGTAGACTGAGAGTAACATTTACTCCTTTTTCCTCAGCACTGAGTAAACTACAGCTGAAACACTGCATTCAGCAAAGGCCAGTGAAGCAGCACAAGGTGTTTGAGGAGGGTGGAGGGAATGCAGCATTCTGAGTCTGGAGAAGGTTTGTAGGTGACCTGTGGCAGCCTTCCTGGAACCATGAAGCTCCTGGCATGAAGAGATAGCCAGAGCTGCACAGCAGATTGGCCAAAATACTGTGGTCATCAACTACAACATGGGATATGCCAATGCTCCAACAGGAAAAAATATAACTCCATCATGGCAGCCATTAGCACATCAGAACAGGGATCCAATCCTTCCCCTTGAAGAATTTCAACATCCAACAAAAGCACTGAGCAGCCTGGGCTGAATTCAGTATTGACCTTGCATTGAGGGCAGAAGTTTGTCTAGACCTCCCTGAGGCCCCTTCCAACCTGAAAAGCCCTCCAAAGTGATATAAAAATAGGACTGTTAAAAAATTATCCATCTCCATTCTAAAAAACAAAACAAAACAAAAAAAAAAAACCCACAAAAACCAACCAAAAAAAACCCCCAAAAAAACAACCAACCAACCAACAAAACCCCCCAAAAACCAAACCAAACCAAACACAACAACAAAATCCCCAACCAGCTAAATAAAAAACCCCCAAAAACAAACAAACAAACAAAAAACCACTCACTTTTACCTTTATTTTTCCCTAAAGATAGTTGTCTGCAAAGGTTGTGCAAACTTTAACAGATACAACGTTCAGTGTATCTTTCCTCATCCAAGTGTTTTCTGATACTTAAAGGGATTCCTTTCTATTGTAACCTAGGCCTATTGATTTTTTTCTTATCCATCATTAGGATGAAAAAGATTAATTAATTCAGCTTGTGATTCCATTATAACCTCAGGTCTCCTCTACAGAACCACGTAAGCTTGTAGTGTCCCAATCTCTACTTCAGAGCCAACAACTGGCTGCAGGAGTTAAAACCTTACATTTATGATTCTCCCTGGTATACTACATTTTTCATACAATTTCTTCAATTTCTCTATAATATTAAAAATTCTGATCCTTCCCTCCACTGAAAGAATCAGAAATATCATTTCCAACTTCGTGGGTTTTGTATATTTATTAAGCAGACTCCTTATTTCAGCATCTTAATTAAACCTGGAGAACTACAAAATGGAGGATAACCCCAAGAAATTCAGCTAATTCATCTCTCCTCCTATTTAATCAAATTATTGACAACCATTCTCCTTTTTTCTGTCCTCTGAGTACAAGTTTTCTAATTAGCTCCGTGTTTACATTAATTTCATCTAGAACTGATGACCTTTGGAGAATTTAAATTAAAACAAACATTAAAAACCTTTATCAAAATCTAAAGATGGCATCAGCTGCTTCCCCTCTACATACCAGACTTATCTATGTTCTGGAACTTTTAAAAGTTGCTTGTTCTGAACAAGTTCACATTCACTATCACTCATGTCTTGCTGCAAGTAATTATAATTTTCTTTTATTGTTATTATTATTATCATCATTATTTTCCAGCATTTTTTACAGGGAGAGAAGAATTACCAGCTCCTCCTCCATCACCTATTTTTAAGGTGTGAAATTATCTTGCCCTTTTCTGATATTCTGGAGCCTTACCCATCTTCTCAATGACACTCACTAACATGTCTGATGTGGCTTCTCCAAAGATGCCAACTGGAATGTGTATTATTCCAAATCCCCTGGAACTGAAAACTTATTGATAAAGGTACCACCTGACCAGAGTTTAGTGGGGCAAGAAGGACATTAAGTGCCACGTTATTTTCTTGCTTCATGTGCCAGTTTTTACTGGTTTTCCCAGTATAAAAACTTTCCTTTAGCTCCCCAGTTAGTATCAGGCTGTTTCTTGATACAATTGACCACATTTGCTTGTTATATTTGAATTTGTGCATTGCCTTTCTAATTTTTTCCATTTACTCATTTGTGGTATTCTATTATACTTCTCCATAATTATGTTCTTGTAAACTGGCTCTCGGTGATCTCAATTTCCCTTTCCCTCTAATGCCTGGAGGAAATGAAGAATTCTTAATTTATCCAACTTGGCCTGTTAGTGGGCACCTTGTGGTTTTGTTCTTAATTTACTGAAAGAGCTGTCAATTCTCCTTACCTCCATTTTCTCATCAAATCTCTTTCTCATGGTATCTTATCTATCAATATCAGTTTTCAGCATTGTTCTCCCTCATTCCTTTCCTAACAATGCCTGGTGAGTGAATCCCATCATTCCCAAGTCAGTCTTAAACCACTTTCCCTCTTCATATTCTCATCTGACTTTTTACTGGGCTCTAGAACCCAATGTAAACAAACCTGTTCTCTGTCATCTGCTTTGTTTTGCAAAGAACAACCAAGAAAATCACAACCAAGATTTCAAGATACTCCTGTCCAGTTGTTTTCCTTATCTAGTAGAGTTTTGGGTAACTGAATTCTTATTTTCTTTACTACTCCCTCTTACCAATCACATTTACCATTTAAATAAAGAATAAACAGTTATGAGATGATGGCAGCATTAATTAGAAACTATTTATTTAGGTACTCTATTTTTTATTTATTACAAACTCTGGTGAACTCCTGCCATTTCTCTCCCATAGCTGGAAGAAAAGCTGCAGCAGTTACACATCCAACAGCTGTGCCTTTCATGAACCCCCTGAACTTGTCCTGAAGACACACACCCACTTCCATACCTTTATAGAAAAGCTAAACCTAATTACTCACCAGCTTTGAACACTCCTGATTTGTGAAACAACTTCAGACATTTGTGTCTTGTAACCCTGCCACTAAAATGTCCCACCCAAGTGCTCCTGACACTCTGCAGGACTTTGTGTTCCTAAATGACAACTCCAATCCAGCGGCAGCTCCAGCGCTGAGCTCGGTGGCAGAATTCTGAAAACATTTTCCCACCATTCAAAAGCAATATGTATTTTTAAAAAGTGCTCTGTCAGACTGGGTAAAGTCACAAACACTGTCACAGGGAAAGGGCAATTTGCTTTCCTTCAGGAGCAAAGCAACAATTCCTGACAAATGCTGTGCATCCTGCAGCCACTGGCATTTAGCTTCAGATTGAGTAACGTGGAGCAGCAGGATATGCAAGGCCTCAGAGCACAACAGCTCTGCCAAAGAGATGAATCCAGCATCACCCAGCAGTCAAAAAACACACTTAGCAATGAACCATGAGAGCTAAAAAAGAGGCTCAAATTTAACAACTTACGATTTATCAAGAAGAGCAGTGCTAAGTCTAATGACTGAGTAAAAAATGCTTGAATCTGTTGTCACAGAGAGAAAAGTCTGATGTGTTACCTCACCCACTGCTCTGCTAATAAGTGTTTTCTGTGTTACAGTTAATATCCTACAATCCTGAAAATATAAGGAAGAAATCTGGCTCTCACAACTATTCCTGCAAGATTATTTCACAATGTAAAACCTCACTGCTCATTTGAGAATCCATTAAGTATTTTTTCACAAGTAAGGAGGATTCTCTCCCTGGTTTTTTGCGAAATAATAAAACCATTCCCCAAACCACATTAAAAATAACCCTAAAACAAACTAAATCACCAACATACCCTTCCTTCATTTTTTAATCAAATTTAAGTTAAAAATAAGTAACAGGTTTTCAGCTGCTTTGGTTCCTGAAATTGCCTCCTGACTGTGAAGAGATGTGATTAGACAGCACTGTCCTCTTGCATCTACAGACTCTGGCAGCAGTGAAGTGTGAAGTGAATAATGGTGCTGTCCTGAGCCCTGCCCAGGATGGAGCAGCACAGAGACAGTCACAGGACCAAGGGGTGACATAATCAGGCTGCTCTGGCAATAAAAATTGCCTGTTTGCAGTTCTCCAAGTATTCAGAGTAAAAAAATGTGCAGAATAAACCTCAGAGTAATAAAGCAATCCTTAGTTAGCAACTAATCTCACACCTGAGTCTTCATTGATGGAATTTGCTACTGAGTTATTTCCATGCTGTACAGAAGGAAAACGCTGCTGTGCTGGCACTGAACTCTCCTCAGACCACAGCAAATTAGGAACAAACTTTAAAAATGAGCACAATAGACTGGTGTGAATTCATATTTCTTATGCAATAATTCTTACTTCTTCCCCTGAAACCCACTGTTATATGGTACAAATAATCCAAGCCAGCAACAGCACCCAGCTTGTTTACAAAACATGCCTTTGGTTTAAGGAAAAGTTACATCTTGCACACCAAACCCATCACCAAGCCATGGAGCTCTCTCTGCCCCTATTAAACAGTTGAAAGTCAAAACTGTTTTAAAACAGGAAATTAAAAGCTTCCTCCAAGTGAGTGACACTGTGACAACTTTATGTCGAAAACAACTATTTCCTTTGGAAGATATTAAGTGAAGAAGTTGAATAAAATAATTGCTGAGGGGTTTTTTATTTGGCTTTTTTTTAGATAAAACAGCATCTGAGGAAGGGTTTTCATTCACTTTCCTGAATTTTACATGCTGTTTCTCCCTCTGCAGTTACATCACAACCCAAACCAAAATTATCTGTATTAGTCCTACTACCAAAGAATCCAAACACAGTTAAGTTGTAAAATGCACCAGTGGCTTTACAGCTCATTAATGGCACATATCACATTTCCAAAACAATTTCAACTTCATTTTGAACAAACAGGACTGTACAAGTGACAAATAATGACAGAATTTGGATCTCACTCCAGTGAAGGAATTATATTATTTTACCTGAAAATCCAAATATTCTTATTCAAATGCACTCCCTGCTTTCTAAGGAGCACTGACATACAACAGGGATGGCCTTAATGTTCAAGGATTAGTTTTGCTTAAATTAACTTATGCACTGGTCTGCCTCCTCTCTTTCCTTTTTTGTGAGCTCAAAAAGTCTTTGCAACGGGGCAAAGATATTAATTATCACTGCAACCACTACTTCAGACTTTTTACTTAGCTATTCTTCACCTGCAAATCTCCTCCAAGAATCAAACAGTGGCTCTCCAGGACTTTCTGGACACAGAGAACATTCCAGGAGTTAACACCATGTTACTTTGTAAATTGAAATTAAAATGTATCAAAGCATGCCACTGCTTAGGGTACCAGAGACACTGTTCTAGTGGTCAGGGTTCAAATGAAGAAGACATTTAACTTGCAACACCTTATGAAACAAGAAAAGAGTAAGAGCAAAGAATAAAAATAATTTTCCCTTCTTTCCCTCCCACAGTGAAAACTCAGAGGAATCTCCCACAGAATTTCTTACCATTTTATAAAGGTCTGAAACACTGATCTGATCTGAATCCACAACCTCAAAGTCCTTCCGTGGAACTAAGTCAAGGCCCAGATGTCTGCAAGAGAAGGAAGGAGCACTGTCAGTGGGACATGAATGGGCACCAGCACCTGCTGCATGTGCCTCCTCCAGGGCAGGGACACAGAAATACTCAACTACTCCACTCTTACTGAAATTGTTAACCATTAAACAATTCTAAAGAAAATCAATGCAAATATAAAAAAAAAAACAAACCCTACAAACTTGTTACTTTTTGTTCCCTGACTTCAGTGGAGCTCTGGCAATTAATGCAGGGGAAACTTTTGGCCAATATGTTGGTGCAGTACCCAAAAGAAGGTGATTTTTGTACATGGAAATACAGCAGGCAAATAAAGTTCATACTCTGGTTGCTGCTGAAGTATTTGAGTAAGATCCTTCACTATCTAATGAAAAAAGTTCCATTAAAAAGTTCCTGTGCAGATGTGCCAGCAGATCCCAAGCCTTGGGAAGCTGCTTTGATATTCCTGGTGTTCATAAAACTTCATCCCAGTGTCAACATAGTATTTTTTGTTAGTAAGAAATGATAAAAGCAATAACAATAATCTTGATCTGTATTTGTAACACACACAAAATATTTTTCATTATTCTGAACAGAATTAATATTTTGGCTCAAATCAAATATAGTAACTGATTAAAAAAATACCAGTGCAAACATGACTAGTTAAGGAATTCAGTTGTAGGGAAGGCAGTTCAGGTCACAGCTTCACAGGAGTAGCAGACAGAATAAGATATTCTTTATCCAGACAAATAAATGCAAACTGTTAATGATTAATTAATAACTGTAGACTGCAGAAGAAGACAACCTTAAAGGTGACAAACCCCAAGTTCTGCTCCATAGATCCTCAGTTTCTGAGGCACAAAGAGTTCTGAGCATTACAATGAACACACATGAGGAGTACATTTCTAAAAAAACCAACACATGAATTAACCATTTTCCTGCTTTTGTCTTATGTAACTTTGATACTTCACTTCTAGACATTTCATATTGAAATTCTTAACAATTCTTAAAGAAAAAACCCCAAAACTTTAGAAGAGGTGCCCTCACAAACTACCTTGGCACTCCTCCTGTCACGAACTATAAAAGAAAAGCAGAAGTCAATTTAATTTTGTAATCAGAGAGGGAAACATTCTGCACAGACTTGTTCCTGATGGCAAATGAAAAATTTTATTAAGAAAAACCTCTCTGGTACTTTAGAGTAATTGTGTGGAGCAGTAACAGAAGGCTCCAGGCAATCCAGTGTCTCTTTCTGAGCAATTGGCTTAAAACAACAGCCAGGGAGAACTAGTGGTTTGGAGGAAGCTCAGCTACTTTTGCTCACCACAGTGCTTGTAAACGTTACCCAGAAGTTTCCAAACTCCGTAATTCTTTTTTTGAAACTTTGCCCAAAGAGGTTTTCCTTCTTCATTTATATCCCTAAACCATCACAAGTCCAAAACACAGCTCAGCCCTGTTCCCTTGCCCTGGCAGCACGCTATGGTCCTTGAAACACCCTACTGACAAACTGGAATTTTCACATTCCACATTCTTTGCTCAAATCAATTACATTTTCAGTGCAAAAAAGGGAGCAGCTTTCCTTCTTCAATGCAGTCTCATATCAAATACTAAATTTCTAAATTCTAATGCTACATGGTTAATGTCATGGTTTCACACTTTGTTTTCATTAAACCTATCAAACACAGGTTATCTGTGGCCCAGGAGCAGTATCTGAAAACTGCAGCTGCAGTGATGAAAATGATTGCATCTATTTACCAAATGAAAAAGATTAAAATAAGGACACACTAGGTAATCCTGACCTGCAGCTGCCAGCTGAGCCTACTTATCACAGAAAATCAAAAATATAATACAAAAAAAATTGTAAAGTCAGTCAGAGATCACTGCAAAGGTTTTTGGTTTGTTTTTTTTTTAAATGTTAATGCTCATCAAACTCATTCACAGAATCTTTCCTGAATGTGAGTATCTAAACAACCTCCAAAACACCCTGTCATTCATGTGTGCACAATTCCACCCCTAAAGTACATTGATAAAGGGGTTTCCCCTCAGCACACCCATATGAACAAATGATTCCCTATTAACGTTATCAAGACCATTGTGTGTGCACTGCAGTTCCAGGGCACTCACAGAGCTCTATTAAAGTTCCCCAGGAAAACCTGGCCAAGCCAAGCCCAGCCTGAGGAGGTTCTGCTCACATCATTTCAGCTCTCTGGAGAGCTGGGGTGAAGCAGTGCCTGCACTCATTACTCAGAACATGATCTTCTGCTTAATAATGTTCAACACAAACTGCAGCAGCATCCCTGTGAAACTTAATACCCTATTTTTAGTTAAATCCCTTAACACCGTGGATTTTCAGCCCAGAAGATTCTCATTCTCTAATACTATGTTAATCCTGCACAACACTTGCTCCCAGCAAACAAGGGTGTCTTGGCTGGAGCACAAACATGCAGCCATTCACTGTGCAGGTGGAAGTTCAGGTTTGTACACTCAATTTGTATCAATTATTTTGTTTGCCTGTGAAGGACTGACAACATAATGCTTGAGATGGCACTGACAGTCAGTGGCTCACTTTCCCTCTCTATTATCAAACACTGGGGGAATAGAAGAGCCCCAGCTGCCAGGCAGTATTTCTCCAAAACAGAGCATGCATAAAAATTACATAATGTGCTGGTTTGTTTATTTGACAGTTCCTGTACCCACAATACTTTCTTTTACATGCAAATACTTGTGCTCTTTTATTCTGCCTTCACACTGAGCTGCCCTTCAAAAATATTTCCCAAGTACACCTACAAAATATCCCCCAGCCTATCAATTACCTCTTGATTGCATCTGTTTGGGATACCTCCAGCTAGCACTTAGACATTCTTCCTCTTCTACATAAAAGTCTTTACGATTTTCCTTTCTTTGGGGTACAAAAATTTTTAAAATCCACCACCTAAAATCTCTAGATAATTTTCTGTCAAGTAATATGAAATCAAGCTAACTGACAAAAATACAGGGCTTTTTAATAGTGAAAAGGATGAACACACAACTCAAGGTTACCTGGGCTTCTAGAAAAAAAAATCAACTTGGGTTTAATGGAAATTTTGAAGAACAGTCCTAATTTCTATTACATTCATTTATTTACAAGACAAACACTACAGCATTTAGAGTTCATAAAACCACAAGTCAGGAAAACTCTTCATAGAAGAACCTTGCAGAAATATGTCATCTGACATAAAAAAAAACCAACCAAAACCTTCAGATGCAAACTCAGTTTTGAAGAACAGATTGGGAGAGCTCATCACATCACTGGAGGGTGCAAGATCTCATCCCCTTTGTTCCAAAAATGTCCATTTTACCTCAACCTTTTCAGCTTTAATTTTGCAGCTGCCACTTTTTCTTGTATTCCCTTATTATATCAAAGCCTCAGTTAATATCATTTGTATTTGTCTTACACAAATAAAGATGGTGAAGGGAAAGAAAATGATCCTGGCAGTGATTCATATAAGCCATGTACAGACTTTAAAAACAGATTTTGAAGGAAATACAATACAGAAATCCATGGAAAATTAAATCCGTGAAAAACACCATGTTTGTCAAAATGAGACTCTGCTAATACAACTGATACTTTTCTTTGACAGAATTAAGTCAAAACTACTACAAAAAAACTGCAGGGGCTGCAATCTACAAAGAAATTAGTAAAGTACTGATGTAATGCTACACAGGAAATTATTTCTTAAAATGAAGATGACGAGATGAAGGTAAATAATCTTAGTTAGGAACTGATAAAAGGGAATTGCAGCAAATACTTCTGAGCATGGCAGTATCAGGCTACAGAGAGAGGTTATTCAGATTTTCCTCAAAGACTGCCTTTCAGCAAAGTTCCTCACACCTTTAATCCCAAGTCAAACACTACTCCAAGTATATTCAGGAGAGGGAAAGATGCTGTACATCCAGACAGAAATGGCAGCTGCTTTTCCTGCAATTCTTTAAGGCATTTCTTCAAGGCAATTCTTTATAGTTGTTCAAGTTGGTAACTCCTATTTTGATCTCCTTTGATGTAATGACAGCTGCTGCAATAAAACTGCCTTTAATTCTCCAAACAGGTATCATCTGTACTTTTAATTCTTATCTCCAGATGCATTTTACTAACTCTGAGTTAATTGTTACAACATTACCAAAAAGCAAAAGTCATTCTTATTCCTTTTATGTCAAGAAAATATGACAAGAGGACAAATCACTCCAAGTCCCAAAATAATCTTAAGAGTGTGAGCAGTGAAATTTGGGGTTTTTTGAAATTAAAGACTGTACTGACTTCACTGGATCACACAACTCCAGCCCTCCAGAGTTATTGATGTCAGCAGTTAGTAGGTACTAACCAACTGCTACTGGCTTTCCTTCCAACTGCAATTCTGAGGTAGGACAAAAATCATGACCTTCAAAGTGTGTTTCATTTTCTTTGTATGACAGTGTGAAAGATTTATTGCTAATATTTTGTCCTTTGTTTTTCCTTTTAAACGCTTACTTGTGCCTTTTGGCTACCTGTGGATCTTTCTGTGCAGAATTTATGGCAACTATTTGGAAGATTTCTTTTAATGCAATGATTTTAATAACATTTTATGGGAAAAAAGAGTAACCTTTGACTAAAAAGTAATATAAGCCTACAAACTCATCTTGTTTATGGCTTTTATTTGTCAAAAATAGCAAGGTACTGGTGGCACCCCCTTCTTACTCTGTTTCTGACCCTAAACATAGAATAGGTATTCCACATTTATAGGAAAGGAAGCATCTTCCCTGAGTTTGCAAGGAAACCTGGATGCTTTCTGGTAATCTCCTGACAGGTGCTACATTAATCTGAAAGAATCAGTTTGGAAGATCAGGTGAGATGACCTCTGATTTTCAAGTTGAATTACTTTGAAGAAAGCTTCATCTGCCTTTCTGGCACACAAGGTATTGCACCTACTGCTGCAATTAGCTTTTGGCACTGAAGCAGAAGCAGAGGATTCACATTTCAAATAGAAGCTCTGGTTTTGATGCAGAACTCTCTACAATGAAACAGCTCTTCATCAGCAAAAAAGCTGCATTCTGGTTTCCCATTCTTAGCAACAGTAGAAGTTGAAAGACTTATCCATTCATATACAAGCAAAGACCTAAAAAGAATTTCAAAATCAAGTATCTCTTTTGCTTGAAAGATGATAGAAAATGAGTTGAAGAACTGAAGATTCAACTTTATAATGTGACTTAAATGAGATGATAAATTGCAGACTTGAGCTTTATAATGTTTGTTTCCTGCTTTACAACTTTTTCCTTGTTATTCACAGCCCATTGGACACTTCCAATAGCATTTCAGACTCCCCTAGATCAATATTATGGTCAACTGTATCAGAGTGAAACATGCTAGAAAACAATATTCTGTGTAAAACCCAGCAAGATAAGCAGGAAAGAAAAGAGCAAATAAGACTTTGGCTGTGCAAAAATACAAAGAGAGATGCTTAAAAGTGCAAGTCTAAAACCAGCAAGGTTCTCATCTGAAGGTAGCAAATTCTGATTGGGAAATACAAAAACCTCTGTAGCAGCAATATCAGCCCTGCATGTGTACAAACCTAAGCTACCTGGGGGTAAGTGGAACAAAGAAAAAAGCACAAAGGAAGGAATGAAATAAGGGATGAGTCCAGGATCTTTATTTTGTACAGGGGAGAAAGAATGTGTAAGCAACAGAAAATGGAATTGCCACAGGAAGGGGCAATCAGTATTGTGCTAGAAGAATGATTAGCAATAATACAGGGGGTTAGCAGCATTAATTGTAAAATAATATTCCCACATTTTAATAGGTGAAACTACAGAGCAAGACTTCTTAATATTTACAGTAAGCACAAAAAAATGAAGCAAATAGGTCTGAAAACAGTCTAAATGAGTTCTTCCACCAAAATCTGTAGCTATTCATCCAAGGAGTGTATCTGTCCCTTGATTTCCACAAGCTCCTACCAGGACACAAGGGATGGCTTCCAGAGACACTGCCAGTGTAGTTAAGAGAAAATTGTACCAGTTTAACAAAGTGGAAAAAAATATCCCGAACTGGTGATGACAAGAAGTATGAGTTTCATGTTTGCATCACTCCTTCCCAAATAATACAATTCTTTGATGATCAAGGTCAGGATAAAAGCAGTCTCTCACTAAACAAGCAAACATGTTACATACTCCATGTGTGAGATTGCTATTTCCTGAAAGCTGCTTGGCAATGGAATATCTCCTGTTACATTCTACTGTCTTGAGTAATTACAGCCCTGCTCAAACTGCAGGGAACTCAATCTTCTCAGACAACATGAATGCACATTAATAACAATGTTTTTCATTTATTTTATTTGCAAATCTCAAGTATGACAGAACAGCAATTAACATTGTTATGATACTTGAGAAAGGGCAGTACTGTGTGAATATGTCTATGAAAATCATGAGTGGTTTTTAGCAGATCAGCACAGGTGGTTGTAAGTTTCATGACAAAACTCAGAGAAGAATAGAAGAATGTGGCAGAACTCTTACAGAAATTCTGTGGAAAAGAGTGATGTTGCAGAAATACCCCCAAAGTCCCAGGCATTTAGATTTAAATACTGCATGTATCTCTTATATCATGCATCTCTTTCTCTAGGGAGTTCAATACCTGTAGTAAGAAACAGATTATTTTTCCTAAACAAGCACCCTGAGTAGATGAATATAATCCTGAACATTTACTGATTTCACTGATGCTTCTCCATAACTTTCATGCATTAGATTTATTTTTACAGTTTGAATTACATCCACATTTAATGGTTTTACATCAAAAAAAAAGGTCTATAGGCACCTCATGGAACAACCTATTCTCTTCACTGCTGCATTGCTGTCTGCTCTCCTCATCCTTTTTTCTTCACAGCATTTTTGCAGCTTCCTGTTGCTAATTTGATCCATAAACTGAGCAAAACCAGGCAGGCATAATGCTCAAAAAGAGTCTCTTGGTTCCCATTAACTCTGCTGGGAATAAGAATGGAAAATATCTTTAATTCTGCACTGCAGAAAGACTTGATGTGATCTACTGGTCCGTGTCCTTCAGAGCTTTCTTTCAACAACAGAGGAATGAAGTGCAGCAAGGGTGCTGCTAAACCTTCATCAGGGTGTTCAGGTATGTCCCTCAGAGGGAGTTTTGAGGTAGGTGACCAAGGAACAGAATCAAACAAACACAGTTTAATGAAAAACATTGGCTTTTCTCCTTGGCTGTCAACTTACAGGACTCCCACATGCTCATTAGCACTAATCCCACTCCCAGTGGGAAAGCAGTTGCTGTTTGTCTGGGAGTGAGTGTTGTGTGTGTCACGTACAACTTACCTGTCTGATCCACACTGCAGGACACACAAGTCTGGCCAAGGGCTGGTTTTTGTTTAATGGCAATTTATTATCATTTCCATGTGAATGAATGCAGTTGTCTTTGCCTTTAGAAGAACCTCTCCACAAAATCACCATGGAGATTCTAAACCTCTGAGAAGCTTAATGATACAAAAAGTCTAAAATATCCCAGCCTCAGCTCCAATGGCCCTGGACAACTGTGAGTTTCTCTACTTCTTACACCAACCATTAAAATACCTCCTCAATGGAAGAAAAATGTGTTTTAAGTACCTCTGGACACATCCTCCCAGGTCTAACATCCTCTCGGGCTGATACCAAGTAAGTGAAGTGAAGTGACCTGATCCTTTTATAAGTGCAAGGAGCCCTAGGAAAGGCCTACTGGTAAACAGCTCATTTCACACCAAGAGCAAAACTCACTGCAGAAGGCAATAAACTCACTGTAAAAAGCTATATTTGACTTTCAAATAATAATTCTCTCTGTGCATAAATACTATTGGAAAGAAAACACTGTGTGGGCTTTTTTTATTTTTATTTTTTTTGTTAATAAAACTTCCTTGAGAAGAATGAGAAGAAACAGGAGCCAGTACTTACTCGTTGCCCCAGTCCAGCCTCACTGTGAGGTGTCTCTTGACCTCTCGCACCTGGTCCTGTGTCAGGTGCCCCGAGAGCAGCTGCCTGCGCAGGTCAATGAGCTCGTTCATCACGTGCCGCAGCTTGTAGAAAAGATCTACCTTGTGTTTCTGTAAGGGCACATTTTTGGGAGGAGAGGGGAGGAGGGAGAGAGAAAAGGAAAGAGGGAGGGCGAGGGGAAAAAAGCAGGGGAAAGAAAGAGAGGGGAAAGAGTAAGTTAGGAAAGACAAAGTATGAGAAAGAGAGAGAGAGAGAGAGAGATTAATAAGTTACCCAATTTTCATTTAATTACCCTAGAGGAACAACAATCCAGTTTTTATGAGCCTTAAAATATTTGCATCAAAAAGTAGCGTTAACTGATGGAATTCACACTAAATAACTTCCTATTCCTGAGTTTAGGCTCAATCTGCTAAGAGGCCCATTTTCTGATGGAACCTAGTGCTAAACAAGAGGATTCATTAGGCACAGAAGGAACTGGTTATTCCAATCAAACTGTAAATGTAAAATTTTAGATTTAAAGTGATAGAGAGGTGAAAAAGCTTACTTCTTTCAGCAGCTAACTGAATGGCTCTGAGCAGTCAGCAACAATGAGTCACCACAACAAAAAAGCATTTTTAAATTATTTGTGATATTCTGGTTACTAAAATTCAGCCAGGTATGAGGGGGAGAGTGTGTGAAAATTCATTAACTGGCACTCTAACAAGGACTAAAGCAATTAATAATAAAATCCACCAGGAAAATTACTTTGACAGTGAAAAATTACCATAGATAATATAAAAGCCCCACACACCGCCATCATCAGTAAAGACAAATAAACAGAAAATACCTCCCAAAACTTACACAACTAACACTGTAATCCTTTCCAAAGGAACTGGTATTACTAAATTATTGAAAAAAAAAAACAAACCTCTTTACCAAAACCAAATCCCCAAAACCAGACAGAAACGGATTTTTTTTTTCCCATGTAGGAAATAACTATATGTGAATCCCCAAAAAAGGAAAATTTGAGGCCAACCACCAAGGCCACCCATAAGATCAAATAAGGATGTGTCCAAGCTACTCTGCTCTGTGCAGGGTCAGGACTGTGTGTCAAGGGGGCTCATTTCCACAGTCAGTCTCCAGTACTGCATAAAACCACCAATGTGCCACAAAGGAGGAGCCCAAGAACAAAAGCAAGATCTCCTGATGCAGCTGGATGCTGTTTTTTGAACAGCTGAGCTCCATTCCCACTACTTTGCAAAGCTTGAAGTGTTTGAATCTCATTTGGGAAAACACTGAGTAGATGGACTGACATGGAGACTTCATCAGCTGGCACTGCCTTGATCACGTCCCTGCTTGTACATGAGTGGGTTTTAAAAGCCCTCTAAATAAAGACACCTGCATCTACCAAGACTACATCTGATAGATGAACATCCACAAAGAGAAACATAAGTGTTTTCTGTTGCAACACATTATTAGAACAAGTGCTTTTCACTTCTTTACCAAAAATAGCTGAGATGAGATGAAAAAAGAACTTCCACCTACTTGAGTTTGTTTTCCTATAAGACCACTAGACTTGCATGACTTAGGAAAACAGACATCAATGCAATCCATTTTGATAAGCATTTTTTTTAATTTCTCTGAACCTGATTACACATCTGTTTTGCTGAAGCAGGTTAAGCCCAGATGGCATAATCAGTTGTTCCCATCTAACAATTTTGAGATGAAAAGATGCACAATCTTTCAACTCTGCATCAACACTGGTTCTGGTCCTGCTTGAAAGAAAGAAAATCAGACACCAGACCTAATAGAAAGACATAAATTTCTGGGGCTGAAAATATTTATGCAAGGAAGATAATCATGCATAGCTGATAAGTATAAAATTACTCGATTTTGTTTAGTTTTTATTACTAAATGTAATCACAAGCCACAAGTAAATCCTATGTATGCTGACAGTGACAGTAGGTATGGGAAATATCCATTTTTATATGCTATTTATGTGAACAAGAAAAGGTTGTCACTTTTTAAAACACAAGATGAAAACAATTGAGTTTGGTAGTATCAAAAAAGCAAATTAGGTATATTTTAATAATAAAACAGTTGGGAATGAAATTATCATGAGAATCAGGTCCCAAACCATCATATTCAGACCTCCCAAATAACCTGCTAAGAGAGCCACTTTCTCACTCCTGTGATGATGGTTCAAGGTTATCAAAGCAGCCAGGTCCAGAACACTGTGCTGGTTAAATCACAGTATGTTCTATGGTTATGTGTAAACAGTCACTTTATGCAGGAGTATCAGAAGTACTTACTTTAAATACAAATAAAGGAGACTACAGAACACAAGTGTTTCACCTGCTTTAAACTGAATGCACAAGTATTGAGAGAGAGCTGAACACAGGGTGTCCTTCCAGAGAATCCAAGGTCCAGGGCAAGGAAGGGAGGAAGAGAAAGTGGAAGCCAGCAGAGCTGTGGAAATCTCAGGGAAACTGTTGTGAGGAACCATAGATGCAAGATCCATGATAGTGAAGGAAAATGCTCATGAGAGAGAAAGGAGAGCTAGAACAGAGTTGAAAGTGGCTTTTCCAGGCTTGCAGGCAGAAGGGAGTTTGAAGCAGTCAAAAATCAGTTTCTGATATCCCTCCTCAGACTACACGAGCCCAGGGACTAATGAGCTTCATTTGGGAAGGAAGGAAGGAGATACTCACATTTTAATGACTTCTCTCTTTCAAGATTAAAAAAAAAAACCTCCAAAATTCAACACTAAGCTAAGTTATCAGGATTCCTACCCCTGTAAAAAAACCTGTAAAACAGATGGCCCCAGACACCACACTTACAGACCCCTCCCCCCGCATCCCATCTTAAGTATTAAAATCCTTCAATTTTAGTTAGAGTAGCATCATAAATAATTGTGAAACTTTATCATCTTGTTAGTAGTTAAATAAAAGATGGGCAAGCCAGTCTGATGTGTAAACATTCACTCTGTTTCACAGTTTAATTTTCATTAACCTCTAAGCTCTCATTTTTTCAGCTGGCTTTATCACAAGCTCCCAAGCAAGGAGCAGTTTATCAGTCCATCCAGAATGATCTGCTGTGTGCATTTATAAACATATTTGGCAAATCTGGAATATAAAAGTAAGTATTTCTGCAGAACTTTTATGGTAATAATTAGAATGAGTCACAAACAAAGAACCTGGATGGCTTTAATGAATTGGGACTCTCCTCACAAGCAGCACAAGTCCTCTAACACATCTTGTTGCCTCATTTTACTATCCCCAGACACAAAAACATTTCCTGTGTTTCTTTGATCTGTTACAACTAACAAGCATGCTAATCAATGTTTGGATAATCTTCAGATATGCAGCTATCCATCAAAAAGTGGAATTCTGGCAGTATTTTCTTTTTCTGTTAATGACTCCATATTAACTCTGTGGAGTTCAAAAGCTAACGGATGGGTTTGGTGTGGAGCTTCCCCCACCCAGCCCCTCTCTCTCACTACCCCTCTCCAGCAGGCCAGGGCAGGGGGAGGAAATGACAATATTTGTGAGTTGGAATAAAGACAGGGAGCTCACTCACCAACCACCATCCCACCAAAACAGACCTCTCTTGGGGGAATTTATTTATTTATTGCCAATCCCAATAGAGTTGGGCGGTGAGATACGAACACACAAAGAATCCTTGTCCTCAAGCACCCCTTTCCCAAGCCCCACGTTTTTTCCCTTTACTCCCAACTCCTCCATCCTCCACAGAATCACTTCCCCCCCACCCACAGCGGCAGGAGAACGGAGGGGTCAGTCCATGGCAGTTCCTCCCTGCTTCTCCCTCCTCTTCACAATTTCCCCCTGTGCCAGGGTGGGTTCTGCCCACACAGATCCCGGTGTGCATCCCCAGCTCCCTTGCCTGTGGGGCTGTTCCTCCCCTTTCTGCCTCATCTCCCTGCCCCAAAGCTGCTGTCCCAGAGGCTCCCCCAGCTTGGCTGAGCCCTGTGGGAGCAGCTGGAATTCCTCCCCCAGCACAGGAGCTCCACCTGGGCCATAAAACCCCAACAGATCCCAGCCAACACCAGGCCCCGCTCCCCGGCAATTCCCTCAGGTGGCTTTGAAACGCCCTGGCTGCCTCTGTCATTCTTCTCTAAATAAATATGTAACAGACTGGTATATTACAGCAGATGACCTATTTATAGTCATTTTGTTACCATGACTTCACTCACCACCACTGTAAAGTCAGGATTTTGTCTCTTTTAAGAGAAGTCCCTTAAGACGTTTCCTGTAAAACTGCCTTAAGCTGTAATGGGGGACAAGGGCACAAAAAATTCTTTTCCTTATGAACGCAAGTGAGTAGCTTTTCCCAGGTTCCTTGTTATGGATTTTGGTATCTATATTAGATATTATAGCCTGCAAGCACCATCAGCACATGAAAGGAAATACTAAAGCTAGAAACAACACAAAAATCCTGCCTTTCTTCTCAGTTTTGTCAGGATGATTTTAATTAAGCAAATCACTTCATATTAAAACCCTGTTGGAATTCAAAGCTTTTTACAATATTTTTAGCTTATTCTTAATCAAAATCAGTAATATTATTACCATGCAGACCTTAAACATCACCTATCAGATTGGACAGTATTCATCAAGTGCCAGTTGATCAATAAAGGTCAGACTACAGGCCAATACAAAGTTGTCTCAAAAATAGGGAAAGGAATTGAAGAGTAAAAATTTGTGTGGGAGATGTGGACCATACACAGGTGTCCTGACTGGCACCCACAGAAAAATCAATTTCAGAACACAATTAATACTTGCACATATTCATCAGTTCTCCATATGTGCCTAGACAGCTGGTCCTCTTGGATTACAGAACTAAAATGGACTTTAAAAACAGTTTAAAGATACAGACAACAAATAAGAGAAAATAACATCAAGCGAGAGTAAAGTTAATAAATTACAACTTCTCCTAATTAAAACTACAAACTCCATTTACTAAGAGTTGAGGCATCATCCTGGGGTTTTCACGAGAGGCTGGGTTTGAGCTCACCCCTCTCTGACAGGACCCCATTAAACACTCAGAGAATCACTGGATCATAGAAATGTTAGGGTTGGAAATGACCTCTACGATCATGAAGCCTAATAAACATCATTAGTCTTCCAAATCAAGTAACAGACTGAGAAAGGCATCTCAGTTTAGTTTATTTTCATTCTTCTCTCCTGAAAGTCTCTATTAGTTCTCAATTTATTCATAAGGATGCATTATCATGAATTGTATTTATTTTGTCTAATGAATATTCATAGCTTTTAGCTTCAAACAGAAATTATTTACTCCAATAAAAATCTATCTAAATTGATTCTCTACTGTATTCACAGAGGGCATTTCAATTTACAGTGTGTAATAAAGGCCAGTAAATCAGTGGTAGAAAAAAATAAGTTCTTCAGACTTTTGCCACTGAAAATGAGTAAAACAGCTTAAAATACTGACATGTGGCAAGGGAAGAACTTAAGCAGCAAAAAGAATGATGTAACATCAATAAAGAAAGAGAAAGCAGAGAAAAAAAACAACAAAACAAAGCCTGTACAAGGTTGTTGCTACAAGCTTTTCCTTTATATTAGATTAAATAATGTGCCTGAATTACCATATATCATACCTCAGTACTACAGTAATTTTTTTCTAGATACACTATGCCCTTATGCTTCTTCCAAAGAGCTCAAAACCTGAAAGATATATTGAATTTACATCAGTAACTTCACAAAAAGGTTCCTTGCACTCTTGGCAATAATCCAAGGAGAAACTAACAATTCCTGGCTTTTCCTGAGCAGCAAAATAAAACTAAATTCTCAGAAGAATGAAGCCTGTGATATGAAGCTCTAAATCACAGAGAAGCTTATTGGATACAGGCACCTCACACTAGCAGTGTATATGCAAAGTTCTCACTCCTCCTTATTCCTCTCCCCATTTCTCCTAAATCTATTAGAAATTCCATTTGTGCAGAGCTTGTGTTGACCTCCCCCTCTCCTGAGGAGCACTTAATATGCTTTACCAGAAACCTTGTGCAGCAAAGCAACAACTGGATTGCCTCCAAAATAATTTCAGAACTCCATTGGATTGGATTGCACATTAAAAAAAAATAAAAAAAATTAAATGCATTCAAATTCTTTATAATAAACTGAAAACAACAATGGTTTGTTCTGCTCCAAAACCAAAATAGTATATTTAAATCAAAGCTATCTGCCAACACATCCAAAAACTTGGTGATATCTTTTACATGTTGCAAAACAAAAAAATATCCTACAGCCTTTCCCAACTTTAAATCCCTTGCAGAGGGGAGCCCAGGTAGCACTGCAGCAATAGCAGCACTTAAGGAACAACAGGACACAGGAGACAATCCTCAGAATATTAGCAAAGCTCTTTTGCCTTGAAAAAAGCTGCTCTCTTTCTTTAAATCTCCTATGAAGGACAGTGGGTAATATTTAAACCTATTGCCACGATGCTCTCCCTTTAACAAATCAACTCATCTCAGTTCAGAGCTCTCCACAGGATATTATGAAGAAAAATGTTTTTTTACAAAGGGTTAGTCCCAATCTATTGCTCTTCTTCAAGAAGAGAAGTTTTCTCCTATTTGTTTGGATCACCTCACAGACCTTAAATGCTTAACTCACACTAATGCGCAATTCAGAGCCTGATTTTATTTATGGTAACTCAGTAACAAACAACTTCTCCACTCTAAACATCAGTTATGCCACACATGTAAATAGCTCTGAGTACAAATTATTACACTCCCTGGCAGTCAAGATGTGCATCTTGACTCTCTTATCTCCTCCTTATTTACAGCTTCAGATGCCTGAGTTGTCTAATACAGCAACTCGGGACAAGTACAAGATGACAAATATTTAACAGTTACAGAAACAAGTTTAAACAAATATGAGACAATTCTGGTGTCTGACACTTCCTGCTATCAGTTTTCATATGCTGTTAGGCATCACCATCATCAGGAAATGCACCTTGGCCAGCATCAGACAGGTATTCTGGGGCTAAATTAGTGTTGTTTAGCTTCTCTGGTTAACAGAAAAAAACAGGATGCAAAGAAGGGAGATTGGTCTTCTCCAGGGAAAAAAATATAAGGGGCCCTGTGGGATGATTACTGTGAGAAAAGGAAGAATTTGGTTGAAGAAATACCCTGGAGTTGCCCTCTGTCTAGAGCCCATCCCTACCCTGGCTGCCACTGCTGACAGCTGAGGGCTGGAGAAAACCCCACCAAGGAGATGTGGCACAGCCTGCAGCTTGCCATTGCTTTGCTGAGATTGAATCCAGCTCCTCAATCTTTAGTAGCAACAGCAACATTAACCTCATTTCCTAACATCATCATAAACTCTTAACAAAGCTTAAAGAAATGGAATTGAAGGGGATAAACTTAGAGGTTTAATTCTTCATTTCTATAATACTGCAAAACAAGTGACATTAACACTCCTTTTCAATCCATATCACATTTCTTGAATTCAGTTGCAAATCCTTTGGATATTAAATGTACTTATTTGTTTTTATGTTGTAAGAACATCTTGTTCTAGACATTCTTAAATGTAAGAATGTACAATTTAGGATAGATTTCCATTCTGAGGAAAAAGAAATATGCATGCTAGGCTTTTGCTGTTTAATTAAGGATGATTCCCCCCCGTCTCAAATGCCTCCATCATGACAAAGATATGTTAGGACACAACATGAAGGCAACACTTTCTGCTTCATCATATTTCTTCAGAAGTATGACTAACAAGACTAGCTAAGATAAGTTAGCCTTTTGAAAGACAATACACCAAGAAAAGAGCCCAAGAACATGAAAGAGTTGGTTTTTTTTTTCCCTGCTGTGATCCTGCTTTTGTCCTGCTCGCTCCCCTCAGGTTCCTGAGCTCTCCCATCTGAAGGCCACTGCTGCTAAGGATGCCTTCGACCTTCACATCCCCAAACTGCCCTCCCATCTTTGTAAACACGAGGTGGCAGCAGTGAAGGAGCTTTAATAAGCAGAATTAGAACTCTTTAATAAGCAGAACTAGAATTGGTACAAACGTTCCCTGCTCACATCATCACCTTCTATTGTCCTCATAGACTTGTGTCCCCTATTTACATTAAAACCACACCTTTCCTTTCCAAAACACATTTGCTGAATCATGGAGAGGGAGAACTGATGGTCTTGAAACACAGCAAAGGTATTTCTTCTCCCTTCAGAAGCTCAGGTCCCCCAAAGCTTGGGCTATTGGTAAATGTGGCTGGAGAAGGAGCAGTCCCAACCTCCTGATGGGATCTCATCACAGCCATCCCAAAAGCCTCCTGCTGGAAGCACTGAGTGCCAGCAGACCCCACTTATCCCATGGACTGGAAAAGGGGAAGCTGTGTGACCTTCACCTGATAAAGATCTAAACCTGGAGGACTTGAGGAGGACCCTGCATTCGATACTAACTGGTGCGATTTAGCTGTAAGACAAGCAACAAATGAAAACATTCTGCTCTAAAAGAAACTGAAGCAGTATTGGATAAGTGTGGATGCCTCTACATTTCATACTCTCAGAAGACTTTTTACTATCATTTAAACGCAAAAGAAATGAAGGTATGCAGAAGAAAGCTTCCTACCCATAACTAAATGGTTACATTCTTTTGCAAATACAACATATCCCTCCACAAAAATCAGTATTTTAAGGTTATTTTCTGCATGACAAAGAATTACATTACCTTTCACATCAGTTTTAAAGTAGGCTTAAACGCTTTTGTTTACACTTTGACTAAACATGATATATTTATTGAAGTGGTCTTAATAAATAATTAACACTCATACTAATTGATAATAGTCATGCTAAGTTAGAAGCTTGCATGATAAATATCTTTGAAGAAATTCAAACTGATTACAGCATATTACAAGTTCTGTCAGATAAATAATTTCCCTTTAGCAATGCCTTCCTGTGCCAAATTTTCAAGCTGAAAAATACTTTCCCTAAAGCATTTCCATTGCATTTAAATCAAACATCTGCTCTTCCAATGCTATTTACATTCTTAACAGGGAACTTCACATCCAGTGGGGTTCAAGGATAGAACCTGATACCTTTTCCCAGCTCCTCCCACACAGTGTCCCACAGGGCACAAAATTAATATTCTCCTTCACAATTGGAGGGCTCCAGAAGGAGTATTGCTGCTTTGGACCTGACAAACACAGCAGTTTTTCAGAGAAAAAAAAGCTCAGAAGAAGTCCCAGAGTCTGTAGGACTGGGTCAGAGTGAGCTCTAACAATTCTTTGTCCCTCTCAGGGTCCCTGCCAGTCATGCAACACAAGTTCATTATGTTAGAGAAAAATTTGCCAAAAGCCATTTTAAAGGAGCATTAGGGGCACTTAAAACACTAAGAAAGAAAACCACAAGCAAAACACACACCATTATTCCCACAAAATACAGAACACAGAGCATTATTTGCAAACTGGTTTGATTAGCGCATTTTGTAATTAATCATCCTGGGCACGGTGCCACCATTTGTCTTCCAACATTTCTGTGAATTCCCAAAGAAAATTGCTGACTGGATTTCAGTGCTTTTCCAACTAAACTGTCGAATGGAAATTCAAAACAGTAAAGACATTTCAACTGTGCCTCTCACAGACAGTAATTTTCACTTCTCTAAAAGAGACGATTTCAGCCTCAAAGGAACAGCTCAAAGGCAAAAAGTCTGTGGGTTTGCAAAATCCGAGACCACTGGCCAGCAGAGGGAAATCCTTGACATGGGAAATGGTAGCACATTTAGCCAGCAATTCCAATAGAGATTGATACGTTTCTACTGCTCCACACAGATGTTTAGCACAACTCCAATCCTTCCTGGAAGCCCTAATTTTGTCTCTATAAAATAGATATATCAAACAATAACTTGCCAGAGTTCAAAAAAACAACACAACTGTTCCCTAAGATTAAGACCAAGATGCACTGGAAGTATGAACACCTTACTTGTAAGCTCAGGATTTTTTGGAAGGGAAGTTGATCACCCAAAATCTACAGATTTCAAAATTTTCTGTTTCTGTTGTGCATTATAATGCAGTTATTTCTGTTCAAAAACCAGATATGACACATAAAATTGTGAGAATATGAAAATCGAAAATCCCTTACACATGAGGATTTTCTCATTACTGAAGTAATGATTCTTTATGGCCCTTTGAGCTATTTCAGTATATGCAAACTCTTGTTGATTTATTGTCAGTTTTAACAGTAATGCTCAATGATGGCTCAGACACATTTTATGCCTCCCACCATTATTAAAAAAAAAAAAAAGAGAGAGAGAGAAAATAAGTGCAGGAGCCACAGCTCATTTCTGCAAAACATCTCTGATGTTCCTAATTTGGAACATGACAAGAGGAGAAATGAGGTGCAGAATAAAGGGATTCACACACTTGAACCAGCAGCTGTTACCAGTGACTACAGGACTGTCCATTCCCTTACTCAGCTGTGTGTTTCAGTGTTTATACATGATGAACAAAAGGTCTCTAAAGAGGAAGAGCCAAAGAATATCAGCTGTGGCAATGACCAGCACCATTTGCCTGGAGCCTGAATCTAAGAGGGGTCATAGACACCAAACTCGTGAGAGCAGGAATTGGGATATTTGGGACCCCAGGAGAGACATTTCTGAACCTTGCAGGCTGTGGTGGCTGTGTCAGGTGCAGAGAGCCCAATGTTTAGGGATGATGCCTCCAGAGAGCAAATAACAAATGGAATTGCAGCGTATGATCTTCTCAGGCACTCTGTGAGAAGAGAGTTTGGGTTTCAGAACAGCCAGAAATGCTGTTAGGAGGAGCAGATCCATCAAAGTAAGATTTATATAAACAAGTCATTTCTTCTGCAGCTCCACATGTAGCCTCAGGAAAAATACTGGGAAAATAATAACTGATTCAAATGCAAGCTAAGCTACTTCACCCCATGAAAGAACATGTGAAGCTGAGGAGCTTTAAACTCTGGCACTGAGCTGATAGCCATCCCATAATACAGGAGTGAAAACAAATTGCAATTTAGTAGTTAAACAAAAAGCACAAAAAAGAAAAACAGAATGCAGCAAATAGGATGTAAATTATAAATAAAGCCTGCTTTTAAATGTTTGCTTTCATTCATTCTGTAAAATATTCAAGCTTTTGGTAAAAAAAAAATAAATTAAAATAGTTCAAAGATGAGAGGCAGAATTACAAATAAAAAGCTAAGAGAAAACAGGTAAAACTCCCAGGATAAAGAATTAATTCCAACCTCTTCAATTTAAAAATGTTTGTTGCATATATGTGACAAAAACAGTGCAAATATTTGTAAAGGGACCTGTGGCTGGCAGCTGTTGAAACTGTAGATTTTAAACAAAGATCCCAATAACACCTGAACAAAAACATGTTTTTTTGACTCTGGGCATCTCATTATTCTAAAAAACAGTATCAAAGCATTCCTGTTAGTGTGGAAGTGCAGGTAGTTCCTGAGCTTTTTTCCCTCTGTTTTAAACAGAGTCACCTTCTGAGGTGGAAGTTGGATGCTTTTTCACTGAGGCTCAGGATGCTCCACAGACAAAAGCCAAATGGAAAGGAAGAAAAACATCACTGCAAAGGGAGAATGGTTGAAAGCTGCAGATAATAAATGACAGCCAAGCAGTGTCAGCAGCAGTATTTGCTGCCCAGCAGGTCTGGCAGAGCAGGGCCCTCCAGGACACAGCTGATTCCCAGGCTAAACCTGCCTGAAAGGCAAAGGAGCTGCTCCTGACTCACCCTGACACCTTTACCAGGCAACTCAATCGTTTCTGGTGATCTCCCACTCAAAGATATCCAAAATATCTGCTGTTCCCTGCAGTGTTTGAAACGTAGGAAAGCCCAAAAAAAAAAAAAGGTATTGAATGTCAATCTTTTCCACAGTTTCTATATAAATAGCCCAAAAGCAGATCCTCATCAAGGAGATAAGTCATCAAAAACCACAAAGACTGTGTTTCAAGGGTACAAGAATTAGCACTTCATCTCTGAAAGGCATCACTAGACAAAAACTCCTAAAAAACCATTAGTCTTTTGCATACAATGTTCTTGCCTGACAGAATATAAAACACATCAGTGCAGCTACCTCATAGCATATTTTTTTGTATTTTAGTAATGCTGTTTTTCAACACAGCTGGTCCTGACTAAACAGATTTAAAGATTCATCCATTCCAAGACTATAAAGGATTATTGTGATTATCTAGTCTGACTTCCTGCAGGGCACATGCCATAGAAACCTGCTCACAGATTGCTGCAACGTACTTCCTCCAGGATAATGTGGCAACAAATCATCTAAAATAAAATCCAGCCTTGTTTTAAAGATACCAGTAATAAAAAACCAACGGCTTTCTGTGATTAATTTATTGCTAATCACCCTAATTATTAAAAAGTGCCTTCAATATTATTCCAAATTTGCATGGCTCTGCTTTGTAAATACTGGGCTTTGTCCTATTTTTTTTTTCTTTGACAGAACTGACAGATTGTTGACAGATTACTTCAATTATCAATCATCTACCTGCAACCCTCTTCCACATACCCATTTATAAGGTTGACAATAGGCTGACTCCACACTCAACTTGTGCAGTTTGTCTGAGCAAATGTACAAAGTAATCTCTTCACTCTGTCAGGCTTCTGCTGGAACACTATTCTCACTTTTTTATATTTATTTATTTATCTATTTTTATCTGTTATACATCAAGAAGACATGGATAAACAGGTAATTCTTTCAAGCAATAATGAGAATACCCAGAAAACATGGTATTTTGTAATGCCTGGATTTGACTCTGACTTTTTAGTCTAGAAATTACAAAAATTACAAAAATTATCTAAATCAAAAACTTGCAGGAAAGAGAAATTGAATGAGCTCTTACTCTTGCTCATGGCAAATAGGATAAGGAATAACAAGCAGGAGGGAAGACTGAGCACAGGCTTCAAAAAAGCCCTGTAACACATATGGGCCAAAAAGTACTGAATTTTTGAGAGGCTCCAAAATATCCAGTGTTGCAGATTTTTTTTTTTAAACAGGCAACACAAGCACACATTGAAAATGCCATAGCTAGACATTACCTTGTTGTAAAGGACTCAGATGGATGAGAAAACCTGGAGATCCACTCCAGGTTCCCTCTCCTAGGACTCCTGGCCATCGTGGATCACCTCAGAATCTTTCTGCTTGTTCCCTGTCCATTCTGAAGAGGACACTGCAGAATCAGTAGCAGCTGCCCAGCAATCACCTCATTAATTTACACAGAGAATTTTTCAATTATTCTCCCCCTCTGCCCCTCCAGATGCCCCCTGTCTAGAAAGGCAAGACTTCTTATCCTCTTAGCTGTCAAAAGCAAGGAAGAGGCTGATGTTGGATTGGTTTGCCATAATAATGTTTCATCATGTTAAGTATCACTGCACCTCAGGACACAAACACCATCTGTGGGGCCTTTCTATATTTGGATGTATTGGAGTCAGTGCTGTTTAAATGAGCCAAGTATCTGACAGAAACCACACAATTTCTGAACTAATCAACATTTAACTTCCTATTTCTGCATCGTCAGCAATTCCTATGTCACTGATTTTTCCTGATTTCTATTGGTAAGACTAGTGAATAACAGCTTAGAACACAGCCCTGCAGGTCCTATTACAACTGAATAAAAACTCTCCATTTTCAACTGCTTTTTTATCAATTCATCTGTTTTTAAAACACTTAGTAAGTGCTAGATTTAATTCTACACTGCTGATTTCTTTAATCATTGTGTCAAGGAGGGGTTAGTTAATAGCATCAGTTACTGAAAATTCTAACTAGATAAAAGAAAAATGTTTTTCCCTCACGAGTGGTCAAAATCTAGAACAGACTTCTTCCAAGAGATGTCGGTTCCTCAAAAATATTCAAAACTGAACTGGACAAGATGCTCAACAACCTGCTCTAACAGGCTCTGCTTTGAGGACAAGGTTGTACTGAAGACCCCCAGAAGTTCTTCCAATCTCCAGTTTGTGATTCTGTGCATGTAAAACTGAAGACACAGCGATGAAACTCCTGAGAGCCAGGGGAATGTTCTTCACCTAATTCCATCTGATTTTTAAAGCTGAAACTCCATGATGGTGATAACAAGCACAGCAATAATCAGGTTCCACAACAGAAGAGCCTGCTGTTACAAAAATGATAACTCTGCCACTAGACTATTACCAATAATATAAAAACTCTTTTTCTTGGTAGCCACTCAGTTGTGACATTGAAACTTAACACTGTGGCAGCACAGCCCATTTATTCCACTGGAAATTCCTCTCTGAATTGCCTTCTGCTTTACAACATGGATGAAGCTGAACTGCAGTCTTTCCTATGGCAGGAGCTATGAAATCACATTTCTTCCCTCTACACAGCCACTTATATCCAAGAAAATTAATTTTTTTGTTATACTGAGCTCAAACTGGTAAAGAGGTTCAATGTAAGAGGGTAGAGGTGTAGGAGGAAAGGAAGAAAGGAAAAGGTGAAGGCTTAGATTTTTCAACCCATCAGAAGGTCCTGGCCAAGCCAACTTGAGGACCTCTAACAAAAGATGTTCCACAAAGCACAGCTCCCTCACTTCCTCTAATAAAATGGAGGAACTCCATTAGAAAATGGTGCCATGCACTGCACAATAATGTTCTCAAAAAAGCAGCTGAAGTAGTACCAGTGTTTGCATTGGAAAGCATAAATGTATAAATGTTAAACACAAAGTATAAATGTTTCAGCTTATTGTACATTTAAGAAAATTCTGGCTTTTTTTTTTTTTTTTTCTGTAAAGCCTGTCAACTATCTAGATATGCATTTCCCAGATCTACTGACAAAAAAAATCCCCTTGGAAAACAGCAGTGGAATGTGTTAGAGGTATTAAAAAAATTATATCTTAAGAGAGGGTATGGCTTTCCTAGGATAAATAAAAGTGACAACTAGAAAAGATTTGGTTTAGATTCCTTCACACGAGAATTCTTTTCAAAAAAGGAAAGTACACAATGTCTATGTTTCCTCTTTCTGCAACTATTTTAATACCAGCATTCTGTTCTTTATTTAACACAGCAATGCAGTGGCTTCAAGGAAAATATCAAGTCACAATTATGCTCCTTCCAGAATACTATGCTGTTAACAGAATAACTGTTTAACAGAAGCCTTGCATTTAGTGTTTCTAATGTAGATTTACAAGATGACAGCAGCAGTATCACAGTGAGAGCTGACAAGCCTGGCAATTATTGTCAGATCCGAGACAGAACACTCACCAGCTCCTTCAGTGTATGACACCAAAATCCAACAACAAGCCTAAGTGCCTCATTAAAATCATACTCCTGACTCTAAACTTGTCAGTGATGCTGTTAGTTCCCCAAAAACAAACTGCCATTCTGTTTCTGCTCTGTGACACAAGGACCAGACAAAAACTGGCAGAAAACTTATTGTTTGGTTTGTATCTTCTTAGCACTTGACTGGTCACAATATTTTCTTCTTTTGAAAGGCAACTGGATATCCCCATTTCCCTATCCCTTCTGCCCCTTCAAACAATAACTGCAATTTCTCTTAACATCACTCCTTGACAGCTAAAGGAATTGTCCAGTCAACTTTTTAAGTGCAGGAAAAATTAGGTCAACACTTTTTCTATTGTCCACTTTCATAAAAGTTAAAGTAACAACTCAACAAAAACAACTGAGTTATTTAGGAAAGCAACAAAATTCAGGAAATAAAAGGAAACACACTAAAGTTCCATCAAAATAAAGACTGGGATTGACTGGGAAGTGCCTGACAGGGAACCAGGGAAAGGGAGATGAAAAGTTAATGACAAGCTCAGATTGGGATCCTGTAAAAAAATGATACAAAAAGGGACAGATGATGGGAAAGGGTCAGCTGGAAGAAATGGGGTAGCTGAGCTCACTGCATAAAAGTACAAATCAAAGTTTCCCAATATTTAGGGTGGGGTTTTTGTCTGCTGAACCTCTGAAGCCACTGAATAATTGACAGGAGTTCTGACAGACTCAGGGGGCTGGTCCTCAGAGCACAGTGATGAGCCAGCCTGAACTGAGCTGCCACCCTGCACAGGCCTTTGAGAGCTCCACAAAGGTGACAGGGATTGGTGTCTTCTGAAAAAGCAAATCTTATGTAACAGGCACCTCCCTATTCAAAGTGAAGGTTAGTTCCTTTTTTTTTCTTTTTTTTAAATTATATTTTGGAAATATAAAGATATACTACATCTCTCCAAGGATCTAGCATGTCCCATAACTTCCAAGATATAAAGTTTTCATCACCACATACATTTAACTGAAACTAAAATACTAATAATACCTATGTACAATAAAATTGTTTGGTTGTTACAAAAAAACTCCAACCCACATAGTGAGTAAAATCTGTTTTTCCTCTTCCCTCTCTTCCATTCTAACAACTATTCCATAATTAACATTTTTATTTATAGGAATTTCATTAACTCTATCCTGAAAACCTGCCACACACCAGTTTCTTTACAGCATCCTTTTCACTAGTGAACACACAGTCAGAAAGACTAAAAAGAAAACTTTGCTGCTGCTCTTTCCCTGTCTACCCAGAAAATAATATAATTTTCTTCTAGTGTTATGAGCCACTATACTATGCTACATTTTAGAAGTTCATTAAATTCCATCTAAGCAGCTTTCCAAGCATGTCCCTTTAATGAGAAAATAACAACTCCATTTGACAGTACCAGGAAAGGCACTTCGCAGCAAAATCTCACCTGCAGAGAAACTGCAGTGGAAGGTAACTGGCCACAGGCACTTCAAATTAAACTTGAGCTATTCAGGTCAAAACAAAAATTCTGATACTAAAAATGTTACTAATTTACTCCTTAAAAGTGATAATTTCTCTGTGTAACTATCTTTAAAGTGGGAGCTTCTCTGTGCACTCTGCACAGCCTGCCAGGTCATATACAGGCCAGAAATACTTTAATAATTATTACCTCAAGTTCTGAGACTACTGAAAAAAAATACTGAGGCAGGGATGGATTCCCAAAATAAAATTACTGCCTTCAGACCTTTACTGGCCCATCCTAAAAAATGATTAAGTGCTGTCAGTAACAGATGTGGAAATGTAGAACACAAGGATCACTTCTAGGACTTTAACACCTGTTTATGCAGCTGTACACAGTAAAGTCAGCTTAAGCTAATTCATAAAAGGAAGTTGGAAGAATTATTCTTAAATTAAAGAAACACTTCCAGTAGTACCATAATCATAAGGCTGCATTTTTGACAAGCATCACTGGATCAGACTGAGGGGAAGCTCAGACTCCTGCTCAGCTGCCAAGTGACTGCCCAGGGTCAGGCGGCTGCTCCGTGCCCACCCCACCACTGCTTCCTGAGGGGCAGGGTGGGAATGGCCCAGGCAGGAGGGGACAGCAGGGGACAAACAGCCTCTCTCAGCAGCAGTGCTGCCTTCCAGCAGTGTGCAGAGTCTAGAGAGGTGTTAAGTGAGTGTCCCTTGGCTTGTGACAGGATGCAGGCTCAGCTCTGTTCCTGAATGCCTCTTGCACAGACTACAGAACAGGCATTCACATACCCTCCATCAACTCTGAGGACATCTCAGAAAGAATAAACTGAAATCTGCTCCATCAACCATAATTTCATTTAGATCAAACAGCCAATGCTTCAACAGCAAAGAACATAAAAGACACCACTATTTGCCCTGCTCTGTAAAATGCTTTGAACTCAGACTTCTGTCGCTTTGCTGAAACAAACACACACTTCAGATAACCAACTCGGGGCTCAGCATCTTCCAGATTCATGAGAGGCTCTTTCAGCTCAGGGAGATGGCAAAACTCACACTCAGCTCAGCAAAACACAGTGAAAAGAAAGAATTAACATGGTTATATTCACCCTAGAAAGCCCTGTGCCAATTCACGTGAGCACACAATAACTGCTGTGGGTAAGACTTCGACCTAAGAGTAGACCTTAAATACCATTTTCATAAGCAACTGAAGTTGTTTGAAGCTAAAGCTATTCCTTCTCCCTCATTCCTACAGCAGGGGAAGTTCCTGGATTGCCTGTAGTCTCTGCAGCTGCTGTGCAACACCCCAAAGCCCCTCAGGCACACAGCCCTGGGGGATGCAGGATTTGGCTGGGCAGTGCTGGGGCACCTCCAGCCCTCGCTGTGCCCCTGGCAGCAGCAGGGGCTGGTGCTGCAGCAACACAAACTTACAGCCCACATCCACAGGAAGCCACTGATACAAAGAGTTACAGGCTTATTATCAGAAAATAATATCATCCTACACATGATTTATGTTTTCCATTATTCCAGTGACAGTTTTTTCTGTAATCTGTATTGGATCTCATCTAAACACACTGGATATCTTGACCTATTAGCGGCACTGAGCACTGGCAGTAGAAAAAAATGAGAATTTGTTTTATAAACTGTTAGGGTGCCCTAAATACACTTACCTTTTGGAGTTAATCCATCATATCACCTGATAGATTTTTTTTTCCCCCTCAAAGGCAGTATGTTATTTTCAAGGATAAGCAGACAAACAGAATATCCTTCTCACTAAACAGTACAGTGATGGCAGTGACAGCAACTGAAGACTTTGAAATCAAACTTGGCAATCAGTATTCTTTTTATATTTAATCAACTTTTATGACTGAACCCAAAGCTGTATCTATGACCAACCAGCAAGCACAAGGCTCTACTCTAAATTAAAAACTAAACAAAACCACCATGAAATTTACAGGAAGATGAACACAAAAAAAAGTGAGGAGCTGAGTTCCAGTACAGAAATCTCTCCCAATTTTCTTTTATTTTTCTTTCTTTGTATTCTTTCTATTTTCAGCAATCTCTAAGTGCAAAACATAGCATGATTAATTCCTATTAAAGAATAAAGCTTTAGGAAACAGACATAAGAATTTCTGAAAGGAGAACACACTTCTCCAAAGCTTATTAATCACTATTAGCTTAAAAATAAAGATGTAACAACAATCATTTAAGAAATTATGTGAGCAGTTTCCAAAGATACAATTTATATTAATTTCCCCTTCTTCATTCCAACAGTCACAAAAAGCTCTGTTACAAGAAATCTGCTCAAAGAGAAAATCAAGAACTCAAGAAAATGTGGATAAAGAACAGCTGAAACTAGCCTTGCTTCCTCTGTGCTTTACAATAGTTTTTGATTGCATGAACACATCCAGAACCTTTCTTCATTTTGACTGACCCACGAACAACCATTCAGAGCTTCATTACCATTTGTGGCTCAGTGTACAGTTCTTAGGGCTTAGTTCACTAAAAATTATTCAAACCTTACCATAAAGGTGGATATTTCCCATTCCTAATATTTCTACTGAGCAACCGAGTGCTTCAAACCCACAATATTTTTATGAAAATATATGCAAGATTAGAGATGTATTACCTTGGTTTTACAGAGAGATTGAAGTTTTTATCAGAACCCTTAGCAACAAAGTAGACTGGACTGGGAACACTGGCATTTCCCTGGTTCTTGGATGTTTGCCTTTGCCATCCTCCTTATATCTCTAGAACAGTTTTAATTTACCTATTATCCCTACATTATATCCAGTCAGCGTGGATGGAAGTTGAAATAAGAAAGAAGAAACAGGTCTTCAATAATCTTAAATATTTTCATTTCACCTTAATACCTCATGTAAAATTAATTGCCAGACTTACTACTGAGTTTTTAAATTAAGATGTATTTTTTTTTCCTGTTTGTTTATCAACCATTGCCTCCTCTCCAGCCAAATGCAACAGTGCAGAGTAATCAGATTTGGCAGCCCAAGTGCTGGCTGTCCACTGCTGCAGCCTCAGTGTTTGCTCACTGTCACTCCAGTCACAAGGATTTTGTCCACTTGTGCTACACTGAGCCATATAACACTGATTTTTTTTCTACTCCTCTCACCTGTGAAACTTTCTGCTACCACTCCTCTTAGAAAACAAATATAATTTTGTTATATATATATATATATTTAAGCTACAATAACTATTAATCATGGTAATTGGTATATGCTAATTGCCTTTTTCTCTGTCTTAAGGATAGAAACAGCAGAAAGTGACACAAATCAGGATAAGATTGAAGGACACTTCTCGATACCACATGGACCATCCAGGCTGCCAAAAGGACAGATGTTCTTTGCTTTTCTACTGAAAAACAATTTCTGTCTTCTACGAAGTTGAATCCAAACTGTCTTTTTAGTTCCAGTAAATACCCACTAGGGATGATCAGCCCTATCCCTGCACAGCACCTTGCTCACTCACTCCAAAAAGCCAGACTGCCAATCTTTCCTAGCCCTTATTCCCCACTCTTAATTTTCTATTCTTTAAAAACCAAACCAAATTGCTGTGTTTTCTCCAAATACATCTTTGGAATTCTAAAGTCAAACCACACTACCACTTGCCTCTATTTCAAATGCAATTCTATAACATCAGCAGACTTGGACCAGCTCAGGTGGTTCTCTTCAGTGACAGATGAAGAAACTCTCAAACTTCTGTCCAAGTTTTTGATTAAAACCTTCTTTCCTTGACTTAATGTAACTCAATGTCCAATATGTTTATAGTGCAAAAAAAACCTGTTTGAAATCATCTGCAGGTGAGCCATTGGCTTCCCCCGAGTAAATTCTGTTTCCCTGATGGTTTTTCCCAGCTGGTCTTAAACCAGCATTCAATAAAATCAAACTCCCATGTTTTAATATCACACAAGTACTTTACATGTGTACTGTAGCACTGTTTGCAGCATGCACACTGGTATTGGGTTGCTCCAATACTCTCCTGAGGGTCCAGCCCTGCCCAGAGGAATGGCTTAATAATAATTAGTGAGACAGCATGGTCTGGTGTGTCTGGATAAATCAAAAAGGTTTAATAAAATAAAATAATAGGAAGCAACAAACAAAGGTTAAAGCTGAGCACAGTGTAGGGACAGATCCCACACTGCTACAACACCCTGAGAATGCCCCCAGAGCCTTTGCTCTGTCCCCTTTTCCACCCAAGGATGGAGGATGGATCAATAGGAAGAGGTGCAGGTTTGGACAAACAGTGACAAGGGCCAAGAGGTGCTCCTCTCCTGGCCCTGAGCAAATTACAAAGAGAGAGACACAGAACTTTCTGGGTAAATTTCCTAGAATGTCCAAAGGTACACTGAAACCCTTTCCTTATAGAGAAACATCCACTCAGGGGTGGGGGGTGCATTACTACACACTGGATACTGTTCTAAGAGGCAAGAGCTCTTTGTTAACTACAAATCAGCTAATACTTGAAAAATTTAATCTAAATAAACCCCTCCAAATCCCCACACAATTTGCTATGAATGTCAGCATCAGTAATACAACTGTTCTGTTCAATTTACCAGAATAAAAGACCATATTATAACCTGCCATATCAATAACTAAATAACATTTCCCTACAAAGCAAGAGATTATAAAATACTCTGCATGTCATTTGTCACAGTAGGACTTGCAAAGGACACCAGAAGGTGACTTACATTTAATTCTGTCTTTACTTTTAAAATCTATTAAAATCTATCCATCTCCATGGTAACTCAAAACATATATTCCTCCCACACAGTCTGACTGATAGTTCGTAGTTTTTGTTTTATAGTCAACCTTTTGTTTGTTTGAAAATACATGAAAACTGTCTAGTTGATCCTAATAATCTTAAATGATACCATAAATCTGTATGTGGCAGTAAATGAAAGGTACTGCATATATGGCTCCTTGTTATACTGTGGTTTAAACCAAACAAACCCTGTGGTCTTCAAAGCAAAGTAGCTTTCAAATCAATTATAATAGATTTTCAGATTTTAATGGTGTAAGACTTGCTTACAAACTAAACTTATAAACTAAGTTTCTTTTACTCTCCTAAAAACTTACACCTACTTTTAATTCCTTAGAACTCAGACTCTTCCACAAATCACTATGAGAGACTGACTACATAAAATTTCCTAAAATTAAGGGAGGAAAGAAATGGGAACCTGCTATAACCTTGAAATATGAAGCACTTGAACTGAACTTCAGCAAGTTCATGCTAAGGGGAGAAATACTGAAATGGATTGCATTTTATAGCAGGAACCTAATAAATATTAAGTGTAATTTCTACATGAATACTGCTCTTCCAAGGAAGAAATATAGAGAGAGGTCATGACATCCACTAAAGACCTCCAAGAAACCACAACTAATAAATAAATGTAAGTTTAAGTCTCAATTTGACAAGGCAAGAGAAGGGCTTCTCAACTTTCCAACACACCTAAGCAGCATAGAAGTCTCCAATTTTACCTACAAAACCTTCTCATTGCCTAAGATAATGAGCAGATATAAACCACACTGTGACACTTTTACATTGAGGTCTTTATTCTGGTCCCCACAATTCAAGAAAGATGGGCCAGACTGGAGCAGATCCAGGAGAGGGGCACAAAGATGAACTGAGGGCTGGAGATCCTGGCCTGTGAGGAAAGGTGAAAGCAGCTGGGTCCTTTCTCCCTGTCAATCCCATGCCAGTACTGCAGCACCAGCACAGCCCCCCTAAGAGGATGGAGGCCCTCTGCCCACAAGGAGACACAGGGAAAAGACAAAGAGCAAGAGGTGTAAATTGCACCAGGAGAGTTTTCATCCCAATGTAAGAAAGAAATGGCTTTCAGTAAAAGCCACCATTCACTAGATTCACAGGGTGCCACAATCTCATGTAGGATCCCTTTCTGACAAAAGGTTGGGTCAGATGATATTTCAAGGTCACTTCCAACCTGTAACATTGCATGGTTTATCTCCAGCTTTCTCCTTGATGAGTAAAGATACTGAATTATAAAAACATCCACCTTCAGCATACAACGCTGAAGTGTTCATCATTCTGCATTCTCCAAATCATTCTGCACACACCCATCACAACCCAATCAAGAAAAATCTTCAAGTATTTTCTGTAATCAAATAACAAATCTGCTAAAAGCCTCAGATTCAGTTGCTAAGCAATGAGATGATTTCCCAGTGCACTGTTCCCTCTGAGGAACTGAAGAACTAGATGCTCCTGGAAGTGAAGTATTTACTCTTAGTTTCCCTTATATGTTGTGCAGCACTTCATGAGCTGCCCCAAACTCCTATCCAAGTTCCTGGCCACTCCATGAAGGCTCATTCTTCACTCCAAACATAGAAAGATATAAAAATACTCATGCCACTGCTGAACACTATTATCCAGAGTCCTATCTTCTAAAGTGATAACTGAGTCTCTCTGTTAGTGTCAAGTGAGGCCAGACAAGCTCCTCAGATTCTTTTAAAATGACTGTCACGAATCTGAACAATCACCCTAAAGGAGTTTCCCTTCAAGGTAACTTTGAAAATGACACAAAAATGAGAAAGAGGAAAGAAGGCCATGTATACAACCAACAGTGTTTCTTTACATCTGTCTTGGTACAAATACCTCATCTTTCAAGGAGTTTGCTTGCATGGAATTTAAGAGTGTATTTAATATGCTCAGCCTTGACTTGAAGGAATTCTATTCCTTGAAGGGAGACCTTCTGATGCAGCACCATTTTAGGTCATGTCACATTTTCTTCTGTCTACATATTCCAGAAAATCCATCAGCAATTCCATGTTTTATCAGATACGGAGCAAAGCACATCTCACTGAATAAAAATGTCTCCTGGAACACTCCCCACAAGAGTAAACTACCTTAGTGATTCCGTGAATGGCATTTTTCAAGATGAGTTTTAACTAGTGCTTCAATTTCAGGGACACCCAAAACCACCCAAATCACATAGCTGCAATTGCACCAAGTCCTGCTACCCACTCTGCTCCTTAATAGGATCCCTTAGGAAATTTAAAAGGAGCCAATGGGAAATTGGTTTCACACTGAGCTGGCAAAAATATTCCCAACACCATTAGGTCTTACTCCTGAAAGTAGACAAGAAGTCTCCCCACACATCCCCCGCTCCCCCCTTTGCATAAAAGTAGCAAAAGAACCTTACAGATCTGACCAAACTCTAAATTGGGCAATTATGTTTGGTCTCTCCACAGTCATCTGCTCTCTCAACAGAAATAGTCCTCACATCACATCTTAGACTCTGAGGAATTTTTTTTACAGTTAAAATAGCTACTGTGCACCAACAGCGAGTTTCAGTGATCTCCTTAGCTGACTTAAAAACTCACAGGAGTCTTGTTTGACCTAATTAACAAAAGCTTACAGAGAACTTGCAGATCCTTTATTTAGAAGTAGTATAAAAATAACAACTCTTATCAACACATACAGGGTAAGAGAGAAAGTTATCAACTTTACTGGTATCATTTTGCTGTCTCAACAGAAGTCAGTAGACTGGTGTGGGCAACTACCCGAGAGCTGCACACACCCATTTCACTCTAACAAATGCAATTTTGCATCTTTATCCACCTCTGTGCCTAAGCAAGTCTCCCCAAGGTTTGTTCTTGCTTTTCTGCTCTCTCTTCCTTGTCCCTTCGGAGTGGGCACAAGAACAGGCTCAGCTGCTTACAGTGGCACACCAATAACCTCACTTTGCCTTCTCCTCCACTCCAAATTAAGTACAGGATTGGAGAAGGCAATCGCTGGCATCTTTTGCTTGCCTTTGCAATACTGGGAAACAATAAGTAAAACCCTCTTCTAAATTTCTTAGGCTTCCACAAAAGGACATAGTTATTGTGTCCAAATCAATCTAAAGAACAACAGAGAGTATTGGAACCAGGCAAAACAACAACACAAGATACTGGGTCTGTGCACCTACTGACAGCATCCAGACACACACATCTGTGGTTAGCAGTAACCCACATTATCAGCAGCTCCAGTGGCTACATTGTACAGATTTTAAACACTGAGATCCACACTCAGTCAACTCCCTCCTAATGATTTTTACAGTAGCAGTGAAAGTAGGAAAACCCAAACCAACTAGGTCAAATAGAACAGCAGCTTTTTTTTTTTTTTTTTTTTTTGCCAGAAAGTAACTACTAAATCTCATTGTTTCAGTGCTCATCTCTGGAAGGCTGGATACAGGGTACAGCCTGGATACAGACAGATCAGAAGGCAAAGAACTGCTTTCCATCTTCCAGTGGCGTGACACTGCCTTGTCTGCACACAGATTACATATTGAAAAAGGGAAAAATGTGCTCTTTAGATAGAATCACAGGATGGTTTGGGTTGCAAAGGACCTTAAAGCACACCCAGTTCCACCCCCACCATGGGCAGGGACACCTTCCACTGCCCCAGGCTGATCCAAGCCCCATCCAGCCTGGCCTTGGACACTTGCAGGGATGGGACAGCCACAGCTTCCCTGGGCAACCTGTGCCAGGGCCTCACCACCCTCACAGTATGATTCTTTTTCCTTGTACCTAGTCTGAATCTGACCTCTTTTCATTCAAAACCACTACCTCTTGTCCTATCACTATGAGGCTTGCTAAAAAGTCTGTCCTCAGAACCATTAAAGTCGTATCATCTTTACTCCTTTATTAAATAATAAATATTTAAGTTCTATTCTTGATTACTCAATTATTTTAAAAAAGATTATTTTTAAGCAGGCATAGAATTTTTAATGAGGTCATAATTTTTGTTAAAAGTCCTATCCAATATAAATAACAAATTCTGATAATTTTCATCCCAGTTTTATTTGTACTGCTTTCCAATTCAAAAAAAACCTCTGGCATTTTCAAAAAAAGCTTGCTGTTTTGTCAGCATTTAAAGAGTTATATGATCAGAATCCAACTACTCATAATTTGTTATCACAGTAAAGCAAAGAACACATCATACATCTTCCTATTTCAAATTGATTTCTCTGTGAATTCATTACAGACAAATGCGTTTTCTTTTCAGACTACACCTTGGCTTTCACCTTGATAGCAAAAATTACAAAAATATCACAGCTCTGTGTAATGCACTGATCTCAGGCCAACCTTTCTAACATCTATTTCTCAGAAACCTAAACTAAAATTGCTGCACAACTCCTGTAACTCAAACCCATTCGAGCTTCCCCACGCACAGTTTATTCCCAGAACTAGCACGGACTCTCTGTGGTCAGAAGGAAATGAGGAAGATTCTCAATATTTTACACCAACTAATTTTCTGTAACGGCCTCAAAGCAGTGCTTTACTTCACCCTTTCATTTCTCACTGTTCTCCTCCTCCCTCCAATTTTCTGTCAGCAGAACTTCCTTATCTTGGAACAACATAACATCCCTCTCCAGGCAGTGTTTGAATCGCTGCAGGTTTCCTGGGTATTACATCCCAGCTCCCATTGTTGAACTGAGAAACAAACACAAACCTTACAATGCACCTCCACAATACTACCGAGGTAATTGCTGGGAATTTTTAACTGGAACAAACTTGGTCTTTCAAACCATAAGGCAGGTAGGGAGTTCACCAAAAACATGAGATAAACATTTGAGCCTATCTAGAGGTGTTCAGAGAGGCTGCCACATTGTTTGGCAGCCCCACTGAGCAGTGAAGGGCCCTTTGCAGGCACTGACCTGCTGAGAGTGTCTTTGCAACAAGCAGCACTTGAATTTCTCCTACAGTAAGAAACTTTTCTACAAAGCTGACTAGGCACTGCAGCATGATAAATAACATTAATTACGTTTCTTAGATGATTCTTATTACAGTTTGGAAATAATAAAAAATTCTGCTGGTGCTGATCCAACAATAAACAAGGATTTCCATTTAGTCTTTCAATATATTTTAAGGTATGTCCTTACACAGCTTCCAGCCTGAACACCAAGGATAAAATTCTAATCCCAGTTCTGCCACAGGCACCTCAGTGCATTTCCTCAGGATTCCAATCTACAGCCCACAGATGGGACAAATGTCTGTCACCCACTTCACAATGGTGTAAATTGTTCTTCTGCCAGAAAAGCTGTGGTACTGTATCAGTGGCCTGGAGGTAAGAAATCTCTGAAGGTGCTCTATGTTGGCAGCTTGGCCCAGGGAAGCTGTGGAGTCTCCTTTCAGAAGGAACTCAAAACCTGGCTGGTGCAGTCCTGTCAGCCTGGTCTTGTTGACCCTGCTTGAGAAGGCAGCTGATGATCTCAAGAAGCCTCTACCAATCTATATAATTTTATGATTATTTCTATATTAGAATTTTTAACTTTTTTAAGTTTTTGGGAAAAAACCCACAACACAAAACAATGTTTTTTCTACTCAGAAGCTCTGCCAATTCCTTTCATCATGGAGCAGATGCCTCATTCCAGAGTTCTATGAGAACAGTAAACTCCTTCTCCTGTTATTTAAGAATACAATAATGTTTTGTGCAATGTTATAAGAAATATAATGAGCTACAACAGAAAGCAGTCCCAGAAAGAAAAATCACTAAATGAAAGTTTATGGCTAGAGCTTTCTCTCTCCTTCCCCTCAAGGAACTGGTGTTAACAATAAAAAAGAAATACTTTAGTAGAAAGCAAGCTTAGCTCATTTGTAGGTAAAATGGTTCCCCTTTTTCCAATTTAGTACCATTGCCAATATTACTGTTATCTCTGGCTGACACTGGGGAGAGGGGAAGAAAAAAAATTCTTACATGAAGAAAACAGAAAAGATCACTTTATTCCCATACACCAGAGAGGTAAGTATGTGCAATGGAAAAAGGAGGAGTACTAGAGGTAAGGAGTGGTATATACCATGTTCCCTGCTCCTCTTCCATTAGATCAGATGCTCCTTTCCAAGAAAAAAGCCTCCAGGGACATCTGACCCCATGGAAGAACTGAGACCATCAAGAGTAGAACTGATTTCATAAAAGCTGATTGGTTTTTGAAGTACAGAACACAGCTGGTCATGCTGGAGATGCACTAGACTCACTCCACTGGATCACTCCTGGGTTTATTTCCTAGACATGTAACTGTTGTCACTGCAGGTTTAAATGAGGAAAGAAAGCTGCTGCAGCTCTGTGTAAAGGTATTTCTCTAAAGGAAGGAAATGCAAGCTTAGACCACCTACAGTTCCTGATCCTAATCCTAAGGCTTGCAATTACTCAGCTAAAACAGAGAAAACAAAAACCAGGGAAAAATACCTTCAAATGATCAAGTTTTTTATCTGCTGTGTCATGGGCCTTGGCTATTAAAATGTAAGAAAAGAAGAGGGATGAAAGCAGAAGCAGGAGACATTATGTGGTAGCAACTGAAAAATTATATACGAAAAGATGTGTTTAAAACTCAATACACTTATCCTAGTGTTGGCTTCTAATTTATGGAGGAACAATTGTACAAAACCTCCCAGAGTTTGAGTTCTTCTCCTTTCAGAGTCCAGACACTAAAACAACTACTTACAAACTGTGCTGAATAATTTTGATGGGACTTAGAGAAATATTATATTATTTCTTACATATTTAATAGCACTTTAAAATGGTTGCATTTTTTAATAACAATGAAGTTTTCAGATCTAAAGGTAGAATTTCAGAACTGCAGAAATTTGCAGTGCAGCCCATGTGACTCTCACATTATCCATTATTCTGCACTTAGGGAACCCCCATTAAATACAAGGAATCCAACAATTCTGATATTGATTCTGATGGATTTTGAGTGCACAAAGGCAGGCAACATTTCTCCCAGGGGGTTAGAGAAGTGCAAGGAGAGGGGCACTGCTCTTACCACATACAGCTGTTTCCAGAGCACAGCCCATTCCTGCAGCGTTGCTGTGACTTCAGTCACTACAGAATCTTCAAGAGGAACAACTGTTTCATATTGCCTGTAGAAAAAGAGGGGGGAAATTAGGAAATGTACCCTGGAAAAGGCAGAAAAAGAACCGTGACAGCGCAGTAATTTGTAACTCCAGAGTCACAGCAACTGCTCCTCCATTACATTCCCCAAGATTAAGCTTATGTGAAGCATGCTGTTCAAAATACATCATTTCATTCTAATCAAAGTCAATGAAAAGTTTTCATTACTACAGCATGTTAAATTAACTTGCCTGTAGAGTGGGGTCCTTCACAAATTGGATCCCTTCCCAAAGCCAGTCCCCCCCTTTTTTCCTCCTCCAATAATGTTAGCCAATATCAAAACTACCCAAAATATCTGCTGTCTACAAACCTGTCCTATCCAGAAGGCTTTTTCAACACTGCAGAGGAAATCTGAGGGATCTATTCTCTAATCAAAAAAATAAAACCTGCCCCTTTGTGGTAAAGGCTTTCCAAAACCATTAAAGGAGAACCACAAGAGTGGTTTGGACTGGAAGGGACTTCAAGGCTCTTTTCATTCCAGCCCCTGCCATGGGCAAGGACACCTTCCACTGTCCCAGGTTGCTCCAAACCCCATCCAACCTGGCCTTGACCACTTCAAGAGATCCAGGGGCAGCCACCACCTCCCTGGGCAAACCAAGGTTTCACTACCCACAGCCTAAATAAGTCATCCTTAAATGTAAACACATCCTCCCTTGTCTGATTCCTACAGACCCTGCCAAAAGCCCTGTCCCTGTCACCTTACAACCCCCCTTTAGACACTGAAAGGACATAAGCAGCTCTGTCCAGAGCCTTCTGATGTCTTAAGTTTGAACTTTCATATTTTTCAGGTTCTGTGCTGCCCAGGGGTGCAGCTCTCAGCCTCACATTCAGGGTCACTCAGCTCTGCACACAGCAGGGACACAAAACAAATCCTGTTCCTGCTGCACACCAAGGACAACTTTCAGCCCAAAAGCACAAACAAGGGTGGCTGGAGGGAGGGACAAGAAGGATGGGACCTCACAACCTGAAGCTGTAATCAGACAATGAAACCCCAATATGCAAACAGACCAAAAGGTACAAAAATGTAAGAACTTGTCAGTGTTTGTCCATTTTGTGACCATTTTGTGTCCACCTTGGGTGTAGCCCTGGCCAGGCCCTGTCCTGCCCAAGGTACCCTAAAGGCCTTTCAATAAATCCCTGCTTTATTCTCTGGCCCTGTCCAGTTTCTGATTCAGATCAGCCTTCCCAAGGCATCACTTCTCCCCTGTCCAGGCTGAACAACCCCACCTCTCCCAGCCTGTCCCCAGAGTGGGGGTGCTCCAGCCCTGGGGACAGGCCCTGGAAGTCTCCAGGGAATCTCCAGGGATGTTTGGGGAGGGCAGGGGGCACTGAGAAGATGCTGTGTGGTGTTCAGGTACCTGCCAGGTTCAACACATGCTCTGTTATTTCACAAGTGCTTATAATCATACTTGAAATATATTCTGAAATAAAGAATTTTTAAACAAAACACGAAATGCCCATGCCCCTCTGGTTCAGAACTGCATTACATTCTATTGTATCAACTGGTGCATGAGGCTTTGATAGTTTTAAACAGTGTATCAGCTTTCCTAATAAGTACCTGAACTGGTTGCCCTTCACAAACTCTAAACTAACATCAAGGACTAATTAACTACACATCACAGGGAACTGCTCCTTCCCCTGAGGAGAGTGCCCATCAGGAGTGGTTATTCTATGCAATAGATATCACTTTATTACACCCCAAAATTATGAAGCATCAGTATTACAGCTGCCCTTACAACCTTTACTGAGGCACTTTGGGAACAAATCTATAATTCAGCACTATCAGAAGTCACCTGTTTTTCTGCAGGTAGTTCACTAAGTGCCATTTAATACATTTTATCTTCCACATTTAATTTGTTGCCTCAGGCCACTGTCTGAAACATTGCAATTATGAATCTCCCCACAGCAGCCTTTATCTGGAATATGCAAGTAAAAGCAGCAGTGAAAACACAAGATATTGATTTCAGGAGTCTCAGTCAACCTCACAGGAAACTGTAGGTTCCAGAGCCCCCAGTCAGTAACTTCCCTGACATGACATTGCCAACCAGTGTTGTCACTCACATGAACTGAAATAAACCCACTGCCAGCAACACATGAGCTACAAACAAAGGAGAAGGGCAGAAGTTTTCATCAGTGCACTTCAGTCACTCTTTGGGTGAGGTGGGGAGGGCTGGATCCTTTGGAAAATGTTCAAGGTAACACAGCTACCTGGCAGCTGTGACTCTGAAAATGTGTAGATAAATGAGATGGGCTGTCTACTGACTGGTGCCTCCATAAGAAACAGGAAAATAGAGTATTTTGCCAGTGAGAGAACAAGCAGAAATGGAAGAATATAAGCAGAGTTCTTTAAACACATGTGTTTCAGATAATACCTCCAAAGTTACAATTTTATGAGCCAAAGCAAACAAGAGTAACCATCAGACCTGATTCTTGCTATATCAAAAACAAACAAATCACCCCCCAACTCTGTAGAATTACATTAAATTTTCAAACCCTCATACACAAAAAACATACAATGAACTAAAACCTCTCTGTAAGTTTCAATACTTATTTCTTCATTTCCCTTCTAGATAAAAAACACTGGAGCTTCTTACAAAGAAGGAAAAATACTCACCCTCTGTTACTGACAATTGCCTTTTTCAAGTGAATGTAATTCGCAGGAAAAATCCCCTGCAAGAGGAAAAATTCTGTACGTTAGAAAAACACACTTGAAGTTGTTAGCATTGGTAACCTAAGCCACAACAAATCTGCCAATATATCTATTAAAAAACTCCTAAGCAACCATTGTGTCAAAGCTGCCAGGCAAAACTCTACATTCAGATTAGTAACAATTGACTGGCTTAGTCTGGCTTAGACCAGGACACCACACTGGACCAAACCTCCACCTGGGAAGATCAGAAAAATGCCTCTTCTGCAGTTTGCAGCACAGCACCAGCAGCTCCCAGAGCAGGCTGATGCTGATTAGGGCTGACACAAGCAGAGGTTTAAAAAGGCAGATTAAACAAAAACTAAAAGCCCACCATCAAATCTGCATTGAGCCCCCATGGACAGAAGTATTCTATTACTTGCATACCCTGGAGCTGTCAGTTTTCCTCCCTTTCCAAGGCAAAGCTGTTCAAACCCACTTGGGATACCTCTGGTTATTTGTCTTTTGCTGTTCCCATGAGGGCTGGACTCTGACCCTGCCAGTGTGTGTTGAGACATGGGGAGAAGGGATAGTTTAATCCAACCTTTTTCCAGGGTTTCACATTCTCAGTAAAGCACACGGCCCTGAATCCTCACAGCAAATTCTGTCACTGTGTAAGAACAGCAACCTGCACTTTGGTGGGAAATACAGGAGCAGCACTGGAAATCTTTGGATTAAAAACCAGCTGACAGCCTCTGACAAAACTGTCAGCAATCAAATGAGGGCTTCCAATTTTTAGAGCTTTAAAATCATACCATTTAGGAAAAAAAATTTTCTGGGAAAGGAGGGGTTTGAAAGGAATACTAGGTAAAGAAAATTCCAAATGCTAAGGGAAATTCCTTCTTGTTCATAGGCAAGACTAAAATTATAGAAGGAAAAAAAAATTAATCTAAGAGGAATGGCTTCACCAGGAAAACAGCAAATGTGCTTGCTTTCAGCCACATGAAAATCCAGAAAAGGAAGAAATGCTACTTCAGTCTCTTGTTTGGTTCACTCCCAGTTAATGCTGCCTATTTCTGGTATCTAAGAAACCAGGGAAGGTTTGAAGGGCTCTCCTATCAAAACTGAACATATACACCAGCAAAAGTACCAACACACACAGTGACTGCAGACATTTCATTAAAGGAGTGTTTTAGCCAGGACAATGTAATACAGGTAATATTATATTCCATAATACAGGCAAATGAGGAATCTGGTACTTTTCTCTCTTTACACACAAGCAATATTTTAATTTAAAAATTTAATACTTAAATATTAAAACAATAAAGATAATGAAGTGAAGCTCATACAGAAGCACCTACTGGCATATTTGGATACAAAATTTAAAAAAAACTTAGATGTTCTCACAAAAACAATCATACCAGAACAGTCAGAAAAGTTGTCCAAAAGCAAAAACAATGGAAAAAAAAGGAAAATAACCAAATCCAGTAGTTAAACTGTAAAAAATCTGAAACCCTGTCAACAACTTACAAAATCCTTTTTCAACAGACTTTTTCAAGGTTGTCTTAGATTAATAATTCAACTTATTAAATTTGTTCTTAAAAATGCTGCACTTGAACAATGCAACATAATCCACCTATGCTTTTCTTAGGGGAGTAGGGTGGAGAGGATCAAATTGGATGAGATTTATAAATGTTGGAAAAATTACATGTTACATGTCAGGAAGGTTTCTGATCCTTTGAATGATTAATGAGCATCACTCAATTTAAAAAGAAATCCAATCCTCCCACTGGAAAAAAGTTAGAGAAGGAAAATGAAAACTTTACTGGGTTGTAACAGCAAAATAGATTTAATCTCCCATTAGATTAACAAATGTATTCATGCTTACCTTGACACAGGGCTTCTTAATGGAAACACCTCTGTACCAACCTGAAACCAGATAAAACACATTATAATTATTTATGGCGTTGCTTTCTTTACACAGAAGCAAACTGACTACAGCTATGCAGTTCCTGAGATCACCTAAAAACCCAGCTGTGCCTCACATCAGTGGAATTTTTAAAAGATTTTTTTGCTAGGGTTTTTTGTAAAAATTACTTTTATTTTGCTCTGCAATGATAACAAGCCCTTAACAACCAGCAATGCTCTTGTTTCTTCCCACCAGGACTAGAAGTGGATTAGCTGGTGCTGGTACTAATAATCCTTAGTCACTGTGGCAAAGATTCATTCAGCACTCAGGGAAGAGTCTGCACTGAACACTTCTCTTCCAGGCTGGCACACGAGTCTTGTTGCAGTATTTATCTTGACAAAATCTCCAGACTTCAGAAACCTGTAAAAGCCATTATCATACATTTCTAATGTGCTTTAAACAAATATAAACTCTTTGCATGTGTCTGGTTTTACGTATGTCTGAGTAGAGAACAGGATTTAGGATCTAATTTACACACCCCATTATTTTTATTATTCTTGTATCCCCTATCAGGAAACACATCCAGACAGGACAATAAATGAGGAGTAAAACACAAAGCTGCAAGTTAAACAGAAGAAGCCAACTCCTGCAGCTTTCCACAGGTGACAGCAATGTCACTGCAGGATTCAGCCAGGAATAAAGGGACTGAAAACCTCACCCAGCTGAAGAGTGGAAAAGCAGCACACCCTGGAGCTGGGCCTGGAACAGCCCCAGGACTGCAGGGGGACAGTGGGTGCCAGTTCTGGGGAGGGGGCCTGGCCCTCCCTGGCCATCCCAGATTCCTGGGCAAACTTGGCCAGGCCCAGCTCCAAGCCTGGAGGTGTTCAGCCCAAGTTCAGCCCTCAGGTGTTATTAGCAACTGCAGCCAGGCACAGCCCACGCCTGCCAAAAGCCAACACTTCCACATCATCAGCTACATCCACTTCCACAAAAAGTCCTCTCATTTTCCCAGTGAACTCCCACTTACTGTCTTTCCCTCCCCTATCTAAAATTGCACTGGCAAAACCTGACACTAATTTGCTATGGAGAATAGAGAAGAACAGAACAAAGTAACTGGCTATTTTGTCTCTCTTAGAAAGATGACTTCAGATTTGGCTGAATTATGATAAGAGTCTCATGGAGAGGATCAGATGTGGGGAAGAAGGCCTTGAATTTGTTTTAAAGACAGCCTGATAGTCTTGAATTTTTATTTTGTTTTAAAAAGGTAATCTAAGTCAATATGAATTCAAGACAATTGCAAACCTTAGTACAGAAAAAAATTAAATCCATCTTTTTCATTACACAAACTTCTCATGTAAATAGGACATAACACAAAGATTAGTTTTCCTATGAAATCATTGTTTATATTTAAAAAAAAATTACTGTTGTTTTGAATTCATTTTCGTTGATCAAACTTCAGATCAATCATATCAATATATACATATATGCACAAACAACACATACAGATCCTTAACATGTTTGATTTCTAGAACTCCACACAACTGTGCCCACACCTGCTTTTGAGCAACAGATGCTGCATATTTTTAAGGTCACAGAAAAAAATAAATGCATTTATCCTGTGATTCACTGTTACTAATATTAAATAAGAGTCTGTACCTCAGAAATAACCAGACATTTAAGCACTAAGACAAACAAAATGACAAACTGCTTGGTAAATGTGGAAAAAAGTGACTTTATCCAAGTTTGTGAACAGACCTGTAAAAGAACAAAACCCAGTGAAGGGAGTGAACATTAATAATCAGACCTGCAGGGTAGTAAACAAAATACATTTCCAAAACACTAACGCATTTCTTAAGTTTTTGTTCTTCATTCCAAAAGAAATTTTCAAAGCTTACAAGTTCTGTTTACAGAGTTGTGAAAAACAGGCAGGGAAGGACCCTGAGAAATCACCCAGCTCATCCAAGCCATGTCTCTAAATCTCTCCTCACATTTAGTCTGGTTTAAACAGCATCCAGTCATTTATTGTCAGAAGAGAGTAACACTGCCTGTGGAAAATGACCCATACATCTGTAAAATCCAGATTCCAAGGTATTTCTGCACCAAATTCCAAGGAAGCTCTATTTCTGCTACTCCACACAGACCAATTTGAAAGCAGTGGTGTTGCACAGAAACCTTTTTAGAAGAAATTCCTTCTACAGATTAGCACTGGACAGTAAAACTGAAGGTAACAAGAAATTTTGATATAATACTCGGAAATCTGGCATATTTATGTCAAGTGGAGATGGCAAATCCTCACAGCCTCTTTCAGTGACTCAGACAACATACATGCCCTTTACAACCTGAGCTTTCTTTGATGCTATTTGAATATTTGATTTTTTTCTTTTGGACATCATGGAGAACATTTTGTTGACTTCCTTCATGTAGTCTCCCTCATATATTTGAGAAGTTGTTACATTTCCTTGGATCTTAGAAATTGTGCTCTCCAGATCTTAGTTGGTTTTGTTGTTGCTGTTGTTGTGGTTTTTTTGGGTTTTGGTTGTTTGGGTTTTTTTTCTTTCTACCGTGGTATATTTTTTTTCAAGTCACCCCTCTCTATTTTGAGTTTCCTTCAACTTTATGCAAGCAAGAGACAGTCGAGGAGCTCAGCAGAAGCTGAAATCCCCACATGCAAAATGCACAACTCATTCTGTATCACAAAGTAAAGCTATGGGAAAAGGTACAATGCTTTTTTTTTTAAAGACGCATTTAGAAAATTGCATCTGCATTACATTATTCCCTAAAATGAACTAAACCTGCATTCTGGAATTAGTCTTAAACACATTAATATTGACGCAATCATTTATCTTAAAAAGCATTTGTTTTGGAGGATTTAATGACAATAGTCATCAAATCCAGGCAGGTGCTTCAGCTAATTGTAATCCCAACAAGCACTCCCTGCTTAGACACAACACTGACCAATGGGTTTAAGAGGTCACTGCACTGCAAATAATAACTGTTAATATTTGAGAGTTATGGCATGCATTTAAGAGTGACACATGGTCTTCAGAGGGTACTGACTTCACAGAAGTGGTGAAGCAGATGGGATTTAAAATCAAGAAGCAGAAAAACACAGCTATGAAGTGACAAGAATTTGGTGAATAAATTAATTTGAAATAATGATCACGCCTGCAGTGAGGCTGGGAGGGGACACAGCTGAGATGGCTGACCTGAATCAGCCAAAGGGATATTCCACACCTCACACATCATTTGGTACAAGAAAACCAAAAATTAGTCTGTCAGAAATGCCACTCTAAAACTACCTGCACCTGTGGAAATCCAGTGGGGAAACTTGAAGCCACATTAGAGAATCAGCAAACTGTTGGATAAAGACTGCAAACCTCTCCTTCCAAGGGTGTGTCACACTCAGGAGTCTCAGCAAGAGTGCAGCCCTAGCTAAGTTGTAAAGTAGCTCTGGGGCAGTCCTGCCCATCTCAACCTCTTCACTTCAGTGACTAGAAGAGCTACCAATGATTTTTTGATCTTTACTTGAAAGTGTGTTGAACTATATTCTTTCTAAAAGCCATCTCATAACCTTTTTCAGATTTCCACTTAATCCACAAGAGGCCTGTCACATGGAATCACCCCTTTAGAGGACTCAGTAACAAAAAAGCAAAAGGGTCCTAATTGAGAGATATTGATCTGTTTTTCAAAAAACATAAAGTTCAAGTATCAGTGTTAAGTAAAGCATAATGAGCTGCAGACTGTAGGAAAAATAAACTACGCATATAATTTCTTGACAAACAAAATTCTGAAAATAAATTACATAAGAATTGATGGTAAATCCTAAAGCTAAAATTTGTTCTTAAATAAAGTACCGCTAGTAGAATCTGCTACAGGAACTCAACTTTGTCCGACAAAAATCAATGTACTTGGCAGTAAGGTGAGTAACCTTCACTCCTGGAGCAAAGCTGTCTTTTGCACATACAAGCCAGTGAACAATTGTTTTTACCTTGCTATCTGCATGTGAACTGCTGTGCAGAGCTAAGGGCACCCAAAGTGACCCAGCAGAGGGACAGAAGCAGTGCTCAGCAAAACCTTCCCGCTGCCTGGAGCGCTCTGTCCCAAGCTGGCTGCTCTGCTCACGCCAGGCAGGAGCAGCAGCAGCTGAATGCCCAGCCCAGCCTGCCAGCACCACGTCAGGGGGCAGCCTGGGGCCAGCAGAGCCACAGGAATGTGCTGATCGTGCTGCCAGGGCTGCCACGACAAAGGCAAAGAGAGATGGGATGTGTTTTCTTGCAGCGCTGGCCAGAGGGCTGTCAAGAAGCCACCCCTGTGCTCTGAAAGATGATTTTCAATAACTGGGCAGGATCTGCTGCAGCAGAGCTGTGAGCCCGAGAGGCTGCGCTTCCATGGGCATATTCCACAAAAGGCAAAGAGGGGAAAAAAGGATGAAAAGGAGGGGGGAAAAACAAACAGGAAAAGGGCTATCTCATGGAACACCTCCTCCTCAGGGAAACACAAATCACTGGGAAGGAGTCACTTTGGCCCTGGCAGCCATAGGAGAGCTCCTGACTCAGATGGGAGGAAACCTGCAGGGCTCCCACAGCACCAACAGCCTGCAGTGGGACTCCTCCCTCTTCTGTAGGGCACAGCTTGGAAGCGTGGCAAAGGCATCACTTCTCAAGCACCCTGAATTCACCAAGAATTTTAAAAAAGCCTAATTGCAAGTTATATCTGCTGCTTATGTGTCCCAAATAAATACCTTAGTTTGACCATGCCATCACTGCTGGAATAACACAGGAAATCTTTAAATATATTTTATGCATGGTTTAAGAAGACAATTATTAATGTACACACATGAAAACCATGTAGATAAATACTTGTGTGGATAGCAGAATTTGCATGGGTAAGATAATATTCTTTTAACTGGTGCTTCAGGCATCAGCTGGTGTTTCCATTCTTCAGTGAATATACAAAATTCTCAAGGTAATAATTACAGTCACTGAAGTTACAGCATTTTTAATCTAAAGAAAATTGCCCTCTAGCAATAAAAACAAATGGACAAAACAGACATCTTAAATCTAGTCTGAATGCCAGATGCTAGTTACTGACAGCCACTGCCTGTGGCAGGGCAAAGGCCATGTGATTTGAAAGACAGGGCGTTCTTTAGAATGCACAGTCCAAATGTGTATTTCAAACCAGGAGTGTGCTCATGCTTTGCCACTTGACAAAAGCAAACTCCATCTTTCAGCATTTCCAAGTGCCCCTTCAGCTCCTCCAGGCACGGCAGGCAGAGCAGAGAGCTCCACTTGGTGTTCCAGCTCTCCCTCAGTGCCAAGATCACAAGTGGAAGGGCTCAGAGAGGGGAACAGAGAGTGGGAAAGCTGTGAATGACAAACACAGGTCCAAGTAGTGTCTTGATGAACATTTCTAACCTTTGAGTGAGACCAGGGGAGGATCTGAGAGCCCTTTGTGAAAGCAGTACCTACAAAACCTCCCTGGTAACTAACACCTCATGCTTTACAGATGGTGTGTGTTAGAGAGCAACAGCTGGAGCCTCTGGGAGCTGCAGAGGAAAGGCAGGTACCAAGCCCATGGGTTTGATTTACTGGGATAGTGGAGCAGTGGGAGGCCTTTGTCAGACTTAGGAAGGGTTAAAAACCAGTGATTTAGATATTTGTGGTCTGGTATGAAGGCACACAGAGGAGCAGGCACACAAGTCTGAGGAAATCCAAAAGTTCCGACTTCAAGCATGTCAACAAGCACCAATTTAAAAAAGACAACACTATTTCACTCCATTTCATTTAAAAAATGCATAGACAACCACAATATTTCTAACATGTTATTATTTGGTATTTGTATTTATTAACCTTAGAGACAAATACATGTATGTGGGTGTGGGTGTGTGTGTATGCACCTACATTTGTTTCTTTACTCTGCAAGTATCTATAAAACTTAGCTGCAGTGGTACACAAAATCTAGAAATAGGAAATTCCCTTCTCATTCTCATTCAATTGCTCTAAAAGCAGTTTCTTTTAGAAAGAAGACCAAAAGACTGCTTCTTACTGCAGTAACTGCTTCTTACACTAGTCACTACAGAAGAGCACTTGCTCTTTTATAATACAAATAGAGTTATTCAGTAAGTTATTATGATTAAAAATAAGCACATTCAGAAGTATAGCTACTCTTTGAATCTTTGTCAGCCTTAAATTCTTTGGTGAGTCTCTGAAATTATAGTTCACATCACTAGAAGTTTTTGTGTATGTGAATCTTTTCAACTCAGACAGAAAAATCCCTGCTGCAGACAATTATGCATAAACTATTCAAGAAGTGAAGCTGAAACAGCAATGGATCTCCTGTGACTCTCACAGCAGTGACCCTTATTTTGTGTGGGTTAACATTATTTTATCCAGTCTGTCTACACAAAAGAAGCCCCAGCAAATAAAGCAGAAGTAGAGGACCCTGTTAAACAACCACTTAGACAAGAATGCTTAAAAAGCAACTGCTTTTTTTTTCCTCCTTTTAAGAGCCTACTTTGCACATTTAGTGTGCTTTTTTGCATAATTCACACATGCAAGAGCTGCAGCACAGACCATCTGAATATTCAGATGAGTTTCATAGTGTGCAGTTCCAGATGTTATTATCAAAATTATTGTATCTTTTTATACACAAAGTCCATGGTAAAGGACCCTCAACCAAGATGACAGCACAGAGGGCTTAAAAAAACAAAACCAAAAAATTCTGTACAAACCTTCTTCCATCCAGGAAAACCCTGCCTGAGGACCTCCTTTGTCAGCAATTTGAAGACTGGCATGAATTGCTTTTGAGGAATCATCCTCAAAACTACAAGCAAAGGAAATACTCAAAGCCTAATTATTTTAACACTGTAAAGACAAGTTGGATTATCCATTTGTTTTCCATAAACAACCTGCTCCTTGGAGATCGTGCTTTTATTTCCCAGTTTTAAAAATTTCCCAGAAATGGCTGGAAAATGCCATGACTGCTTTCAACAACATGCAATGTTTAATTCCCTTACAGTTATCCCATCCTAAGCAAAAGGATACTTTTTTCCTGAGCTCACACCACGTTCTAATTCACAAGACCTTGTAGAATAACTACAGTCTGCCCTCACTGTGTGAGCACAGCTTAGCCCATCACACCACTTGTGGGTTTTAAAAAAGCATGGGACTGTTTACAGTAGCAAGCTTCATTGTGGGTTATTTTCTCCACTGCACTGCAAAGCTCTCATTCAACACAAGTTTTACAAATGTATGTTACTAGAAAAATTAGCATAGAAAAGGTGACTTTTTGTGATGATTTAAGTCAGTAGGAAAACAAACAGCTGAGTACAAGGAAAAGCATCAAGAGCAAAAGAAAAGTTCCAGGCATGAGAGAGGCCAAGCAGAGTCTGCTGACAAGCATGCAGAAGGTCTGGGGAGCAACATTGACACTGGAGATGAAAAATTACTTTAAACTGAACAAACAAAAAGCCACATCTACAACTTCGTGGAACATTAATTTGGAATTCAAATTTGCGGATCTGGGTTTTGAATTTGCTTAACACTTCAGGATTAAGGTTACATTATTCCACCTCAGACTATAGTGAAACATGTTCTTATACTGTATCTTGTCAACCTACTTCTCACCAGACATGTTTTACAACACTTGCTTGAACATTATGGTAAGAATAATTCTCCTTTTACATACAACTTCAAATCACATTCTTCATTGTGAATAAAGTAGAGCATTAGGACATTCAATTTATTCACACACAGACATCTCCAGCTACATAAGAATTATAAAATTTACAATGGCATTTTGCTTTAGGTATAAAAACAAACATCAAGACAAATGCAAAAATCTCCCCTAAACCCCTATTTTTTACATTTTTTCTGGTACTGCTAATCTATGTAATAACTAATACTTTCCACCTGTTCAGATGTTTCTAAGTAATTAAACTGATTCACTTAACAGAAATGCATAACAGTAACACTGAGAAAATACAGTAAAAAAAAGATACTGATTATACACTTCACATGATGAAAATTCAGTGTAAGACCCAGTTCCAATACAACAATCAGGTCAGGGTTCAAGATTTTCTGGACAGATGGTTAACTTCAAACACACTGACCCCCTATCAGACTGGATTAGTGCCAAGAGCACTCAGCCTTTCCTACGGAAAGTGGGTCAGAGTAGGTTTTATTCAACTGCTTTGATTTGATGCATCATGATTTCCAAAGAACTTATTAAAACCTGCTAGATTAAGATATCTGTATATTCTTACATAGAAAATGGGGATCCTTCTTGGACATCACACTTACCTTCACATTTCTCCAGGATCTGGACAGTCTCACCTAGTTCCAGCACCAAACCTTGCGGAACAGTTCCTCGGAAGCTGCATATCACTAGAGGGTGGGGAGAAAGAGAGAGACACATATGAGGCTTGGAGCTTTGTGTGAATTTTCTTCTAAGCATAGCCCTTTAGCTCACTCCCTGCATAAAAATAGCTCTTACATAGCTGCCCAGAAAACCTGTCAGCCAACTTTTCCTGATCAGGTATCTTTATTCCGGCCCTTATCAGAAATTAAGCTCAACAACATAAAAGCTGAGCTTTTAAAAAGATTTTTAAATTAAGCAAGGCTTGTAATGACTTTCATCAGCAACCTCTGATTCATATTGCACACAAAGATTTCCTTGTCTCACAATTCTTACTCTCGTCCACAACCCATCAATGGAACAGGCTGCCCAAATTGCAATGATTACAACAGGAACTCAACTCTAGCAATTACTTTTCTCCAAGTTGAAATCATTTCAAATACCATCTGTGCCTCTAATACACTGCAAAAATCCTGTAATACCATACATTATATTTAAGCAGACATATGAAAAAATACATAAGAACCTACTTTTCATAAGCACTAATATGATAACACATCTTACTTTTCTGGGCATCTTTAATTTTCATTAACCAGGGAAAATAAGAACCCATCTTAATGTTTCAGACAATATCAATACAATAAATAAAAATACTGAATGAAAAATCTTAAACATCAGTTTTAAAATTAAACAGTGTATAATGATACGTTCTTCAGCTATATTTATCAAAATACAAGAGGGACATGGGCATGGGTGGTTCCCTAAAGCATGAGATGTCAGAACAAAGGGCGAATTGCAGGTAAGGTCCTACCTCCCCCCAGTCCCAGCATTAAAAACTCCCCAAGGCACAGATTTAAAGCAAGCACTCCAGCACCTTTTTCCAGGTAAACAAACACACAATCAGGAGAGCTCCCCTGTATGTCACCTACACACCCCGGAGCATTACAAATGGAATTCCACGAGTTGAAACAGTGACCCCCAGTGGGCACCATCCTTTTCTCCAATTCAAGAGAACACCGCCCTTGCAATGCAAACACTCCAGCTGTGGTCAAGATGTTCCCATGTGATGGAGGCACATTTCATAGAACACTCTGAGTTGGAAGGGACCCACCAGGATCACCGAGTCCAACTCAAGTGAATGGCCCATAAAGGATCAAACCCACGGCCCTGAAGTTAGCAGCACCATGCTCCAACCAGCTGAGTTCAGCTCCTCCCTAAAGATCTTCCCATGCCAAAGCCACGAGTCCCCTCTGACTGCACATAAAGCAGACATGCTGAAGTCCAGGGGAAGAACACCACGGAACCCAAGACTCCCATCTGCACCATGTACCACGAGGTAGGTCTCTTGAACCTTGCATTTCTACGAAATTATGAGAAAAGCAGAGCCAAAACTTCCACCAAAACAAAACTGCATTTTAACCTATACAGACACTTCATAACAGGCAAGGGTAAGAAAGAACAAACTACACCCACCAGGCAAACACCCACACAGATGAGGCCAACACAAGAAAGAGCGAAAAAAATACTGCGGGCAACTAAATGGCATCAAATGTTTGCATTTCCACTGTGAGACTCAATGCAGGATTTAATCCCAAGAGTTAAGAACTCAGAATTTCATCAACAGACCTAAACTGCTCTCTCAGCTCTTACGGCCCAGCAGAAGTCACCATCAGTTAAATGAGGCTTTAAATTCTTGTTTACATCAGAGGCAGGAGGAACACAACAACTGGCTCCAGACTGGAATAATGCAGACAGCATAATCCAACAAAAACTAAGCTCATCAGCATTCTGGATCCATTCTTCACCCATGAAGAAATCATAAATATGGATTTCAACCAAAGAAAAGCTACTTAAAGCGTCTCCCAAAGTGCAGGAACACTGACAACTGAAATGATGAACTGGCAGGACATAATCAAACCTCCAATGGCTTTTGCTTCTTTCTTTTCCCCTTCTTTTTTGCCCTTTCAGTATTTTAGATAGCTGAATCCTTTAAGTACAGAAATTGTTTTTTTTTTCCTAATTGGTAATTTCACCAAATCAAATAAATAAATGTTCATTTGCAAAATATCACAAAGTCCTGTATTAAAATGTGATTTTTTTAGTTCAAACCAACAAAACCACCACAACTTTCACGTATGTCTCAAAAAGGGGAATTTCAAACACCTTGGGTGAAAACCTACCTTTGAAAACACCAGAAAAGAAAATGGAGAAGTGTTAATATAGTAATAAGATATTCATTTATGAGGGTAATTTTAGATACACTATTAATTTGAAGAATTAATATAGGCATAATATTAAAAAACAGTTTCCAGACCATTTTCATCTTTTCTGAACATGCCATGGATCTCATGACAGAGACACCAGTCATGGGACATGTGGGTGCTGTGGTTGTAGACAATAGAAAAGTTAAATCATGGAAGAAAAACAACTCAACTGGTCTTACTCAGCCAAGCCCAACAAGAAGCAGAAACTCTGAAAAGTATTATTGCATGCTAACACTGCATTAGGTGCTCTGAATTAGCAAGGAGCAGCTGACTTCCTAGGACAATTATTTACTATATTAAAGCTACCAAATCAAGGACACAGCTGGGAAATTAATTACCAGGTTTTGGCCATCAAACACCTGCCTATTATGTAATAATACAGGTGAGTTTGGAATAAAAACTAAAGCAAAGGTACCAGGAAAAGACAGTACCAGGGGTTTTTCAAATGCTGATAAATTTTTTTAAATATGCTCAGGAATGGTGACTAATATATTTTGTCTTATAGGAAGTAATTCTAATAGATGTGTTCGTTTACAGATACAAACTATCCATTTTTAAAAGGATTCTAGGGGTCACACAAAGAGGACTCTACAATATGCACTCGGCTCTTTAGGATCCAGAGCACCCTGTTAATGAGAGACAAAGCTCCTTCCTTAGGTCTGCTTCACTCAAAAAAAGAATAAATAAGCAAAAATCACAAACCAGAAATGAACTGATCCCATCAGCTCTAGATACAATCTTGGTGATCATACTCAATTAGAAAATTAATTCTCATACAAAAGTAACACCCCTGCTTCATTCTCAATACAACAGTATAGAATCTAATTCCTTTTGTAATCATCAATAAATTATGTTAGTCTCTTCTGTTTGGCAATTTTTATAATCAGTCCATAGGATTGGTGAAAAGCAATATAGATATTATCAAAACAGGGGAAGCCAAATCTCTAAAGTAAATTATTTTCCAGCCACACTAAATCAAAGTCAGGAAAAATTAAATAATCCAAATAAATTGACCCAACAGACCAAACTGACTTGCTAAACTGTGTAACGAGAATAAAATTTAACATTTCTGAAATAAAATAAAAAAAAACTCCTGATTATGACAGAATCACAAAAATTTAAGGTACTTTTATAGTCTGATTTATTATTCCAACAATTACTTCCAAAAAAGTTATGGACGTTACTCATTTGTTAAGCTAAAGATGTAATGCAAGACAATCTTATTTATAAAGTCCCTCTTAGGTACACAGTTCTTAGCAGCATTATTTGAAAAATATGATCACATATATAAATGAGAAATACAGAGTAATTCAACTATTCTGAAGAAAACCATTTAGAGACAGGATCTGACCACTGATTTCTTTCCTTTCCTGAGAGAAATTCTTTACCCTACATGATCACCTACAAACTGTCCATCAATCTGTAAGCTTCCATCATTTCTAACAGATTCATGTCCTTGGTCACCAGAATACAAAACACATCATCAAAACAGGCACAAAGCAAAGCTTTTACCCACCAGTTCATAGATCTGACTGATCCCTCTTGGACTCCAGGACACACTGCTGAAATATTTAATATCCATTTTCAGAGGTGAAGCCCCTTGCCATCACTCAGGTCTCTAAGGAGGTCGTAGCCCCCCTCACAAAGTCACTTCAGCCAGCAGTTAAAGCCAACATTCTGCTACAGGGGAAAGCTGTGAAAAACCACCACATGCCATGTGACTCAGGAATTATCTCCAGGTCTGAAGCCCCTTATCTGTGGTACTTAAACTGGACTACAGCAAAGCAAAACCTTCCCTTTTCACCTCTGGAATTTACCAGTAAGAAAGGCACAAACCATTCACACAGGCAGTGACTCTCATGCTGTCACCAGAGCATATGAAAGAATTGTGGGGTACAATATATAAGAACAGATGGCATTGGAATAATGGTTTCAAAAGTCAAGGATCCAGGGGATGACAGATTTTTCCTTGCCCATAAGCATGGCCTGGGACAGTATAATATAAACAGCTGCATTGCAAGTCACCAGCAGAAGAGAAATTGCATCAAAAGATAAAAAGGACCTGTTAAGCCAATGCATCTTTGCATACCTTTGATTCCTCCTGTGCTCCACCTAAAGCATGTCCTTGCTATGTGAACAAAAAAGATCCAGTTGATACAACTCAGGAGGTTTTACAAACTATGCTCTCAAATAGCCCCTGTCAATAGCTCTTGAAGAAACTGCACTTGGCTGTGATAAAGTGGGAAGGTGTTTGCACAGATAAATAATCAGCAAAGTGATGTGAAATAAAAGAGCCATTTCCCTTAGTGAGGACAGATTGAGCAGCAAGTTCTGAAGGGATCTCTGCTGCAATCTTTCCTGTTTCAAGTATTCTTACATGATCCCAAAAAGCTCATCATTCAGAGAAGCCACAAAGTTTACAAGGCCACTCAGGCTATTCAGAGTAATAAAGAGTTAGAGACGGACCCAAGCTCCACAAGCAGAACTGGCAGATGAGCAGTGTTCAGTTCACCTGTGGGGTATTCCATGAGGGATGAACAATCCTCACCTCACACACAAAATCATCTCCTCCCTTGCTGGTGCCACACAGAGGGGAACCCTGCAATGTCAGAGGTCTTACCATAAAACTCAGTGCTCAGCCACTGTCAGAGACCACCCCACATCACACACAATATTGTCTCAGGGAAAAAGGGAAGACACCACTACGCACAGTACTGCATAAAATTCCCAATTAATCCCATGTGCCAGTTTTTCCCTTTGTCAAAAGCTAATCCTTTGCCAAAAAGGACTGAACAGCATAAGAACAGGTAGAAAGATGTGAGAGAGGATGTAACATGCAGTGAACAAGGGCTTTTATGTGACTGACTGTTAACCAAGATGGGAATTCTGTACCAGGAAGGCTGAAAGGGTGGAGAGGGGATAACTGACAGAAGGTGCACAGGGAACCCTTGCTATTCACCTCTTCCAGTTCAAAAAGCAGAGCAGTGTCAAAGGAAGCAGCAGAGCTCAGGACTTCGTTAAACACTTTTGCACACAGTGCATAAACTGTGAAACTCCTGATGAGTTACTGTGGGTGACAGAAATCAAACCATCACTCCAGTTCCAAAGCCAGGAGGACAAATCTGTGGATGTGTCCCACCCCTGCTCTGCAGGGCCCTGTCCCAGGAAGCACCAGAGACCGGGGAAAGCTCCAGCCCTGGCTGAAGCCACGGCCTGGGATGGGATGGGATGTCAGGAACCTCCTCACATTATCAGAGAGTCACCTCCTGAGCTGCTACTGTCCAGTGCTCCTGACTGCTTTGGGACCTCCTCTGAACACCAGGATGGCCAAAAGAAGAACACAACTCAGAAATGCTGAATCAGATTTCACCTGGGTCGTTGTTACTTTCTGCTACCAACCACAGAGGTGGTTTCATTTTTGCTGTGATATAATTTAAAGTGTATCTTTGTCTTATAATTCTTCCCAATTCAGGTTCCTGTGTCCCAGCCTCACCTGGGCTGCAGTGCTGCCACTGAGCATTTTCTTTTTCTCAAATGGATGTCAATGCCCTGATAACCACAGTAATAGAAATGTGTCACATTTATCACATGAACGGTGGGAAAACCCAGGACAACAACAGGGAAACACGCCAGAGAACTACCCAGCCCAACACATCCAGCTCCTCATTCCCTTATTAAAACACCTTTTTTTGCTTAGCATTTACACAAAGCTATGCAATTTACTGACAGGGCTATGTGCCTTCTCGTGTACTTCCTTATTTTTTAATCTATTTCTACACATTCCAGTGAAGCCTGCAAAAATATTTTGATCTTGCATAATATTTTATTTACACTACATAATATCAGTTCAGCTCATGAATAATTTGTTTATTTTCATAAAGGAACAGAGCCCTTTCCCTCCCCACTGTCCAAGATGTAGCAATGAAAATCAGAACTTAAGTGAGGGCTGAGAAACAAAATCAGTTCAAGAGTATTCCATGCTTACATTGTTTCTTTTTCCTTCTCCAAATCTCAACTATGTGGCTCAATCATTATTATTTATTGCCTAGGTTCTGACATCCACAATAGAAATCATTGCTATTGGAACAGATCCAATATGCTAAACCAGATGTTGATTTTTCCTTGTCATAAGATGTTGGTGAGGCCATGATTTAATGGACTCTGTGGGATAATTTGGGGGGAAAATTTGTAATTTTGTGAATTTTCAACACATCTCCATTTACAAAAGATAGATCTTCTTGCACTTTGTGAGAGTTTTTTCCAGTTCTCAACTCATTGTTAATATTATCATCTGAATTCTGGTAGCTTGCAGTATTTTTAGATGACACCTGCAGAACAAGTGTTTCAGGTTAAAGGATATAATTTAATTTTTATAAAAAATTACTGAGTGTACTACACTCAGCTTGCAGCTATTCAGATTACACACTGACCATCCCTCAGTGGATCTTCAACTAAACCCATTTCAGGAGGAATGGCAGAGAGAACACATGGGAGAGGCACAGCTGCAGTTGTATTGCTCCATTCCCAAAATACCTTGACAAGGTACAATCACACCGAGCAGGCACTGAATTGTGTTCTGTGCTACAAACGTCAAAGTTCTCAAGTTCTCTGACAGTGCCATTTATGCTTTATAACACATAAGCAGGTTTTAAACTCACACCTCTATCACACCAGCTAAGAATTTGGAGTAAGTGTTTACTTAGGGTAAACACAAACTCTAAAATTTCACAGTCCTTACACAGCATTTTGTATTCAACTACTACTCATTGTCACCAGTTAACACAGAACACAAGTCAATCCCTGAGTTTAAGATTGATTTAGATTGATTAGCATTAAAGGCTGAATTAAATACTAAATCAATGTTAAATGATCTGACTAATATTTAAGAAAATAATGTAATTACTCCAAACTGATAAATTAATAGTATGACGAGCATATATCTTTCCCTAAAATATTTTTTCACTTTAATCCATCTATTAAAAATGTCTAGGATGACACAATATTAGGTTAGGTTTAAGAGCTGAAAAAAAAAAAACCACAAACCTTTACTTTCTTCCCTGTAATACCCAGATGATAATAAAGGCTCCATGTAACCCAAGAGTCACCAGGTGAGACCAAAGATGGCTCTAAATCAAATACCTTTTCCCTAACAGAGGCTAAAACAAGGAGGGGAAGGAAGGGTATTAGAACAGGGCAAGGATGTGGCTTCCCCCAATTTGAGACATCCATGGACTGGGTCTTCCCAGAAGGAAGTTTTTATTTGTATTAATTTTATATATGCATTTAGCAGCATTTTCTATACATTTTCCTCTACAGAGCTACCCAAACGTTGTGGAACCACATCAACTTTTAACAGCCCAGAGCTCCACACAACTCTTGCATCACACAGAAATGGGGGTTCACTTGCTTGGCTCCTGTGTCACCAATATTCCCAGGAATCATCTGAAAGGAGCAAACCAACAATTTTTATTCTTCCACTCCATGGTGTTTGTGTTTTGAGAATTTTCTAAGCTACCTTTGCTTAATAATGTATTTTCCAAGGGCAGATGTGGATTTTTTGCATTTAGGGATGGCAGAGGGAATAGTATCCAGGGCAGGATGACTGGGCAGGAAAACCAGCACTGATATAAATTATCCCCCAGAGGACAAGAGAGATGTGAGATTTAACTTTACCTTTTTGTGAGGCAACTGTGTTGCATGACCACGGCAGCACTGAATTAATACTTTCCAAACCTCCCTACACCTTCCAGTCTGAGCCTCTCTCAAAACAAACAAACCTTTTCCCAGCAAAAAAGGGAGTAGTTCTCAAACACAGAAAATTGTGGGTTTAATAATTTAAAATAACAAGATGTAGTTTATGGAAAAAAAAAACCAAACCTTTCTCATTTTTATAACAAAAATTAAAGGCCAATATGATTAATTTTTTCCTTTGTGGAACTGCTTGATTAAACTTGGCAGATTCATAGATTGCACAGTTAGAGTCTGATAATATTTGACAAGGGAGCAGAACCATGAGGAAATGAAAAGGAAAACATTTCCATTTTATTCTACAAATACCTACAATAATGTTTTCACCCTCACAATACACCTTCTAAGTATTTAAATGATTAATTGTGGGTGAGGGTTTCAACTATTTGCCAGAAAGGAATCTGAGACTTGCAGATTTATTTGCAAGTCCAGGCCTCATTCAGCAACTTTGTTCACAAAAAATACAGGGAACAGACCCCAGGTCCAGCACTTCTAAAACATTCCACTGTTTAAGCAAGATGAATAATTTATGTATGGGAGAGAGGATATATCCAATTACACCTTGAGAACCCAAATAAAACATGGAGTTTTTGCAGAAGGGGCATTTCTTGCAGAATGTACTGGTACACACGACACAGAACAGGGCTCTAATGCGATTGGAATTGCCAGGCACTAATGTAATACACACACACACACAAAAAAGATTATCAAAAGCTGATTAAAAGCCATCCAAACATTACAATCGAAGAGTAGGGATTAAACAAAAGACATGATTTAGAAGAGGGCTAAAATTTTTTTGACCTTATTAATGGTCTTTATGATCTTTTATGCCAAATCTTGATGATGAAGAAGAATATACTCCAGAACTGAAAGCAAGGCATTACACTTTGGGTTCTGTGCACTGCCAAAATTACAGTACAATTAAGTGAAGGTATTTCAGGCTGCTCGGGGAGCAGTGGCAGTTGCTAGGCAGCATCTGCTCCTGTCAGAGATGCTTCTTTCTTTGTGCAGTACAGAACCTCAGCCAGGAATACTGCCACCAATGGATTATTCCAAGGCAGCTTACTGCCATCACATGGCATCTGCAAAGTGCTCACCCGCTGCCTAGCAACACCGCCTCTTTCTACTGAGTCATACTAGCACCAGGAAAATATTCCTGCAAAAAAAGAAACAGATGCCTGAGAAGAAAGGTGATCATTCAGGAGCAGAGCAGAGGATTGCAAGCATCCTTCCCCTGCCCTCCAAGATAAAAATAGAGATTGGGCTCGAAAATCATGAGCTGTTTAAAATAGTTTTGCACATCCTGGTGGCAGGAGGTGGGAGAAAAGTAACGGACCAAAAGCCCACGGTGTTGTCCACTGCTTTAGCTGTGTTAAGGAACTGGCCATGAGCTTGCAGCTTTGCAAGGATCTATCCTGTTATCTCATCCTCTTCCTGTCACTCTATGCCATCAGGTCATTCAAGTCCCTCACCCATGCATCGTTCCCTCTATGCAGGAAGCAAATGCAGCAGGTTTTTTCTCCCTTTTAAAGAGAGACAAAGGCTGTTTTGGTTTCTGAAACCTTCTCCCTCTTTCTAAAACCCAACTGGCAAAGAGAACACCGAGCACACTCGGCCCAGAGAGGTGAGGAGCTGTTCTGCACTGCAGTGTTTCACAGGCTGCAAACGTGAGCCTGTTGAAAACTTTACTGTTCAACACCAGAAAACAAAGTAAGAAACCAGTCAAGTTTTGACTCTTCTGGAGGGTGGGGATTGCACCTCTCCAGGCACCTTGCTCCAGGGCTTTCCCACATGCACTGTGGGAATCACCGTCCCTGACTGGAATTTGCCCCTGCGGCTCCTCCTTTCACCCTGCAACTCGGAGAAGTTCCTGGCTCTGTCTTCTCTGTACCTCCCCAGGCAGCAGCTATCCATGAGCCAGTCCTTTCCTAGGCTCCTTTTCCCAGGCTGTACCACCCTGGATCGTACAGACCCTGCTCTCTCTCTCTCCCTGTGTGCTCCCACCTCCTCACCTCACCCCTCATACTGCGAGGAGCAGCCCCAGAGCAACTAAAGGAGGAAAAGATGATTTCCATCACCATGCTGGTGCCCAGGAACACAGCCAGGGACGTGGCAGCCTAGAGGAGAACACCACTGGCTCATGTTCACACGTGCAAAACCTCAGGGATCACCCACAGCACCTTCCAGCCTGTCCCATTTTGCACAGGCCAGAGGCTTTCAGACCTCCTGTCTGTTAAGTAAGTTCTTAACACATTAAAGCTACTGTGGCATTGATGGTCAGTTTGCACATTTCCAATGAGCAGCAGGAAGGGAAGAACAGGGCAGGCTTACAAAAAGTGTATTTACCAGCATACAGCTCCTGCATTTTAGCTGAAAACTATTTTGGCTTGTACTGGCTACCACACATGAACTTTGCTGAAGACAGCTATGAAACCTATCAATCCACCCACAAGAACTTTGAAGTTTTTGGTTTGCTACTAAAATACAAAAACAAACAAAACAAACAAACAAATATATTGAAGATGCTTTCTTTTCATGATTTTTAGCTCTTCCAATCTTGACTGAAGCAAATGTGCATTATTTAATGCTATCAACATCATCTGAGATGTTGGGGAAATGCTCCTTTTCTCTTTTTGTGCCCCCCAGGTTTATTTCATTATTATTATTTATTTTTATTTATTGAACTATTTTTTCCATAGTTAAAAGGAGAATATGGAGTTCTGCCAGAAATATAGTCACTCCACAAGTGGGGGAGAAAAAACCAAAACCAAACCAATAAGATCAGCAGTTGCAGTTTGGGGCCTTGCTGTGATGAAGAAAGAGAGAGAAGCCTGTTTTCTACCTCCTCTGCCCCAGAGTCCAAAGAGAAGCTGTTTCTGCAAGACCAGTGCTTGCAGCACAATCTTCCTTGGCATAAACCCCTTGGACCAGAGATTACCAAACATTTATCTGTTAAAAAGAAAAGAAACCAGCTGCTCCTCCCCAGCAGAGGGACTTTGGTCCTAATTCTGTTCAGATCAGGGCACTGGGAAGGGCTGAGCTGGAGCAGCAGGAGGATGGGGATCACCAGGCACTGCCAGGGGAGCTTCCTCAGCAGGCACAGGCGTTCCCAGTGGAGGCTCTGCACACACAGCAGGGCCAAGCACAGCAGCCACAGGGCCTTTCCAGGTCCAAGGACAGCTCTTCCCACTCTAACAGGTCCCTGCTGGAGGAATGGCCTCACAGGATCACCTTTAAACAGAGATGGAAGCATGGAGAGGATTCCCCTCATCTCTCATCACACCAGGCCCACAGGTGGAGTCCAGCTCCATTTTGTACAGCAACAGTAGACATCAGGGCAAGACTATTTCCCAAAAATACTGATCCTGCTCTAACAGGTCCAGCAGAACTACACTGTTGTTTCTTTGGTTTACCAAAATTCAGGTCACCAATCATTCGGATCGTGACCATTTAGAGAGAGAAACAAAACACAAAGACACACCAAAGTTCAAAGCACAGTTTTCAGTAGCCTTTTTTCCAGTAATTCATATATTTCTGGATTATTTGTCCCACTCTGGCTGATACTTTCTCACCTGAGCCTACACTCTCTGTCCATGTAACACAGCCACACATATACAAAGCAGTGTCTAGGTGAAGTGGGCAGCTTTCTGCAGACACTTCCAAAGGCATTTTTCTCCACAAAGGAAGAGATGGGTGAAACAGAAACACCTCCTCCTATCCCCCCACATCCAGACTCAGTTACTGGAAACAGACATTGCTCCCCACTCCAGGGAGCATCCAGCACTGTCTGAGATATTCTCCTATGAAAGGCTCTCTGCTCCCTTCACTTGTTTGGGCAGCCCATGCAGCACTCACCCCAGCAAGGCAAGGGACCACGTGCACTGACACCCAAACAGTCACAGATTACTTGCAACTGCCTTTTATTTAACAGTTCTTGGTTTCTCTGACATGGATTCAAGGCTCCCTTTATCAGGTTCAGAAGACTAAAAGTGCAGGTACCTTTAAACACCTTTCTCATAAACATTTGGAGAGGGAAGAAGGGCCTTGCTGCTCAAAAACACAGCCACAAGAGGTTTCCAGAACAGTGAGGCACCTGCCAAAGCACTCTGTGCTACACTCTGGCACCTTGGGTAGCTCAGGGACTTGCATTCAACAGAAGGAAAATAATTCACCACTCCATCAACTGCCTACTGCCAAGACTAAAAGCATTTAGTGCCTAAACTTCCTTGCATTGAAATAAAAATAAGGGTTTGTCTAGATGTTTCAGAGAACATCAGCTTACCTCTGAAAGCACAAAGGCCTGCTTTTAATCACCAAGAGTTAGCTGGCACCACTTGTCATAAGCTTTTCTTAAGGCTTAATATCCAGAAAGACTCAAGAAAAGAAAAGTAGTTAAAAGCTGAAGAAGGATGGAGGGAAGTCTTATCCTTGGAATAAGTAATCACCTCACAACTGCACTGGAAAGCACTCAGTCTGCTCAAAGCCTCAGCTCCCTGCCTCCCATATATATTCCCTGAGTTTGGACTACAGACTTACTGTTTGAACAAACACTAAAATATGTCTAAGAGGCAGCAATTATGGCCAGAAAAACTTTAGAGACGCTTTCAGGATCTCAGAAGACCTCACAAAGTTCATTTTGACATGGAAAAACTTGAACAGAGGTTTGATTTTAATATCAGGCACTTGAGTGAGATATTTTGTATTTGCCTTGAGGTTCAGTGAGCAGACAGATTTTGAAACAGAACAAATTGAGAAACGTTATGAGATTAAAGTTGATCCATAACTTAAAAATAATCAGTGGAAAAAGTGCTGTCAATCACAACTGGTTTTGGACCAAGATAACAATGGCATGCTTCCTTTGACCTCTTCCTCAGTGCATAGCACAGGTGAGAGAAGAATACAATGAACTTAATAACCACACAAATTAAAAAAAAAAATTCTTTGGAGAAGGCTGGAAGAATTTGCATCAGGCTCTTCAAGAGCTAAATAATTTTCCACAGACTTCCTGTTCTTTGGTGTTTTCACACCCACATCTGAAAAGTGCTCCCACTTCTCAAGAGAAGAAATCTATGGAATACATACAGCCACCAATAACACCAGTTGTTGGACCCTAAGAGCTACAGCTCTTCTGTAAGAGAACCATTTCCAAATAACTGTTTAATGTGTGAATCAGAAAAGCTTGTCTAGCTACATGTCACTGTGCATATGAACACAGAAAATTTCCTCATTCCCAATCATCCCCCTCTTGTGGGTTTTGAAATGCCAGCAAATACATGGTAGAGAATTTTATAATTACAAGTTCTGGTAATAGTTCCTACATGTTTCCCTGATATCTGCATTGGAGTCTGACTTGTTAAGGGCAGAATTGTTGCAAAAAAGGTTTTGCAGGGGTAGTGAGACTCAAGTCCAGCTGAGCTATGCCACTGACTGTGCCCTAAAGAAGTTGCTTTCAGAGGATTAATAAAAAGTCACCCTTCCTCTCTTCCCACATACAACTGCAAGCCACAACCTGCACCACCAACCCATACTCACACACCAACTTCCTATCCCTTGAGTGGTTCAAAAGAGAAATTACTTTAAATTTCCTCACTAACTTCACTCTGAACAATTTCCCTTCCTGTCCTACAGTTTGAGAATGAATTTAAACCCAAAGCACACAGTAAGAAACACCTGATAGAACCCAATTAACCTTTTTTTTTTTTTTCAGCAAGTCAGAAGCTTTTTATCTGCACTATTATGCACAGAAATTCCAGCTTCAAGATCTTCCCCTCACAGCCCTATTTCCATTAAACACTCAGGAAAAGTCTTCCAAGATTGCCAACTCACATCAAAAAATGTCTCTTGTGTACTGGATGTATCGTTAGGTGAGGACAGAAAGCCTGAACACCAAAATATTTCCACCCTTAGAAAATCATTCTAAAAACACAATCCCTTCTGCACTGGGGATAAGCTCGGAAGGAACTGCTTTTGCCCCCACCCTATTGGCCAGTGGCTGAAGTTCTGCAGGTCTTAACTGAATACCTAATACAGCACAACAACAAATAAATGGAGAAAATTGCTCTAAACCCATCAAATCATCCAAAATTAAACCCCATATTGCACTGCTATCTCTTCTTACTCCAGGATCACTTCCACATTCCCCAAAAAAACTATGCAAGGAACTGTTAAACATACACATCTCACTTCTTGCCTTTGTGAGCAATTTGCTTCTCAATTTCATTCCTCCTGTATTTAGGAAGTTTTGGCTAATTTCTACTGCAAATGCATTTGTGGACAACTGGTATTTAAATAATCTCAAAGAGTGATATCTTACAGGTTAGTTCTCATAAAGTTCTGCAAACCAGCTCTTCATGAGAGCTGGTCTCACCACAATGCCTTTGGCTTAGTCTTTTTTAGGACAGGGGAGCCAAAATATATTAATCTCTTGCCACAAAACAGGACATTTAATCTCCAAGTTCTATCAGCACCTGAAGAACTCCAGATTTACCCTAGACTGGAGCTGAAGTTGCCAAGCACATTTAATGACACTTTAGTAAACTCTCCTCTCTATTCTGATAGTATCCCATCGGATGCATCTTGGGAGCTGCTCTTTTCCAGAGACATTTCAAGGTGTGATTCATTTCCCATCCTGTTAAATAACACACATACATTTCCTTTATGATCCCTGACTGACAAATTCCTGTGCTTATTCTTAAGGCCTACAGGTAAAAAAAAAAAAATAAAAAAAAAAAAAGCCCTTAGGAGCAAAATACTGAACAGAAGTGACTCCAGTCCCTGGATCACCCCATTCTCCTGACTAACAAGCAAGTCCCCAGGTACCAGCACCACTTCTCAAAGCAGCAGAGCACAGAGGATTTCAAAGTGCATCCCTGCACGTAGCTTTGGTTAAGACAGATCCCTGAAGAATATCCTTAGTCACCTCCCTCCTGCTGCCAGCCAATTACATCTCCTGGCACAGGGACACAGGAGAGAAAATGGAATATAACCTATGGCCCTAAGACAGCACCTGATGCAAGGATTGATACTGCTTCCCATATTAACAATGGACATTTTCCTAATTTGGGAGAGGGACTTTTCTCTACCTCTCTGAAACTTTCCATTTTTAAACCAGTAACAAACCACTCCAGTAAGCCAGTGAAACCACAGTGCCACTCACAGCCCCCTTCAGCAGCTGCCTCTTGTGTGAACAGCTAAGGCAGGGTCTTATGCCAAAAGCTCTGGGAAGGGAAGGAAGACTTCTCTAAGTTCTGCAGTCCTGTTTTTCCGAGCATAAATATGAACTGGAAGTCTGCAAGCCAAGGTTTAGTGACAGGGGAAAAAGAAAATCAAGATACTGATCAAAAAGCTGCAGCACAAAACTGTAACTAGGACATTGTGATGTTCCACCCCTTCCCAGTAAGAGCAAGGGAAAGTTCAGTTGTATGTATTTCTGCTTATGGATTTATTTTTCATTGTTACCAACTAAGCAGTGAAAATAAAGATTTAAAAAGCATTTTAAATAAAACAATAGATTTTAACCCTAAATCTTTGAATAAACTAAAAAGAGATGCTGTTAATGTAGGCAGGTCCTTCTCCTCTGTGAGTCAGTACATACACGTTTAAAATGGTCAGCCATACAAAGTGGCTTGTTGATACAGCATCAACTACATTTAAAAAAAACACCAACAAAAAAATCCAAAAAAACTTTCCTGAGAGCTCCTTGCACAAAAATAAAACAGTGAAAACTGACAGCCTGATGAAATAATCAGCTCTTACAGTTGCCAAATGCTGTTTACTAAAGAGTTCTATTTAACTTTTTCTTTTAATACATTAATATTTAATACTTTCTTTCCAAGACTAAAGTAACTAATCAGATCACTTTAATAAATATTTTCTTAGAGACAGAGACTGCTTTAAAAATACTAAAACACTAGAGGGCTAGAGAGAGAGCTATCTTCAATAATCAGTTCAGAATTCTTATTAATTGTGTTCATAACTGGCCATCTCAAGCACCTGTGGCAAACTGCCTGCTTTGCTTCAGCAAGTCTCAAGTTTTAAAAGCAGAGTTAGGATTAGAGGCACTGAATATAAGTATTTCTAAATAGAGGGGAATTACTCAACACAGCTACCAGGTAGTTGCTATAGCAGCTGAGAAATAAAACCAAGGAAGATCTTCAAGGTTGTTAGGAGAGCATTTAAGTTATTTAGAAATATCCTGAGCAATCTTTTAATATCTTTGCTGCAGATGCCTGCAGTGATTTCTATGAGAACTGGGCAATACAAGGGTGTTGTGCAACTGCAAGTGTGGGAAACTTCTTTTAACTGCAGATGGACAGGCACAGAGAACTTCAGAACTGGCCAAAAGGCACCAACATTCCCATCAGGAAATTTAACATCTCCCTCAGCCAAGAGCCTGGGGCTGCACAGGAATATCTGCTGAGGGGCTCCAGCAAGCACAGGAGAAATACCTTTGATACTCCCTGGAAGCCAGTGCAGAACACAAAGCCCTTCCAGAACCCCGTGTTGAGAGGGGAGGGCGGTGTCCTTCTGAAGGAACAGTTTCTGTGAATTATCACCCAGCACAACTGACTTCCAACAAAGCAGCATCACAATGAACCACTTTAGATGGTACTTTCCCTTTCCTCTCCAGGGCCTGGATGCCCAGATGTTCCTTTCTATTCCACCAGAAACATCTTTGTGGTATTCCAGCTGCAGAAATCACTGATTTTTTCTTCCAGCCAGCTTACATCAACGGGGAAAGAAAGTTTACTGACTTAATCCAAAGGCAAATCTTAAAACTTTGCACGGTTTAACAGAAGCACGGACAAAACACACAGTGGTTCTTTGGACAGAGACTGCTCTAACCAAATCCAAACTACTAAAGCCCAAAGGCATAAGCTCAGAACAGTGACTCATGCCAAGAAGATTATTTTTGCACATATTACTTGTGGAATCAGGATAATTTACACTGCTATTTTTTCCCCTCTCCTTTTTTTGTTTTGTTTTGTTTGTTTGCCAGTGCACGTCCCAGCAGCAAACCCTCAGGTCCACACTTTCTGCAGATTATTTGCCTCAAAAGGCACAAAAATGACCCCTCCAGCCAGCAAGGACAGGTCTACTTTTGAAAAACTCTAACACCACTCCTCACTTGTAGTAACTAAACTCCAGATATAAGCAGCATTTTTCACCTATTTTCCTTCTCTGGAGGATTATCAACAAATTTCAATTACAGGAAAAGTAATTAAAGCTACTCAAGAATAAAAAAAAGCTTGCCTAGAGATCACCAAAACTTGCACAACTCAGCTGTTACCTCAGCCCTACCTACAGGTGTGCTGTCTGCAAAAGAAAAATCCCCATCCTTGGAGGAATATTCTCCAGCCCAGGGAACACATTGAAATCACACTTGTTTTCATTCACTGCTCTCCCTGCCACATGCCTCTTCCAGACTTGTTTACAACCTGAATGGAGATTTCCCAGCTTTTCTTTTCAAACGTCTGCATTAAAAAAAATTAGTTCACCTATTTTTTGGATCAAGGTAAAACAAGGATTTTCTTATTCGAGCACACGGGCCAAACACAAACACACACAACACTGAATATCAAACCCTGCGACACAGCAAAGAAAAACAAGTACAGAAACAGAAGGAAAACAACAAGACTTGGAGGACAGGGAATTATTCTCGGAAGCATCCATTACAATTACAGCAGTCAGCTTCAGCCCAGGGTAACAGAGGTGGCCTTCCACCAGCAGAGGTAGGAACAGAAGTACAGCACCAGCTACATGAAAAAACCACAGCAAAACAACAACTTCGTATTCCTGGAGCATCCAGCTGGGATGTATCAAAGCTTGTTAACTTTATGCACTCCCGGTGACCAACAGACACAGCAACAGGATTGGAAGCAACAACTTCCAGGTGGTATTTTCTGCTACTTGTTTACATGACCCTGCACTCACAGGTTCTCATCTGATGCTGCATTTGATTTTAGTTTTCTAAACAAAAGTAATTTACTTCATCTCTCTTCCCTTTCTCTCTTCACTATCAAGACAAGTGGGATGTACTAAGCAAAAAGATGAAAAATTAACAAGGATTTTTTTTATTATAAAATTAGTGAAAGCATTTTAATAAAGAGGCATTAAGGCTTCCAATTGCTCACGAGTTAATTGCCAAAATCCCACTTTAACAGTTCCGGTTAACAGATCATGTAGCAAATTTGTTGATTTTTAAAAAATATTTGTAGAAATCATTCAGCACTAAACGCCGTGGAACTTAAAAATCAATATGCACAACTGATAACTATAAATTTAATGAGGTGTTTAGGTAACTAATCAGGGTAGCAGTAGGAGCTTTTATTATTATAACACAAGTCAACAGTTTTAAAAAAAAATTAAACCGAAATGAGCAAGAAGAGCGAAGTAAAAGCAATTCTGCATCTTCCATTTCATTAGATGTAACATTTCTGCTCTTATCAGGGATTTAACCGCTAAAATAACAAACCAAAGCCGCCAACGGCGATGCCTCAGATTAGAGCAACCACGATGCCGGGCAACTGTAAAATCTGATTTCCCAAAACAAGGAGAAAGCAGCGCAGGCGGCGGGCACGGAGGCCCCGGGGCCCCGCTCCCGGCCCGGCCCGGCCGCCTCCCGCTCCCCGCGGCCGGGCAGGTGCAGCACCGACGCCCCCTAAAGACACCGCGGCCCCTTCCCAACTCCATCCACACATCGCCTCGCTCCGCAGATGGAAACGCAGGGAAAAGGGAACCGCGCGCTTAAGTAGATTAAGGGCTCAGCGACTCGTTTTCTGATTATTTGTGCGATCCCGACCCCAGCGCGGGCCCCCGGACTCCCGCTTGTCTTCCCGCTTGGCCGCGGCGGCGCTCGGGGAAATAACGCGAACTGAGGCGCAGGCAGAGCGCATCCAGCGGTGCGGGCAGGGCAGGGCAGGGCAGGGCAGGCACCGCCGGGCAGCCCCCACAGCCCCGCGGGCAGCGCTGCCCCCATCCCGCCCCCGGCTCCACCTGAGGGGCAGCGCCGCGACCCCCGCCGGCTCCGGGGGAGGGGAACGGCCGCCCCCCCACCGCACACAGCACAGCACAGCCCCCGGGGTCCGGCGGGGAGAGGAGGGATGCGGCAGCACCTACCCACGCCGTATTTCTCCTCTTCTGTGGGACTCCACATGCTGCTGGATGGCTCGGCCGCGGCCGCCGGTCCCCGGGCAGAGCGCGGCGGGCGGGCGGGCGCCGCTCATCGAGCGGGGGCGGCTTCTCCTCCCCCCGCGCTCAGCGGGGGCGCCGCGCCGGCAGCCCCCGCCCCACGCTCCGGCCGGGGCTGTGCTCAGGGGTCTCTTCGCAGCTGCCGGGGGGCGGGGGGAGGTCGCCCCCCGCCCGCCCGGGCAGCGCTGGCCGCCGCGCCGCTCCCCTCCGCGGCCGCTCGCCGCCGGCCCGGCGCCTCTCCTCTCGCGGCCCCTGCGGGCTCCGGCCCTGGCGACGCCGCGGCCCCGCGGAGTTCGGTGGCCCCGGGCCCCCTCCTCGTCGTTCTCGCTCTTCTCCTCCTCCTCCTCCTCCCAAGCCGCCGCTCCCGCCGCCGCCGCCTGAAGGACTCGGGGCTGCCGCGCCCCCCCCCGCGCTCCCGGCGGACCTGGCGCGCACGCGCGCCTCGCGCCGCCCCCCCTCCCCTCCCCGCGCGGCCGCACGAGGCGCGCGCGGGCGCGAGGCGCGGGGGCGGCGGCGCGTGGCCGCTGAGGGGGGCAGGGGGAGCGGCCGCTCCCGGGACCCTCCCGTGCCCGGGACAGCCTCTCATCCCCGGCCCCAGCCCATCCCCACCGCACCTGCCGGCCCCAGCGGCTCCCGGGAGGCCGGCCCGCAGTGCAGCACCCAGCCCGGCCGTGTTGGTCAGCAGCGGGGTCGGCTGGACCCCCGCCCGGCGCCCCGGGCTGCCCCTGGCACGGCCCGGCCTCTGCCCGCCATTGCCCCGAGCCCGCGGCCGCCTCAGCTACCCCCGGCAGCACCAACCCCAGGCACCGCCAGCGCTGAGATCAAAATTTGGCTGATACTGTGTTTCATTTTCTTGTCGGTATTATTAATCTCCAGAGCTTCTAAAGAGCTGGCAAATTTTGCGGTTTCCACAATGAACGCGTACCCGAAACGGGAAACGGTCTTTAGATTTCATCTGTGTGTTCAGCTTCTACTTCCTTTCATAAAAACTGAATTTGAATTCTTCACAGCAAAGGAAAAGGTGAAATAAGTTATACAAAAGTTTTCCTGCGACTGAAATTTTGCTCACTGCAATATTCTGACGGACCAGTGCCCTTGCTCTGATCACAGCCTCCCCAAAGCTTAGGCAAAAAATCCACTTTTTATACAGCCTCTTCAGAAACCTTTGTAAACAACCTGCTTGATGTGAAGTTTTAGGAGTGCACTAAACTTTTTAACAATATAACTTCAGATGTACCCCACACTTTTAATAGAATATCTGTTCTCTGATTATATAATAAAACAGAATGAAAGTCATCAATTTGCACTACAGAACTTGGGTTGCTGTGGAAACCTTCATTATTTATTTTTTTTTTACATGTGCAACTACTGTTTCCCCACCGAGCAGGGCCAGGTTTCTGTTTGGGTTTTGGTTTGGTTTTGGGATGTCGGGTTTTGTTTTCCTGTGTGGAGAGCAAACAGCAAGTGGCCAAGGAGTAAGTGTGCTTGTACATTATTCATTTAGAAAAAACAACTTGCTCTATCCTACCTTAATTCATATTCACATTTAGGCATTTGTATTTACAATAGCTCCGTTCCTTCCCTTCCTGATGCACTCCCACAGCATGCAGAAATAGCTTTTTGAAGGGACAAAGCATGACAAAGTCATTGAGTTGCATCTGTTGGAGAAAGGCTGCTCTAGGGTTTGAGAAACTGGTTTTGGTTTTTTATCTCTGTATATGTCAATAATAAATACCTTTGCATCTCTTCCTAGTGCTCTGGGAGCAGAAAACCTCTGCAGTGACAGGAATTGGTTAATTCTTCCAGGCTCTTTATTTCACAGTCTCAGCCCCTCAAGGATTCTTCTTGCTGCCAAGCTGACCAGTACTTAAACTGATACTTTTAAGAAAAGACGCAGCAGATTTTTTTTTTTTCTGAACTACAACCATGTCTGAGTTGACTCTTCCCTTAAAGTAAACTCAGAATGAAGGTGAACTTGGGAAGGCAAGTGAGAACCTTCTAAGGTTAGATAAACTCTGAGGAGGACACCAAACTAGCTGGACAGAATAGGACCTGCAAGGACCTAACTGCATACAGAAATCCCTTTATTTAAAGGCCATGTGTATGATCATGGACATACAAATGACAGCATTAGCAGGGACACTCACACTGATGGCACATCACCTGTATTTGAAACACAACACATATTATTGCATGTTTATTCCTGCCTCTTTTCTGCACTGCTGCTGGTGATACCTATTTTCAGAGAGAGAGTCAGTAGATGGCCACATGACCCACATGACTCCAGGCAAAAAAGAAGTCAATGTACTTAGCTGTAGAGTCAGTGGAATGTGAGTTTGCTTAAGTTAAAGTTACCAAATATATTTACACCTGTTCCTCTGCTCTCTGCATCCACCCCTTTAATGAGGCTCCTGTCACCTCAACAGGAACACTGATTGCTTTAGTAAACACTCTTAGCTTAAGTGTAGCAAGGAACAAACATCTCATCCTCCCACGGAGGCAGAGCCACAAATCTCCCAGGCACCAAGCTGGAATTCAGGATTACCCACGTGCAAAGGAGAGACCAAGGCAAACAGTGACTGCTGCAGAACAACTGTTTCTGCTGTCTCTTCTCTCTCTTAACAGAGCTCACTCCTGCCAGCTTCAATACTCATACTACTGTGGAAAGCACAGGAAAAGCAAAAAAGTACTGTAGCAAACAGAAACAAGAAATTCTCAAGGTTATATGCCCCAGGGTTTTCTTTTTTTCTTTTTTTTTTTTTTTTTTCTTTCTGGGGCTTTTTTCATTTTCCCTTATAAAGTTTGCACATTGAAAACGCACCACACAATTGGAATCCAAAACCTACTTCTAGTTAAGATTTTGTTAAGAAGTTTTTTTTTAATTGGCATCAGCAATCAAACTAAATTTTAAAATCTGATGTAAATGTCCGAGCTCCTACAAGAAGAGCTTCTGATGGTGGGTATTGTGGGTCCCAAAAATCAATGGTTTTCAGAGAAAAGGGGCCTGCCCTTGCAGAAATCATGGAGATGCTTTTCTGTCACTAAACTCCTGTATTGCACTGTATTGAAATAAAGGCAAATACAAGCTTCAAGACCTTGTTTAAATGAACAAGTCAAGTCAGCAGAAAAGCACTAATCTCTCCAAAACTCTGCCTAAAGTTACTTAATGTCCACTGTGTTCAGGAGCTGTCCTGTCAGAGGCATTGTGAGTTGCTTATGATTCTGCTACTGCAAACACAGTTGTCCTTATCCAAACAGAGCAGGCAGCAATGTTTAACACAGTGTTAATTAAAATACATTAGAGAGTTCATCCTATGTTGTCCTGTCTTGCCATAATATAGATGTGATCTGAAAGACAGCTGGCTTGGGATTGGAGAGATTTGACACAGTTTCTTTCTCTTAAATAGATCAAGGGAACTGCACAATCCTTTCAAATGCTCTGCAAGGGACAATGGAAGGTCAGAGTGCAGAAAGCAGAGAGATTCTTACACCTCCCTGCTAGCAGCTTTCTCTCAGTTATCCCAGTCTTGAGGTGCACAGAACACATCATCCTCCTGCCCTCTTTTCAGGTAAGTGCAGCCCCACACTTTACCCTTTCTCCCCATTCTCAGGCCTATAGTTGCTGGTTAACTTCCATTATTATGTCAAGCCTCTGTTTCAGTAAGATGGCCCAGGACCCTTGCCATCAGAAAAAAAATCAGGGATGAATTTCAACTCCCTGTGACAGATCAGACAATTTATTTGATTACATTCCCTCCTTTTCTACACTTGAGGTTCTGACTTTTTGTTTTTGTTTCTTTAAAGTTCATATTCTTCCCCTGTGGTTAAGATGAATTAAGCCACTGAACAACTTGACTTTCCCTTTAAATTATAAATTCCTCACCTTGCAGGGAGAAACAAAGAAATGCAAGGCAAATCCACTCTATCATCATCTGTGATGACCTCACAGGTCCTTTTGAAGCACCAAGTGTTTCTACTTTATGCCTCAAAATAGGGATTCTTGTGTCCCAAGAACCGAGCTGTTCTTCCTTTGGTTAAATCATCTTCTAAAACTTTTAAGCAGGAGGTCTCAGGTTTTGATGTACAAACCCAAATTCTATTTTTTGTCCTATGGCACAGGGCCATCTCATGGATTTCTTCCTTATGAGGGATCAAACCAGAAACTTAGGAATCTAAATGCAGCAAATGACACATTTTCTCTCCAAGGCATCACAGTGTTTGTGCCCCACCATCTCACATTGGGATGATTTCTAATTAGTGCTCAGGATTGGGGATGATGTTAAAGTCCAGTATCTAAAGATTCTTTGCAGATTTTTAATTCAGGAGTTCCTTATAAACAAATCTACTCCCAGCCCTCAACATGACTCAGAGGAAAGGAAAGCAGAACTGCACAGAGCAGCAGCATTCCCAGCTTGCTGCTGTCACTCCATCATTTACTCCTTACACAGTGCCTGAGGTAGGAGCTCATGACCAACAGCAACCAGCACACATTTCCCTTCACCATGTGAGATGCAGCAAACAGAACTTTCTGGTAATCCTGGGAACATCTCAATTCAAATAGTCCTGGTCTTCCATTCCAGTATTTTTTCTTTCATGCAAAATGGAAGTCAGCATAAAATATCCCAGTACTTCCCCTATTTTTGGTGTTGTTTTCCTGAGAGCAAAGGTAATCTGGAGTCATGGGGGGCAGAAAAAGAGGTGTCTTCACATCCTTCCAGAGCATTAGACATGTGGGGTTAAGCCTCACCTTATAGAACTCCCCATAAAGATGTCCACTACAACCAATTTACACAACAGTTACAAATATACTATTAAAAATTGCTTTCACTCTAGTTGTAACATTGCTTGAAAACAAATTATAAAACCAGAAAAAAAATGGACTTGCTGAAGGACAAGTGTAGATCAGTGTGGTTGTGGCAGCACCTAAGTTTTTATGTTGCTTGCATTGAAGGGATCTGGGTTAAATCAGGAGAATAATAATGATTTTTTTTTTCAGCACAAAAGTAGAGAAGGGACTAATACTTTAATACTAATATGTCAAGTATGACTGCCAAAAATTTACAGTGCAGGTGGTAATTATTTAGTCAGGTGGACCCTTGTATAACAATATCACAGATTATGCTGAACAAATGTTTTCCTGGTACTAAAGAAACAGAGTATTTTGCCCTTCAATTAATTTAAAAAAAATTAAAAAAAGGAAAATAATCATTTAAAACTTCTTGTACCATGAATAATTAAGAAATTTGAGGAAAATACCCTTGCAGCTTCATTGTCACTTATCCTTAGTGCTTTCACTACAACAAATTACCTATTAAAAGGGTGAGAAATCATAGAATGTTAATTAGCACTGTTGTTGCAAATTTCTACCTTTTCCTATTAATTTCTTTTAATGTTCAGGATATAAGAAACCCTATCACAAGTAATAATTAACTCCTGTCTTATATTGTGAAATGGAAGTTCAGAAGCATTTGTGAACTCTCCTCGTGAGTACGATTTTACTGGTCCTTTTCTTATTTAGTTTCTGACCTTATCCATTTCTTATAATTTATGTATTTATTGCCGTGACAGAGATCTCTTTCAAGCTAAGAAGTTTATACTACTGAAAGACAACATCAGAGAAGTGGTTCCATCACTGATGGAAATGAGCGTGTTGTTATTGCAGAGGCTGATTAAGTGATTCGAGCTATCACACAATCAGCCCTCAGCCAAATCCCTACCACGGAGGGCAGGCATTGCTTGGGGATTTTGAAGCGCTCTCTCTGATGCTGTGGCTTTGTTTCAGGTACAACAGAACCTTGGTTTCAGGTACAACACAACATCTCCCACATCCGCAGGGAGCCAGGCTGAGCATTCCGAGCGATTTGCGTGCGCTGTGCTGTGTGAGGCGTGGGCAGGGCAGGAACCCCGCGTCCTTCCCGTGCTGTCCCTTCCATTCCCGCAGCTCCGCTCTGCCCCACGCCGGCCCCGGCAGGCTCAGGGCCGCTGGGACCCCGCGGTGCCGCTCGCAGGATCCTCCGCCTGGCTCCGGCCGCTCCGCTCCCGCCGGCTCGCCCGCTGTCCCTGGTGCTGCAGCCGCTGCCGGCCGCGCCCCGCCGGGCCCGGAGCCTTCCCCGGCAGCGGAGATCCGCAGCCGAGCTCCCTCAGCGCCCCCGGCAGAGCGGGAAGAGCCTCCTGTGCCCGCAGCTCGCATCTGCCAGGGAGCGCCGGCCCCGGCAGCCCCGCCGGCCCCGCGCACCGGCAGCAGCCTCGGCCCCGGCCGCTCCCTCTGCAGGGAACACGCTGTCATCTGGAAATAAAAAATAAAACCAGCACTGACACAAGCAAATGGTAAAACTGGAATTTAGAACTGCTCAGACGGATAACTTGGAATCATGCTGGACTTATCTGGGTGCATCCCGTTTTCCCTTATGGGAATGCTGGAGCACCCACAGAGTGTAGCTGTGGGCACAGCTCTGCAGCTCAGCTAACAATTACAGAAATACAGTCCTGGCAAGGTGCTCAACACCCAAAGAGCACCGTTTAACATTTCCTACAATTTTACTGTCCTTATTAATCACTTATTTATATTTGAAAAGTAAACATTCTGTGTGTTTATCTGTAAAATTATTTTGAATACTTTTAGCTAGATAAATCCATTATTGTAGATATGTACAGTCAAAACAAACACTATATTTTACAGTAAAATAAATAGTGTACTTTTATGGTATATAAATATTACAAATCTTAAAAAAAAAAATTGTTAAGATGGGGACAATTGAACTGTCATTTGACAGAGAGCCAAATCATGTTTCCAACTCCTAGTTTCATGTGCCCAGAGTGACAAGTAGCTGATAGTTAAGGGATCATATAAGCTTGATATTCCAAAATTAATTTGAAATATATCCTTGTGAAAGGCATTACTGTATTCCAATGTTTAAGAAATATATTCTATAAGTGTTCCCAGCATGCCAAAACCACTTCAGTCTTCTATAAAGCAGACGTGAAATTTTGTCTCATGCATGCCTCAATACAATGACATCCAAAGACACCCACATGTGTCACTTAGGTTAACTGGGAGGGGAAATCTGACACGAATTTATTTTATGAGCTTTGACCTATGTAATGAAACCAAATCTTCTTGAGCAGAATAAAAAAAAAAAGCAGAATATTTTGTTACCTGACACAGCAGAACAATGAGTCAATTGTAGCAATTCTGCAGACTGGCATGTCCCTGAGTAAAAAGGATGAAGTTACTGTAAATCCATCCAAATACTCACATCCAGCTCTGGGAGTGAATCAGCACAGAGTGACCAGCAGCTGATTCATCTGAATAACAAAAGCCCAACCACCTCAGCTGTCCCCACAAAGAAGTAATCAATAATCACACAAATCCACTCTCCTGCCATAATGTACTACAGCACAACTGGCCAAGGGCTCTTAAACACACACAAGTGGTGTCTTCTGCAGAGGAGCAGAGCAATGACACCCACACATCTCAGTGGTGTCGAGGATGCCCTTTTCTTTCGTGCCTCCTGACACTTCCCAGTGCACTGAGTGGCTCTGAGAGCTGCTCCCCATGCCAAGGGCACAGGGACTCAGCTCCCCCCAGCCCAGGGAGCAGCCCCAGGTCCAGCCCAGCAGTGAGGAGGCTGTGTGCCTGCTGCAGACACACAAGCAGCTCCTTCCTGAAAACCAGCAAGGAGCGTCCTGATGTCTTGAAGTGACTGAATCAGGTGATGGAATCAGTCAGCAGGAGCCCTAGCCTCAATTAGATGGGTGGTATCCCCATGGGGAAAAATTGCCAGCTAAGATGGCTGTGTGCAAAGGCAAGAACGTGTCCTGAGTCTCCTGGAAAAGCTGTGCAATCAAATTGTCATTCTGGGTGCTCTATGAACATACTAAACAAATAGCAACACAAATCAACGTAGCTGCCAGGAGCAGGAGTGCAGAGCTCTCCCCAAAAGCCCTCCCAGAAACATTCCCTCTGAGGGCAGGCCACTGAAAGAGGCAAGTGCATTCACATTGTAAAGCACTCAATGACAGGCACAGGATCTCACACACAGGGAAAAAACCAAGGAAAGCAGTTGAAAATGATCCCTCAGAGACCAGCCATGACCCAGGTACTGTTTCAGCCACAAGAATGGAACTTTGCAGACATTTTTAAATCCCTTAATTCCTTCAAAGTGAAGGGAAGGCCTGGAGAAGAGTCTGCAAAATCTGTTTTTTTACACACTTTTACCTACAACGTGATACAGATTAAAGGATGGATTCAGCTAGAAATATATTTTTTATATATGATTAATTAATTATCCACCATCAGGTGGAAGACCACCAGGTTTTGGACTGACTATGGCCACTGCAACTATCCTACAGAGAGTGAACAACCTTACATATTTTTTTTTAGCAGTATTGAACCCAGAAACCAATATAGAAATAACATGCCTGACAAGCAAAGTGCAAACACAGACTGCAAACAGATCTCTGAACTAATTGAACCTGCTCAGATTATGAAGAGAAAATTCAGACAATTTTTAATAATTCATTTTTTCTCCCTTCTGGTAACAGAGTAGGGTCTCTAAGAGTTTGCACTCAGCACACACTGCTACAATTTAGAATGAGAAGAGCACAGATTCTGATGCAACTTTTACCTTTTCCTATTAATATGAAATCTTTTGGTCTCTGGTGCCCCTCTCATTCCCTACTGCAGCTCAAAGTGCTGGGTTGCTGTCAGGGTGTTGGCCATGTCAGCTTGAGCTGGAGCAGGACAGCTGCTCCCTGCCACCCTCCAGACTCAGCACACAGGGAAGAGTTCAAGCTGCTGTCTGGAGGAGCTGAGGGCAGGATTTCCAGGATCCAGGTAATCTTCCAGTAACACTAATTCCATTGCAACCTGCTAAAATCTGTTCTTCACCCACTGAAAGAAATTCACTCTTCCTTGCCAGTTTATTTCGAGCTCATATGAATTGTTGCACTTTGCAAACTGCTCATTCCAGCACAAATAATGAAAAAATATAAATGCCTTTTATTAGATCAACTCAGGTAACTTTGAGGGAAAAAAAATGGGCACGTTTTTGGGTGCAAAAGCCACTGAAGAAATAATGTTGTTGAAAACACCACCAATGCACAGAAACAGCAAAGACTGGAATTTATTACTCAAATATAACCTTTTATAGTTGGAATTATGCAATACAGCATTTCCCTGAAGAGTATAAAAATATAACTAATAAAAGGAAAAAGAAATAATACATAGCAAGATCAGGAAATATTTTGCTGTTGTGCGTGAGATTGCTGTCTGAAGAGCTAATAATTAACATGCATGTCTTATGCATCATTTAAAAGAACCTGATGAAAACATCTAAGGAAAACTGTAATGAAAAGTGATAAAAATAAATTACTGAAATAAAGTGCAGAAATATAGATTTACTCGTGTTATGAAACGAAGAGAATAAAAATGTGAGCAGCATGGACAGAACAGAACTTGCCTGCGACAAAATAATTTTGGAGAATAATGAGCAAACAAATGAGTTTGCTCAAAATTTTCAAGAGCATTCTAATAGGGGATTTAATGAGAAAGTGCTTCAATCTTATTGCTTCTAAGAATTGTGTCAGGGTAGGAATTAACTCTCTGGACAGCAAGGGGAAAAGAAATGTTCCTGTTGCTGGTAGCCTTCACACTCTCATTAGTGTGAGAGCTGCCACAGTTCCTTCCAAAACATTTAGCCAGTTCTCCTGAAGTGATACCACCGTGGTACCATTGGGATCTTTATTTGCAACAAGAAGAGCTGACCAAACAACCTTGGAGCAAATGCAAGTAAGATGATTCAATTTAAATTAAACAGAATGGTGAACAAACATTGGGCTCAGTCTTGACTTTAGGAGAATCTTTGGGCAACTGTGGTAGCTGTTGACTGAAAATAATTGGACTGAAAAACTTTTGGAATTGAACATGAAGGTTTAGAATATATTTAGTTTGTAAATAGATTACTATTTCTAAAATGTGAGTAGCAACAAAGAGATTTCAGTAAAACTGGGCTCTAAAGGAATAACTACTCCAAAGGACGTTAATAGTGCAAATGAAAATCCTAAAAGGAATTTAAAAGATATGAATTGGAGGGAGACAGGTACAACTTACAACTGTAAAATGTGAAGGGAGAAAACCAGAACTTCCAGAAATCAATCTGAATTATATCGAGGAAAGAACAATAAAATAAAAAGAATTTTCGGACCTGATTTTTTTTAAAGGCAAAAAATGGAAGAACATTACAAGGAAAATGAGACAGAGCTTAAAAGTAATCTAGAAAATAAAATCCCATTCTTTTACAGTTTTCTGTAGGGTGTGTGGAGGTTCATGTCCTGCATGGCAAATTAACACCATTTGGTGTTAATGAAAACCATGAAAAGATTCATGGAGAGGAGGCAAAGGTTGAAGAGTTCAACACAATTGGGAACAGCCACTCTGTGGCTCCAAATGCTAAAATATCTGATACCTTCGTGCCCTGCTCTGAAATCAGAAATTTGTAATATATTTCACCTTCACATTTCAGTCGTAAAATGAGACAGATTCAATACTTGCATTTTAATGGAAGAACAAGTGATCCAAGCAACAGCCAAGTTGCTGAACAATGATCAGAAGACACAGCTGCTGGTAGATCATTACCAGTCCAATGTCCAAAAAAAGATCTTGTTTTGCAGTAAAAACTCTGCCTTCTATTAGATTGCTACTGTAATAAAAGAAATATTTTATTCAAAGCATTTCCCCCTATTTTTTACTAAATATATTTATCACTATTTTCTTTTGGGGAGAGGAGTAATTATATATCACGTAACCATGATAAAAGCAGACAAGAAGTAGTATAACCTGCCTTTTTGCTGCTGTAACCAGACAGAGGTTGGGCCCAGGAGCCAAAACATGCACCCAGAATGAACAGTAAGGTGTTTGTATGGGAGCTGCCTTGCTCTTCCCAAACACAGAACATGACTGATGCAAACAATATCCTCTTATAGACACTTCTGGAGAAATTTAGCACAATATTAGGAAATAATTCTGAAGCCAATAAACCATCTTCTGATCATAGCCGAGAGCAGTTGCAAATTTTTCTTAATATTACAAATATTATACTAGAAGAGATCCTATAAAATCAGAGAGAACTACAAGAAATCTGTACACATTGAGGTTGCTTACAAAGATAAACAGGCTGAGCTACCTGAAACTAAGAAGTCCCATTTTTCTGTTTTGTTCTAAATACATGTTTATGGGAGCTACAGCCACTTGATTCAGAGGGCAATCAAGGCTATGTGATTCACTCAGGCAAGCTATAAAATAGTGATGGATCCTACACAGGGAAGTTTGCATTCCAAAGCTGTGAGACAGCTGATAAACTCCAGAAAATTATTTCCACCAATTCAGACCTTCACAATCTACAGATGTCTAATTTCTCTAGGATTATTTGCTGAAATGTTAAAAAAAAATATATATTTACAACAAATATGAATCACAGGAGGCTTCCCACTAAATGTCATTTAAATGCATTTGCTAAAGCGTTTTTGGCACAGAAGTATTCTAACACTGGAAAACATAATGGTAATTGTCATTGCTAAAATCCCATTGATGTGTGTCCTGGGCATTGCTGATCTAATGCAGATTAGTCCAACACTCTGGAGATTTCACTGCTGCCACCAGCAGCAGCTCAGGGCACACAACTCAAATGAAGCAATCAGAGCCTGATCAGCTCCAGAACTGAGCACCACAAACCTCACACTGCTCCAAGCCTCAGCCAGAGCCTCACGGAGCTCAGATGGATTCAGAGGAAAAGGGAGCTGTTGGAAGCCTGGAAGCTGAGAATTTGAGGCTTTCTGTGCTGGCAGGCACTGACTATAAGGAAAACACTACATTTGACCTGGGGCCTTGGAGAAGGCTTTCCAAAGCTGAGTGATAGTGCTGGGATGGTGGGTGAGTGGTTTGAAGAGAAGTCTGTGATATCACAGGCACAAAATGAGTTTAAGGCTCTAGCACAGAGTAACATATATAAAGGAAGGTGGAAGTTTTAGGGTGTAGGCTGAGTCCTTCTTCTTTCTCCTTCTTCTTCATGGGTTTGGGTGGGTTTTTTGTAATTGGGTAAAAAAATCATCATCGTGGATCATGGGTGTTTGGTTATTGGGTTAAAAGTAAAAATAACATAGATGTCATTTCATTATTGGACAATTTGTGCTTAAAAGATCTTGGAAAGAGATAGAGCCAGAGCCATTTTTCACCTTGTTAGCTGGAATTCTCAACTTGTGAGACTGTACTTTAGATAAGAATTAATAAACAACTGAGTCTGAACATGAAACTGTGTCTCCCAAGCACTAATCCCAGCTCTAACAGAAAAAAAGAAGATAGAAAACCCACAGGAAACATTTCCCTCTAACTGATTTGCATGAACTTAATCCCACCACAAAGTTTTGCATCCCTCTCATGTTGCAGCATACTGTGCTGACTTCTGATGTCCACCCTTCCCCATAAAGAAAACAGAAAAGGTTCAGGAAAAAAGAGCCAAAAGAATATCATTTGAGAGCTTGGAAACAAAAAAGCTCCTAATATAGATATTTAAAGTGATCAATCTCTCTAGCTCTGCCAAAGAGAAGTGTACGCTCTGATATGATCATGTCTATACTCACATGCACAAGGAGTTTTCTGATTGCTCCTCAAATCCTGCAAAGGCATTCTAAGGCTCAAGGCTGATGAACTGTTCAGGCTGGAATAGCTGCAGTTTGCTAAGCATGGGAATAAGCCAGCACAACTTACCAGGAGATGTAAAAGATTCTTTATTTCTTCAGCCTTTCACCCTAGGTTGGCTGTCACTGGGAGAAACATCCATTAGCTGAGTGTGAAGGGCAGTCTTGAGGTAATTCTTAGGTGAAATCCTCAAATCCGTGCCTTTTAAGGGAGGTTACTGCTACCACTTTCTATAGAACGAATTCTTAAGTAGGTGATTCTAACAAAAAATTATTTTAATTATTGAAAATAAAAATATTTATATGAATATACTAGCACATACAGGTATTATTTTAAAATTACATCACTAGAGGCTAACTCTGCACTATAGAGGTTTTCTATCAATAAGTGTTGTTATGAAACAGACATTTCTAAAAATTAAAAGCCATTTTTACATCATTTTCCATAAAGAATTCCATTTGTGCATGAGTCAAAGGACAGAAGCCTTATCATTTATTGCCTGAAACAGCCTAACAATAGAAAAGATCACCACAAAACATGGCTGCTTTGGCATTTTCACCACCAGGAAAAAAATAATTCAGCTGTTAGGATCCTGGCACTTCTCTTATTTTTGTGGTTCAAAACTTCCTTCGAGGCTTAAAAAACCAAAAGATGCTCCAGACATGACAACTCTCACCAGGATATCCCCTGGTCTCAGTGGGCAGTACTACCTCAACTTGGTATTAAAGAGAGACCTACAGTTTTAGGTGTTCATTAAGAAATACAGCTGCTTGAATCTGCCCAGAGATCTGGAATGGCTCAATAAATCCCAGAAATGATGGCTTGGCAAACAGGGTGTCAGCAAGGTGGTCAATACTGACCACTGGAGTTCACAGGTATTGGCAGTTTTTAAAATACACAAATCAAATTGTATCTACTTGATATTACTTCCATTTGTTTTGTTATCTAGCTGTCTACAAACTTGCTCTTCCCTCTCCGACTCTCATCAGTCCCCAGTGCCCTCAAGCTTCTTTTTGCTTAGAGAAAAGGACTTCTAACAGTATAATTTCTAACAACTTTTCTAAACACGTACAGCTCTTGAATCATACAAGCCTTGACTCAATTACCAAGTGGCTCTGACTCAGATGTTCAGAATTTTTCCAATAAGATCATGACTTTCTGCACTTTCAATGCCAAAGTGACTTTGTGATGTTAAAAGCAGTCACTATATTTTGCCATCTGCATACTGGTCCCAGTTGCCAAAGGGATATTCACAAACAGACCAAGGAGGTCCCTGTGGAACAGCTCCTGGAAACTCCTCCACTTTGAGCAACCAGTTTTGTTTCTACTCAGTGTTGGCCTTCTGAAACATGCCAGGTATATTTCTACTTGCACAACATTTGGATTATGCCTTGCTTTTCTGATGATTCACTGGGTCAGCTCATGCAATTAATGTTCTCAGGGATTTTTTTTTCAGATTAGGCTGAACCTGCCACAGTTTTATCATGTCAGCAGTCTCTACCAATTACTTATGGTGCTAAACATTTGCTGTAGCAAAGGCCTTGATTAAAATGCTAAAGGAAAAGGCCTCATCTCAGGCATTTGGAGCACCAAGCTCACTTTGGCATGAGATTTTCCATATCAACTCAGCTGCCCGTGAAGAAGAATTGCTTGTGCTTGTCACTGCCCTGGAGTGAGGAAAGCTCAGATGCAGAGGATGAAACCTGGGGAGATTAATCTTGCATTTTCCAACAGTAGTTATATGGAGCAAGGTAGCCAAGGTTTGTAGGGAAGCAGCAGGTTTGGGAGGCACCTGTGGTTCCAATGGACTCCATCCTTCCTCAGGGGTCTTTCCAGCTGAGTGTGACTCGAATGAGTCCTGGGAGCTGCAACTAGAGAGAGACTTCAGCTTGGGCACACACTGCAAAGTCAGACTGCAAACTGCTCCTGTGCCTCCTGTCCATGAGGTCTCCTGTCCTGAGACCACTCAGGCTCTGCAGATGCAGGGGCTGATCTGAGCCAAGGCAGAGGAGCAGGAGTCTCACTCAGCTGCCAAGAGCCTCAGTTCCTGAGCACAGCAGGAACAGAAATGGGCAACAGGGCAGACACTAAGAGCTGAGTTTTCTGCCTCTGATCCTGCTCCTCCAATGAACTTCTCATAACTGGGGCAAGCAGGAGCCTCTCAGACCATGGCTCTCCTTCTTCTTCAGCATCCACATCCCCACCAGCTCAGTGCTCCTGCACGGAGAACTGAGGCAGGAGAGCACCTGCACAGCAAAGCCCCTGGTGCTGAGGACACAGACTCTGCAATGTGTGTCACTTTGGTGAAGCTCTGCTGTGGACCAGGAACTGACATTCTCCAACTGCTCAATGGACATCCACAGATCTCCCTGGAGTGCACATCCACAGGTGCTCCTGGAGTGCATATTCTATTTAATTTTAACCAGAAGGAGTTGCATCTGTGTGCTCTGAGACACCACTCAGTGATATGAGGCCAGGTGCAGTAAATGGGAAGGACTGACATATTTACTTCAAAATTGCATTGAAGGTAGATGAACTCTGTGGTAAAAACTGCATGTCAAGCTTTATGATGAATGTCATCTCATGGTAGACCTTGAGATTAAAAAAAAAAGAAATCAAATAAAAAGCAGAGAACACTGTTTTGGAATAAGATGTGAAGCAGCTCAAATTTTCTTAATGCAGTGTAGAGCATTGGGCTTTGCTTTGAAGGCAACTTGACAGATATTAGACAGCTGACATGAACCTACACTTACAGTGGTACTTTTACCACAGTGAAGGGTGTGCTAGGAAATCCTGCCTGCCTCAAAGAGTGAATACATTCCCCTGTGCTCTGGGCCAAAATCAAGAATCAGTGAAGTAGGATGAGGTGCTTCTGTATCCTCCTTGGATTGCAAAGCCACAAGGTATGGCATAGATAGAAGATTCAGCTGTCCTAGGAGCAGATCTAATAATAATTGAGTAGGGCATTTATCACAGAAAACAGAATCATAAAATAGTAATTTACAATTAGTTCCAAATCAGGTTAGAGATAAAAATATCAAGCTAATTGGCTTGCCAGGCAATACTGAGTGGGAGGATCCTACAGGATTTCTGGAGCCTTGGTTCCCACTGACTCTGTTGCTTGACGAAGCTGGTTTATGTGAAAAATGTCCTTCAAGAACCTCACAGAAAGGAACAGGTACAATGAAATTCCTCAAGGAAATAAATCACAACTTCACTACTACCAGGACAATCACTCACATGGCTACAAAGAAGTGCAGTTTATTTAGGGATGACTGTGTTGCCAGACTAGCCAATAACAGGAGAAATTGCAGTCTGAAGCTCCTATGAAAAGCCAATTTTCAGGGGCTGTGGTTCACAGCTTTCAATTTTACCCCTGCTGTGAAAACTGATGTTGAAAAAAATGATATCAAATTCTGAACTTGTATAATTGCATTTCAAATTACATACACAAGTACACAGTTGACTAGCAAAATGATCTGATACTTAACCTCAACAGCTTTAAAAAGGCCATTTTTTTGTAATTTAATCTCAAATTTTGTTTCATAGACAATTTCCATGTTTCTCTTGTCGTTCCAATTCTAACTTTGCGACTGCTGGTGATCCACATCAGCAAGACATGACCCCAACAGAGATTTTCAGAAGTATTCACTTCACTTCAGAGCTGTCCAGAGCCTTGTAACATATTCCAAAGGGAGTCTTCATCCCCCAACTTTGAGAGACCTTGAGGAAATAAACTCCTGGAATTGACTGCAGGGCTCCACACCAGCAGCTACAGCCAAGGTTTCCCAAATGCTTCACTACCCTGCAGAGTCCCACCAGCAGAAATGAGCACTGATGGTGCTTGCACAGCAAACAACCTTTGCAGAAAACCTGCTCTGGGACTCCAGAAACCTGATGAAGTCAGGGAGGAGTGCTCAGAACTGAGGCATAACTCTGCTGGTACCTGAGGCTGCTGTAAGAGCTAATTTAATTAAATGGGAATAGCAGTGCATACAGGAGATGTGAATCACATTTTAGGGATTATCTAAATCCCTAAATAATTGTAAATAATTGTGGTTTATATTGAGATGGGAAGACAAAAATGCAAATTATACCTATTTAGGTACAATACTGAGTTGGGTCTGATTATACAAGTTTTAGAGATAAAAAGGTTTTGAAGGTGCAGCTTTAAGTAATGCCTAAATCTCATTTAAAGTCCAGGGAATTATATGAATATGTAGCTGTTTAAATATTTTGTCATTAACTTTATACTTCAGATCAGATTGTCTGAAACATTTAATAAATGCATTTAAACAATACACTAAATATACAGTATATACTTCAGGTCCTTGAAGTTAATGAAGGTACCATGAGGAACACATTTATTTGAGCCACAGGGGTTGCTGCTGCCACCCAGGAAAAGGAGACACCAGTGTGGAGTTATAATTAGAGGCAGTGTGATGGCAGAGGGAAATGGGAAAAGGACAGGATGCAAGATACAGAGAGTTCTTCTGAGGTGTCAAAAAGTCTCACTATAGCTCAGGAAGCAAGGTGGGAAGGGAGCACATAGAGCTATTACGATATAAAGTTCAGCTGCAGAGAACTCAAGGGATAAAACCAGATGAAATTCAACTGAGAGCTCCTGACAGGGGTCCCCAGGGAGCCAGAGCAATCCATCCCTGTGTGCTTGGGGTTTTGTATATGGGGGGAAAAGAGAATCTATGGTTTCATTGATGGATATGAACAATTCAATGTGCACAAACCCAAAGTCCAGTGGCACATACACGGGGGGGGTGCTGAAACTTCCAGAAGGAACAGAACAAGTTTTGTGAAAAGGTGTTTTAGTATCACACCTGGAGAGCAGTGTTAAAACTCCACATACTCATGAAACAAGATTGGACCAAAGCAATCCTATTCCATCACTGTCAATGTGGATAAGAAGCAGGACTTGCAGGATTTCCCTCCTTTGTTTTCTAAGAGCTGTGGTCAGAGGCTTTGCTGGATGTGCGTGACCAACAGCTCCTTGGAACAGCAGCCACCGTGTCATTCAAATTCTAAATGTAAGATTAACATGCTGCTGCAATAGAAAGCAAGCTAAAACATGTCATTAGTGGCCTTTCACTGATGTAATTTAATCAATTTGCAGCTTCAGAAGGAATGAATATAATCCCATGGACATTGCCAGAAAGCCTGAGCTATGTACAGTGTTTGGAAACAAAAGGTCCATCATCTTTAGTTATGTGCTAATGCTTTGATTTCCAAGCTGAGGATTAAAACTCCCTAAATTTCCCCAGGTAACCACACTCTGCACGCTCCATGCTTATTTGCTAACACTGAGTAAAACTCACTGATTGTTGTTTCTCTAATTTGGAAACTCCTCTAAGGCTATAATCACTTCAGCCACTTTGCACTAGAATTGCTTGAGTGACTCTGGGTCCCAGAGGTGGGCTCTGCCCGGGTGCCTGAGCTCTGGCTGTGAGCAGATGTGCTGAAGTGCAGGAACAGCAGCACAGCTCCCAGAGCTGCTTCTGATGGGAATCACCAGCAGGCCCTGCAGGGGCAGCTCTGCAAAAGGGGCAGAGAGAAGGAGCTGAGTGTCTGGTGGTGTGGGAGCTCCAGAGAGCTCAGAGAGTTCCAGGTCCCAAAGTCAGTGTGTGCAGACTGGCTCGAGTGCTCTCAGCTGCCCTGGGCTGCAAACAGGGGCCACACCAACTTCAAAGGCTCCATCTGCAAGAGGCAGCACAGCACTGAATTGGATGCACACACAACAGGGAGTTTGATGCAAGAAGTTTCACAAAACTCCGTGTTTGAGCAAAGCCACAGCATGTAAACAAGGACCCAAGGTCTCCAACCCTGAAAAATTTCCAAGGTGGAAGCAGCATCTTAGTTCCTTCTGTTCCTTCCTCAACCCACTGATCTGCTGAGAGAGGACAGAAGCACATCACAGCCAGCATCCTTCAGTGTGCATTTGCCTGTATTCCTGATGAACATGCTTCTAAAAGTTTCACTCTGTGCATACTGGCAACAAAAGAAAACATCCAAAGATGAAAGAGGAAAAAAGAAAATGAAAAAAAAATAAATCTATAGATTGTCTTCCTTGGGGGTTGGATTACATGATCTCCAGAAGTCCTTCCCAGCCCCAACAATTTATCCTTTAATGACTTAAGTTAGTATTCATACATCTTGATTCTTCTGTCCTGAAAGATCATTTCCATACAGAAATATGTAAAAATATAATTGCATTTCTAAGCCATACTTCTTCAGCATAACCAATGTTTGTTTTTCCAATGTCTCAGCACATTTCCTGCAACCCATATCCTTCATACAGCAGCAACACACACACACTTTTGGTGTAAATCTGTTTAGCTCCATCCAAATAATTACTAGCAGAGGATCTGGGCTAATACATTCAGTAGATAAATTGTCTTCTACCAGACTACAGTGTCTTCAAAGCTATAATTTATCTGCACATTCTTCAGAACAAGATAAGAGTCTCAGGAGACATTTTTATCAAAGAATCCCATTCCCAGTCCCTCCACTCCCCCCCAAAAAAAAGAAAAAAAAAAAGACATAAACATCTAAACTTGCCTTTCTGTACAGAATATTAAAAACTTACCGAAAACTTCATGTGGCAAATGGGGGACAATGTTCTGCTTCATTGCAGAACTGAAGGGATGAAAAGGGGAACAAAAATGGAAGGTCAGGATTTTAGAACTGTTAGAAAAGTACATGATTTATTTGCTAAAAAGACTAGGTATAGGAAAAGGTTTCTGGAAATCACACATGGAAAATAATTAATCCACTCTGAATAAACAGATGAAACTTCTGTCTTTCACCAGCTATTCCTAAATTTTTCTCAAAGCAGTATTTCTTCTCCTGCCATTTTTGTGTACTGTGAAAACAGTTTTGAATACAAACCAGTCTGTTCATTAAGGCAAATTAAATATGGATAAAAATCTTATTGCTGGCAATATCTGCTAAGCACAGCCACCTGCCTGCACTGAAATCTTCCTGCATGCCTTACCTACTATTGTTCCCAGCAATTTGTCCAGCTTCTCTTTCTTATCCAAAAATAAAGCAAAAATATGAGCATCAGCTCCTGCACTGCTGCCCCTGCCCCAAGAGCCACACTTCTTCTATATATCCTGGGAAGTATCCCACTTGGAATCTGCAGGTAGTGGGTTTCTGAGGCTGCACACATTGTCAAGGGTGACAATGATGAGATGAGCACACGTGGCACTCACAACAAAACCCTGCTAGGCTACCTTGTGACGACGGATTGGAAAGTTAAAAACAGAATTATTCAACTAAAATGAGAATTTGCAGTGACAGAAACATAACATGCGCTTTCCTGTTAAGGAAAAATCTGGGACTTGGATCAGCACGAGAACAGAAGGAGAAGAGGCACAGCAGAGCTAAACCAAAATGGTGTCAGCAGCACGTCCACAGACACAAACACCGCGGAGGGAGATGACGACAGCTTGGTAGCCAGAACTGTGAAAGAAATTGCACACAACCCTACCCTGGTATTGGGGAAAGAAGAGTTACAGGGTTTTGAATCCTCTCTAACAGAGAGTTTTACATGCAAAATTCAGGTAGCAGGATGGGAATGGTAAAGAATTGCTGTGCAGTTTGGGGGGTCTGGCACACAACTGCAGCAGGTACGGGAGGAGAGATCCCTGCCACTCCTAACAGAGATACAAGAGCTTAAAAATTTATGAAAATGGGACAAAAGGGAGAAAATACTTGAACTTGTGCATTCCTTTCAGCATGGAGCTGCCTGGACAGTGCTGTCCTTGTTTCCTGCTCCATGGTGAATGGGAGAGGCAGCAGGTTCACACCTGCCAGGGCCCCTTGGGTGCAGTCAGTCCCAGTTACCAGCTCTGGGTTTGAGATCAGAGGCAGGCACAGCTCCTCTGCCTGCTGAAAGAAACACAGGCACTCCACTGCAAACAACTGCAAGAATCCCTGATATTTCTGCCTAATGGAACCAAGGCACCTGGGCCTCTGCCCTAGAAATGATCCCGAAGACACAGACACAGCTCCAGATCTGCAGCAGTTTCCAGGATTTTTTAACTGAGAAGAACAGAAGATCTTTATGGCACTAGTCAAAGGCTTATCCTGAAACTGCTTCAAGCCCTGGCACAGAGAGACATTTTCTAAACATATACTACTGGAGAAAAATGCTTCCATAGCACCATATGGATTGGTATGATATATATATATATATATTTTTTTTTTTTTTTTTGCTATTGCTTTGTAAACTACAATAAATTAGAGCAATGCTTAATCACCTTCAGTGTCAGCTTCTGCATTGAAAGCAAGTGTTAATTTTATCTTTAGCCAAAGAGAGGGAATTTTTATTTTTTTTAGTAAAATTCTGCCCAAGGTAAATGAAATAAGAGAATGATGTTTAGGAATGTGTTTTTCTGGTTAGATGAATTCAACATTCATTGATTAATTGCTTATAGATTATATACTTCCCCCCAAGTAGACAAGAATCTTAAAATATAGCTATCCTTAAGGTTCCATCATTTTTTGATACAGACCATATGGTTATATTGGGTCTAAGCCTCATTCTTGGCATATAAGAATGAAAATGTTGCAGTTCTTAAAGAAAAAAGGGAAAGAAAAAATTTAAGGCAGAGAGAAGGACAGGGTCCTACAGACCTTTCAAAAGAATTACAGTTTTAGAGAAGAATTATCCACTCTAGATAACAAGCTCTCTCACTGCCAAACCTCTTTTATGTCCTAGCCTCAAGGAACAGCTTTTTATTCAAAACAAACAAATCCAAAACCCTTCTTAGGAAAGCAAACAGCCAGAAACCCAGGAGGCTCTGCTTTGGTACCTCTTCCCAACCAGAAAGAGGCTCTAGGAACTGGGAGGAGACACAAAGCAACATCCCTGCTTCCAAAAAGCTGCTGAGTCATGTGACAGGCAGCCAGCTCTTCGTTTTTGTCTGTTTTGTCCTGTCACATTGGAATGCAGCACGAACATCATATGCTACTACCATCAATATTGCTGCTGTATTTTCATCTCCCCCTAAGCAACACATTTTCCACAGTTTTTTATTTCAAGTTCGACTGAATTACAGTGATTCCTGTAAGTTATCATCCTTCTAATGGCACTGGGGCTGCAGGAGCTGGGGCATATTATGGACTATTTCACTTTGTTAGCTGAGGAAATCCATTTAGACTTTTATGCTGAGTAGTGCAATACTAACACAAGGAGACATTTAAACAGTTCAAGAAAAACACCTCTGTTTTCACTTTCACAGACATTAAACAGGGTTTATTTCCTTCTAGGAGTCGCTGCAGATTCTGCTATAAATGTGATAAAGCAGGAAAATACTCTTCATTAGAACTGTTCTGACACTTGACATCAGGAGATGGAGGTTTTAGTTAGTTATAATTTTGCCAAACTTGACTCATTTAGTCTGATCATTCTGATGCTGAATATCACCTGCATGGTAATTTTTCTTCCTTTGCAGACAGATGGTTTAGGTGAATGTGATAACAAAGACAAAGAATGGAAAATTATTTGGCTAATACACAAAATAAGTTAGGGTAATTTCTGAAAAGCAACCAACTCGATTTTCACCAAACTTTCAGTGCTGGGCAATGACCATGCTGCTACTGAAATCCACATTCCAAGTCCATTCACTTCCTCACTCCCTCCTGTCCCAAAGCTCTCAGGCTGCTCTGTGTAAAAGAAGCCAACAACCACCTTGGCATATGTTTAGAGGGCAGTCTCAAGAGAACTGCAGGATGCAAGACAAGCCTTCAGTGAGCTCCAGAGGAATAAGTTAGAATCATCTCCAGTTTTAGAAGAATACAGAGACTCCAAAGCAAATAAAAAGGAATGCTCTCACGGTCAAAATGGCTTGAAACTTGAGTAACGATTCTTACCTGCATTAATGCTTTTTAATGCACATGCATAAAAGCTTTGCATAAAACAGAAGACTGGTCACTCAAGTTAATCCAGTCGTCTTTATGCATAAAACGTTACCTCTATTGAACTTTTTCCGCAGGGATATTTTCATTTCTTTTTGAGAGAATAAATGGATTTCCCATTGGAAGAAGCCTTCTTTGTTTACTTCATGTCTTAAGCACAACCAAACAAAATAATCCTGCAGGTATGCTTTACCTTATGTTATTATTGCATTTCCTTCACAATAAAATTCAAATCTAATCAAATTCTAGCTGGGAAAGAGCAGAAAGCACGAGCTCCTCTGGAGCCTTGTCAAAGGAAGGGAGGTCCCAAGCACCCATCCAGGGCCAGGGCTGGAAGGTGACACTGGAGCCAGGTGGAAGGTGGGGACATCACGAAGGGCCAGGGAAGTTTGCCCTGCCCAGCTGCTGCCTGTGCAGAGCCAGTACCAGGGGGCTGGAGAAGAACCCCTGCCCCAAGGCAGAGAGGGGGCAGATGAGGTGATGGGGTGGAGGCTGCACCGAGACCCCTCAAGGAAGACAGAACTGGCAATTAAACATCAAACCAGGCCATTTTCCCAGGCCAGCAAGATTCTCAGACACGCTTACAAAAAGGGAAGAACTCCTACAAACCAGGCCTTGAGGTATTTGTATTTTAAACTCCTGGAGTCAGAATTTAAGGAGAGAACAATTGTGCAGAGAGAAGCCAAAGTTTCGTGAATATTCAAAAGGATCTTTTCTGTCACATCACACCCACACAACGGCCATTAGAGATGGCAGAAGGGTTAAATACACCTCCCTGCAACAAAGGGGAAACGTCACTGCTGGAGCCTCTTGCTTGGTGCTGGATCCACTCTATTCTGAAAATAGCATGTGCTAACTGGCAGGACTTGCCAGCACAGCTGAATTAGTCAGAAAAGCTGTCAGGAAGGTGGGAAATCTCCGAGTCTCTTTGCGTGCTCCAGGGCTTGTTTCACTGTGGCACAATTACAAATACACAGCTGTAGGATCTGCTGGCTCTGAAACAATAGTTCAGGGGGTACTTTCTTCATGAATTTGGCAATTAATGCTAACAGGAGCTGCACACACACACACTGAGGAAAGCACAGGCTCAGTTTTCTCTCAGGTAAAAAAAAAATTCACACAGATGGCCCATGCTCAAGGATAGAATAAGTTCTTCAATCACGCAGGTTTCAGAGTTACTAAAGCTGGCTGAGTCTTTGAAGCCACTGCTCTCCTTCATTGCTCAGGATTAGTAACTAATTTGTTATTGCATTAGAGACAATCCATAGGTTAATATATAGGTAAATGTAAACCTTTACAGAATATTCACACAAAGGATGGGTTATTACAGCAGAGGAGCCCATTGCCTTGCCTGAGGTCCTGCCAGTTCTCACAGAAGTGACCACATCAGGCCAATCAGTCATAGACAGAAATTCAAAGATCAGGGCTCAAGTCATGGTAAAAGGAATTCTGCAGATGAAAATCATGAGGTTTGAGCTAAGTTTGCCTTTGAAACCTTTAATCACATATGCATAGTCCCTTTGTACATAAATTATACTGCATATATTCTTTCCATACCTTTTGCATAAAAAGTAAAAGGAGTTTGTGCATTGAGACCTGGTAGTTCCCAGATTTCTGCTTAGCAAGGGGTCTGGGGAATTCTTAAAAGAGGGAAAAGGAGAACGCAGGAAAAACCTGCAATGACAAGAACACATACATGGAAAAACGATGATGAGATCATTAGGCAACTTTAAGAAATTAGCTACTGATTAGTTACTAATCATGGGTGTTGTTCTCACCACCTCTGTCAGAAGTCTGGTGGTGTAATATTACCAGCAGTAACCACTCACATATCCTGTTCTTTGCATTTCTGGAATTAAATCTTTTCTGATTCACCCTGAGGATTTTGCTCTCTGGGAACAGACCAGATGGGCTCTTGGAGATCTTGAAGTCGTGGGAATGGTTCCTAAAGCTAATGAGATTTCTGAAATGCAAACATTGTATGAAGGCCAAATGCATCTTGAATGACCAATGAACAATTCTGGAGGCTCCAGGTATTCCTTTCTTCTCTTCTTGGCCTCCCAGGAGAAACAGGCAAAATAACTGAGGCACTGCTGTGGCCTGGCTGAGCAGCCCAGGCTTTACTGAACCCGACTTTACTGAACCTCCACTGCCTGACAACAGCAAACAAAAGCAAGGCTGCAGAAGTTAAAGTTGCCATAAGACAATCCAAACCAGCCTTTCCCACTGGGGTTTGAGAGGGTTTAATACCCAACAAATCCAAGTTGAGGGACTCCAGCTCTACACCTATCAATAGCTCAGTCCTTGGACTTCAGCAATGCTTGGGCCTGACCTCAGTGCACCTGCTTCTTATGCACCCTTCAGGTTAGACTGTGTCTTATTAAATCAGACTAAAATATTCTAATATCAGCTTTACACTTTGCCTTCATAACTGGTGGATTAATTTGTAGATACACTCAGTTGAATTATTTCCTTGTTTCAGTCTAAGCCGAATCAGTTTAGTTACTGCACTTTTCAGCTTTGAAAAACTTAATTTGTGCTTATTCTGTTTTCAATAAAAACTATTAAAAGCATGGAAGAAATTACATTTCCTAGATTATATGATAGGCTATGAACACATTGGCATAGACAGCCTCAGATAAAAGAAATCTCTAAGGCACTTGGCTTTGCTTATAATGTAATTTTTTTTTTAAATAGCTAAAGAGAGCTGTGACCTGAGTGCCACAGTCCGTGCCTGTGTAAAACAGGCAATGTAGAACCAGATGAGAAATAGTGAAATTATGGAATTGGAGAAGGGACCAGCATGAAAGCAGTAAGATGGGGGTTAAAAAAAAAAAAAAGAAAAGGCTGAAAACCTTACAACTGTTCTGAATGGGAAAATGCTGTGCATGAAGATGATCACTACTGGTGTTCCTCAGCTTTGCATCTGGGAACATGTTTATTTAGTATTTTAATGAACAGTGTTGGTTCAAAAAGTAGGGGAGCACTTGTGGGAGCTCCTGATGACTGAGGGAGACATAGTCAGCATGTGCTGAGGCTACAGCATATGCACAGGCTATGATACACAGGAATTTTATTTGTGGGGGATCTTGTTAAAGAGAATAAGAAGGATAAAAATTTAATAATACACAGCTACTTGTAATCAAATAAAAGGTGACTATGAGCCTTAGCCTTATCTGTGGCCAGTCACAGAGGAAAAATCCTTCTCTTTATTAGGGAATCTGAAGCTGATCCCATGTGTACCATGGGCATATGGTACATGGGATCATGGTATATGGGACATGGGAGTGCACAGCTGGGGACAGAAAGGTCAGGAAGAGGCAGAGAAATGTTGAGCACTGGGTAATTTACCTCCTCCAGAACTCTGAGAGTGGAGTTTTATAAGGAATCATTTCCTTGGTGAGGCCAGTTTGAGGGACCACTATACCAAAATGAAGAATTGAAAGCCTGTCTTTTTAAAGAAGAGCAGAGCAGCCAGCTTGTCTAAAAAAAAAATGTGAAGAAGAGAATTATTATTTGTTTTAAACACTTTAAAAGGACAAATACTCAGATAAGTGAGGAGGAAAGGCTAAAACATCTGTATCCCAACTCAAGTAAAATGAAAGCTGGAATAAGATTCTGTTGCAGTCCTCCAAGAAGAGCTTCAGGGGCAACTTAGATTTTTGAGACTAAGCCTAATCCACTTGCCAGAAGGATTTATACTGATATGATTGCTCATGATAGGAATGGCTTGGACTCTTGACCCAAGTGATGCCTCTTCCATTTATTTCCTTGGAGCTTTAACAGAGAGTGGATTTCCTCAGGGCTGGCTCGGTATCACTGTGTGTTATCAGACAGAAGACAATGTGTTACTTCAAATCTGATGACACGTGGCTGGAATTTCAATTACACACTGCCATTTTAGAGGGCTCCTAAACTCCTTTCAAAAGTCAGGCTGCAGTTTTTTAAAATTGATTCGAGGGAGATTTGTCAGAAGTGGAATATTTAAAACGATTACTCAGATTTCTTTAATTTTAATCCTAAGATTAAATGAGTGAGTTGGTAAGCCCAGTGCAGAATTTCTGGCATTTTGGTTTTCCCTTAAGCAGTGGTTAGCAAGGTTACATTCAGCCCATTAGATTCACTCCCAGTTTTAGGCTAACACAGTATTGGTCATGGTGTCTTCCTAATATAAGACACTGAGCTGATAAACATCAATTCACCTTACAGGTAAATATTGCAGATGCCAAACCCTCTGGGATTCCTCAGATAAAAGCTCTGTAAAATGTGATCTGTCATTAGATTAGTACAGCTTGATTTGGGGGGCAAAGTAGGAGTTATGTGCCACTTGAATTTTCCTTGGTGGATCAAGTCATCTTTCTGTATTTTGGTGCCAAGGATTTTACAAGGTTACAAGTGCTCAATAATTAATCAAACTAGTTGAAAAGTGGACTTTTCATGAAAACTGTAATAAATGGTGTGCATCTTCTGAAAGAAAGGAATTTATGAAAGAGAATTGCACTTGCTAAACTCTTGTTGGCAGAGATGTCTGTAACTAAAGAGTAAATAAACCTTTCTGCTGTACAACCCACAGCAGGGAATGGGCAACAAAAACCCAAACAAAACAAAGCCACTTTACTGCAGCTTAGGAACTTCACTGGTGGTGTGTACATTCACATTCATTCAGATACTAAAACAATTTAATGGGGAGGAAAAGAAGTCACAGGATTGCCGAAGTCATTACAAAGATGAAAACGTATTTTTGAGCTTGAAAATGACAATTTCAGAGAGAAGCTTTAGAAAGAATGAGAAGTCTACTTGTCCAAAGTTCAGAGCCTCCTAAGCATAAAAATAATATTGCCTTTCTGTGTCCTTATTGAAAGAGAGAACAAACACAAAAAAAGCCAAAACCCAAACTCCATTCAAATCTCAAATTATGGAAACATAATGAACAGGCAATTTTAGTCAGTTTTTCGTCAAGAAAATGAACCACAAAAACAGATTTTGCTTGAAACACTACTCCTATCTTTTGTTTTTTCCTTTTGTTCCACCCACAACCTCTTGATTGATTTGAGAACTCATCCAGATCCTACAAATTCACAAAACAGGCAGTTTGAAGGGAAAGCACTGATATAACACACCTTCTTAGGAGAGAGTGAGTCCTGATAAATAAACAAACACATGGAAAAGAAAAATTGTTTTGAACCACATTAGTTACTGGGGTCACTCCAGTGAGATGGGAATAAGAAGATAATATCTTTATTCATATCAGAGCTTACAGAACTACCTCTGTCATGTCTCTGTATAAATCAGCAGTAAAATACTGCATTTAAACATATTTTTAGACAATTACAAAACCCCACACCTCACTATGTGATATACAATGCAGGCATAATTTAATTCCTGCAGAAAAAATTGGCTGATTTTACTCTACCAGCAGGAGAGATGCTGATAAAAGTACTCAGTGGGCTGGACCCAGATGAGGAGAGCTCTGAGTGGGATAGGGAGGATCATCACCCCTGCTCCCACTTGGGATCACAGAGCTCATACCTTGTAAAGAGCTTTCTGCACAATTCACCCAAAAAAGTTAGGCTCCTAAAAGCAGGTGGGATGACAGGGAATATGGAGAGTGATGCAACACTTCAGCCAAGCAACAACAGAGACTGAAGAGTTTTCCCAAAAATCAAATCACCCCATGTCTAACATACCCATTTGCAAAGGAATTTCAAACCTGGGATGTCTGGCTTAAGGACAAACCTGCACTGCACAGAGGCCCACAGAGTGAAGAGCTGAGTTGGTGCTGGCACTGAAAACAGCCAAGGGGTGCACGAACACTAATCAGCTTGACTGGGGGAAATGATGGATTTTATCCCTCTAAAAGAGCACCAAGTATCACCAGCCTTGAAGTGAAACTCAAACCTTGCATGGATGGCCTCTCCATCACGCTGTGAAGTTTTTCTCCCTCTTATTCTCTTCAGTCCCCTTGATTTGGTTTTTGGTTTTTGTTTTTTTTTCTGTCACTGGCAAATTTGTAATCTCGTGGCAAGAGCACTTCCCTGGCAAAGCAGTGACAAAGGTTTGAAGAGACAAGAGATGAAGAACTGAGATCTCTCCCTGCCATGTGGGGCACTGACCACCACTGCTCTCCCTCTCAGCTTTGATCCTTCCTCATGCTGACCCTAATAGTGCCTCTGTGTGTGTCCCACCAAGGTCAGGCACCTCAGAGGCCAAAGACCCCTGAGTTTATTAATCCCAAAGGGAGAGCAATATGTACCCGGGCACTGGGCAATTATTTTGAATTTTATGCAATTCTCTCAGGAAGTGAGAGGTCAACACATAATTACAATCCCCTTGCCCTGCTGCTGTGCTGTTGTGAGCAGGGGAGTCTCAGGAAGGCTGGAAAGTGTCTGGTTTCTATTTGCATTGACATTCTGAACATGCCATGCAGAAAACCAGGGGATCAGTAAAAACTGTATTTTAGAATAAGCTATACAGCTTGCTTTTCCCAGCTTCCAAATAGGAAACAGCAGTTTGCAGAGGAAGCACTCTCTTGTGTTCATATTAACTTTCTGAAGCTGCACTATGCCATGTTCTTGCATTAGAGCTCAAAGAATACTCAATATCATCTTCTAAACATCCACAGGACTTGGGCAGATTTCATGGGAGATTCAGGTTTGCTGTAGGAGAGAAACACCAGTACAAATCTACACATTGCAGAGTGCAAAACCACATCCAGCTCTGCCACAAGAAGTGCCCAAAGAATCCAACTTATTAATTAAACAGTAGTTCTGGAAGGAGGAACAAAAGGTTTTTTTCCTTTTTCCCGCTCCTAAGAAGCCCTTGAAGCCAATTCTGCCCTTGTGCAACATCACCTTCCTCAGAGCAGCCACCCAGGCCCAAGTTCCAGCTAAATGAGCTCAGCCAGAGCAAAGGGAAGAGTTTTGTTTCCAGTGGTCAGGAACCAGGTGTCCTGTGAGTACCTCTCAGCTCCCATTTCTCCCTGAGCATGCACATCCCCTCACCAACACTCTCCTGCACACTGCTTGCAGAAATATTTTACAATGCAAATATAACTCTGAAGTTCAATCTACAATAGTTTATAACTATTCTTTCAGCAGTGTCTTTAGAAACAGGTCCCAAACTCCCTGGGAATCCCCAGATAAGACTGGTAACTGCTCTGGGGTCTCTGTCTCTAGAAACCACAGGCTGCAGACCTGGGGACTGAAATGGATTACAAATGTTCCCTTCCTCCTCACACAGCCCTTCCATTTACTCATTGATTTTAACAGTGAATAGTTGCTTTGTTGCTGGACTAACTTGCACAGAACTTTTAAACTAGCTACTTTATTAATCTCTTAGTGTGCTCTGATGAGAAGTTTAAGTGCAAATAATATTTATACATTTACTATCAAATATGGGATTTTCTTACTTAAAACATTCTGTATAAACAGAATGCACACAAACAAGAGGGGTTCTTGCTCCATTTTTCTGCTGTCTGTTCTTACGGAGCTCTTCCAGTGGTTTTCACTGCACTTTAAAAGCTGGATTTGGTTCCACCACTGTCTGAGGTCAGGGGACCCTGGACTTCCAATTCTCACAATTTTTGTCTCAATTGCAATTCTTATTTTAAGTCATCCCACTGTGCTCCCTGGGATGACTGAGAGTTGAGACCCATCAGCTCTAGCTGCAAAAGCTGTAGGGTCAGCTCTACATTCATATACCAGTTTTCCTATTTTTTGCCTTACAGTAGCACAGATAGAATATATGGTACATAATACTTGGGTTTTTTTTTTTCTTGCCATATGGACTTCAGTTAATAACACAGAATTTGAACCATAAAATGTCTTTAAAAGTTTTCCCTCCCCAATTTACAGGAATGGAACTATCTGCCCAAATGTAGAAGAAAACCAGATAAATTTCAATCACACTTGAAGATTTTTTCTCTTTTTATGCTACTTAACTGGAAGGCAGCTTATATTATTTTCCAGGAACTATTTTGGAGAAACTAAGTTTCATGTGGAACCTCTATTTTAAATTTGTGAAATTTTAATGAAACCAACATGAATAAAGGAAATACTGAATGCTTTAAAATCTTACTTTCCCTGACATTGAGTCAAAAAGACTTTTAAGACTTCATGAGAAAACTCCACCAGAAGAGACCTCTTTAACCATAATCTCAATTTCTGAGGAGGAAGAAAGGATGAGCAGACACAAGGCAAAGGTCCTGCTCTGAGGTGCTGCCTTCCCAATGAACACAGAAGGGATTTATGCAGGGAGGAAAGCAAAGAGAACACAGGTCAGAGAAATGAAGATGAGAAAGCAGCAAAGAAAGAGGAAAGAGACACTTCAACCACAAAATGGAAGGTTAGGAACAGATCTCTAATCCTGGTCTGCTCACCAAACTTCCCCCAGGGAAAAAAATCACTTAATTCTAATTTCATTTGCCTCATTGGTGCACGACTTGCACTCTACAAACAACTTACTGCTCCTCAAAGTACTCTGAAGCTACTAGAGGCTTATTAATAAAGATGACATTGAGTTATACTGAGGGAGGAGAAAAAAAAGAGAGATTTAGAAGAAAGAATAACATGGAAAGGATTTGCAGATGATCTGAGTTACGGTGCAGCCATAAGAGAAAAGCTAAATCAAATGGATTCAGAAAAAACATATCAGCAAAAATCCTTCCAGCCCAAGCTGTCTACAAGACTGACCACAGAGAGGTTTGTAGGTGACCTACTGGTGACCTTTGAGTCTTTGTCATTCATGAGAAAGGGTTACTTTCCTAATCCTAATTCATTTTCAAGCACACCAGATTAACAAGAAGGGATCACTATCAAGCTGAATAATCTCCTAGCTCTAAATAATCACTGAAAGAAGAGCAGAAAAGGAGCCACAGTCATTTCCTTTTAATACTGTGGATGAGGAATATGCAGAAAGCTAACACAGAAAGGTGCTAGCATGCTGTATTTTCATAACAATTGGATTTTTTTTTATCCTAAAATGAACCCAGTCAAATTAAAAAAGTAATCTTATTTATTTCACCCTACAGTGTTACCCACATACAGAATTATTCAAGATAAGGGGAAAATTATTGGTTGTCTATCTAGCAAGTTAAATCAGATTAAAATACTATCTGAATTTTAAACAGAACTGTTCCTACACACATTTATTTCAGGGGAATTGAATTTACTTAGAGAGAATTAAGCTGAAATAACCAGACTTGCTGAGTTCTCAGTAGCAGGGTGCCCAGATTCAACTATGCTGTGGTTTAGGGCTACTTTTCAAATTTCCTTAGGCCCTGGAAGTCACCTTCCTTTGCAGGACATTCATTCACATGCTGTGGCTGCTCCTGCAGCTCTTAACCCAGTTCCTGCCAGCTCTCATATACTTACAGCAAGAATTAAAGTCTCCAAATTTTTCATGTGTACACGTGTGTGAACACAGACATACAAACACACAGGTTCCTGAATTCAACTGAGAAAATTACAACCCAATCTAAAATTCTAAATTCTCAGAGAATTAAAATACAAACCATAAAACAGTATGGGAAATTTGGCAATTTTACCTTATGTGAGAGGAAGATAAAAAGTAAGAGATGTTAAGAGGAACAACGTTGCCCACATTACAGAAAGAAACACCTGAAATGTGTGAAAAACAAAAATATACCAATATACCAAAATATGGCCAATATCCAAAGCAGTGCACCTGTTGGCAACAGGCATTGTGTCTCTCAGTCTAACACCAGGAGCAGGTTTGCTCAGATCTCATCAGGTGCCCCTCATTACTGCCTGGCTTTTTCTAAAGCCTTGTTTTGCTTTTAAGAAACAGTGCAAGCTCTAGAAAATTTAGAGAACTTGGGATCTTATTTTTCTATTGCTCGCAGCATAACTCTCATTAATCAGCTAAAGTTTCCCTTCCTGTGGGCAGGAACACAATCTACCAGAGTGGAACACAACTCTCTCTTTGATTCACTGATTAGACAAGGTGGGCAGAGAGGAATTGGCAACCCCTCCTGTTTCTAGGTGATGCTGTAAGATCACTGCTCAGGGCTCCTGGGCACACAGATAAATCTTCCCCCTGACACAGCAGGGAAAGAGTGAACCAGGCATGGAGGAGCCTCCCAACTTCACCTGTCAACAAGACAAACTCAGCAAACCTCGTTGGCTCCCTCAGATTCATTAGACATTATTTACAAGATTTGTGTGCTGTTACTGCCTGTCCTGTGATGTTTTATACTCAGCTGGTCACTGAACACTGCCTGTTCTGTAATGCTGAATTGCAGCCCAGCAGCCAGCCAGGGGAGAAAAGCCATTCTAATCACAGAAAACAACAGAGGCATGACAGGCTCATGGATTTTAAGCTGTGGCATAAGAACTAACTTTAAAATATTACTTCCATGAGTAATTTTACCCCCAACTCAAATGAAACCAAAGCAAAATGAAAAACACAATAAATAAAATCTCAAAAAAAAAGAGTCATTTTGAGCTTGCATGCAACTCTAACAATACCAAAGCATGTGTGTGAATCAAATGAAGTGACTGTCACAGGAGCTTCTCGCAGATAGCAGTGAGCTGTTCTCACCATCACTGACATGGAGCTGGTGCTTCCCCACAGAGCTCTCCTGCTGTGTCATCCTCCCCCCATCTCCCTCCATCTCCAGCATGTCCCCATCACCTGAGGAACATGGATCTCTCCCTTCTCCAGCATGTCCTTAATCCACTACCTGAGGAACATGGTTCTCTCTTCTCCTCCAGCATGTCCCTAAACCATTACCTGAGGAACATGGATCTCTCCCTCCTCCAGCATGTCCCTAATCCATTACCTGAGGAACATGGATCTCTCTTCTCCTCCAGCATGTCCCTAATCCATTACCTGAGGAACATGGTTCTCTCTTCTCCTCCAGCATGTCCCTAATCCATTACCTGAGGAACATGGATCTCTCTTCTCCTCCAGCATGTTCCTAATCCATTACCTGAGGAACATGGTTCTCTCTTCTCCTCCAGCATGTCCCTAATCCACTACCTGAGGAACATGGATCTCTCTCCCTCTTCCAGCATGTCCCTAATCCATCACCTGAGGAACATGGATCTCTCTTTCCCTCCCTGCTGCTGCATGTGTCACCCACATCTGGATCTGCTGAGGTGAGAGCTCCCTGCCAGGAACTGCTCTGCACAACTTGCCAGAGGAATCCCTGAAGTGTTGGCTGGGTTGTTGTCCCACCAAGGTCAGTGTTCATCACTCAACACCAACTTATTTATTGCTCCTGCTGCACACCATGGAAATGCATTACCTACAGCTGAATTACAGTCATGGTGCTACTTTAGCCAAGTGACCATCTAGACACTCACTCTAGGATTCATTCAAATCTCCTCTCTTTTTTTTTTTTGTTGTTTTTTTTTTGTTTTATTTTGTTTTGTTTTCCTTCTAATATCTGGAGATGGTGCCCTACTTGCCCTACTTCTGTGATTGCTTTCTTTTAAGATTGATTTTTGGTAGCAATTTTCTTCCATCTGCATATCCATGCAACCTGGGGGCTCTGCAGCAGAGCATAAACCCATTCTAAAAATCAGGTGGCCCCACAAAAACCTGAAGCTGTAACAGAAGAGCCCCAGTGAGCCATGAGCACATCACAGCCAGCACAGCAGAGCCTGTGTGGCACACAGCAGCCCTAAACTATTCTAGGCACAGTTTTATCTTAAGCAAGCAGATAAGAGATGACTTCTGGTTTTTCAATCTCTAAAGAATTAAAAGAAATTCACCTTGGATTAGGGTAAGGACCACATACGAAAAGAGACAGACAAAGAGACAGACAACAGATTTCTCTATGGGAGTCATTTTTCTCATGGAGTTATTCTGATATTTCCGTGGGTTCCTGGTTACTCAAATTAATGATTCGTGACTGCTTTCAACATTTTATTATTAATATATATTAATATTAAAATTTACTGGATATTAATATTAACTTACTGGATCAGAACCAAGGATTTACAGCTTCCTCTTGGAAAATCAGAAAAAAAGATCATCCACCAGCATCTACATGGAGGCCTTACAGGTTTTATATTTTGTTTTGTTTTGGGGGCACGTCCTATGTGTAAATCACAAATAATTATCCAGACAAACTTTTAAATAACTTACCAAATATGCAGGTACTGCTAATAAAGTGAGCAGAAAAGTGCTAATCTACAAGCTACTAATACAACTTACTTCTTAAGGGGAACTGCAAACTCCATGAACAGGTCTGCCCATGGCTAAAGGAGGGGATATTCAGAATGGAAGTGCTTTCCCTACCACAGCTGTCACCCTCCCACGAGGGAGCTGCAAACGCCAGGGTAGAGAGACTCTGACACAGCTCCTGGAGCATGGATGCCACAACTACAGATGCCAAGGCTGGATGTGGAATTCAGACATATTTTACACCAGGAGGGAGATTGAAGAGTCTTGTGAAAGTCTCAGGTAGGGCTGAAGCAGACAGAAGGAAGCTGTTTGTGACAGCTCTGCCTCGTAGCCAAGCAAAGGACACCTCACTGAGGCTGCTGAGTCTGCTTCTTGCACAAGTACTGAGTTCACATGGTTTAACTCCCGTTTAAAATTTATTTTTAATCCAGAAAAAAAATGTTTCTGGACTTTGACATCACAGGGAACTAAGGAAACCCTTCTCAAGGCTCTGAATCTGTGAGCACAGCATGCACAGGCTGATTATTTTTAAGAACTGCAGGAATAAACACCATTAGAAAAATTCCCTAGTCTCAAAAAGTTCATCAGCGTAGTGTTAAGTTCATGATTAGACATGGCAAGAGGTTAAGAAGGCATTTGCTATGAAAGGAAGAAAAAGCCTGGAAGAATTTGGTTTTGTTTTAATGCACTGTGTATAGTTACCAGCTAATGAAGAGTACAAAATTTAATTATGTGCAGAAAAGCTGCTGTACAGAGTCTGAGAACAGATGACCTTGGGAAAATTGTGCTGGCCAGTCTATTTTAACACTGAGAAATGGTGATTTTACCTTTTGTCATTTCCATGCAGAACTCTCAGTGAACTTCTGAGGGAAGGAAAACTGCTACAAATATCACAGCTGTGTTCCCACTGTAGCTCTTCCCTCTTTTTTCCCCTTAAATTTGGATCTAAACATCGAATCAGAGCCATTAGGTTGGAAAAGACCTTTAAGATCATCGAGTCTAACTGTAAACCTAACACTGCCAATGCCACACTAAACCATGTCTGACTGTTCTGTCCTGCTACCCCTGACACCAATTCCTGAGATGCTGTGACCCTCAGGGCAAAGGAAGTCATTTCTGGACAAGGATCTGTACACAGCATCCTGATCAAACCCACAGGGACAGGGGAAAGGATTAAGGCAGTCTGCCTAGCTAACCTTGCATACAGAATAATTTAGACAGTTTTCAGTCCACATCAGTCTCTGCTGGTATTTCCTCTGATTTAAAATAATATTTGAAAAAGTTGTTAAAAAATACTCCTTAAAAGAAAAAAAAAGGCAAAGAAAAGAAAAAGAAAAGGCTGATAATTGCAATAACTCTGGTAGGTGGCCTCCTCTGAGGCTAAACCAGAAAACTTCTTTAACTTTCCTCCCTATCTAGAATACAGCCTTTGAATGCTCATGCAGAAAGCTGGCTTGTGATTATTGGAACACCCTGATATCTGGTAAGTCAAGCATTTTTACAAATAAATATTCTGTGCATGGCAGGGACACACAGAGAGCCACCTTGTGCCTGTGCCATCATCTTTGTGAGCACAGAAAATCACACCATTAGACTGTAATTATTAGATACTGACATTCACCTGGCTAAAGATACATTTTTGTGTTATTTGGGCTCAGTTTAAATTTCAGGATGGAAGCAGGACTTGGATCAAATGAAAGGGAGAAATAATCTGAATCAGAACATCACTCTGGGCAGGTACCATAGATAACTATCTCAGGTCTGTTATCACCTGAGATCCCATCTGCAAATCTGTAGGGCTGTGATCTCTGGATCCCCCAAGTTTCCCTCCTTAAGTTACTCCTCCAAATTTTCCTTTTTGAACACCTGAGAAAGCCAACCCTTCTGTGTGTGCTCATGCCTGCCCCAGCCCTCTGGCCTCCAGGGAACAACAAAACACTCCACTGCTGCCCTGAGGAGGGAAAAAGTGCAGGCAGGACCCAAAATCCAGCAACAGGCTCTGTGGGGGAACTGCAAAGTAAACATGGAGCCAGGGAGTGTTTCCCTTCCATCCCCAGGCAGGAAGTGATAGCAGTTGCTTCTCTTTGCAAAAGCAGTGAATGAATTTCCATTTCTGATGGACTCTGGGCTCTCAGCCACATCCTGCTCCCTGGAGAAGGAGGTGACACTGCTCTGTTGCTCAGAGAAAGAGGGGACCTGACCTTACCCTGCCTGCTCGAGAGTGAACCTCAACTGCTCCCTCTCACTGCAGTTTATAAACTGTGTCCTGCCTCCTGTGCTGACCTAAATACTGCAAAATGTTTGGTTTACAAACACATCAAAGGAAAATTGGTTTTGCCCTTGCCCTGCATTTCCCCTTCTTTCCCAGTTAATATCTCTAACATATCTCCCTTATCCAAACGATGGAAACTTGTTTTTCCCATAATTTATTTTAGTAATTTGCTGGAATTCACAGGCTTGTGAGGGGACTCCCATCATCACTGTTTAGGTGGCCAGCACTGAATCAGTTTATTTATATTAAATAAACAATTAACAATAATAAAATTAAAATGCTCATGTTTTGATGAATGTTTGTGAGGCTATTTTTCAAAAAATAAAAATTCAGCCTGTTAAGGAAAACGTTTCTTGTTACAGCTGATAATGCACAAAACAGAGACTCACCTCTTCTGACATTCATTTTCATTCCACTGCCTTTTTGTTCCATCAGACTATTCCCTCTGCACACCTGCTCTCTATCTCCATTTGTCTGATTAATTATCCTCACTTCTTCTCTACAGGCTTTGACAAGTTCTCCTTCTCCAGCTTCATCCCTGTTTTTCATCTTGTGTGGCTGAAATCTCCACCCTAAATATACAGGCTCCTCTCAAAATGAAACAACAGAGAAACTACCAACAAACAGTTTTAAATAAACAATAAACAGCAGAACATCTTGGCTATAAACCAATTTTTTGAGAATTCATAAATTAAGCATTTTTCAGAGTAGGAGCTGGCTGAGGGCTTTAGGTTTCCATGTGATCAGTACTCCCATGGAGAAAAAGCCAGAACCAAAGGGTCTTTAGGACAGCATTTCACACATCATTTCTCTTAGATGACAAAGATTCTGAATTGATAATAATTTCTAATATGAATGCTGAGCAGCATTTTCTGTATTTGAAAGTATTACATAGGTGCATCTCAGTTTATTTTTTCCAACATCAGAATTGCCTGGTAGTATCTGCTACAAATTAATTCTTCTCAGGATTCCACAATTATTATTCCTCTCCTGTCCTGCTTTCAGTTTGTTGAACCTTGCTGAAAAAATTGTGCTGTTAGACTAAAAGATACCTGTGCTTCATCACTCATGCAGCTTTTAATGTGGAAAATCTTAGACTTTTATTAGTAAACAATTGAGAAGCAGATATGTCACTATTGGGGTCAGTTTTCTTCCTTTTTTACTTATAAATTTTTCCCATAAGTTGCTAGCAAACTAACTGCTTAGTACTTATGGGTACTTAGAAAAACAAAAGAAGTGGATGAAGAAGAAAAAGAAGGAAAAAGAAGGAAAAAGAAGGGAAAAGAAGGAGAAAGAAGGAGAAAGAAGGAGAAAGAAGGAGAAAGAAGGAGAAAGAAAGAAAAAGAAGGAGAAAGAAGGAAAAAGAAGGAGAAAGAAGGAGAAAAGGAGAAAGAAGGAAAAAGGAAAAATAAGGAAAAAGAAGGAGAAAGAAGGAGAAAGAAGGAGAAAGAAGGAGAAAGAAGGAGAAAGAAGGAAAAAGAAGGAGAAAGAAGGAAAAAGGAAAAATAAGGAAAAAGATGGAGAAAGAAGGAAAAAGGAAAAATAAGGAAAAAGATGGAGAAAGAAGGAAAAAGAAGGAGAAAGTCGGAAGGGCGTGTAGCACCTGGTTACACTCCTTTTGTCTCGGGGAGTTTCTCTCGGAGGGGGAAGATGCCGCGAGTTCTGGGGGCAGGGAAAGGACGGGGCTGGGGGCAGCTGCGCTCTCTCGGCATCGGAAGGAGCAGGGTCGAGCTGCTGCTGACTGCGGGGAGAATTCACTGTCAGCACTGCAGCCCAGTCCTAGGGAGCCACCACCATCTGCTCGTGTGCCCAGGAACCCTGAGCTGGCCTTTCCCTGCCCTGCTGGGGCTGTCCCGGCCCCGCTCTGGGTCTTTGCTGCGCTGCAGCCCCGCAGCCCCGGCCCTGCCGGCACCTCCCGCAGCTCCAGCGGAGCTTCGGCTCCATCTCATCCCGCAGCCGGGAGCTCTGCCCATCCCTGCCCTGCCAGCCTGGTGCTCTCAGAGCCCTGCAGGGACACCGGGGTCACACTGCACTGCCCCGGGGTTTGTGAAGCAAAGCCTCAAATCCATCCCTTCCCGTCACGGGGCTCCTGGTTCTGTTTTGTTGTTAATGCCATAGTCACTGTTGTTTGTCTTGTTACACATACTAGTAAAGAACTGTTCTTCCTATCCTCCTATCTGCCTGGGAGCCCCTTAATTTCAAAATTATAATAATTCAGAAGGAGGGAATTTTACATTCTCCATTCCAAGAGGTTCCTGCCTTCCCTAGCAGACACCTGCCTTTCAAGCTAGGACAATCACCTTCACAAAGGTGGATCTGAGTGTTCCTTGGGAAGCTGTAGGAGAGAGGATCAGGATGGTTGGATGTTCCAAGAGCATCTGTGACACCTGGTTCTGTGTTTGGTTTCCTTCTCTGCCCAAAATCCATGTCACCTTTCCAAGTCTTTCAGCTCCAAATTCCCCAAGAACACTGACTCCTTGAAACCTTGAAACCTTGAACCTTTGAAATCAGAGCAGTCTCCCTATTCTCCTTTCACCATTTTGTGAGACTGGTACAGGTTTGAGCATCATCATGGGATGGGATTGGGAAGCATCCCATGGGATGGGGTTTTGGAAGCAGAGAGGGGGAGAGTGGCACCATAATGGTGAGAGCCAGAAGGGGTCAGTTGTCTTGTGGGACATCACACACCCTGTCTGTCCCTCCTCTTGGCCAGAGGGGAACGTGGTACGAGGAAAGGCCGAGCTGCACAGAAACATTTACAAGCAATTGCAGAGCCTCACATTCCAGCAGCCTTTTCTTCCACACAGATCTAAACCACTCTGCACATTTTAGATGATCATTTCATTCTTTTGCCCTGGGGTTTTGGCTGTGATTCATTCTTTACATTTAACAAATGTAACAAAGGGAACCAGATCACATATGTAAGGTGAGTTGTGGGTGTCCTGACAGAAGGATTTGGCCTTATATGTCCCACCTCCAGATATTTCTATTCCTTTTTTTTTTCTTCCTCCAAGCATGTTATTACTGTCCATGAGTCATTTCATTAATCCAGAGAGAAGGCCAGAAAACAAGTGAATAAACACCCTGCTTCACAACCTTCTGCTGCACTGTTTACTTCTCTGCTAATGAATGAACAGCTGAAAAACAGAATTATCCTGACTGGGGACATTCAAAGGGACATTATCTCCTCTTTGTCAATGGCTGGTGCCTGGCTCAGGCAGTGACCACACTGCAGGATCAGAGGATGATCTCTGCATGTTCCTTATAACTCTCACACAATGTGAGTGCAATGACTGTAAATCATAGAGCAGTCTCAGAACAGTCTGGGTTGGAAGGGACCTTAATCCCACAAACAGTGGAAAGGAACATAACATTCAAGTCAAAAAAAAAAAAGAGCACAGAAATAGTTTACCTTTCCTGGTAAAAAAAAAAAAAAAGATTAAAAAGGTGTGAGAAACACAAACAGCTGTGATGCCAGCCACAGGGGCCTGCCTGCAGCAGCACAAGGTCAGATCTCATGTGAACCAGGCTGGAACTCAGCCCACGCTCCCACTCCTGGGCTTGGCTCTGTGCACATGGCCAGGGCCCTCCATTTACCATGGCTATGGCTGGCAGCCACCTGAAATGTCCTGCTCCCCCTCCAGAGCCATCCCATATCCAGTGACATGAATAAAAACAGAAGATCAAGGACTAAATGAGAACCAAATCAGTTTTGCCCTCCCAAAGGCAGGAATTCAAGGTCTATCTGCCATCAAGGAAGCCTGGGTCTGACTGTCCCTTGCAGTCCTGCAGCTGCAGGTACAGATGAACTGATGCTCAGTGCAGCCCACACTCCATCCCAGCTCATTGAGGATTCACAGAATCAACGGGCCTTCCTCAAAAGCAGACTGAGCTAAACCTTAGGACCATTATTTCAAACACTGTAAGGTGTTTAGTAAGTCTCTTTCAACTTCCAAGGATAAGAACGTTTCCTTCATAAAACAAGTGTTTGATGCCCAGAGATGGCACTCTAAGTAACATGCAGATTACCATGAATTATTTTCAAAATAAGGCATGAAGCTAAGTTTGTGCACTTTACATATTCTTTCCCCTTTGTTGCTACATGTGCTTGAGATTTTGGAATTTAGTCTAACGTTTGTCTTTCTGCATTTTGAAGAACAGTTGAACACCCTGCTCTGATCCACTTTCAAAGAGAATCCATTAATTTTTATATCAAGGAGGGTGATGTTCAACCCCTCAGCTAAACACACAGTCCAACAGAACATGAAATCCAGCATTTGGCCATTCCCTGACCACTTCTTTTCCTGCTCCCATTGCACATCAGGACAGCAGCTTGTACATGACTCCTCATGTGAGTGGTGCACTTCCATTTTTGTGACAATTGGTCACATGTGAGGCTTTTGACAAAGAGATGGATATGCCTAAAATATATTCTTGGTCTGTGATATTGCCACAGCACACTGAGTTGTGTCACCTGGACTACTCAAGACTTACAAAGATGGACAGAGAGCCTCCAAACCTATCTGACAAAGGATATTGGCATCCTTGTGGCTGGCAGCATTTGAGATTGAGAGACACAATTTGATCACACTCTTTGATAGTTTGTGACACACAAACCAACACAAAGCTGGCATTCAGCACATCAAACAACCTTTCCCTAATGTAAAACTATTTCAACAGAGCATAGTTTTCTTATAATCCAATTGTTGCAGAAAAACACAGAAGAAACCCCAAATATGACACAGAAGTGGCCATGATCTGCCAGGCAGCTTCCAACAACACTGAAGTTTCCTACAGAGCCGAGGTGCAGATTCTGAGCAGCATTTACAGACCCCAGCTCCCTGCCCTGCCAGGCCTCACCTGCATGTGCAGAACAACACAGGCAGCTCCTGCCAGGGTTCTTCCCCTCTGCTGCTCTCCTCCTCCTCCTTGGACAAAGCAATGCCCAGAGTCAGAGGGAAAAGGGAAAGCAGAGAAATGGAACTGCACAATGTTCACTGGCAGAGAGAACCTTACCTGCATGCTGAGGGAAAGGGCAAAAGGAAACTTGACCACAACATTTTGGGGGGGCTTTGTACCTATGTCTATGTACATAAAATATATATTTGTGCTTCTGAATTGAAAGCATGCACGTCACAAAACTTGAAATACTTCTGTTTGTACATTACTTTAGTATATATAACTTCAAAGATCAAAGTAACACCAAACTCACTCTTGACATGGACATCATCATCATCCAAACAGAAAATTAGCATGGCTTTTTTTTTTTTTTTTAATCATTTAGGCAGGATGGTATTTTTGATTAATAGGAATTTGAATTAAATTTCTCCTTTCATGTATGCAGCAGTTAATTCTAATCAAGCAAGCTCAAGGTCTTCCGTTGCCTGGATAGCATTAATTAGATTCTTCCACATTATGACTTCATCATATGCATCCATACATGGCATACAAATATCAACTTTCTTTTTAACAAATATGGACTTTCCTTTCAAATTCTCGCTGGAAATAATTTTCTGGTGGTGGGGGGAACAATATCTGCTCCAAAGGAAAACACAAAATCTCAGGAATCCTACAAAAAAAAGGTATCAGGCTTAAAAGAAAATGCTTTGAAATTAATTTCCTTAGTACAGAACATGACCACCATGAAGCTTTTGCACAGAAATAAAAATAACACTTCATATGGGACTGTGGTTATGGGAATAAGGTTTGATGTGTGTGAGTGGCTATAGCAGGTACTATAAAACAAACAGTACTAATTAAGTAATGACTGATGATTGCTAAGTTCCTGCTGGCCAGGCAGGAACTGTCCAACAGGAGCTGATGGAAGCTCCAAGGAATAGCAGCAGATGCCTTGTGACACAGGCATGCACCTTCTGAGCTAATCACTGCTTACGAGATGGCTCTTCCAGGATCCTCAAGGAACAGCTTAAAAACTGACTTTGTGCAGGAATGACAAATCACTGGAGACAACATCTGATACCTCTCCCGAGTGCCAGCCAAGGTTTGAGCTGGATGCAGAGAATCTCTTACGAAACAAGGAGGCAGACCCAGCTGAGTCACTTCAAATCAGGAAATGCAATTCCTTCCTACTCCTCAGATTTAAAATATCCTACAGCACAAAACTTCTATAGGATTTTTTATTTTTTTTTTATGTTTAGGGAAAAACTGAAATACTGCAGTCAGATCTCTCTAAAGGAAGTACTCATGACTTCCAAGCAGTATAAAATACATCAAATTATTGAAATTGAGGACAAGAAAATCAGAGGATTTAAAAAGAAGATAACCAGACCACCTCATTTTACTCTTTTTAGTTGGGTGCATTTCTTTGTAGAGACCTTTTCTTTTCCTCAGAGGGTGATTTTTTCCTACTATTAGCCATTGCTTGGAACCTTCCACCTCACCATTTTACAGACAATGAAGTTTTTTTGCTTCCAGCCAGGTAACGGGATTCCTTGAAACTCTTCCAATCCTTTACACCACAAGGAGTTCGGAAATAAAAGAAGTGGTACAACTGCCACTGAGCCAAGAAAAGAGAAAAAAACCCCTTGCATCATGGAATGGTAGCCTTGGGACAACTAAATAGCATTTTACTCAAGACAAAAATCAAACATGCAGTGGTCCACTGCAAGATAGAAATGCAAAATTCCAAAAGCAAAAATTCCAAAAGCAAAAATGTAACTTCACCTTACAAGGATTCTGCAAGCAGCTCACTCAGGCAACTTTAGGAGAGCAGAAGTTAATCTGCAAAGCTTATTTATTCAGTTATTAGTTGCTCTAAAAAAAAAAAAAGCTCTATTTATTAGGTTCATTACCAGCAATTACTCAAAAGTTTCATTTATAAACATCAAGCTGATCCTTGCTTTAGACTAACTTGGAAAAAAAACCCCGGAGTCTGTACTGTAGATCTATCTTTAGGAAAACATAATTATTTCTGAATCCAGGAACTGCTCTGGGTTGGAGCAGCAGCTGATATCCTAACCAGAATTTCCTTGATCATTACTCAAGCAGTAGCATTTTTATTAAAAAAAAAAAAAACCACCACCTTAGTCCTCCTCCCCCACCAGTATTTCTCTTCTAACACATTCCATGCTAATTTTAGTCTTTTGAGAAGTTTTTTTTTTCCAGATCAACCCACTCTTTTTCACATTTGAATAATTTTCAGTTTTTAAAAGAGCTCAGTTTTAGCAGGTGCTTCAGTAGCTAAGCAATAAGAAGTCTCTTGGGAACATCTTCCATGTTTCCCAAATGGATTAGCCTGGAAGTTTGGGGAGAACACATTAGGCAAAATAATCATGCTGCTTAAGAGTTTCATTCCAGCCTTGAAATTCAGAGAAAGAAATGCAGTCCCCAAAAGAAGCATTTGTGCTCCCTGTTAACAAATGAAGAAACAGCTGCTATGCTGGAGTATTGGGATGGACCTTGGAGGCAGGAAAATTCAACAGACACTTTCTAAGAAGCCAAACATGGAAACAAACATTGCAGCTCCTCCTTTTGGCATTATTGAGCTTCTCTGTAGCCCCAGGGCCAGGAATTCCCAATGGTTTGGAACCATGGCCCCAGTGAGTGCCTTGCCCTGGCTCACAGTGGGAAAGGCCCCAGCACGGTGTCAAAGCAGCAGAGATTTCACCACCTGGATAAAACCTGTTTGTTATCAGCAGCTCTGGGAGCTGAACTGAAGGTCAGGTACCCCTCCCCAGATAAAAGAGAGCTTGGCCCTTTCTGTCATCTCCAGCTATTTGAAAGACACTCTTTCCTCTTTTGGCTGCTGGAAACTAAAACCATTGCAAGTAGATTTCAGCAACTGCTTCTTTTTGTGGTCCCAAATAGCAAGAGAAACCCACTGACAGTGATGTCTGTGTGCCATAATGCAGTTAGAGCCAGACCTGTGAGACTCTGGCATCTGGCAGATTCATGAGGCAGGAAATTTTAAAATAAATTTAATGCTAGGCATCATTTACGGATTTACCAGAATAGATGTTCATCTACAGTCACAGGGTTATCTTCCACATTTCCCTAGAGTGCAGCAACATCCTCCTTCTCCAGTGCTAAAAAAGACTAATAAAGAGTTGAATCTATCTTGCTATATCTGTACAGAGGTAGCACTTGCAGTAAAAAAGTAAGTTGGAGTAGAACACAACAGCAGACATTTCTTATCTTATTTTTCAACGTGACATATTATCCCCCAGTTCTGCTCCCTGTGCTCCATGAAATTCCTCTAACCACACAAAGTGAAAAGAAATAATCCTATTTTACAGCTGGACTTAATTCTCAAAAAGAGTTTTCTTACCTGGTGCAAAGATTTCAGGGAAACATTTCTTCAGCAAATGTTACCTAGGCTTGCTCTAACCTCAATTTTCCACAGGTGAGATACATTTACGTATGAAGCTGAAGACTTACTTGTCTGTTAGCTTGCAAGAATTTTTAACAGGAATTTTTTGTTTTGAGATTTTGAGCACGTGTTCCCTGTCTCTCAAGTTTGCTTCATCCTTTTCAGGCTCTCTAAAAGAGAATTGACTATGCCAGCTCCACTGCTGAGAACAGTTGGATGAAGAGGGGACATATTGGAACCTAGGAAAAAGAAGATTCTGATATTTCCACAACAAAACTCCCCAAACATTTATTCCTAGGAAAAAAAATGAGTTCTCCTGCATGTGAAGTCATTCCCTGCTTGCTTCCTTCTCATTGTCCCTGAGGTTTGTTAGCTGAGCTGGCTCCATCCTTGGGCTGAGCAGGAGCACACATCAGAGCAGCTGAGCACACATTAACACCTCCTCCCCACCTGGACCACAGGTCTAAAACAGTACAAATGCTCATGATTCCCTGCAAGTAATTAAAACCTTTGGCTCTCTTCTCCTCACTAAACCTTCCTCTTCTCAAAAGCACCTTTGTCTAAACATGGGCCAGATAAAGTGTGAATTTAAAAGAGGGCAGGGAAATTAGATCAAACTGAGTATGTAGCATTCTCATTATCCCTCATGTCAGACAAGTCAGAAGCATTTACGTAATTGGGCCTCCAGACTCAAGGCAGTGAAGTGTTAAGACAGAAAAGCAATCCCAGGACTGCATGCTGGGTTTTGACAAATAGAAAACCACAGAATTAGGCCAAGAGCTTATCATTAATGTGAGTTTTTAATTGTACCGTGTCAAACCCGGGTTCACCACGTGGCACATGTGGACAAAGAGGTAAGAAAGCGTGTAGTGCAAAAGCTGGGAAAGAGAGGAAGGGAATTTCCTGTGTGCCTGGGCACACATTTGTGTGTGGATCAGAGCAAGAGCACTGGTGAGAGCACATGAACCACGTGTGTGAGGAGCACAGTGCAGAGAAACACAAGGGGAGGCAGTGGCCCATGAGCAATCGCTGTGAAAAGGGATGGGGGTGGGGAATTGTGCACAGTCCTTTTCTTAGCTTCTGCTGTAAAAAATAAATAGACCTTTTAATCTGTGCTCTCCTTGAAGCCTTCTCTATTGACCATTCATTTCTTCTGTCCCTTCTCAGCTCTTTACCTCCTCTATATGGCTGATGAATATGCAAATGCATAATCAGTTCTGTAATAGCCTATCCTTTCTAAATCAGGCGATAAATTTGGATCCTGAGTAGCAGGTTCTAAAAAGACTATTATATGACATGGCTGGGGGAAGAGGCAAGACCCAAACACCACCACTAGCTCACCAGAGCTCTTTATAATGTGTGTGAATGCAGGGAGCAGGAGAGTCCTCCCCGCCCAGAGCCTTGCTGGCAGCCAGAGGGACCCCACCTTCAGCAGAGCCACACATCCAGAGCAGGGCCCGAGATACTGCAGGGTTTGGGGAGCTGAGGGCAGGTTCAGATTTGGGGAGCTGAGGGCAGGCTCAGTTTGGGGGGTTGATGGCAGATTGGTTTTGGGGAGCTGATGGCAGGCTTGATTTGGGGGAGCTGAGGGCCGGTTCAGATTTGGGGAGCTGAGGGCAGGTTCAGATTTGGGGAGCTGAGGGAAGGCTCAGTTTGGGGGAGCTGAGGGCAGGTTCAGATTTGGGGAGCTGAGGGCAGGTTCAGATTTGGGGAGCTGAGGGAAGGCTCAGTTTGGGGGAGCTGAGGGCAGGTTCGGATTTGGGGAGCTGAGGGCAGGTTCAGATTTGGGGGTGTGACAGGTTCAGACTTGGGGAGCTGAGGGAAGGTTCAGATTTGGGGAGCTGATGGTAGGTTCAGATTTGGGGAGCTGAGGGCAGGTTCAGATTTGGGGAGCTGAGGGCAGGCTGGTTTTGGGGAGCTCTCAGAGCCAGCAGGGCAGGGGGCAGGTGGTGCAGTGGGGTTGGGGGAGCTGAGTCTGTTGGATGCTCTGTGCATCCCCACATCTCCACAGAGCACATAGGCCCTGCTGGGGGAATGCTGACTCCCCAAACCTGGTGCCTGGCAGCCCCTCCCAGCTCCAGGTAAACACGAGCTGCCCTGCCCCACTGGGCCCCAGAAGGCAGCAGTGCCTGGAGCAGGGCAGCAGTCTGAGGCTCCAAACATGGCAGGGCAGCTGCTTCCCAGCTCCCAAGGAGTGTCCTCCTTCCCTCTGTGCAATAAACACAAACCCTTCTGTCCAATACTTGCATGTACTTCCACATCTGCTATTTTGAGGGCCTTCTTGGTTCCTGCAGGGCTTTACAGCATTCCTGGCTGCTGCTGCTGCAACATAGAAGGCAAGAACTGTTAGGCTGAGTTTAATGAGATGGGATTGTCCTGGCACACAGGGACAGAAAGCTGAAGGTGCTGTGCAAAGTGCCTCAGTTCCAGCTTCTGATCTGCAGTAAATACTGGAATCACACAGGAAGGAATCAAGCCCAGGTGTGTTTTAGAAGTTTTCTACAGAAAACTACCAGGATCAGACACATCTTTGAGCTCCAGACTGAACTGTCAAGCCAGGAGGTACCAGGTGGGAACTGAGAGCTCCTGCTCAAACCTTGGCCTAGGCAGAGGAAAAAAGCTGCTTTGCAGCAGTTTCAGTGGCACTGTCCCTGAGGCAGACAGGACAGCACACTGTACACTGCCTGCCCTGGGAACACCCGTCACCCTGATGGGGCACAGAGATGGAATGGCAGCAATAATGCACATACCTCCCTCAAAAAATTTAGATAAAGGGACAGAAACTTGGACCCGGCTCTAAATCCAACTGTTGCACTCTGAACACATCACAACTCTTCATTTGTAGTATTCATTTGCAGGTAGTGAATAATATTTGCATAATTCATTGGAGTAATATGGCAAAACAAAAACATACAGGACATGCTATAATCACAGATACCTGAAACATTCAATAATTTAAAAATACAACTTTACAGAGATTGATATTTAAAACCAAAACCTTGTGATTTTATAAAAATGTTCAAAGTTGGGCAGCCTTTTAATGTGGACATCATGGAACACTTTCCTTCTCCCCTTCCCTGTCACCTTCAACACAGATGTACCTTGCAAAGCAATGCAAACTCTGCAAGGCAAACTCAACAAAAACAGGGGTGACTGGAGGAAGGAATGTTAAAAACTGATTTTAATAAATCATGTTACAAAACCCTAGGACCAGTTCACAAAGGAGAATTGAGGTCTCACTCACCACTGAAGATGGGAACTGGACTCCCCAGATGAGGTCCAAAGCCTTGAGCTGAGCTTTGTTGTGTGTCACTCTGATCTAACAATTCAGATCCACTCTGGAGCCCTGTTTTCCTTTCTGTCTTTTTACATTCTTCCATGCCTATTAACACACCAGTACTCTGTGTGCCTATCACAAAGGTGTATTTGCCTGCATCACTGGAAGCACACCATTTTCATCCCAGACTCTGATAACATTTTCACAAATATTTGCTTCACCTAAACTAAAAATAAAGCCAAACCCCAAAATACACTGAGAGAAAATACTTTGATCACAAAATGAAACACACCAGCAAACCAAGGCCAGGCTCCCATGATATAAGAAGAACTAAAATAGGAAAAAAAAATGGGTGGATGTAACTTAAAAGTAATCTTCCTTAAGTGGTGAAAATCTTTGGATCCTGAAACACCACCAAATCACCATAAATAAAGTAGCATCGTCCCCCTCCTGCCCCAGGAAACAAACCAACCCCAACACCCCACAATTTGCTGTGATCAGCATATCTTAGGCACAGGATCTGGAGATAATTACCAGAAGAGTTCAGAAAACATGCATTTGTCACTTCTTCCCGAATTTCAGCAGTCTCTCTTCTAAAGGAATCCCTTGCATGTCCAGCTGCAGGCCCTGGAGGTTGTGGATCCAAGGGGAACACCAATATTCTCTGCAGGACACTTTCAACTACTTAAATCCTTACTGAAACTCTTCACAGGAAGTACCAGTTAAATTGAAAACATTACAAGAGAGGGGTCTGACAGTGGCAAAGACACAACATAGTGGCTACAGCTCAGAAAATTTCCATGTTATCAAATGGGAATCCACGACAAACTCAGATCTTCAAGTGAGACTACACAAAGACTTTATGGAAATGGAAATGTATGGATGCTTTGTACTGTAACAAGAATAACTGTTTACAGTTTAGGTGATATTCTTTAACTATAGGAGGTAAGTTTGGAAATAGATACTGTTACCAATTCTATTAAACTACTAAAACACTCTTAGCAGAACACTTGGCACTGTTCTATTCCCCAGATTAAAACAGCAGCAGAAGTTACTCTTATAGATGGCTGTTAAAGCCTCAGTGCATTAGGATGCTGAGACTGCCTCCTGTCCTCCCCTAAAGCCAACCCAAAAACCTGTAACATTTCTGGCATTACTGTACCTTCCCTTGCAATAGGCAACTGAATCATGTCAGATCCATTAGTCTCCAAAAGCAAAGCCCTGATTCAAGTTATCAAAACGTTATCACACCGTTCCCTCTTTGCAGGGTAGCATCTTCACCACCTCATTGCCTTTGTGGTGTGGACTGAGGCGATCACATGATTTTAAATTGCTCTGTTTAACTCGTCCTCTTCACCCACAGGTCCTGGGTTTCTGCCCTCACTGGTTGTTGCAGCCCGGGGCGGCGGAGGAGGCGCCCGCCTGCTTCTGCTTCTTGCGGCGCTTGTTCAGGAGGCGGTTGTTGGACGTTTTCAAGTCTTTGATTTTCACCTGATCATAATCCACCCTCATGGTCGCCAGAGCACTGGTCATCTCCTCCTGAAAGCAAGCAAGCAATGTAGTGAAGCCCTGAGGCAGCGAGAGCACGGCCAGCCCGCGCTGCAGGCCAGAGAGGAGGGACACGAGGAGCCCTGCACCTCCAGGAGCAGAGGCTGCCCTCCACCAGGGCTCAGGGAGCAGGAGCTGTTCACACCACATTTCACATGGGAGCACACAGGACCACGCTCTGCTGGCCTGAACTCCAGCCCTGCACCACCAGGAGCAGAGGCTGCCCTCCACCAGGGCTCAGGGAGCAGGAGCTGTTCACACCACATTTCACATGGGAGCACACGGGAGCACGCTCTGCTGGCCTGAACTCCACCGTGTCCCTATGCCCAGCACTGCTGCCCGGCTGGCTCTGTGCCCTCACACAAAGATCTTTTAGCAGTATGTGCTTTAAATTCACACATCTCCTTAGCTGGAATTCATGCTTTTTAAACTTTTAATTTTTAACTTAAACTTTTTAATAAGGTCGTAAAGAAAAATCTGTTTAAGTAAACAAATGCCTAAGCATTTGGAAAGGGAAAACAGTTCAATATCATGGGTATGTTGGTAGCTCGAGGGAATACCTCTGGGACCCACACAAAAGCACAAGCATAAGAAATTCTCAGAAACATGGAAAATAAGGCAGCTAAGTGAAAATATCTGCTTGATCTCTGACTCAGAAGGTAAATGTTGCCCAGGTCGTAGAAAATTTTACTGTTACATAGCTCAGCAGCTGAGACTACACATCAGTGATTTAAATAAAATCAGTAATCAATAAAAAACACTACAGGAATGTTGCAGTTGTCAAAATTCTAGGAATTTGAAGCGCAGAAAATTCAAATTAATTGTAAAAGCATGCCAACGTTTTAAAGGCCAGCAGGAGTTAAGACTTTCAGTGTGCCCTACAGTTTCACTTTGCAGGAAGCATTCAGCAGTCATTGGTACACACAGTAGGTGAGGCACCTGCTTAGATTAAGGAAAAGACAATTTTTTTCTTTCCTCTTCCCCCCACCAAATATCACAACAAGGCAAGACTAAGGTTATTCAGTTATACAATTCAAAAGCACTGCAGAAAGCCAGAATGCAGCTCAGCCCTCCCACCTGTCCCCTACGTTTTCATCACATTCTTCACTGTAATGAAGTTCAAACTGCCCCACACTGTCCTTCTCCTCCCTGGGTAGATGCAGTGGCTCAGCAGGAGCATCATTAATGCCTTTGATCATAAACAGCATCTTTTTTGATATGTGGTGCAGCTGTAAGGCTGCCAGATGAAGCTCAAATAGCACTCCCTCTTTTTTTAAACAGTCATCCTATACACTACTGTTCTAACCAAGACTGTTTATGCCTCCCTTGTTTGACATGATTGTATTCAAAATAGCCACAGTATCCAAGGAAATGCACATCCCCAGAGAAGGCAGCACATTTCAGCTCCTATCACACTTGACTTAAAGAGATCTGAATTTGGATTGACTCACTTTAACTTCATCCCAATGGTCTTTATCCTCTTGCAGGACCCGCGCAGTGTGAAGAGGAGTTGGTGGCACTGACATTGATCTCTGAGAACAAAGGAAAATACCAAAAGGAGTTCTGAAAAACAACATTTGGGAAGTGATTTCTTGCTCTTCTCTGTGTATGAAGGGCATAGGACTTGCTCTAACATCCTCCAATGGCCCTCATTACTCCTGCTTTGAATCATTCCACAAATGAACTCATGTGTGTAGGAGAAAAGAACTACAGTCCCCATACAACATTTAAAGAACAAAAAGGAAAGAGAAATCAGTGCTGAGATTCTTTCACTCTACTTCCTTCCAGTCCAAACAATTTATCCAACCAGTGTTGGATAAGTTTTTATGTGTTTTACATTTTAACTGTCATTTCACTATTCATTAGTCAATGCCTTAAAGTGGTTAACTGGACCTTTATCTCCTAGGATTTGTTGTAGGAGACACTGCCTTGCATGTATGCATTAACTGAGATTACTACTCCATCAGACTAAGTCAGCCCCAAAGAGGAAATGACACAATTCTTCCCAGCAAGGCACAGCTCAGAAGACAGTGCATCCACATGAAACTGGGATCTCTGCTCACCTGCCATGAAAGATCAGGAGATACTTTACATTAGAACAAGGGACAATTTCTAAAGCATGAAGCACAGTTCCCTGACTAAACTCAGCAAGAATCATGGCAATTCTTGCCAGTCCATAACTCAAACTAAAATTTTATTTGAATACTCTATTTTCCTTATGCTTTCTACCCAAACTTGCTGTTTGCTGCTGTGGCATCCTACAGCTGCATGTCAACGAAGTCTAAGGAGATCCCTGGACATCCCTGTAAAACAAACCCTACACTGGAACCAGTGCTTATGTTCCCCTGAGCTCAGAGCAGCAGTGCAGCAATCCCAGAAGTGAAGCAGAAATCCTGACTCCTGCATCCTCTGGACAAGGACCCTAGCTGGCCAGGGTACAGTTTTATCAAACACAGCTGGGACAAGAGAAGTGGAAAACAAGCACACTGGTTTCAGTGGTGCCCCTGTCCATGTGAAAGGTGCTCTTCTTTCTGCTGTGAGCTGCTGCTTGTTAAAAAAAAAATCTTACACAGAAGGAACTAAATGAGTCTGTACTCCACCTAAACTGACAATTTTTGCCTGGTTCACAGTAAAATACTTCTGCCATCCATCTCCTTAAAAAAAAAAAAAAAAAAAAAAAAAAGAGAGAGAAAAAAAAAAGGAGACACAAGCAGCCTCCTCCACTGCTTGTGCAACTCCCCAGACATGTTTCCACTTTGGGATTTAGGAAAAGGGAGAACACAGATGTACAGAAAAGGGAGAACACAGAATACACAATCACTGTATTGGTCTTTCCCTCTCCCTCCCTCTGCTCCCTGTGAGCAATAGGTTCAGCAGAAAAAAAAAAATCAACCTGCAGCTTTCTTCCAGGAAGGGTATTGGAGCAGGGCTCCAATTGGAGCAGGTGCAGCAGTGTGCAAACCTTGTCTCTAATCTCCTCCTCATTAATTGGCTCTGTGCATATTTCAAGTAACAAATGTTGCCGTAGGTGGTAGCTTCCTCAGCTTTTAGACACTCACTCCATGAAATTCCTCACCTGCTGACTTCTGAAACACCCTCTTGGGGCTTCAGACACTGAAAGCTGGAGGTATTTATTCTGAGCACTGATTACATTTTTATTTGGTTAAAAAAGATTCAGAAACATTGTCTGGGGTCTGTTCTACAGAATCTTTACGAACTCAGTTTTTCAGTTTTCTCAACTCTGAATGACAACATCTTTCTACTTCATCAGGATGTCCTACAGCTGCATTTCATTTGATTCCAAGGGCTTTCAGATCCTGCAGCAGGCATTGCAGGAACAGGGACCATCAGCCCCACTTCTGCTCCTGCCCCACCCTTTGAGGATCAGCACAGACACACCAGCACTATGGGAACAAAGGGCATTCTACAGCAGAAGTGATTCTGTTCCTGGCTGATGAATTTTTGGGCAGTGAGAAGAAGACTGGTGTTATTTTAGACACAAATGTGAGAAGTATAACCTACTATTTTGAGGGACACCTACAGAGCAGAGATGGTATCATGAAACTCAGTCTTGTAACTTCTGGGATTTGTGTCTCTTATTTGGAAGAGTGCATGTTGTCTTCATAAAGTAATTCTTTCTTTTTTCCCCAAAAAAATTCTTTTAAGGAGAAGTAAATTCAACCAAGCCACAGAATGAAACCTGAACTGGGACTATGAATAGCTCTGTGTACCACGTACCACCCTACCTGGCAATCTCTCACAGGGCAATAAGAGACCCTTGCTCCTCCCCCATGCATTTCCAAACTCTGCCAAGGATGAGAATTCCCACTGAGACAGGAGCATGTTCACCCTAACACAGCTATGTACAATGGTGCCTGAGACCTCTAATAATAGCTCTTTAAATCCTGCACTGATGAAGTAAGCACACAGAGTTTATTTTTATGTTTTTAAAGAGAGTAACACATGCATATGCTGCAGAGTCAACAGACTGCCTGCTCACAGAATATAGAGACATCTTCAGCTGTTGCTTCCAAGGACACGACTGTGGGTGTCTCCCCTTGCATGTCCTCTGCTAACAGCAGGAAGAATTGTGGTTTTATGGGCAGGTGACCCTCTGGGGAGGGCACAGGAGGTTAATTAAGGGACCAACAGTAATAACAGCTCCTCTCTTGCTGTGCTGTGTGGAGCTATACCTATGTTCTGCATGTAAGAATCAACTCATGGTGTAAAAAGAGATATAAGACTCACATTGATCCAAGGGTGATTCATAAACTGAGAGACTGTCATCCTCTCTGTTGGGTCAGTCTTCAGTAAATGGCGAATGAGTTGTTTGGCTGAAAAACAGAACCAACAGGGCACGGTGTAGCCTAGGGCTGCATTCCCAGATAACCTTGGGAACACAAGGACCTGCTGAATGAAGAAACACAATTTTGCAGTGCTGAAAACACCTCCCAGTTGCTGTGACCGTGTTAAGAAGCCACGTACAGTGGGGCAGGTCACAGTGTTTAAAAGGGCAAAACAGGAAAACATCCAAAACAAGAGGCAAGGAGGAAAGAAAAGGACTGGGGATTCCAGCTGTGCTCTCTACATCACAAAACTAATTGCTTTGAGAGTAACAACTGGAGGAAAAGAGAAGCACAGGAACAGGAAGCTGCTAAGCTGCCTGCTTTAAAGATGGCAACAAGCTGGGCATTATGGGCTAACTGAATACATAAGTGGATGTTCTGAGAAATGATGGAAGACAATGACTAGCACTGGCTGTGGAAAAAAAGGGACAACAAACTTTGACAACTGAGAGGCCACTAAAAAGATAAAAAAGTCAAATAAATGGATTGCACAAACAGGCTTTGCAGCAGCTTTCTGTGAACGTGGGATCTGCCAAAGCAAGAGCACTAATAACTGAAATACAAGATGGTGAGAGTCTAGACAAGAGTTTCATTAATGTGGGTGGACAGACTGGAAACACTACATCCAAAGGAAGTTCTTTACAAGGACTTACACAAAACTTCCTTAGGGAACCTTTAAAACCTTCTAAATAAGAGTGCTCTTTTAGGAACATCACATGCAAGATGACTAAATGCTTGTAAGAAGTTGCCAGAGGTACAAGTTTAGTTTGTTGAGAGAAGCTGCAAAGGACAAGGACAGCACAAAGCAGGCAAAAAAGCAGCAACCTGCTGAAGGTGCCTCATCAGCCTAAAGAATACCCACAGATGAGATGATCTTAATAGGATCCACAAGCATACAGAAACCCTACACACAGTCCAAGTGCATGCTCTCTCACTGAGCTCCTCTAGTCTGTTTTTAACTGCTGGAATATGAACAAGACCCAAAGCAGAGAAAATGTTTAGCCAGAAAGCCACGACTAAAGCATCTCCCTCAACAATGTTCAGCAGGCTGTGCTGCACACACAGCCATGAGATCCAGTGAGGGGTGAAGATGCCACAGAGCACAGCAGGGTCCAAGGATAATTTTTTTCTCTGCTAATCAGCAGAGAAAATCAGCATCACAGCAATATAAAGGGCTTGTAAGAAAAACAGATAAGCCCAGACATTGCTGACCTTTCTCTTTAATGTGACAGGCAGGTGAGACTTCCAGCTTAGGAGACTGTCAGGATAAGAGGGAATCAAAAATACCCACTTTCAGGATACTGATTTGAGCCCAGCAGCTTTTGATCAATACAAAACAAATTGTTGACCTTGATTTAACTGATGGCTGGCAAATTCCCACATCCCAAAAAGCTAGCATGAAAACTTGCCATCCTTGCTGGCTGGATCACCAAGGAGGGCAAAGACTGAATAAGTTTTTAGGACAGTTTGCCTTTCTTCCAGTTCAGCCTGCATTGGAGCTGTCCTGGCTGTCTCCTTTCTCAGGATTAGAGACTTCTGTTTCCAGAGGGTTTGATATCAGCATTCACTAGCACTAGCTGGATTTTGAAAGAAGTTTTCAGTAGTCATTTACTTTTGGTAGCACTGAGGTTGCTGGCTGGTATCTGAGTTCCCAGTCATTCTCTGGCAGCACCTTACAAAAAATTGATTTAAACTGTAGAAGAAAGGGAAACAAAAGCTCAGACAGGTTTTTAGAAATAGTCTCTTTGTAAACACTGCAGCACTGCACACCACCACGCTCACACTCATCAACACCAGGGAGGATTTTTACCTTCCTCTGATACTTCAGCCCACTCTGGGTTGGGGAATCCATACTGCCCCATCCGAATTCTTCTCTTCATCCCTGGAGAAATGGCTTGACCAGTGTTTGAGTAGAATGGAGGGAACCCACACAGGCTGGAAGAGTGGACAACAGAATTTTGTAACTAGGGAAGTCCTTTCACCTCTTAAAAAGTTTTATTCAAGCTTGTATTCTACTGCAGGCTGCACGACCCCAGTGAACAATTACTTGCCAGTGCAGATTCAACGAGTTGTGCTCTTTCTGTTCACCAAGTTCCTTCCCAAATACTTACAGAATGTATGTGATGACACCCAATGACCACATGTCACATGATTTGTCATACTTCTCAGGACCAAGGACTTCTGGGGCTGGGGAAGATGAAAACCACAAGTAAACAGAGTACCAGGTATTTCTCTCCATCTCTATCACCTTCTAAGTAGCAGCACACTTCAACAACAGGTATCAGAGGCACTTAAAAAATGCAACTCACTGCAGGAACTGGGTAGCACTTTCAATTGACAAGTTCCTAAAGGCATCTAAAGTAGTTTTAAAAAGGAGGAACAGAGTTGGAAAAATGCCCTACTCCTCACCTTGGTGTCTCTCTGCTCAAGGGAGTACTAAGATTACCAAAAAGCAGAAGGAGCTACAGCTAAATGTGTACAGGGAGACACTGCACTGAAAGAAGCAGGAGCATATGTTCCAGCAATCAGAATAGAAAGGCCCTACTGGAGCTGTGATAAAATTTTGAATGATATCTGGGTGGTGTGTTTAGCTCCAGCAGCTACAGGGCATTGTATTTTTCTTTGGCCTCCTGATCATTATATTTTTTTTCCACTAAGTAACAACATTAGACAGAGATACATTTAGAGGGGATTTTTTTTTTGTCCCCTGAGGCAGGTAAACTGGCAGGGAGCTTGATTTTGTAAGGAAAATTATTCTTTAAACATATGAGCAATCATGCTGGTTTATAAAAAGGTGTTGAGAAGGGAAATGTCAGCTTGTTTATACACAAATATAAAAGCATAAAAACATATGTGTGTAAACTCCTTAACATTTTATCACTAAACCCAGATTACAAAAATACAGAAGGCATCAGAAAAAGAGTATTGCTAATGTGATTATCTGCTCCCAGTGAATAAGTCTCTTTCAATACAGAAAACTATACAAACTTTAATCAGAGAAGTAATTTTTCGAACAAATTAAGTTCTTTTTCCAGCAAAGAAATTCCAAGCATGGACTGCCCCAGTCAAATCATATGATGAATGACTATTAACTCAAGACTAAAATGAGTGCAAAAAGGACAGTCTGCTGTGGCATTCATTACACAGTGCTTCAACTTTGGACAAAATGAAGGAAAAATTCTGCTACGATTAAGTCATGTTAGTTCTTTGTTGGTAATTCCTCAATTTGCCAGCTTAAAGAAGTTTTACAGCTGAGGCAATACTCTTCTCTTTTATTGCATTAATTTAAGCTAAGGAAAGTTTTGCACAGAAACACCCAAACATCATGAAGCTCAATTCAAATTATGGCTTTTATTGCACCATTCAGAGGAAACATCAGGATTACTTCAAGTGTAATCAGGAGGAATTCCCTCTCTCTCCCTGTATATCTTCATTTGTATCTCCAGAAAGCAGGAGCACTGAACTGTACTGGAACCAGACTAGGTTTGGATTGGATCCCAGTTTAAATCCTGGAGGATAACACTTCACATTACATCCACAATAGAAGGGAAGGAATGACTGAAACAGAAGGAATGTTCCTTGGATAACTCACCCACATAATAAGGAGTGTAACAGGGGGTCTGCAGTGCATTGACAGTGGTTTCTTTGGCAAAGCCGAAGTCTGTGAGTTTGAGCACAGTATCTTTGTCTTTAGATGTGTAAAGCAGGTTTTCAGGCTGGAAGGCCACCAGAAGAAGATAAACAGGACAATGAAGAGATGTCTCTAATGAGCTGACAGGTGAAACCCACCACCAACATTTAGGTCTTCTTACTTCTAACCCCAGCAAACACACAGCACATTCCCTCCCAACACACAGCACTTTTCCTCAGACTAAGCATCAACATCCTTCTTAGCAAGGCATTTGGGAGAGATAACCACAATGGGCATCCAGTCTGGCTTCCTGAACCTCTCCCAGTTCCCTGCACTTCCTGGGACTGATCTGTGTGGTGGCAGCAGCTGATCCTCAAGCACCCGAGGGGCAGGACAAGGGAAATCCTCAGCCAAACCCTCCATGAGCAACTGACACAACTCCATCAAAATTAACTGATGCAGACACAGTCCCTTTGCTGCTTCCCCCTCCTCTGTCTCCTGGAACCTGAGTTAATTCCACTCTTGCTCCACACAGGCAGAAGTGGCACAGAGGGAAATACCATCTCTTGTGCCCAAGAACAGGGACAACAGGGTATTTCCATTATCTGCAATTAGTTCAGCTCATTTCCCAGTTTACCCCCTGGTGACACCACGATGTGTCAGCTCTCCCTCCAGCTAAGCACACAAACATCTGTAGAAAATTCACCAGCTCAGAGCTGTGGAACTGATCTGATGCCTCAGTCTATCACTCCATGCCCTGCTCTCCAGCACATTCCATCCCTCGCTGTGTCCCTGTGCTGGCAGTGCCGGGATGCAGCGAGCTTGGCTTTGCTTGTGCTGAGCACTTCAGAGCATGAACACAAAGCACAACCCTACAGACTCTGTCAAACCCCTACAACGAGACTGGGCTTCAAACTTTACCCCATTAAACACTGCCAGGAACTGAGATCTCCCTATTTTCCCGAATATTCACACAGTTATTGAAGTGGGTTAGATGCATGAACTTGATATTATTACTCCCAGAAGTTTCCCCTTTTTCTGAAGGGGATTTTGCTGTTTGGGGTTTTTTTTTGGGTTTGGGTTTGTTTTTTTTTTTAGTACAAGTATAATGCTGAAAGTAACTAATAATTGGCAAAGACTGTACATAAAGGAATCTCTAAGTTATAGGTTCACTTGAAGCAGTGCTATTTTCTTGCTAATTAATGGATTGCAAGTGGGCAGTATCTCTTTAACTAAGCATCTGACTATCATGAGATTTTTTTCTGCATTCCGTACACAACTGGAAGGCATTAGCACACATGAATATTCCAACCTCGGACTAGTTGCAAACTAGTGAGCAAATCCTTTCTCACACTGGCAGACGAACAGGAACACTTTGACCATCTGACTGCACGCCCAGTTCTGTTAAGATCCCTGCTGCCCAGTTTTTTTTTCCTGCCCTAAGTCCTAATCCCCAGCCCACACACCTTGGGGCCTCACCTTGACGTCTCTGTGTGCGATGTTCATGGAGTGCAGGTACTGGATGGCTGTCCCAATGTCTCTCATTATTTCAGAGGCCTCTATAAATGCAATTTTAGAGAAAGGTCACATTAACATTCCCACTGTAATTCAGGGACATGCTTGGGAATGCTTATGGCTTACAAACAGCTTGCTGGAACACGGGGCAAGCGTCAAGACTAGAGAAACCCTAAAATTAGCCCTAACAGCTGTGTTTTGGGTTTGCAGGCACCAAGCCCCCAACTGCCCTGCTGCTCAGTCTCCTCCTGAGCAGGCGCTGCAGCTCAGACTCCTCAGGAGCTTGGAAATTCGTGCTTTAATTTGCTTACCAAAAAAAGCAGCAAGAGCAGAACAGGTACACAAGCAGCAACTGTTAAGAAAGGAGCCCCAACCAGAACCTTGCCTCTAATTGTCCAGGACATGTCCTTGGTTGTTTGAGACAGAAATTTAACTTTCAGCTTGTAGTTCAGGGGTAGGAGGATGATCTATCAGATTTTTTTAAAATAAAGTTACATAACAAAATAGTAATTTTAAGATAGGTTACATCTTAAGTCCTCACTGTCTTTAGAAGTTTTTCATCAGGAGGAAAAAATCAACAGTTCTATTCAGCAAAGCCCAAACTGCCACCTTTGAAATAATATGTTTCAAAAATTTAACATAGTCCCCGTGGGAAATTCTAGTGGTGGAGCTGCCTTGCAACAGCAGTGCTCTGGGAGTCTGGAAGGGTTCAGTTACACAGGGAGGGGTTTCAGAGCAGGGAGGAATGACATTCCCATGTGAGCATTATATCACATCTCCATTGCAGGGAAACAATAGAAACTTCAGCCTGATCCTTTGGGTTCTGCAGAGGCAGAACTTGTACTGCAACCTGGAATCCTTTTTCACATGGCTTGATATTGAAATGATACAATCTCAGACAAGGACAATCAGAATGGTGAAACATTCCAATTCTTTGGGGAAAACCTTGCACAACCTCCTCTTTCCAGGTCCTAATGGGAAGCTGTGGCTATGTAAACAGGCAGTGAACCTGGGGAATCCAGTGGCAGAGGGCTCATTTACCTCAGGAAAGAATGAAGTTGTTTTTTGTTTTGTTGGTTTTTTTTAAGTAAGTATTTACAATGTTATCCAATGCTATATAATGTAGAAAGATGATGTTTTTAGTAGAGTGCAGTTGCTAATGTTCATGGAACCAGTTTTCTTCCTGGAATCTCTACTTTAGAGAAGAACGAATAAAGTTTCTAAAACTGCTCATTTTCCCTGCACAAGTCTCTTATGGGACTAAAAAGGATTCATCCCAGGCTAGGAAACACAGGAGAAGAAAACAGACTGGCCTCTACATCAGATCTGCAAAATAAGTCACAGTAATTTACAAACCTGAGTGTGTATTTTTCTGCTTCTAACCATTTTGTCAGGCCAATAGTTACAAAGACTATCACCCTACAAACATTAATGGTTTTACTCTGAGCAGAAACAAGCTCTTGTCTGCTGTGAGAGGGCAAGGAAAACGCCAGTCAAGCAGACCCATGGTTCTCCGTCAATAATAAATAGCAAAGACAATAAAAATGGCAAGACTAGGCTAGTGCAAGCTCAGTCCCTGCCTCAAGGCAGGGCTTTACACGTGCTCAGTCCCACCTACAGAAGGCAGGTTTGTTTGCACTGTGGTTAATAACACTTCCTTTCAAGTAGTGCTTTAAAACCCTTGAATAGGAGATGTTTCATCAGCTGTGATTTGCTCATTATACTCATGACCCAACAGTGTGCAGTGACGCTGCTTGAGGGACAGCCAGAGAGAGATCACAGCAGGAGCTGCACTGATCATGGCAGAGGTGGTCTGGCACGGGACCAGGGATCACAGGAACAGATGCTCTCACGGTACAGAAATGAAAAAGCTGAGCAGATTTGTAGAAAGGTTTTTCTCTAAACGTTCCACATTTGGCCTGAACTCGGCCAATTCTTGTAATTCCTGATTCTCAGGAGCTTTTCACAATCACTCTTGACACACAGCGGGATAAATAACAATAATAACAACAAACACCACCATAAATAAAATCAAAGAAAAAATCCTAAAAGGAAATAGGGGACAGAGAAATGGAGAAGAAAGAAAAAATCTTTCACAAACTTTAAAATTAAACTTGTGATGTTTCACCTCTCTCAGTGAAAGCTTGGTCTCCTCTCTCCTGGATCCTGCTAAACAGCTCTCCTCCCTCCATGCTGAAACAAAGAAGACAAATAACCCACCTTATTTTAGCAGAAAGGACAAAATTAACACCTGACTGTGGATCCATATAATCTCATGGAACCACAGCAGGAACAGATAAAGATTACAGGCTGCCTCCTATGCCAGTGCTTCCTAAACAATCACGCTCACTCGCATCAATGCAGAAAGCCATTCTGGTATGGCATAAATAGAAAACAAAATAAAACCAGGGTGTTTTTATGCTTTCAGTTTAATGTACCTTGTCACAGGGAACACGACACACAAAGATGGGAAGTCAGATATGCCAGCACTGGGAGGCTGACAATAATGTTTCATGTAAAGGGTGGAGAGGAAGAAAAAGAAAGAAGCAAAGACACCTAAAAGAATTACTAATTTGTCCTCAGTTTAAAGTTTAAATGACTGTGGTGTTGCAGACTAGGGAGAGAATGGGGAAAGTTAGAGTCAAAATAGTTACAACAAGACAGACAACCATTGGATCATTGGATTTACATCTGAAGTTGGAAGCTGATCACAACCAAAGTAGAACGTATTGGCAGAGACATCTTTCAAAGGTGTATTAGTCAATGCTTTATGAGGACAATTGCTATGGAGCACAGTGAAAAAAAAACCTATTCTCTGGTAAAGGTTCATCATTCTTCCAGCACACAGGATGCCTGGAGCAGCTGCACATTTCCTTACCAGTTCCATAAAGGGAACAAGAGATTTCCTGTGCAAACCAAAACTGTGCTGCTGAGAAATCCCCCAGCTGCCACCTAAGCCAACAATTCTCCTGTTCCCTCCATCCCTCCAAAGGCAGTGCCTGCTGAGGGGCTGCTGCTGGTCCATACCATTCCATGACAATGAGCAGGCATCTCTTTCCATGATGGATATTCTCATACACATCCAGGACATGGACAATGTGAGGACACCCTGAGGCTCGCCAGTGATACTCGACCTCCTGACGGGCTTTGGGGTTGTCGTACAGGAGCTGTGGAGAAAGAGCAGAGAGCAAAGTCAGCGAGGCACCATCATCCTGCCAGCAAGTGGCACCAGCAGGCACTGGGGCTCAAAGATGAGCTCCAGATGAGAAAACCTTCTCCAGCCAAAGGATGAGAATCCATCACGACATTTTCACCTTCTCTGGGCTGTCCAACTTGTGAGGCTGAGGAGTACAGAAAAAACTGGTCCCTTGGAACTGGAAGGGCCTTGAATGACAGTAAGGAGGGATTTTGAATCTGAGCTGGAGACAGGTCTACCTTACCCACTTCTGGATGGGAAAGGGCAATTTTTTTCTTATGTGTTTGTAAAACTCTCAAAAAGAGAACTCCCCTGCTAAGGACAATAATCTGCCACCAGCTGCTGGAAGAAGAGACTTCCAGGTGGGTGCATTGCAAATCCTGTAAGTTAAGTGACATTTGAAGCAATGAGGACTTTCACAGGGACTCTGAGTGTTCTTAAATACTACACACGCTTCTGACCCCACCAAGGTAAGAAAGGACCTTTGCCTATCCAGATGCTTAAACTTTTTTCTGTCACATGCAAGGCCAGTTTATTTTAAAGGCACTGATCTCTAGAAGGGCAACAAGAGCTCATCCTTTCTGATCTTGCAACCTTGTGCACAAGCAGCGTGTCCCTTCCTTGTCTGAAGCACTGCTCTGTACCCGACACCACAGCTGAGCTTTTGTGCAGTAGGGGCACATTGCTGAATCGTGCCTGCTCCTGTCTGCCTCGGCTCTCCAGACACCACTAACACTTTGTGACAGAGACTCCCTTTACTGCACTTTTGTACAGCTCCTGCACAATACAGCTGTGATCTGAGTTTGCTACTTTATGCCCTATGGTAATAATCATGGTGATGATGGAGCAGCAACACAATTGATGCTACATAAAACATTGTTAAAGGTAGTGAAACAAAATAAAAAACAAGCAAAGAACAATCACCTCTGATATATTTGTGTTAGAAAAGGCCCACAATAACTATGGGGGAAGTGTTTTCAGACAGGCAAATAAAAAGTATCATTGCTGCACTATTAGACCTTAGTGTGAAGCTCCTTCCACTCACGTTTGCTATCAGGTCCCACTGAAAACACAACTGCATGATAATTGATAAAAGCAAGAATTGACATGTAACCTGTCATTAGGGACCTATGAATCAGAGCAGGAAACTGAAATTGTTTCCATCCAATAGCCAAGTTAAGCCACAAATGGTGTCACAGACACCTTCAATACAGGCAAACATTAAAGGTCACAGGAAGGAAGACGCAAATTGTGTTTACTTTATTGACTTCAATACAGACAATTTACATCACTGGGAAAAAAATCCTACACCTCTTTGCTGCTTCAGCACCCCTTTCAGCAGAGCAGACACAGTAACATGGCAGGAAAGGTCTGTAGCCCTTCATACAATGCTGGGGAAGCACTCAAGAACAACTGGAAGGAGACTGAATGCTTCTCTTCCAGGCTGGGAACAGGAAAAGGGTGACAACTACTCCTCTGCTGAGTGCATATGTTTGTCTTTCTGTGAAGCACATGAAGGCTGCAGGAGGGGACAAGTGGGCTCAGGAGGGCAGCTGGCTCTGCAGCTGAATGTGCAGGAGCCCCACGCCGTGCCCAGCCCAGGCCCCTCAGCCGGGCTCCAAAGCTCCTGCACGGCACCAGATTTTCAGCAGAGAAGGGGTGGAGGAGCTTTCTGGCCAAGTTCATTGCCCTCAGAGCCAAGCTCCCTCTGCACGGCTGTCATTCTGCACCCAGAGCACACCCTTGTGAGATCACTGTCCGCCCCCTCCTTCCTGCTCCAGCCTGGCTATGGCCTCATTTCCAACACAAATAACTTCCTAAAGAAAGAGATGGCTCCAATTTGGACAAAGAGCCCACGAGCTAGTCCAAGAGCGGTTGCTTTGCTTCTTTCAGCCATCAGCCCATTCAGCAGCCTTTCCTCCCAGCCACTGCGCTCTAGCTCAGTAGGACTGTCCATCAGAATTTTCCCCTCTGCCTTTCTGAGTTTGGGCTGTTGCCTAGAGGTCTCTTCAAAAGTTCATTAAATTATGTGTGCCACAATAAAGCCCAAACACCCTCAAGACTAACCAGGCCTTACAGTGTTTATTGCTTGGGTATTACTGGATTAATGTCACCTCTGAGCAGGACACTTCCAAAAGCTTCTCCTCTGTCCTATGCTACTGATCAGGCACTCCCATTCTCTGTCCCAATGTAACTGCACTATCATCTGTGCCTATTGTGCTTGCAGAGAGATGCTGTTTTTCAGGTTTGTACCAAGTGCTTATGAAAATTGTTTCAGAGAATTGAATTCTCACTCTCTGAAGAGCTTTTACAAGGCATTTTGATGCACACAAGGATGCTGCAGTTTCTTTTCTCCACCCTTCAAGTAAGTTTTGTACACTTCTTCGTGCCAAGATTGAATGTACTCATGTCAAGATGACACCTGGAGGAGCAGAGAAAGGGAAATTCAAAAATAAAGAGCAGATACACATACCAAGTAACATCTGATATATCAACCAACTGTTTACCTTTGGATTTCTCCTTCTGAACTTTAAGAATAAATTAAATCTTCTCTTTATGTCTAGAACTGGAAGGCAGAACTGTACCTTTTAAGACATTTTAGAGACAGACACTTGTAAAATGAAAGTGATGTAGGGTTGAAAGCACCAATTTCTGCAAAATTTAGGTGATGATTTAAAACCACAGTCTAAAATTTCAGAGTTGTGATTAAATACCACAAACTTGCAGGAAACCTAAATGGGTATTTTGCCATCTTCCTGAGCCCAAAGAGCAACTGTACTTCTATTGCTGCAATGGGTTTGATGAGACTTCAATCAGGTTCCCTGATACTGCACAAAAGTGCAGAGGCAGAATTTCAGATCAGTTTTCCTGGTTTGAGGGAAAAGCAGACTCGGGCACAGGAGCCCCCAGTCACTGCCCTCAAGTTCCCCTGGGGTTCAGCTGAGTCACAGCATGTCACGATAGGCTGTGGGCAGGATCATGAACCAGCCCAATTTCAAAAACACACAAACTCCAAGAGTAAAGCTCCATCTCCCAATTTCTCATGATGACACAAAGCACAGCAGCCTTTGCACAACTCCATCAGTGTGTGGTCAGACAGCACAGTTTGCACCAGGAGCTGCTCAGTACAAAACTGGAGTTTTGCTGGAGCTCAGCATCACCAAACCACTGCCTAAAAGCAGCAGATAAAACAGAGAGGTCACCAAAAACAGGGGTGATGGATAGAGGGCAAGGAAGGGCAGGATGTGATTCACACAACTGTCCTCAATATCCCAAAAAGCTAAAGAGGGAAAAGAGCAGCACAGTGGGAGTGCTCAGCCTGTTCCTGAGGAAGAACAGGGCAGATGCCAGCAGACACTCCAGGATGTGCTGCCAATTCAGGCCTGGGCAGTGCAGGGAGGCCTGAACTCTTATTCTGGGGCATTGGCCTAACTCGGGTTGGGGAGCACCTGCCAAACAAATTCTAAACTGCAGTTTGGACGGCTTGCTCTGTGCAATCTCTTCCTGTGCAGAATTTCTTGATAGAAAGGAAAAAAAAAAAAAAAAAAGTGACACAATATCTTCTAATAGCTTTTCCATTGATTCAGTGTGGTGTACACAAGGAAAGACAGCAGGAACCCTCATGCCTTAATGGTCTGATCTATACAGGAAATAACCTCAGGGCTCCAGGGAGCAGCAAGTGATCTTCTGGACTCTGAAACTGTAACAACTGAGAGGGAAGACATCCATGGGCCTGGGTAGGGAACAGGCTGAGGACAGGAATCAACCACTTCTCAGTGACTTTCTCTTTAATATGCACTGTCAGATTAGAGATTCCTGTCAGACCTGCTATCTGCTCCCTACATAGGAAATTAAGACCTCTACTAAGCTTTTTTATTTATTTTAAACTTCAACAGCTCCTCCTAATTCCAAACAGGTGCTGTGCTTGGATTAGAGGTGTTACAGGCTCAATTCTCCTCTATTCCATGTGCTACCCTGAAGCAGCCTCTGACACTGCAGCCATGCCTTTCTTACATACACCAGTTCCAGAATCTGAGCCCCCCTTCACAAGACAATCAGTTTTAGAACCTCTATGCTATCCTCCTCACAGGAAGGCTTCCCATTATTAAAACAGAAATGGAACATGCAGAAATTTTCAATCCTAAGGGTCCTCAGCACACAATACTAGGCACTTGTATCTAGCTTATTTGTGTTTCTAGCTGGGAAATAAAACATCTAAGGGGCTAATGAAGTGGTTTTTTGCTTGTTTTCCTCTTTGTGTGTGGCTGTTACCAAAATGCTGAATCCTACACACAAGCCTTGGGAACTGAACTGACATTGATGCACAGAACCTGACACCATTTGCAGCAGAGCAGTTCTTCCAGCCTCTTTATTCAAGAGGGGTTGATGGCAAAAAGAGGCTTGGATAATGTTTCTTTCATTCCCTCCCTCTCCTATGCTACTAAAAGAAAAAGGGAAAAAAAGAAAAAAGAAAAAAATAGAAGAGAGCTATCAGTATGGCTTTGGACGTTTTGTCTTTTATTACATCCTGATTATTTCCAATATATCTTTTAATTCAATGTGAACAATCTGTTCTTCAGAAGGGATAAAGCCATCCTTTGTGTTAGACCACTCAAGGAATTGAAATGATCAAGGTTTCCTTCCTCAAGCATCAGCAATGCCCGTCAGTCAAGCTGCAGCATGAACCACCTGTGTGCCTGCAATGGCAGCCCAGTGAGTGGGGAATCCACTCCTGCACAAATCTCCAAGAAGCAATTTTGTTCTTTAAAATGAAAACAATGTAACACACCTCTGCTTGAATTATTTAGTACTGAATCATCAGTCTACAGCTAAGGGCTAGGGCAGGCACAGGTGGAGGGTCATCTGTAAACCTTTCACTTTTCTGCTGTTATTTCAAATCCAGCTTCGGCTGTTGGAAATTAAACCTGCTTGGAGGCTTCATTGAAGCAAACTGTCATCCCAATTCCTGCAGAGCTGTCCAAGCTGCCACCACAGCTGGCATTCCCTGGCCTCTCCATGGGGGCTCAGCCAGACAGCCAGTCCCAAAGGTGGGCTTCTCCAAGCTAATAATTGGAACAACAGTCCAGTAGCACAATTTCCCATCCCTCCTGCCTGTGGTGTTGAATCCCTTACCCTGCTGAGTGCCAGGGTTGTACTGCACTGAAGGACCCTTCTCTATCCACCTCTTCCCTCCACTCTTCCAGTCTCTACTCGGCTAATCCTGAAAGCTGCAGCAGATCTTTGGGACCTTGCCAGCACAAGTGAAAGTGCAAAGGACTCGGAGGGTTCTCTGCACGTGGAGTCAGAGCCACGCTGAGACCAGCTCCCTGCTGACACACATGACTTCAAATTCCTTAAGCACATGTTTTAAAGAGAAAACAGGAGAAAAGAGTAGAATGGACAAAGATAAAAAGAACAGGTTAACAGAGATATTTCTTTTTTTTCCCAGGAGTTTGAGCACTGGATGTACAGCAAGTCTGCTGAAGAACCTTGCTCACTCCTTTGCTTCTCCATCCCTGGAGAGCACACACTGCATAAATATTATTTTGCTCCAAGCCTCTCTCCTGCAGTGAATCAACCAGGTCTCTCAAAGATATCTTGATGTGGCTTCTGAATTTTATTTATTGTAGCAGTACTCGAGTCACCACCAGGCACTCGCTATGACTCTACAACCTGAGGTAAATAAATGAGACATAGCACTATTAATGCTCTAATTACACATGCAACTAGCCATTCACTCTGCAAAGGTCAGCTGTCTTTGCTCATAAATGTTAGTGGAGATACAGGGAATGCAACTGAAATGGCAAAGCTAGGGGCCAGGATGCATTTCAAAGGTATCCCCTTGCACACGTGAGGTTGGCATAAAATGAAGCACAAAAAGGAGCCAAAATGCCCACAAAGAAAAGTGGCTTTCCTGATATTCTGATAATATTACATGAACATATTTGAACTGCAGTGCCAAACATATGCAACTGTACACTCAATACCATGGGGTATACAGAGATTTAAATAAAAAGCATGCTATGTATTTTGCTAGAACCATATTACTTTGTATTTTAATACTGTGCTTGTTCTGTGTGGATGGAAAAATATTCCTACTGGCACTGTAAGATTCCAGCTATTCTCAGTTGTGACAGGCGACAAAACAGCTGCATGTGACTTCTGTTGTATTCAAAACACTGCAAATGGATTTTAGAAGAAAAATAAATCACTAGCAGCTACTAACATGCTGCTACCAGACAGGAACATCCTCAAACACTTGTTTATACAAGGCCTAGAAATCAGCTCCTCTTTCTACCTTCTCCTGATGACAATTTCTAATAGAAAATTTCATTTTCTATTTCAAAATGCTGTTTAGCCAGTACTGACAACTGCATTCAACACCTGCAGACAATATTCAGTAGCTGGGGAGACCTGCTGTAAAGCCCTTTCCAAAACCCAGACACACTAATGTGTGATTAAAATAAAATAATCTCTAGCTCTGCCACTATTTTCACTCTTCCTAAATTTCCAAATTAAAGAAAAGGAAATCTAAAATCCTGGTGAAAATTATGATACTTCTTACCTTATAATTTCACTCAAGTGTCTGATATGAGGTTTGCCTTTGAAAAGGGAAATAAGGAAAAAAAAACCAACAACAAAACAAACAAAAACCCTAATGTCTAATTTTGGAAAGACAGGTGTCTGCCAGGGAGAGCCAGAGCCTCCCTTGGAATGGAGAATGTAAACCTCCTCCCTCCAAATTATTATAATTTTGAAATTAAGGGGCTTTCAGGCAAACACATGGGAATAGGAATAACAGCTCTTTAGGAGGAATATTAAAAATAAAAATGTAGTCGTAGAAAAAAGCAAACAAACAAAAAAGGAAGACACTGACAGAGTCAGAATAGAGCCTGACACCTGTTGGTCAGGGTGTTGGGAGCAGTCCAGTTAAGTCCTCCTGGAATGACAGAGGTGGTTCTGCTGGAGCAGAGATGATCCCGTAGGAGGGTGTAGGTTTCCTCTGGAGGTTCAGTGGTGGTGGGATGGGTCTGGTCTCCCTCCAGTGCAAACAGGCTGTCCTGGTGTTCTGGATCTCAGCTTTTATCCAGGTAGGAATGCTGGGCTCCTCCCCCTGGGTGGAGCCTCTCCCAATGGGCTGATGGAATTTTATCAGCCATGCAGTGAGCCTGGATGGCCCATGAACAGCAGATATCCCCTGGAGAGAGGATGGGTCATGGAAGAGATGAAGAACAGGGCCCCACCTGCTTTTAACAGCTGGTCCACTGACAGAACACACCCAACCCCTTCCCCCAGGAGTTATGAGGAGGGGTCATGGAAGAGATAAAAAAAAACACCTCCCCAGGGAGTTTCAACAGATGGGAATAGAATACACACTTTTGGTTACATCTTGCACTGCAATCCAAAACACCAACAAAAACAAAACAAAAAAAACCCCAAAACCCACAAAAAAAACCTAAAAAACCCCAAACCAAACCAACAACAACCCCCTAAACCAAACCAACCAACCAAAAAAAAAAAAATAACCCACCAAAAAAACCACCTCAACACAAACTTCAATCCTGCCAGCCATGAGTTCATAAATTCTGATAACAAGGAGTCAGCTGACTTGGCTTCAATAATTTATACAACTCAATCCTTGGCTGAGCAAAATGAATGGACCTTGCCTGTGAAACTTTGCTGCGTAAGAAAATTCCAGCAGCACAAAATACTGTGGCACTTCCTCACATCTTCAGCCAATCAATCTTTCCCTCTGCTATGCCTTCCACTATTCATAGAACACAAAATTAAATTCAAGACTATGGCCTTGATCTTCCAGATGTCCAAGATCTTTATGCCTTGAATCAAAGCATATAAAGGATTACTTAAAACTTTGAGATGTACCCTACAGCAAACAGTTTCGACACCTGCCATAGTGAAATCTCCCACAACGAGGACACATCCTGCCTGTCCAGGACTCAGAGTTGTCTTGGGGCCAGTCTGAGACTGAGACACAGATTTCCACAAGAACTGTGGCCATCACAAAGAACTTCCTATTTTCTGAAGTGCCAGTTGTATTTCCTTACCTTTGATGTTCTTCTGTGCAATGACTGCGATACAGCAGTACCTCCAGAATACACCTGCATTTTCTGTGGCCATGAAATGGGCTGCAATGTGTCTGCCAGGATGTAACCCTCTCACACACCTCCCAGTACTGACAGTCACAGTTCCTAAGTTCCATTTAAACCATCCCTAATCCCCCCTCCTCCCAATAATGTTATCCCATGTCTTTTGTTATATTTTGCTGTATTTTTGTCTTACACCTCTATTTTTCTTTAATAAAACCAAAACTCCTCTAAACTAGTACTAACACTCTACACGTTTTCCCCAGAAAGAAGGAGAAAAAGCAAATATAGATGTTATTCTGAGTGCTCTAATTTCAGTTCTAACTGTCATAAAAATCATCTGTACTACAGTGTGGGACAGCAGAGCAATGATACCACATCAGTAAGCCATGGCAGAGCTTTGTTGGAGCAGGATGTGGCAGAAGGCACTGAGAAGACTTAAGTCTGATGTTCTCTCTCCTAGCCTTCACACTAATCAGCAGTATGAAAATTAACACAGAGGTGATAATACTAATCAAGGTAGAAACAGAAATTAGAAACATGTTTAATCTCATTAACCACAGATAACAGTAGCTCTGAGAGAAACCTGAGCTGTCCCCCAGCCTTTCTCTTTGCATGTGTGACTACAGTTCATGAAGATTAAATCAATCAAAAACTCCCAGGAAGGCATTGACAGAGGCTTTTTGGGTTGCCTGCTGGATTCCTGCTGTGGCCATTTGCCATGTCTGTCTTTTCACCCTTCCCTGCACCCCAGCCCCATTTTGGGACAGTTGACACCTTAATGAGCTTCCCCCCATATCTGCAGCTCTGTTCTCCACGGCCCCACCGTTTGGCAGAGAAATTCAGAACGAAAATACTGTCCTGTCATACCACTGCCCACACACCTAAACTCCCTTTTAGCTGACTTCCCACCCCCTTCCACATGAATTTCAGGTTGCCATCCATGCATGCAAAGCTTGGCAATGTGCCACTCCAGGCCAGCTCTTTCTCAGACAGAGCTGGTTCTTCCTCGACATCTTCTACACCCACATTCGTGCATTGTGTCGCATGACCAAGCAGTGTCTCTCTCCTGCTGCACAGTCTGTCTCAAGTATTCCTAAATCATCCAAAGAAACCAGAAATCAACAAAAAACTCCCAAATCTTCTTTCTCCCATTCCATGGGGCTCATCTCCTTTGTTTAAGCATTACCTTACAGGGAGACTTGCTAAATCCCTGACATCAGTGGCATTGACAGCAACTCCACCTCACGTCTCATGCAAGAGATACTGAGATTTGACCCAGTTCTTGGGAATCTGACTGGAGTGACTCTGGCCAGTGCAGCAGCAAACACTCAATCCTAAAAGCTGTCACCTGTGGCAACTTAGCTCATCTACAATAATAAAACAAAGCCCTAAAGCCTTCAGCAAGGACATCTGTAAGATTTCTTTAGTGCTTCAAATCACTGCTACATGTTTTCACACTCGAGTCTGTGCAAGCTCTCCCGTTGGCATTTTCAAGCTAAGATCTGTATCTGTTTCTAAGGCACAAGTCTGCCCATAGCTCTGTGGATGGAAGCTTAATGGTCCTCCAGGCACAAAGTCCCTGGAACTGCTTATTGTGTACAGCCACGACATGGCAGAGAACAGTGTGACTGTGAACAGAAACAAAACTCTGTGGCACTCAGCAGAGCTAGAAATGCAAAGGAAGCCATTAAGAGAAAAAGTAGATTGTTCTCCCAAGACTTCTTGTCCATATTTTGTTTGAATATATGTTCAAAGCTAAGTAAACCAGTGCCCAGGAAAGGCAAGGAAAGAAAAGAGAAATACTCCAGGGGAGGGGGAATTCAACAGATGGAATCAACACAGGCAAGTGACACTGCAGTAAAACTGTTATTTATGTTACAATTCTCATTGATGGCTTTTGCTGGGTGCACTGGCTCAGCCACCCCCGGTTACAGCCCTGCTTTGCCACAGAGGCAGCAGAATCCAGCATGACTTTCCTTTCAAGTCCCACAGCACACTCCTGGAGCAGCTAATGCCTTACAGAACTCATTACTTGATTAAGAGTCTTTAATATCCACAACGCTGGAAAACACTTCCTAGAACACAGCTGGGATCTGCCAGTTCACACACAGCCACACATTCCTTCCCATTTCCTTTCAGAAACCTTGAACCACCTGCCAGCCACCATTAATCAAGATTCCCTCACCAGGTTAATGCCCCATCCTTCTAACCCACAGCCTCCTGACCACAGCTCCCTTCTCCATCCAAACCTGGCATCTGCCCAGCCCATCCAGGCTCCCACCCTGCCTGTCCAAGCACCCAAGCCCTGGAGACCCTCCTGCAACTCCTGTTCCTGGCAAGTCACAGCTCCCAGCTATTCCAGGCAAGCAGACTTTATTTCCCCAGCGATTCCAAGGGAAGGGAACATCTTTCCATTTTGCTGCCCACTTTATTTCAGTTCTTAGCTACATTGCCTCACTAAAGATTTTCCCTATGCCAGGATATGCTGTGGGGTGAGAGGTGTGAGCAGAGGGCTCCTTCCCCAACATCCATGTCCCATTTCTTTGACAGAGGTTAGAGAGGAATGGTTCACGTTCCCTGCAACCAGCTGACAGGAAGCAGCCAGACACCACAAAGGTAGAACAGAGCAGCTTAAATGGAATGGGCTTTTTTTTCCAAAACCAAGAGCATTTCCTTCATATTCCTGAATAATGTCCTCTCTCTCCCTGCCTTATGTTGGCTGTGCATGGAAAAGGAAGAGCAGGAGGATCTCGAGAATATTTGGAAGTCTGATGTTTTGATGTCTCGTCTAAAGCAGCATAGTGCTCAGAGGAGTGAACAGGGGTCAGAAAAAACAAGATGTAGCAAAAGCACTGACAAAAAACAAGAATCATTCCAGGAATCAGATCCTTTTCATCTTTCCAAGCTGAAGCATATCAGTTTCCCTTTCTTAAGGCACTGTCCTTCCCCTCCTCTCCCTGCAGCAGTAGCTGCCTGTGTACACTGCAATGTTGGCTCACTTCCACAAGTCAGCGTGTCTGAGAGAGAGTCTGGGTTGAGGCAGGGGGAGGAGGGAGTGACAAAGCTGGGGCAACAGAAAAGGGACTCAGGAGCCACCTGCCTGCTTCCAGCTAACATCAGTACCCTGCAAACAGCTGCCCCATGGGAGTGTTCCTGACTCCTGAGGCGATGCTGTCACAGAAGCAATGTGTGTTCATCCAGTCTCACTCTCCTGGATGTGACCCACCAGGGAAAGAGGAAAGCATCCCTGCACTAAAGCCATGTTAACAGGGAAACAGATTGTCCGAGCGTGCAGCTGCTGCTCCCTCCACAGAGCTGCTCCAACACTTCACAGCAGGCACGGCAAGGGGAGAAGGCACTCAGCCATGCAGCTCTTCCCTCTGGCTGGGAAGACAGATCCCCAGGTGGAGACTGCAAGGGTAAGGGGAATTTGCAGATTTTGAACATCCTGCCACACCCCAGAAGATCTGGATGACACCTGCTTAATATGCAGGATTTTGTCCAGGACTTGTCAGATGGTGGCAGTTTCAACTCCCCTGGGCTAATCCTTCTCCCATCACCAAAAATGCTTCATGTTTATTTATATGTGGCCATATAACACCTTTGCAAGCAGGGGCTGCTTTGAAAACCTTTAGAAACCATCTCTTGATCCATCTTCACCATTTCCTGACCAAGGGAGGGGGTTATTTGTAAATTTAGACATATGTTTGACCCTCCTGCCCCCCATTAGTCTCTAATGGAGGTTACAAGGGCTGCTCACAACCAGCAGACCAACTCCAAAGTGTCCCTGCCACCACAGGCTTCTCCACCTCCAGCTCTCTGTCTTGGGTGAGGGAGGAGAATCCCTGAAGGTCTAGGGAAAGAACATCAAGACAGTGATACATTGTTCTCATCACACAACTCTGCCGCGGGAGCTCAACCAGGCCATCAAAAGTGATCCCTTTCAAAACACTTCTTAATATTAAATTATGATATCAACTATTGCAGGATCTGGAGACATTTTTCAAAACTTAAAGCATTAAAACTCAAAACTCATGAAAGTCCCAGTTTCTTCTTAGAAGTGACTATTCTAAACTAAGAGGCTGTGATATTTTGAACATGGTGGGGGGGTGCTCTGCCAGAATTCATAATTATCTATCACTATCTGTATTTCCAACTGCAGGATTAGAACTATTTTAGTCAAAACTAGAAGTTTTCACATGAAATTATACAGCAGATTGGTAGAAAAGCATTCATAGGTCCTGGACAGAATCACCACGGAAAACCACCGAGAGACCCTGGATTTCCAGATCAGATCATGCACAGCCAAATTCCTCTTAAGTCTGGCTGCAGAAATCTACTTCCAGATCCTTGATCTGATTGAATTAGATGAAGGTCTTCCACTTCACTACCTGAGTCCTTCCAGCTCTTACAGAGAACTCTTTGCATGCCTGCAGTGTGCAGTGCCTCTCAGTTTTCATACCTGAAACACAAGCTGGCAAAATAGAGACACAGCTCTGTATTCCTCAGAGCCAGGCTGAGGGGGGAGCACTGTCTATTTTGGGAAGGGTATGGCTGTTAGTTTTAAAAGTTCCTGGGTGTTTCTTTATCAAATACTGTTGAATTTGATAAAGTTTTCATGCAATCTCAATACCATTTCCTGGTCAGTTTAAAGGGAGGTATTTCCAAAACCAATTGTCACAAAACAAAAGCAAAAGTGAGCCTTTGCAAGAAAACCTCCTCAGGGATACACGGATTCATTACAGGGTGAGGGGGGTTCAGAAGAGAGCTGGGAAAAGGAAGACACCCCTAAGGCAAGTTTTGTGAGAGTGGCAGAAGCAGAGAGCTGCAGCCAGGACTCTCAGGGGATGCCAGACCAGAGCTGCAATTACTTTCTAGATTATACACTGCCACCATAGCAAGAACTACTGGAAAAACACTCCTGCTATTTCCCAAAGGACTGTTACAGAAATATCTGTTTCACTCATGCATCCTGGGGAACCTTCTGTGAAAAGGCCACAAGAACTTGGGACTTGGAATGTGAAAGTGAAGCCTCTTCATAACTGTAATGTGCTTACCCAGGCAATTTCTAGTAAGGGTGATTCGGCCTCTGAATCAGAAAGAAAAATTATCTTGCCTGTTGAAAAAGATGGAATAAGGTTTGGCTGCAGGAACAGGACGGAAGTCTGGATGCTTAACTCAAATGACTAAGTGCCTAGTTTTCAGGGCCCAAATTCTGGCTACCTCAGAATAGCACCAAACCCACAAACCAAAAAAAAAAAAAAGTTTCATATTCAAATTAAGCAATTATTTAGAGGAACTAAAAATTAAACAGAAATCAATCCAAGAATGTGAATCAAGTGAAGTGAGCCACAGAGCCTGCCATTCTCCTTCAGACACATATAGAAACTTGAAATTCTCTCATTTACCACAACCTCACCTCTTGTGCTGTCCCAAAGAGGTCTGGCTGCAATTCTTAAAGCTGCACAGTGCCCATGCCTTTGGAAGCTCATAAATAAATTCTCCCCACCTTTGAGCTCTGTTCAACTCTGCCGGCCTTGGCCTTGAATCCCTGCCTGTTTTGCAATGTGTGCAGTAACTTTGTTCTCCTGGATACAACCACACAGTTGTCTTTCATACCTTGCAAAAGGTACAAAACCAAACAGATATCTGGCAGAAGAAAATGATAGAAAGGTATTTAAATCCCAGTGCTCTCTGGCACTTGAAAGGTGAAATTTAAAGGTTGCATTCTGCAAAGATACCATCAAATGTAAAGACTACAGATTTATAAATAGTCTATAGTGTTGTACATTATTGCAATATTTCTCAGTCCAGATTTCATCTAGGCCACATATGATAACATTATCTCCTTTGACTATGCAAGCTTTCCAAAACACATTTGTTCCTGCCTGTCTAAAATCCAGGGCACACAGTCAATAGCCACATTCCTCACCCTATCTTTCCCATCTCCATGCTCTTTGCCTGTTAATACTGTTGCCATAGATTTTCTTATTATCAATAATCTCTTGTGTTCAGTGGGGATTTATTATTTATTGTACCTTTAGCTCAGACATCTTGTTTCCAAAGTCTTTATTGTTTGGGTAAAGTGGCAGCTAGCAATTCAACACATGGAAGAGAGCAGGCATCACATCCACAACCCCACGTCTTCCCTCCCTCTGTTCCAGCCCTGGAGCCTCCCATCTCTCCTGCAATACCCCAAAAAGGATCCTTTTCATTGCTCAGAGGACACAGGGCTGCCAGTTCCAAAACTCCAGAAAAGTTTAAATTTTTCAGATACATTGATATTCTTTTACACACTTGAGCTGTTAATGCCAGGCCAATAAAAATTGGAAAGGAAAACCCAGCCTATACAGTTTATTTTCCCACCAGGGCCATTTGCAGAGTGCCTTGTGACCACTGCACACACAGAAACACCTGTAAAAGAAGCTTTGGCAACTCAAAACCCTGAAGTTCTGATTCAGTTTAGGCAAATGAGGTAACTTTTGTAGAGAAAAATGAGGAAGGAAAAACTGAACCATCTTCTTTGCATGTTCCTGACTAAGAAATAAACCAATTAGCAGCGAAGCAGGCAAGGCCCAGGTTGCAGGTTTGACTGGGAAGGCTTCAGAGAAACAAAGGAAGAACAGTGAGGCTTTATTGGAAGGGACTGATGGCAGCAGCAACAATAACCTGAGCACCACTGAGTTCCTGAGCAGTGCTCCTTGAAGGCTGCTGTGTGATACTCTCTTCTCTCCACGTGGCTTTAAGTCCAAGTTTGCTGCAGTTCATGGCCCTGGAATTGCCTGGAAGGCTTTACCATGGATTTTTCTGACAGAATAATGTATTTACATACAGGCAACCCATGGACTGCTATGGCTTGGTCAAGAGCCTACATCCTTGTCATTAGGAGACTGGAGTCAGGAATCTCAGATCCTTTTCTGGGTCTTCTTTTGGGACAAAACCTGTCTCTGGATGTCACTTTCTCATGTTTTACTGCAGTGGGATGCTTTGGCATAAATTATTTGGCAATCTTCAACAGAGATGACAGAAACTGTAATAAATCCTAATAATATAAATTCTGTGCACACTGCAGAACTGAGCAATTCCATCAGTTCTGCTGCTTCTCTAAATTGTTTTCTCGGAACTATTTAATACCCTTTCAATAAATACATAACAAATAAAATGTTGCAGATAAAAGAGAACCATTTGTCTATCTTCTACTTGCTAAGAACAGGCCTTTGTGATAATTACCAAAAGCAAAATACAGATTTTATATGATGAAAATGGCCTTTCTAACATTAGTGAACTTTAGGATTAAGGTGCTTGAGTAACCTGAATATTGCTCCATTTGTACACATGAAACACAATATTATTACACACTATTCCTCCCCCTTTAACTTCATCCTTAGACCAGAGCACAACCTGAACCCAGGCAGGATGCAGGCTGGGATGCAGAGTGACAGGAGCTGCCATCTGCAGCCCCAGCCACCTCCTCTGCATTCCACACAGACACTGGGAAGTGCACTATAAGGAAGAAGTATCTTGTGGTTTAGCCACAGCTGAATGCTACTCCAAGAAATCCAGATTCTCCTCTTGTTCTTCCTGATGTCTCATGCAATGCTCAGGAAGTCAGCTGAGCCACACAGGTACTTTCTAATTGCCTGTTCCTCACTTCCCAGGGCCTGGACTGTGGTCAGCTTTGCCAAAGTCCTGGGCACTCCCAGCTGGGGCACAGCTTGGGTCTAAAAAGCTCGATTGAGTTCAAGTGCAATCTGTACCTGTGGGGGGAACCAAAACCAAGCCACCCTCATCTGAGATATTTCATATGCAGCTCACAAAATTGGGTGGAGTTTTACAAGTTTAACCTATTTGCCTGCTCCACATACACAAAGTAGAGACGATGCAAACTTATCTTAAAGCCATGTTGCAAAAATAACAGTGATTAGAGTGAAAACTCCTCAAAGCACAAGCAGGAGGAAATGAACAAAACAAACCCAAACCCTGTTTTAAGAGCAGATCTAAGCTAACCTGAAATAAAGAAATCCATACACTGAACAATGACAATGAAAGCAGCTATTGAAATCAATCATTTACCACTCTAATATTTTTTGTCTGTGCACTGAAAAATCCTTAAGTGGGAGAGAAAATACAGAGTGCAAGACAGTCAGAAGTACAAACACATGGATCCTGACATCTCCTACATCTGAGTGCTCAGTTTACCAACACAAAATTGCTATTTATGAGAAGCTTTGTGTATGTGAGAGCAGACTGATCATTACAGATCTGGAACTTGGCTGAACTTGGGATCATTTTAAGGGTGACAGCACGACATGCCTGGAACAAAATTCACCCCTCAATAAACCTCAAATCCAAGTAACAGGCAAATCACTGGACACTAAATTTGTATGTCGTCAAAACAACTTTTCCCTCTAGTCTTATTACTGGAAAAGGTTGGAAAATTTCTGCCCAAACAACTCCTACAAAACTATTTCAGTTCAGCACAGGAAAAACCATCCTTCAAAATTTGTCAGAATACTAAGATGTGTGAGGACATGCAGACCAAGGCAATCCCACCAGGAAGCAAAGTTCCCAGTCCAGCCCAATTCTGCCTCTTTCCAGAGGCACAGTGGAGTTCCCTGGAAGGAGCACTCATAGCATTGACTTCACAACAGCATCATTTTTTCTGACATCTATTTTTTTACATGAGATTTATCACATTAGTCACAGATCTGATGTCTTCACCAAGATAAACCACCCTCTCAACTTACAGACACTTTGCCTGAGCAAGGACAATGACTTTGGTGGTTATTTTTGTTTCTTTCCACAATGAACTCCGATACTGCCCTAGAGGCTAATTACATCAGGAAAGAAATCAGCACTGAGACGCCTTTTCCTAATGCTGTCTTCCAACCACATCTCTTCAGCTTTCATCACTGCTCTCCCTTCAAACACCCCTTATCCAGAACGATCTGCTCTGGAACAATTCAGATGCTTGATGTTTCCTTGATAGGCAGTGTCACTTGATGCTGAGATTTGCAGGCTGCAGAGGCAGCTCCATCCACACATTAAGTGGTTCCAGCACTATTGGAGCAAATCAGATCAACCCTGATGCACCAAATATAACTGAGGGGCCTCATAGAAAGTTCTTTAACTCCTTTAATGCCACTGTGCTGTCATTAATTAATCCTCAGAAGGGATAAACTCAAGTATCTGCACGCATTAGGCTCAATATTTTACTTCTGCCTATTTCTCACATCTTCTGGAGAAGTACATGTCTTCCAATTTGTTTTGATTTGGTAACATCATATTGATGACTTTAGTGTTATTAATCTGTACCTCATACTTCTGCTTGAAAATCATTTACAAAAGCAGAGGAATCGATGACTTAATACAACCCTCAGCATCTTTTACTGCAACTTCTTCGTTTGCTTTGCTCAAATACAGCCTAGTTTTTCTGGTGTAGTAAAAAATCAAAGACTTGAATAAAAGACTTGCTACCTTTATTAATGCTTGATTGATCCAATAATCAAAACTAGGAATTATCTTCATTTCAGCATTATATTACACAAAATTGTGACACTACACTGCCTTAAAAATGTAATTGTCTACCACTCTGATTTTGTTTTATTTTAACTGAAATCGTAAAATCAATAATTCTTAGACTCATTTATCTGATTGCTCTCTTCTTTCAGTAAGGGCCATTACCTCCATGTCTTTCAGCCCCACTATACTTATTAGTTGGTTTTATTTTCCTCAGTTCTACTGGGCTATACCAGATCATTAGTGCACCTTACTTTTTTTGTCTTACAAAGTCTGTGGGTAAGCAATTTGCTGCTTCTTTTTCTCCCATATAGGGAAATAGGTGAAATTAGAAGATACTTATTTCACACTTCCTGACTTGTGGGGCAATAAATAATATATTATATTTTAAGGAGAGAATTTTAAATAAATGGAATCAAACTAAAGAAGTCCGAGACTGTTTGGCCAATTCTATGGCTTTTATAATACTTCTGTCTCTTGCTCCAGCAGAGCCCCCAACTCAACAGCAGTGTGAGGGAAGGGAGCCTCCTGTGAGCCATGCAGTGCTAACAGGATCAGGTTTTCAAACAGCCAGCTGCAGACACAAATCCTTGCTGCCTTCCCTAAATGAAGGCTACAGACTGAAGTCTGACACCTGTATTCAATGTTGGGTTAGAGCCCTTGTAGAATCACAGAGTGTCCTGGGTGGGAAGGAACCCACAGGGATCATCCAGTCTAATTTGTAAGGATTATCTGTGGACCCTGAGCATGCATGGCTAAAGATGCAGGAGTTAATTTTTGGAATGAAACATAGCTGAATTAGGCAATGACAAAGATTTTCCTTATCTCCTTGAAGACCAACCCCTGGCCCTGCACAGACACCCCAACAACCCCACCCTGTCCCTGAGTGTGCTATCCAAATGCTTCTGGAGCTCAGGCAGCCTTGGGTCCATTCCCTGGGGAGCCTGTTCAGTGCCCCACCATTCCTGATATCCAATCTAAACCTCCCCTGACTTCATGTCATTCCTTGGAGTCCTCTCACTGGTCATGAGAGTAAAAAGATCAATACCTGCCCCTCCACTGCCCTCATAATGGATGTTGAAGACCCCAGGCTTCAGTCTTCTCCAGGCTGAACAAGACAAGTGCCCTCAGCTGCTCCTCATAGGGAACACTCACTCTGAGAGGCTGAGTTGGGCCCATCCTCAGCATCTGCGGGGTCATCACCCACATCACCCTGATCAACTGCTCTCAGCCTTGCACCTGGGTCACCTCAGCAGAGAAGCCACTTGGGAGGTGGTACTGGAGATGCCTCCTGAGGAGAGAGCATGTGCATTGGGGGAACAGATAGACACAGCCCAGAATATTCCTTGGTGCAGTCAAAGCCTGTCCTTTACATGGAGTTGCTGTGGGGCAGTGATTGTGCCCTTCCCCAGGACAGCTCCGTGGGCAGCAGCTGCTGCACAGAGCAGCAAAACTCACAGCCCAGCCTGCAGGGGAACAGCACAGGGAACACTCCCCACTGCTCCCCCTTCTAAAACTGCATGGGAAGGTAACAACTGCATGGAAAAAGTGCTTTGGCCAAACAGCAGAAATACTAAACATGCCTCACAGCTCCTCCAAGTCTTCCATGGGAACACTTGACCAAAATAACAAGGTAAACTTCGGCATAATCTGCAGAATAAAAGCCTCATATATCCAAATTTTTCTACTCACATTTCAGCGAATTTTAAGCTGTAAAATATAATCCTGTGTGGACAGACTGGAAGATGTAAATGTTGAAGTTGGAACACAGACCTCATTGGGACAGTGTTAAATGAAAGAACCTTGGGTTACTGGAGGGTCAGAGGCACAGAGACAGCCCAGTTACACGGAACGGCAGCAGCACCATCTGCTTTGGGACTCCTCTTCCCTATATCCTTGATTTACAGAATGTATGGAAGCCTGACTATTCCCCAAAATGCTTACTGACTTCTACTTTCACGGTCAGGGAGCAAACACAGCTTCAAAGCTGAACTCCCAATTCAAGCCAAACCCCAACAGGCTTTTCAGGAAAAAGGCAGAAAGGCATCTATAACATTTTTGCTTTAGTTTGCATCCTACAAGTTTGAGTTTGTTGTATATTTGCAGTTGCTAACAAGCCTCTGGTGGGCTACAGTTCCCAGTAATTAATGATTATTTGTTCCCTTTTCTCTAAATAATACAAATTTTGGCTCTCATGTTCTTACACAAAGATATATACAAACATGAAAAAAAGAGCAAAGCAATGTATTTTATTTTGAGCTAACGAGGTCCATTATTTCATTAAACAAGAAACATGCAAATAATATAGAGCTCGTATTTCTACATAACTAGTAAAAATAAAATTAGGGGAAAAAGCCTCACTAAATGGGGAGCATATAAACTGTAAAGAAAAAGTAGAGATAATACAGTTCTATCTTGCCTCAGAAAAAGTTCAAGTGCAAATTTTGGTTTTATTTTTAAAGCAATTTTTACTTTTTCTCTTCTTTGGTGCCTTATTAAAAAGAAGTTGCATATTGAAAGCACCAAATTTAGTAGTTTGAAAAAAATTAGCAGCAAATTTAATCATACTTCAGAACTACAATTTCTATTTATTGATGGCTAAATGAATTTAAGAAAAAGGAAAAAAAAATGTAAAGAGTGAGATCTCACAGATTACTTTCCTCTCATATAATTTTTAATAAAAAAATTGAAGTTTTGGAGTGGAAGCAAAAGTTGACATTTACTGACATTTAGTAGTTAAAATGTAATCCTTCCAGAGAATTAATAGCAGAAAAAGGTGGGGGTGGAAGAGAAGGGAATCAACTTCTGCTCTGATTACACAGAAGAAAAAAGATAAAAAGCGTGGAATAAACTGAATGAAAGCACAAAACCATGAGTATTTGCAGATGAAGTTCTCCCAAACAAGGGGGAGGATGCCAGAGTTCCCAGGAATACTGATTTTGGGCTCCCTAGAAATACTCCCTACAAAACAAACAGTCAGCTCTGGACCTTTAATGGCCACCAGTCCCACCAAAGCGGGAGATGTGAAAAACAATGTTTCACCTTTTTATATTAATTTATAAGTTTAATAAAAATAAAATAGAATAAAAATAGACAATAAGGAGACAAAAGAAGATAGCTTCTCAGCTGAGGGTGCAAAGCAACACACTGCCCATTCTAAATTCTTTGGTATTTAAAAGTCTTGGTGTTACATATTTAAATAAGCCAATGCATGATTCAAATATTCATTTTGGTTTCAAGACCTCCCCCTTAAGTACACAGTTTATTTGTGAGACTCCATGCAATCTGGGGGACGTTGTAAATCTGTCTTTCAGAGATTCAGACCCTCAAAGGTTTAATTGTTCCTTATCAGAAATCTTTAGTTCAGGAACTCCAGAGGTCCCTTCTGTCTTCTATCTAATTGAGGAGTTAAAAAAAAAAAACAACCCCCCATCTCTACTTTGTTACAATCTGAAAATATCCCTCCATTACATTTTTAAATTCCACAAATAAAAGGAAATACAGTACAATCTTCTTACATTATAACATTCATTTCGATATTTGCGAAAAGCCAACTCTAAAATGTGCATTTATAACAGAGAGATCATTGCTCCTGATGTCTCAGCAGGAACCAGTGACCAACACACACTGACAGCTCACAGCCTGCCCAGGATTCTATTTGTGTGGAAGTTAGGAAAGTGCTTTAGAAATGTAATGAACCCATTTTTTAAAAGTAAACAGAAAATGAGAAAACCCCCAGAAGTTTTGAAGCTGGGACTCGGACTGCTCTGTGCAATACAAAGCACCAGTCAAGGTTTCTGTAGCATCATGGAACAAAACGTGCACAGGAGTCTAAAGACTGCTACAGTCCACAGGTAAAAGGTATTTTGATGAATAACTTGCAGATTTAGATTAAATCTGGTGTGAAGGTGAAAATTATCTTATTTGAGTTAATTTATTTTTTAAATAAAGTTTAAGTGTCATTTGAAGGTTTGAACCTCAATGCAGCCTAATTTGTCAGTAGGGTCATTGAATCAGAAATGTTTCTCCTATGAATAGTTTCAAGTTAAAAAGTTGAAACTCAGGGAGTTCTATCCTGGTGACCTCTTTTGGAAAAAAAACCCCAAACCTGGTAGACTTGGGAGCTTTAAAGGGTACTAGTCTTCAAAGAAGGTAAGGAGCCCTTGGTAATAAAAAGCAACATAAACCAGAACCTTAATTTATATTAATATTATATTAACAGCGTTAATCTCAGCCAGAGCATTTAATGCTCTTGTGCACATAAAGGGGGAATGACAAGCAGTAGTCTCCTGGTAATCCCCTACACAGCAGGAAACCAAGGGATGATGGAACACATTAATGTTATTAATTTTTAATATAAAACAGAGCAGTGCTCCTCGGTGATGGAGGTGGTGTGTTGTGCACACGAGAATTTGGTGGTCAGTGGTGACAGTAACAACACCTCCCCCTACCAAGCCATCCCTATTTTAAGTTGCTCAAATGCAGATGGAAGATCAAGTTTAAAAGACAGAATTTTCCCTTTTGGTCTGCCCAGTCACAGCATCCTCAAGAAGCAGAAATAAATGCCTGGAACTTGCATGACTGAGTTAGAAAGCAGTTGTTGAGCACACAGGACAGTCACAGCACACTGAGTGGCCTGAGGTGTTCGAGTTTGGAGGGTTCACATAAACAAAACCAGAGAACACCAATCTCCTCATGGGCTTTGATGCTTGGGATAGATGGGAAAGAAGACATGGCAGAAGCTCCACACTGAGCAGGAGCATGGATGCTTTCCCATGCTACCCTCAGAGGTTTCTGTCACACAGCCCTTCCTCACACTGACTGCCCAGGCTCCAAGCTTGAGCCATTCTCCTCCTCCAGAACTGCCCTCCTGTGAAAGCTGCTCCCTTCCTGTAGGATGGAGGCAAAATCCTGCTTTGGTTTTAGATCCAAGCATTCCTACACAGTTATTACCTCATATTGCCAAAAATGAAGACTGCCACAAACAGCAAGAACCATTTAACAATAAATTACTATTGCTGTGTTGGATGTTTTATTGAAACAACACTTGTGAGGACTGTTTCCTTATTTTCCCTGGGAGACTTGGCTTTTGTGCATATAACAGCACAGCATTCACTCTCCCTCACACCTCCACAACTGATTGAGACAGCAGAGAGGTGGGGAAGACTTGGAACTAATTGCTCTTGTACAAGGTGTTTTATCAATAATGTATACTGCTGTTTTCTCCTCCTCCTGAGTGCAGCAAGAGGTCAGTTTTTGCAGATCTTGAGTGTCTTGTCCCATTTTTCAACAGCAACAGACACAGAGGCCCAGCACAAGCCAAGGCAGTCACACCTGTCACAACAGAGACACCCTGGCAAGCCGGGTTTCTGAAATCCAGCTGGAAAGGAAAGTCACTCTCACACTCCCTCCACCTTCAAGAGGCCTTTAACAACAGCATCTCAGCACCAGGAAAAAGTTATTGCAGGGCTAAGAGACTGGAGAAAAATTCTACTTGATGCCAATCCACCAAAACTGGGACTGTTTCTAAATTAATTGACTTTCCTCATACGCCACTCTTACTTTGGCAGTCTGCTTCCCTGAACTCTAGTGCCAGCAATCTTGGGAGATGCTACTTTGTAGATTTTCAAACATTTTTTAAAAAATCAACTTTAAACCCTCCCAACTAAACATGATAAATCTGGAAAACCACCTAATTCCAATACACAAGACAGCTATGCAGATATCTTACCCTTTGTAATCACAACTTATGTACCATAAACTCTGATGCATAGCCAGATTAGTTGTTAAGAAAGTAAAATAAAGAGTAAGAATACAACCAGCTACCAAAGTAGTCTGCAATTCTACTCCAAGTTCCAGATACAAAGCTTAGCCTTTAAAAGTCAATAGCAGATATCCAAAAATTGAATTAAAACCTGCATTGGGGTGCACAATTTCATCATATATTTAGGCCAGTTGAAAGTATTAACTACCCATGTCCCTAAAGTTTCAGCTTCTGGTTTTAACTGTCTTTAGCAGTTGGGTTTTACCCTAATTCATATTAAAGGTGAAAATAAGGACTAAAATGTACCCAAAAAGAAGTTTCAATAACATTACACTGTTGGCATTTCCACAGGCCAAGTCTCATGAAGTATCTTCCTGCCCTGCCCTTCAGAAGAAGGAAAAAAAAAAAAGGATCTAAATTTCAATAGCTGTTGCAAAAAAAAAAAACCTATTTCACCTTATGTTTACACCCAAGTTTAGACAAGCACAAGTTGCCCAGGAAGACACACCCTTACATGAAACTATTGTGCAAGGGATGGACATTACCCAGAGGCACAGCCACCAGCAGAGCTGAGGCCACAGCTCCATTTCCCTCTCCTTAGACAGGAGGATATTGTACCCCTGCAGAGCAGTACGCTTAACACAAGAGAAACAATAATATGCCTTCTGAAGCTCAAAGTTTCATTATTTATCCTGACAGTTTTGTATTTAGCAGTTGTAACAACAGGATCTGGAAGATCACAGCCAAATTTGTACAGTATATTAAAACCACAGGGGGTTTCTTCACGTTTGAAATGCTCAGAGAAGCTCTGCTTTCTTTCAAGATCTTCACAGCATCACAACCTCTCAGCTCCTGGGGCAATGAATTTCACAGGTTAACTGTGTTTTAGAAATTCCTTTTAAATAATGCAATATTCCGAGGTTAATAGCATGGAGGCTCAGTTCCCACCCCAAGGAAATGGGTGCCTCAGAAAACCCAACCAAGCAGCTTTAATTGGGGCAGGTTTCACATTACTGGGCAAGGTGAAAGGACTGACAATTTTTCGCGTTCTCATTCACAGGCAGACACTGGACATGGGTTAGAAAGAATAGTGCTCTGCTCCCCTTTATCACAAACCTACTGCTCCAGGGTTTGTATGTATGCAAAAGCCCCATTTTGTCCACAGAAAAACTCTTTAAAAAGCAGAGGACACAGCAGCACCCGTAGAACAGAGAGAGGGCTTTGAAAGAACAGGAAGCTTCAAAGCACCAAGGAACCATCAAGCCCCATCTACCTCCCAAGTGTCAAATTCTGACTGTAAATTGATTGGAAAGGGAAGAGCAGAACAAAATGAAAGGCTTTTACTCTTCACCAAGACAATGGGGACGTTGTGCTGTAGCGTGGCTGCAGCAAGGCCAGTACGTGGCACAGCAGCTGAGCCAGAAAACGCAGCCCCCTCCCCTCCCTACCTTGGAGCTCTGACATCTTTGGTGCACACAACTCGTTGCTGTGGAAACCAGACTGCTTCTGACAAAGCCACATTGACTAAAAGCAACATGTGGGAAAATGGAAGGCCCTGAGAGAAATTAATCCTTTACCATGAAAATAAATACAATTTTGGTTAAAAATTAAGCAAGTCAAGGGGGGTATTTCTCAGTGTTGGAACAACAGGCAAGGAGAATGCTGGCGAATGCCAGGCCTTGTGGCACTGGAAAGGGATTTTAAGGACATTTCATTCCTGAAATATATGGTAGATTGAGGCCTAAGAAGTACACAGGAGTCCAACACAGGTGTGTGAGGCAGCTCCTCCCTATCCAGTTTTTAACTGCTCTCCTTTGAAAACAAAATTACACCCAACCCCACCCCACAGTACAACAGAAGCCAAGGCTGGTACAAATCAGCACTGAAAGGCTTTCGTAAGGCCCAGACTGACTCACACCTGGGCAAAAAAACTCACCCAGCCAAAACCAGAGCACAACAAAGTCCTGGCCATGGAGACCATGAGTTGCTCCACGCCCTGCCATTCCCAAACAGTTTATGTATCACAAAAATGCCATCCAAAAAACCCATAAACAATCCATTTCTTTTTTCTGATTTCTCCCCTTACAACAGTCTTAATAAATCTTTCCTCAGCCCTTGTTGACTCAGATCCCAGGAGCTGCTTTAGGGCCTGTTACTTGGAATGCCAGCATCCTTAAGAGAGTATTCAAGAAAAAAAGAAATCCTGGGAAAAAACCCATGGAGAAGAGCCAGAGTTTGAACTGGCAAGACTTAAAATCTGTGCCCAGTGCAACTTTAATAAGACTGGCTCCTTATCCAGATCATCTGAAATTACTCATAAAGATGGCACACTCAGAGTGGTTTGTTTGGTTTTGGGGGATTTTTAAAACAAATTCAGCAAGAAAACTTCTCTGAAGGAATATTTAACTTTTACATAAATTTAATATTTGGGTTTTCTCTTAATACAGGCTATGAAAGTTCCAGTGCAAAATGCCAGGTATCACAAAGATTCAGGAACTTGGAGGCCACTCGTGATTTACATTCTGAGCAAGAATCCTCTCCCCCTTCACTCCCGAGGTATTAAAATGCTGCAGTGTTACAGTTTAATCTCATTTATGGAGCTTTGAATCATCTTAAATACTTAGGAAGTCTGTGTAAAATACCACAATCCCTGCAGTTTATATATCCTAATCCAAACAGACCACACCACCAGCTTTCACTGCTGCTGATGGAAAGAAGTTCTCACAGTTTTCCAATTAATTAAGCAGGTCATCTACCCTGCACCTCCAGCACTGGCCACATCCCTGCCACTTCCCTTCCCATCAGTGTCGCTGTGTCTTCGGAGAGTGTAAGAGCCACACAGACTTCAAACAACTCTGCAGGACCCAAAGACATAAAAGACACAAAGCTCTGCAGACAGCTGTACTGTTGCTAATAGAATATTACACACCATCCTAAAGTCTGCTGTTCTAAAGACACATTTATCATGGAAAACCTCCAAAACATATTCAGGTCATATGAGAAATGGGAACTTCTTCAGGGTCAAGCAACTGCAAAAATATTTATGGATGCAAAATGCTGCATGATGGTGTAAATAAATCAAATATTGTATCTTTTTTTAAAGAAAAAGATAAATCACTGTATACAGTGAAGGGATTAAAACGGAACAACCTTCATAGGCAAGATATTAATCCACTAACTTCCTCAAATTCACATTGGCTCTTGCTCCTAATAACGGTGACACCTTCCTTCTCTGTGCTTCCCGTGAATTTATCACAGCATGAACATAATCTCTGCTTTCTGCTGAAACCGAACTGGCAAAAACGACAACAAGAAGCCATTTATTCTCAGGCCGGGCCACACACAGGGTGCTACCACAGACAGAGGAAAATACACTAAGGAAAAAGGGATGTGTGTGAGCTGTGACATTCAGCAGTGGACCTGATTCTTCCCAAATGTTATCGGGTTTTTCCAATTTGGGAAACTCTGTACATGTACATTGACCGTAAATCAATGCACCTGAAGTACACTTGTGTTGTAAATTAAGTTTAAAATTCTTGCATATTGCTCCTTTGCACTTAAGCTGATTTGTAAAATCCGGTTACCTGTAACGAGACTCCCACTAGCACAAACCAGCGAGGTTTTCCTTTGGTTAAATGGCACAGGAGGATTTATACACCGAAGCGAGGAGGGGGAGACAGACAAGAGCCGTCCAGTCCGAGGAGGGTGTCAGGCCATCAGTGGCGTCTGACCGAGGCACACACGTGCTCTGCTTTCAGCGCTTTCCCCGCAGCTGCAGTGAGACATTTATCTGGAACATTATCAGGGCTTTGAACCTGCCAAGGCGGGGAACACCCTTGATCTTCCCGAGCTTTGTTGCCGCTCAAGTCAGGCTATAACTTGTGCCAGCTTGCTGAGAGATTGGGGGAGAACAGAGAAGGTGCAAAGCAGCATCAACATAGTTTTGCTCTTTCAAGATGACTTAATGGTTTATAGCATTTGGCTTTCTGTTTCTGCTTTTTAGGCTTAATGAATTGCCATTGAAAAGAAAAGAAAATTAGTACATATAGTTTCATTATTTCAGGCCGAGCCCATCTTTTTATTTTGAAAATTATTTGCTGTATTTCAAATAAAGAGTAGGCCAGTCAAGAATGTCAGATCTTCAAAGTAAATTGATAAGCCCTCGTTTTTTAAAAATTAACTAGACCAACTGACACTTTGAAAGGTGCCAGTCTGGCCCCAATAAGTACAAAGTGCTCAAAGACTGAATGACTCACTGGTTTAAAAACAATTCTTCCAGCAGTAGAAACGACCCACTTTTTAATCGACTGGAAGTTATTTTAGGTATTTTATGCATATTTACGTAATAGTCTCCAAGACTGGCACCGAAGGATAAAATTCAAGACCAGTCTGATGCTATCCATATTCCAGGCACTCCTCTGTAGACAGGGCTGCCATTTAACCAGAACTCTTCTGAACCCATATTCATTCTGTGCTGTACCCAGCTCTGATCTACAACACAACTCCTGGACTCTGTTACTCAGACTAAGCTGTGTTACTGACACTGAATTTACTGTAGCATGAGATAGACCAGCATAAACACTCTGCAGGAAACATGGTAGATAAGAGGGAACAACAGAAAACCTCACTAGAAAGTGCTAATTTCCTCTAGAAACACACAATCATTCCAATGGAGCTGCTTCACCCTGGATAAAACCTAACCAACCATTACACTTGGTCCCCCAAATTGTCATCACAGTTCTAAGCTTAGCACACCATTATTCTTCCTTATGCCAAAAATGTTGAAATGTTTCACTCCTAATCTGGCATAATTCTCTTCTAAAAATGCAATCTGCAGCATCTAAGAAGATTGCCGCCATTTCCTATTCAACAAGCAATCATCAGCCTAAAATAACATTCACTTCCACTGTGTGCAGTGCTTCCTCCACTGCTGCATCATTTTCCTTGGTCATCATCTTACTTCAGGCAGCAAGCAGAGTATTTTACAAGCACCAGCTATTTAGGTAAACTTGCAAAACAAATACTTTGGAATGTACAGTCTCCTGTTTGTGACCACTCATGACCTGGCCTCAGGGTAAACTAACTGAAAACAGACTATTCCACTATTAGCTTCTGTCATACAGAACTATTTAATGTAATCAGAAACATTAAAATTGAGTGAGAGACAGAAACATAGCTCAAGACTAAATGAAACTGAGGCAGAATGCCTGTCTCTGTCCACAGCAACTCACCAATGGAAAGCAGAACAACTTCTCTAGAAAGTCCTATGTGTGGGTCCCAAGAATCATTTTGGGAAGGAGTTTTTTTTTTTTTTGCAAAATTTCTTTCTCCATTACCTCTTTTCTTTTCTTCTGAGAAGAAAGTTATGCTAATAATTTTATGCGTAACAGCAGAGACTCCTACTCTACAGTTATCATTTCTATCATTCACTAAACATTCTTCAAACTTAAAAGGCAAGGAGGGCGTTCAATTTTGTGTTTGCTTTTTGCTTTATTTAACATCTGGGCTATGCCTATTTGTCTTTAAATCAGCAAGTTACAGTCACTTTTCTGCTGCCACTCAGCAGCACAACACATTTTCCATGAGGCAGAAGATGGCTTAACTCACTATTTATTCTAGAGGATAAGGTCTGTATAGATGTGGTGCTTGGGGCACGGCTCAGTGGTGGACTTGGAAGTGCTGGGTTAGTGGTTGGACCTGATGATCTTTAAGGTCTTTTCCAACCTAAACAATTCCATGAAGTAGCAGGTCCATTCACACACACTCCATCTGAACCTGGAAGTGTTGGGGGCTGGAGGCATCTGCAGTACACAGAGGATGTGCCCAGTGCTCGGGGGAGAAGCATTTTACCACTGCTACTCAGGATTTCCTCATCCCAAAAGTGCCAATGCATCCATAACCAAGGCACTCAGCTTTCCTGAAGTTCCAAGGGTCTTTGTTTTGTGGCAATGCCTGAATTGTCCTTCCTTTCCTTCTGGAAAGAAGCACCATCTGTTTACTGAAGATGAATAGTATGGCAGTGATGTCTAAAACTGTTTTTACATCCTGAAACATCCACCAAAATCCTGAGGCTGCTGATGCAGAGAAGCCCCAATACCCTGCAGGAGGCTCTCTACCTCTCTGTTCTCTCTGTTCTTATTATTTCTAAATCCCAGCTCTGAGCCCTTCCCATCATCTTCCACAAAAATAAAGGAGATCATCAAATACACTGAAGTATTATTTTGTCGCCACTTAGCAGGAATTTGTGCCAAAAAAGCAATGAGGGAGAAGGAAAGAAAGAGCAAGGAGATGTAGGCTGGAGTTTTTTTAATGGAAGGCAAGTCCCAGGAGCTCACATTTATCCTCACAGGTAACCAGCTATTTTAGTCTCCTCCTCTCCCTAAAAACAGTGAGGAGTGAAAACACCAGCAGAGAACACTCGGGCTGATGTCAGTGTTAAAGGAGTGGAGGTTAAACTTGCCCTAAAGCCCCAAAAGGTAAAGTGAACAGAAGGGGGCATGCTGGCAGAGAGGAGATAAAAATAGAAGCGTGACTAGACTTCACTTGACAGCTATTTCTGGATCAACTATGGAAAGAGATCTGAGAAGCTTTTCTATTTGTAAGGGAGACAGAGACCAAAACATAGCTACCTTCTAGAAGGCCACAGTCCTGCAGAGCAGTTTTGTTTATGCTTCTACTTTTCTAAATCCCTGTGTTCTCACTATTTGGAAACAGCCATTTGCTCAGCCAAAACGTCATCATGTGTCTAAGTGAGAAACCAGATGAGATTTTCTGAAGCAGGACAGCAATGCGTGTGGCATTTCAATTTAACAGAAACAAAGCTGACAGCACATTGTAAACTGGCCTGCAAATCACAATGCCAAGCACAGTAAACTAAGCCACACGGTATTTTAGGAAAATAACCAAATCCCTGCAGTATCTCCAAAAGGATATCTTGTGTTTTCCCACTCCAAAATGATTAGTGAGATTCTAACCAGTTCCAGTTATGGATATAGAGTAACAACAGCACCAGAGACCTCCCAATTACAGCATGGAGTGCTTGACTGATGTACGGCTCTGGGGATGAATATTTTTGCCTGTTCAAGCCCTTTCCTCTTGAGTACCTCTGCTAAAATTCCTTCCATTGAGTAATTTCTATCCAGACCCTGGCTGTGCTGGCTCTGTTCCCATTGAAAAGAAAACCTGCAGGCAGAAAGCCGTGCCATCTGCCCAGTTAGGAGCTTCCTTAATGGGCAAGTTTTATGTGAAGGGGAACAGCCTATTACACTTTATCTTCAGCAGCAGGAGTGATGTTCTTCCTTTCCCAGGAGCAGGTTACAGCAAGCACTCTCATGCCTGAAGTATTTGCCCACAAATATACATAAATCTCAAGGGATATGTGCAAGCAACCTCTGGAAAAAAAAATCCATCCAGCATCCCTTTTTTTTTTCATGTTCAGTCTTTCCATTTCTCTTTACCTGTCATACCAGTTGGGTTTTTTTTCTGTGACAGCTTCATCAGCCTCCACTTTCTATTCCTGTAAGTGAATGATAACCCTGCCATCACACCTGAGAAGAACAAGCAGTGGCAAGGCCCTGTTGTCCCTACACAAAGAATTCTGCTCTGAAGCTTTTTCTGAATATTTTTTCCCAAGCTTATCGTCCCTTTTACATAACTGCTTTGACTGGATGATTTGCTCTGAAGTGTCATCTGGAGCAGGTTTGGGACTTGTGTGGCCCAGTTCAGGTTTCACAAGAAACAAAAGAAAAACTTCCTCTGAATATTTTCATCCTTGCAGATATCTTCAGGGCTGAGAAAATATCTTTCTATTCTTGCCAATTAACCAAGCAGAGTTTTTATCCCTCCTTGTTGGGTAATCTTCTCACTAGACCATCTTTGGAGAGAGCAGTGGATTCTCTCTGGGCTGCTGGTAGTTTTACTTAATTGCATGTTTAACTTTTTATTCAGCACTTAAACCCATAAGGATGAGAAATGCACACATGCAAGCAGCAAACTATTATCTGCCATTCAAACTCCCTAGAGAACCCATAAACATCTTAATATTGCTGCCATACTTCTGTCCCTTTCAGAAGAAAAGTGCACACATTCCACAGCTGGATAGGAAACAGGATGATGAACTCATTTACAGGGTAAGTTCAGTGATACATCAGCTATTGCTGACCTGTAATGACTGAAGAAGTGGAACTTTGGTCCTCAATACATATTAAAAATTCTGAAAAAAATCAGCCAACTCAATCAGTGCTAAACACAAACAGGTATTGGAGACTCCACCACAGGTTCCTCCAACTCATCAAGCAGAAGACATTCTATCAGGGTACAGCAATTTCCATTCTCTTCTCCCTCTCCCCAACTCTGAGGGCTAAAATAAAAAAATATTTTCCAGATGCTAATATACATTGGAATATATTTCCTACTTCATTCCAGAGTGACAAAATTTGCTCTGAAACAAACTTGTTGCTACTGGATTGGCCTCTGGAAAGGCAACTTCTGTTTTAAAATGCTTCCAAGCCCTTATGACTGCAAACCCTTTGAAGTATGAATGATCTCCAAAGAGCAACAAAGCCACTGAACTCTTCAGAAACAGCAGATCAGCTCCAGCATTAACTATTATCCTTCATCACAGTATGCTAAGTTTAGAAATTAATGTTGCTGTCTCTCCAGAAGGACCTGATTAATGGATCACCTCAGAGATGCAAAGACATGACACTCCCCAAGACAAGTGCATGTACCCCAGTACCTGTGTCTGTGTGTCCAGTTTCCCCATGATAAACTTCTGTGGGTCAGCTACATGAAGCCAATACAGAAGAGTGTGATAAAGTACATGAGAGTGTTGGAAACATGTGAATTAATCAGCAAATTATTATATTATAAGCTTTTCTAGTTTTGCTGCTCATTTTTTTTTTTCAGTACCCAAAGCTGCCAGGTATTTCCAGGCTTCTCTATCACAATGCAAAGGCTTTAGTGGGGACAGCAGCTCTGTTTGGTAGAGACCATCTCCAGGCCTTGGCAGAGCCTCCAGCTGACCACTGGCAGATCCACTCTGCTCCCAGCACACATGGAGTGGGTTTAGGGAAAGGAAGGATAGCTGAGAGCCTCCTGGACCCATCAGATTAACACCAGCAGGGAATCTGTAACACCCATAAGTAATTCTCATGACATTTACTTCAGCTGCTTTCAGTCTTCTGAAAACTGAACCACCCCTGTTCATTTAGGCTGCTTTTTTTTTTTTCTTCCCCTAATAATGTGGTTTAAGAGCATCAGGGAAATTTTCAAGTTTAGAACTACGGAACGAAAGGCAAGTCAGCTTTATGCTCTCTAAAGAATGATTATTGCTCCATTTATTTAAGTGGTACTTACCACCATAAATATTTACTAAACTCACTTGCCCTACTGGTGTGACCAGTGCTTTCCCAGGAAATATCATTTGGTAAATGGATTGCAAAAATAAAGTAGGAAAATAAATGAACCCCTAGAAATGCCCCTTAAGAAAAGTCTTCAAACAGAGGAAAGACTGAAGATCAATGAACATTAAAGTATTTCACAGCTTAGGCCTGTTCACTGCACAAGATCCAAAATAGTTTCCTTCGTGAGTATTGGATAATATGTTCATTCAAAATCTAGGAAGTTTTCCCCCAGAACACACCAGGACATTCTGCCCTCCCCTGCTTATCTTTTAAATATGAACTCAAGAATGCACAGTTGATAACATTATTCTGGAAACTACACAGAACATTCTGGAAAAGGCTCGAGCTGGGACTCCAGTGTTGCAATAGCAAATGTTTCCACATATTCAGATTCTTCACGCATCACTCTTTGTGAAAGGTAAGCAACAGAACAAGTAGCTTTTATAGGGTTCTGGGAGTGAAATCTGGCCTCCAAACCATGAATAAGGAAAAAAAAAAAAGACAAAACACACATACCTTCAAAGCACATTTCTGGCCTGTCTCCTTGTTGAAACATTCCAGTACCTTGCCATTGATTCCTAACCCTAGCACACGTTTGGAGAGTTTGTAGTCGTCTGTAACTGCATGTTTTTTTATCTCTAGTTTGACATGGGCTGTTCCCCCAGGCAAGGATTTCAAGCTGCTCTTGCTCTCCACGTGACTCTCTGCCTGGGATTCCTGTTCACCTTCACTTTGTTCCATATCAGGAAGGGTCTGGGATGACAGAGGTATCTGACAGATTCCTGTGGGGTATCCTCAGCAGAGCCCCTTCTCTTAAGCAATCAAACCCAGTGCTTCAAACAGTCCGTTTGCTCGCCATTTAGTCCTGAGTAAAAACGTAAACAAGTGTTAGTAATTGATGTCAACTGTTGTCCCACCTCACCGCTTTCCTCTTAACGAGATGACCAGGTGCCAGAGGGAACAGAAGTGGAGGGTCACCTCAGGAAAGCACACTTTGGCTCTACAGACCAGTCACCCCAGTTCGAACACACACAGCTCTCAGTCTGCAAGTATAAATCACTGCTTTTACTGCAACAAAAAGTAACTGAGTAACTGCTGAGTCTTGGAATAACACTACGGCTAAGCTCTGTACAACAGAACAGAGCTTCGAGCTTATAAACCTTCATCAACCACTTGTTGCCTCAATGTTTTATGCAGAAATCCTCACAATGGTTCCCTGCCTCATCCCGACACTCCCAAATTACGCAAGAGAGCCACGAATACCTGGACTGAACCCCAGAGTGGCACTGCCTGGGCAGGCACCGGGGCAACCCTGGGGCTGTCCTTTAATTGCCTGGGTGCACAAGCGAGGGGCAGACACCACCAAACCACCCAAAAACTGAACTCCATGGAGATGCCATGGCGTGGCTCCCCAAGCCGAGCGGGTCCCGCAGGGGACTTGAGGGGGATCCCCGGGGCGGGTCCCGGTGCCAGCAGCCCCGTTACCACGAGCAGAGGGGCCGCTCCCTCAGACCCCCGCGCTGAGGCGGCGGAGGGCGGGAAAGCCGTGAGGCGAGAGCGGGGGGGGGGGGGGGGGGGGGGGGGTTGGCGGCGGCGGCGAGAGCCGGGCGGGGGCAGCTCCACGCCGGAGCTCCATTACCTGCCTGTGGCGGCGCGGCCCCAGCCGAGGCTTCCCGGAGCGGCTCGGGGAAGGCGGGCTCTGCCTGGGTCCGCCCCGGGCAGGTGCGCGCCGCCTTCCCGCCCCGAGCCGCGCCGGGCTGCCGGCGGCGGGACCGGCCCGAGCCCCCGACCAGCGGCCGGGACCGGGCCGGGCCCGAGCGGGAGCTGCCTCGTGTTCAGCTTCCACCGCTCGGGTTCCCCTGAACAACCCTGGTGGGGAACAACACCCGCGGTGATTTTCAGGTGATTTGGGGCGGCGATTTTAAGCACGATATTCATTTATTGGGGTAAACGGCCCTGATTAGAGGGGGGGAAATGAGGCTGCAGCGGCGGCGGCGGCTCCGGGCTGGTACCGCAGCGCGCCCGCGCGGTGGCACCGCCGGCCTTTCCCTCGATGGCTCCTCTGGGAAGGGGAAGAATCGCCGCGTTGGCTCCAAACCCCGCGTTAAACAGGCTGTTGCAATGAGGCTCGATAGCGGGCAGTGATCCTTCAGGCGCTTGCTTAACGAAAGGATGCTCTCACTACATGGAGTCACTAAGCGCGACCAAAGACGCGGTCAGTGTTTCTCGGCGCTTTCGGATGCACAGTCAGGATACTAAAAAGTGATGGTTCCCACAGCAACTATCGCTCATCACTGGTGCACAGAGTATGGTTCCAGGGATGTGAAACGCTGAGCTTTTTTCCCCTACATGTGAAGATGAGTCATGCATCGAAATGGAGCTGTATTCGTATCACTGGAAGGAGCTTAAAGTTCACATGCTTTACAAGTTAAAAATACATTTGTCATTTTACATAACATAATGGCATCTGGAGTTTTAGCAGTTAGGAAAATAATTAAAAGGGCTAATGAGCCCTTTCTCCAAGGAATAAAAAGTAGTTCAACTTAGCAGGATGCAGATCGGCAGTACATCGCCATGTGATGTGACGCTACAGCTATTCTGCCTCAGGTTTCCCTTCCAGGCTTTCAGCAGATCAGCTGCTGGAGGGCCTGGTCTCCTGATTCAGTTCACCTATTCTGGGCTAATCAAATCCCCGAGGAAAACAGCTATTTCCAGTCTTTTCAGGTTTAGCTGTCAGCCTTAGTCTTTGCATCACCTCCCACTGCGGTAGTCTCAGAGAAATGTGTATGTAACTGTGAGCTCCCAGTACCTTCAATAACATGGTTCTGTGGTCAGCAGCTTGCTCTGATTTTCCTTCCCAAGGCTTCTGCCTGTCTTTGCTTTTTTGTTTGTCCTGGATGGTAACTTCCTTCTCTTTGCAACAGGTAAACTATTAGTCTTCTTCTCTGCACTCAGTCACTGGGGGCCAGACCCTTCAGAAAACTTCTACATCTCTCCAGTCTCTTCTGCATTTTTTAATTTAAAAGCCATACTTGCTCACACCCATCTGTAGCTCCCATTCCTGGCCCCACTTTGGATCTTTCTATGCAACTCTCACCCAAAAGCCTATGGCTGCCCAAAGCAGGCAGCAGTTACACTGACTAGCACATTGAAGCTGGTAGAGGGCGATTTATGGCTCTATTCTAGGAAATATTAAATGTTGCAAAAATTCCAAGCAGATGTCTACTTATAGGTTGCTATTTTTTATAGTGTGTCAGAAGTAAAGAATTTCATTAAGAAACTATGACTCTTCCTAACTATTACAAGAATGAATTTCTAAAAAAAAATAAGCTGTGCATGAAAAGCAAGGAGGAAAGATGAGGGAATGAGACAGGATGTGTGAAATGACTTGGTTCTACATGTCTTAGTTATGAGCCATCTCCTGATAAGAAAAGTTAAACTGGGAGGAGGATACAAACCACATTTTTCAAGTCACAGGGTATCTCACTGGATGAAAAGCTTGTTTGGGTTCACCACCTGATTGATGTTGCCTGGATATGCTCTTGGCAAAGTTCATCATTTTACCAGCAGCCAGTACTAAGTTTAAACAGGGCAGAACACCTTAAAAACCCAGTGTGAATAATGGTTAGTAAGGCCTTACATCAACCCTCTGCTAAATTCAACCACCATAAACTCCTAAAAAGCCTTTCTAGCATCAGTTCAAGTATCAGACAACCTCATTCCACACAAGGATGACCCCAAAATAAAAAGCAGCTCCTGAAGCCTCTCTGTGCTCGTGGCAGGTGGAGCTCCATTAGCATCCTCTGGAGATGCTGATGGAGAACAGACTGACAGGCCCACTGCAGTTCCTTGAGCCAGGGGACATTTTTCATTCAAACAGATGTTTTTATTTATTTATTGATGTTTGCTTTTTGAAGTTAAAAAAACCCCCAAACCAGTACTATTACAGGCTAAGAGCCCACTACAGCAAAAGTTCTTTCATCCTCATGTTAATGTAAATTAAACATTAATCCTATTTTTACCCAACATCAACAACACAAAACAATTTAAATTTCAAAAGAGAATTTGGTAGCTCAGTTATGCCTGCTTTGCCCAAAATAAAAAACAAACACCCCACTAAATAAACGTAAAAAACAACCTAGCTTATAGGAGAAACCAGCAAATATTAAGGCCCTATTCTATCAAGAAGCTTTGGGGCAGCAGCCCCTTTCCTCTAACCAATATCTTAGCCTGGTGAAGCTTTTTATTTTAGTCAGCACACAGTTTGGTTATGTTCTCTGATTTTATCATGTCTTGGATATCACAGATATCTCCTTTACAGACAGACAGAGAAGACAGAACAACTTTACAGACAGAACAACTTCTCTTGTTCAAACAGAGGAGGTTAATTCTGGCCATTCCACTGGGTATTTTCACTGCCTCTCTGCCGTGCTGTAGCAATTCAATAACTGGGATCAAAGGCATTTCAGACTTTCAAATGTCTCATTTCCTAATAAAAACAAAATGAAATAACTGAGTTTGCTGTCATCTGGAGAGCTAGGAAAGCTGACATCATCAAATGTTCTCTGAGGGATGGCATATCTTAGTATCTGAGTGATACCTGAAGGGTATAGGGATCTCAGTTTCCTTAAATACAAAAGTGATTTGCTTGGGGGTCAGCCCTTTGACAGCAATGTCTCATGGAAATCCCATCAGTTATGATAAAGAAATTCTCAGCTGAAAACCAGTGACTTGTTTTCCTGAAACTTTGCTTCCTCTGAGTAACAGCTTTCTAATTTTTTTTTCTGCTGTTATGAGAAATCCATGCTCACAGGATGCATTTATATAGATGTCACCAAAGAGAAAACCCTCTGTACTGTCAGGTTGAAGTGAGGACATGGCTTTGTCTGGTTGGGCGGTTGCAAGAACCTCATTAAATCCCCCAGGAAGTTCTTCAGAAGCTGCATCTGTGATATTAAAAGAAAGGGCAGCTCTACAGAGTAATATTTTGATATGAAGGAGAACAAAAGCAGCCTTTTGTAGGATCTTTAGTTTAGTCTGTCATGTACACAGTGGTCTGAAACACAAACTATATGCATGTTTTTTTGCCTGTCTTTTAGCTTTGCTCTGGAGGTGTCTGTCTCAGACTTATCAAAAAGGCATGAAAAAAAACCCCAAACTCAAAAAGCTCATCAGCAAACAGCTTGGCTCTTTTCTCTCCTGGCTGACACAAAACCAGGTTTATAAAGCTCTTTTATAGGCAATGATCTTCACTGGTGGCTTTGTTGCTAGAACAACTTCTCTTTTATTCTCAACACCCCCTGTCCTTGTATCTGTGGGATTATAGCATGGTTTCCAGGAGGAATTAAAACTCTGGCTATGAAGCAGCTTCTAGTCAAGGAAAGGGAAGTCTCAAGAACACCACTCTCATCTGGAGAGTCTGTCTTAGTACCTGACTTCATTCCTCAGGATTAATTCCTCCATGTTAGCACATAGCAGGTATTTTCCTGTAGAAATACAGATGAGGATAAAAAAGCTACTTTTTTATGCCTAGTCTCAGACACCTTATCACAGGTACTTTGTCTTGGTCATTGAGAAGGTTTTGGGAGGCTCCATCCATGTTCCTCCACAGCTTATTGATGGGGAGATACCAGCTGGACATTTCCCTTTCAGCAGACAGGGAAAAAAAGATACTTTTTTTTTTTCACAGAAGAATCATAAATCAACAGCATAAAAAACCTACTAACCTGTCTACAGGAGACAGTGCTTCATTTTATGCTGCAGTGGAGCAGAAGAAATTAATCTCTTTCATTGAAACATCCTGCAACTAATGGGTATGACAGCATTGCCTGGTAGTCCTGGGGTGGCCTTCCAGATCACTCATGAATAAATTTGTGCAGCATTCAAATCAAGCAGCAAAAACATCTAACAGATGCCACACTGCCATCACCTTCTAGGTCACCATGTGCTGCCACATGCCTTGGGACAACAAATATGTTGAGTTTCTTACAATAACCCAAGGTACTTTTTCACAGCTTGAAATGAAACCCATTCCTGTCTGCACATCCTACTTCTGATGGAGCCAGCTCCGAAGTCCCTGTATCCATGGCACAGCTCACCCACACCCTGGAGACTCCTCCATTGTTCCTCACAAGGTTGGGAAATCAAACCCACCACATTCAATGCACCGCCTGTTGTTGATTACAGGAACTGGTGCTCCTCCAAGAACGAGCTGGCCCCTCTGAACAAGGAACAACTGCTTGTTGTTGGTAAGGTTGGGTCACTCTGCCCTTCCTTACACTACAGCTCAGGGTAAGGGCCAGGCAGTAACCAAAGAGGTGACTTGCAGTCTTTCAAGCTACTGGTGAAGGTAAATTCAGTCCCCAGGCACACAGACCCCTCTCGAGAGTTACGATCCTGGATGACACTTTTCACTTACACCAACTCTACAAGATCACAGGAACGTCCAAGTGCACAGCAGAAGCCGTGTAACAGCTGCCCTGGGAAGGGGCCCTGGCCGCCGGTTTTCCCAAGCACACATTTAGCAGCAGATGGTGCTGTTGTGTAAGTGAACTTTCCTGAGGGACCAACTACCTCACCATTTCTGGATTTTCTTCCCTGACTTTATTGCGAGCTTTGACCTTTCTTTGATACCTTTCATAACTCAAGCCTGGCACTCGATATCACCAGTATTTCTTGTTACCGCCTCTGTAACGTTCTTATTATTGAAGACAGACTCTGGAAAGCCGTTTATACGACTATAAACTGAGTTTAAACAATTAATTTGTGCGAATGGCAGCAATTTATGTTGACTGTGCAGGGCCTGGGACACTGGCACATCTGGCACATCTGGCACACAGTGCTGTTTCCCTCGGGGGGCATTGCCCTGTGCTCGAGGAGTGTCAATGAGCACAACGTCCATGCCGAGTGATGAAGCACTGCTGAGTGCTCCTGACTTCAAATCGATCACTGATTTATTTTTTTTTTTAGATGAAACAGCCCAGGCACTAGACTGATTTTTTTTTTTTGTGGTCCCCTAAAGAAGTTTCCAGCGCAAATGCAAGCTCCTTTCATTGATGCACACACCCATCAGCTACTTCGAGACAATGCTCATCTCTCCGGGTCCTGCAGGACCGAGCAGAGCGGTTCAGGTCCGGTGACGGCGGCTGGAAAAGCAAGTGCGGGAGAGCGAGACGGGTGCTGGGAGCAGGCGCTGCCCGCACAGCGCTCCTGCGGGGATGTTGGCTCGGCACAGTTCTGAGCTTCCCTGAGCCGGAGATACAAATGGCTGCTCAGCCCCCAGCACAGAGCCCGCACAAAAAGCCTCCTCCAGGCGAGAATCACTACACGGAGCCCAATTCTAAGCGGAAAAAAGATGCAGACAGCTCCTCGCTGCCGGCGCCGGGCTGCAGCGCTCCTGCCGGCAACACCAGGCTGGGATCTTAGCGTCCCCCCCGAGGCTGACGACGAATCAAATACCTTCTGAACGTGCAGGTTCACTGTGGTTTGCCGGAGACAAGAGCTGCTTCCACCTCTGTAGTCTAGATCTGTTCAAATCCATCGTGCTGCTGCACCATCGACAGAAGGTTTAAAACCATCTCGGATTTAGCTGTGAAGGGGCACAGGCACGCAGATGTCCTCTGCAACCCTGAGCCAGGGCTACAAAGGGGCCTCCGAATGATGGTCTGAATGTTGAGCTTGCTGTGCACAGGAAAGGTGAGGACTGAAATCCCTCTGCCAGCCTCTCGCCTCCCCTGTGAATTTACACACATTCAAAGGAAGCGTGAGCTGAAGTCTGTCAGGCTCAGAAGCAAACTGGTCAAGGAGTGCCTGCAGGCTGACATTTCCACCCCCTTAGCATGGCTCTCAGAGTACTTGGATGGATGGATACTCAGGATACTTAGATGGCCCTCAGCACCTCTCTCTTCGCATAGCTGGGTATTATTAGCAGCACTCATTACTGCACTACCCCTGATTGAGGACAGAAAATGGATGGAAGCGTGCAGGAGGTTGAGCAGCTGCCAAATGAAACTGCAGGGAGTGAAAGGCTGAGTCAGGAGCTGAACACGGCCTGCCTGCTCTCAGGCTCATGTCCATGAGGCTAGAAGGGAACACCCTTCTAACCTCACCCTTATCAGCATCCTGCCTTCCCCTCTGCTCTCGGCCCCATCCACTTCTCAATGTTCTGAATGGCACAATGATTACTAATATTTTTAAGTATTCAACCTACTTTAATGGAGGTGGCAGACAGACCACTCTCATTCTCTCTTATCTCTAACAAGCGAAGAGGTGGCAACTCGTGGCAGGAAAAGACAAAAGCAACCAGGCTTTTATAATAAAGCGTTCAAAAATAAAAGGTTCAATAGCCCTAAAAGAAACGGAAATATTTCCTTGTGAGTTGCCAGATTTTAACTCGACAGCGTTCTATAAATGCAGGACAAAACGGTGGTGGTGGAGCCTTTTCCAGGAGACCCCCAGGTGACCAAGACAACCCTTTGACGAAACATACGCAGCGCGACAAGCACACAATCGCTGCCCGGAGTAGCAGCCCCTGCAGCCCACCCTGCTCCTACTCGGCACGTTCCAGAGGAAATCGCCCCGGTCCCTGCCTGCCCCTCCAGCCCCACGGCCCCGCCGCTGCACCGCTGCTCAAGCGCCGCGCAGAGGCGCCGCCAGCTCGGGGAGGGGAGGCATAAAATGACACCGCAAAACTACAAACGCTTAAAACCCAATGGAAGCGGAATTACACGTAACTGCGTGTAAATCCAAGGGAGCCGCGCACAAGCCCGGGCAGGAGGCGGTGGGCGCTGCCGGCCCCGCCCCGGGCGGGCCCCGCGCATGCGGCGGCGGCGCCCATTGGCAGCGCCGGGCGCGCCTGCCCCGCGTTCCTGGAAAGTTCTTGGAAATGGATCAAAGGCGTTTCCACGAACACGCGCGGTGGCGGCCCCGCACGCCTCCCCTCCCCTCCCTCCCCTCCCCTGCCTGCCCGCCCGGCTGGGAGGGCTTCGCTGCCCTCCCCTCCCCTCCCTCCCCCGGCCGTGGCGGCATGGACGCGGCCGTGCTGGACGCAGCTATTTATACCTTCTCCTTTTTTTTTCTTCTTCCCCCCCCTCCCCTCGTGGCTGATATAGGAAGAGTGATGCGAACACAATACGATTCCAGGAATCCCTCACTTCCTGGAACAGATTAAAAGGGACACACAAAAGATTACTAAGGAGGTTTGGCTTTTTTTTTTTTTTTTCCTTCCACGGAGCTTCATTTCTCCGGAGCCAGCGCTGAGACAGGTCGCTGCTCCGGCTCTTCCCGCAGCACTCGGGGAGATCTTATTTATTGGTACCTATTTATTACTAATTCAGAGTGCTCTGAAGGAAGATCAGTTCCTCTTTAAATATATGTAATTTCCCTTTTCTCTGGTTATTTTTTTTTAAGTTTTTTTTTTCTGCTGTTTTCTGGAAAGCAGAACAAGCATACGTTATTTTTTCTAAAGCACCGAGAGCGCAACGCATTTTCTTGGCCAAAGTTGCTGAAGTCTTTGTCGGACAGCTCGTCTTCTGCTTGGCTTTTCCTGCCTCGGAAACAACCTGCAGACGGGTTTGCTGGGACTCGCCAGCCTTCTCTCACCGTGAACCCCAACTAGAGGCTGAACTCGCTGCTTGGGGGAAGCGAAGGAAAGAAGAGGAGAAATCATTTCCCATCTTCTTGAAGACTTAATGCTTTTCCCCTGGTCCGGGAGTGACATGATCCTCTGTGTTCAGGGGTAAGATACTTTGCAGCCTTTTGTGAAAAGCTGTGCTTTGATAATTAGGAAGGTTCTCTGGGACAGTTTTTCAGCTCGTGCGTGTTGCCATGTGTGACTGTAATGGAACAGGAATGACTCTGGCCGGCTCAGTGCTGAGTTCTGTGTGTCTGTCCTGTGTGTCTGTGTTTTAGATTCCAAGGCCAAAATCATGGAACCATAAAGTATTCCTGATTTCCGTGCTTTCTACTGCTGAAAGCCTACCCGGTATTCAAAGTCTTTGGGGGAGTAAAAATAACTTGGAGTGTGTTGTTCAGTGTGGTGGACGCAGCACCAGTGCAGACTCCAACCCAACACCATAGGTGCTCTTTAAAGTCCTCTTGGAATCAAACTGCTTACTGGAGTAAAAAAAAAAAAAAAACAACAACAAAAAAACCACAACTTCCCTGGAGTTTAGGTGCTTTGGTGTATTTCTAAGGAGATATTTCTGCTAAATTAATGGCCATTTCATGGAAGTTTCAGTGTATGTATATGTACACACAGCTTTCTGGAGAGTGAGAAGCCACAGGGGGCACACGGATAGTTCCACATCTGCCTCCAGGAGAACAGGTGACATCCAAGTGCCTTCTCTGATATCAGTGCTGATGCGTTGGCACTTCAGTGTCCCTGTGGCCAGCTCAGTTCATCAGATGAGGAACACCTGGTGTGCAGGAATCCCCTGATATTTTTTACACATGCTGCATACTTGTTTCAGTCTGAGCCATGATGTCAGATTTTCCTATCACTCCGGTGTATGGTGGATTTTCCTCAGAGTAAAATCTTCCTCATCTGCTTGCAATGACCGAAGCGCAGGGATTTTTCTGCCATTTCCCCCCCAAATTCTGTTCCACAGACAAGGAGAGCTTGTGCTTACCACTAATTTCCTACTATGCAAGGGGGTTTCTTCTCACTCTTATTTTCAGTCTGCAGCTGCAGTTCCTATAGCCGTGGCAAAGTGAATTTAGTTTTCAGCTTGGCCTTTGGGAAACCCTTACCTGAAGCTTTTCTCCAGGGTCAACATACCACAGCTACTGCTTCCCTTACCTACCAAGAACTTACAATGGAGCCAGATGTGTAGATGCTTTTCTTTTAATGTCTATTTTGAAGACCATTTATCACTCCATTTTCATTATCCTGTAGGATTTCATTTATCCTGGACTCCATACTCTCTGTCCTGTTCAGACCAAGCTCCCACTGGAGTGTTGGGTTGTGGCTGAGGGAAGGGAGAGCAGCTCCACACTTTTCCTTGTAGTGTTTGCACTGTGTTACAAAGTTTAGCTTATCAGCACAGTAACTACAAAGCCAACACTAAATGGCATCAGACATACCTGATTCTCCTGAACTTTCTTGCCGTTCCAAGGCTTTTTGAAACGCTAATTGCCAAAGCACAGGGAAGTTCATTTGCTGTCTCTGGAGAATGCACCCAACTGTGCATGTCCCAGCTGGACATGCCAAATTTCCTATGGTTCCTCACAGCTGTTGTACGAATACTTTGTTCTATTCAGTCCTGATTCTCCACGTCTTTCCTGTGCTTTCTCTCTTACAAGCACTATTTGCAAATCTTTCTTTGCCCCACCAAAGAGCTGACTTTTTCATGTCAGCAAACCTTTTTCAACCTGTCCTCATCCCAGCAAACTCTTCTTAACCCTCTTGCAAATGTTCTTGCATTAAAAGTTGTAGTCTGCCATTACTTGCTGATCCCTCTGCTCTCCCATTCCCTTGCTTGGAGCGGCTCTGTTTGCTCCCAGCAGCAGCTCTTCTTTCTTCAACCTACATACAGAGTTGTTTAGGATATCAGCACCTCCCAGTCTGTCAAAATTTCTAATCCTTCTCCTCTCTTCCACCATGCTCCTTTGAGCCTACAGCTGCACTGGGAGGTTTTGTAGGGGCATAAGGCCGATGTGTAGAAAGAAAATAGGAAATGTGTGAGCCTGGCCCTTCTCTGGCTGCAGTGGAAGGATCCCCACAGTGCCTGCACAGGGTCTGGCCTCACGTGGCACAAAGTGTAAGGCAGCAGAGCAGGAGGACAGTGTGAAAATTCATCTCAAGTACGTGGGCTCTGTCAAAGAAACCTACTGAAAAATTCACACAGTTGATGTGGTTTTTGAAGGACCAAACTGTGAACTGGCACAGCCCTTGAAAGTAACAACTTTCCTCCCGATTCATGGCAGACATTTTCCTGTGTAGCTTTGCTATCCCTTCCTTCACCACCTCTCAACCAATTCCTAATTTCCTCTCTGAAGCTGGTATATAAAAAGACAAAAAAGTTCCATGCTATGAAAAGTTTTCTTTATGTTCCAGACCTTTCTGGAAGGGTAGGCCAGAAAAATTGTCCGGGAGAAAATAAGTTCAGAGAGATTTGGCACTTGGACTGCAGTATTTGAGTTCCAGAGAGGGAATGGTGCAGGACTGATTTTCCTTAGTATCAGTCACGGCTGTTTTCAGCTCAGGGAACAGTTGGTATGAGAGACATTGCTCTGCCAGCAGGCCTGGGACACCCTCTTTGCACAGCACCAGTTGGTAATTAGGTTCAGCACAGGCAAGGATCAGAATCACAGAACATTCTGAGTTGAAAAAGACCCACAAGGATGATCGAGTCCAACTCTGAGTGACCTGTGTGGGATCAAATCCACGACCTTGGTGTTATTTGCACCATGCTCCAAGCAGCTGAGCTGGTTTATGGCCCACCTTGTGCAAAAAGGGGGGATAGTGGAGAATTGGGAATCTCCTTTCCCCCAGGAGACAGGTAGCTAGGCATTTGTGAAGACCATACATTAAGAGGGAAACATCCAAATATCTTGAAAAATGAAGGCCTCAACACCTCTAAGTGTAGCTCCAGAAGGATTTAAGAGAGAACTCAGAGTTTTCCCAACAATGATCTCCAGTATAAAAATATATCCAGATTTACAAAAGCCCCTGAAAATGCAGGTCCTGCAACCAAGGGTGACCAAGGGCCAGCAACCACTTTTTTTCAGCCTGGCTTCCTACCCATTAACAGAAATTAAGAAACATATATTAGATGCCATGAAAGCTAAGCAGGTATCCTTCTTCTGAAATGTGATTTGACACATTGAAAAAGAAAGAATGTTCTTTCCTAAATACCAACAGAATAGCAGGGGGTGTGCTATGTATTGCAAGGCAAGAAGTATCTCTCTGTAGATTTAAATTTACCAGTGGTTTTACAAAACCTTACTCCAAACCTCCACGGTTTAGAAATGTAGAGATGTGGAAATGATTACAGTTCTCACTTACAAGGTGTGAAGGTGCTTCCAGGTTCTCTCTAATCTATTTTCCTCCCATCTCTCTTCTTCTTGTTCTCTGTCCCATACTTGGGTCTCAGCAGTTTGAGGTGGTGGAGTGCAGCTATGATCAGGTGCAGATCAGTTTACAGCACATTTATTTATGTACCTGAAGTGTCCCTGTTCACACAGAGCACAGGGAAGGAGGAAGATCCAAAGGGAAGCATTTAGGACTTCAGGGTCTCCATTTGTTTTTTCTCTTCAGTGATGTGGGGTGGTGGCTGCACCCTGTGCCATCACCATCAGCTCCAGTGGTGCTGTGGCAGTGTCACACTGAGGACTGAGTGTATTTCTCTCAGTCATCTTTTCTTTAAAGTGTCTGAAAAACATCTCAGGTGTGTTGGGGGTGGTGGGGGGATATAAAACAGCAGCAGGACAGGGGACACAGAGGTAAAGAGCTTACACACATGGGGACAGAAACTAATTTTTCTCAGGAGCTTGCCTGGCCTCTGACATCCATCCTCCCTCTGGGGCTCTGCTTTCCTTTAGGAATCCCTGTGCTGCCGAGGAGGAGCACCCATGACCCATGAGAGCTCCAGGCTCTGTGAAAATGCATTTAGATGCTGAATAGCTATACCACCTTAGGCCACATACAGGGGAATGCATGTTCTAGCACCCTGGCCATGGCAGAGCCTCCTCCTGCACTCCTGCAGGGATTACAGCCACACTGACTCCTCCATCGAGCTGCTGAACAGTGGGGTGGGGTGTAGTGCACAGGCTTGGCTGAAGCAAGAATTCCCATTGTTCTCCTGCATGATCAGCTCACTCTGAGTTCTGACAGATTCATTTAGGATCAGGTCATCCTTGAGCAGAAAGCGAATAGGACAAAACCCAAGATATTCCCAATTCTGCTTCTAATTATATTGCAGTAAATGACAATCCCACTGGCAGAAATGCTCCAGCATTGTAATCATGTAAATGAAGCTGTAATGCTGTTATAAACCTTACTGCCCCTGAAACGTATTAAAAGGCAACATCTAAAAAATATCAGGTTCAAATCATCCTAAATGGCAAGACAGACTGCCTTCTGTAAGGCCAAAGAGGTAAACTCACTGTTCCTAAGGGCCCATTTTCAGCTATGCTCCTTCCTCCCTTGCCTCTCTCAGAAACGGTGGTGCTGAGGATCTGTTTGTAAAACATAACACGTTGTAGTACAATGTAGCATGCCCTGAATAGACCCTGCAACTGATCTCAAGGAGAAACAGCAGAGTGTGCCTTTCATTTCAGACCTCATCCTTTGCTGGCGGATGACAAGATCAGGAGCCTGTCACTCAGGGGCATTGAGGAATTGTCAGAGCCCATCATGCAGCCTCTCCCAGTTGTGGCCTTCCAGGAGGAGTCTGTGCCTGCCCTTGCACCTCCAGTTCCAGACAGCAACCCACCTCAGACTCGGGACCCTGAAGAAGACCTTCTCTGCATTGCAAAAACCTTCTCCTACCTGCGAGAATCTGGTAAGACTCAATTGCAAAGTCACGGGGTCAGAAGGGTGCAGGGACCCAACTCCACAAGCTGAGCATCAGGAAAAATCTCCTAATCCCACTTCAGACAGGAACCTGGTTCTGTCACAGCCATGGCTGGCTCTTGTGCACACAGCAAATGTATCTGCAGTATCTACAAACTTATATCGTGAACTAACTTATTGCTTTATCTTTTGTAACTGAATTGGGAGAGGAAATTGCAAAAAGCAAATTGCTTTTTCTCTGTAAACTGCAGCTGCTGCAGCAGCTGCCAGCCTCATCCCAAGCCCCAGCACGGCAATGGCAGGCATAGGCAGGAAACCCTTAGAACTTGGTCTTCATTTATAAAGGTCTTGCCAGCTCTGGCTCTGCTTACTTCCCAGGCCCTGAACGTGGTTGTCTTCAAGGCTTCCCTAAATACACTGCCAGTTCTATAATACGTTCTTTCCCTAACGAATCCTTTCTCGGATGTTTTTCCAGGTTGGTACTGGGGTTCCATCACCGCCAGTGAGGCCAAGCAGCATCTGCAGAAGATGCCCGAGGGCACCTTCCTGGTGCGGGACAGCACCCACCCCAGCTACCTGTTCACACTGTCCGTCAAGACCAACCGCGGGCCCACCAACGTGCGCATCGAGTACACCGACAGCAAGTTCCGCCTGGACTCCAACTACCTGAGCAAGCCTCGCATCCTGGCCTTCCCAGACGTGGTCAGCCTTATCCAGCACTATCTCATGTCCTGCACAACGGAAAGCAAGAGCGAGGCTCCTTACCCGCCTCCGTCTCCTCTACCTCCCCTGCAGAAAGAGCTGGCGGCGGCCGCGGTGCACTTGAAGCTGATCCGGCCGCTGGGCCGCAAGGACAGCATTCCCAGCCTGCAGCACCTGTGCCGCCTGCGCATCAACAGGTGCACGGCCCGGGTGGAGCAGCTGCCGCTGCCCCGGCGCATGGAGGAGTACCTGAAGCAGTATCCTTTCCAGCTCTGAAGCACGGCCCCTCCCTCTCTCTCAGGCACCGACGGCAGAGGCACAACCACCAGAACTCTGTGTCTCCGTCCCACTGAAGGTGGGCCCAGCCAAGGCCTGATCATCAGCAGAGACTGCATCCATCTTTCCTCTCCCCTTCTCTTCACGTCCATTCCAGCCCCAGGGAGGAGTGGGTTGTTTTCAGTGAGCAACGGGGCACCAGCTGAGCTCTGACCCTCGGGCCGTGCCCGGCAGTGGCTGTGAGCAGCTCTGTGGGCATGGCCACACTGCTTGAATGTCGGAGTTGCCGTGACACCGGACATGTTAACGTTGTTATTTTTGCTATTTATTTCCATGGCAGTTTCTCTCCTTGTGGTATTTTTAAAGCACCTTTTACTTTATTGAGGTTTTTTTTTGTTGTTGTTTCTGTGGAATTAGAGATAGCATAAAGGCTCCCAGCCACCTGGCAGCCAAAGCTCTGTGGGAATTTGGATTTGGATTCACATCCAAACAGCTTCTGTTTGAGCCTGTCCCTGTGACAGGTTACAGGAGTCCACATCCAAGCTCTCCTAGGCTTCTGGGGTATGTGAGACTCAGATGACTGTATCCAGACCCACCTCTACAGAGGTAAAGACTATTTGTTTTTTCTTCCTACAGAGGGTATCACAACCTCAGAGCACAGTGAGAGCTCCCAGAGACGTGTGCTGCATCACACGTGGACAGGAGGCTTCTTTGAGAAAGCTCTTCTTCCTTGAGAGCTCTAAGCAGAGATCTGGATAGTGAGGTTGTGCCAGGGAGCACTCATCCCATTTTTTTTCCATCTTCTCCATCTCCAAAGGAAGTTTGTGGCAAAACATTTCAAAACAAGTCATTAGAAACCAAATTTTCTCATATGCAGGCAGAAGGATTTCATTTCAGAGCACCCTGTGTTTGGCTTGTGTTTTCAAAGTGCTGTTCCCTGACCTTGCCCTTGCCTGAGACACAGGGCAAGCCCAGGGTCTCCTTGAGCAGGGGCTCAGAGACAGCTCTGCTGGGCTGCACCACTGACACGCACAGCTTCGGGATCTATATTTATTTATTTATTTCTGGGGTGCCACTTGGAGGCACCTCAGCCCACAGAGCTGTCCCTGCTCGCTGCTCCCACCGTGCCAGCTCCGCTCTGCCAGCGTTAGTCACCGGCCCCGCGGCTCCCGCCAGCTCCAGGCTGGAGCACACACACTGGAAAACCACAACCCAGTGGTTCTGTCTGCCAAGGTCCAGACCTCTCCTCCCCCTGCTCTGAACTTGCATGTTTGTTATCCAGAATTAGGCTTTTGGCTCTGGGTTTCATTCTCACACCCCATCCCTTTACCCCCTGCAGAGGAGGCACAATGGCTCTTCCCCTGCTCTTTTACACTTGGGATCTGCCCCAAACCAGCACAGACAAATTGCCCCTTCCTGTTCGTTTGCTGAATCCCATTATCTTCCCAGCCTTGACATCAGTGAGAGTAGAGGAGGGAACAGACAGGCCTACAGAAATTATCATTTGCCTTATTTTGCCCCTAGGACCCCCTGTCTTACTTTAGCATGAACGAACATTAAGGATTCCTTGTTCATCCCTCCCTGGGACTCTCTCTGAGGCTCTGTAAATCAGAATGGCCAAACCTCCAGCTATAGCTGAGTGTTGGAAGAGAAGATGGAAAAAGATGGGATGGTGACCCAGGGGACAAGCTCAAAAAATGGGGGACTTTATTCCACCCTGTCTTAAAGCTGCCGAAAGGGACAAGATGGCCTGATGTGCTTAGTCAGTGTCCTTTTTTTAATTTTTCTTCTCCACTTTATACAAGTTTGTGCTGTTGCAAGCTTTGTTTTTTGATACTTTGATGATTGACAGTGTGCATGTGTGGTGTCAGGTTTGCTTTTTGGTATATTCCTTCCCCCTTGCCCTCTATGGCAGCAACCATGGGAAGGTACTGAACGAGAATGAAAATGTAGAAGACAAAAAGGAAAACGTTTTTTTTTAAAATACTATAAATGACAAACCACTGAAAAGGCTTCCTTTTATCCAAACACCTCTATCTGCCTGAGGACACTGGGAACAAGAAACCACAGCTCTTCAAGGAGCAGGAGTGGTATCAGAAAGCCCACACAGCTGAGCCACAGGCCTGGTAACTACAGCTTGAGAAAAATCAGTTGGAGAAGAATACAGCAGGAAAGGGCAGGTTGTTCAGCTCTCTGAAACTTGCCTCCTACTTGATCTGTTCTCTGTTGGGGGTGGTGGGGGAGGTCAAGCTGTGGGTTTGATTCACTGCCCCCAGAGAGCCCAGGAGCTCCTGACTGACCCCAGACTGAAGGCTGTGAGCTCTCACGGGCAGGGACCAACTCTGTTCTGTGTTTGTTCTGCATTTAGCACAGTAGGGTTCTCTAGGTGCTACTGCAATACAACAAATAAACAATACAGTTACTCCAAAAAGTCAGTTTCTTCTATCTTGAGACAGTTTGTTAAAAATCATTTGACTCTGGATTTTGAATAAACGTTTTAAATACACATTAAAGCCACTCAATGTAAAAGTCTTTGGTAAAATCCAAATGGATAAATTAATTTTCTGTTTAGAGAAATCCTCCCCAAGAACCCAGGGCAAACTCTTGTCCATTTTTTTCAAACAAGACAAAAAGCCTTTTAACAAGGGCCTTAAAAAAGGCCCTTCAGATGCTGGGAGAATAAACACCAAAATCCTCAGTGTGGGCCTGGTTCCTACTGCACACAGATGAGCAGCAGCAGATCCCAAGTTAATAAAGACTGAAGGAACATTTTTTAACGATGTGGAAGAACACAGGAATGATTCTTGTATTGTTTCTGTGTGCCATAAAAACCAATACAATGCAGGGGAAAGAAGACAGAACATCAATGGGCAGATGATGCTCTGGGTGGGAGATCCAGGGCAGATCCATTTCCCCTTTTCTGGGGCCGTTGGGCTGCAGTGTCCCTGTACCTGTGGTCTGACCCTGCAGCCTTTCCCCTCACAACATCTGAGACACCAGGAAGCAGGTGGGGAAACCACAGGGATGTGGATCTGCCCTATAATGTCAGAGGGAGACAGAGGGCACCCCATCTGTCCAGCTTCTGAAACACAGGGAACACACTGAGCCAACAGCACTGTGCTCCTGTTCCAGGAGTGATGCCCAAGAGATGTCCCTCCATCCTGCCCAAAGCAAGCTCCCAACCACTGGAAAATGGAAAACACACTCAGGAAAAAAAAAAAACAAACAACAAAACACCAACAAACTGAACTAGTTCCTCTCCCATCCTTCTTCCTCTGTGAATCCACTGGCTTCAAAGTTCAAAACACTGCTTGGAAGTATTCCTGAAGCACGTGCTGTGCTTCTTATGCCAGCCATGGAGCTGGCATTCCCTAGCAAATATTGTTTCCACAATCTCATCAACGTGAATCTATGGGTAGATTTCCATTGCACACCAAACCAAGAAATGTTGGTAGTGCCATAATCTGTTCCAGATCTAGCTGCTAAACAAAAACAATCACATCCCTCTTGGTTTAATGGGAAATATGGAAAGAGAAACTGCATAGGATAGAAGCAAAACACAAAGTAAGTGGAAACACAAAAACAAAAGGAAAAGGTGCATCTATCTTTTAAAAAGAAAACTTCACAAAGCCTGGAAAAACCTGGAAAGAAAAATGCAGTATTTCTGACACATTATTGAGTGATTTCTTAATTTCTTAGCTGGGCTAAACTCTCCCTCTGAGTATACATAGGAAACTCTGCTGTTCCCTTTCCACAGGCTGAGGGTGGAGGTGATTGCTGTGAGCCAGGCTGGTCCAAAGCTGCAGTCACACACGGTTTTACCTCATCAGCTGTTACCTTAACAACTCCCACTCCTGCACCTTCAGCACATTTCCTTAAAGAAAACAGGTTCGTGTTCTGAAAATTCCTGTGCCAAACCTCTGTGCAGACTGAGCTGATTTTTACAGCTGAGTTCCACATCTCTGGAACCAGGAGCATTTGTGGCAATGCACACTGGCCTTTATCAGTACTGAACTCCTCTCCCAGTGACACCTGTATGGTTTGTTGAGCCAATGCACAACAATTTGGATTCTCTCCTGGTTTACAGTTTCTGTCTACAGATAGAAACATGGGTGTGAAACCCTCACAGAGTCTGAAAAGCAGACTGATAGGATTGGGAATAGAAATCCCAGTCCATGAGTGAAACCACACTCCCATGGCTCACTGCCACAGCAGAACTCCCCTGCAGTTTGTCAGACACATATGGTATCATTTTCTGTCTTAAATCATCAGCCTTCTGAAAAAGCAACACATGCAAGGATAAAATAACCAATTCACATGCACATATCCCTATCCTTGTTAGCTCACTGAAATCTTAGTCCTTTCCCCACATCCTCTCAGATGCCCAAGCCAGGGGAACCAGCATCAAATCAAGTGCAGCAGCAGAGTGCATGTACTTCTCTTAGGACAGACATGGTCAGGTGTTTCCAGTGACTGAACCTATTACATGTCATTTCTAGTCCAAATTCCATTGTCAGTCTTACCTGCTATCTATGAAATTAAGGGAACTAAAACCAAAACTAACTGGACACTGTTTCTTTGGCTGTTCTCCCAAACATGTTCTCGTGTTCAAATCTTCAAAGCCAATATCACAGCCCTCTCCTATCTGTCCCTAACAGCTATTGAGACCCTTGCAATGCTGATGAAATTACAGTATCCCCTTTCCCAGCCCAGAAATCATCAGCAGTCCAAAGGTCTGGAGTGGAGGGTAAAGCAATATCCAGTGAAGATGTGCCAGAACAACTCTGGATGCCAAGTAACATCCTCCAGCTCCCTCAGTTCTGGGCAGCATTGTCACAACACTCACATCATGCTGCCAGTGACCCCCACCCGTCACTCACAGGGGTGAACGGGAGAATAACCCATCAGTCTGGGCAGCTCCTTACCAAAAATACCCCGTCAGAGATAAAAATAAGATACTACTTAGAGATCCACCCTGTCCTTGGGCAGAAACATTCATCCTCTATCTGTTCACAGCAAGCTAGCTTTGAGTTGGGAAGAGGGAAGGCAGCACTGCCAGCGTTGCCTAACACAGCGAGGCGGCCCCGGCGCTGCTCCGAGCATTGGTAACGCGTTCAGACTCAGACTTGTCTCCTTCCTGCCCACACCCAGACCTGCCCCTGTGGGGTTTTTACAATGCCAGGTGCCAGAGCCCAGGGAGCAGGAACACGTGGAGGCACGGCTCTATCTGGAGGCTAACGCTGCCTCGAGTGAACCTCGTGTTGATCTCCCGACCGTCCTGGGGCTCCTGCTGCACGAGCGGCCCCCGGCAGCAGGCAGGACCCTGCAGCATCCAGCAGACATCTGGCATCACCTCTGCTGAGCAGCAGAAAACAAGCGCAGGGAAAAATCACCAAGTGGCCCTAGCAATAAAATTAGAGCCTTTCAGTGTTTCAATTATGTGGACTAAAGAGCCCACACAAACATAGTCTTCCAAACTTTAGCAGGAACTGGTAATTTTTTTTTCTGCTTGAAAAATAATATATTGTTCGGAAGAAAAGCCTATTGGTAGGCAACATGTTGACCAGAGAGAAGAGAAGTAATTTTAAGGGCTTCACTGTTAGCCTGGGCATTAAATTTCAAAAGAAAACTGTGGAAAGTAAAATACAATTTGGGTTTTACATCATAACAATTTTAACATAATAATTCAGAGTTGTTTTTGTGGATCTGGAAAGGAGAGGGAAAACAACAAAGTTTCAGAACCCCAGCTTATATTCACTACAGATGAGACAACAAAAGAGGAAGTTTACTGCAAACCACTGCTGGCTTAGTCCTTCAATTCCCCTGTAACCAGTTGTGGCAGTAGTCATGGCTGGAGACAGGCTGTTGGCCCATCGATTCCCCCTGTTGCAAAATCCTCATTTGATTAATTTAAATATAGGAAAGAACAGACCCAGGGGAAGCAGCCTGGCCCAGCAGAGGAAAGGGTTCAGTCAAAACTGCTCCAGCTCGACAGACCAACCTAGATTTGCAGAGAAGGGTTTCCTTTCATGAGCGAGAACTACCTTCCTCCTTTTGCTCCTCTTCCTCAGACCTCACTGGCAGGGATTTCCCCTCAATGCCATTACTTCCTAAATGCAGTGTAAATGCACTTTGCAGCAGCCCATATTGGGTTTTTGCAACTGAATATAACGTTAGTTTTTGTCAAAAGAGCTATTTAAAGAGAACATTCTATGTGGCCAGGAAAGGCATTTGTTTTAATGTCCCCCCTTGGTACTACAGTGACAATAAAAGTTTGAAATATTACTGGTTGCTGCAGCATTAAATTGCCCAAATAGATCATCAGAGACTTGGTATTTCTCAAAAACCTGATATAAATATACCAGATGGAAGGACAAAGGAGGAGCTGGTCAATCAGTGGCAGAGCTCAGCCAGGACTGAAGTTCCTTGGACTCTGGCCTGGCCAGTCAGTCCATCATGTGACTGCCTTGGTCTGGAAGATACGCTGCAACGTCTCTTGGAGCAATGCTGCCCTTGCTGAAACAGCCCTGCCATGGAAACCTGTGAAACACAACAGGCTAAATCCACGTTCCTTTCCCAAGGAGTGGGATGGGAATTCATTTACTTCAGGGCTGAATTTGGTCCACTTCATATTCCTAGTTTTACAGACAAGAATTTTATCCTGGTGAAATTCTGACACGAATTTGTCTGCAAGGGAAATTGTAACACTGAAGTGCTGCTGATTTAACACAAGAAACCCCCTCCCTCACACCCTGTCTCCAGCATGCACAAACCCAGCATGGAGGTTTTTCTTTTAAAAGCAGAAGGAAAGCCCATGGTGCAGTTTACAAATAAGTTCTGGCTTTCTTGAGTTCACCTACAAATATTCCAGTCAGAACATGTGCAATGCCACTTTGGGATGTAAACATCAGCCCATGGAAAAGCGAGCAGCCAAGCCTGAACTGATGTCAGCAAACTTGTTTCACCTTGGTTAAGACAGAGCTTTCTGTGATGACAACTCCTAAAAACAACAGGTCTGGGTTATATTAGGACAAAGAGACAGCAAGACCCACTACTCATCTCCTGGGACACCCTTCCCTGCCAGCTGCCCCTCACTGCCTGTTCCTTGTGGGCTCACTCAGTGCAAAGGAGCAGAGATTTAATAGCTGATCACAGACTGCAGTCTTTAATGTCAGGGCTGTTTCCTCCCTAGAACAGCAACATGGTTTGAAATCTAGATGCCAGAAGGCAGAGCCGTGTTTATACTTGTTAGAAGTTACCCAATTTGGCAAGGATTCTTCCCATCATGCAAGTGTCACCACAGCCATTGCCAAACACTGCAGAGGCAGAGTTCAAAACACTACCTCCAAGCCTGGAAATATGATGAAGAAATACGTTGCCCACTGCACATGCTAGTTTGCACTTGTCTGAAAGTGCTCGGCGCTAATAAAAGGTGTTGTTATAATTAAAACATAAATCTGAAAATAGCCTGAAGCATGACCTAACATTATTTATTAATTTCCAGGGAATTTTTTGGAAAATCTCATTTTATGAAAATACCTCGCTCTCTTCTAAGCCCTTGGTTTTGGAATACTCCTTACATTCTTTTAAGATTCTTTGTAATTCACCTCTTCTAGTTTTGTTTCCTCCAGTCTGGTGCCATGGAAATCACCTTGGCTGAGAGGCACTGGGCAGCATTTTGAGAAGAACAGAGACAAAACAGCTCTGCAAGGCTGGGGATGGATCAGCAAGGGCAGAACAACCCGGGTGTGGACATGGAGACTCCATGTAACTCTTTTCTTTCCAAGAATTCAGGAGACTGAAGGCTTCCCTGTGCATGCAGAACCTCTTGTTGCTGATGAAAGCCTTTGGAGCGGGGTTAGCGTGACCTGCCAGGCGGCTGACTCAGGATCACCCGCAAACAGCCGCTCCAAGCCCGCCTGTGCAGATGTTGTAACGCCCTCCGTGCCCCGGGATACTGAAAACCAGCTGGGAGGAAGAACTTGCCGTGGAGCTTGCAGGAAAAACACTTTGGTGCAGAAGGTGTGGATTGTGTTATGCAGGGAATAGCTGCACTCTCCACTCCCAGAGCAGAGCCCTCTGATGATACAAACCAGACTGGTGTCCTGCTCCTGTGGTCCCCACTATTCCTTCAGTCATCTCTCTTCATCTACAGCAGCTTCCATCTGACATGCTCCTGCACCCCAGGCTGCACACAACCTTCTAGCTTGGCTCTGGGTTAAGGGAGGAATTTCCCTGTGCCTCCCACAGCAGGCAGGGAGAGGCCTGGTCCATACCCGCCCCGGTGTGTGGGCTCTCCTGTTAAGAAGTGCCACGTGAAGATGGCACCTGAGGGCAGTTTCTGCACCCCTTAGTTCTCTCCTGCCTGGCTGGAGAGCACAGCCTGAAAGAGGAAACTCCACTTCATAACCTAGAACAAATCAGGCACGCAGCTGAAAACAAAATAACTTGTGCCAGTGTCAAGTGACAGTGTGACACTGACTGGTGGTCTAAGTGAAGGTGTCACATGCTGGCTTCTGCTGTTTCCCAACATAGAAGTGCACTGGCATTAACAGAAAACATGCATTGATCACCACATTGGTATTAGTGCTTATACAAACCATCATTCCAAAGGGATGGTTCAGCACAGCTACTGGAAGTGGAAATACTCCACCCATCTTGGATGAGAAGAGAGGTGGGTTCAGAAAAGTCCACCCTTATAACACAACCAGACAACTCCATCACATATTATCAATCCAGACCTACTTGACTAATAAACAATAAAAATAATATATTACCCTGCTTATGCTTCTCTACCCAGTTTGCAGGAGGCAAAACCAAGATTTTGCACGTTAATTTTGCAGTTAATTTTGTATTTGCCTTTTGGCCTATAATTACTCCAATAATCACCTCCTTACTATCAGTTCTTCTTAGAGGAATTAGCTGATGGAAGAACAACACTTCTGTCAAAGAACTTTTTGAACCGAGGACAATCTTTGTCCTGTGAGTCAAAAGGAACATTTTCCTCTTATGCTTGAGTTAAGTGAAATAGGAAACTGTCAGAGAAACTGGTTTTTCTCTCCTCCCATTTCCCACCAGCAGCATTGCTCTTCAGCCTGTTATTTAGGTGAGTAAAAAAACCAAAAGGCTTACAGGAAATACTGCATACCCTATAGTGATCCCTGTAACTAGCATCACCAATTCTTACTGGAGCAGAAAGCTCTCAAAATCCCCAGTTATTGACAAAACAAATGACCTAAGGCAAAGGGAACATGTTACAGGCACTGGTGGTTCCAGGTAGCCCTGGACCTCTGGAACAGCCCAACAAACACCATGTGACGCAGCCAGCTGAGGTCAAACTCCTCACGGGGCTTACCTTGCCCAACTCCAGGGATATAAATATTCCCAGAGCTTGGCTCTTCCAAGGTGTTTGCTTTCCAAGATGGGCACTTCAAATGATGATGTCACAGAAACTAAGGTATAAAGGAATTATTTTTTTTTACCCTTTCCCTCCAGCCTTCCTAAGGCTGATATAATCAGTGCAACAGTGCTTGTTTGGAGGCAGCTGATGATTAAAGCCTTCAAAAGGAAGCACTTCAAGTTCTGTCAGGGAACACAGACTTTTCATGTCTCTTTTGCCTTGTAGAGATTGCTTTTTGATGCAAAGGGAAATAAGTCAAATGAGGTTTATATGTTATGCTGCCAACCAAAGGAAAAGGGGAAACCCCGGGCCCCTTTAGCCTCTCTGCCATTAGGTATTTGTGCCAGTTGGAATTACTGCCAAAGAAAGAGCCCAACTCATTACTGGGAAAGACACCCCCAAAGCTTCACCTGTGTGAAGAATGCCAGTGAGCAAAGATGGTTCCCACAGACTCTTCAGCTTCATCTCCCAGCCCCAGTTTTAAACCTTGGGACCAGTACATATGCCAAGATGACTATGTTAAAAATCAACATGAAACGTGTTCTGAAGTCCTGCCCCATGGACACAAGCCCCTTAACTTGACCCTTAACCTGAAAGAACCATGGCTGGGATACCTTCCAACATCAACAAGGAAAAGGAAAGTGGTACAAGGATAGAAGTAAACCTGTAAATAGTTAAAGCAATGACTATCACTACAGCAAAATGTCAGACACTGACAATCTGCACTGAAAAGTCTCTGGGCTTTTTAATTTTTTGATTGTTTAGATCTGTGAACCCCAGTAACATGTCTTTTCTTCTTTTTCCCATCCTTTACCACTTGAACTGTGTGCATGTTCAAGGAAATAGAGGAAGTTTCCTTTTTGGTTCCTCTTTTTGTTTTGCAGAGATGTTGGGCTTTTGTTTGTCCTCCCCATGACCTCCAGTGGGGAGGCAGGAAGAAAAAGGCTGAGGACACCAGGACTCAGTGTACATCTTCTGCATGGTACTTGACAGAAGTGCCTGAATGGGTGGGGTTTTCACGTTATTCCTTGTTTCTGCTCCCTGTGCTCATGATCTTCTCCCACATCATCAGAAAATACCTGAGTGATACAAAATTATCAGTGGTGACCAGCCTGACCTTTAGTCACACAAGGGCAACCACAAGGTTCAGCAGTTGAGGATAAACTGGGATGCTCAAGGCGTTTCAAACCCTACACAGTTACCAAGTAACAATTTAACTTCTATTTTCAAAGCCCAGCTGGCCCTGCCAAAAGTGGGTCATTTCTTCTACGTCAAAGTCAAAGCAGCCTGACCGGAGCTGTGCTCACTCAAACCACTTATTCTGCCTATGCCAGGCAGCCCCTATTGCCATTTCACACTAAAAGCAATCCTGTGCACCTTATCAAAACCCCCTCGAACCACCCAAGAACAGAGCTTGAATCATCCCTCTATCCCCAGGGCTGACACACAAACGCTTCACGTTGGCTCAGTGGATTTACAGCCAGTGGCGTGGAGACAAGGGACCGCCCATGGGTGGCCTGGGGAGGACCCTGGGTGAGGGGCCAGGGGACCAAACTGTGCTCAAGTCCCCCCAGGCTGCCTGCTCTGACCCAGCACCTCATTGGCGCCCGGCTGGCGCCGCCGCAGCGGGAGCGGCCTTTCTGGGCAGTGGGCAAAGCGCCCGGCGCCACGGCCGCAGCACCCGGCCCCGGCCTGAAGAATCTCACCCAGGGCAGCTCCCAAACAAGCCCCAGGGCAATCGCAGAGAAATGCTTATGGCAGCACGCAGAGGGGTTGGTTCTCCGCGCCGCCGCCTCCGCTGAGCTCAGCCCCACACCAGCAACCTCGACACAAAGCAAGTCAGGCCCAAAGTTACTCTGGGCAAAGGTGACTCTTTCTTGCCCTCGCAACGCTGCCTCAAATCTGAGCAAGAGCAATTTGTAAATGACCCAAGCTCCCTCCTGCCCTGCACTGCTAGAGGAGACAAGTGCACCGGAGTGGTAGGACCAGAAGGGAAAGCACCAGTGGCTTCTCTGGTCCCTACAGCAATCAACACCACATTCCTGATCCTGGCTTTATATGCTCGGGAGGCAAAGCTGCCCCTGGGTTCTCACCATATAAAGTCTTCCCTTGGTCCTTTCCCTCTCAAACTGTGAACTCTGGCTGGACCTCTGATCCCAGAGCTCCCACCCTGTGCTCTGCTGCTCTTGCACAAAGCCCAGTGCTGTGCTCAGCACTGCCCAGCCCTTCCTCCCCACCGTGGTGGATGGAGGCAGCTCTGCTGCCCAAGGAATCGCTGCTGCTCCCTGGGAGCTCACCCTGATGGAGCTCACCCTGATGGAGCAGAAGCAGGGCAGCACTGGGGCACCTGAACAGGTCTGACTCCTCGCTAATAAGCTTTTCATGGCAAGTTGGATTCTGTTACTAATTACCTCTAGCTACACCCTTCTTGGGACAAACACCTCCTTCCACCCTGTGTTTACTTGCCAGAAGAGAGTTAAGCCGATTTGCCTGGAAAGGAACCAACTACAAACCAGCATTTCCTCATGCTGTCTTCATACAATGTATCTGATTAGTTTCACTTCCCTGTGCTGTTAAATGTCAAGTCCTTTTGTTATGAGACTTATCTATATATATGAAAACATATAAACCCAGATATACATACAAGTACTATCCTTAATTTTTTTTGAGTCTCCAATGCTGACCAAAGGAGCTTGGAAAAATAAATTTTTAACTGCACTCAACCCCCCCTCTGCTTGGAAAAATACTTTTTGCCTTTTCTGTACGGTGCACTAGTACTTTGCAATGTATGAAGAATTCCTCCCATAATGTGGAAAATGTGGTGCAGCTCCCAGCTAAGTCACCCAGGTGTATGGGAAAGGGCAGGTCACAACCACTCTGTGCAGCAGCAGCTGCAGACAGCCTAACAAAAGGCTTTGATGTAAGAATGGAGGAGCCAGTGGGGGAAACTCAAGTTCCTGGGGCAGGAAACAAAAGCAGAGTCCTTTCTGATTTTCTCTAGCCAAGAAGCAGGGTTATATTTGCTGCTGGTTGAACATGATCCATGGATCAAGTGTGACATCAATAGCAGTATCTCTTTCTTCTGCTTGAACTCTGAAGGGCTATCTGTGCAGGCAAGAAAACTTTAAATCTTAGTGCCAGCGGCACCTGAAGTCTGAGGTGAGGCTCACCCCACACTAGAGGAGTGGGAATCAGTCCTGAGTAGATAACTTCTCTCAGCAGTAGTCTGTTCTGCTGAGAGCCCAGCAGACCCTACAGGTGGGTGGCTAATCCCTGCACCTCAGAGCACCCCACATCTCCCATGTTTTGCTCTCAGTTTCAGACACAAGGTAATTAAGTCATTTCAGTGAGTTCCATAAAATTGACCTCTTGGAAGACACCAAGTACACAGAGCAGAAGCACTTTAAATCCAGGCACTGCCTTAGTTCCCTCTGTTCCTGACAAAGACAAGCTCCTGAGCTCAGGGCAGCTGGAGCCTTCAGGAATGCTCTCATACAAAGCCTTTTCCTACATGGCAGGTTCAGTCTGACAGCACCATGGCAGCAGCACCTTCCCCTGCCTGCTCACACCTCAGGCTGCACCCACAGGACACTGCACCCAAAGCAAGCTGGGCTGGGAAGAAGCTTCCAGAACTTTCCACTGCTGTCTTATATCCAGACTGTGGCACAGGCAGATTTTTCATTTAATGTGAACTCCCTTAGGCCCCTGCCATAAGGACTGAGGTAGTATTTTTCCCTTCTTCCCTGGTTGCCCTCAAGCACAAGGCAACAGATATTTAGTGCAGATAAAAGATACCAGTGATTCTGTAAATATCAAAACATCTGTGAGATGACTGATCCAAAAAGATCAGTCCAGGCCCTATCACCAGCCCAGCCCAGAAATACATGCAAGGAAAAAGGTTAAATCACAGCTACAAAATTTGCAAGTCATGTTTGTACCTTTAAAAGCAGAGAGTCAGGAACAGTGCAAGTAAAATAGCGAAAGGTGAAGGAAAACATCATACAAATGGGAATATGATGTAGAATTACAGATCTCTAGTGTAAGGAAGGAGTGGACAAATTTATCTACTGACCCTTTGGGTCTCTGGAGAGGAGCAGGATGCTGACAGCACCCACAGGGTGCCTGGGGGCACAGAACCACCAAAGGATGGCCTAATGTCTTTACTGCACAGGATGCTGCACGAACACCCTACTGATGTGATTGAAGCTGTGTGTAACACTGTCACTGCCTCCCTTTCCCTGTCAGGCTGCAGAAAGAAAACTGAATGAGCTCTTAAGGCCATCCAGGCTCAGGCAGCCCTTCCCCCATCAGGTTTCTGTGGAAAGCCCATTGCTCCCTGGGGTCATTTCCATTGCGCTTCAGCTCTTCCAGGAACTGAGCTGTGCTGACAGCAGTCCCTCCTCTGCCACACGCCTCATCAGCACACCGAGGGAGGCATTTCTAAGGAAAATAATTGAACAGCTTTATTGCAAAGAAAAAAAAAAAGTAAAAAGGAAAATACTCCATCCAACCAAAACCTACTGCTTTGCTCTAAGGGCAAATTCTAGGAAACAGAAAACACAGAAAGGAAGATGGATCAGCTGGAAATATTGCTTAGGGAAGCACACAAAGCTGAAAATTAACTTTCCCTGGAGTCTGGAAAGAACCACAGCTGGCCTGCACCTTACACTGACCAGGGGTTCTCAGTTTGAGAAGCAGTGCACAGAAAGGAGGTGAGAAGGAAGCCTCAATGCGCAATTTTAGTGAGAGCTGTGGGGGAAAAATCCACTCAGAATTCACCCTGTGAATTAAGGTTAAATCAGAGCTACGGAATTGCTGCTTACTGTGCAAACCCATCTCTGCTGATCACACAGCAAAGTGGGGGAAGTAAGGCCAAGGACACCGAGCACACGGCCTTTATTTGTGGAGCTCCAGTGGTGTGGGCTCTACTGCTCCAGGCTGCTGGAACAGATGGCTCTCAGCTGTGGCACTGCAGCACCTCCTGCCAAGCTGGGGGGGAGCAAATCATGCAAATAACCCCATGTGCATCCTGGCAGCTTTAGGGGCTCGGTGGGGTCTGGCTATGGGGTCAGGGAGGGCTGTGCCAGCAGGGCATTGGCCCCTGCACTGCCCTTTACTGTTATCACAGATGGTTTGTACAGCCTTTGAGCTGCTTAAACATCCCCTTGGGACTGAGAAGCATCGATAAAGATAACAGCTAATGCCTTATTCCAGGAAATTGTGTTGTTTCTAAACGTTTCACCTGCTTCTGCTCCCTTCAGCCTTCTCCCAGACAGCCTCTTGCAACAGGAGAATAAACTAATAAACAAGAAGGCAAACAAAGAGGGAGAGATATGCAGTCTCGGGGGGAATTAATACAGTGGCACTACATCATGTTGCAGCCATATGGTGCTGTGAATACCTTTAGAAGCTTCCTGTCCACTGCTGAGCAAGAAATCTGCACAGGCCTTCCCCAAAGCCCACCCCGGAGCCAGTTCACAGGGAAAACCCTCTTCCAAGGGCAGCACTAATTTCAGGTTGGACAGATGTCTCCCCAGCTAACAGAGAGTGCCATGTCCTCTGCACCTCCTTTAGGACACCACAAAGAGACCAGGACAGTCTTTAAACCATTACAGTGTAACTATTCCCACTTCTCTCCAGCTGCTCCATGCTCCTTGCAGTGCCAGCCCCATGGAGCCCAGCAACTGGGATTTTCCATTGCAACTCTTGCCAGGACAACGTGGCACAGAGAACACCCCAGAAGAGGAAGGGCAAAAGCTGCTTTACTCCAGGACCCAAAACAGCCCACGGCACAACCCAGTTAGCCAAAGGGCCCTGGGTAGCCAGTCCAATCTGCAGGGGACACAGCCGTGCTCAGTGTCCCAATGCCAGGCATTGCTCATAACTCACAAGGAAACTTGCTCTGGCAGGAGCTACCTCTGCATTTAATATCTGAAAGAAAGGGGGTTCTCTTACAGGACAAAGGAAGTATTACAGCAATACATTTGTGTGTTTAGGGAGGGGCAGGATCTGTTTGCTTTAGGACTCCAGTTTCCCATAGGAAAAGTAAGCTGAACATCTCCCCTATCCTTCAAATTAGGTAACAAATTCATAAAAAATTAACTCCTTGACAGCTCCTTTGAGGAATCACTGCACAGCTTGTTTGAAAGCGAGCAGCTGGAAGAGTTGAGACTTGTTTCACCCTTTGCAGACACACGAAACAAACGAGTTACGTGCAAACTTCAAAGCAAACCTTCGCTAGAAGGAAAGTCAGTAGAAAATGCAACAATGCATGGATCAAAAATCCCTCAGGACTTCACAAACAAACAAGATAATTGCTCTACTTCTCTGCCACTGATCTACAAGAGCAGCAAGAAGTTTCTGTTATCAAACCACCTCTCTTTCTTGGCAGTCAGCAACAGCTGAAATGCAGGATCTATCCACGTAAGCAGCAGCTGATAGCTGAGAGAATAATGACATGGAGCACCTGCATTGGTTGCAGAAAGGGAAAAGGAGAGAAGAAAGAAAATATCCCCCCTCATATAGAATTTTCTGTTTTCCCCTCAGCTTCATCCTGTCTCTGCTGCAGCAAAGCAGCAAGTCACAAACCCAAGGAGTCCTGTGAATTTTACACACATGCTTGCATCCAAAAGGAGAAGATTGGGTGAACAAGGGAAAAACAAACATGAAAGAAAAGCTACTTTTGCTGTTTTAGCTACATTCAGGCTCTGTGGAGATGCTCTGAAAGACCTGGGAATAACTCCCTCAGAGCAGAGCACCTACAAACAAAGCAAATATAATTGATCTCCCAGTTCGTCAAGGACTTTGCAGAGAAAGGTGACAAAAAGGGAACTGAACCTGTATGGGGAAACAGTGAAGAGTCTAGCAGGCAATCTTTTCTTCAACAGCTTTTTTCACTAGCACCTGCATCAATTACACACCAGCAAAAACCTGGGGAGACCAGGAAGAAGCTGTGCCAAGGAATCACCCTCAACCCAGCGCTCACCCTTGTGGTATAAAAGCACAACAGGGAGAGGGGGTTGAGGGAGGGTGGAGTGGAGGGGCTGACTTCAGCATTTCAGGTGTGTCCAGGTGAGCAAGAAGCAGGAGAACCCCCTGCAGACCACGGGCAGGAAGGATGCTTTGGGTGCAGCCAGCAGAGCTGCTCCTGCCTGTGGCTCCTGGAGGCCCCAGGTTCTGGTAAATGCCCCACTGTGCCTCCTTCCACAGACCCCTGATGGCAGGGGATCTCTGCCCACCCCCCTGCAGAGCACACAAAGTTGTTAGAGGGACATTATCCTAGCACAGCACTGCAACTCTTTTGTTATCTTTCTAGGAAAGAGCTAAGCCTTTTGATCTCCTACCAAAAACTGAAAAGCAAATTAAATGTTAATAAAACCTTAATAAAGAGCTACTCTTCTGCATTTTAATTAGTTGTTCATAGAAACCAAACACATATAATAGACTAAGAAAATGAAAGGCAACAAGGAAGTTGCTTTGGCTTTGAGGGAATAGCTGCTCCAGCATCATAATCCTGTGAATGCTTTAAGGTCTTTTACATGAAGGGCAAGAACAGCTGCCTCCCCCACAAACACGAGCATATGCTTCTTCCCAAACCCAGGGCACACGTGAGCTGAAGACTTTGTTGGCTCCCATTTTATGGAAGTTTCTCCACAGTGGAAAAATACAGAGGAAATAACAAAGAATGAAGAGGAGGAAAGACTCAAAAGCAGTATCAGAAAGTTTGATTAAACATTAGAAGCAGAATCACAATAAATAAATGGGGAGAAAGAGGTTTGGGGGCTGAAGGGTACCTGAGAAAAGCATTAAATGTGAAAGTAAAGAAACAATCTGCACTAAAGTCTAGGGGAAAGCTGATGGCATTAAACAAACAGCCCCAGAGGACAACACACTTGCTGGCTGGAGCACAATGTGACAGAGCTGTGGTCGTCAGCCCAAGTCAAAAAGGAGCAGCAGAATTCAGGGTCAGAGTTGGTACAGAGTTCACAGGTCTTCAAAGAGTAGGACTAGACTGGAAATAGTGTGCAAAATGATAACATCCCAATGAAATTCACAGCACTGATGAAGGCCTAGGGGACTCATCCGGTCTGGTCTGGCCAGAAGGCCAGAAAATGTGAGTCCTTCCCTCCTGTCTTGGAGCAATTTGTGGCAGGTTAGCCCACCTCTCCAGGAGAGAGACCCCTCCACATGTGCCTACCCAAAAACTGAGAAGACAGGCACTGTCTGCAGCATTGCTACAGTGACTGAGAAAAGTGCCTTGGAAGCCAATATCCAATTTACACACTTCCTCAATTCTGTGCTAATATGAAGTCAACCCAAAGCAACTCAATAATTGCATGTAAAAGATGTGTTCAAAGCCAAGTGCTGTGAGAAATTCACTCCTCTCAGGCTGCCAGCACCACACAAAATAATTTTAACTTCTAAGTGGGCAGTAAGAATAACATTAATTTGTCGGTGTCATGCTGAGTATTTTCCTTAGAAGCTCTGCAGGGCTTGGGAGAAAAGTTCCCACCATCTCCTGCTTTGGAAGGAGGGAACACGCAGCAGAGGCCTGAACTGGGACAGGCCAAGGACTGACGAGTCATGGCACTGGGAAGCACCAAGTGTGGGACAGCAGCACCAGGCAGTGGTACTCAATCTGTCTTGCTTCATTTATTCAAGGTCATGTGGTTATAGGAGGTTTCAGGGTCCCAAAATCTGTCTGAGCTCCTGGCACCCTCTCAGACTCCTACCATGGAGATGATGACTGATGGCGGGAAATTTTGACCTTTTAACTCCATATCCCTTTTCTAAATTCCTGTGGTCACTACTGCTGTCTCTTACGTAGCAAATTCCTTCTCTCGAGCCCTAAGAAGCCAAACAACATTCTGTAGTAAAGAGCTGAACGGGGCATAAATCTCCAGCCCCTCCACTCTCTGGTAATCTTCCCAGTCCCGTGGCCCGACTCCAAACTTTTGCCCCCCGGCCCCGGGGGAGCCTCGGGTCACTGGCCGAGCTCTTTTGCCATGCTTGGAATGGCAGCGAGAATTCCCTGAAGCGTCCCGCAGGGCAGCGCTTCTCGGAACTGCCGGCGGCCGCCTGGGGCCGGGCTCTTCCTAGAACCGCCGGGAATGGGGGGCCAGGCCAGGCGGCGGGGGAAGGATGGCAGCAAAGGGGCCGCACCGAGCACACCCTTCAGCCCTCCAGACATTCCCTTCTCCCTCCTCACGTCAGTCCCAGAAGGGTTGTTCTGACCTGCTTTTCTCAGCGCTGGCAGGGTGGATGAGCCCAGCTGCAGGCTGTCTGCAGCTCCCACCTCTCCCCCAGCTCCCCTGCCCTGCTCCTGCCACATCCCAGCTTTGCTTTCAGGAGTTTCAGCCCCTGCAAACGCAAACGGCTCTGCCAAGGGCAGCAGCCACGCCTGGGCATCACACTGGAACCCTTCCTAGCGTTAGCACGCATTCTGCAGGAAACACCAGCAATAATGGATAGCACCAAGATGGAAATCTGCCATGCAACAGAGAGGTCTTAACTAGGCTGAGCCTAACACGGGCAATCCAGGCTGGGCAGAATCTCCAGTACTGTTAGGGCAGTTGTGCCCAAGGACCACACGCCAGGCCCTCATTTTATAGAGCACCTTCTACCCCGGGCTTTTTCAGGAGCCACCTCGGCTCCTAGCTCTGCTCCAATCAGCTCTGTGCACAGCCAAGCACACACCCTAGCTACAGAATTTATTTCTAGACATTTCTAGATAGATGGCTATGGCATGAGCCATGACACGGCTGGGACCAAGTTCTTAGCTAATCCCGTGCAACTTCTCTGGTTCAAGAAAATTGTGCCAAGCAATGGAGAAGGAACCTGGCTGTGGTCTGGGTTCCCCCAGAGCAGCATTTAGCTGCAGACAGATTTAGGGTTTACAGAAGGAAGCTTGCTGAGCACCTGGCTGACAAGTAACAGCCAGAAAAACCCAGAACGTGGTGGATGAAAATCAGGAGTTGAAGGAAAGTAAATAAACGAAATGGGTTTCCCTGCTGTTGACAGCACATACTTTTCCTTCAATCATCTGCACTGCCGTGAAAGGTGATGCTATTGCTCCGTTTACTGCGTTTTTCCTGGCCTGTCCCCAAGGCCACAATGCTTGTGTGTTTGTTTGGTTTTTCATAATGTCAAAGAAGCGTATTTGGGTAAAACAGAAAGTTTACTAAGGACTTTCACCTTTGGGATCTTAAACCAAATATGACAACTGCAATGAAAAATATTTACAGCTGTCTACACATATTAGGGGAGGGATTTTGGAAGAAAGAGGGCTTTCAATCCCACATCCTTCTCAACAGCTTCCTTAAACATTATTTATTACACACAAGAGGAAAATGAAGAAAATGTCAAGATTTAGACTGTACAAATGATCCAAGAACACATTACTGATCCTTTCAAGCCATGAATCACAGATGAGTGAGGCACTGCTCTGTGTGGAAGAATTCCAGCAATAAGCACTGCTGTTAGAGAGCAGGCACCTCTGTGCTCACACACCAGTTTAAATGGGTGGGCAGAAACTGCAATGAGCAAGTGATGTGCAGTGCTGCCTTTTCTATGGCATCCAAAGAAACACTGGCTTGGCTCATCAGCTTTCCTTGGAAACCTCAACAGGCTGGAACCTCACATACTTGCACACCTCGAGATGTGGTTTGTAAAATCAGGCCATTGAGCACACACAGTACCCAAAAGGCACTCTGGCCTGCTCTTCACAGCCCCATGGTCTCCATGGTCTGTCTGGTGGACAGTCCTTTTCCTGGTTGTAGTGGCCAAGGAAACAGCCAGAAATCAAGAGGCAGACCATGAGCCTGACACTCCTCAGGTCCACAACATGGTCTCACTTTTCCAGAAGGAACAACTGCAAAGGAAATCATTCCTTGCTACACCAAGTGGAGAACAAAGAGCAAAAATCCACATTCCTTGAGAGGTGAGAACATGCCAAATGGGGAAGGCCAGGAGCTCTTGCTGAATACCCACCCACGCTGACTCTGGACAAACCTGCACTGGCTTTGACCCAGCAGCACAATGTCTACAGTGACCCCATGAGATTGCAGAGCCTGACTTCCCTGAGATCCAAGCCTCTTTCTGACACAGAAAGAAAAGGAGAAAAGACTTCATAAAATACACACCAACACCACCAGAGGCACCATTAAGCTCTCTTAACCAGTGGCTTTCGAGCTGCAGCCCTTAGGACAGGGGGATTTCCATGCATTACTGCTGCCATCCACAAAAGGTGACTCATTAGAGGATGCCTACTGTCAGGAGGACTTTCTGGTGGCAAGTCTTGAGTTACTCTCATGGAAATGTGTTGACAACCAGTCCCCTAGTGATGAGTAGCAGTTTCCTTGAGTCTTTGAATGCCTTGGGTGGGAGCTGACAGGTGATGCTCCTCTTCTTCCACCCATACACTGAGTTATATATTCACTCCTTAATTTAGCTCCCCCACTTAAATTCCAAGCAGCTTCCTTGAGTAGTCATCTCTAAAACTGAGACTAAAATACAGCAGGTCCAGGAATGTGAAATAGGTTACAGATTCATCCCAGATATGTGAGAAGTTTAACCATGCTCATAACCCCCTCTGCACCAACATCATGTAAAGCAGAGAGCCCTTTTAGAGTGGCAGAAGGCAGCATCAGATGATGTGGACAACAGCTTTAAGGAAAATTCTCTGAAGGTGGGAGCTGGGCCTCATCAGCTCTACTGTAAGGATCCTAGGAAAAACCTCCCTATTGGGTATTAATGTATGGCATATGTGGGATAAACATGTAATAGAGTGTTACATAGAAAATGTCTTCAATCCAAGTTACAGCTGCTGTAACTCAAACTGCTGTTAACTTACAGACTATGAAGACAATACTCTCACTCAGGCAGAGCACACGAGGTGATTTTACTGATATGGGAGGAGAAAGATGCAGGAAGCACTCCACAAAATAAAACCACCATGCTTTTTTCTTTCTGTTTACAAACCCAGCCATTATTTTTCCTTACTCTTCACTCCAATTCTGCTAGCCAAAACAGTGAAATTTTGAATCCCAGAAAAACAATCCCTTATGCAATTCCACCCTTTAGGCAACGTAAAACTGCACAAATTGAGTACATAACCCTGCCTTTACATATTAACTTCTCAATACAGTGTGTACTGTCACTGCTGCCAATTTGCACACACCGTGTACTCCAGCCTGATAAATCATTGTCCTTAGTTCTTTCTCCACAATTTTGTGCTGCTGCTTTGTCTTGCCTTTGACAGGACCTCAGAGGTTCCACCTTTTCTCAGAAGACAACTTAATTAGCTGAACGAGATATTCCTTCTTCTTCATTCTGGATGAAGCCATCAAAGCACAGCTATAAATAATATTTACTCCTCAAGATGGTGATTAAAGTTGCTTATCACTGCTATAGCATCAGACAACTGCCTTGTACCCTGTGTTCCATGGGATGGGACTATAAGAAAGGAAGCATCTAGGAGAGAAGAGCTGTTCTCCACATCTCTTTACTCAGAGAACTCCAGGGATTCTCAGAGTTTAAGCATAGCACCAACTCTAAGTCTGTCCAAACAGCCATAGCCCATTTCTGAGAGAACTCTTTCAGCCAGCACTCAGGTAATGGCTGAATTTTTCCAGCAGACCACTGGTGTGCCAGGCTCACTTCACAGGACTTTAATTCTATACACATCCCCAGCAGGTCTTTCTGCCCAGATAGCATCAAATGTGGAGTCATTCCCCGCAGAGCTGGTTTCCAAACAGCATTTGGATTGCCAGGATTTGACTTTATCGATACTCAGAAATTCTCCCCTTTTCATCCCCCAGCTACACCTATCACAGCTGGGCAGCCATGAGATTTATCACACCAGTTTATCACCCCTCCCCTGTGATGAACTGCAGTTCCCTGCTGGGGTTGCTGGAACCGAGACTTGGGCAAAAAACCTTGAAAGCCTGATCCAAGCAAATTGCATCAATGCTCAGCGATGGCAGGGTGCCAGGGCTAAGCACTTCACTGCCAATTAGTTTATCAGGAGCACCCAGCCAGTGTGCTCATCTTTCCAGTCCTCTCCTCTGTCTCCAAGCGCTCCACCTTTCCTTCTTCCCCTGCTCAAACATCTGGGTGGCACCCAGAGAAACACCTGCTCTTCTCACAGGGCAGTTTATAGAGACAACAAGGGCTCTAAGGAGAGGCTGTAATTAAATGCAGTGGAAAACAGAATGAGAAACCATGGCATAAGTGTTAAGATGCTTTAGGTCCAGACTGGAGCATCTTCTCTGTTGCTCAACATAGAAACATGGAGCTGGTGCCTATATGGAAGGGTAGGAGGCAGCTGGAACAGATGCCTTCATTCTCCTCCCTTTCCTAGGAAGGCTGGGGAAATTAAATCAGGTCCAAGAACTCTTTCTTCTCCATTAACACTCATCCATCACCACCTCTTTTGCAGTCCCTCCCATCCTCCTTGCTGCGGTCACCTCAGCCAGCGGCCAGGCTCTTCCAGGAAATCAGGGAAGAGCAGAATCCCTCATCTGCCAACCACCCAATCAGGCAGTGGGGCAAGAGATTGCAAGAAGAAACTGTTTAAAAAAGAAACTTCTTACTGTTTCTTGGGATCTGGCTTCTGTGTAGAATGACACACAAAGAAACAACACACACAGTGAGGAATTCAGATTAGGGAAGTACAGAGAGAAGCAGAGACAGCTCTAACCCAAGCTTGAAAACTTGCAGATCCTCAACAGGCTTGTGCTAGGAACTAGAAGGAAAAACCAACCTCTGCTAAATGTTCCTGCTTGAGGAGCTGCTGAAAGCTTTGTTTAAACTGTTGGGTTTTTTTTTTTTTTTTTGACATAGACAATCTCCATGCCTGAATTTGAGGTGGGAGGAGGAAGTAAGTGGCTGCCAACATAGCAAAGCAAGTCAGATCTCACCAGGGACAATCCTGAATGGAAAAAATGAACTCATGTCCTCTAAAGGGGTGTTTAATTTTAAAAAAATCTCAAAACCAGACAGAGCTCTAAACTCTTATGCCATTAATATCTCTTAGGCTTTTTTTCAGTACTTCTCATCCATATGATATGTGTACATAAAAAGAGGGGCAGTGCACTTTTGTGAGCTTAAATCTTGGAAGGGTTGAACAAGACCTGGTGAAAAAGTCTCTACACTTCTATAGTCTGGGTAGCAGGACTGCCTTGAGCAGCAGAGGGAATGCTTATTTACAGGTTGCTCCCTGCAGCCAGCCTAAAGAACAAATGATCAGGGATTACAACTCACAGGACTCTGGCAAACTTGATTCGATTTACTGAGTGAAGCTTTCCAAAGCTGGTCATAAAATTGCTTTTCGTGTCTCCCTGGATCATATGCAGCCAAATACAGCTAAATTACAATACCTGAGAGTGCCTTTGCCGTGCTGTCCAGAGGCTGGGATTCAGCTCCTAAACTTTCAAAGGCACAGTGTCCCCAAGGGCACAGGGGGCAAACACACACTGACCTGAGCTGCAGGGAAAGATGAATAAAACACAAAATATGGAACAGTTTACTATAGGGGTTCGATTTATTACTCAACAGTTTGTATAGTCTGCCCAGGAAAGGCTGGCAACCTGAAACTGATGTAAAAATAGAGCCTTTTTAAATCATTCCAGAACCAATCAAACCCCTGCAACAAATCCACTGAACTTCAGGTTGTCACCGCGCTGTGTTGCGACATTTTGGAACTTCCCAGAACAAAGCTTCTGTCCCCGGGACAGAGCCACTTGCGCAAAGCAGTGACACCCACACGGGGAGTCCTGCACACACAGACACACAGACACACACAGACACACACACAGACACACAGACACACACAGACACACACACAGACACACACAGACACACACAGACACACACAGACACACACACACACACAGCCACTGCTGCCACACGGGGAGTCCTGCACACACAGACACACACAGACACACACAGACACACACACAGAGACACAGACACACACACAGACACACACACACACAGACACACACACACACCACTGCTGCCACACGGGGAGTCCTGCACACACAGACACACACACACACAGACACACAGAGACACACAGAGACACACACACCACTGCTGCCACACGGGGAGTCCTGCATACACAGACACACAGACACACACAGACACACACACAGACAGACACACACAGACACACTGCCACTGCTGCCACACGGGGAGTCCTGCACACACAGACACACAGACACACACACAGACACACACAGACACACACACAGACACACACACAGACACACACACTGCCACTGCTGCCACACGGGGAATCCTGCACACACAGACACACAGACACACACAGACACTGCCACTGCTGTCACATGGGGAGTCCAGCACACACAGACACACACACAGACACACAGAGACACACACACACAGACACACACAGACACACACAGAGACACACACACACAGAGACACACACACACACCCACTGCTGCCACACGGGGAGTCCTGCACACACAGACACACACAGAGACACACACAGACACACACACACACAGAAACACAGAGACACACACAGACACAGCCACTGCTGCCACACGGGGAATCCTGCACACACAGACACACACAGACACACAGCCACTGCTGTCACATGGGGAGTCCTGCACACACACACACACACACACACACACTGCCACTGCTGCCACACAATGAATCCCTCACACACACACACAGCCACAGCCACCACTGCTCCTCAGCATGCAGGAAAGGTACTTGCTCGAGCATCTGCACATGGATGCACACAGAGCAAACTGCATGTGCAGGTGTTTATTGAATTGTACTAGCAAGCGCTTTAGTAAGAGATATTTGCAGTCATCAACTCAGCAAAGCAAAAAAATAAGATAAATGTGCAGTATTGACGTATCCCTCTTCAGGTAGAGGGTTTGGAGAACAGGGAGTCTGAAGATTCAATCTTTCCTAGGCTCTGATGACTTTGTGGTAGAGACAGGTGAATTGAAACCTGAGTAGGGTAACTCTAACCAGAGAGTGAGATAGAAATAAACAATATTATTCCTGGAAAGAAGGGATAGTAGCTGTCCCTCTGCCAAAGTGCACGCCAGTCCAGAGCCTATTAGCTGCAGATTCTTTTCTGGGCTCCACCTCCCAGTGTCAGGGCAACAGTCCCAGGTCTTGACGTCAAAGCTGCTTTTTGTTTGCTGCACAGATTTTCCCCTTGTGCAGGTTTAGCAGACCGAGGCACCAGAGCAGATGTGCAGAGAGCTCCACTCTGATCAGATCTGCAAACTCAACACAAGCCTCCAAGGAAAGTCCTCTCCCCACATGACTAATATCAATCCTTCCAGTGGGGGGAGTGGGGAAAAGAAAGTTCAGTGTGTCGAATTTGTTTTACGTCTGAGCCGCCCTTTTGCTAACCTTTCATTCCATTTGTGCCCTGGGTTTTATCAGCTGTGGTTTTATCATGCATTGTTTAGACTGCAAGTGCTGCCAAGCAAGGAGTCTTACCCTAAGTATAAAACAAGGCTGTATATCAGATATATTAGGAGACAATCCTTACAGAAATGGGGGATAAACTCCCAGTGTTCCAGAGAATGCTCAGGGATGTCAGAGCGGGGATAAAGAACGAGACCAGGTTCTATCACAAAATCCTTCCACCTCTCCAAAATTAGGACAGCTAGAACTAAACTGGTTGTTTTCCAAAGTTAGAAGAGCAGTCTCTCCTCCACTCTCCTGCAGGGTGGCCTGGACACACACAGACTATTTTCCTTGTCCTTTCCATCCACCCCTCCCTGCCCCCAAACACAAGCTACCCAGTGGGAGCACAGGGGAAGAGGGACCTGCAGTAGAACTTGCTCTTGGGTCAGAAGCACTGACCTGCTAGAAGCACTTTAAGATACACCTACAGGAGTTACTGTAGGGTTATATAATTCCTAATATAAATTTGACACTCTTTTAGAACCTATAGTGTTTTTTTTTAAAAGGTCAATAAACAGGAGACCAAAAAAAAGAGAAAGAAATGAAAGGAGCAGTCACATAAAGCACACAGAAATGGGCACAGTAAACACCTGCTACAGATTTCCAAGAGGACATGCCAGTCACCTCACATGCTCATAGTTAAGATCTGACCATGTCTGTAATCCTGTGAACCTGACATTGGGACACTCCCCAACACAGCTTTTCTATTCCCCTGCCCCTGAGCATCTCCAGACCATCTCCCTCCACCTAAAGCAGAGGCCAAAGCTCTCACTCCTGCTCTCCAAACACAGATGTGCCAGGAGGCTCTCCTTGTTCCCCCTTCTGAAAGCTGGGAAACCTTTGGTACGCCTCAGCCTTGTAAGACACCCCAGCTGGTACTCTGTGATTCTTGCAGGAGCGCTGTTGCTGGCTTTGTACACCTGTAATTGAGTGAAAAACATGACTATTATCTCTGGCTGAGGCACAAGGCCAGCACTGCTGGGATGCAGCATTCCTAGGCTATTACTAGCTAACAAGATGAGCAGCATTTGCTCCTGCTAATGAACACAGAAACAAAACAAAACCAAAACAAACCAACAAAAAAACAAAATAAAATTTCTATGATCTTTGCTGTCAGAACAACAGAAAATCTTGTGCTCAACACAGGCCAAAGTGTTTCATCCTTTTTAGAGTGTTGTTTTGGGAGGCAGAATGCAAGTTCCTGGAGTCTGGTTGCACATGTTCTCCTTCTGACCTGCACAGAAAGCCAAACTTCTTAAAGAACTAATCCACATCCAGTTCTCTGGGACAAGCTATTCACTGACTAATGTGAATAAATCTTCATTCAACAAGACACAGCCTGGGTAGGAGGAGGGAGTCCTCACAGTCACACTTCCCTCCCCTGCCAAGCTACAAGCACACAAACACAGGAACTCAGTGTCACATTTATTCTCTTTTCAGTGTTTTCAGAGAAGTCATCCAACACAGAATGGAAAGGCCTGCTCATTTCCACTTGGCCTCTACCAGCAGGGAGACACAAGCTGGAGGTCAGGGGGGTGATTTCCTACCACTGACACACAGGTGGTGTTGGGGGAAGATGTCAGAAGTCCAGCAGCAGCTACAGCCTGATCCAGAGCTCTGCAGGGCAGTGCTACACCAAACCAGGCTCTGACTTTCTGTCAACGTGTCCTGGAAACCCACACTGCCAGGCAGGTCACAGTGGAGATAAGCAGGGCTTCTTAGACTTCATGTGGATCCTTTCTCTTATCATAAAGGCTTGACAAAATTGAGCTCTGGGGATGACTGGCAACCTGAACTTATTCATGTCACAAAGTGCACTCCAGAACTAGGCTGTGATGCAGAGAGGGAATATTTCCAGGTACTGGAGAGGCAGCTATTTCAGTAGCTCAGCAATCCCCTCCCACTCCACTGAAGTAGGTGAGCAAGTGCACAAGGCTTATTCCAAGTGCTCTCAATGCAGGAGTCAGCTCTCAAGAGCACAATAGAACATGCTCAGAGTTGGGGTGTCAGGGTGGAACAGCTGCATGGGATTGGTTATTGGCCTTCAGGCTGCTCATCCCCTACAGAGCCGTATTTTTCAAGCTCTCCCTGTCACTACGAGGGCTGAGAATATGCTCAAAAATAATAATAAAAAAAGAAATCCTATCCTAGACCATCTCATGTCAAGAGAGACTTATAAATCCAGAGACCTGAAGAAAAACAGCGACTATGCAGAGAGAATCCCCAGATGCTGGAGACTGAGAGCTGGCACCGGCCTAAACTAAGAGCCAGCAGCAAGGCAAGCCCACCATCATTGCTCAGAATATCTGGTTTTAGTAATCAGCAGGCTCCTGGGCAGGATGTCTGCCACAGCAGCTCTGCCCACTCCCAGCTCCTACTGCTTCTCTCCATTCCAGACTCAGATGATACAAGAACAAACTGCCAGTCACAGGAGGATGATCACTGGTGCATTTAATTTGTAGATATATGATGGGGTATTTCCAAATGAAATAACAGAAACCAGCCATGTAGCTGAAGGTGCTCAGCTACATCCCAGCTGTCTCAGGGAGCCAAACAAAACCCTGAGCAGTGAGTGGCTCTTCATACACTGCCTGCTGAGCAGAACCCCCTCCCATCCCAATTCAGAACAGACAATGAGCACGGGGCAGGCACTCTCATGGCTTAGAGGACATGGCTGCCTTGACTTCCCTTTATCACTTTTTTTTTTTTTCTTGTGATGTTGGTGAAAAGACCTAAGGAAACAGAAGTCCTGGGAGGAAGTGAGTCAGGAAACCTGTACCATGTTTCAGGGGAAGTGTGACTCAGAGTGCTCGGAGCAGAGCTCTGCCTCTCCCTGGTGCCCTGGAGGAGGTGATAAGATTGTGTAATCCCCAAGATAACTTGCTGCACATCCTAATTCTGCTGATCCTCCCAGGGGAGGGGTGCTTCTGCCGAGTACTGTACATTAGCTGATTTCTTAGAATAAACTGTGGCAGCTCCCTGTGAGCTCATCGCGTGGGAGGGGGTGCTGGGCTCCCTGCCTGTGCTCTCTGAAGAACCAGGAGCAACAGAAACACCAAATTTATCAAGAGCACAGCAAAGACCTGGCAAACCTTGATTGGTCTGTTTGTTCTTCTTCAACACATGGTGTGGGGACAAGAGTACTTGACAGCCACAGAGGAACCAGCTATAAAGCAGAGGGAAGGATAAGAAAGAGAGAATTTAAGAAAGGAGAGGACAGAAGTGGACACAAGAAGGGAGGAGGCAGTCTGTGCTGCCCAGGACTGGGGAGGAGACAGTCAGGAGCACAAGATACTGGAGGAAAGAAACCAAGAGTGCAGGCCAAGCAAAGGGAAAGAGAAGGGCAGGGAGGATGGAGATAAGATCGCAGGGAGAGTCCCTTGGGAGTGATGAGGAAAGAGCAGTGATAACAAAATGCCCCTGGGATGGAGAGCAAAGAAACCTCACACTGAGAGAAAGAGGCCTCTGGCCCTTCTGAGTTCTCAAGCACACACCAGAGCCAGAGCTTGTGTTTCTGGGTCTCTGCTCACCTCCAAGTGCCATTCCTGAAAAACAACTAAAGCCTTAAGGCCTGGGGATGCAACAAGATGCAAACCATCTCCCTTTCCCATCCACACAGGATCCTCTCTCTTTCCTCCTGGCACAAGCAGTGCTTGCACTCCCAAACTGTGCCACTACAGCACCTGGTGCAAAGGGTCTAGGACACCAGTAGGCTTCTGGAAATTTCTGCTGTACAAGTAAAGCTTGCAGGCACCTTTGGGAGTTTGATGGCAGCTGCACTCTCAAACTCCAACTACTTTCTGGAGACCCTACAAAATTGTTTGGCAAACAAGCTACTGAATATGAATGAAGAGAGAAGGAAGCAGGAGCCTACAGTGATCAAACCATCCATTTCAGAGACTTTTACTCTCAGGTGAGGGGCAGCAAAGCTTCTGGCTGAGACTCAGAAGACCTAGAGCTTATTTCCCTTCCTGCCCAGACCTGTCAGCTCTCCTGAGACAAACCACTTGTGCACCCCGGGCTTCCAGGCCCCCTTTCCCCCTTTATTTGCCTCACTGGTATCAAATACAAGCTTCCTGGGAGAGGGCTTCCTGTAACATCAGATGCATCCCAGATTGCAAACTGCTGAATGGGTGTGTAATGGAAATGATAACGAGCACTTTAGGTTTCAAGCCTCCTATTTCTAGGACAATTCTCCCAGCTCATATGACCAAACATCCCAGGGCTAGCAAGCCTGGGAAGAACTGTGGATAGGACCTGTGTGCTGGGGAGCAACTGACCCTGCAGCTTCTGGTTACAAAAGAGGAACATTTTAATCATAAAATGTAAATCAAAGAACATTCTCGTTCTTCACCCATGAAAATTCCAGGCTGCTGGAAAACAAATTTGTTGGAAGTAGAGTGTTATCATGGGCTCTTTCCTTATTTCACTGTGATCAGCCTGTTGTCAGAAATAGGATGACTGTATTTTATTCTTGTGGGTGTTATCTGCAAGGCCACAGTGCAAGGTCCAAGCCCATCAGTATCATGTCTGGTAAGTGTGTGTTATTTATTCTACACCCTGCAAACACTCATCCAGCTTGTGAGCACAGCATAGGGATGGAGCTGTGTCCAGACAAGCATATACACACAGATTTCTGTTTAAATTATGTTTTGTGGGCCTGACTCAGCTGCTGACACCTCCTCACCACACAGGATGCCTACAGTCCTTTGCAGCAGCTCTGTTTTTCCCCTTTAATCTGTGCTAAAAGGAAAATATCAGGTGGAAGCTATTTTTCTAGCTAGTGTTTTTCAAGATGCTGCCTGGCCTAGATCAATTCCAAGAACTGAGGCAGTCAAACAAAGAAACCCTTACAGGCTGATCAGCAGCATGAGCCTTGCTGCTCTGGCAACTTCCCACGCTGCAAGAAGAACGAGCACAAACCAAAATAAGACCACACGCAACAGAAGGGCTGAGCTCTGCACTCAGGAGCTGCCAGTGACAGCACCTCCAGCCCCTCTGCACCCCCACAGCTCCAGCACTGTGCCCCTGCCCCCCTGGAATGCACACTCCAGGAGGAAAGCTGCTGCTCCAGGCAGCTGCCCAAAGCAGCTATGGGAGCAGGCTGCAGAGGGTCACTCAGCTCCTTCCCCAGAGGCCAGAGCCTCACCCTGATCACACCCCACAGGCTCTGCCCTGCTGTGGGTAGGACCTGTGTGCTGGGGAGCTGACCCTTCACAGGACGATGGGATGCTGGCTCTGAAGCCTGAAATTCAACTGAACAGCAGTGAAAAACCCCTTTAGGGAACAGGATGGGGCAAAGCAGAGTCATGTAGGATCCAAGTGCTTCAGCTCTTCTTCCTTTACCCTCCATGACAGAAAATCAATCAATCAATCAATCAGTCACTTCCATGAACTCTGCACAGGCACAAAAACTATCTCAAGAAGTTGTCTCATTACATGCAGCTACCAGGGTTTTGCCACCCCAGGTTACCCCAACACCTTCTCTCCTTTGGGTGCCCTGTGCCAGATGCCCATGTTGGCACTCATGACAGGTTTTTCTTTCCCAGGTTACTGCAAAGAGGAGCTGAAATCAGGGGCCAGCTCACATCAGAGCTCCACTGAGGAAGTGAAGTATCAGTGATGACCTGTGTCAGTCTGAGCCAATTTTAAGCACAGGGAAAGAAATGGATTTTTTTTTTTTTATCCCTTGAATAAAGAAAGCCAAAAACATTGAAAGAGCAAAACCTTTGGACTACTTCTATTAATTGCATCCATGGAAATAACACTAGACATGCCTACATCTGCCTGTTCTGCTCACTGTAAGCTGTTTCCTGATCTCATCAGACTCAGCTAAATTTGGCACTGGGGCTATGGCTGTGACATTCACAGCTGGGGAATAACAAGCTTTGAATCAGTCTAAGTAAGGAAGCAAATGAACCAGTGCATTTCCAGTGGTCTGGTAACAGATTGTGTTTTTGGAGATCTCTCTGTCAGGGGACCCCACAGGCACTAATAAACTCTCAGGAGGCCCAGCTGAACCACAGTATCAGTGTAGCCTAAACTGCTCAGGGAAACTGAGGCACTGGAGAGCCATCAGGCAACAAGAAACAGAATCCAAATTACAGGATCATAAACTATAAACTCCTCCTCTCTATCTGCAACCCTCATAAAAGTAATTTCATTTAACTGAATGGAATTTACCCAATGGCACAGTTGTTATATGGTTCTAAAACCACAAAATCAAGCATTCTGTGTATCAGCACACAGCACCAAGCTGGAATTGCCCTCTCAAGGTTTTTCTTAACTAGGGCAGTTCTGGGGAAGTCTGTGGCTGAGCCCTCTTCTCTGCAAAAGGCACTTCCCTCACTGAGCACAGAGGAGGACATGGCCACTGGTACAGCCTGGCTGAACAAACGCTCTGCTTCAACCCTGATGGGCAAAAACCCAACAGAAGGGGTCCCAGCATAAACCTGGACAGCCTGAGTTACACCAGGGATGCAGGATTTGCTGATGGTGTGACACTGCATTTCAGAGTGGCTTCCAGACACACAGCACCTTTGTATTGGCGCAGTGAGGGTTAATCCTGGCTAGTGAACAAGCAGGATCAAGATCAGCTCATCTTTTCCACTGAAGCAGAAAGGCTACAGAAAATGCTGTTTTCTCGATGCTCCTTGTCTCAGTGACTTCCAGGAACAGTGAGCTAAACTCAGCTGCTCTTCCCAGCACCAGCTGAGGGGGCGGCAGGGGATGGAACATCGCCTGTTCTTGGAAGGCAGGAAAAAATAAGGCTCTGGCAGGGCTGAGCAAACTCTCCTCTCTCCCCCCTCCTCTCCCCAGAAGATTCTTTTCAGCATCTCTTAATGTCTCACAGTGCAGCTGGGTTGGTTTTCTTTTTAGCATCAAGCAAACATAAGAGCAATGCAAGAAGGCAATTCTCAAGCAGAGAGAGGTGAAGTTAATCAAATAAATAACCAACAAGCTCATCTCCATGAGCTTCCACATCCCCCATGATCTTGCTCAGTTTAGTGAATGACCTACTGTACTTTTTAACATTTTCCTGTTAGATAAACACAGAAAGTTATAGAGCCATGCAGCTCACAGAAAACTATTTTTGGCTGCTTTATCTTCAAGCATTATGAATTCCAAGGGATGATTGGATATTTGGACTTCTCCCAGCCTAGCTAACTGTGAAGGGAGCAGACAGTAACCTCATTGCTATTCTTCTGTGGAAACAAACATCTTTTAGAGATGACAAGGATCTGGCTTGTAGGTACAGCACTCTGAATGAGACCCAGGGAAATGGAGCAGTCACCAGCTGTGAGGAATGTGAGAATAGCCTTGAGGCACAGAAAAAAAGGAAAACAGGAACCAGAATGAGTTTGTTTCAGGGTTCCCCACAAGCTGCCCTAGAAATACAAGGCAGCAGCACAGAGTTGTGAATAGAGGGAGAAATCTGCTGCAAAGTTTGCAGTCAGTGGCACAGCTGGGTGAGAATTCACACAGCTTTTTTAAAAATTCAAGCCTGACCTTGCTGGAAAATATAAGAAATCCTGTGTCAGCTGTGCTGGGAGGTGTGACACCAGTGTGCCTGTGTGTGTGCCTCAGCTGGGCACTCAGCAGTGGGTGCCCTGAGCCAGCCCCCCGGGGGTGGCAATGAACGCCCCCGGGGGTGGCAGTGAACGTCCCCGGGGGTGGCTCCGAGTGGCGCTGCCATCCCGGGACAGGGCCTGGCCCGATGCCACCAGGGGCTGCCCCGGAGCTGCCACCCGAGATACAGGAGCTGCTCAGCTCACAGATAAGGCTCTGTCTCCACTGCAATCAGTCTCTCACCTCCTGCAAGCGCTCCATGCTCTGGTTTTGTGTGTGCTGGGTGTTTCTTGCAGCTGCTGGACAGAAGGAAAGTTCCAGCCTGCCTGGTGACACGGGCTGCTGGAGGTCCCTGCCATGCCGAGGCCACACGCCCAGGTCTGGGAGACAAGCAGGCTTCCTTGCTGTCTTACATGGATTTTAGGGATATTAAAAACCCACCAGGGAATAGCACAGAAAGCAATGCAGAGTGAGCAGCAAACCACAAGACCGGGTTACAGGCTGTTGAACATTTTCCTCTCTCTGATTTTCAGGTTCTCAAGCACCAGCTTAGAGATTGAAGCACCCTGCTGTCCCTCCAGGACTTCTGAACTCCACAGCATGACACACCATTTATCTCTGCTCCCTTCAATTAGGAGCAGGAAGCAGAGAATTGGGCATTGGGCTCATTTTTAGCTGTGCCAAACTGATGACCCAGCTCCTTGCCTATAAATCAATGTAGATGTGCTCATTTATGCTCAGTGAGAAATTGGTTCATTAGCTAGAATTAAACAGAGGCCCCAACCATGCCATTTAAACTTGAACAGTGCTCTTGAACACCCTGTTCTGCCCTGGATCTGGGATTTGCTTGGTGCTTTCCTATATTTAGCATACAGTAATGTAATTGAAGCAATAAAATTAGACCCACAAATAGACTGGTTTCTCAGTACTTAATCAAGGACCTTTTCCTAGAACTGCAGAGGGCTGAAATTAAAAGAAAGGAATGTGTGGTAATCAGCCCCATGGAGGAAGGAGGAAACCACCATGAGTTTAAACTCCAAACACACACTCTGGCCAGCTGAATGTACCCTTGGTTAAATTAAATGTGGCTTTACAGTGACCCAGGCCAGGGCCACACTGCATGAAGCACTTGAGAATGCACAGCCCACGTACAGGGAATTAGTGAGCAGATAGAAATCATGGTCTGCAAGTCACTGAACAATAAGAACGTCCTTGGAGCCCCCATCTATAATGGATGAAGGAAACAACAGCTCCAAGGTAGCTCTGCAATAACAGGTACCTCTGCAATGCTAATCTGTCAGCCCTGTCTGTTTGTGAACAGCAACAGGTAAAGAAGTGACTGAAAGACAAAGCCAATGTGCAAATGGAAAATGCATAAACAAGGCAGCAGTCACACTGCAGCTGGAAAAATGGCAGAGCCTGCAGCACAGCACTTGTTCAGATTCACTAGTAACAGGTCTTAGAAGATAAACTGGAAGACTTAATTTTCCTGCCTTTTCTTCTGAATAATATGATTTTACTGGGGGAGTGCTAAATAGGAGAATTACATTTAAAAAGAATTATTTTCTATTACCAGTTTTCATGTGATTATTATGAAAAAATCCTCTTCACATTCCAACATAACAACTGCTAAAAGAATAAGACAAAGAAAATATTCTGTAAGCAGAAACACAGTCAGACATTTAAGAAGTGCTGAAATGCTTCAGAAACTGCAAAGCTTGTGGCTGACATCTGGAGCTTCGTTTTTATGGATTTCTGCAACACCAGCACCCCAAACCTCCCAGTGGCAGTTAGGACATGCAAAGACTGATGCAGAGCTAACACCTAAGGAGGTATTTTAAAATGTATTTTCGAGCTCTATTTCCCAGCTTTGGCAATACCCTTGAAGAGGTCAGAGATTGCACCTCCCCATCTCTTCTGCTCACAGCCTGCAACTGTTCTGCAAACAGATGGAAAGCCTGTCATGCTCCCAGCATGCCCCTAAAAACATCCTCCAAGCAGCTTTTGCCAAAGAAGTTTTAGGACTGAAGTTACTTCCCAGATGTAGAAGTTACTGATTCCTGGAAATTTTTTTCTGCATAACATGGGGTCTCTGCTAGATCAGACAGATAATGTAGAGAGATTAAGAGTTTCCATGAATTGGTTTCATTTACTGCATTCCCACTCCCAGAAGATAAGGACAAGCAGGGCCTCCAGGCTCACTCCCCTCCCTCACCCTGCACAGAAAAAGCAGCACTAGGCTCTAAAACTGCATCTAAAAATCACCTACTGAAAGTTCCAAATACTGAGAATTGATTATGTAAAGCTGCACCAGGAAAAGTGTTCCTTTTGTGGTGCAGATCTTTTCCAATGCAGATCTACAAAACATTACAGTGTAATTAAGCTTCCATAAATACTAATAATTCCATTTGTAATTCAATTTCTAGTTCCTACCATTCATCCAATAATTAATATTGCTTTTACATCAGCACTGCAGATACCAGCCTGATAATAGGAACAAAAGATGAGGCTGAGAAGCTCATTTGTAATGAATGGAGATGAATAATACCAGGTGCAAAGTGCAAGAGTACAGAAATTGAATGCCCCTATCTCAGAGCTAACTATAACACAAAGGCCTCTCTATCTGATATTCACAGGTACTGGCATTTCCTAGAAAAGTGAGAAGAAATAATTTACCCTTAAATTATGAAACACTCACTGAAGATGTCAGTACATCTGAAAAATACATGTTAAATAACAATTCAGGGAAAAGCACTCCAGCATTTTAAGAAAAAACAAATTACCTGCCTAGCAAGGCAGCATTAAGAACATAAAGTGGAATTACCACCTCTGCCATTGTGGTGAACCCATCCAAGCAGAGGCATAGCAGAAACTGCAAGACAAAGCTGAAGGGGAGGTGGAGGATTGTGCATATATCTATATATTAAAAATACAATAAATAGCTTTTGTCATACAATTGAAAGCAGAATGAGCATGTGACCAGTGCAATGTGAACAGTGTGTTTCACCCTTAGCCTTGCTTTCTTGACAAGGGAGAGAAGCAGACAAAGGCTGTTCTTTTCATGAGGTTTCTCTCTCCTGCTCCACCCTTTTGCAGTGAGGAGCTCAATGGCTGGAAAGCAGCACCCAGACATGTCTGTCTTGTGTCTCTGAAGCTTCCTTGGGCAGCATTTCACCCTTTTATGCTCCAGTTTGTTATGCAGGACCAGTCTGGGCTGCCAGATCTCACCCAGGCCTCCAGCTCATAGCAGGGAAGCCCCAGTGGAGACACAGACAGGACACAGAACCCTCCTGGAGTTCATCTTGGGAATCCTGTCCTGGAGCAGGTACAAAGGTGGGAAAATTCCCTCATTTCACAGGCTGCTCCACAGAGCATCCAAGCCCTGCAGCTGGACAGTCCATGGCAACCCCAAAAGCTCACCTGCAAGCAGACCTTTTCTTCAGAGGGAGGCTCCAAGCTGTACTGACTCCATGCCCCCTTCCTCGCCCATCAGAGGAGGAATCACTGACTTCAGCATCTGCATCATCATTCAGAACATTTTCACAGGAACTGAGTTCCTGTGTAAGCAGGAGCTTAACTCACTGGTGGGCAGAAGATCCAGGAATAAACAGCACAGGACCATGCCCACTACCAGTGAATCCAAAATCCACATTGCTTTGGGAAATGGTGGCCTGGAACCTCAGCCAGCCCATTTCTCTCTCAAGTCAGCAGCACTTTGGGGTTTTTCTTGATCCAGAGCCTTTTTAAAATTTATTTATTTGATTCCATGACTCCAAACAACCTGTTCCTAAAGACACTGACTTGTCATTCTGTCCTGTAAGAGTCACGACAGGCTGCAAATCCAGCAACTATACAAAGGGATCATCTCCCTCAGGGCTTCTCCCTAAGCCCACAGAGAAAGAGGGAGAGAGGGAAGGAGCCCTTCACTCTGAACCCCCCACATGATTGTTTTGCTTTCACTCATCCAGTTTTCCTATTGGCACATGAAAACCCCACCATCCTGGATTTCCCCACTATTAAGAACTGCCACATGCACACCACCTATCCTCTCAACACCTCTGCTGGGGCTCTTGCCTGCACGTTATCTGAACATGTACCTTCTAAAATGCTTATTACTAGTTAGTACTTTATAATACTTTTCTTTTCCTGGTGCCTAATAATTGAGAAATTAATTCATTGTCCTCCTGTGAGTTTAGTGTATTATTCTGCTGTCATCCAAACATGGATCAGAAATACTTACTAAATGCTTCTACTTATTTTCATCATCATTAATAATTGCAGCATTTCCATTTCAAAGAGACCTTATACAATTCCTTTTTCTGTTTCAAGCAGAATGTTTAAATTCTTTAGCACCCTTGAAGATAGCAGTCAAGGATAATTTTACATTTTCATTTCTAGTTTTCTGCACTTCATTTCTAATTTATATTAACTGTGCTCAGCTCACCCTCCCCTTCCACATTGCTTTCACTTTTTTGTTCCTAATGCTGTCTTCACCACTGAACAATGATCAGCTTTTATGAAGATAATTCTTTCCTAAGGGCAAATCATACTTTTTTGCATTGTTTATAAAGCATACCTAATTCTAATATTGTGTTCTTACACAACACTTGCCAAGTTTAACTCAAGAAGCCTTTTAACTTTGCTTAAGTTACATGTTATGGTATTAGCTGGCAGAGTCCTCTTTTTACTCAGGTTTACCTTTAACAAGGTCACAGTCATGCAGCCACTACCAGCTCCCAATCCAGCTCTAAAATCCTTTGCTCCCAGGTGTGCTGGGTCTGTTAAAACACTCCTTAATGGTTTCTTGGAAGTCCACACAGCACATCAATCCTTCCACCCTGAGAATCTGCACCTGCTGATTTGTGTAACCAACCACCACACGTTTGTCTTCTCAGGATGCACATTCCTGGGCTCCTGCTGTCACTGAGTCAATGTGGCACAAGGGACTAACACCTTCACCCCCAGCACTGGGTGAGGACATTGCTGCTCTCCTGGGCATGCAGAGCATCCTCTCACTAGTGCTGGACTTAGAAGTGTGCTCCAAAAAATGGGTGTGAAGAAAGGGAATTAAAGTATTATGGCTGGAAAACTGCAGAGAGGGACAAAGTAAGAACCTGAATTCTGCCCAGCGCTGATCCTGACACAGGCTGACAGCTGGGGATTGAGATCCCACTCCCTCAGGGGGACTGAGGCAAGGACAAAAGGAAAGGAAAGGGAAGAGATCATCAGTGAAAGGAGCAGAAATATTTTCTTGAGTCTCTTTTGGCACAAAACCCTTCTAAGTGGAGGCAAGAGGAAAAAACAAGAATGGAAAAGGATCACATGAACAACATTTCCTGAAAAGCTTTTAACTCCTAGGACCATGGGTATCTTACGCCACCCAACAAGAAATTATTGCTCTCAGTCTCTGATGAAGTGTTTGGTCAAACTGTTCCCTCCTGGCACTTTCACTGAATCATCCTGTGCAAAGACAAAGACAAAACCAACTGCACAAGATACCTCCAGCAGGCTGCTGTTAGGCCCATCAAGGATTAGAAAAGCACACAAGGGGAGGAAGTAAAGGCACATGACACTAAAGGCACATCTTCCTAGAGGTATGAAACAGCCCCTTTGCAGCTCTGCCCTTAACTGCAGGACTGATGACATGTGTCAGCAATACCTGTGCTGGCTGTTCCTGCTGCCTGAGCACTAGAGCAGCACAAATCTAGGAACCCCTGGCACAGTTACAACCACAGGCAGAATTCCTCTTTGCTACCACTTAGGGCAGGAGGAGTTCTGAGAAACTGCTGCCACATGTTCACTCTATGACTCAGTGCTTAACCAGCAGCTCTTACTCAGTACTGCCTTCATTTTCAGAGTGATTGTAGAGCAGGGTCCCACAATCAATGCCTTGCAGAGGCAAAACCAGAGCTGGGCAACTGTGGCAATACTCATGTCTATGAAGACATCTAAATATTCTTCTGGCTACAAAAGAACAGGAACAGTGGTACTCAGGAAGGCTTCTGTCCTTTGGTTCTCACTTAGCCCCTCTTATCAAAATCTGTCCCAAAGCCTTCAAAAGCAGCCCCCATCATCTCTGAGACTCAGGTGACAGCCTGGCTTTAGCAAGCAGCCACCACTGAGGTCAGTTTAGCTGTCTGACACCTCACCCATGCCATGTCCATACTCTCAGTGCTGTCACTCTGTAAGGGGTGAAGGGCCACTCTCACCACAAACCCACAAGGCACCTTCCCTTCCCCTCACTGGCCGTACCTGACCAGTGCTGGAGGTCACAGAGGTCTCCAGCCATGACTCACTGTTGGCAATCAGCAGGAAATCCTGTGCTGATGCCCAGAGTAAAAAGGTGTTTTTGTGGGTAAGTTTTTCCAGGCCAGCACCCTGACCCTCCATCCAGGAGAAAGGCACTGAAATTCCACGCTCTGTAAAATTTCATTTTACACTGAAATTCCATTCCTTCCACTCAGAGGGAACTTAGAGGAGGAGTGAGAATGCTTGGCATAATGGGAAACATCTTTGAGGAAACCAAGGAGCTTCTGTCCCACTTCCTTGTTCTCTTCTGCCCAACCCTTATGTTTCATGCACACAGGTAGGGCTGGATTTGTTTCCTTTCACTACACAATGGAACCGAGAGACAAAACAGCAACAACCCTGTGCTGATACAGTTATCTTGGGAAGTCAAAGCTTTCACCTATGCTTAGGTTAATTGGGGAATGAATACTAGGAAAGGGGATATATTCACTTTTCAGAGAATGCCACAATTAACTGTACCACTAGAAATTAATATTAAGCACAATTCTCCACTTCTTCTTTCCCTGCTCACAGAGACAAACAGTGCTATTGAAGAATAAATTTTTGGAATTAATCAACACAAAGTCAATACAGCACCATTTTGCTGCAAACTACTGCAGCCTCATCCCCACTCTGTGCTGAGCAGCACTGACCCTGCCACAGCATCTCTCTACCATTCTGCCAGGGAGAAAAGGTCAAACATGAAAAATTAACCAGTACCTGCTTTGAGACACCTTTACTCTGCCAGAGATGTGAAGGAGCACTTCTGCAAAGCATACCTTGTGCCCAAGCTACTCCAGGCACTCTCTACATGAGACCAACTCCTGATTTACACCCAGCATCTGAGTAACACCTGCACCACCAGCAAGCACTTAACAGCCCTCACCAGCCAGGAAAAGGCCACTGGTCACAGGTGTTCCCACAGGTACTTACCACATCAGTCATTAAATATTTCACACAGAAGTCAACCATGCCCAACATGGGCCAAGCTCAGTGCAGAACACTGGCAGACCCAACAAACAGACAAATAAACCAAAACCCAAATAATCTGGTCATTGTTTCTGCTGTCACTTAAAAGAGAAATGAAAAAAAAAACAAAACAAAACAAAACAAAAAAAAACCAACTAAACTCTTTGATGTTCCACAACCTATGACACTGTGTGTTCCTTCATAAATGCAGCTCTTGGATCTCTCTCATTCAGGTAAAGTCACTGAAAAGCCCAGCAGTTTGATGTGAGCTGTCAGCTTCAAGTGAGATGCCTGCCAGCAGAGCCAGGGGTGTGGATACACCACCCACATGAGCTGGTATAATCAGAACAAGAGATCCTCCAAACTGCTCAGCAGATTTTATCAGAGCTGGGCAGGCACCAGGCAGGGCCTGAGTCACTTGGCAGGAGTCACCTGTCATTAACCCCTGCCAGCAGTATTGGTTTGAAGGTGGAAAATTACAGGTGTGTTGCAGATCCAGGCTGTGTAACAGGTCACTCTGAGGGGTTGTGCTGCAGCTGCTTCAGCAGCTGTCAAAGTGAACTGTGAAGGTGTGAAGCCCTCAGAAAATGGGTAAAACAAGAAGCACTACACCTTCATAGTAACAGGCTAGAAACACCTCACACAAATATCACTGTGATCTTCCATGACATTTGCAGCTGAGCTTAACTTTTACCTGTCTCTGTGTGATACCCCTTACTCTGAGCCAGTGAAATGAAAGGGAAATGCCTGCAGGGACTGCACTGCTTCTCCTGGTCAGCACAGAGGAGTCAGAACAAAAGGCACAACACTGAGGCAGGAGTAGTTCCTGATTTGTACAGCTCTTTTCAGGGTGTTGCATCATGTTAGTTCACTTCCTCAAGCAGATCTCTTCTCCAAGGTCTGGCACCAGTGCCTTGAACACAGATTGCAGCATCATGCAAACATCTCTTCCTTTTTGTCCTTCCTGATTGTTCAGCTACATTTAAATCCCACCTCTGCACCTTGCTGACTGCTGCCCGGACTCCCTTGCAGTCAGATGCACAAAAGAGGTGTCAGTATCTGTCTTGGGTTGCAATGCAAGATGTAACCAGAAGCATGTATTCTATTACCAGCTGTTAAAAGCAGGTGGGGCCCTGTTCTTCATCTCTTCCATGGCCCATCCTCCCTCCAGGGGATATCTGCTGTTCATGGGCCATCCAGGCTCACTGCATGGCTGATAAAATTCCATCAGCCCATTGGGAGAGGCTCCACCCAGGGGGAGGAGCCAAACATTCCTACCTGGATAAAAATCTACGATTTAGAACACCAAGGCAGCCTGTTTCCACTGGATTCCCAAAAGAAAACAGGACCCATCTCACCACCACTACATCTTCAGAAGAAAACTACACCCTTCTACAGGATCATTGCCTCAACAGAACCACATCTGTCACTCCCAGAAGACTGCAGCCACCATTTAATTAGACACAAGGTGTCAGACTCTATTCTGACTCTGTCAGTGTGGGGTTATTTTGTACTAGTTCATTTTATTTTAATTTCCTAGTAAAAACCTGTTATTTCTATTCCCATACCTTTGCCTGAGAGTCCCTTAATTTCAAAATTATAATAATTTGGAGGCAGTGGGTTTACATTCTCCATTTCAAGGGAGGTTCCTGCCTTCCCTAGCAGACACCTGTCTTTCCAAACCAAGACAGATTTTTGGTGCCCAATGTGGGGACCGTGGGTATCAAGAGAAAAAGGGTGAAAAAGGAAGAACAATTCTTTAGTCACCTAATTTTTTGTGTGCTGGATATAGAAACCTCGTTAGGTGGCACCACGTGGTCTAGCTTTCCCTGGTTTGGGTGGCACATGGTTGTGGCTGGATTTCTCCCATTTGCAGGCCCTTATCTAAACATGAGTCCTATAACTAAGGCTACTGTGGCTGGCATCCAGTTTGCTTTATGGGTTAATAAGGTGAGGAATTCATGGATTTTTAACTTCCTCTGGAAGGCAGGCACATGGATACAAGGCTATCAAACACTAAGTGTATGTTTTAGGAGTTACTTTAATAATGGTACCTACTGTGAGGAAATGACACCACGGGAGTTTTCTCCCAGCCCTTCACCCAGCTCTTTGGGTCCACCCCAGCAGTTTTTGAGGGGTTCAAATCTTCTCTAAATGCTAATGATATCACAGAGTAGCTGATGTTGCTGATAGGCCTATTCTATTTAGGATTCAGAGATAAGGGGAGACTGACTTGGATAATCACCCTGATACCTACCCCAGAGAATAGGGATGCTGCCTAGAGCCTGACCCTGCCCCACAGCCCACCTCAAAAATAAAACATCCAGACTGGATGGAGGTTCTGGTGAAGGACATACATGAGTTGCTAAAGGAGTACATTTCTCCAGCTGGTGGAAAACCCTCCCCCTGCCTTGAAGAGGGAGTCTGATGGTGCAGCAGTGGAACCTGTGGATGTTACACCCATCCAGGTCCCAGCTGAACCACAGGGGCAGTCACAGCCAGCAGCAGTTACCCCTGTGGAAATGAAGAAGTATAAGATGAAATCAGAGCACCCAGAGCACCAATAAAAGGATAAGAACCTTCAGTTGTGGGGTCCTCATAACCCACAGGGGAGCCAGAGGTTGACATCATCACTGAGTCCCTGTCATATAAAAGTCTCCATAATCTGCAAAAAGGCAGTATCCATAATCCTAGACAGAGAAGCAGACATTAAAATCTCCCTCCTCCTTAGGAGCTGGGCACTGAGCTCTGTATTACCAAGACTGTAGAAGCCCAGGTATAGCCAGGAAAAGGAAAGATGGGGGTAATCCCCACTTCCTGCTGCCTTCTTCCTCACTTCATTAATCCATCTTCTAATCCATCTGCTCCTTCTTTTGATCTGCTGCTTTTTCACACCGAGACTGCAAGCAGTGACTGAGCTGAGCAAGGGAGACCCTCCACATCCAAAGACCAAGATTCCCCCCCTCAGTTACAAAGTGGTACAAAATTTGATGAGGTGGCACTGGTTATAACTGACACATTCCAAAAACAGGCTCACATCACTTGAATCTGAACCAAGCCACAGAGTTGTGCCAAGTTCCCTCCTGCCACACTCCCCACCTGCCAAATGGAAGGGTGTTTATAAATCCCCTGGGCTGGCCTGTCTTTCAGAGAAAGTGGCAAGGTCCAGTCCATTGGGGGCTGGAACTCTGCAGTGCAGAAGTAGCACCAGGCTCCTAATGCCTTATGGATAAAGACAGAGCTTGTCTTAGTTCCTCACCTTTCCTTCAGAGCAGGAAAAAACCATCTCAGCACAAGTGACCAACTGCACTGGCACAAAGAACAACCAAGCTGCCAAGCTGAGTGTGGAGACAGGAGCAGCTGGTGGGAGCACAGGACAGGAGATGGGGTGTGCTTTGCACCAGAGCTGCACTTATGAGACACAAATGGGGGATATAACTTCTAGGATAAAGGCCTTTCATTGTTCAATGCAGGGATTTTATCCCTTTAATGGAAACATTGACAATCATTAGTAGGAGCATTCAGATTACAGGGCAACAGTAGCTGTGTTTTTCAATTTTTCTTGTGCAACACACTCCAAACTTTGTTTTGACTGAAGAAACTGTTCTGAGTTCCTTCAGTGGGATTTATGAACACACCTTTGGACATTCATGTACTCCACCCTGTATTGCTTACTGTCCAACTGAGGCTGATGCAACCAGAACTGGACAGGTTTGAGGAGAATCTCATTGCAACAACCCTCACCCCTGGCACCAGTGGAAAGTAGGAAACACAGCTTGAAGGAGGAGTTGAGCAGGTGATTCTGATAAGATGAGCAGGAACTGTGGTAAAAGGACCCCTTCATTGGGAAAAAACACATTGAAGTTTCTTTCAACCCAGTTATGGCTACAAACCAGCAAACACCATTCACCTTCCTTCTCTTACTGGAGAAGTCTGCCTGGGCTGCTCCACGGCTGCCTCTCCACCCAGCTGAGAGTGGGGTCTGACACCCACTGGTGGCTTTCACAAGCTCCCAGGTCTGTAGGGCAGCCCTGTGGTTGTGTGAAGCAGGCAAAACGGGATTTTGTGGTTCAGCCCTACAGGCAGCAAAGACATGTGGCAGTGAAACAACACAAAGAGACACGGAAAACATTTTTCAAACATCTTCCATTATTCCAAGGGCACTGCCACTCTGGAATGTCCACAGCTGAGGGATTCTCAGTATGATTTACAGAAATAAACTCTTCAGGATCCACTGTTCTCAGCTCAAACACCTGCAAACTCCTGGAAGTTTCAAAACGGAGTGTGTACTCAGGGCAGAACTCCAAGTTTACAACTGCTGATTTTGCAGAATTCTTTCAGTCCTCTCTCACATCCACCACTGTTGATTACATCCACTGCTCTGGTTTGGAGTAAACAGCAAAAAGGGAAGGCAAATGAGATCTGAGCCCTTTGTTCCTGTTATTGTTGTTTGCCAGAACTAATATAATAAAAGTAGCCCCTCAATGGGCAAAAGTTTCTTACATTAACTAAGAGAATTACAAAGAAAGGGCATGAAACCAGTACAACACAAGCACCTTCCTTGGTTTCAGTTAAGATGTGAGGGAAAGAAGAGGAAGAATGGAGCAGCAGAGGAAGAAAAAAAAAACCAACATGGAAAGAAATACAGGACTTTGTGTTGACTACGCCTATATAGATTATTCTCTATGTCAAATTGACAGAAAGTACAAAAGAATTTGGAGGAAGTATCAGAAGGAGATAGATTCATCTTAATTATGATTTCTCGAGGCTTTCAACTTCTTAGTGAGGAGCATTTGTTGTATTCCCCTCTTCTATTTGCCAAGAGAGAAGATTGTATGTAGGCAGTTTCTCCAAATGCCTCTGTGTTGCTAAGGCAGACATCCTACGACAGCTTAGAACAAAGATATTCTTGTCATAGCTGAACAGGCATTGTTTGGACAACTGAGGAGAAAACTTTTGTCTCTATAGAATAATAAGTCTCTAACTCCATTTTTCAATTACTGCAGAAAAAGAGAAGTGAAAGAAAATCCCTTCTCCCTGCAGACTACAGATGTAGGACTCACAGAATCCAACCCCCAGATACATTGAAAGCTGGATGTCTGCAGAGCTCAGCTACTCTGAAACTCTCCTGCAGCTGATTTGCACCTTGGCTATTGATTCCTGATTACAGCTGCTTCACCTACTCCTGCAAGTCACCCTCCTGGGACTGCTGGGTCTAAGACATCTGCAGGCATGAAATGAAATGGGACTGTGTCAGAGAGAAAGCTTGCTACTGCAGGCTCCTTTACAAAGCTCTCTTGGTTTCCATTTCTCCCTTTGAGACACTGCTCCAGAATCTGACTACAACAGTTGAAAATCTAATTTCCAGGCTAAGTTTATTAATAGCAAATTTGTACCACTTTTTCCTTGTGCCAGCATTGATCTTTATTACAAAGGACTTTTCTTTCCCTCTGGTATTTACTTGGCAATGAAGTGTTCACAGAGAGACATCCCATTCTTTCCCAGGCGTTGTTTTGTAGGCAAATTCCCCTCTTTTGGTTTTCCCTCATCTGCCAGGCTTTCTGTCCCTCATTCCTCCTCCAGCTCTGTTCTGCACCTGCCAATTTTTGGGACTGAACCCCATGCAGAGGTGCTGGTACACTCCTGCAGCTCTGTTTAAACTCCCTCTTTGCAGCAAAGCTGTCTCCCTGAAACCATCCTACAGCCATGTGAGCCCTGACTCTTCTCCACCATACATTCATTCTAAATCTGGAGCTTCTCTGGCTCAGGCAGTGGTGATGGAAGGACAGAGTCTCCATTAGACCCTCAAATCTCAGATCTGTCCTACTCAGAAGTTCACAGCCCTTACCTGGACTCTGCAAGTTCTAAAAGGCAGCTGAACACACACATCCACTGCACCCTCTTTGCTGCCATGAACAGTGGGAACATCCTTCTCCTGACAAGGCTGGGTTTCCCTCAGGCTTCCCTGCTAATGAAGTATCTGTTCCCTACTCATGGGCAAACTCCCTGCTGCCTGCATTTCCCTGCAGTTCTTAATATTTATGTAGCTGTGCTGTCTCCCAGGTCCCAGCCTTTGCCTTGCCTTTGCCTTGCCAAGATCCACTTTCAGTACAAACCCAGGCTGGGAATAGTAGCATATGAAACACCAGTGAAGAAAAAGCAAAGGCATTCTCATACATGCTAAAGAATCAATTTGGACACAGCTAGATCTGGCTCTGCTCTGGCTCTCCAGATCTTAGCCTAGAAAATAAACTCTTCCATAGCTCAGATCTGCTCCTCCACTGTGGATGCTACTCCCAAACTGAACGTATTTGTTTATAACAAACAAGAGTTTCTGCAGTATCAGTTCATTTTCTTTTAACTACACAGTGTAATAGCTGCATGAATTTAATTGAAGACTGATACACCCTTCACCTGTGCTGGGATCCACACTGGAATTTGGTTCTCCAAACCATGTGTTCCCAGCAGTGTCTGCAGTGACAAAGGCTGCGAGGTAACCACAGGAACACTTTCCTCCAGAAGAGCAGCCAAGGCCCACCCACCAGACATCCCATTTCAATGTAAAGCAGGACAGGAAAGTAAACTCTGGCTCCAATTATTTTGTGGCCTTCCAGTCATGCAAGCTATCTTCCCTGCTCAGGACATCCTGGGGTTTTTTGGAACTTACTTGTGCTGAATGTTTGGGCAGCCCTTTGGAGAAGAGAAATGGTGACATTTGCTGCAGGTGGAGGAGGCTCCATGAAGAAGTCCAGCAGGGACAGCAGCCCAGCAGCACAATTCCTGCCTTGGGGCAAGGAGGATTACCTGAATTCTCTTACAGCTGACATGATGTGCCACAAGCAGTGCAGAGCCAGGGAAGGACAGCTGGTGCAGTGAGGGCATTTTCAGGACTTTTACTATGTTGTCTTGGGTTTAAGTGAGAACATCCAAGACTTCTCTACTGACAGCGCTCAGGAGTGCAATGAGGAGGCCTTTGCTGGGACAGGATAGCAGGAAAACCTCACCAAAACAACTTCTTGGGAAGAACTTCTTATAAGAACAAACCTTTTCTTAATTTTTTTTTTAAAGAACATTGATAAAAGTTCCTGCCAAAGCTCCTTGGAACAGCCTTGCTTCTGGCAGCTCAGAAGGTCCATTCCATAATTTCCAAATTTTATCTTAAGAGGTCTTTATCCCACATGTATCATTATTACCTTGTCCTAGCATGATAAAAACAGTCAAATATTTTATTACTTTTCAGATCATTAAGATGAATTGCTCTTTACTCCACAATAAAATGTTACCCAGTGTTCTAGATTAAGCCATTGCTGGGTGTTGTAAAAGCAGTGCCAGATTCTCATTACATTGCAAACAAGGCAATTCTTGTTCTGGGGAATGAGATGTTTCAATCATATTAAGCAGCTGCTGTTCTTATTGATTAAAAAAAAAGTAACTACCATTTTTTTTAATATAGTACACCTACTGTGACTAGGCTTTACTTAGCAAATCAACAGGAAGCATAAGCAGTACAACAAGTTAAAATGGATATAACTCAAAACAAGATCTCAGAAATCCCAGAGCAAAACACTTCCAAAACTCCAAATCTGGGACACAGTGTCCTCATAGGAAATTTTAAACATTATTTCATTCAGATTACAAGGAAAAGAAAAAAGAAAAGCCAAACAATCTTTATGGCATCAGAACTTCCCAGGAAACAGCAATTCTGAGATAGACTAATGTGCCTTAATTCCAAGAAGCCCGAGCAGGATTTTCTGCTGGGAACAAAGTCCAAGAGGATTTGGAAGGAGGGAATTCTGCAGGGATCCACAGCACAAATAGGAAGGTTACAGCAGGGCAGGCACAGCTGGCCCCAAGCTGAGCAGAGCCTTGCAGGAGCAGTGAGGCAGGGCCAGATAGGAGAAGGAAGGAGAACAGGGGTTCCCTTCACCCCTCTGCCCACCAGCTGCAGAGAGCAGCAGGTCAGAGCTGGACAGGGGGAAGTGCTGTGCTCTGTGTGGGAGCCCCCATCCATATGGGAATGCTCATGGCTCTGCTGGCAAGTGCCCACGACTTCCAGAGGGGGTCAGGAAAAGGCCCAGCATCAGAGAGGGATGGGGCCTCTCCTCCTGCCTTTCCAGACTCTGCAGAGGAAGGTTCCAGCAAGCACCAACCCCTGCAAAGATGGAATTCCAAGCAGTTCTTTTGTGATCAGGACTCCAACAGGCTATTGGGACACCTTCATCTTTTAATTTTTGTGCTCATGACTACCCTGACCTTAATCCTGTCCCCTCCTTAGCAACAAAATTACGTAATTGCTAAATTAAATACTTAATTTAATACTTAACCAATGCTATTAAATTATCCAGCTTGCACAAGTTACCAAGATCACCTCTCTAAAGACAAAATTTTCACTCTCAACGTACTTACAGCCTTTTTCTTCCCCACATAGGCAACAGCAGATGGAAAAGCCAAACTAAATGACTAACTACCTCCATACTGTTGGCTTTATTGCTGGTCAATAGGGCACACAATCAAGCCCTGACATGGAACAGATAATATATTTGCTGGAGTTTATTGCACAACTCAGGACCCAAATCACGTGCGTGTGCGTGTTGCTGAGGTGGAAGAAGTCGTGCTGCTGAACAAAGGGCTACTGTCTGCTAACACAAACAGGACAAAAAGCCCACTGACCTGGAAGTTAAAGTACAAAATCTACTTTCAGCCTGGGTGCCTGCTGCCCATCCACATTAAATGAAGAAGCTTGTTTGAGTGAAGAATGAGCTTAATCTGCTCTTCTCAAGCAGAGAGCACGCGCCAGCACCAGAACTCCACCCAGCAAACCCCACCAGCTGCCAAATCACTGAAGGACAGTGCAAGACTCAACTGCATTTTAGAGGAGGATTTTTATGTCACAAGGTTACTCCAAATTATCCAGCATCAAGAAACTTATCTATGCAAGCCAACAACATTGGCTGGCGGAGAGTTACACAACAAGATACTGGCGGGGGAGTAGAGAAGGGAAAACTTAGAAATGGAGCAACCTGTGAGGAGTTTCTAAGCACTGTGGCAATACAAACACACCACAGACTGCAAAGGCTCAGAGAAGAAGGATTCCAGAGAGGCAGCAAGCTCAAAGTCAAAAGGTGTGGTGAGAAGGTCACTGCTGCTAAGTGGCACAGCAATCAATACAGGAGAGGAAAAAAGATTAACAGCTTAACAGCCTCCAGTCCCTGGAAAGACTTAAATCAATGACTGGATGCTGGTTTCACAGAATACAAATACCCCACAGCACCAGGTGTGCCAACTGGAATGACTGGGATGACTCCACTGAGGTCAACACAGTTGTAACAGCTTGCTCTGGGTTTACATCTAGAACATCAAAGTACTACACAAACCTAAGTAATTAATCATCAGCCAAATACCAGGCCAGGAATTTTATAATAATTTGAGCCTTTTTCCACAACCCAAGCAACTGTGTTCACATTCCAGACAGTCTCACATGAGTATTCCAGTAAGAACAGAGATGATGGCAGAAGCCACTCTCCCAGCAGCTCCTGCAGCAGCTCAGGCTGCCAGGGTAAGGACTCCATGGCCACAGGCACTGTGCTACCAAGCTGATGGACATGTCCCACTGGGAGCATGCTGCTGGGTATGTATGAAACACAGGAGACAAGCTGACCACCAAGAAAGGAAGAAGCAGCAGCTGAGGAGCTAGAAATACAGGGAGCAGCTGGAATAAAGTGGGAATCAAAACTCTCCCACTGCTGAGGATGTGCCTCGAGAAGCAGAGTTCTGTCTCCCCTGTACTCACACCCAGCCTGGCAACTTCCACAGAAACTGTCTTTATAGAAACTCAGGCCAGTGGCATCTTTGTGACATGCTGGGAGTGCTCTGCTCTTGATGAACAAGAGTGCTGTGCTCTGCTCACTGCTGCTTGCCATCACCTGTGCTCCACCAGGAATCCATGCACACTGCAGAAGGGGCTCCACTCACCTGCTGAAGTGCAGGCATTGAGCAGAAATGCTCAGTTTGCCTCCTATATACAACTTGCTCCTTATAGAGGCTCAGTCCCACACTTCTACTTATGATTTCAGTGGGGCAAAGCAGGAATGTAGTAGCACAGGCATTCCCTCCTAAAACTTCAGCTTCATTTTAACACACCCTTTCCCAAGAATCTTGTCTTCCCTAGATGAGCTTCATGTAATGGTTTCTTCACCTCTCCCATCCTCCAAACAATCTGTGATGCATGTGCCTCCAGCCATTTAGCAATGGCTGTGCCAGGAACACACTGTGAAAGTTACCTTCCTGTCACATCCCAACACCACAGCTCTCAAAATGGAACATTTCTCTGGTAACAATCATTGCTTTCTGCTCTTGAGGCACCATCATCCTTCCAAGGAACAGCTGGGATGGACACTATTTAAAATAGCAGTCAAGAGAAGAACAAGTACAGCTTCAGCTGGGTTTGCCAGAACTGCCACTAAGAGCATTTGAGTTCTTGCTGTAACTTTGCCATGGCTTTTCTTTTGCTGTGCCTCAGTTTCTCACCACACCTGTTGCCACTGGATATTTGGATGGCAAACTCTTCTTTGCCATGCTGCAAATTTCAGTCCAGGACCTGATCCCTGCCATGAACACAATGATCTCAGAACATCCCAGCTGTCACAAAAGAAAGGATGAAGTGTGAAAGTACTTATGTAGACCTTTGAAGAAAGTTGAACCCAGAGCAAACATTGAATGGGGCCAAGGCCCCTTCCTCCCCAGGCAGCAGTTTGTTCACATGCAGTGGTTCTAAGGCCTTCCACCCTGGAGAAACCTTGCTCATGGTTATCTCTGTAATGCTGACAGGGCAGCTGCCACTGAAATCACATCAATGCCCACTCTGCCCAAAATGCTGAGATGAGCACACAAAACACTGAAGGGTGACCATTCAGGTGTGCTGGTGAAGGGAGCAGATAAAGCAGATCTTTAGAGCTAGAAGCTGCTGCTTAAACAAAGCAGCAGTTCTGACACCAACCACACTAAGGAGACAAACCACAGAGACCACAGTATGTGGCAGCACTTCTCTGCACCTGTCTGCAGCACGGCACATCTGACCCTGGTGCACTGTCAGAGCAGCATTAGCTGCTGTGCACAGGATGCACCTTCCCAGCCCTCTGCAGCAGCCCCTCTCATCATGCTCAGGGAGGCACTTGCTGCAACTGCTGGTGCTCTGCTCACTCCCACATCCTCTGGGTTTGCCCTGGAAAGCAGCAAAGCCAATCTGGCTCATCCCACTGCAGCAGGGTGCTGAGTCCTGTCACCAAGAAGCAGTTGAGATGAATTTCATAGAAGTGCTCTCTGTGTTCACCAGAGACTGAATGGACCACACTGAGATTTGCCAGCAGCTGCCAAGGAAAAGAATATGTGACATGACCCTCCACAGAACAACATCTGAAACTTCTGACACTGAACTCAAAGCATCTCAAAATATCTATGGAAGAGGAAATAGCCTGGAAACTGGATTAAGTCTCTCTTGGTACCTCATTATCTTCTTGAGTGTGAGAAAGAAGCCTTCTTCTTATTTGTTCCTCAGGATTGTAGTTTATTAAAACTTAAATACAGTTTTTGGTAACTTTCCCAGACAAAAAAAAAAAAAAAAAAAAAAAAAAAAAAAAAAAAAAAAAAAACACCACCAAAAAACCAACAAAACCTCCAAAAACAAAAACCAAACTGAAACAAACAAACAAAAAACCCCCAACCAACCAACCAAAAAAAACCAGTTAATGCAAGTTTTGGCTTGGTCTTCACTTGGGAAATAACTGCACTATAACAGGGTGAGCTCTAGCAGCTTTATTATCCCACTCAGCAGAGGCACAAGTATCACCCCTAACATGTCTGAAGCACACATGGTCCCCCTTAAATTTCACAAGCAGGGAGGGAAGGAGATGCAAGCAGCCTACAGAAAGAAGTGGAGTTCTTTGCCCCAAAATGTGAGGAAATATGGGAACAGACTACCACATGGAAGGTGCTCTGAGGAGAGAGACAGCTGCTCTCCACCTCAGAAGTGCTCAGCTTCAGTCACAGCAGAGCTGCCATGACAAAAGAAAACTTTCTAGCAGAGAGAACCACAAAGCACCAGGACAGATTGCATGCTGAAGTCCTTAACAGCGCTGGGAGCCTCTGGGTCAGGCTGGGCAAACATTTGTCAGGAATGATGTAAGGCAAGTTGATGCTTACTTGGATGGGGAAACTGGGCTAGATGACTGTCAAGTTCCCTTCCAAGCCATTTTGATCGATGGCCCTACATTGAAGAACGGAGTGCTGGCCAGTAATCCACAAACCCAGAGTCATGTGGGACCCCAGAGATGCTGTGTCACCCTAATGCAGTGCCTCTGTGTCTGCCAGTTCCTCCCCTGGAAAGCAGTCTGAGCCCTACAAGAGCACAGGCTCAGCAGAGAACATGGTGAGGATAAATGTTGTCTCTCAGGTTCCTGCAAAGTCCCTTTCACCCCATATCTCAGGTGGAGACTGAAAGCATGGTCAGTGCTTGCACTTCAGGGTGCTCACATGGACATTACACCAGAACAAGAACAGGATCTATCTCTGACCTCCAGCCCTAGGAGGGCTTTGGGCCTCCCATTCACAACAGGAGGTACAACCCCACTCCTGTGCCACAGCTGAGTCCCCTTCCAGCCTCCCAACAGGAGCCCACCATGGAATTTCTGTTTCCCCAGCACAGGAACTGAGGTTAAAGCCCCATTTGCAGCTGCACCTATACTCCATCACTCTGCTGACTCCTGTTCTCACTCTCCCTGGGCCTGCACCTTGCCCAAAGCAGGAAGGCTGAGGCAGGAGTGTCTCCAGCACGGCCACAGCTAAACTGGGGCCGCAGCTCCATCTGCAGGGCTCTGCCAAAGCGGCTCCTCCTCGGGGAAGGGCAGTGTCCCCCTGCAGCAGAGTGGTGAAGGATGGTGGTTGCTGCTACCTCTCCCCAAAAAGTGTCTCTTCTCCAGAAGCTGCTCGGGTGGGCACACAGCAGTCACTCAAGTCCACACACACCCCATGGCTAGCTCAGCAAAGAAAGATGGGAAGGGTCTCCTGTATGGAATTCCAGCAAAGTTTATTCTGCAGATTCATGCCCAAGGGTCCAGGGACAAAAGTCCCAGATCAAAAGGATGTCCAGGGTTAAGTATGGGGTCAGAGGCCAATGAGCACAGGAGCTGTAGAGGGCAGGGCAAAGGGCAGTGACCATCAGGGACACCACAGCCAGTGGGGAAACAGGCAAAGGAGAAACCTGGAGAACTGGGGACATGTATGAACAACAGAGGTGGGCAAGGCCCACAGGCCAAGGGGAAGAGCAAAACTGAGGTAGATTAACAGAGTGCTGCAGAGCACCCTGGGGGGAACCTTTTTGCTCACCCTAAGCAAAGTGGCATTTCTGAAGCCTCTGGTAGATTCTTCCAAAGCATTGCCCTAGAAGTTTCCCTGACAGGCTCAGGGGCCTCCACACCACCCCAGCAGATACCACACACCCAGTGACCCCCAAAACACAGATGTGAGCACAACCATGCTCCTCAGGGTCCTGAAAGTAAAAAAAAAAAAAAGTCCTCCTCTCTGACAGCATCACTTTAGGAATCAAATCACCATTTTGATACAGTTCCCAAAACCCAGTAAATGCCCAGAGAATTCAATGTGTCAGGTACTGGATTATGCAGAATGCCGAGTGAAGCCTCAAGTGCCCAAGGCTCTGCCAGTGTCAGCTCAGCTTTCTGCCCTCAGGGAATGCAGACAAAGCCCAGGGCTCCAGCCAGGCCTCCTAAAACCTCCAAAGAGCTTTGCAGGGCCTCTGTACCAAAAGGGTCCCTGTGTAAAGCACGAGGAACACTCTGTACTACACCAGCACATTCCCTCGCTGCGAGTCCGATAGGAACATCCAGCCTCCTGGGAGGAACAGCAATTTTTCCTTTTATGAAAAGGTCAGCAGCACCATGGGATTTTCCAAGATATATAACCACTATGCAGCACAAATACATAGAAATGCAAGTACTTTAGTGATAAATATAGGAATTTAACACTTGTCCTACTGGATTAGACCAATAGTCTGTCTTGCAGGGGATTTGTCCTGCTCAGGGCCTGGACAAAGGGGATTGACTGATGCTTCCACGAGAAAGCACACTGCCTTCTGCAGTTCAGCCACTGGCACTCCTAGAGGGCCATCTAACACCAGCCAGCTGCAGGGAACCAGCCCACCCCCTAAAGAATGCAGCATGATGCTGCTTAACATTCCCATCAGCTCATGGACTATCCAGCTTTTAAGGCCTCCTGTAGAAGTACCTGTGTATAATGCTCTGCTTCATACACAAACACTGTTAACACCCAGAAGAAATCTGAGAACTAATTTCTTAAAATTTAATTTTTAAACAGAGTCTAACAAACTGAACTTAAAAAGTTTCCCTAAATTACTATTTAAAAAAAAGAATCCAGAAGCACACAAAATACCACCCTTTTGACTGTACTTTGTACTCATGGCTCTAGGAGGCCAGAAATCAGCTGTACTGAAATGGTATTTCCAAACCTATGCTCAAGTGCACTTTAACAGACCTATTTTTGTTCTCTCCTTCCCTAGATTTCCTCTACTGTGGAAAGAGTAGCAGGCCAGAGAAGACTCACAAATTCAAGTTGAGTGTACAGGACATGGTAAACTACTGGGGTGGATAAATGTAGTGTGAGATGTACAATGGGTGAAAGGCAAGTCTGTGAACAGAGCTGTGAGTAGGGAAAGGTCCCAGCTGGAACCCAAGTGCTGGTTCATTAGAGAGAGCTCAGGGGTCTCTGGGAAAGCAGGGCTGATGCTCAGGACTTAAAGGGATGAAGGAAAGACTCATTTGAGGAGTGAGAGTGTGGGAGAGGCAGAGGGAAAAGGGAGCAGATGTATCAATGCTCATGTAACACCCTCTGAACCTGCTGCAGCTTTCCAAGAGACTCAGTTTGCTGCTGCATGTCCATGTCCTGCCTGATGTCTGGCTCTGCAGCCCCAGGCCAGCCTGGGCACAGCAGGGCCCTGCTGGACACTCCCACCCCTCCTGAGTGCTCACCTCCACTGGCCCAGCAACTGCTTCCATCTGGACTGGCAGGGCAGACCCTTTCCTTGGCTTGCTTTCCTTCCTTCCCTGGCTAGCTATGGTCCAGAAGGGAACCTGCACCACTGGATCCAGCAGCAACAGCGAGCAGCAGCTAGAATTTAATCCTGCCATTATTTACACTGACATGATTGTCCACTTCAGGGACGTCCCTCAGTGCTGTTTCAGGCAGCCCTAGTCTGAGTCACCCTTCCCAAAGAGACAGACCTCAGCTGTTCCCATGCCTGGCAAGAGACTGAGTCCTACTCCAAACTCAGCTTGTCAAATTTTGTTCAGGTCATTTCACCTCCTGTTTTTCAACTTCTCCATCTGCAAAACCGAAGTAGTGACTTTGGCCTTCTCTGTAAAGTGTTGCAATTAAATGCCTCATGTGGAATTTAGGCATTTGTATTACTATCAGAGCAATGTGTGGCTACCAGGTGTTTATTCAGGCCTGCCAGCATCTCTGAATAGTTGCAGTGAAATTCCTTCAAGGATCCTGATCTGAAGCACTGTATTACAATGCTTTGGCTGTTTCTGGCAGCATCCACCAAGTGTCAAGGGCTGTAAATTCAGGTGCTGTAACATGTGCACTGATCCTTCAGGGACAATCACTCAGCAGGAGTGGGAACCAGGCTGCTTTGCTATTGGAGCATCAGGATCCTGGAACAGAACTGCATCTGAAATGTGCACATCAGTTATGTCCTGTTATACCTGCAAATCCATGTGCCAGTATAAGCCAGGGTTTGGGCTTATCATCCTATCTGGTCACATTCTATAGAAATGTATCTCAAGGCCGATTTAAAAAAATGTAATTCAATTCTTTCTAGGCCAAATGGGTGATCTGGCACGTTGAGAAGTTGTATTTTTAATCTGGAGCTGTGAACTCTTCTCTTCTTGGGTCCTGAGATGATTAGGTCACTTTAGCAGAGCAGACTAAAATGTTTCATGCAGTCACCTTGAGGAAGGTGAAACACTTCCACATGCTCAGCTGAACTTCTGCATCTCTGGATGAGGTCTGTGTCAGGAGATGAGGGGTCTGTCACTGTACAGAGAGTCCAATACTCTGGGGAATGGAGATTCCTTTCACAAGGCAGAAGGAGTTTTCAACAAGCTGTTCAGCTGGGCTCAAGAGCATAAAGCATCCTGCAAGGAGAGTTATGTCTGACACAGTTGTCAGCTGCTTTGTTTCTGGATGTGCAGAAACCTAGGCCTGTGGGGAAAAGGAAGACCAGAGCTTTAAATGTCTTTTATTGGGACAATATACCTCTACCTCCATCCTATAGAAGCAGTAATTTTCCAAAGGCAATAACCCCACCAGAGCCAGTCACCCCATCAGAAATGCTCATCTGTGTCAGAATTTCTGACTCAAACACTTGCCAGGCTCTCTCAGGATATCAGAAGGCTGATACTACCAGCGAGCCCCTATTTTGTCAAAGACAAAAGGACACAAAACCTGCAAAAATGTGAAGGCAAAGAAAGACTTACTTGCCACAGAAGTCCTTGTGAATGGCACGGAGGGTAAGCAGCAAGTCTGGGTGTGCCTGTAACCAGTGCTCCACCATATCTGGATGTCTGGGATCAACTTCCAGAAACACGCTCCTGAAAAGACACATTTGGGGGTAGAACTGGGGAGATGCACATTTAGGTTGCCAAACTGATAAAAAGTAAGAGATTTCCTTCTGTATGGCTCTGTCCAGTACAGGAAATGAAAAGGTCAGTAAACACAGTGCAATCCAATAACCCTTAACCAGATCATAGCTGTCCATGTAGGATGCAGATCCCAGCTGCCTCCTTCAGTGGAGGAAGTGCTGATCCTGGGGGAATTCTCATGGTACACTGTGTGAGCAGTTAAAGCCTTGTATGGAGATACAATGAGCCCTTCTGAAGCCCACCCAGAGATACCACCAGCAATGTGTTTCTGAAACCCCCAAAGGCTTAAGGGCAGAAAGCAGTTCTTATACTGCAGGAACACTGAGCACTGGCCTGGCAGCCTGAAGTCCCTGTGTGTACAAGCAGTGAGAGACACGAAGGACAAGTCAGAACACACATTATTCCACAGTAAATGTCTCCATAAATCAGCTATGAAAACAAAACCAGCTTTAAGGCCTACAGAGAACTGATCAAATAACCTTACTTAGGGCACCAGGACCAGGACTAGACACTGCAGGGCTATTTCCATCTCTGCCAGGCTTTATGACACTGGCTCATTCCCCATGTCCCCTCCTGTGGCAAAGCAGAACCACCCCAGCTCACAGGCACGGGGAGTGATGGGGCTGGTTATGGCCTGGGACACAGCAAGAGACACATTTAGCAGGCAAAGGACACAGGCCAAACCCCATCAAATGCTCTCCTGAGAACTCTTAAAACAACATCCCACACTGAATACTCCCGACAAATTCACCAGGCTAACTACAAGCTGGGTGTGGATGTAATTTCTGACCTTAAAAAACTTCCACTCCTCAATGCGAGCTCCACCTTATTAAACAAGGAAAAGAAATAATTTTAACAAACAACCCCCACAGGACCAGTCTCTAATGCTGGGAAATTCTGAGGAGCATCTTCTGCTCTTGTGGTCATGCAAAGCATGAGGAATTAATTCTGCATGCACTATGCCTCTCAATATTCCCATTCTTCCTCTCAAAACAGCAGATTTTCAACAACCTCTCTTATGGTGGCCAAATGTCAGGAATATTCAACAGGATGTGTGAATGCCCTGGCACATGAACAGTACACTCAGACTTTTGGGTATCAGCACACTGACCTTCAAAATGGATCTCATAAAACAGAGAATAGGAACAATCAGTCTTGAATATTAATCATGGAGAAATTTAACATTTAAGAAATCATCCCTGACTGATCTTCTTTCACCTGGGATATTCAGCATTGTATACTGGTACAACAAAAAAGTTTCCCCTAATCAAAGGGTGGGAGGGAAGTGGAGATCTTCATCCACCCTCAAAGAATTCTCCATTGCTTCTCCTTCCATCAGTTACCTCAGAAAGCTCCCCTGCTTTCTGCACTCTCTTTCTTGGCTACTCTCTTCCACGTTCTTTTTGCTGCTGCTTTTACCTCCAAAGATTCTCACTTCATTAATGACCAGGAAACACCACCAACAGCCAAGGAAAGGGATCATACCACTTTATTAACCAATTTCAAGCTAATTTTGTTTACACACATGACATTTTACAAACTGCTGTTATTAACTGGACCAGTGAGGGGACAATTTGGCAACAATTTTCCCTCCGATTTGTTTTCATACAGGGAAGTACAGAATTTATAGAAGGGGATGGATGAAAGACATAAAATTCAAAAGAGGGTAGTGCTTACCCAGAAACTTTCAGAAGAGAAGGAGCCAAAGCCAGAATTGTTTTGATGACTCTCATGCCATCATCTCCCCCATCCAGGGCATCAAGGTCCTCATAGCTGGAGTGTGGGAAGAAGAAGATATTTGAAGCAATTCCTGAGACCCTTGATGGTCCTGAGACCATCACCCCACAAAGAAAGGTGCACCTGACACACCTGAACTCCAGTGCCCCAGAGCAGGCAACAGCACTCACCCCTTTTATGGGAAATACAGGGAGGGAGAAGGCAGCTACTACTGGGCTGAGAAACCCCACATTTAGCACAAGCAGAAAACATCCCCTGAAGTATTTCTGAAAATTAGGAGCCAGCTGGAGCTGGGATCTCACAGTTCCAACACAGGTCTGGTCTCTCTAAGCTGGCCAGAGAGCAAGGGTGTTGTACAGCAGGGGCTTGATTGACTCATGCCAAACACAGCTCAGGCTGTGGCTGACCCAGCAGAGCCAGCTGGGATGAAGAAACTCAGCTGTCAGAACCTGCTCTGGTGCACATCTCATACAGAGGTGAGGGCAGGACTTTCTCCTCACTTGCATGACAATCAGTTTTTGTTTGGGAACTTGCTAATTTCAAACTGTGTGCTTTTTCCATTTTAATAAATCTTGAAAACACTTCCATGTTGCTTCAGGCCTGTGAGCAAGCCTGTATTATTATATCCCAAATAAACACACCTATATTTTGCATGTGCATATTACATTTGTATGTTTTGTGTGCAATTGTGTGTAGTACAAGGAAGAAGATAGAAAACCCTGCTTCAAGGAACAAGAGAGGAAAAATCTCTTTGCCTGATTACCAGAGGATTTCTGCATCCAAGGCAGCCATGTCTTCATGGAAAACATATGGGGGGTTACTGACTATGACATCTATGGGGCCCCAGAGCAGCAGCTTTTTGGCAGAACCTAGAAAAGAAAAAGAATCACAGCATCTTCCCCATAAGCTCAGTGTCAAGACCCTCCCCAGGAAACTGTCTCCAGGCACACGTAAATGTGTTTGGCCCTGCTTTGTGATAATAAAATTTTATCCTATTTCTTTCTGCAACGGTGTGCCTTGTTCCCTGTTCCAGGAGTGCAAGAGTGATACAAAGGAAAGCACAGGCAAAGTATCATTTTTTCATATCAAGAGCCTACTTAACAAAACATGTTAAAAAGCACAGGAGCTTAATGCCCTGGAGCTCTGTGCCCACCTGGATCTAAAGCAACAACCAGAACTCAGAGAGCCCACAAAGGCCTAAGTAGGAGCTCAGACTGGCTGTCCAGATGAACATCCCTCCTCTTACAGAGCTGCAGCAGGACCTCCAATGAGCTGCAGAAACAGGGCAGCTGCTCCTGGTCTGCAGAAGAGCTCCCTGCACTCCTGCTGCTGTCTGACACAGGCCAGCCCTGAACCAGGCCTTGTGGAACCATGAGAGTGTGGCACTGTCCTCAGGCAGCCTCTTGGCACAGGGCTTTCAGCTCTAAGAGGTAGCAGAGTGTCAAAAATAAGTGTCAGAAAGGTGTGCTAATGAACCCACAGTGCTGCAGCTCCTGGCTCCACAGCTGCTAACAACAGCCAAGCACCATCGACCTAACTGGAAAGGCACCACACCAAATGTTAGTTTTAACTGGTTTCAGCTGGCTCTGGGGAAGAAGAGCATCCTTTCTTGGTTCAACTAACCTAATTCCAGGTGAGTAAGGTTGGGCATTTAATCTAAGCTAAATCTATGGGCTCCCTCTAACATCAATGGAGAGGCAGGATGTACATGGTTATCTAAAGCCTCCATGTCAGCACGGAATGATTGACACTCTTTCTATATCTGCCTCTCCTCAGCAACAGTAAAGAGCACCTGGACTCCCAGCTCAGGCACAACCTTGGGACACCAAAACCCAGGAACAATTCACTTTCTGATATAATCAGAGACTTCTGTCAGCTGATCATCTGCCCTGGAAATCTCTGCAGGGAAAAGCTCCACTGACCTTTTTCACTATTAACTTCAACTCTCCTCTGCCCCCTGCATCCCAGAGCAGACCCTTGGCTGTCTCTCATGCCTCCCTCCACCCATCAAAGACACAAAAGGGAAAAAGACAAAGGGGATTATAACAATGAAAAGAGTTACTGTGTGAAATATCTTGGTGGATGATGTGAATCCTTTCTTGGAGTTGTAGCCTGTAAAATTCCAGATGCAACAACAGAAAGAACAAAGATTAGGAGGTGTATTTGTGTTCATGAACAGTACATTCCACAAACAGATCATTAAACATTGCATCTCTTATCTGACACACAAATATTCAGAACTGCCAAGATCTTTCCTCCCACCACAGTGGCCTTACACCCAAGTTCTACTCCCTCTGCTGAGGGCCTGTGCTCCTGCCCAGTCAGGATACACAGCTATCAGGAAAGGGAGGGATTCCTCTACTGTGTGCCATGTGCCCAGATGGATCTGGCACCAAGGTTGATCCAGTAAGACTCATAGAAGCATCTAGAGAACACAGCTGGGATAAGGGAGCCCTGAAAAGCAGGCAGGATCTAAGCTGGGTTCAGTCAAACAGTAACACAGCTTATTCTGCTGGCTTCTCTCCCAAGAGCTACAGGGCACCATGCCAGGGACAAGATCACAAAGATGTAATTAAAATATCCATGGAGAAATATGAAGCTCTCTGACATGGCATTTATACTCCCTCATCCACTCTTGAGCCAACAAGCAATGTTAATAAGCAAGACAATTTTCCCCAGAGGCCAGAGTTATAGTTTATCAAGAAGCCCAAGATCTGGCCAGCTTTTATTATATCTATGAAATATTGCAACAGAATTTGGTTTGACACTGACACATTAGGAGGAAACCTCTGCTCCCCATTCCCTGTAACTGGGCTAGGAGGCAAAGGGTAACAGTGAGGTGACCAGAATGGGAAGGGCTTGCTCCTACTCAGCCCTTCAGACTCCCACACAAGCTGGGACTTGCAAAAAAGTGAAGAAATGCAGCCCAGTGCAGCCAGCACCAGAAATAGCCCCCCTGTGCTGGCAGCAGCTTGGGAAAGGAGGGATATGTGGGCCTGTGGACAGAAATCTGTTAATGAGCACCTCTTGAGACTCACAGCTGTACTGGACTCCATGAGAAAACACCAACAGGAATTCTTTCTGAGATGGCTCTAATTAATGCCTAGGGCCCAGCAGTTACTGAGGACGTGAATGCAATCTGGAGCTCATTTGACAAAGCCTACAGAGACTCAGAAGCATACTGGGATTCCAGCTCTGGGGTTCCCTGTGGTTGTGATGGCCCAGAAAAACCTGACAGAAGAACCAGCTGAGGAAGTGGAGCCACCAGGAATGACAAGGACAACCTGCCAGACATCTCTCTGACTTCAGCACAAGGTGTTTGAGCCAGCAGCTCTGAACATCCATCCTGCCCCAGCACAGGGGTCTGAACTGCATGGGATCCAGCAGCACCACTCCCACCAAACCAAGACTGCAGGGAGGATGCTGAGGGACACCACGCAGCACATCAGAGGAAAAGTGCTACTTGACTGCTGTCTTAGGTTGCAATGCAAGATGTAACCAAAAGTGTGTATTCTATTCCCATCTGTTGAAACTCCCTGGGGAGGTGTTTTCTTTATCTCTTCCATGACCCATCCTCATAACTCCTGGGGGAAGGGGGTGGGTGTGTTCTGTCAGTGGGCCAGCTGTAAAAAGCAGGTGGGGCCCTGTTCTTCATCTCTTCCATGACCCATCCTTCCTCCAGGGGATATCTGCTGTTCATGGGCCATCCAGGCTCACTGCATGGCTGATAAAATTCCATCAGCCCATTGGGAGATGCTCCACCCAGGGGGAGGAGCCCAGCATTCCTACCTGGATAAAAGCTGAGATCCAGAACACCAGGACAGCCTGTTTGCACTGGATTCCCAGAGGGAGAACAGACCCATCTCACCACCACTGAACCTCCAGATCATCTCTGCTCCAACAGAACCACCTCTGTCATTCCAGGAGGACTTAACTGGACTGCTCCCAACAGGTGTCATCAGGCTGTACTCTGACTCTGTCAGTGTCTTCCTTTTTTGTTTGCTTTTTTGTACTACTACATTTTTATTTTTAATATTCCTCGTAAAGAACTGTTATTCCTATTCCCATGTGTTTGCCTGAAAGCCCCTTAATTTCAAAATTATAATAATTTGGAGGGAGGGGGTTTACATTCTCCATTCCACGGGAGGCTCTGGCTCTGCCTGGCAAACACCTGTTTTTCCAAACCAAGATAAATGTGCAAACATTTCTGGAGGAGCAAGGACAGAAACAAGTACAACAAGCAAGCCAGAGAGAGAAAGGCTCAGGATACACTTGTCCTTAACCTCATAAGTGACATAAACATTCCTACTTGAGTCCTGAGCTTCCTGAGTTCACAAACAGGGGTAAGAGTAGTTACCAAAAAACACTCTGAAGCCCCTTGATGAACAGCATGTGAGTGCTACTGCTTTATTTAGGCTGCTGTCTTTGCAAAGCACGTTCATAAGCCAAAGAAATACACTCTGGTAAACATAATCATTTTCATTACAGACTTTAGGAGTTCAACAACTAAACATTCTCTGGTTTCCAGTGGTGATAAACATCAACCATATGTACCAGTATTGAGGACTCTTGGCCTTTCTCAAGCAACAATTTACAAAAAAATGAGTAATACATGGTCTTGTACCTCTGTGCATTCTCCCTGGTGAGATCCACGGCAGCCTCCTCTTTATCCATGGCTATGACTCTGCTCTGGAACAGAAAAAAACAACAAACCCTACCAAGCAGGTGTTATAACACAAGATTCCTGAGCAGACATGCTCTGCCAAACATGCAAGATCAAACTGACAAGAGACTGCTCACTCTTGGCTGCTGAAAGAACAGCTCCTGAGGAATGCATGCAGGGCACAGCTGGGATCATGAGTGATGTGTCTAAGGCACCAAGGTGACTGAAGGCTCTCTGCAGCACAGCCAGCAGCCCACCAGAACAGACAACAACAGAGCCACTCACCTCACCTGATCCCTCACTGCTCCTGGCAGGGTGAAAGTCAACACTCTGGCTAGTCTGGGCTAGGCACAGACTGCAGGAAAGTCATGTGGTTGGATTTATCCTCCCTAGCACAGACAGGATCCCTCTCAACACTAACACAACCACTTGGACACAGATTCTGGCATTTTCCATCTGTTATGCAGACACCTTTTACCCAGTTACTCCACTGCAGTCCTTACACCAGAGTCACTGCCTGTATTGACTGCATGCACTTGACTGGGTGTGAAGTTCAAGAGTTCTCCAGCATAATGCTAAGAGACAGGGCTCCACAAAGAGATTTGTTTGACCTTCAATTCCACCTTGGGAAAACCACAGGCCAAGGCCTAGCTTGGTTTTGCTTTGCTTGATGTTTATTTAAGCACAGATTTAAGTAAGGATTTACACAGAGGACACATGCTTGACGAAACTGCTTTGCATTTGGTCATGATGGTGTGATCTGCCATCACTCCTAAGGGGATTAATTTCATGGTCCCAGGCCAGAACCCACACACATGAAGCTCACCCTTAAGGTGAAGGACATAGCTGAGACCATAAATGAAAAGGTGCTGCTGTTTTCTCAGTACCTTAGTGCCAAATTCTGCCTCAAACACTAAGGAGATTACCCAGAGTGTAACTCCACTTAGCTGTCAGTGTGGCTACCACTAATTCTAACCAGTCAAGGCTCCTTATTTCCCTGGGTACAGCAGTTTGGGCTGGGAAAAGACTGTTATGAGTTTCAGAGACAGACTGACACAGCTCTTTAAGTTAACAAGCAAGGAAAAGACTGACACAGCTCTTTAATTTAACAAGCAAGGAAAAGAGCATGAAGTTCTTCTAGCTCAGGAAATCAGTGCAATTATACTCTGAAGTCATGAAGCTCAAATATTAACCTTCTCAGGTCACTGTGGGGAGGAACACCCCTTCCATTAGAGGCATCAACCTCTAATTCTTACACAGAAGGGCTTATAAAAGAGGAGGGGCTGGCCACAGCAATTCTCATTCCTGAGAAGGAATTGGCTGGTCTGCAGTTCTGAGGAGAGAGGAATACTTCTCCCTTAACTACGTGCAATGAGATCTTCGATTCATTTCTTATTTTCTTGACCAAGAGTATCTCCAGAAACATGTTACATGCCACAAGAATTAGGGGCAAGAAGGGCTTGGGTCACCCAGATCTCAGTCCCCTTCCTGCCCTTTTGATTCTGTTCAGAAGCTGTGGGTTGTTACCAGGGAACAAAAGACTACAAAAACATGGTTTGGCAGCTGTGGCAGTGAGATTCGCTTGTCTTACTGATCCCAAGTACTGACACTGCTACAATAATCCCTTTCCTTTATCATTTAGTCTTTAGTCCAAGATCTTTTGATTCACAGCAAGGTGGTTTTTGGAGATGACTGCCTCATAAATTCAACTAACAGAGTGTGTGATCATGCCTCAGTCCCTCCTGTCCTCAGGCCAGGCTAGTATCTCAAACCAACACCCACCAGTGCTACAAGGTAAGGTGATTATTAGTGAGCTGCAGCAGCTCAAGAATGAACACATTCACTTTTTGCATTCTGATTATGTCTCTGCTATTCCTGCAGACAGATGGGGAGAGGGACCAATTCCCAAATATCCCTCCTCTACCTACTAGGAACTTGCAGAGCCTGTCAGAGACCTGAACTGCCAAAGTTCCATCAGAGAAGTTTGTGACATCTCAATGAAGATGAGCAGAGTGGGATTGTCCTCTAACACAGGCATCTATTACACCAGGAGCACTGAAGGGAGCTCACCTGTGGCAATTTACAGAGCAGACTTAGAGCAATTGCTCCAGAGCCACAGCCAACTTCCAGGATCACAGGATGAGGAACAGGAACTGGGGAACCGAGGGCTGAATTCTCACATTTCTGAAATTCTTCCTCCACAACTAAAGAGACAAGATCCTAAGAAAAAAAAAAAATAAACAAAATTACAAAGGGAGCTGTTTTGACTCACATCTTTGTGATCTGACGACTGAAGTTTAAATTTCTTGACTCTGTACCCAACAAAATGTATTTTTGTTGCTAATTTTAAAAGCAGAGATGGTAGTAATGGAACTGACATGCCAGAAGTCCTTTCAGCTCCATCTGCCCCACAGGTTGCTTTGATGAGTAACCAAATCCTCAGGATACAATCTCCTACATATCCTCTGAAATCTTCTAGCACTGTTGGGAAAAACAGTAACAAGATAGCTGGAGCACATTATCTTCTGCAACAGCATTTACTCCAAAATTTTGGCTTTCAGAATTTTCAAGCTTCAAAACTCAAGATTTCTACACAGTCTCAGTAGGTAGGTGACCAGGAGGCAGTTGCACAGCTCCTAACACCATCTAAAACAGTAACCCAACCTGCAGATGAAAAGTCAAGGCAATGAGCTCCTAAATGATCCAAATGAGCAGCTCCCTGCAAGGATTTCAGATAGTGGACTCCCACTACCTTTTGTTGCCATAAAGTTTTGTTGCATGGAGATTTTCACCCATGCTCCTGGATCTGTATGCAGTTCTGCTGTTTCTGCCTCCTCCCTCATGCCACTCTTATTTTTAAAATCCCTTTGCCATGTTACATAAAATCCAACACAGCAGGAGAGGTCTCAAAGATTTCTAATGTTTGTGAAAATGAGACAGAAGAGATAGAAGAGAAATAAGACAGAAGAGTGCCTCCCTCTGACTGCAGCATGAACTTCCTTTGTTATTCACTGGAGAAAACTGTAAGATGGAAACCTTATGAACACCTTGAGTGTATCAGCAGCTCAGCAGGTGCTCTCAGCTCCCTCCCATCCTCTGCTTTCAGGGCACAACAGCACACACAGGCCTTCCTGCCCTAGGTGTTCCTAACATGGCTAGGATCCTCCACTTAGGAGGGCTGCTCTTGGATCTCTCCTGTAAATACAGAAAAATTAAAATTAATTTCAAAAAATAACTGGCATAAGCTGGAATACATAAAAGGAACAAGTCCAGGCAGACAGGTCAGTTTATCTTTTACTTTACAATGGCTTTTATCAGGAGCCTGAACTGGACATGCTTGTGCATAAGGGCAGAAGCCTTTCCTTGGATCTCTCACCCAAACTGGGGTGCAGCATAAGAAATGCTTTGTGCAAAGCTGCAGTATTTCTGAAGAGATTCATGGCTCTTGGTCACCCTTCATGACAGGCCACTCCATGTGTGCAGTAAGTGGGACAGCAGATGCAAACAGGTATAAAAATGAAGCATTCAGGTAGATGAGCTTTGATGAGCCATCCCTGGAACAGGCAAGTTTGGGGACTGATATCAAAATATATTCAGCCAGGGATGAGGAGCCACATCACAATGCACTGCCCTGGTCACCATGGCATTACTGGCATTGCCAGTATGCCAAAATCACAAATTCCTCACTGCTTCTCTGAGATTCCTTTCCTAGACAATTATGGATGAAAACAGTCTCACAGGCTCCCAGCTTGGAGGAAACTTTTACAGGACTCAGACAGCAAAAGGGAAAAATAAACACCTTATCTACCCACTTGTGTGAGAAGTGGCTTTGGCCATTCAAACACCTCCAGATGAATCAGCCTGAAAACACTCAGGCACTGCAGACAGACAGGGCCTGCACCCACAGCTGCTTTGGCAGAGCAGGTGAGGAGCTGAGGATTCCAAGACCACAGAAGAAAAGGCACACAAAAAATTCTGCTTGGCTATTAAATCACTTCTTTAAATACCAGCTATTTCTGGACACTTACAAACATTTCCTGGAAATCTCCACAGTAACTGAGAACCATCTGTTCCCAGAGTAGCACAAGTTACTGATTACAAATGTCTAAATGTGACTTCCATACACTAGAGCTATCCTAACCATTTGTTAACTTCCTTAAGGTTTATCATTAGTAATTTCAAGCTTGATGGGTTTTAATGGAATGCCTCCTTTACACATTCCAGTGAAAGCATTTTAGTGTGCTTGCCAAAGCTCCCATTTAAACATGACTGATTTCAGGTTTTACCACATAAAATATAAATAAAATGGGATGCTGATATTACTTAGCTTTGTATCCTGCTTTCTGACTGCCTTACCTCATTGTCTTGGTTATTTCATTACAATTCTTACTGAGGCAAAGGCTGGTTTTCTCATAATACACATTTATCACAATAGTACAAAAGACATAAAAAATAATGGGACTATCTAAAGGATTGGCATCATTTGCCAGACATGAGTACCTCACTACCATAAAAGGCTGAATAATTATTTTCAACCTGATTGACAAGCAAAGAAGAAGATGTATTCTAACTGGCAAATAATCAGGAAAATCCAGCAACCATGACACAGAGCATGTCCAGTCATCCCACTCCCATTGCCACTAGGTTTCAGGAATGATAAAATTATCAAAAATTGTTTTGAAACTGTATTTGTCAGATTCTTCTGAGTATTTTTCATCTTCTAGCAAATGATCCAGCCAAAATCTGTGCTTTTCCAATCACACCATCACCTCCAAAATATCATCACTGGAAAATGATAAATTGATAAATTACAGCACTTTGCAGAACACAGCAGCATCCCTTTCAAATCTCATCTTGGGAGATGAAGTATTTCTGGCTGAGTATTACAGTGTTCATACAAAGGCTACAAAATACCCCGCAAGTCAGACATTCCCAGCCTTTGCCCAAGAATCTGACTGGAACCACAGCTGGGGAAAAGCAACAAAGAGAATGATGGGGTTAAAAAGAGGTGCCTGGGACTGGCACAGAGAAACTGGGGCTGGGACAACAGCATCTGGCAACATGCTGGGGTCTTTACTGGGTAGGATACTCCATGTCTTCTCAGACTGAACAGATTGAGAGTACAAACACCTGCTAATATAATGCCAACATTACCAAAAGCCATTTTAACCATCATTTTGATCACCAGCTTTGAAGGCTGAGATCTGAAATTACCAAAATTCCACTGGGAAATAAACCAAAACACTTTGTGACCCAATTCCATATTTGCCCACAGCATGCCAATCACTGGGTAGAATGAACTCTCAATTGTACAGTTATTAACATTCAAATTATTGCTTACAGTATGAGTCATTATTGTCAGTTACAACCCAATCTACAACAACAAAAAAAATCTCTGCTAATTCTGCCAGTGCTACTGGTACTGGCAGAACTACTTTCATCCTGGAGCCTGGTGTACACACACGTGGGTATCAGTGTGATAATTGTGTCAGAATGGGGAAATGGAACATTTTGAAGAATTTTTCTCCTCTAGTCTGAGCAAGAAGCTCCTTCCTGCAGGAAAAGGTAGTTTTGGAAGGAGTGGAGGGACTGAATGGCAAACAGAACCAGAAAGACTCTAAAATCCTCTGCCTGCTTTGCTAGCAATAGCAGCAAGGTGGAAGGGAAGGAAGGTGCCCTACATGCTTTGGGCAGCCCCATAATGGAGCTGGTGACACCTGCATGCAGGGACAGACTGAACATTTCATTCCTTAGATAGGTGAGCAGAGATGTTCAAACAGCCAGGAGGAAGAGCTAGAAATCACATGGAAAAGTGGATTCAGTAGCCCCTGCTTTTCCTTGAAGCAAATCTTATGTATGGCCACCAACTAAAACACAAGAAGTTTCACCTCAACATGAGGAAAAACTTCTTTACATTGATGGTCCCAGGCAGGGCATGAAGCCTCCCCCTTGGAGATATTCCAACCCCACCTGGACACATTCCTGTTGTGACACCTGTTCCAGGTGACCCTGCCTTGGCATGGGGCTTGGACTGGAAGATCTGCAGAGGTCCCTTCCAACCTCAACTGTTCTGTCATTCTGTGATTACCTTGTGCTTGCACGTGCAGGGGTCACAAATATTTGCTTCTCAGGCTCCCTAATTTCCAGCATTCAAGAGGCTCTCAAGCTTTTGCCTTTTAGCCAAACCACTCACAGGCTGTTCTCACCTTGTGATTGCAGGAAATCCTGCTTCACTGCCAGATTCACCCTAAGTTTACACTGTCATTTATTTGGGTTCCACCCCCTCCTTCTCTCTGAGTGCGACAAATGCAGAACTTTGTGAACACCTCCAGCTTCCCCTGAGCCTCCTGCCTCACCTTCCCACCCACAAGTGTGGTTCCCCAAGGCCCCTCAGCACCCTCTGTTCTCACAGGCTCTTGGTGTCACCTCTGCCCTGTGGCCAGGGCTCTGGTTCACTGCATTTCTTGGAACTGCAGCTGCACAAAGCAGTGTGAGGCCAGGGGCTGCCAGCACCCAAACCCAGAGGCTGCAGAGCTGCGGCCCAGGCAGAACCAGCACAGGCTCAGCTGGGTTCCAGCCCCGAGACAGGGAGGAGGCAGCACAGATTCCTGGGTGGCTGCAGAGCCAAGCACAGGGACAGAGCTGAGGGGATCCTCTGCTACAGCCCAGCACCCAGGAATGACCCATCAGATGTTTCTGCTATCAAAGGACAAACTAAATAAAACAAGAGGAAGTGGGGAATGGGAAAGGCAAGGGTGGAAGTCACAAACTCCTACTGCATTGTCTACAAGCACCCTTTTTCCACACCCCAGGGGAAAGCAGGGAAGAGAAGGTTCCAGGGGTAAGAGCCAAGCAGGAGACTCTAAATTCCCAGATGAGTCAACTGGAGAAGGAAAGCAAAAAAACCCAGGGAAACCCTGGTAACTTTCTCTCTGCTCTTGCACACTTCCTGGGAATGTTTCACTTATTTGTGTGCTTTCCAGAAACTTCTGTTCTCAGAATCCAGGACTTTCCATAGAACCTGATCTGATATTAACCCAATCACCTCTCCCATCTTGTTTGCCCACTTGGCTGCCAATCAGCACATGACAAACACCAGGGAGCCAAGCTGGAAACCTAACTCAATGGCAATGGCCCTAGAAGATCCCTGCCACATATCCCACTTCCAAAACCAAGCCACCAAACCAGCCCACTGCTTCATGGGCAGGCAGGGGTTTTGTCCTGGGCTCTTCTGCCTGGCACCACAGTAGGAAAGAGAAAAATCACAGAATCACTGAATATTCTGAGCTGGCAGGGACCCACATGGATCACTGAGTCCAGCTGTTAAGTGAATGGCCCATGTGGGGATCAAACCCATGGAACTCCCACTATAAACTTATGGGAATCAAAGCCCCTGAATAACTCCAGAAGAGCCACTGACCCTGCAAGAAAGGGTGGCTTTAGGCAATAGCAATGACAGACAAGCATGTCAAAGCCTACCTAACACTGAGGAAGGGGTTTGGCTGCTCCTGGTATCAGGGCACATGCCATGTGCTGCTTTATCTGCTGGAGCACCCAGAAATGACTTTACCAACAGGCAGCAACCCATATGTGCTTGTGCCCAAGAGAAATGACCACAGCTGTCATGTCTAAATTTAGCCATGCCCGAGGGGCAGGAGTGGATCCAAGTCTCTGTACACTGGCCATACCTCAGGTGTCCAGCACAGAGCTCTAGGCAGACACACCTCCCCAGAAGAAAGGTATTTTCTTTCTCTGCAGATACAGGTATTGACCACTGACAGACATAGCATCTGGACAGATGCACTAGTTTAGCTTCCCAATCCCTAGCTCTAGTTGGATGTTGGAAAAGAGCTTGGGGGAGGAAATGGATTTTTTTTTCCCTCCTTATGTGGGAATCTCCTTGAGTCCCATCTGTCACAGCCATTTTTGAGGTTGTTTTTCTCCAGTTCTAGTCCTACATCCTGCTTTCACTCCTAATCAGCTACAGGACTCAGCAAAAACACACAGAAAGAGGAGGCTCGCTCAATCATAACAGGGGGGTTAAACCCAAAAAAATACAAAAAAAATACAAGTATTAACAACAGAGAGATCTGTGAGAACATATTAGAAAAGTCTATATAAGTTAACCTGGAGGTCAGGTTTGTGCATGACTTAAAAGAACAGCTGCTGCTTTCCCTGCCTTCAGCACAAATTTTAGCTTTAAATTTCCATTTTTCAGTCTGTTGTGAAAATCTAACTCCAAGTTAGAATTACTAACTTGGAAGTAATTCTCTCCACCAGTAAAGTCTTGTTTTCTTGTGTAGGAAGCCAGCAGAAACTACCACCACAGCTCATCTTGGCCAGTCAGCCAGAAACAACCCTGTTTCTTCCATCATTGCCTTTTGAAAAAGAAGAAATCTGTCTGGGAAAACATTCTGTCCTGATTTTCAAGTGGCCAGCAATAGGCTCTTGCTACGCTGTTGCAGCATTTAATTACACTCCCTGTTGAGATGTGCACCTTTTCTTCTGGCCTGCATTTATAGTGCCTATTATACACTTGTCTGTGAAAGCAGAGAGACTTCAGTTTTCAAATTTCTGCTGTCTGTGCCAGATAATTTACCCCTAAGCTTGTCTTTGATGAGCTAGACAGTCTTCAACAACAAGGCAGCCTTTTTCAACCTATTAATCCACACACTGTTTTTTCTCCAAATCTAATTTTCCACTTCTTCCTCAAGCATTCAGTAATATAACTGGACATAATAGTCCTGCAGCTATTCCACTACTGAAATACTAATTATTTAATGCTGCTACATGCACATGACACTCCCCTGTCCCACATGCAAGGATGCCATCAGCCCACTGGGCAGCAAAAAGTGGGTGCTGCTGGTCAGCCAATACCCCTGAGATACTGGCAATCCCCAATCTTTCTCCAAGCCCTTCTGGCAGCACAAGTGCCTCAGCCACAAGGCACAGGCTGCTCTGTTTGCCTCCCTCTCCATGATCCTATTAAACACTTGTGCCTAGCTCAAAGGGCAATTCCAATTGCTCTGCAGCAACAACAGCCTCCCTTCGTGATTTCCATTCCCCAGCCTCTGTGCCACAGCCCACCTGCAGAAAATATTGTTCTCCTCCAACACACTGATGAAGTATTACCTTTCATATGGGCAAAATCTGATCTGTGAGGCCACAACAGCAATGCTCCATCTTTAGCACATTTGCTTACAGCTCTGTTTTGACAGAGAGAAGATAATTTCTGATTTATTAAATAATGCTCTACTGCATTTATGTTTAACATGCCTTATACAAGTCTACACATATTTCATATTTCAAGAAAGGACCTTAAGCTATGTCAAGACAGAGCACTATTAGCCTTCTCATTTCCCAGTCTGGGAAGCCCACTACACAGAAAGGGAAAGCAGCCTTCCCTTGAAGAGACAACTGCTCAGAGGCAAAACTATGAGAAAAAAGCCAATCTCCTGACTCTTGATTAATGGCTGTACTCATCAGACAGTGTGACCTTTAGACCTTTCCAAAAAGCATCCATTTGTGGTAAAGGAATTAGGGAAATGAAAGGACCTTTCTGCATCAAAGGCTTCCTTTCAGCACTGATTGGAACAGAAAATACATCACTGCTTTGGCATAAAACACGGGAGAGAGAAGGGCCCACCTTGCAATCTGTTTATTTGCATATACAGGTCAGGAAGAGAAAATTCTCCCCTCTCTGTGCGCTGGACTTTCTTGAAAGGTTAATGATTATGTTTATCTAGAAGTTAAACCTCATGAAAGGTCTCTCTGAGCCAATCTTTGACTTAAGTGCTTTCACAGAACACCCCACACAATGAATGCCATTCCACCAGCAGGTGCAAATAAACAGCATTGACTTCAGGTTTCAAGCATGTTATCACGGGAAAGAAACAACCTATTTTGGGAAACAAGCAAAAGAGCTTAAAACTCACATTTGGAAAAAGAATAGACAGAGAAATAACTAAAAATGACAAATGCTGTAGTGAATGATTTAAGTGTTACACAGTAAAAATGAAAGGTTTTCCTTTATGCTTAAATGAGCAGGCAGCACTGAAAGCAAAGAATACACTTTTCCCCACGTACAATACAAGATTTGCTGTCACATGATGCCAGGGAGGTTAGACACAGCCAGACTCCAAAGAGGATTAAACAAATCAGTGGGGGCCGGATCCATTAGCAATTATGAAGCAGGATGGCCCCAAATCCAGCTTTGGCTAAGAACAGTCGTTAACTGCTGACTGTCAAGAAAAGAAGGGACCCTTCCACACCCACCTTTTCTCTTGTCATTTTACTCCCACCACCTGCTACAGGAGCCCGGATCAATAGCTGCGAGGCACGAAAGATGACCATTTTTGTTGCCACTGACCAATTAAACCGCCTCAGAAGCACCAGGAATCCCGGGATCACCGAGAGAAAACCGAACCAGGATAGAAAACCAGGAAGGCAGCGAGCGTGAGGCTGGAGCGCCCTCTGGGGGTAGCAGGCGGGTGCGCCGCGTGTGGCACCGGCCCTAAGGAAGCCACGGTGAGCATCAGAGAGCCGGCAGCCACCGCACAAAAAGGGAATGGCACGCTCATGGCTGGCTGAATTCTCCTCCTCTTTGTCCTGTCTCCCCAAAGCAAGGCATTCTAAAATTTTAGAAGTTAAAAAAAAATACTTGCTTGGGGAAAAAGTCTTTCTTCTCCATTAATAGTGAGGGAGCAGTGTTGGGACAGGGACGCCTTGACATTACAATGATCACCTGACAAAGATAATTTGTTGTGCACACCCCGTAACTTTGGTCCAAACATTGCCCAGTGCAGAAGCCTGGCTCTGGTGCCACAGGAGGAAAGCTGGGAGGATGCCAAGTTCCAAAGGCCCTCACAAACCCACTTTGCACTCGTGGCAGCCAGTCCAAAGCTTTCCTCTGAGCAGGCCAGAGCTTGAACAGGACCTGCTCCTTCCCTGCTTTTGGCTGCCTGTCCCCTCCCCAGCTGGATTCCCATGGAACAGAAGAACGAAGCCACATGTGCTGCAAAAATATTCCCAGAGGGACAGAACAGGAGAAGGCTCAGCTACCAGAGAGAACTAAACAGATGACATGGGGCCAAATTTCACACAAGACAGAATTAAGCAGAGAGGGGAGCTTCTCTCTCTGCATGTGTCTCTGTCCCCAGGCCTGAAACAATGCTCGTGGTTTGGGTCATGCTGTGTTTAATTTCACGCCACTACCAAGGCACTGGCAGCAAGAGTCATAACCCTTCTGTTGCAACCAGAGAACACATGTGTGTCATAAATGTTGGCTCCTCTTCTTCTCAGACTCAAATCAACACACAGGAGCACCTGCAGAAGCTACATACAGAAAATTAGGAAGAAAATGTTGAAGCTGCCTGTGTATCTGCACTAATGAGTCAGTTTAGGGAGTCACATTTTCTCAGCCAAAAACAAGACATGTGGCTTGTGTGTGCAGTCACAGAGAAACCTGAACCTGGGATAACAATTAACTACTTCCTGAAGAACAAGGATTATTTACAGAAATGATCTTGTGTAAAGTGTCAGCACTACTGCTTTTAAGAACACTGCAGACAAATTCTAGACAAAAGGAAACCAACAGATGCAATGAACTTTACCATTGCTGAAAGCAGGTTATTTCCACTGCAGTTTTCAAGTCCAGTGAAGGCTGAAAAAAATTACTCTGATAAAACAAAACACAGACAAAGCCCAACTCAAACACATCACACAAAGTCAGAGATTACCAACTATTCCTTCCAGCAGAAGGAAAGGATCTGGACACCACTTTGTGCACAGCTTACACACAGGACACAGCTCCTGGAAGCAGCACCAGTCCACGGCCATGTCCTGCCAGGTGCTGCTGGATTTTGTCCCCGTGGCTCTCCTGTCACAGGAACCTCTGCAGCACATCACAAGCAAACTCTCCACTGCCCACAGAGCTCCATTGCTTAATCTGCCCACAGAGCTCCATTCATTATCATAAACTTCTGGTCTTCTGTAATAAATGTGCTAAAAATGTGCCTTCATAGTAAGTTAAGTAACATAACAAAAGTTTTGCCAGAGACAAGGTTTGGGTTAAGCTGTTTACACTCCATTTTTGCACCAGGGTATGTTAAGCGGTTTCAAATGCACTCCAGTTTGGATCAGCAGAGATGCTTTTACCAAAATCAGGCATGTGGGCTCAATTAACAACATTCTCAAGCACTGGCCAGCCCAGCTTCCACTCCACACAACAGCCTTTGTTTTGAGCCTGGCACTGCAGAGGGGCAGCTAAAGCACAGCTCCAGAGAAGCCTCACCAGCAGATATTTTGATCTGCAGAACATACAAGTTCTCTCTGACTTCAATGCTCCCATTGCATCCATGAACTAACTGGGATTTGAAGGTTGGAAATACCCTCTTGAATCATCCAGAGCAGAAATACTGTTGACAATAGCAAAGCCAACCATTGCTGGCTTCAAGTGGCAAAATTATTCCTTGGAGCTCCATCTCCCAACTCAATCACCACAGAGTGATCAACCCAGACCAGGCAGAGAGCTCCCAACTTCTCTGGACACAAGTGTCAGCACGATGATTTAGGGCCCAGCAGGTTCTCCATGAGGTGCTGCTGACACCCCACACCAAACCCAGACTCTGGTTCTAAATATTCTTCCTCTCTCTGACTTGGGAAGATGTCCATGTTGTAGCTCAATGCTCTGGAATCCCCTCATGGACTTCAGTAGCACCATTTTCCTCAAAGGGCACAACAGAAGCACAGGCTGTCTTTGTCCTTAAATTTTTGTTTAACTTTTGCACATTACAACAGTCAAACAGTTGAAGAAATGACTATTAGACTGAAACAGGTTTAAGATTCTGGGACTCATAAATGGAAAAGAAGGTAAAAAGACCAATTCATCCCCAAAAGTTAACACAGGCTCCCAGAGAAAACAAACTCTCAGAAGGTAAAAAAACCAAAAGCAATCCAAAACAAAAACAAACAAAAAACCCACCTTGCAAATCCTAAACGCTCCTGAGGACTAGTATACAAAAAGTTTCCTTGCTAGGATGGCCCATGTGCTGAAAATGAAAGCTAGGCTATTGTCAGGGCAAGTGTCACCTTGTAGATCTTAAACTCTTCATAGCAGTAGGAATGCTGGGGAACACAGAGTTTTAGCTTGGTCATGTATGGCTGTCCTTTGCATTCCTATGGCTGACAGTCACATTTAATTCCAGCCCAGTCAGAACTCACCCTTCAGTTTCCTGTATTTGTCCAGAAACCACCATGGAGCCATGAGAGAGATGGTAGGTGTCACTTCCTACCAGCCAGGACACAGACACTCAGGCTCTCTGGATTCCATTACTGCTTTCCTGCTACTGCAGGGTTCTGCTGGCAACCTCTGGACAATGTGTAGATTCCTGTATGCACTAAGCCACTGGGATATAGCAGTAGATGTTTTGAACTTCTTAGGAGTCCTTATTATAGCAGAACTAAGGAAAGCAAAGCCACATCCTTCCATCAATGGCCGATTGATTTCTGTGTAATTAAGGGGTACATCAGCTTGCAACATCCCTCCCTCTGAGGCAGGAGGCAAAGGTTACCAGCATCAGTTCCAGATCACAAGCTTTGAACCACCCCCACTCTAAAAGAAGTGGTGATCTGATTTCCTCATCACTGCAGCCTCACAAGATATAAGATGCCTCCACAGCAATGCCCTGATTGTATTGTATAACTCACACATCCAAGCCTTGCCCCCACCACAATCCCCACATCCCTACCTCTGTTTCAGGCCGTGGAATAAATACTGGGGGTCTCATCTTCAGGGTCAGGTCCTGGAAGTCCCACTCTCCAAGCACGTACTGCACTGGCATCCTGCAGCAGGCAAAAGGAACGTGAATGCTCTGGGACTGCCCTGGGAGACCAGAGGCGCTGTCATGCCGTGCTTACCTCACTGCTAACCACAACCCCTGCCCAGGGCCAGCAACTGCATGAGCAATGTGCATGTGCATGCTGAGGGAGCTCCCTTCCCACAGCCCAGTTTGTCACCAAGCACTGGAATTGGGAACTACAGGTCAATCAGCCTCACCTCCACACCGGGGAAAGAGATGGAACAAAGAGCCCTCGAGGCTGTGTCCAAACGTGCCAAGTGCAGGAAGGTGATGGGGAGCAGTCAGCAAAGGTTACAAAGGGAAATCATTCCTGAGTGAGCTGATAGTCACCCATGACACAATGACCAGCATCAAAACCACATCTTGACTTTCCCCAGGGTTCTGACTCTGTCTCCCATATCCTCATAGACAAGCTGATGCAATACAGACTGGATACTGAACTTTCAGGCTTGGAAGGTTTATTTCGGCAGCACAAGGCTCAGCTAAAGGCTGATTCCCAGTGGAGTACCCTGGGTTCAATATCCTCTAACACCTTAATGGTCTGGGTGAAGGGACAGAGCACCCTTGGCATGCCTGCAGTGACAGAATTAATTGGGAGGAGTAGTTAAGAGACCAGATGGATGTACAACTTTTCAGAGATCTCTGGGGAAATGGGCTGACAGGAATCTTATAAAATCCAGCAAGGAATAATATGAAATCATATAAACTGGGGAGGAATAACCCCATGCACCAGGACAGGCTGGGGCCTGACCAACTGGACAGTAGTCTTGCAGGTGGACAAGTTGTGTCTCTCACTTGAATCACCATAAGAGACCACCACAGCACAGTTGCCTGACATCTGAGCTGTCTTCCCTCTGCTGCCATTCTCCTGGCTGCTTTCAGGCTGAAGCAAAGCCCTCCAAAGGAACAGGTACCTGAGGATGCTCCTACCTTTGTAGGCGCTTGTGGCTCAGCTGCTGGATTTGTTCCTGCTGCAGTGCTGTAAGTGGAGTGTGGAGGCTTTTGGAATCCAGGCTCTGAAACTGAAGACAAAGTCACTTTAAAACCTGCCCACCTGTGCCAGATGTTACCTGGCATCGTTGGCTGGAGACAGACAAACGACACAGCTCACCCAGGGTCATTGACAAACAGCATTTCATTCTTCAGAGCTTCTTTTTATAGGGATTTGAATTTCCCGGGCTTAGGGCTGATTGGTTGGGATCTCTGCACTGCCCAGATCTCTGGCCAGGGATGTGTGTGCATCCAGGGTTGAATGGGGCTGCCTGAGGTCTCTGTTTCTATCCTATCATTGCCTTATCCAGGGACTTGTGTACTTCTGAACTAGGCCAGCCAAACTGGATTTATGCTATGGCCAGATTTATCTTGTCCAGCTACAGACCGGCTGTACTGTGACAGGAGGGTCCTCTGCCACCCTGCCAAGGGCATCCTGCAGGGTGATACAGGATGCTGACAAACACAACTGCCTGGGAGTGCTGGAAACCAGCTGGAGAGCAATCAGAAGAACCTATCTGAACGTTTAGAAACACAGCTTTACAACTGTTCTTCCGCTGCTTCTTGGGGTTCACAAGAATAATTAAGAATCATCTCATCATGCAAGTCAGGGTGGATGTTTGTGTTACACTTCAGTGTTTGCAAAAGAGAGCATTTAAGAGACCCCTGAGTGTTCTACTGGCAATAATTAACTACCCCTCATCCTCTCTGCCATCTAAGGGAGGGTAAGTTGTTCTACTCCCTCTAATTGAGATAAAAAGGTAAGAGATTCAATCTACATGAAAAACTGAGAAGCACACACAGACCTTATTCTTTTCCTATTACTTAACTGTTTTTGCTCCCAGGACAAATGACACAATATATTGACTGGATTCTTGTGCTTCAGGGATCCCATTTGTCTCAAACACCTTCTGCCAATAGTTGACCACGTTGGTGGCAGTCACGAGCCCAGGCCTTGCACTGCAGCTCTTCCTGAGAAACAACTGCTTTGGACTGAGGACAGCACCTTTACTGGGAGTCCCTTGCCCTGGCACATGCTGAGGTGGGAGGCTCAACAACTTCCTGAGCAGTGGAGGGATGAGGCCTCTCATTGTGGTGAAGTTTCTGCCTTCCACACGTTGCCACCTCCTGATCTGTCAGTGCTGAGATTCACCTGGGGCTGCCACAAGCCACTGGCTAAGCACCAGCTGACCCCAGTCAGTGGGTTCTCCACAGGGCAGCATTTGCAGCTCTTCTAGGCTAGAAAACAAGAGAAGAGTGTGAATTCCTCGGGCTACTAAACAACAGGTTCCCCTGTGATAGAATGCAGCTGCGTGCCCTAATCCCAGCCCACAAGCACAAAACCAATTCCTCACACATACCAGTAACAAAGGACTCCACCCCAAAAGATTCAGCCAACCAGCTAAGCCACTACAACTCGCTTCTCCCCAGAACAGCCCAGCTCCAGAGGGCAGAGGCCAGCCCGTGCCCATGGCAGGGCAGAAGTGAGCTGCCCACACACAGGCACAGCTCTTCTGCCTGTCCTTGGTCCCAGAAAGCCACTGACACACCAACCTTCAGCTCCAGTCCTTGGATCTCCACCCCTCCACAGATGGGTCACCCTGGTTTCCCTGTAGGAAGACCTTCAGTCTCTCCTAGATTATTTCTTTTATTCCTCTCTCTGTTCAGAAACCACAAGTTGGAGGTTGGCAGGGACACTCACAGAAGACCAAGACTTCACAGATCAGACTTCAAGGGTCTTTCATACTGTCACCATCCCCAGAGGGCAAACAGGGGGGCACAGAGCCAGAGCTGAACTGCTAAGAGCAGAGAAGGAGAAAACCTCTCAACGTACTAGAGAGAAGAGAAACACTTGAAAGATGGAAAGGCCAGAAAGGGCAAACCCTGCTAGAGGGAAGTCGGTCTCTTAAAGGAGAGAAGAGGCAGAGCCAGACAGAGAGGGAATAAAAACAAACAAGATGACTGCAGGAGACAAAGGAAATGAAACTTTACAAAACAGCTGCTGCATATCACACTTGGAACCGTGTGAGACAAACAGAACAACCACCACATTTTCCTGCTGTGATCCATGAGAAATGAGGGCCCCTCTTCTTTCTGAGTCACACTCCCTGGAGCAACTATGGGTTTTCCCCTGAGCACGCATTGCCACTCCTCTATTGATGGCTGCTTTTCAACTCCAATTTCACCAAAAAATCACCACACAAGCAACTAAATACCTCTTCTGAGCAGCTGGTAGCTGCCCCCTAGCAATGCTGCTGCAGGAAGAGCTGGAAAGACCAACTTGGCTCCAGCCTGGCAGATACTGGCACCACAGTCCTACTCCTGCTGCACAGGGAAACCCTGGAACAGTCAGGCCTCCACTGCCTTCCTTTGGAAAATCAACACAGCCCAGGGGAGCAGCAGCAGGTCTGCTGCAAAGATCTCCAGACTGTCTCACCTGCTACCTCCTGGCAAAGGGGTGGATGCTCTAAGAGCCCAGGGATGCCCTTTTTACCATCTGCCTTACTCTCAGCAGAGAGACAAACAGCCCCCATGAAAACCTGCCTTTATGTAAAGTCTGTCAGCTACATTATTTACTTGGGAAGCTTTCCCACGTCAACCTTGTTTACTGCTACAAGAGAAACACAAGAATAAAGCATTACCATTACCTTTCTAAGGGAGGCAGAGAAGACTTTGACTGGCCATGGTTGAAACAATTTGCACAGAATCAGAGAATTGCTGGGGTTAGAAGGGACCTTTGGAGATCATCCAGTCCAACTTACCAACCAAGGAAGCTGACACAGGAACATGGCCAGGTGGGTTTAGCCTATCTCCAGAGAGGGAGACTCCCTGAGCCCCCTGAGCAGCCTATTCCAGTGCCCTACCACCCTCAGTGTCAAGAAGTTCTTCCTAATGTTGAGGTGAAACTTCTTGTGTTTTACTTTATGGCCATTACTCCTCATCCTGCTGGTGAGCATCACCCTCTTGACAACCTCCTTTGACATATTTACGTGCATTAATGAGATCCCCTCTCACTTTTCTCTGGACTCAAATAGGCCCAACTCCTGTAGTTTCTCATAGGACACATACACCAGACCCTTCATCATCTTTGTTGCCCTCTGCTGGACCCTCTCCTTGTCACTCTTACTAAAGGACACCAACTACTGACGTGAAGCCCCTGCATGTTACTTGGCACTAACACCTGTCTGCACATAGGCAGGAAGCAGATTTCCCTCTGCAGTTCCGTGGTTCGGTCCTGTCAGCCGCAGCTCCCACTCCCTGTAGCCTCACACAGGTGCACAGATAACTGTGGAAAGGCCCAGCCACTCGCACTGTCGGCCCTGCCTCACTCACAGGCTTCAGCAAGGGCTGGAGCTGGCACTGCCCAAGCCCCGTTCCAGCTGCCGCCAGTGTCCGGCTGAGCCAGCGCCGCACAGCCCCGCGGCCACACAGCGGAGGGCAGCCAGGAACTGCCGGCCCGCGGCGGTGAACGAGCCATACGAACAGAGCCGGGACCGAAGGCTGCTCCTCTTCCAGCCTCTCAGCTTTCCCTGCACATGCAACACCATGAGCGCGGTCGGGGGCTCCCTTCGCCTGAGGGGCGAGAGTGGGCCCGGGGCTGCTCTGAGGCGAGCGCGCGCACAGCGACGCCTCACCTCACGGCTCACGGCGCGGCCGGGGGTACAGCCTGCTCCCTCGGAGGCCGGGAGCCCAACCAGCTCCCAGCGGGGCTAGGGACACAGCCGGCTGCCTGGGGGCCCCGGGCCGAGGAGGCAGCCGCCTCCAGTCCCGCGGCAGGGCCGTGAAGGAGCCGCCGCGCACGGAGCCGCTCCCCAGCTCACCGCCGGCCCGCCGCCGCCGCGCGCATGAGTGACAGCCGCGCCGACCAATCGCGAGCCGGGCCCCGCGGGCGCCGACCAATGGCCTGGGGCGGCGTGCGGCGGGGCGGGGCCAGCGGTGGTGCGCGCGGAGCCGAGCGGCGCGGCCCGGCCCGGCCCGGCCCCCGCGGCCCCGGGCGCGGCCCCCGGCGGCCGCTCCGCCCGCGCCCCGGGGGGACCGGACACCTCGGCGGGAGCGCGCAGTAAGTGCCGGCCCGGCAGCCCCGGCGCGGGGGGCGCTTCCAGGGAGGGGCGTGGTGGGCCGGGCCGGGCCGAGCCGAGCTGAGCCGGGCCGCGCCGCGGGGGTGTCCGGCTGCGCCGTCCCGTCCCTCCGGCGGGGCTGCCGCGGCCTCTCGGGGCCGGCCCCCGCCGTGTCCCGGGCGGGCCCGCGGAGCGGCGGCAGCGCCTGCGGCTGAGCGGGCTGTGTGCCTGTGGCTGAGCCGGCGCCGCCGGGGCAGGGGGAAGGGCCCCGTAACCCGTTATCCGCCTGGAAAGTTCCCCTCGGGATGGGGAAGGAGGGAGTTCCCTCAGGGAAGGGGCCCGCGGGCAGCGGTGGGGCGGCACTGCCCGCGCGGGGACCGGGCGGGCGCTGCTGGGCCAGCGTGTGTCGGAGCTGGGCCCGAGGAGCCGTGGCATTGCTGGGGAGGATGCCCGCGCCTGGACCAGGGTGCGACGGGACCGTGCTCCTGTCGGACAGCCGGGGAGCCCCGGGGCAGCGGGCACACACGGTCCGGGCTGCCCCGCTGCCCCGGAGCCTGGTCAGCTCTGGAGAAGAGATCGGGGAAGCCAAAAGTTCACCCACTGGGAAGCCACATCCCGTTGCCAGCAGCAACGCAGCGTCGTTTGCATTGCTGAATTACTGGAGATACTTCATCTTGGTGAAGTAATGCAGAAACTACACTTGTTATTATTCTTCATCCAGAGACTCTCTGACCCATCTTCCTCCCTGTGACACAAATCTCCGTTCCTTTCACACCCAAAATGAAACAGCAGCACAGAGAGATTAAAACCAAGACTTCAGAAAAGGCTGTGAGTGGCCTCTATCAGAGATCAGTTTGGAAATGCTGGCTTGGGAGAGAAACAAGCATGTTCTCTGTATTTGCAGACCCAGCAGAGCCCAGCACAGAGCAGTCCTGGCTGTGTGAGGAGCTCTCTTGGTGCAGGCAGTGGAACGATGCCAGCTGGCAGCAGCTGAGGATCTGGTTCCTCTTCTGTTCTGTTTGTGCATGGACTGTGCTGGAACCTGCCAGTGAGAGGTTGTAGCTGTCCCCGGCCCCACAGCTGCCATCAGAGGCTTGGAGTGTGCCCAGCCTGCTGATCAAACTTCCAGCACCAGAATGACAACTGGGAAAGGAGGGTGGTAGGGAAAGATGATCCAGCCCAGCTCTGCCGTGTCAGCTGTGGGCCCTGGGCCATCCTTGCCCTCAGGCTCCCTCTCTGACTGTCTGCAGGACCAGGAGGAGCTGGGGAGCAGAAACAGCCCCATCTGGACCTGGAAGTGGTTGTCTAAGCCAGGTCAGAAACCTTTGACACAGGACTGCTTTTAGAGCTGGGTCTGTGGGCACGGGAATCCTTCAGCATAAATGGGATGCCAAGAACAAGAAAAAGAGCCCCCATCTTCCCTCAACCAGATTTTCGGCTGGCTCATTTTAACCCAGCCTTTTTTGGTTTTTCAGAACTAACACTACATTCAGCTGAAGGCCTAACCCATTTTGTTTCCAAAATTTAGGAGCTGTTCAAGATCTAGAGCCATGCTCTGCAGAACCCTTGGGCCTGCTTCACTCCTTTCACTTAGGCCCTTTTTCCACTTTTTATTTCCTTAGTAGTGGCTTTTTTAGAAATGGGTATTATCATTGTGGAAAGTTTCCCTGAATAGCACAAATGGATTCTGCCTGAGCAGCTGCTCAATCTGCTCAATAATTCCTTCCCTTTCCCTGCTGGGCTGTTGCTGCTGCTGCTGTTACTGTGATACTGATTTCAAATTTGCCATCTTTGTGCCCAGGTGTCCACTACACCCGAGCTCTGCTGTGGTCAGTAGTGGCTGGAGAAGTCCAGGTGCCCCATGGGTTAAGCAGAGTGCAGGTTAATGGTCAGTGAAGGGCACAGTGCCCTTCAGCTGCAGTGAACTCATGACCCAGCACAGTTTTAGGAGAGACCAGAGCAGAACTGTTACTATTAACTTTTTTTTTTTTGGAAACTCCAGGGAGTTTCACATCTCCCACAGTCTCCCAGGCACTTCAAAATTCCCCTTTGCTTCACAAAGTTGTTTCCAGGGGCTGAGACAGACCCTGCATGGCATTTACCTGCTCAGGGAGCTGCAGGACCAGTCAAGGTGATTACTCCAGGTGCTGACTGAGCACAGCACAGCCTGGTGCTGCTTGCCTGGGGTGGTTTCTCTGCCCCAGTTGTTAGTGGCAGATGTTGGTCACGCTGCTTCCTGCAGTTGTGGACAGCAGGAAGGCACCACAGTATGGGAACTGCACAGTAACCTGCAGTGGAACAGAGTGGAGCAGAACAATGGCTCGTTTCTCTTTGCAGGCACATCTCTTTCTGTTCAGAGCTCACTAACCCCTCTGCATTCCAGCCCAGAGATGTCATGTCTGCTAAACTGCAGGGAAATCACCAGAGAACTGCTACAGAAGTGCTCAGCTCAGCTTCAGAGGTAGCTGTGTTTTCAGGGAAGCAACTGATGACCTCAAGTTACAAACAGTGCTCTTATAAACAAAGTGTGCAAATACTTCCCAAAGGCTCATCCCATGGTGTTTTGCAACTCTTGATCATTTGCACAATGGAAGTGTGAAGCAATTTAAGCCTTTCATGTTCTCAGCATGAACAGATCTATCAAATTTCACAACTCCAACCCAAAATTGGACTAATTTTAAAATTAATATTGATAATTGCCAGTGCATGACTAAGCTTGAGTGGGTGCTTTCATGAGGGATTGAGAAATACTCGGTGTCTTTAGATGGAGGACTGATGCAACCCACCCTTTCCAGAGCACATGGGATGAGCAGCAGTGGGGCCATGGATCCTGCAGGGATTCACCACAACAGGGAGCTCCTACTCTGGGTTCAATAAAAAGCATCCTGAGATACAGATGCCTCACAGCTGAGTGAGTTTTATTGGGTATGGTCCCACTAACAAGGGGATCAGTGCAACTTCCCAAAAATTAAAACGAGACAGAAGCAGGAAAATTCTCTATCCTGGGGCAGATAGAGACCACCTGGTGCAGCCTGGGGCACACCAGAGACAAGGGTTCTGAGGATGTCTCCCCACAGATCTCCAAGTTACTGCAAGGAGGCAGAGCTGAAGCAGTGAGGGGAGAGTTACCACCAACTCCAGGTGAATCAGACATGATTTTGGGGGCTCTCAGTATACTCAGAAAACATTCTTCTTATTTTGAGAAGGCATTCAAAAGCTGTGCTGGTGAATTGGGGAGCTGTGGGGAAGGTTGTGCCTGTCTCCAAGAGTTCTGCACTGTTCATTTGTTCTCATTCTCTCCTAGGCAGAGTCCAGTGTGGTTCCTGCCCTGAAGAAACCCATCAGTGGTGATGCTGCAGCAGAGGTCTCACGGGAGGGCCCTCGATGGGAAGGGCAGCTCTGCACTGCTGTAGCTGATGGGAGTGGACAAGAGCTTGGTAACAGGAGCTCCCAAGAGCTGGCAGGATGAGTTACAGCTCACCCTCTGTGCATGACTTGGATCACAGCACCCCCACCACGGGCAGGCCAGAGCCAGGGACAGCCCTGGATGTGACTGTACCACAAACACCCAGCATAAGCCCTGAGACCACCACCACTTTCAACAGCACCAAAGTCCCAGATGTGGCCAGCACTGGACCTGGCATGAGCACCATGCTGCTTTCCTTTGGGATCATTACTGTGATTGGGTTGGCTGTAGCAATGGTAAGAGAGCCCAGCTACTCATTCCTGTCTCTTGGGGGTGGAAGATGGGCTACAGGTTCTAGGACTGATTTGCACTAAATAATTTATTTGCATTCTATTAAAGTCTCACCCAAAACTGCTGGGAACTGATAGTTCCTGAGATTGCTTTCTCTTTAAGGCCTTTTTCAAGTGCTCCAGTATTTCTGCAGTCTCCCTGAGGTCTGGTCCAAATGGGAGGCTCAGCAGGCCTAGGAGCAACCATATGTAGTATCTGTATTTGTTTTTAATAGCAATAGGAAGTTCAGTTAAAAGGAAACAAAAGCAGATTCTGTTCTGACTTGTTACCTGGAACAGCATTGATTGAAACTTTCTCTTGGGCCCCACAAGAAAGTTTATCCATATTAACTTTTCAAGCACACTGTTGAAACCACGTCTGTGGGTGTGGGGTAATTCTTTTTTGAATAAAAGTAGCCTGAATCCATCCCAGCAAGACTCACCCTGGACTGCTTTTCCAAGGTTCTGCATGCTGGTTATCAGTCCTTGAGTGTTTGGTGTGTCACTAACCTTGCCATTAATGCTGTGGGCAGAAGCTTCCAGAAACCCTAGTTCTGGGCCCACCATGGGCAGTGTGAGGGCTGCAGCTCTCCTTTCTTGTAACCAGATCATTTCCCTGCCAGCAGAGAAGGTAACAGCAAGCTCCCATCACTCATACAGGGAAGGGTTTCACTAATGCAGCCATCAGAGGAGCCTACTGCAAAATTTCATTGCAGGGCCCAGGAGGAGTTTTTCCAAAAGCCCCTAAGAAAACCTGGAAACGGGCAAAAGTTCCCAAGAGCAGCTCCAGCGTTGGTAGTTCTCAGAACAAGGCTGTGGAGGCCCAAAGCCTCCCTTTCTTCCCAGCACAGGCTGACAGAGGCAAGTCCCTGAGCATGCCCTCCCTCTTTGCTTCTTCCCTTTGTACTGGGGAGGGGGTAGCAGCACTTCTGTGCTGTAGGAAATCCACATGAAAACCACAAAGGGAAGCTTTTTCATCCACTCTTAAATTGCAACCTATGTCCTGCAGCCACAGAAATGTGCTGACCTACACCTGGTAATACACCTAATACTCTTCCTCCTACTAACACACCTAATAACAGGCCACTGAGCACTTAGTGTCAGATGTGCTGCCAAGTTCACAGTGGTGCACTCAAAGTGTCATTTGTGTTGTCACTTCTCCCTTCCCCCACCTTGGTGCACAGTGACACCTCTTTCCTGTGTGCCCAAAATTTCTCTTCTCAGCTATTCCCCATCCCACTGGGATTGCTGTAATGATGCTTCTTTTTCTCCTTCAGGTTCTGTATATCAGGAAAAGGAAGAGGTGAGTAAGATCTGTTATTGGCTGAAGGGAACTCAGTGCTTCAAAATGCAGAGTGAGCTCAGGAGGAGATGGGGAGAGTGTAAGCAGTGGCTGTGTGAGAACATTGTGTGACTGAGACTGGGGCAGTGCACTCCTGGGCATCCCTCTGATACCAGAGTACCAAACACTCCACAGCTTTGGAAGGAGAATAAGGCCGAGCAGGAGGAGGTCAGGGATCCTGCAAACTCATCACACTTCCCCTATGAGATGCATCCAAAGAGAGGAGAGGGTTGTGGGTGTGTAAAGAACTCCATCGTGGAAGGTGTGGATCTCAGGTTTCAGCCATTCCCAGATTCCTGTGTTTTCTAGCAGCCCAGGCAGTGACAGCAACTGGCAGCAGCACAGTGCAGAGATGCAGCTTCAGCCCAGGAATTAATTTCCTTGCTAAGCTCCTGGCTGAAAATGGAGAGGAGAGCAGCACACAGGGAGAATCATGTCTTGATTCTTCCTTCTCAGAGCAGGGACTCCAATGAAGATCCATAAGCTGAGGTACCTCCTCCCTCCCTGACTCCTTGAGGCAGAGCTGGCCAGGCCACTTCCAGAAAGTGCTGCTGCCCACTGTAAAATTCCCAAGCCCAGCCCCAAAGCCCTGGTCTGGGTGCTGCTGCAGGAGCAGCCAAGGCTTGGCCTGTGAGAGTGGGCTGGAGATAATGGTTGTGCTGGTAAGCCCATGGAGAAGCAGGGGAAGAATGTGTCATCCTAACACTTGCCAAAATAGATATTTGTGGTGACACTGCCAGTAACTGCTGGTGTGTTTCCTTCTACTCCAAAACTCAGCTATAGCCAAAGGCAGGACTCAGTGTTTTCCCAGGAGTCACCCCATCCATCATCCATCTCTGAGGAGCTCTTAGAGTAATAATTCATAGCTCTGTCTCTTGGAGCAATGATATAAGAGTAGGAACGGAGTCCACAGGCATCAGCCCCCTGTGAGAATCTCTCTCTTTCTTATTTTCTGTTCATTGTTTATTATTTTCTCTTTAATTTTGTGTACTTCAGCCCCAGAGTTAAAGTCCTCTTGGGCCACTGGAGCTTGAAGTGAACTGCTGCTGGCAGGCTGTGACATGGCAGGATGGGCTGGCGTGGGCAGAGGGACAGGGGGAGAAGTCATAAACTGCCAAGCCAGTATGTTCCACTGTTTCTTTTGTCTCTCCACATAAAGCCTAATCTTTTAAGGTCTGCAAGAATTTAAATCCCGATTCCTCTGTGTGTAAATGCCTGCCAACATAGATTAGTGATGGTAATTAGTCCCTGTAACTGCATTCTGGGTGTCTCCACTGCTGCCAGCTGTGTGTAGTAGGTTCTTAGCCTCACCCAGCCAGAGCCACAGGAGCAGAATCCCTGTGCAGCAGGAGGAGCAGCGTGCAGAAAGCCTCAGCAGTGGGGTGGGGAAGCAGCCTGAGCCCTGTCCTTCTCAACCAAGCCTTTCCCTCCCCTCCCACGGGCAGGTTGGAGAAGCTACGGCACCAGCTGATGCCCATGTACAACTTTGATCCCACCGAGGAGCAGGATGAGCTGGAGCAGGAGCTGCTGGAGCACGGGCGAGATGCAGCCTCTTCCCAGGCATCCCAGAGCAAGGTAGGCAGCAACCACCACCAGTGTCACTGCAGCCACTGCTACCTGCATGCCTGCTTATGGGGCCAAGGAGATGTTGTGGAGCTGCAGGGGAGGGAAGCCATCTAAGGCCTCAGGAGGATTTCCCCATCTCTGCCAGCCCTGGAGACAGGGACTTGGGCATTTTGGAGTGCTTAGGGTGGACTGAGGAGTCAGGCAGGTCTTTGACAGGAGGCTCTCTCCTGCCCAGTGTAACAAGAGGTAGCAGAAATTGGAAAGGAGGGCTTCTCATCACTGTTTGGGTCCAGCTTCACAGTGTTGTCTGTTCCCTTTGTCACCAGCACCACACAAAAAGCCTTTTTAGAAGAGCCAGCAGGGATGGTTGGAACAGGTGTCTCTTACCCAGTGACACAGCCTGTCCTTGGAGCAGACAGATCTTTCCTTTCATGCATTCCCCTCCAGGGAATGCTCTGTGTTGCCCATGTCATCTCCTGCTTTTCCCATCCAGGAGCAGGAGCTCTCCCAAACAATTCTCAGTTTCCACACACTTAATACCTTCAGAAAATCTGTAGCAAGCTTGGTGTGGGCAGAAAAGGAAAGAGGAAATAATGAATACAACTGTAATTATGAAATACTTACCTTGAGACATTCTCAACCTGCTAAAGAGCAGATGCTGGACATAAGCACATAAAGGAGACATGTTGGAATATGAAAGATAACCAACATGGAATATACAAGTTTAGAAAAGCAGGAAATGTGTATAAAAGCAATGGATCTTATCCTCCAAATAGCACATACTAGGACAACATCAGATCCCTCTATTAGTCCACATAGGAGGCTTACCTGGAGGTAGTAAAGGGGGGAATGTAAGGTCAGAGTTTACCTCAGCACAGTAAAACCAGAGTCATCCTCTCCATGGACTGGCCAGCAGGATACTTCAGATCCCTCTTGCTAATGCTTGGGAAGTACAAGAGTTTAGAGATTCAATGTAAAAAGAGAGGGAGAGTCTAAAACAACAGCTCAAGTTCAGGCAATGGCACGCTTCCAGGCCTTCTTGATATCTCAAGCCTTTTCATGCTGCCTTGTGTATATAAATAGTGAGACCCAGTAATCCAATGATGTGGGGATTTTAAACTGGCAGGGATGTGCCGACTTACTCTGCAGCCTGTTGTATTTTCCTGTCACAGCCTTGCTAATGCCTTGTTAGCCAGGCAGCCCCCCCTGGAAGGGGTGAATTGAGTTCCAGGCATGCAGCCCGTGCCCAAGCACAGCCCTGAGCCCAGGCAGCCGTGCTGGCTCTCAGCTCCCCTGTGCCCTGCAGGTGCTGCTGACGAGTCAGGGAGCCCTGCAGAGACCCAGCCGCCTCGTGTTCACTGACGTGGCCAACGCCATCAATGCATGACCAGGACCTGCCCTGCTCCCAGATCCTGCTGAGAACAAGGAGGATGAAGCCAACAAAGCAGTGACTTCCCTCAAGCATGGCTGATCCACTGAGCCCAGCTGGTCACCCGTTGGTTTGTGTTACAAATGGGCACAGCAAGTGCCATCACTCTGGGAAGCAAAGCCTTTGTAAGGGCAGTGGTGATTTTCTGGTGTCTGTGTTACCACTGAAAGGTCCTGAGCTCCGTTTTCTGGGCTGGCACTGCCTGACACCACCTACCAAGCTCTGTGCTTAGGAACAGTGCCTGCTTTGTGTAGATGAATCTGTCAGAGCACAGAACTGTGCTCTCTGAGTCAGGGGGAAGGAGAGAGGTGCACATTTCAGAGACCTTCTCCACTGGCTTTGTGTGCCCAGGCCCCAAGAAAAGTGACAGATGAGTCTCTGTGCAGTGAGCACAGCTCTGGCTGGCCCTGGCAGCAAAGCCTCTTTGAGCCAGGAGAGCTGCCTGCCCCAGCTGAGGGGTGACCTGGGGCTCAGCAGGGAGAACACAACCACAGGATTATCCCCTCCCAGGCCTGTGGCTGCTGATAAACGTGCACCAGGGTGATGCTGAAGCACAGGGAATTCACTGGCTTTAGAAAGTGGAACAGTGAACATTTGGCTGATAACACGTTAACTGAGGAAGTGGCTGAATATCCCAAATTAGAGCTGCTCTATAGACAGGGGTATTTCACACAGCTAGAGGCTGGGACTGTGACTGTGGCTATGTGAGCCCTGCTGCTGAGCTAGGAGTAACAGTGCTTGGGCCACAAAGAGGAGTTGAGCAGAACCAGGGTGTTCCAATGCCATTTATCCCCTCCTGCTTTGGCTCAGAGAAGTTTCTACAGTACAGAGTGTTATGCAGGAAGAAAGATTAAGCTTTGAAATACTTTTAAAAAAGGAAAAACAAGTGTTGGCTCAGCAACAGCCCAATGTCTGCCCCCAGAGATGACTAACAGCTGGTTTGTACTTCCTTACCTGCCAGGACCTGCAGTCAGAACCTTCTCTTCTTCCTGCTGAAGGGAACACAGAGCTTTGCATTAGCCTCTGCTCGAGTTACCTGCTAGGAACAGGTAGGTGGGACTAGACAGGTAAGCCAGGGGTTGCCCTGTAGGCCTGAAGCATCTCAGTGCCTGTGCATCCTTCAGGGCTGCTGGAGGAAGAAGAGAGTGCCAAGGGCTCTCTGGCCTCCCTGGCCCGTGGCAGTGCAGAGTGGGGCCTGCTGGCTGCACTTTGGTGGGCACTGGCCCCGAGTGCTGCAGACCAGCACAGCAGCCAGGGAGCAGCATCAGTGCCCAGCCATGCCCTGATCACCTCCTGATCTTTGTGTGGTTACAGGCATTTGTCAAGCAGATTTTATTCCATCCACGGCACCAGGTAAAAGGGAATCAGGGCAAGCCAAAATTTGAATGCAGACCTAAAGCTTTATGCAAAGAGTTGTTTCAGAGTGGCAATTCAGGTATCACGTGCTTTGTTTCAAGTTTGGACCTGCCAGTTAGTTTCTGCTCTCCCAAATACTTTCTTTTCTTCCCCTGTGTGATTGTTTTTCCCATATTAATTAGATGCAGACTCTTTCCTGGGCCCTTTTCCTGCCCCTGACCCCTGCAGGGCACAGCTCCTTACCAGCATTCCCTCTCCCACTGAACACAGCTTCCCACAGGGCTAAACTGGTTTAGTTTTTCAGCATCCAGCTGTCTTTTTAGAACTGGGGATTTCTGGGAGTGTATTAGGGGTTGGAGCTTGGAAAAGAGCCCAGTCCTCACTGCCAGGAGATCTGGCAGGAGGCACTCCCAGGCTGCTGCTGTTTGCCCCCAGGGATGCTGCTGGAAGGAAGGTGCAGGGGTACAAATACTCAGTGTAATGCAGATTAGGTGCTTAGAATTGGGAGTCTGTCTGTGGGTATTCCCAGTGGTCAGCTGAGAGACAAATACCTCCCCACACACACACACACACACACACAGACACCTCCCAGCTCCTGCAAGTGTTTCTGAGAGCAGCCACACAGCTGATTTCTCCCTTCACTGCCTGTCCCATTCCCATGCTCTGCAGCAGCACAGGGGTGCACGTGGCAGGAGGGGTCTCCAGCTGTCTTCAATTGCAGCGTTTTCCCCAGAACTCTTAGGATTGGAAGGTCAATGGTTGTTTTAAACTCAAGGCAAGTGTCAGCTGAGCTGTTTCCTCAATCCTCAGCCCAGTGTGCTGCAGCACAACAACAAACAGACCTACAGAGGAATTCTCCTGAACCATTCTCCCTGTGATGGTAGGCTTTGTCCTGTGATGACTGCCCTTAAAGAAGTACAGATAATAAGACTAAAAGAATATCATGGGTAATTGCTGGGCTCATACTGGAGTATTCTTTTAGTTGCATAGCACCTCCTCTCACAGTTCTTGGATGTATAGTAGCAGAAGCATTATGATGTAATTTAATTCAAGTGTTTCTGTGTTTTAAAGCATTGAAATATAATTAAACTATTTACATGAAAGTCTAGTGTGATTGTCTTTTTCCCCTGGCATTTGCAACAGAAACTGCTGGGAGTGTGTCCCCTGTATCTGCTTTGTGTGCAGTGAATTCCTGCTCTTTTAAAAACTGAACTAAATGTGAAAAACTAGGAAGGAGAAGTTCTGTGAAGGTTGAAGTTTAGTGTTCTACAGCACAGAAACTCAGATCTCTTCAGAAAGGCTTGCTGGAGAAGTCAGGAGCTTCCAGCTGCCAGTCCTGGGTACCCAGAGTACAAAAAGAAATCCCAATTTATCCTTAAACTGAATTTCTGTACAAACCAGGGGTTCACCAGCTCACCTGCAGCTCTGCTCACACCAAGGGGAACAGAACATGATGACACTGTTGATGGATTTCAGATTTTCTGCTGCCTCATCTGGCCCACAGCCCCAAAACTTGGGACTAGCTGGGAAAGCTGTCAGATGAACTGAAGAGGCAATGCACAGGCAGAGAATTAATTGTATGAAAAGCTAAACAGCTCTATAGCCCACAGAACAATGTAGGGGAGAAACAGACTCGACTGTGGAGACTTCTGGGTGCACATGTGAAGCAGAACTGGTTTGTGTCCCAGTCAAGCCACACAAAAGGATGGAATTAGGCACCCACATTTGGGCTTTGGAGCCTGTCTGGTTTTCTCCCTGTGAGATTCCCTCCTGCTCATTATTTCTTGTTTTCACATCAATCCGGGGCTGCTCCTGAATGACCAAATTTTTGTTTATAACCCCAAAACTCCAGGTCAAGAGACACTCACCTTGTCCAGTGATGTGTGTATGTGTGCTGAGAGTGCTGCACAAGGAGGAGGCAAAGCAGGAGCCTGAGGGCCTTTTGTTTTAATATCTTTATTTAAAACAAACTTCAAGGCTAATTTGCAAGTTGCCAACACTCTGTATGCCTTCACCAAAACCATTTATGGAAAACTTCCAAACTTTGCTAGACAACAAACCTCGCTCACCTCCTGTGGTTTAACCAACTGCAATGACCTCTTATTTTTGGCCAAGTCAGACCAAAACTGCCTGAGCTTAAAAACACTTGACATGCACTTGCTTAGAGGTAGGTTTGTCTACACAGAAAAGGTGATTAACTATATGGGAAATAAAAATGTTTATAATTTCAAAAAAGACAACCCAAGTGATCCAGTGTGAGATCTTAGCTCCCTGAAGATGTCTGGAATTCTGCCCACCTTTCACAGGCATTGACTTTCATTCTAATTCTCTGTGTAATCATGGAAGCTCAAGTTATGGTTTGGGGTCTCAACTACACACAGAAGAGCTCCTAAAACAGTGGAATTCTGTTTGTTCTCCTCCCACACTTGCATTTTTATGGAAACAAGTTCTTTACTGTGGTTTTCCAGCAGAGTCAGGGGTAAGAGGTAGCAGACTAGATTTTTTTTTTTTTTTAATTTTAAGAGAAGTACATTGCATGCACTTCCCAGAGGAATATTGCTAACCTAAAGCAGATGGATTTACTATCTAGGCAACGCAGTTTGCACCCCTCTTCCATGCCACCACCTGAGAAAGGACTGACTGATGTCACAGGAAAAGCCTGAGTCTCTTACAGATGTAATCCCTAATCCATTTAGGAGCTGAAGTTCCAGTCTCACTGCCACAGCTATTGCTCTCAGGTAGCAGGGGTTAATTAAATAGGCAGTAAAGCCATGCAAGCAGAGTACTGAACCTGCCAATTCAACTGAAAATCAGGCACAGAAGTTGGTAAAATATTTTTGTCTGCTACTGGAGTGGCCTTTAAACAGACAGGAACTGCAGCTGAACCTGTGTGTGCACTGAAGAGCAGCAGAATTCAGGGGAGCACCAGCTGCACCTTCTCATGTAACCATCAACAGTACAGAGTCACCTGTGGCATGTCCCAGCTGGAGTTATCCCCACAGCAGGAGCTGGGGTCAAACTCCTCCTTGTACCTGGCAGCACAGCTCATCCTATAGCACAGATTTAGGTCAGTCCCTGTGATCTAATCCATTTAGTCCTTGATTTCTCTGCTATCTGGTAGTGGAGGCACAAAGATTATCTGTGATGCAGTTTTCTGCTGTGACCACCAAGCTCCATACACAGGAGAGTATCCTTAGAACAAACCAGACACCACAGAGAATTAGGACTGGGACTCTCATCACTACTAAGCAGAATTAATGGAATCATCAGTACTAAACTGGGTGGATTGGACAAAATGATCCAAAAGGAAAAAAAAATCCCCACACTTTCTCCCCATTCTCTCTCCAATCAGCCCTTCTTAATTCTGCATACATTTTCTTGTGTTAAATAAATACTTGCCAAGGGAACAGAACTCTGATGAAAAGATAATAAATGAGTTCAATATATACAGCCATTTCATGGGTTTCTGCTATGCAGCACCATAAATTTAAAGCCAATTATGTTCTGTTTAAATATTTAACACTGTAAAGCTAGCCAATTTTACATCCTGTCAGAGGTAATTGAAATGCCCACTTTGTCCCTTTAACAGGCAGGCAGAACATCCAGGAGATGGAAAATAGCACCAGGATTTCACTATTTGCAACTGGATATTGGAAATACCCTCAATTCCTCAGAATTTAACAAGTTCAGCTCTGACTCGAAAAGCACAAATCTGCAAACAGTGTGAAACTGAGAGCAGCCAGCAATAACCTCAAACCAGCTGGCTACTGCTTGTCTCCCAAAACTGAACTATCAGCAGCTTTTATTTGCATAGTTGTGACACTAGAGGACCCCACACACACGTGTTAGGGACTGAATTGAAACTCATTGAAATTGAATCCCGAGGCTCTGCAAGGAAGCAACTTTTGTATAACTGCTCCTGTACAGAAGGGATGAAATCCAGTGGCTGTGACTAAGCTTGTAAACACTATGCACTTGGAGCTGCCATCAAACTCAGGGGGAGAGCCACCTGGCCAGAAGAAGTTACAGGAGAATGCCCTGAGCTGATCACGTTAAGATAAAAATTTCAGAATCAATCTCTTAAGACATCAGGGTGCAAGCTTTCCCCTAAAGCATGCAAGTTACTGGCCACTGGAACAGCAGCAACAGTGCAAGCTGGAAATGCTATGAAGGTTTTGCTTCCTGCAATAGCCAAGAAAGGACTCAAAGGCTGTACTTCAGATGCAGTCCCTATGGGCTACACAGCAAAACTTAACTCATGGCACTGCTCCATCAGTCTGCCAGAGGTGATATAGCAGACAAGCTCAGCCATTAGCTGTGTAAATAGATTTCCTTTCCTGTATCTCTATTGCTAAGTCAACTTCTGTTGAAATACTGCTCTCTGTGGCAGGGCAAGGCACCAGGGTATCCAAGTATTTTGAAGAGAAATTATTATGCTTACAAAAGATATACTACAAACTGTAAAAGGCATCTCTCCAACAAGGCATTTGCCATTTTTTCCCCTAAATCCTTGTTTGGATATTTGTGGCAAGCAAGTCCACAGGCAACAGGAGAGAGCTTGGCTAAAATTATCACAAATGAAGAATCTGAAATATAACATCAAAAGTCCTGTTTGCTTTCCAGTCCTCTGGCTTCAGCAAGACATGAACAGGTGGGACATTACTGAGCTGCAGTAGGGATGTTACTCAGACCTTTCCTAAGACCAGTGGTTTTGCCAGACCTGGAGGAGTCTTTTCCAGTGATACCTGGAGGAAAGATCACAGGAGAGAGAGGGTTAGAGCTTTGGGTCCAGGAGCCCTGCTGCCCAATACCCCTTACAGTGCCAGTACAAGGTCGAGAGTGACAAGGATCCACTCCCCAACAACCACAGGTCTTCACAACAACATTCCCATTGCTCTTGTACCAGCTCCAGGCTAAATGGAGCTCCTGACACAAGTGGCTTCCCTGGCAGCAGGGCTCAGCATGAGGCTGCTGAGGGCCCAGAAGTGGCAGTCGGTGTCAAACTGTCTGGTTTCTGCTCTGCAAACACTCATCAACCACCTCTGCTGACAGCAATTACATATTTCCTCAAATCCTCATGAGACACCAAGTACCTGAAGTGCCCTACCCAATATCAACCACCAGGGAAGCAGATGTGCAGAAATGGTGTGAGTGGGGAATGGTTTTGGCCACACAGGCTTGCTGTGATCTGTGCCTCAGCCCTGGCTTTCAGGAGAGCCAAAGTGACCACTGGGGCAGCAGAGGAAACAAAGTGAGACAAAGTTTGTATTAAAAAGAATGCAGGGATGGCAAGACAGACAAAAAGGAGCAAGATCCCAAGGCTGCTTTTGGGCTTTGCACTGGCTCTTGGAAATTTCACCATAAAGCAACCTCTTTCCCCCTCACACCTACAAGTGCATTAGCCAAGAACTGTTATTTGGACAAACCACATCTGCCACTGTGGCAATGAAATGAGATTTATCAATCCTTCAGTAATGGTACTCACAGAAAAAACCCCAAATGCTTCTTGACCCAGAAATATTAATGCTGGAGTCGTGATTGGCAGCATCTAAAGGTAGCAACACAACAGAGCCTGATCCATTAACAAACTCCTGCCTGTTCTTGGATAACCTGGAGTCCCCCATAGCCAGTGCCTTGGGAAAACTACAGTAAAACTGCAGCTAGCTCCCCAGGCAAAGGCCATAAGAAAAAAACCAGCTGGCCTTAAATGCCCCACTGGAAGCTTGCAAATCTTGCATATTTCTAATTCAGCTCTGCATATATCTTGATTTTCTCCATAACAGATGGAGAGTCAGTGTTTATTTCAGCAATTGATCTGAATGCTGCAGACACAAAACCCAGGGCAGATCTCTTTCCCACTCAGAGCTGTGCAGTGTACAAGTTGCAGGATGGGCAGGCACTTGTACCCTCCCATCCCCTCCCTGGTGCAGCATCTCAAAAATCCTTACCTGGAAGGAAAAAACAAAGCACCAAAGCCCTCAATGACCAAAGCTCTGTCTGTGTCTCTAGCAGGAGATCATTATGAGATCTCAGACTCCTGCTAACAAGTCTCAGAGCAGTAGCCTCCTGCATGAGTAGCACAAAAACTTGCAGGCATAAAATACTGCAGCTAAACCCAGGCCCACAGAATGAGTTAATCCAGAAACTATCTGTCTGCAAAGCTGCTACAGCTGCACTGTGCCTTCAAACAAGCCTGAGGATCTGCAGTTTCCAGTAAGCCAGAACAGTGTGCTTCCCCTTTCCCTTGCCAGTCAGAAGTCTTAAGCCAGGATTACCACTACACCTCAAGCTCCTGAGCAAGTAACAACTTAAGAACTTTTCCAGAGGATTGCCTGGTTTCACACTGTACATCTCCCCACTGACATCCTGGCCGTTTCTTTGGTCTCACAGAAGTGCAGATGTTCCCCAAGAGCAGAAGTGCCCTCTCCCTGCCTGCACAGGGCAAGCACAGCAGTTGGGGCTGCACTATGATGTTCTGCGTGGCCGTGTCCCAGCGACCGCAGCATCCGCCGATCCTGTCACATCTGCTGCTACCTCAGTGCAACAGCAGGGAAATGGATTCCTGCTGTCACTGCCCCGGGCCCCAGTCAAACTGAAAGGAAGAAGAAAGTCCCGGCAGTGGCTGTGGTTTGGGGGGATGTTTAACTGCACCACAGGCGGGCCGGAGGTGAGCTCATCCCCCGTGAGCCTGCGGCTCCGCTGATGTCAGCGCACGGCTCCGTGGCAGGAAGTGATACGGGAGCAGGAGCCCCAGAGGAAACTGAATTGAGCAGCTGAGGTTAACTCCTCTGGCATTTCATCATCTGGCATTTCCAGGGACTTTCTAAGAACCCAGGGCTGGGCTGGGCTGGGCTGGGCTGCCCAGTGTTGCTTTGCACACCAGTGGCAGGAGGGAGCAGCTGTGCTGCCACATGGCAAACCAGGCAACGTCTGCCTGCCCTGGGCTCCTGGCCCCTTCTCCCTCCAGGAAAAACATTTCATGAAGAGCTTCCTACAAGGCTCACTGAAGGTAGGACACAGATGCACACAAGTTTTGCTGGAATCTACCTCAGAAACAGTCCTGAATGGTACAGATTCAGATTTGTATTTTCACAGGGCTCAGGCAAGGTTGGAGCTCTGGATGGTGCAACAGTACATTCCTACAACAGTGGTAACAGTGATCTGGCATCTTATCTCAGAGAAGCTTAGATAAACTGAAGCCTTCTACAGAAACTGGCCAGTGCCATCGTTGTCTGTGCTGCTGAGGCACCTCTGCCAGTGCTGGCAGAGAGCTCTGCCTTAGAGTACATGCCAGCAAGGAGAGAGGAAGACCATCCTGGAAGCATTCTGGAATTAATCCAGAGTACTAAAATGTTCCAAATACCAAGGGATCTTCTATTCATGAACTTTTTCAAGTAAGGCAAGACATTAACAGCAGACTATTTTTACTTTTTACACACCAGCCAGACAATTTCACTGAGCTATACCTGTACCAGTGACCAGAACCTCAGATGTGTGACTACTCAGAAAGACAGACAGATTTTCTTCCCTTCCTGTTTTTCTACCTCCACTTCTGCTGAAGTAGTCACAACTGAATTAGACAGAAGGAATGTGCCTGGAAGCCTTCCAAATGCTCCTCTCTTTATAGGATTTACCAGAGAGACTGCAGCCAGTGCTACAGCTTTGTGGGTTCATGCATGGTTTGCCAGAGTGTGGCTCCACTGTTTAGTCTTGTACAATTATGATTCTCTAATTTCAAACCTTGTGTGGCTGGTGCAGAGTTCAAATTCAAGTCACTGCTTTCCAGAGGATTTCCTCCCTGAGACTCTCCTTCTTGGACCACTGCTTGAGGCTACAAGGAAAAACACCAAGAATAAATAAGCCCCCCCCTGCCATGCAAAGTCAGGTATTGAAAGAAAAAAATTGAAAATATGGCAAGTAGTTGGATTATTATTTAAACAAGACTCTGCTGCCCTGACAGCACATCCATTTGCCACCAACTCCTACATCCAGCCACGGGCAAGAGCACACACCAGGGCATGTAGTGTCAGAATCCATAATAAACCATCCCATTACCAGCCATGTGAGACACAGCCCAACACTTTGAAAAAATCTGCCCATTATGCAGCTATGGAGACTTTTTCTCATCAAGAATATTTTCTATATTTCAGGTTATTTCCCTGTCTTCACCAGCTAAACACTTTGTCTATTGACAATTAAAAAAAAAACAACCCTGTTCTTTTTCTTCTGCTCTGGTTTTGCCCCCCAAAAACTCTTCAGCTGTTTAATTCTGAACTGAACCATCAGAATACTTCACTAACCGAAGTTAAAATGGCACATTTTGAAGTGTTAAAAACTCTAGGTCTTCCTGCTTGTCTTTGAGATTTGTCAGTCCACAAATGACACCAGCAGAATTCACTGGGTAAGGTTTTGTTCTGTAAGACACAGCCACTTCTGATGATTTTCCATTGAGTTTGAGGATCTCAGTTTCACAGCTGGTTGTTTTAAGCACTGGTAACACAGGGCTTCCCTGATCAGTGTATTCAAATAATGTAACATAAATGGGCTTAGCAAAAGCAATGGGCTTTGAGCAAGAGCTGAGTGCCTGAACCAGACTGTGACCTTTGCACCTGGATTGCAGAGAACAAACAGATTTATGGAACAGTTCCCTTGTCTGGGAAGTTCTGCACAGGCTTTGCAAACAAAGTTTTCCACTATCCAGGAAATATCTGCATGGCAAGGTCAAGGTCACATTAGAAAAGACTTCTGATCTCTCCCATATCCTGGCACTTCACTTGCTGGTGAACATTTCCTTCCAAACCTTCTGCATGGTCCTCCCAGGCTGCTCTGTCCCTCTGGTTCTGCTGAACCAGACGTGTTCCTTTCCCTCCTGAGCACTCCTGTGCCACCACAGCTGTACAACAAACCTATGGATTCCAGCAGCAAGTGCACAGCTTGGGTTTGGATCTAGCAATTCTTGTGATGCTCACTAAATAATGGTTTGTGGCTGTTGTGGGTTTTTTTAATCACTCCCAATGACAGGTAACATACCATTAATAGTTCACAGGACTGAATATCCTTATTGATTAAAAGCTTTTGTCTTGTTTTCACACCTGCAATGTTTTATTCTTAGCTACTGATTCTTACTGTTTGCTGCATAAAACAGTCTCCTGCTGGCAGGACTCAAGTTTCTCCATTCATCAATTTTTTCTTCTAGCTTAATTGTAAGTTTCTTTTTTTGAGACAAGCTGACATGCTAAGCAATTGCTTCAGTCTTTCAAGTCTTCTAGGAAGACAACTCCTTCTCTGTAAGAAAGGATGGAATCTCTGGTCTGACATTCCAAACCTGAGAAAGTGCTATACTGTGGAAGTCTGGTATGTCTTGAATTAAGTACAGCATCTCCCCTGGGCTCTCCAAATTCTTCAGCAGCTGTATCTTGGAGGCCACCAAGAAGGCAGTCAGAGCTTCCCCAATTATTTCCAGGCTACCAAGGCTGAAGGAATGTTGTGGCAGACACGGAGTCTGAGAAGGGCAAACACAGCTGGAAGCTCCCCAGGATCTGTGGCTGGAGAGGAGGGAAAGGGCTCAGCCCTGTACTCACCCACTTGCGGGGCCTCCCTCTCGGCCTTTTCCCAGCAGGAGGTTCTGCCTTTATTGAAAACAAAGAGGGAAAAATATTGTCAGCTCTCAGATTTGCTGGGCATTGTGACTAAACCACTGAACATGGCCAAGGTGACCTTTGTATCTTTGTCTTGTCTCACAAGTGACAGAAAAAGCAAAAGCTGGGGACTGAAGACAGTTGAGGAGGAAACACCTGCCTGACTGCAGTGGTTGTGAGTACTTGGCAGCGGTGGAGGAGAAACACTGGAAGGGAACTGCTAAACAGGCAGTGGCAACACAGGAAGGCTGGGAGGGGAGTAAAGACTAAAACCACAATAACTGATCTGTCCAACAGTGGCAATTGAAGCTGAGCTGTAGGGGCAACTTTCACTATCTTTAAGCTGACAGAAACATCCCTGCTTGTCTCCCTGGCAGTGCTTCTCTCCCCTGTAAATGAGCATAAGCCATTTCCTCTCACCGTTCCCCCAGTTAGAACAGGCTCTTTCTTGCTTCCTTTTGGCCTTCCTCGTGGTTTCTTCGCTGGCTGTGATTCCACAGCATCCTGTGGGCTAGTAGCTGTGTTTCCACCATCCTCCTGGGATAAAAGGAGAAAATCATTTAAGCAGGATGATCCCTGAAACAATTTACATTCTCTCATTCTGGTTGGTATTGGACTGTCTCTATCCCACTAAGAGCACCCAGACCCCTAAGGTTGTCTCTGCTTTTCCAGCTGTAAAGTGCTTTAGAAGATGATCAGCAATACTCCTACCTCTTTGTCTTTTGAGCTGGGGAAATGAGTAAGTTCCAAGAACTCTGGTGAAGGGGCCATGCCTGTTCTATCCAATTACTGGTGCAGAAACAGAGGGTGATGACATGTGAAAGCCTCCAGGCTGGAACAGAGACCTGGTCAGCCCCTTTCACACATGTCCTGGCTGAACTATCACTGCCTGTCACATCAGAGGTGCCTCTGAGGCCAGGAGCTGAGTTTTCCCAGGCTGCAGATCCTGCTGGTGTCCTGGGTAGCCCCAGCATTTACCAGAGAACACCTCTCTTTCCCTTGTCCTTGTCAGCAAGCAGTTTTCCAGGGCTGCCTGCAAATCCCATCAGGTCACTGCCATGGCATCCTCAGGCAGCCTCTTGGGATGATGTTACCTCACCTGTGGCTGCTTCTTTGGTCTCCCCCTCTTTCTCTTCAGGCCCTCAGTCAGTGTAGATGAAATGGGATTCTCTGGCCCCTCGTTGCTCATGCTGGCACTCTCCACTGTTTGTAGATTATAATCTAACAGGCTATTTTTCCTGGGCTGGCAAAGAAGACTTGTCTTGTCTTTTTTGCTTTATCTTGTTATGGATTCTCCTCTACCTGCAAGGCTGAAAATGATGAGAAAGAATCAGGCATGGCAGCTTGCTATTCTTTTCATCAGCTGCAAGAGTTCAGGACCCAGCAGACATTTGGGAGCGTAACTGTGCTCTATAAATATTCTAGAACCATTCTTTCACCTGACCTACTCCTCAGCTTTCTGAGGCTTTTGGACAAAGGAGCTGAATTGCTCCAGGCATGGACTATGCTGGTATCTGCATCTACCTTCCCCTGTTTAATCTGAACTAAAAAAGACAATGTCTGCAGCTCTCTAAACTCCACTCTCTGGAGGCTTCCTCTGCACAAAGAGGAAGGAGGTGGAAGATAAAGTGTGATGCTGAGTTATAAATGCACCAGTGAAGAGTAAAGCTTCCTTTGCAGCTCCTATATTGTCAAATACCAACGCTAATCCTGAGATCAAAATCTACAGTTTAAGAGAGCCTTGCATGAGGATGCTTGAGAGAGCAAGTCCCAGGGTACAAATTCTAAGAAGTCTGGCTCTGGAGCTGCCCCTCAAGAGTTGAGCACTAGCTTGTCTGCTGGAAGTTTGAATCAGCAGGCTTGTCAGCCTCCTCCCAGGCCCCACGCTCTCCTTAGTGCCTGCTGCTGTTGGAATGAGCCCTCATCCAATTGTTTGCTCTAAGAAATAACCAAGATCAAGAGCTGTTCAGAGTACATAGGAAAGCAGTGACCTTCCCTGCTTCTGCTTGAGGTTTCTTCTCTGGCCTGCCTGCCAGAGAAGGTGGAGGTCTGAGTGTGAGCCTGGACACCCTCACATCCCAAAGCAGGAAGAAGAAGGGAGACCTTGACCAGAACCTCAGCAGAAACCTGAATCCCAGGCACATCAGGAAAGGTGGGGATCACTAAAGTTTTGCTTGCATGCAAGTCAAAACCTAGGCAAGGATCTGAGCTCAGTCCACTTACGGCACCTCCAGACCTTGGCTTTCCTTTTCTTCTTGCACACTAGAGAGGGCTCAAGAAGATGGGGAGGGGGGATGAGGAGGCTGAGCTCAGCTGGGCAGAGGCCAGCAGTGCTGGCTGAATTCTCTTTTGTGAGTAGTTCTTATCACAAAATACACAGCTGAGAAGAGTGCAGTTAGGAAAGCAGCATGGTTTACTGCTTATGAAAGCAGGAGTATCTAGATGAATCATGCATTTCTACCTTCTCTGCAAAACCATCACCCGAGAATTTTTTTTTTTGCAACTCTTCACTTCACCTGTTTTATGTCTTCTTTTCCACCTGTTAAATGAAAGATAACAGCAAGCTAAAAGAGCTCTTTTCCCCACCAGCCTTGAGCACTGCTGAGTCCCCAGGTCCCTCCAGCAGGCTCTACCTGAGGCAATAAAGGCAGTACTAAGTAAGGGCACAGCTGCACCACATGGAAGAGTGTGACTTCTTTGTTCAAAATAATGCTGGAGGGCAGCAGCTGGGCTCAGTTCCAGTTCATGCATGAGCAGCCCTAAGGAGAGAACTCCCTGGATGCCTGTTTGTGCACACTGTTGGGCCCCAGCTCACAGGTGCTGCTGCACACTCAGCTTTTCTATCAAACCCTCTGATCAGAGGGTGATAGAAAGAGTGCAGCTCAGGTCTCTGAGTTCAGGCTGCATCTGGAGGAGAGGCAGTCATGGAAAAAAAAAGCTTCTTTCTACTTGCAAGCCATGCACAGCTGCCACCAAGTCCCTGAGAGACAAGCATGAAACACTTGCAGTCTCTTTCAGAGAAGAGCTGTGCTTTTTCAGACACAGTTTTGTAGTCTGATCAGATGTTCAAGTTCCAAAGATGAAAGGACCTTAACTGAGGATGACAACAAACATTCTGCCCTCAGCCAGCTACAGTTCCTTGAGCCTGCATTTTCTGGTCAGAATTGGGGCTCAAATGGGCTGGTGCCAGCATCTAGAGCTGGCTGAGGCAGGAGGGGGTCACTGAGGCTCTGGACTGCCCTAGGAGGAGAGAAACCCTAGTGCCTATTCCCAAAGGCAGGTCTAAGCCAGGCCCAGCTCATGTCACACGTCTGCTCCTGGATCAGCCCAATGTGCTGCAAAGGTGGCTTGAAGCCTCCAGAGCCAGAGCCTTCCCTCAGCTATCAGTGGAAAGGGAATAGATATGACCATGGGTATGGACAAGTGTGAAAGTGCTGTCCAAGCCAGATCCCTGAGCAAAGATTACAGCTGCTTATCTAGGGAAGGCTGTGCTGATAGGAGGGTGGAGTTAAGCATTTTCATTCTCTTTTTCAGTCTCAGCTTGCATTTTCTGCTTGGTCACCACAGACTGGACATGCAGAATCTGACAGTGTCACTGACACATGCAGCAAGGAAACTTCCAACCTTCACTCCATATCCTAACACAATGTGTGCAGTTGTGACAGACACTGAAGCCATTGCTCTTACACACACAATCTCTCTCAAGAGTTCACTGTAACTGACACCTGCATGGAATCCAATTTTTGCATGTCATTATTCAAGTGGGAGCAACCACAGTGCACAGAATTCATTTTTCCCCAGATGCAAAGAAAGTCAGTTCCTGCACAATGATTTTTTTTTTGTAAACCTTGCTAAACTAATACACTCTACAATGCCTTTAACATATCTGGCCAGCTTTCTAAAGGAAGGACTGCAGACAAATGCCCAAGACTACCAGGAGATAGCAGCTGCTTTGTACATCTCTCTTCCACCTTCCCATCACCCACCAAAGGCACATCCTGCTCGAAGCCTGGTGTGAAAAGAAAAACACACAAGCAAAACTATACAAGCATCAGCCCTTAGGGCTTTTGTCAGCTTTACATGACTCAAGCAAGATGCAGACAAAGCAAAAGCACTCAGTGCAATTTTACTTCAAATTTCTCAACAACTTTCCATGTATACCTATAAACCCCCAAACCAACACTGTATACCAAAACCAAGTATACCTTCCAGGGTCACTGCATTTCCGCTGGGATTGGAGCCAGCAGGGCTGAAGCCTAATCCTACACTGTGTCCACAAGGGCACAAGATCTGAAAAACCTATCCAAATGTTTGTGGGCCTTAGATTACCTTGATGACAGTCATATACACAGCTTTGCAAATGGCACAGGGATGTGAATGCACGGTTTTGGCAGTACTGAGACCTCTGTGTCGCAGAGAGGTCACTTAAAAGAAAGCCTCATGTCCCAAATGCATTCTCAGGCACCTGGCAGAGGGCAGGGAATCCTCACAGCCATAGTACTTTACACCCAATTTAAGTCTTAAGTTGTACAAAGCCAGTTTTTCTCACCTCACAAATTCTCAGGAAAGAAAAGCTCCTCCTGGGGGCAATGCAGTTGTAGCCTAACACAGAGTATTGAGCAGTGTTCTTGAGGGACCTTTCCCTTTCCACAGACTACAGAGGAAGCCTTGGGGATGAGGCCGCTGACTTGGGCAGGTAAATTAAAGGGCAGAACCCCTCCCCGTTTGTTTCCTCAGGGAGCTTAGTTTCAGGCTATGTCCTTGGGACAGACATGGTATGACACAGGGATGCTTGAGACATCGAACTAAACCCCCAAAGCATGTGCAATTTACTGCCAGAAACGCTTCTCTGGCTGCGCTGCTCACTCACAAAATAAAAGCTTGCAAAGCCTTTTACAAAGCATAACAGGAGTGTGATCTGCATTACAGCCTTAACTCCATCACTGTCTCTATAATAACATGAAAAAATATCTCCCAAGCACAACTCCCACTTAGCAGCACAGAGCCATTGTGCTGCTGTCATGTGTGACAGCAAACCCAGGGGAGCTTCACTGCCATCAATGTACTCACTCTTTATTCCCTCTGGTAAAAAGCAGAGGGAAAAATTTGGCCCAAGCCCTGCATCAAGCAGAGAAGGATAAAAGACTTTGTTAGTCAGGACATCTGAAGAAGAGAACTAAGAAGGCCAGGCAGAGAGAACTCTCATTCCAATAACTGCAGCAATAACGATTTGTGCTTGTATTACGAGAAATTACTTTCACCTTCCCCGAAATCAAATGCTCACATCTTTTCAGATCTCGCAGTAGATCAAGATATAACACAGCTCGTTGTGGTTCCCCATGGACACTTCTACCAGAAAAGCAGGCTAGTCAAGCACTGGAACAGCTCCCTTGGGAAAGTACAGTGGCAGTAACACTCTGGCAAATGTGCCCTTTCTGCCAGACTTTTCTGTTAAAAGAGGAACTTATGGGCTACTAAATCAAGCTTGTGGCAACAGAAGGTAACTGCCACTGTCTCATAAATCATTTCTCAAAATCATAACTAACCTCTCTAGGTGATTTCCCTTTCAGTGACTAAGTCTAAAGCTTCTTTGATCTCATGTTTAAAAGTCTTCTAGTTCTTGCCTATTAGTTTGGTTTTTTTAATGAGCAATTTATTTTCACTTGTTCTTGCATCACCAAATCCTTCAGCAGCAACATTTCTCTCCTCCATTTTTAAACTCTACCAGATTACACATCTCCCTTATCGTGCCTGGCTGAATAAACCAGCACATTTATTTGTTTTTTAGATGTGATCATCTCCTGATCATTTGGGTTGTCATTTACATCCTTTCCAATCTGATGTCAACACTTGGAGTACGATAAAGATTCTTACTCTCAAAAGTATTTTCAGTGAGGGCAGCTTGACTACCTTCACATGAATCTGAGAAACATGGGCTAAGCAACATTTCAGTGGGGAAAATTCAGTTCTTGTGTAATGTTAATAGTATTGGCTTCTAAAATGATTCAACCAGCAACCTATTCCACCACCTCCAGCATATCCTGACTGATAAAATACCCAGGTCAGAAGATGGAAACTATTTAAATTTACAGAGGACAAAAGATACAGGAACCCTATGGGCTTCCATGCTTCACATCAGTTCTAGAGGCTTGCTCAAGGTCTGAATGAGAGCTTCTGTAGCTCAATAGAATTACATTTCCAACTTTGTTATGGACTCCTCTGTGCCACTCTACCAGAAAATAGGGCCAGGAGCTTTTTTTTTTTTTTAAAACATTAGAGACACGCTCAGCTACATGGGAAAAGGGCTGATGATTACTGAGCTTCCAGCAATGATATGGACATGAACAGGCTTTATTTCCTCTTTCTCAACTATTCAGTACCCACCATCAGCACACCAAGGCACTGCAAGAGCTCTCCTGAATGAGCCTTGCTTGATGCACTGCTTGCCAGCTTCTCTTTGTCCAGATATCTAAGCCAATTATTGCTCTGAGAGGCACCTTGCTCACTCTAATCCATACCACAACTAGACACAGAAATACCACCATGGTTCTGCTGTAGTTAGCCTGAAGTATTCCCAGTTCTTCCTCAGAAAGGTGGCTTTGCATTTGCCTGTGCAATGAGTCAAGCCACACAAGCAGTCCCAGCTGTGCTGAGGTCCTGTTCGTGTCCACATGCACAGGACTTTGCAGGAAGGTTGCCACAGAATTCCACCCAGTGAAGGGTTCCACCTCAATCCTACCTCAGCATCATCAGCTTCCAAGCCCTATCAAAGCCCCAGGCTTCTTATGGTCAAAGCAGGCAAACCAAGGAGGCAGTTAATGATCCCAGGAAGCCATGGAAAAGCACTGTGGAGACATCAAGATCTGAAAGGAAGAGAGATCCGGAATCTCTTCCTCATTCTGAACTTGGCAAGTCATGTAATCTTTCTACGCTTCACATTTTCTCTCTATAAGATTATGGAATAGCACTGAAGTATTAACACTTCCCTCAACCTGGGGTGGAGGGATTGAGGATTAAGTAATTCCTTTTTGCAGAGTGACACTAAGAACCCCTTTTTGCAGAGTGACACTAAAAGCAGCAGAGAACAGAGCATTAGAGGAACGCACCAGCAGCCTCCCCCATGTTGTGTTCGGCAGCACAAAGGAGAAGCAGTGGCAACTGCAGAAATACAGCTCAGGATTAGTTACATCCTGCTGAGCAGCAAAACACACCCTCACCCTCTTTCCCCCCAGGAAGCTGAAGGCTCATGGGACCAGTTTGGCCCAAAGCTGTCAGTCAGGTGGAGCTCCCTGCCCTGGGAAGCCAGCACAGAGCATTTGAGTGGGAGTTGGGTTCCCCAGAGCCACACAGCACTTCCCACACACTGCCAAACCCCAGCAGGCAGGAGGCACGGCTCAGCTCACTGCCTCTACCCAAGGAAACCCTTGTAACAGACCCAGGATCCCAAGTCTTGAGGCCTGGGGTCTGAAACATCTTCCATTCATACTCGGGACATTTCCAGCATTTCTCTCCAAATTATCAAGCCAGATCAGTGAGACTCCTGTGTGGTTGTAGACTCCCCAGCATTACACATTATGAGCCGTCAGAGCTCTCCCTCAGAGAATTTGTCCAAAGACCCAAATGTTTTCTAAAGGACTCTATCTTTAAGTCTCTGCCCAGATGCTTTCATCAAAAGGCAAGCAGCCCAAGTACCACAGAGTTAAATCGGTGGAGAAAAACCCAACAGTATTTACAGAACAATAACAGGAAAAGTAGAAATCTGTGTTTTCTAAGAATTTAAAAATCACAGTTACTTAATTTGAGATCACATCAGGCCTTCTTCCTCTACAGAACATCTTGCAACTACTGACATCTGCAAAACACTGTCCACTTGTGCACAGGCCCTCTGCACTTCGTGCCAAGGACAGGCATCGTGGCACCTGGCACAGGGACATACGAGGCAGCAAGTTTGGTACCTTAGACTGCTTGAAAGTAGGTTTTCTCCATTACCAGCCTGCAACTCATTAATCCCCACACGGTAATAAAGCCCAGCATCCTGCAGATGGGCTCTGCACTCGCATTTTGGATGACGCAGTAAGAAAGGAACAAGATTTACCTGTTGAGAAGTTGGACAGCGCCGCTTGACTTGGCCCCAGTGAAGGCAGGAGAGAAGGAGAGGTATCCAGCAGCTGGGAGCCCCCTGCACTGGTGAGAGAGAGGCAGCTAACCCAGGTCTCTGCACACACTCATCTCAGGAGCCCCACACGGAGCCCAGCGCCGTGGGTTGCGCTCCCGGTTTGTGATGTGGAAACAGCGCGAGCGCTGCCGGAGATCTCCTTCTGATGGCAGCTCTGAGCAGTGACTGCAAGTGAAACCCAGCTCCCCTAGACCCGCCTGGAATCCCACACTGAACACAGGAACCAAAACCAAGAAAAATCCCCAACCGCACCACTTACACCAGCCAGCTTCTACGTACTGGCCTGATTACTGAAAATAAGGCCAGTTTCCAAATGTGAAATGAATGGTCTGAACAAAGGGGACGGATCATTCACGTACTTCCCTCTTTACAAATGCTAGAGAAAATCACGCTGACCCTCTTTTATGAAAGAAACCAAACCAAACCAAACCAAAAGCTCCAAATGGGCAGCCCCAGGAAGGTTTGTGATGATAAAGTGGTTATTAATCTGAGTGCAAAATGTGCTCAGGGCATTTACATTAAGCCACAAATAAAATGGGAAGCTGAGCTCAGTTGAGCATAAACATATTTAGAAAGGAGATGTTGCACGGCTCTAAGTCAAGTATTTTGTATTAATTCTGTGAACAACCATTAGATCTCACAAAAGTCCCCAAAAGTATTTTGCAAAGGAAAACACAGACTTTTCATGACTGCCTTGACATATTTGAGACACCTATATCGGGGTTTTTTGGGCACATCACCATTAGCAGAACCATAGACTTAAAACAGCTCAATCTGTACCTGCACAAAACCCATTGCAGTACCTTAGAGATGAAATCTGAGGCTTTTCTTTATGTCAAGTAGTAAATTGCTTACAGTGACAGTACCACAGAAGAAACTGAGGACAATTTTTTTTCTTCATAGTCATCCACACAAAAGGCTCAAGCATCACTTGAGCTCCTCAGAAACTTCTCTAAATCTAAATACAGCACCTTCCAGACTATTTACTGCAGTCTGGAACAGCACCTATCTTGACCTTACAGACAGGGAATGAGCTTCAAGCTGCTCACAGTGGCTCTGGAAGTGTGTCCAGTTCCATGTGCCCCCCTGTGACCTCAGCACCTTTTCCCTGTACTCTGTTTCCCACTGCAAAGTGAGGCTAACAAACCAGGTGACATCTGGCTTATTTAGACAGTATTTTCTTTGGGAAGCAATTCATTTTCCACCATGTAAGTTAATGTCTTAGGCAAAGTGGCTCAAATTTTTGTTTGGAGCTCCAAACCACTGATCAAGCAAAATCACCATAAAATGCTGAGATAGCCTTTTGATCACCCCAACAATAATCCAAAAATCTAAAATCTAACCCAAACAATCCAAAAATCCAAAGTCTAATCCAAAAATCACTAAATAGTGTATGAAATCAAGTACCTGAAAATTATTATCTGTTAATTTAAATGCATATATATAAAATTTATCAAATATCCTCCTGCATATGCACTACTGTTCCATATGAAAATATGCAAACTTTTTTCATTTTTAATGAATTTTTTTAAAGTTTTTTAAATATCACTAGAGACAAAGCTGCAAGCATGCTGTATGAACATAGTGTAATCATAATGACTGAGTCAGAACTTGAATTGCTACACTTCGTACGAAATGAAGAAATCTGCATTTCATACAAATACCTCCCAGCAAGTCAATATTAAACTTGATTCTACAACACTAAACCAGAGATGGTTGACAGTCCTTAAGTGCTAAAGAACATTATTAATATTCTAGAAATTAAACTCCCAGTTAGGAAATGTCAGATACGAAATTGGAACATGGAGTCCTATTTAATCTTTATTGGGCACATATTGGAGAACAGTGTCTTTAATATCCACGCTTCATAATTTCTTAACTATTTAAGGCTAAGAGAAATGATTTGATCATTCTATATATAAATGACTGACATTTCATCATTATTCTTGGACTGTGCCCAAAAATCTCACCCTTGACAGAACCATCGGCCCCAGAAAATGTGTTCCTCAAGAAAATCACAGAATCATTAAGATTTGAAAATATCTCTGAGATCATAAAATCCACCATTTGAACAAATACTTCCATGGCACCAAGTGCCACGTCCAGTTGTTTCCTGAACACCTCTGGGCATGGGGACTCCACCACCTCCCTGGGCAGCCCCTCCCAAAGCCTGACAACCCTTCTGTGAAGAAATTCTTGCTGATGTCCAAGCTCAGCCTCCTCTGGCACAGCTTGAGGCCATTTCCTCTTATCCTAACACTGGTTATCTGGGGGAAGAGGCCAACCCCAAGCTGGCTGCCCCCTCTTTTCAGGGAGTTGCAAAGAGTGAAGTCTCAAGGGATGGAGAATGTACCATACCCTTGGGACAGGTGTTCCAGTGGCTAATCCCTCTAAACAGGGTGCCTAATTCACAATTTGGTTTGTGCTTTCAGATTGCAGGTGCTGGTTCCTATCATACTTTTCTCAGAAAAGCACCCAGCTTCCCCTGCTCAGTTATCAAGTCCACTCAAACTATTTTTCTGAAAAATTAAGTATACAGAGATCCTTAAATCTCACACTCTAAAGCCTTAAAAAAAAAAAAAAATCACTCATTGCTGTACCCCTCTCCTCATCTCCAAATATTAGTGCCCTTAGGGAGAGGGGTACCAAAGCAGTGTGCCCACTTCAGAAACAGCCTTGAGCCCTGTCAGACCTCTGCTGTGGTTTAGCAGCCACAGACCACAGGAGTCCTTTGAGAACATGAAATGATGTTTTCATTTCAGCAGCTGTCCCTTCCAGCCAGTAAACACTGCTTGTTTCTTTTCACTCTTTGGCCAGTTCTTCATTGCTCTATGCAACCCTGTACCTGTCCCAGAGCACCCTGGAGAAGAGCAGTTCTCCTGCTATGGAGATGAGCAGCTCCTGGCCAAGGGCTGAAACTGAATTGCACTTTCTGATGAAATGCCCCTTTTGCAGGTCACATGAAGGACGAAGAAGCATGACCTAGACCAATCAGCACGAAAGCAGCAGCAGCCAAATCTGGAGTACAAGGCTTGCTTAAATGGCATGGGGTCAAACTGGCACAATTTCAGTGACCTGCCAAGACATTCATATTCCCAGAGTTTCATGAGTTTGCAGCAAGACTTGACCTGCACAAGGACAAGGTGGTGCCTGCAAGACACCTACTAGTTTCCTTGAGGAAGCATCCAGTTTTTACCACAATGCAGTGCAAGTCTCTGCCTGTATTCCTATTCCTTATCTTCACTCTTCCAGGAACCAGAGCGGTCACTGCGGCACAGTGTGAGATACACAGGCTAACACCAACTGTAGATTCAGTTGTGTATAATCCCTTTCTGTTAGACAGGTGTGTATAAAAAGCTTCATTCACTGCTATCCTGATCTTGTCAGAAGCTCTCATGTGCACAAACCTGTATCTCCTAAGTGTAAGGAAAGCTGGATTCATAGTAATTGTTCTGTATGTGCTTATTATTCAGTCTGTATTAATGAATATTTTAACTGGAGATTAGGCTGAGGTGTGATTTCCACAAGATAAGAAATAGATTTGCTATGCTCTATTTTATCATTGTAATAGAAGTATGCCCCACAATACTGTACTTCTTAGTTCTTTCATTCCAACTCTCTGGATGACACAGGGTTACAAAAATCTCACTTTGAGAAAGTTGTGGACTTGCTGGAAGGCCTAAAAAAATAATAAAAAAAATAAAATAAAAATCAGAGGCTTAGAAAACACGGCCTGTGAGGAAAGATTGAGAAACTGGGTTGTTAAACCTTGAGATACGAGAGCAGAAAGGAGATGATAATGACTTTCCAATACACAGAGTTGTGCAGCATCTAGGAAAGTAGTAACATGTGAATAGGATAAAGAGCTAGTTTAAATGCAGAAGTTAAGTTGAACACTGAGGAAAGTCTAATGACATAATGGTCAGGACAGCAAAGCACTGGAATAAGTCTGGAGTTTGTGGAGCCTCTTCCCATGGAGAAACTACAAATGGGTCACACACACTAAGACTGGCACAGATGGCAATAATAATTCCCTGAGAAATGATGTGTCTGGCAACTCCTCTTTTCTGTGACATGAAGTTTAAAACTATGTTGTGGTTAAATAAGTTTATACAGAATTACCCATGACAGGGCCAGAACAAGTGACTCCTACAGATAAGAATGAATTTTTACTTGTCCTCCATGGCTCCAAGATCTCCTGAACTGGTTGGGCATTACTTGAAGCTTTAGAATCCAGCTGGTTCTACAGCTACAAAGCTTGTGATTCTTACTGGCAAAGTTAAAGAGTATTTCACAATTTCAGACCCCAAATTCTGTCAATTAATTACAGGAGGTGAGAGAATTTGATTCTTGCAATGGGAAGAATAAATCTTGCCAAAGTAATGCCAGAAGCATTGTCAGCTGGTAAGAAGGGTGACCTTTTTCTACCTTTATAGCAAGAGACAGTTACTGTTCCTGACAATGTGCAGACAAGGAAGGTGGGACAACTGAGAATGTGAAGAGGGAACAGCTTTGCTGCAGGCAAGAAAGGTGCAGCTAGAATTAGAAAGAGCTCACACTTTGGTCGATAAAGCCACATGGAGACATTGTGAAAAATGGCCTGGGGACGGCCTTGAAGGACCTTTGTAACACAAAATGAACTTTCCACCAGCAGATAGCTGGGTATGAAGGAGGACTAGATGGGAAGCTAGAAGACTGGGGGTTGGTGTACATATGGAAGAAGATGTGTATTTCTGAGGGAAACAGTTCAGGCCCATGACTACCCCTTAGGTTGCCCTCCTAAGGGAGGGAAGGAGCAGCACACACACACAAAGGGGGTGTGTGGGTATTTAAAGGTGCAATGTAGTGCACACCATGCACATGCATATCCCACGTGCAGCTTCAAGTCAACAGTAGCTGAATCCTCCTTACAAGAGTGAAAGGGACAGTGAAAAGGGGAAGCTCACATACACTTCTAAATTCTACCACATTTCTTATGATCAGGCTTAAGAGCTCATGAAGCCTGCTTTGGAATGATGTCTGCAGAGAGCCACTGAGCATATGGATGGCTCAGCTGCAGGGACAGTGCCTGCTTTATAGCACAGGGAAAGCCTGCAGGCTATGCCCCTGGCAAGGTGGCTGCTGCTTACTGTTGTTCTCTTTTCCATTCAGTCCTACAACAAACAGCTTCAGAAGGAAGCCTTCCCTTCCCTGGAGCAGAATGATAGACTTAATACATAAACTAAAAAGTACTGAAAAGCAAGAATTAAGGTAGGAGACCTATTAGTAATGCCAAATGACAAAGTTACAAGGGTCTCAGTCCAAGCACTGTGGGTGCAGAATGCACACTCTGATAGAGTTAGGGTCACAGTACAGCCCTGGCATTGCTGGCACAGGTACAATCAATTCACAAATTCAGGTACTTGTGTGGTCTATAGCTGAGACAATTTGTAACATATTGTTTGGACAAAATTTCAGATCACAGCATTTTATCTATACATGTCCTATTCTTACCTCTTTAGTTCCTTGTCCCTTGAGGAAAGATGTGACATTGACACACAACTGGAAAAGAGCACATTTTGCCAAAAACTTTGTCAGAAGGCTATTGGGGAGAAAAGGGAAGGCAAAATATCTTATAACCGAATATAAGTGTCTGGAGCGTTGCTCCTGCTTCTTTACCAGGCACAACCCAAACCCCGTGAAGATCTTGGGCATCCTTCCACTAACCTCAAAGAGATGCTCTTTCAACCCCCAGCCAAGGACGCTGTGCTCTGTGCCACCACACAGCGGCACTCTGCCCACACATTTCCCAGAGGGAAACCTGCAGGTTTTTTCCCCAAGATACCCACGAGCATTTGTGCTCATTGCTGAGCAGGCAGGCTTTCAGAAACCACCAGTCACTGAAACGCAACGTGGAACCTGCAGAGATGGTCAAGCACCTGCTTTGACAGCACAAGCATTAGCTGATTACGAGCTGTTAGAAACCAAACATTAGGAAAAGCTGATTTAAAACTGCTGGGAAATCTATTTTTAGGATTTTTTTTTTCCTTCCACCTTCTTTTCTGCACACTTCAGTTGCACTTCAACATTCCGGCAATACCATTCTGAGACCTCAGGTACTTCACGCCATTTCCCTCTTCCATAACTCCAGCAACACCACTCTAAACTCTGGCAGACCATTTATTCTCCATATCTTCCTTAGAGGAAGCCCCAAGGACACTCAAGCAGATACACCCAAGCAGATATCCACCAAAACACCTCTCTGCTAGACACAGATGGATTTTTTTTAAAGGTTACAATAATAGTGTGCTGATAGGATTGTGCCAGAGAAACAGGACTGAGTAAGGGGGAGTGACAGAAAAGTAGAAGTGAGTTGGAAATGAGCTGTTTATACAGGCTTTCCTGATAAGGACTGATTTTTCTCCTTAACTCCAGGGGCAAATGCAAGACTGATCTTTATGACCTAAACATTACACACACCTTGCACAGAGACAAGGTGCAGAGCTCACATCTGTAATGATGCACAGAAAAGAAAAGAAGCCCATATGATAGGAAAAAGTCCTGCCCAGCCCTCCCAAGTGACCTCTGGATGGGGCCATGTGCTAATGTAGGTGGGAGCTGGCCTGCTGGTGATAAAACACTGTCCACCTCAACACTTCCCCCAGGTTCTTTAAGCCACAGATTGACGGGGATTTGCAGAGAGCAAATTCAGTATATTTAGCATTCAGTAAAACTATGCAGGTGCTCTGAAGTGCACATTGAGCCCTGCCCCTTCTAACTCCCCATTCTCACTTTCCCCCCTTACCCAGCTCTTATGGAAGGCCCTGGGCTATGGGGACAGAGATGACACAGGGCAGACTGTAAGCAATGGTGCAAACATGGCAATCAAGTGTGCAACACCCTCAAAGCAAAAGAGAGGTCTCCAGAAAGGGTCTTATCAATTTTCAGATATTTCTAGCCAGTCTCCACCTTTGCAGCTGCCAGTTGTGATGAACCAGGCTGGCTGCCAGTTACCCAAGCAGAAAAATCCCAGATGCCTACAGAGATCAAAAAAATTATCATGCATATATAGCATAAATACCAGTGAGTGATTCATCTGGGTGAGGAAACTCCCTCCACAGCCAAACCTCCATTTGGAGGCTGGGCTAGAATAATAAATGCATAAATTATCATACAAGATTTTACCTAGGGGGACTTTGTCTTCCCTTTTCAGTAAAGAAATTCGGATAGGAAAGCAAGATTCCTCAGGAGAGATGATTCTGCTGTACATGAGAAAAATCACCCTACAGCAGAAGAGGTAAGAATATTCATAATGGTTCAAGACAAGGCTTTCTTTGGAAGCCCCTTGTTCTTGTGTAGGGGAAGGCAGTCAACAGCTCCTCCACCTTTGCTATACTTCTCAGACATGTCTCCCCCAAGTTGAGGACAACTTCTCATTCAATCCTACACAGAAGCTGTTACTGGAATTTTCCCGTGTCCAGTATACTCCTTGAGTATAAAGAAAGCAGAACCAACTGTTGTATTCAAGGTGAAAGCACATCAGGCTTTTTTTTTTTAATTAAAACAAACAAGCCAACCAAAACAAGACGAAAACCAAACACCACCTTTCTCTCCAGAACCGTGCAACAGTATTTTCCTGGTTTGTTGGGGTTCTTTTTCTTAGCTTCTAGTATTTGGGTTGTCTTTCTCTTAAACTCAACCTGATGCTTTCACGAGGTTTTATGACATAACCTCAAGATCTTGGTCAACTCCAAGCCCCTGATTTTAGATACACAACAATCCCCATTTCTCTGCATACCTCATTTCACATTTACTTGAAATTTCATCCACCATCTCACCGGCCAGCCATTCAGTCTCCTGATTTTTCAACAATACTTCACTGTTAACCATCATATTTGCTGTCTTGAAAAATTTTCTTTTAACAGTTTGAAGTCTCACTGCCCCTGTTTGCAATGGTCATTCCTGGATAGATTCAACATTAGAAATCCCAGCTCTGAACTGTGAAACTTCCTGGCAGCATCCTCCCACCTTCTTTCCTATCTCTCTGCCAATTATTTGTACATCTCAGGACCTTCTCTCCTTTGCAGTGTCTGCACATGTTCCCAATAAGATATTCTGAACTTTGTCAAAAGTCTTACAGAAATCTAGTGCCAGCTTTCACTTCATCTACTTTCTTTTCAAAGAACTCCAAGAGGTTTGCAAGACAAACACCCTGCCTTCATATAAAGCACACTGACTCTTCCCAAACTGATTGTGTTTATCTCATTGTCAAGCATATTTTTGTCTATTACAGCTTTTACTGGTTTATATACCACACATGCCAGGCTTACAAGCTCTTGGTTTCCTGGATTCTCCCAAACCTTTTTTTAAAGATTAATGTTATATTTACCCACTCTCCATGCTTCAGGTGCCAAGAAATTTTTAAAAGCAACGTTACACACTGCCTTTGGCAATACAGCTATTTCATACTTGAGTTCCTCAGACCTCAGGTGAAGCCTTCCAGTCCTGGCAATCTGTTAGCATTCACGGCTGCTCAAATGTTGGATTCTGGATCCAAATCAGAAACCTGTTTTGCCAGCATTTGATGTTCTGTGACGAATTGGGGGAGCAGGAAGGTGCTATGAACACCCTCAGCAAGCAGCCAGTGGGAGCTCAGAATGAAAGGAGGCTTAGTGAGAACTGGGCTATAAAGCCCCACACACATCCTCCTATGCAAAACCCTTGCACATGCCCTGAGTGGGAGGGTGGGACTCATCACAAATGTAAGAGGAACAGTGATCACTGCACTCAGGACCCAACAGTGGAACTACATGGCATCTGCCCAGTACTGATCTACAACAGCCTGGTGCTCCTCCAGAGCACAGAGCAGCAGCAGTCACAAAAGGGGTGTGTTTTCAAGTAATGTCATTGTCCAGCCATTTGGCTTCAGCATGTTGGTAAGTGGGTGGTTATCTCAGAACAGACACATTGTCACTCACCTAAACCCTTACAGCCCAACTGAGATCACTTCGGAACAGCAGGGCCCTGGTGTGGTCTTTGCCAGCCACCACACCAAGGTGCTAAAACACATGGACAAAAGTTACATGTTTAATCAAAGAAAAGGGAGAAGTCAGAAGTTGTGTTTATTAGGTCTTGATGTTATTAAGGGCTGAAAGAGGAGGTGCCACTCCACTGAAAAAACACAGGTGGGAAGATGACTTCAACTTGTGAGCCAAGACAGGGCAGAAGCTGTGATCAAGACAGAGCTTTACTTGCCTTCCCCACCCCCTCAATCACCCCCAGATACAGCCATGCTCAGGACAGACAGCAGCACAGCCCAATGGTACAAACACAGCCAGTTACCTTCAAGCAGTCATTTCATAAATGGGACAGAATAAGGTCAAAAAATACAAAGTCTCACTGTACTGCACTCCTCTGCCATGAGTGGCACCCTCAGCCTTACTGATCTCCAAGGACCACACAGCTGTTTGGGGTCCAAGTCCTCACTTCAAACCCCAAGACTTCCAGGATCAGTTCCTGGGCTGCACAGAACAAGCAGGGGAAGGACACAGACCAAGTGCAAGGCACCTGCAGAAAGATGCATAATGGGTTTTAACTCACAGCTCAAAATAGATGTTCTTTGGTTATACTCATGAGTGTTGCAAATTTGGGTGCCAAAAGATGGCTGCAGTTAGAGTATTTACTTGTGTTTCATCTTGACTGAAAACCCAGTAAAACATCCAGGTTGTGTGAAGACAATTTCAGCAACATACCTTGAGCTTGAAAAGGAACAGACTTGAGGAGCTGCAGCGTCAAATAAGATTGAACCCAAGTCTCTGCACTATGATTTATTTTGCCATCTGCCCAGGACATTCCCACAGGCTGCTGCCTTTGCCCAAGTGCAGGTCTCCAGTGCTGGTGTCACCCCTGAGAGAAGGGGCCTCTCATGCTGCAGGAGGCCCCTGCATCCAGCTACTCTGCTTCCACACCTCCGTGAGACTGCCCCAGCTCCCATCCATGTCCTCATTCCTAGTTTATTTTATGAATTCTCCACAAGCCTTTCCTTTTTCACACCAGAGGCTCTGAGAATTCATCATTCTTCCAAAGGAGTCTGTTTTCCCCATCTCTCCAACACATGCACTTCACGTGTATCCCCTCATTCCTCTGTCTGACCACACTTTGTTTTCCCCGTTTCTTTACCAGGGCTTTGATTTCCTCTTTCCAAGGACTTCACATGCCATGCATTGTTTTTAATCTCACTGACAGGATCACAACTGCTGGCAAAGTCATGCCTCTTTTCCCTCTTCTGATCTTAAACAAAATCAGTGGCTTTCTACCCAGAAATCAGTCCCGAATATTACAGCTGATCAGATGCAGCAGCTTGCATTTGCTGAACTGGCACCCCGTCACAGGCAGATAATGCAGAGACAGGCAAGTTCTTACTCTTTCACCTTGCTTCTCTAATGGGCAGATCAAAAACACTAACTGTGTGACAGAAATGAAAATAAAGTATCTGGGCTCCTCAAGATGTATTCATTAACCAAGTGCTAGGTTTGCCAGGGATTTCAGTGGCTTGGGGTTTGAGATACAGGCTTTGAATTTTGATAACGGTGGTGCCACTTCAATCAAGCTAGAATTCTGATTCCACAGATATGAAAAGTGTTCGTTAAGAAGAAAAGGGAAGGGAACTAAAAGAACAATCCTGCAGAAAAATCAATCTGTTTTGAAACATCGGCTTAGCCACAGCAGGAAATGAAGTCCTCAGTCTGTTATCCAGCTTTGGACTCTGCTATGCCAGGAAGAAAGGAGAGGCCAGGCCATGGAGCACCAGGGCCTCTGTTTGCTTTATGTACCCATGGATTAGTTTGAAAAAAAGCAGTTCTGGTTTTGGAAAGTCTTGTGCTAGTAACAAGATTGAATAGAAGAAACTAGTTTTGCAGACTGCTTGAAAGTTGAGGATAACAGGCAAACATGATTGACAAACCAACCTGTTTTCCTTACAATTATCTCCAGCTCCTGGAGAATTTCTGCAGGGTTTATAGAAAGCTAGCAGCATCTGGCTCCTTGCAATCAAGTTCATCTCTTACTTCTGCAATATTCACTTGGCTAACCTGGGCAGCTTTTAAAGCCTGATGTCTGCTATCCTACAGGCCACCAGGAGACAGGAAAGGTTCATTTAAAGCAGAGGTGATCAAAGAGGGAGGGGCAGAGGGGAGCTGACAAGCACCAGGCAAGCACGTGGGAGCCCATCTAAAATTTCAAACCCTCTTCTAAAGGAAATCAGATGGAGCTCAGGCTTAGGATTCATCTGCAGGGAACAATTTGCTTTTCTATTCTGGCCCTGCATTCCTATAGCACACCTGTGACGTGATATCCTCCTCCTCATCTGTCTCTCATTCCTGATCCAAGCCTTCCTTCTGCCCACACAAAGCTGCACCATCCCACCTTCTCTCCTGGCTCCTACCTGTGCCCAGTGAGTCCAGGCACAGGCACTTGCTGTGACTTCTCATTATTGCTCAGAATTTTCCATTGCCCTGTGCAGCCCTCATGGTTATTATACTCTCATCACCCGGGCAAGTGAGCTCAATCTTTGCTTTTCTGGTTTTCTATTGTCTGTTTATTAGATGGGCCCTTTGTGAACTCAGCAGTTCACACTCTCCTGTGGTGCCAAGTGTAAAATTAATATTGACTAAAAAATCTGGGCACTTCTCTCTGGCCAGAAAGAAGACATTCGAAATTAATGGGAATGTTAGAGTGTTTCACACCCACTGCCATCCTTCTGAACCCTCCAACTCTTGCTGCTCATTTCTAAATGGGCTCTCTGTGTTCTGAGTGGGTGGGTGCCTCCCTCAGCCAGCCCAGTGCCCACACCCAGGGCCCACTGGTCTCCTCACAGGCAGCCAGCAGAAGTGGTGGTGTGTCAGACAGCTGCCTGGTCCTGCTCACTCATTTAGAGGCAGGCAAAGCCACTGCCTCTTCCTTTGTGGAATGTCCCAACAGCCTAACTGGGTTTGGCTGAGGGCTCTGCTGGCACCCAGGGACACAGCCCAAGCCCTACTGTCCACTTTGCTGCTGCTGAGCTCCCAGGCTGAGCTGGCACAAATGCCTCAGAGCATGGAGATGGTTCTGTCTCCATGGCTTCATTTCAGCTCTCTGGCAGAGAGGTGACTGCCAGTGACTGAGGGGACAATTACTGACAAATCTGGTAGCCTATTTACCCCCACACAGCAGTAGCTGCTACCTGGTAGCTCCCAGCAGTTGCTGAGACCACAAGCTTTTTTGCTAAGTATCACCAAATAGCCCCCAAAGAGATGATAATAACTTCTGCTAGCTCAGAAATTTCTAAGAGGAGAAATTCCCTGTCAGCCAAGCACAGGCTGTGACTCATGGTGAGGACACCCATGGCAAAAAAGTCCAGTTCCTCTATCTTTCTCCAGATATTGCCCTGTTTCCATAGGGAAGTGCCAGGTGTATCCTAACTGTTCTAACTGGTGTATCCCCCACAGGCAGTTATGGCCAAGTAGTAGATTTGGGGTTTCTACTCGTGGCTCAAAATCCCCCAAGGCGGTCAAGAAACACAATCCAGGGAGGAGAAGAGGATTAGAGAGATGCTGAACATGCAGCTATAACTTCAGGCAAAAGGAATCTTGCTCTTGCATTCTTTGAACAACCTAACCCTTTATAGCCAAGAGCTCTTTGTCAGCCTCTAAAACAAATATACAATGCAATTATACCAGTGTAACACCATTACCATTATTGCCTCTGTGCACCTGCATGGCAAGTATAAGAACAGAGAGCGTGGACTTCATTAATTTCATCTCTTCAGGTTGTGTTGCCAACATGAATCATTTGAGAAACACAGGACAACAAACAAACAATTTATTTGGTCCCTTTTTCCTCACTTTCATTAACTTGCCCCTACCCAGACTGTATCTGCTACAAAAGACTCCAGTATCACTGCTCTTACTTTCAAAATGAAGAGAATACTGAATAAACTTTTGCTCTCCAGTGGAACCAAATTATTTACAGAGGTCTGATGTGAATCTCTCCTGGTCACCTTGGACACATTGCAGACTTCTGGCCCTATCATAAATGAAGGAGTGGTAGAATATTATTGCACACAGGAGAGAACCAAGGCACAGAGAAGTGCCTGTCACATCACGTGCCACTGGATAACCAGGAACTGAGCTCCCACCTCCAGCCAGGACAGATAAAGAACTTCCTTTTTTAAGCAGAAAGAACACATGGACTCTAATGCTTCACCTGTGAACACTTAAAATAATTGGATGTGGACAGATTAAAGACAAATGGCAGTTGCTCAGTTGAATATAGTGTACTATATGGAGCTATGAAAACTGCCAAAAGTACTTGATTTTCAGATTATACCAGCCGTAAAAAATATGGATCACAGAACAGTGTCAGGAGAGGACAGCAAATGCTTTCCAAATGAAGTATCAGATCAGGCACTAACAAAACTGTGCACCTGCTAAGCAGGGCCATGTGCAGTGAACCCCCTGCCCAGCACAGCCAAGCTGCAGGTGTACAACCACAGCTCACACACAGCCAGCACCAGGCTTTGCAGCAGCACAGATCCACATGGGATTCTGTCCTTCTCTTCCTACAAAGGTGGAAAATTTCCAAGTGTGCAATTGAGTCAGCTTTCCTTACACCACAAATAACAGGCAAGACCAACAGTGACAGGTTTTCAAATCCTCATCCTCTGGCTCATAGGAGGATCTATTTTAGTGAAGGCACAGTGGTATAAAAGCCTTCATGTCATATGAAGAATTCCACTTTACTAAACCAAAAATTAAAAACCTTGTCCTCAGCAAAAGATACCAGGTTCTTCTTTGTCTTGCAAGATATTTATATAAAGGAAAAACCATGCACTCCAACTCTCCACCACTTTAAGATAAATCAGCTTAAGAGGTATATTCTTCTCCTGTGTAGTCCTGTACAACCTACAAATCAAACTGTCAAACTGGTGGCAGATCAGGTGAGGACAGGCTGGCAACAGCTACCCAGGGTGCAGCCCCTTGTGGGACAAGCAAATCAGCCCTGCTGCACACCTGACAAAAACCTTTCCTTGGTCCTTTCATGTCTGTGCTTAAGGAAAGTGCAGCTTTGAGAAGACAGGCCCAGCCCTCCAGCTAGAAAAAAAAAAAACCACGTGTATCAGTCATCACATTAAATGTGTGAGCAGTCTCCAGAACCATCAACCAGAGCAGGAGTTGGAGCTCCTGAAACATGGCTGAAGCATGTTGTCTTATTGGAATAATTTACAATATAATAATTTTCCTTCTTCAGATGAAGCCAAAAAGGTAAGGAACACACTACCTGTGCATGGTATTACTATCTCCACTTAATATCAACAGCTGAGACTTGACATTACTTCATTTGCTAACTGATACTTGTCTCAGTTTTTCACAAAATGGCCACAATGACCATTATTATTGTGCTGTTTGTCTATTAAAAACATAAAAGGCACGTTTTACTTAGCAGTTGTTTATGGTTGTGATGAAGATAAACTTCAATAACCACTCAGTAATGATTAAGGCATGTTAGAGTTTAAAGCTCTAGATTACAATAACCTTTAAAACCAAATTGTTTTCCTTTGCATTGCTGCAGGGCAGAGTAAAGAAGGTTAAGATGCCTTAATTGCATTTCCACTCCTAGCATGTTTTTAAATCATGCTTGGACTACCATTCTGGAGTTTCTAAGGCTTCAGTTAAAAGGATGTAATCTGAACTGCAAAAACAGGAAAAAACCCAACCAAACTAACTAAGAAAACACAAGCATTTCCTGAAATTAAATCTCAGGCAACTGGGATATGTCTGACACTCAGCAATGATGCAGTGCAGAGACAAGGGGATTAAACATCCACACAGCAAAGGACAGACTATCTCAGCTGATCCAGAAAGGTATGCCAGGTCATTCCACATCCAAATGGTCCAGGCCCCAGAAGATTTCACCTTGGCAATCCTGCTTTCAGCTGTGAATGATTCTTCAGTAGCTCAGACATCTCTGCACCACAACACAGTGTTGACCCCACGCACTGCACATCCACTCACAGCTTCTCCCTGTGGATTCACCAACCAGCCAAATGTTACAGGCAATTAAAAGTCATATTTTACAATGGGGGCAGGGATAAGGAGAGGCAGAGCAAAGTGCTCCTCTGATTCCCTGTAGAGTTCTTGACACAGCAAGCTTGTGTCAGATACACTGAGCTCCAAGTGACTCCTTACAAAGTTTTGTGCATTAATTCAGAGGGCAGAAGTTAATCTGGATGCCACTGGCTAGAGGTAGATGACAGTATTTTTTGTTCTCTAAATGGGAGCGGTTGCTTCAAGCACAGGGGCACTGTATTGGCAAGTCTGTTTCTCAGCACAGCTTTAATAAAATGTATGGGAGTCCAGCACTCAATTTGTGGGAAATGGTTTGAAAGCTATTCTGTAACTCCCAGGCTCACATGTGATGTGGCTGGGATTTACAACCTCAGTTAACTTAACGTAGGTTTTCCAATTTGCATCTATTTCTTGAAAGATTCAAGTCTAAGGAAAGTGGATGCTAATGTAGGAGCCTGTATTTGGATTGGTGAAGCAGATAATCCAAGATTAATTTTCATCTGACAAAAGAAATCTATTATTACAGTGTCAAACTCCAGTGTGCAGCTAGCAGCTCTCAGCAAAGCTGGAAATGCAACTCAGCACTTGCATTCTTGCACACAGGTGCTACTGGAAAATGCCCAGGGCAGTTGGAGTTATTCTGCCAGGGGCAAAGTCCCTGGCCAGAACATCCTGTCTTATCACCTGGGCTCTGGATAGATGAGCTGGTGTGGACACTGCAGCAATAAGATTAAGCTGGCCACTGATGGGCACAACAGTCCTTTAGAAAACCACGGAGCAGATCCAGCTCCTCAGCACACACAGAGCTCCCTTCAACAAGTCACCCACTGCATGTGATTCAGGTCCATTGCACCTCTGCTGCCCAACATCCATCTCCCGTTACATCTCCAGAAAAGATGCTACAGTTAATTTTATGTCCTAGGGTGACTTTATGATGCTTGTATGCCCAACTGTCTGTTCTGTTTCCATTGTATATTATGCTCTGCACCTTTAAGAGTGGTTCCGAGTTTGTTTTCAGAAACTGCCTGACTCCTCCACATTCCGCTCTGGACTGTATTGTCTGCAGCACGGACAGACAGCACGACAGAGATCTCCTTTGCCTTTTAGTTGGTTTTGGCTAGCCGAGGCTGAGAAGTTGCCTGGACTAGTTTTTGGTTTTTTTCTTTCCTTTTTCTTGGAGCTGTTCTAAGGTGCTCTGGACTGAAAACCCCAAAGAGCACTGGGAGCTCACACCTGCCCCCTCCCCTGGCCTGGGCCTCGGTGTTGTCCAGCACCAGAGGAACAGATAAGGGACTGAGTGAGCCGAGCTACACCCCGTGACAAGGACTTCCTGAATTTGCCATCTCTTCAAACAGTGAGGGGTTTTATTGTTTCATATTATTATGGTTTTTTATGCTTGTGGATACTTCACTTGTTAAATAAATAGGTTTTTTCCACTTATCTCCACGGAAATCTTTTCCAAAACTGGTTGGGGGAGGGGCCGCTTGAATTTGCTATTCCGGAGGGACTCCATTTGGAGGTTTTCTCCTACATTTGCCCTAAACCAGGACATTTTAGCAATTGTAATGTTAGCTGCTGCTCTGACATTCAGAAGTGGTTGCTGGTGTGATCTCTATTGTCGTGAAGATGTTTTCTTTCATGCAAAGCCTAGAGCAACACTGTCACGGCCTCAGTCCCTCACTCCTGCACCAACATTAACCCCAAAGCTTCTGCAGATGTAAGAAACACATCCCTGTCTGTGCTTCCTCAGCTGTGGAGGGAAAGGAAGAGGTAAAAGAGCACTGCACATGGACACATAAAAGCAAAAGCCAGCTGGTCACGACCATAACACGTTATAAAGCTTATTATTATTTTTTTCCTGCATATTATGGGACTCCTTCATCTACCTGCCAGAACCAGGCTGTTGATGCCACTTTGGGCAAGGCAGCAAGACAAGTATTGTACTTCCTGGCTCTGTCCTGCCCAGCTGAGCTCAGTGGGAGCTCTGCAGCCACGTTCTGGGAAAGCACAAAGAGGCTCAGCATTATGAAGGTCAAAGTCTTCTACAGGCTTCTAATAAACCTCAGTGTTGCTCCCAGCTCACAATCCCAGAGTGTTTTACCAAAATTTACCACTTAAGTCAATATGGTGTTTAAGGAGCAGCAGTTTGAAAAGAGATGCAACAGATGGAGGCACTTTCCTAGCTCAGCTCACTGCAATCTGGTCAGGATGGCCTGGCAAGGAACAAGCCCTCTTTGGCTCATGCAGCCCTGGAGAAGGGTTCCTAGTGCTGACAGAAGAGCCATTTGAGACCTGGACTGTCATCCAAACCCCATGGCATCAGGGAAGACTGATTTTCAGTTATGGCAGCTGGTGACTGGTGAAAGCTGAACACATACTGAGGGAGGAAGGGCAGCACACTTCTACAAGTGAGCAATTTTCAAGCCACCTTTTCCTACTGATAACACCAGAAAGGTCCTTTCTTCTTGAGATCAGCTCCTATAGATCACTGGTACAAGCCCACTACTAGAGCAGGGAACCCAGCAGAAAATACCCATAGACAAATATCCAGCAGCAGGATTAACTCAAGAAATCTAAACTATGGAACAGAAACTTTATAATTGGCTTTGCAGTCCTGGTTACTGGGTGCAGACCACCTCAACCTCCTGGCATCACGATGGAGATGTACCTGAGCACATGCACCCCCTCCTTGAGCAAGGGAACTTGGGCAAGCCCAGAGAAACCTCAGTATGTGGCCACAGGATCCCCCAGGCCAGGGGATCCATGGAAAAGCACTCATGCTATTTGTCACTAACTGTCAGAGTCCATTCACCTTCAGCACCCTGATTCTTTTAAGCTCAAATATTTCCACCTTCAGGGTAATGCAAAGTCCTCATGCAACATTGCAGGGGAGAGTGGGAACAACACCACCTTCCCAGTCTCTGCTATGCAAACAGTTTACACACTGAAGCACGGGATTTATTTATTCATACCCATCCCAGCATGAATAATGCCAGACCTCAAGCAATCCATCCTTCAGACTGTGGCAGAATGAGCTGGTTCAATGACCTATTGGGGTAGCAATTGCCCCTTGATGCTTACAGAAACAGAAAGTCCTGTCTGATCCATGCCCTGGAGATGAACTGAAATCCCCATGCTTGCCTGAGAGAAGACATAAAAGGATTACAGGCTTAAGCCATCTGTGTTGGGGTCCTCACTCTTCATATATGCCCCATGGTGCAGAGAAACATGTCATGAGATATGACACTGTCTTCCTCCTGTCGAGCTGAATCTGTCTCCTTGGAAGCAACAACTCACAGTGACATGTCACAACCACATGAAGATGCAAAACTAACAATATTGTAATGATCTATAAGTCTCAAAATAAATCTTCGCTCTTTGCTGGAAGCAATAAAGATCATTGGAAAAAAACAAGGAATCTCTCAGACTGTGGAAAAGGTAGCAGCTCAGAAAATAAACCCTGGGAAGGTAGGAGTACTGTGGCGAGGCTTTTAAAATGACCCACAACTGAAACCAACCAAAAAAACCCCACCACACAAAACAACAAAACCAGGGTCTGACAGAGTTCCTCATCTTTCCTGAGTTTAGCTTTTGTGTCACGTTAACTCAACTCCTTGTCAAAACAAGTTCTGTTTTGCTGCTGTCAGCACAGTGGGCTTAACGTAGCTTAAGAAAAACATCTCACATTATTCTTCATACTTCATATATCATCTCCAACAAGGCAGAGAGCAGCAAACAAGCTGCTGCTGTGCAGCTGATTATTGGTGATCATGTCCACGGGCAGGCCCTGCAATGGAAGAGCACTGCCAGACTTTGCTGAGCTCTGGTTTTAGCTCCGCACAGAGTAACAACACAGGGGGAGCCTTTGACTCAGGGAAACACCCAGACTGTCAACTACAGAAACACAATGCAACATTTTCAGCCCTAACAACTGTGCCAGAGAGCACCAGTCTGACAAGGCCCTTTTACATGGAACTCACTGTTAAAGAGCAACAAGGTTGTTGACCATACAAGACATTTTCACATGTAAAGACTACTGGCAACAATTTGAAAGAAAAGTCAGAAGAGTTGAGATGGAATAAATGCTGAGAAAAAGTACTACCGCTAAAAATGCCAAAGCAAAACCTGCCATTTGGTCTTTTCTTTTGTCAAACAGCTTGGTTGCTAATCTGTTAGAAGCAGCAAATCACTCCATTCCTCATAGTTATCTTATTTTGGCCAAATCCATTTCTCTGGATGGTATCTGTCTCTGCACATACAGTAATTTAATACAGCTTCTGGCTTCAGACACTGAATGTTAAATAGTTACTGATTTTTGTTTAATTGCAGAAAATCAGAACATTCTCCTAACAGCATTTTAATAAAAACCTGTGGGCTACACCCTGAAATAATGCAGGTCAACTTTCTAAAGCATCATCTATTTAACTTAGGAGACTCCCAGAAGACATGAAGGTGATTCCTGATACCAAAGTATTCCAGTATGCCAGTGTTTCACTATGCACTATTTTCTTTTGCATATCCACCCTGTGAAAATATCTCATCATCATTCTCCCCTGGTACTCAAGAGGGATCTTCTACTGCTCTCAGCAGTCAGCATTATAGTCTTCATATTCTCTGCTGAGATTTGATGGTTCATTTCCTCTGCCCAGACTAACTTCAATTGTCAATACTACCCTGCAGTTCTGTAAAAAAAAGTACATGCAAAATATACTTATTTGTACTTAGAGCAGATAGTTCATCTTGAAATTTCCTTACACAGCAAGCCCAGTGGTGATGAAACAGGCTTAAAACTACAGATTATTATTATTAAACATTTCTTCATTTTCAAAGCCTCCATGCTAAATGCTTGGACTTTGCTGACAGTGTGCTCAAAGTGGTCTCGTTCTGCTCCTTTGTGAAGAACCTGAGTGTAGCAGCAATGCTTATTTCTCCCACTTTTCATGAGGCTGGGAGCTTAGCATGAACAATTAAAAAATATAGGATCTGGGGGGTGGCTCAGAAGTGATGTTCTGTGTTTTCAAGCCCAGTCTGTGTTACTGCTGGCACTCATGCCCTGTAGCTCATCAGCAATGTCCTAGACAATTAGTTTTTTCTCTCTCCTTTTCCTATGGGAAAGATACTTCACAACCTCATTCTTATGGTTGGAAGCATTTTTCTTATTTGCAGCCTCCATTTGTTGAGGACTGGATTCATTCTTATGCTTACATTTCCCTTCAGCTTAAATGAGGCAGCCCTTGCCCAGTACCCCTTCCTAGGATGCACCAGTAGACAGCTTTCACAGACCTGTCAGACTTTTTCTATTGCTAGCTACACTGAGTCAGTTTTTCAGCATTCTCTTACCAGACCGGGTCTCTCTTAGCCAATCATCTCAGCTGTCCTCATTTCCCAAGACAAATTCAGAATGTGAGACGGGGTAGTGGAACAAAGCTCAAACATGAACCCTCATCCTGTTGGATCCACCCTCTTGCTCCTCATTCCCATCTCTATGCAGAAATTCACAACCACCTGAGGTTCAAGACAAAAACCCCATTTCCCAGATGCTACAGGATACCATCAAGAACAACTCTTTTCCTTTCCCCACAGAAGGCATTGTTCACTTTAAGCTATACCATAGTGGTGTTCCAGTTGCTGTGTGGTGACAAATAGCCAAGCAGGCAGGAATAGCCAAGCCAAGCTGGCCTCAGCACTGCCAACAACGGGGTGGGTCTCATTAAGACACACAAACTCTGAGCAGCCACCTCAGGACAGCACTGATCTGCCTGTACAGGCAGCACAGCACAGTCTGTTGTCAGGGTATCCTCATTAAACCCCGTGTCACTTCACCAGGCAGAGGTGATGTGAGCTCCCTGTCTTTGACACACGCTTGCTTCTTTCACCCAGGCATTCATTAAGGCCACAGAGTAGAGAAGCTACCTCTTGTAGGATTCAGCACATACACCTCACCTTCCTGTTGCAGATTTTTCCATCTTATGTCACATCACTGAGAAAATTTGGCAATGAAATTGTTAAATGCATCATGCTAAACACTGTCAAGCTCTAAAATCCCACTGGGCAGCTGCTGTACACACTTATCTCGATACAGCCAGGCTCTGCCATCTTGCTGGCTTAAAAGAAATGTTAATTTTTCCATGTAGAATATGGAGCTAGATCTAATTTCTATTCCTGCTCCTTTCTTCTCACTCCTATCACTGCTTTTCTCCTCCCTTTCCTTTGTAGCCACGTGCCCACAGCAAGGGCAGCATTCTGGCAGAGCCCTGAGGCCAACCAGTCCAAAGCTTTCCCAAAGCCAGGAGAAGTTTCACCAGCTTACACTGGAGTAGGGCATGGAGTCAGGACTCATGCTGCTGATTGTGGTACCTCCCTTTCCCTTAAAACAAGCTGCCTCAGTGCTAAAACCTGGCCCATCCTCACTGCTGCACTCCAGATTAGAAACAGAGAGGGATCCTGAGCAGGCAGCAGGAACAGACATGAGTGGGCACCTCACCCTGCCAGCCCTGTGCTCCAAGACACCTTGTTGGCAGTAATACCAAGGAGTCAGTGCTCCATTTCCTGCCTACCAGCAAAGCTGGTACCAGACAGCAACAGAGCAATGCTTGTGTCATCTTGCTGTAGCACAACATCCTGGCAATTCAGAATGCTACACCAAACAGCAAAGACATTTTGCAATTAAGAGCTGGATGACAGGAAGCAGAAAGTTTGCACCTGCCACTGAGCCTTTCAGGCCAAACTGAAATAACCCACTTGGATTTAATCTCATCTTCCTAAAGACAAAGGCACAACTCATATGTTTTCATTCTGTTGATGACAGACAGATGATCTTGTCAGAAAGCCAAAGTCTTAAGTACTAAATTCCTGATTCCTGTTCCTATTTCTGGCACACATTGTCTTAGTCAAGTCATCCCATTGCTGTTCCTCAGCTTTCCCCCCAAGAACAGGGGAGCTGGCCCTACTGAGCCCCATTCCTGCACTCTGGAATCCATCACTCCTACCACAGAGTAACTTGTTTCTTAACACTGGAAGGAAGGTATTGATATTTACACACACACACACACACACACATAGTAACACCATCTGAGTAGCTGATCATACTGAAGGAGTGAAGGAGGCAGGAAAGAGCACAGGTACAGCATGAAAAGAAAACAGCAATATTTTGGATGTCTTAGTCCAGATCAGAAATACAGCATCACTTCTCCCAGGCTTCAACTCCCTTCTCTTTCCTCCCTGTCTGCACTGGAGTCTACACCCAAATTTGCACTGGTCTCCATTTAGGGTCTTTCATTTCCACCCCAGTCTTTTCCTCCTCTCCTGGATGTCCCTGCACAGCTGTTACAAGCACATGTACTACACACACACTTCTTGCCTCTATTCAGGCTATACTGAAAATAAATATCAAACTGGTCAGGACAGAAAACCAATGATGTGGACAGTTCTTCCAAATGCAGCCTAAAAGGACAATCTTAGCAAGGCCTGTGCTGGTAAACAGAGAGACTTAGAATATTCTTAGTTGGAAGGGACCCACAAGGATCGAGTCCAACTCTTAAGTAAATAACCCATACAGGGATTGAATCCACAAGCTCAGTGATATTAGCACCATGCTCTAACCAGCTGAGCTAATCTCAGGGTTTTCATACTACCTAGGGATGTATGGGTGCACTAATTAATAACCACTTTGAGATAAAGGAGGAAAGCAAGTGATGATAATAAGTCATCAGATGGAATAAACTGCCTTGCACTGAGCATCACCACCTCTTCAGGGAAGTCAGGCTAAAATTTTGAATTTCGATTTAGTAAGGTGAAAGCAAGATTGTGCAGTTTGCAAAAAGAATTGCGTGTATGTATTCTACAAGGAATAAAGATGCTGTTTCTGCAAGGAGTGGGAAGAAGGAAGTTGTATTTTAAAAAGCCTTAATGCATAGAAATGCAGGATGGATAATGTTGAGTTCCTTGTGTCTCAAAGCCCTAAGAGTACCAATGTTCTTGCTCATCTCAAGCACTATAAAATACTCATATGCAGGGGAGTAATTTTGTCCCTTCTTTTATTATTTTTTTTAACTGCACTGGTACCATTTACTGCCCACCTGCAAACAGCTCCCTCCCCTTGACAGGGAACAGAGGAGACTGTCCCCTGCCACATGCTCTGCTACCAATGAGATCAAAGGGCTTTCAGTGCTGAGAATTTCAGCAACATCCTGCATGGCCTAAGAAACACAAACCCTGTGCAAGCCCAACCCAATCCCTTGCCACAGCAGTTTTTTCCTGACAGATGTATGTGGTATCGCTCACTGCCTGGGTTGGAGAAGGAATCTTGTTTATTTTCCTGCAAGCAAAACTGAGAGCTGCTAAACTAGCAAAAATAAGAACCACTTCTATTACAGACAATGCTGGTGTCCAGGAACTGAACAATGTCCAGTGTTTCCTGACAAGTCCTTACCTGATCCAGCAGGACAATGGTGGCAAACTCTTCATTTTGCAATGTCAAACATTTTTTAAAGCGCAGTTTTGTGTTTCCACCAGCTGAAATCTGTGTTTCTGTCAATGCTGGCAGCAGTGCCAATTGCTCAGTATCACTGCTCTAGAAGGCTTTTTAGATCCTGACTGCTCTCAAATTACACTAGATATAAAATAATGCCCACCTGCACACTAAACACTCTTTGCCAAAACTGTACCTCGCAGTGAACGGGGCTGTAACAGGCAGTGGCCAGCAAGGCTGGACTCCTCTTAGCTCTGCCACTGTCCCTTGTGCCATCTTCCCCCTCCTAGCTTCAACCAACACATCTATTTGAAGAGAGCTTGCATTTTGGTTGGACACACTCTATGCTTCCACACCGTAAGGACAAATGGTTTTACTTCTGTCAACTGCTCTACAACGACTTGCTGCCACGCTACAGAAATTCCAACAATCCTGAAGTCATTTTACTGCCTCTCACAGACTTCAGTTCATTGCCTTAATGGGAAGGCAACACTGTCTGGGGTATCCACAACAGCAAATGATAGTGGGATGCATCAGAGTTCTGTAACACGCTTGTTAGACCATATTTTCTCTTTCCAGGAGCAGGATAATCCAATGAGTTGTGTTTCTATTCCAGATTTGGAGTCTAGCTACATTTTGCAGAAAAAAGCCAAGCCATGGGACTTCCACCACCAGCTGATCCTTTGTCCACCAAGGAAAAGTGGTGGACAAAGTCTCAGGAGAGTTTATTGTTGCCATTTCTGACATAAAAGCAAACAGCCAGCAAGGACTCACTTCTGGTAGCTCCACCCAAACACAGGTGGAACTTCAGACCTTTCATTGCAGGCTACAAGGCTGCCTCAGCTCTCCACCAGCTTTAGGATAGTGAAAATAAGGATGTCTGTGCCAGTTGTGAAGGGAGACCTAGAACAAAGGGCAAGTTAAATCACAGCTGCAACACAGAAAGCCCTGCAGAACTAATTCCACATGGTGGTCTCTGGATTTTGAGTGGTCCCTACACTTGACCCAGAAGGCACTGGGTGACAGGATGAAACAGGCAGATACGTAACATTTTTTACAGGAAAAAAGATTCCCATTGTCACCACCATAACACTTTACCAATCAGCAATATCAGACAGGAATCAATGCTAGGAATTCCTGGCCTACATTCCTACTCCTGCTGCAGAAAGCCACTGGTAAAGAACACAAATCCAGGGCACCCACCCTCCTGGTACAGAGATGGCACTGGAATTGTTGTTTTGTGGATGGAAAGCCAACATGTCTGCAAATCCACTTCCTGCATTCAAGTATTGAGGTCTGACAGGTGCAGACAAATACCTGCAAGGCATTTTTAGTCTTTTTAAAACTGGGCAGCTGCAAGTGTTTGTGTAGCTGTGACCAAGTTACTTTAATTCAACCAGAGGAGAAGCATGGCAAGGCCATGTGATTGCAAATAGTGGCGTTTCCATGGTTTGGCAAATTACTGTGTCCACTGGGCTGTGGCAGCATTGCCCTTTAATTCAGCTCCAATGCAGAACAGGGCATTTTGGTTTAAATCACTGGGAAGGTGTTATGTGCGGTCATGGGTTGGAGACAGGAACTGTGACTTGAGTCCCCAGGATCAGATAAACAGCTTGTTGTATGGTTCAGAACCTTCTTATATAGGGAGCTCAAAACTCCTGGGTCCAGACACTGACTGGTCTGGGTCTTAACACAGCCCAGCTCCCTGGCCAGTGATGCACCTGCATTTCAGGTTGGAAGGGATTGGCTGAGGTCTCTGTTTGACTTTAAATCTATCCTGTGACTGTTCACCTAGGGACTTGTTTATCAAACTAGGAGAGCCAAAGTGGGTTTATTATATCCAGATTGATCTGTCCAGCTACAGACTATCTACACTGTGACAATTGACCCTTTTGGTTATATTAAAAAATGTAAAAGTGTTCTTTGTTATCTGCTGCAGGTGCCTTGCAGATAGGACAACAAAGACAGCATGAGCCTAATTTGAATGAGGCATTCTACTCAATGTGACAAACCTAGCTCTCCTAGTTAGCAATGTGTCCCCTGGATCACCAGAGCTGCAGCACTCACGTCTAGGAGCCCTCAGGCACAAACCACCAATATCACAATCCTTTAGGTTAGCATGTCACAGGTTAACTGCTTAGAAGTTACAAAGTTACAACTTAACACCAAAACCTACTACAATTCAACTCAAAACCATTTCAATTAAAACCACACACCCTTCTGCCACTGATGTCTCCTAAATAGCTGAGTCTTGGAGTTCGAGTAGGGGGATGAGCAGACTGTCAATGGTAGGACAATCTTCTGCTTCTGCCAAGCTGTTGGCTTGCTTGGTTATGTTGTGAATTGATATAAAAGCATGAGAAAAACATGAGAGGACTTTTGAGGGGGGGTGTACATCCACCCCACACTGCTCCCCTTTCTTTGTTTTAGCAACTGTAACTATATAGGAACAAAATACGGACTTTTGAACAAAATTAACAAGGTGAAACTTAAACTGTCTATATGCTTTACCATCACCCAGGGTCTGCCATTGCTTGGGAGCCTCCTTTTCACAATGAGGACTTGAAAAGCCTCTTCCAGACAAGGTCTCTCATGTTTATCTCAAAGGGAAAGGGGTTCAGCTTCTGCAGAGCCTAATCAGCTGGTTAAAATGATCTGCTTTCATTTTTAGCACAGAAATACCTGGGTTTGATGGCACATTTTCTCTTCCCAGTTAAAATCACAGTTTGGCCAGAATTAAGACCTAGACTGAGAAGACTTCTCTATGATATCTTTAAAAGAAATCTCTCAGTAATAACTCAGAGAACAGCTGGCTTTGTTATCTATAGCTAATAATCAATTATACTATAAAAAGCTTATAGGTAACTATAACTATATACATATATATACAGCTCCCTTGAAAGTACTATTTACCTTTTTGTTACAAACAAACTAATTCAAAACTATTAAAGGAAACATTTCTGTCTAAGGTTTTACAGGTCACATCATTTAAATCAGGTATATGATTAAAAGTGACACATCCTTGTATTAATAATGTCTTTAAAACATTTGATTCTCGCAATCCTCAAGTAAAGTCATAAGTAAATTGTCATTCCATGGGTCTAAGTATTAGTAATATGGTTGGAATAGAGATATCACCTTTATTTCTTAGCAAGAAAATCTCATCACTGTAAGGTGATGAAATCTAGGTAAATATTACCATGAATACTATATAAATATATTGCATGTATTAGTATGAGTCCATCAATATGTTATATCAGTATGTTAAAACCTTTTCATGTATAGTTTTTAACCTTTCTATAATCTCAAATTACTTTAGTTCTGTGATCAATATCTGCATACTTAATTGCAAAAACAGCATTAAAAGTTATGGTTATATTTTGGTTTATAAAGAAGAAAACATGATTAGTATTTTAAATATGAAAGGTAGTTAGGGTTAGGTTTCTCATTTTAGTGGTAATCTTTTTACATTAGGGAAAATATAAAGTGGAAGCTGTTTTCTAGAAAAGGCACCTTGAAAAAGAAATATCAGTTAATTTCTACTCAAAAGGATATCTTATTAATTAGAATTATGACAGGAACTTCTATTCATAAAAGGTAATTTAAAATAAGGGGTTTGGGATAGTGGTAATATAGCCATAACTACAGTACTGACTCCCCAAATCGTGTAGCTGTTTCCATCTGAATAATAAAAACAGACAACACTGCAGATGAAGGAGGTGTGGAGTGGCTTTGCACATCATCAAAGCAGCAGCTGACCAGGAGAGCTGAGGGACAGGATGGCTGTGGACCCTCTATTTTGCCCTATACAACCCAAGTGGCTGCTGCCAAAGCAGGGACAGAATATATAGGCCAGTGACTTCTGCTGGGAATAAGCATGTAGAGGGAAGGCCTTTCCCAGAAGCTCTTATAATTACTGTCTCCATTTTTTATTTTTGTACTTCTTGCAGCTGATCTGTCACTTGGCTGAGTCTCACCAGCTGCCTCACTGCCCTTAGCTCAGCCTTTTTCTTACACCACCCATTGCAGGAATTACCCTGCATCACTCTTCTTGGGACTGCAAAATGCAGTTTTATCTGCACTGCCAACTCATCTTGAACCAAACTGCCAAAAAAGCTGTGTGTGCTGCCCAGACTCCTCAGCTCCAGGGAAGAAAGACAATTTGATTTAACCCTGCTCTCTCTCACCTCAAGCTAGTGCCCCATGAGAGTAACAAAACTCTTAATTACACATGATGGCTGAGCAAGTTAAATAATACCAGCATGCTTGCAGCTGTGGCAGTCCCTGCTTCCTCATCTTGCTTATTAAAAGGTGCTAACATGACTGCAGCCTTTCCAATGGCTCCAGATAGCTGAATCACTGCAGTTAGGACATGACTGAGCCAGAAGGGATGGAGCCAGAATGCTTTTCCCACATCCCACTAGTGTTATGTAGCTGGGAGTGAGCTACCTACACCCAGCTGTGCAGACATGGATCTATAGCCTCTTCAGCACCCTGGTAAACTCATTGAAAAGTTACAGAAAAATTACAATTACAGTTCAAAATTAGCAGTAATATACCAAGCACAGCAGTTGGCAGTTTTTTTCTTCTACTAGAACTGTTTTCAGAACAGGCTGAAATGAACAACACACATGTAGGTCAGTGCTTGCCTAACAAGGCCAAGATCTCACCTGGGAACTTCAAGAGCTAAAGCAAAACCACCAACCCATTACCTTGGCTCTAGCCTATGCTGTTGACCCTGCACCTTCCCTGACACCACTTCACAACTTAAAAAAAACTAATAAGGGGATTAAAAATATATCTCTGAACCTCTAAATCCCACAAGCCCAGTCCCTCCTTCTAGTCCTCCCAGAAAACCAGGCCACTTGCTCAGGAACATATCACCAACAATGGCCACAGTGAGAAAGCAAAAGGGCCTGACCATGATGTCAGTCTCACTTCATAACCCAGCGCTTTCCCCACAGGAACCAATTGCTGCAGCAGGGAGGCTGGAGGCAGCAGATAAGCCTGAGCTGGGTGATAGGGATCAGCTGCCCAGTTATCAAGGGAGTACAAAAATCAAATAGATTTTGATTTAGTAGTTACAGCTTTTCATATATCCTGGGAAAAGAAAAGAGAAGGACCAGGGAGGGGGAAGGGGAGTTAGAAGTCTTTTTCCAGGGTGTTATGATGTCAGATCTTTTTAGCAATGAATTTCTAGGTTAAGCAGTTACTGAGACATGTGGCTGCAGAGAACTGCAGTCAGCGCAGGCGTTTGTAGGAGGAAACTGAAAGCAGTGGAAGAAAGGCAAAGGATTGCACATCTGAGGGCTGCAAACTCTGCCTGAAGCAAGCAAGACAGTATAGCAGAGTCATTCCCAACACGCACAGAAACAAAGAACAGCAGCACTGCATCCTCAAAGAATCACTTCTGGGTGTTAAAATTCATCTGTCCCATCTGGGGTAGGAAGTTAACTTAGTCCTTCTCTCAGATGCGACCCAAAGCTTGGGCTGCAATGGCAACTACAGCATCCACTGCTCCATGCCATGGGCCCAGCTCAACTCTGATGGGAGCAGATCATCACCAGTGGATTAGACCAACAAACATCAGCTGTGTTGCTGTTTAAGTCCAAAGAAAGGCACATGAAGGTAACAGCTGGATTTCAGTGAGGGCAATAGAACAGGCAATGAGTGGCAACAGCCAGGCAGAGCTCAGCAGACAAAGCAGGAGAGGTAAAGATGAACCTTTGATTACAGGAAATTTGACTCAGTAAAGCTTGGCATTCAGGTACAGTTCTGCTGCCACAGACATGGCTATGACAAGGGCTACATTTGTACATCTCCAAATATTAGCACTTTTGGCATAAGCTTCTAGTCAGAAGTTTTGGAAGCCGCAGCCATTTCAGAAAAATCTTTCACACAGCATATAAAAAGTATTCTTTAATATGTAATATCTTGCAATTAGGCTTACAACCAAAAACTACAGGAATTTAATTCAGAATTTTCCCTGACATCATAGGATCAAGTGCATTAAGAAAGCCAGACCACTGAATCCATTCTTGAGGCACTCTGAAAGTGCCAGCAGGGCACCGTAACTTCTGCTCTCAGCCCCCAGAGCCTGCTCAGTGCCTGGGAACAGCATCCAGGCCCTCTGCACAGTGCCAGCTGAACCCAGATAGGCCCAAAAAGGGAGGCAGTGTTTCCACCACACTGCAAGTGTGACTCATGGAGTGACCTGAGCCACTCTTCATCCTCAGGGAGCTACACACTGTATCTGTGCTTCTGTAATCCACTTCCCAGCTCCATCTCCATCCCTCTTAATTACTGTCACAGCAGGAGAGTTCCTGGGATTTCAAAGAATGGCCCTTCTTATTAAGTACAGGAAAACAGGCAGAAATAGCAGGCAGCACTACACACATGGAAACTGTAAGAAATGCTCTCTTCTTCCTGCATGGAACAGTTCATTTGTTTCCCTTGGTTAAAGCCAGAGGAAAGGTGGAAAAGCTGCTCTAACTGGTAGGGAACTCCCAGCCTCCAGGTCTCCAGCCAGTCTGCTGGGAGAGGCTGATGGGGCTGAGATGTACTGGCAGCAGTAAATCCCAGCCCCACAGTGTCAGGTACCTTAGCTCTGACATTCCTGGCAGGGAACTGTGCAGGACCACCAACTATAAGTAGTCTGGATTAAACCTTGCTCACCTTCTCCCAAGAGGGCCTGCCACAGGGCAGAAGGGCTGGGTCTGGCAAGAGCTCCACATTATTGCAGTTATTCTGCATGTAGTTGCTTCTGTGGGCATCTCTAATTCAATTTCAGATATATCTGCTATTGAAGCAAACCTTAACTCTGGTGTTGGCTGGGATCTTGCATAAACCTGGCTTTTGAAATAACTGGTCCTCCCTCAATCAACTGAATGAGACCATCACACCCTTCTGCAGAAAAATCTGTTCTTTTCAATTAGGACCTGCTTCCTGGCAACCTTGCTGGACTCTGATTTTAAGCACTTCCTATTGAACAAAAAGGTTATTTAAATGGGGGAAAAGATGTAAAAAGCACAGCTCGCTGTCTCCAGCTGATTGTCTTTGGAAACAGGACCAGAGGCTGCTGTCCCAGAAGACTGAGCTGCCCTTATCTCAGGCACTCTGTTAAAAGACTTGGAATCACTTATTAATTTAGTGAAAGCCTCTTAATTTTGATCTTTTGTCTGCATTAATTGATTTGCTATCAATAACCTGCATTGATTAGACCTCCAGACCTGGCAGCCGCTGAAGATGAAGAGACAGAGACTCTCTTTCAGAGCAGGAGTTCAAAGCCTGAAATGATTAAAAAAGACAGCACCAAAATGGCTGATAACAAAAAGGTGTCATTCTTTTTCCATTCAAGTATGAAACTCTGTGCAGTTAACCCTTCTGTACCTAAAAATGCTCTCAGGTCTAAGGTACTGGCATAACCTAGAGCTAGCTATTAGATTTACTCCATTTTGCCATTTTAATTAAAATATTATGGATGCTCTTAAACACCTGACAGAATGAGAACCAAGGGAAAATTTTATCTGCTTCAGCCACAAAGGGAGCTCAGGGAAAGCAACCTGACCCAGAGATTGGCTCAGGTGGTGCTCTCGGATCCCTTCCAGCAGACAGCATTGTAAAGAGTGGTTCACTGAGTCAGATTTAATTTGCAGCAGATCCAAACCAAATGCAACAGTGAAATTTAACAGTCATCAGTTAAAATATTGACAATAAAGTTTTGAAAGCTGAGAACGGCTTGCTAGTCCAAGATGTCAGAAAACCATTAAGAAAGCAGCTCCCTGTCAGAGACTGTACTGGAACAGAGCCCTGGGCTGCTTCCAACTCAGTATCCCCCCTGCATGAGCTACAGCAGGGGCACGAGGTCTGAATGTCCACACACATTGTTCCTCTACCAAGAAAACCAAAGGTGCTGGCTAGGGAAAGCTCTCAGGCCACCTAAGAGAGGCTGTTTTGGGACAGACATGAGGCACCAGGTGGGAGCACCTGAGCTACGCTGTGTGCATCTAGGGAAAAAAAAAAATAATCACAGCCAGTGCACACATCCAAGGATCCACATTCTCAGGTGGTTTTGTCTGCTTCAGATTCCAAATCTCCAGTAACAGCCTGCTAAACAGCACAAGACCAGCTATTCACTTTAGCCCAGCATCTGAATTGATCCAGGTGGCCACTGTCCACCAAAGACATTTAACTGTTGTTTGAGACATCCAACTACTTTAAGAGCAAGGCAGAGTAGCAAGTTTTATTCATCCAAGCTGTGTCAAGGGCTCTGGCCACCCCCCAGCTGTGACAGTACAAGCCTTAACAGCACAGCTTCCTACACCTGCAGATTTCCCTGTCGGCACGCATTTCACTAGAAAACAAATAATGTAATTCCTCTTACAATTTCTTTGGTGGCAGCACAGAGCATGGATCAGGTACAGCACAAAGTAAGTGACAGCTCCTGCCCTGCAGAACGAGCTGATCAGCTGCTGGTTCCAAAGAACCTGGTTGGAGCACTCCTCCAGCACCCAAAGTAACAGAATTCTGACTCATGGCTCAAACACACCCTGTGTGACAGCTTCCAGAGCAGCACAGCCAGCTCCTATCACAGCACTTCTGCACTGGGAAACTGACACACACACAGATTGTACTGAGTTTCTGCATTTCTGCTCTGACAACAGCACACGGCTACCAGGACTCAAAATTCAACTCTTCCTCATGTGAACATTTTTAATATCCCTCCTCTCTTTTTCTCCCTCCCTTCCCTGCATACATTACCTAAATACCCCTGCAGCTGCAGTCACTCTTCACAAACTGCTGTCCTGCCCTCCTCAGGGGTCTCATGTTTACTGCATTTGTCCTACAGATGTCCAGAAATCCCAGAAAAAATGGACCACACTCCTAAGTTCTAGCTACACAAAGTTTCTGGGGGAACAAGGAATGTGCTGGGACCCATGCTCTGGTATCACACTATAAGGAGGGGTGAGTTCCTGAGCCCTCAAGCTCACAAACAACTCTGGATATACCCAAGTACTGCCACACCTGTGTCTGCTGGGAAGGAACCATTTTATACATTACATGAGAAATAGCCCACTGAAATTAAAGAGCCTGTATTTTCTAAGTCCTCTCCTTTTGTATGGAAAGGCTGTGTCAGCCTTTGTCCTCCACAGATTAAATGTGAATAATGATTGGGACACTGGAATAGATTGCCTTGGGAAGCTGTAGAGTCCCCTTCATCTGAATTTTTTTGAACGGGCTAAACAGTCATCTGTCAAAAATGGTCTAAGTATTAAAACCCTTGCCTTGGGGAACAGAAGGAAAGGAATAAATGACCTCACAAGCTTTATCTTCTCTTTCTATAATTTAAATGTAACTTCTGGGGACTACAGAAATTCTACTTGTTCCCTCAGCTGGGCACAACATACCTTCTCCTAAGGCCTTGTGTTTCATGCTCATGTGCTACAAAATCTCTGTTCTGCAGTAAGGGTGGCCTGCTCCATGCAATGGGCCCAAGTGGTCCTTCCACATTAGCTTCCTACATCTGTAAAATGCAGAGCTTTGATGGAAAGCACAATACTGCAAATATCTCAAAAATCTCTGTATTTTAGAAAGGAACTTTTATTCCTGCTTTTAACACATGACTAGTAGATCAAAATAACTGAAGGTTTTATCTGGTATCTCCCAGATACTAACACTGGGTGTACAGACATCACGCTGATGTGCACAAGATGAGAACCGAGGGAGCCAAGTTCCTTCCCACCCACAAAGAACAAAAATAGGCTTTTATTCTGAATTACTTATTTTAAACTAAAAACTAGAAAGAACAAAAGCAAAGGCTCCAGGAAGTGGAGTCTGCACCCGCATCTTGTTTTAAGAGGCAGCTTTGATGCTTTAGAAATTTAAAGCTGCATTGCACAGAAAGCAGAAGCAGATCAGTGATGTTATATAGCTCACTATTTCCAAATATCAATCTAGGATCTTAGAGGCAATAAAGATTCAATAACACTCCACAGTCTCCAGCTCTGAAAATGCAAAGATAAAAACTGTAACAATTAAGGACAGATACAGATATGCAATATACATCGCACAGATGTTTTATTTCCCTGCAATTATATACATGTCCTCCAAAATAAAACCCAACCTTCATTAACTCAACATTACAGTGTTGTTGTATATTCCTCATGAAAAAGAATCAGTAAAAATGAAGGAAAGTGCTCATCAAGATAGCATCAACATCCAGACTAATCACATACACATTCCACCAAATTAATTTCTGACATGTTCAGATGCTGGCCCTCCATGAGTAATTATTACACGAATATTTCCAATTTCCCTCTTCAGTCTCAAAAGACGTATCTAAAATAAATATTTTTGAGCGAAATTGGCACCGTAGTTTTACACACCTACTGTAAAACAGCACAGGTACATCCTTTGGGGATACACAAAATCACTTATGGACACTCCACACAACCACATGCAAACTTATTAGGAAACTGAACTCCAGCATCAGTTACTGAGCAAAATCCCTGCTGAGAGCACAGGCTCTGATGCAGATTGTTCATTCTGACCTCAGCACCTCAGGATTGCTGGCTGAGGCCCACAGGCAGAGCAGGGCCACAAGAGCTGTACACAAGCAGTGTGCACAGAATGACTGGGATCTATGGATATGGATATTCCCCTCTCAAACACGGGGACACATCCAGCACTGCTGCCAGGCACCAGTGACTGTGTCCACAGCAGGCAACTGGAGCCACACAACATTCCCATGTGCTGATGTGCAAAAGCAGAGAGCGTTCAATTTCATCTTCGATCCATTTCCTTATCAATTGCTTCTCTCAACTGATACCCCAGAAATTCTCTCAGCTACCGAGGCAAAAAAAGATTAAATTGCCTTGTTCCTTGAAGTTTTTCCTAGTCCAGGGGAAACAATCTCATTTGATAAGAGCTGGTTCCCCTTTCCTGGTATCCCAACCATTGCTTGGAGAATTTCTCACCCCAGAAACCCTTCACAGCATTCAGCTTTAACAGTGGCTTAGCTGCAGACTCACAGTCAGAGCAGTAACACACACTGTTTACTCTTCCTCTCCAGTGGGTGTTTAAGACAGCCCACAAAGATATTTAGGTACCTCAGTTTACCTTGAGCTCCATAAAGAGGGTAGTCAGCTAAATGCTGTACAGCTCTGAGCTTGCACTGAAAAAAAAAGAAAAAGCTTTTTCCAATTTTGGCAGATGATTGGAAAACAAGTCTTCCAGTTCTGATGAATAATCTGCTTTGAGTTAAAACCCACTGCTGAACTGCATCTTCCCTCTTGCTTTAATACAAAGCAACAGACCAGCAGAGACTACATTTCAGCACACAAACTGGGAGGGGCAAGCTGTAGGTAGCAGGTGATGTATTGCTATTGCATCACCTTTTGTTTGATTAGTGATTAGGAAGTAATTGCCTCTCTGCCCAAGAGATGAAATCTGGCAGAGTCCTTCCGAAACAAACATGGCATTTATATATTCCTCTAAAAGCTGTAAAATACTTCAGTCTCCAAGTACTGTAGTCTTAATAATCTTTGACTATAGTTTGATATAATCCCTGTGTACAGCTCATTAGGCACTGAATTCTTTGAAATAAGAAACCCTTTCCTGTCATCCTTGCACAGATCTAGCACAGATGCAAAATGCCACTGCAGTAAGAGGTGATAATAAAGGAACTTGATTGGGTTAACAGAGTCACATATAGTGATGGTGTGGTCCTTGAACACATTCCCCCTCAGCTTCCTCTCATATCAATCCTCTTCAGGGATTGAAGGAACAGAAGCATGGACAAGGAAAAATTCAGATTTATTGGCAGAGGTGACATTTTTGGATGGAAATACTATTAATCACAGTCACTGAGGCAAGATCAATAAAAAAATCATAAAAAAACCCATCTTGTAATGTGTACATGTTCCAAGAAACACTGACAACCATCCCAGCACCATGATACTAAAATAAACCCAACGCTTTTCCTCCCCTGAGTTCTTACTTTTGTTTCTTCATCCCATGTAGCAGAGTGAGGATGCTGCTGAGTGTCCCCTGTGACTGTGAGCACTGATACCCCTCACCAGCTCCAGCGGGTGCTGTGCTATACACACGGGGTTTGGGACATGGAAGGTTTGACAGCATCAGCAAAGAGGGAAAAAAAAAATCCCAAAAACCTGGTACTTTGCTGTGATCAGTGCTCAGACTTGAGGGAAGGGGGTGGATGAAGTGAGAAGACTACAGATTGTACAGTACTATACATTTCCATATTTGCTTCGTTTCTTGACCGCTCTCCAATTAACTCATGTAACTCAGAGCTGGAGGTCTTGCATGCAGAATAAAAAAAACTATCTTTTCACTTGGATGCTCATGCCTTTTCTCGCTGTAGGTCCTTTATATGTAGGCCCATCTGTAATGGGGCAAGAACAGTTTCCTTTGCCTGTCAAGGATGGCAGTGTTTCTTGTACAAAATCCCATCCCACTGGAGCGTGAGAGAGGATATCGCTTATGACAGTGGCCTCCAGACTTTTAACTACAGAGCCGGAGCAAAAACCAACTCCATTAAAACACAGCTCATCTACTGTCCCCAAAAGTCTGCTCTCTCCCCCAGATCAACCCCCCTGCCAGTCAGAATAATAAATTTCTGCACATGTTTATTTGTAGGGTACAGCTAAACCCTGATACCAATCCAACAGTGCAGCCACAGCACTAGTTCTTAATTACGATAAATTCACTGGAGAGGAAAGGCAAAAACAATCAAGGTGAATTCCTAAAATGGCTTTGTCAAATCTCACCTATTTTATAAGGGACATAACCATACCTGACTCTTTCATTAAAGTTCCAGTGTCTGGACTACATAATTAAGCAGTAATTTGATTTTAAATAAAATGGCTATAATAACTGCATTGAAAAGGAAACCATGAAAAAGCCTGAGACTGTTGTACGTCATTTACACCCTTTGTAAGAAACCAAACAAACGAAATGTGATTTCTAAGTGTGTATGTTAGTAAATATCACAGATTTCAAGTCAGCACCTTGATTATAGGAGACCTGGCTTACGATGTTTTGAAGCAGACACCTGCTCCAGATTAATATTGCTATGAAACTCTCAAGAAATTGTCTTCTGTTCTCTTCTTTAAGCTGCCTGAAGTACAGCTTAACCTCTCTTGAGAGAATAGCCCCAAGTGGAGCAAAGGAAACTTGTTTACAGATAAATTAAATTTCCAGGGCCAGAAACACCCAACAGTTACCCCCAGAGAGCGACGGTTCAAGATAGCACTGGATTAAATGGCTTTCCTGTGCCTCTAAAAAGCTAACAATGGACATGCTTATTATTTATATCCAAACTGGCTGGCATGCCTAATATTTCAGGAAACATATTTTGCAGCTGTAATACAACTTGAGGAACACCCTATATTTCACTGATATGAGGTAGTGTAATAGCTGAGCAATACACCTTTTTCTATACATCACATTCAAAGCGGGGAGATATTTTTTTTGTTGTTTGCTGCAAACATGCTTTTTCTTATCTATAAAAATAGACATAATAATGATGCTTTACACAGCTCCGGAATCTCACAGCCCTTTCAGGGAGCTCAGCATCTGTGTTGTGGAGCTGAAACAGTACCAGCTCCTCCACAAATCACCCAGTGAGTAGAAGATAAAACACTTGTGGGGGAGCCGAGACTACAACTTAGAGCTTCTTCCTGCTGAGGTGCCCAACACTGTGAAACACTTATTTTCTATAATTACAGAGGCGCTAGTTATCACAACTTTAGAAGCTTGGTGCTATGAGGCAAATAGGATACAACTGCAGAGAACATTCTGAACTGATAAAGAACGTTATAAATGCAGCAAGCACTGGGGTTTTATGGACAGTTTTTTCACTTTAACCGGGTTATGGGGCAGATATTTTGCCAGAATAACACTTTTAACATTAACTAGAACCCTCAATTCCCGGGAGACATATTAAGTTAAAGCACTCCCCTCTTCGCAAACCATCCATCACCTCAAGGCAGGAAACTACACGCTGGGGGAGCCTTAGAGCTTCCCTTTCTACATCCAGTCCTTTTTTCTATATTACTTCTGATGCACGTCAAAAACACACAAACAACACAGAAACAAAGCACCAGCTCTTTCAGGGCAAGGAGAGGGCGGGCATTAGAGCAGCCGAGGTTGCTTACCGGCACGGCAGAGGCACGGGGTGAACGGGACGCAGGCACCAAATGGCGGCCGAGGCCTCAGGCCCGGCGGTAATTGACGCGCTTAAGGCCCAGCACGGGCCAGGTGGGCCGGGCCGGGGGCGCGTCCTGCCCGGGGCAGCCGGGGAAAGGCCCCGAGCGGTGGGAGCCTCTGTGCCCGAGCAATGCTTCCCGAGCCTGGGTCTCGGAGCTTGCCCTCGGCACAGGAGCTGGGTGTTGCTCAGCCATCGCAGTAATTCCCTGGAGCCACGGTCGCTCTGATTGATGGGCTGCAGCAGCACGATGGCTCCATGGCAAGATGGCTGTTTCTAAGAATGAACTGGCACTGCAAGGAAGTGTCCTAGAGGTGGGTGCTATTGACAGCTGAGTCACATACACCTCCTTTAGAGAGTACACAAGAGTTCCAGGCTGCCTAGGCCACAAGGGGAATCGCCTGTAGGCAGGATTAGCAGAAGGGCCCTTTCTGACACACGGTGTCACCGCCTCTCCATTGCACATGGATTGCGTTTCCACGCAGTCATTAGATCTGTCTGAGGGCACCAAGTTTTTAAACCAGTTAGCAATGAAACCTGCCAGGAAGACAAAAGTGAAAAACTATTGCTTGCTTAGCAATTTGGCCTAGACTCAGCCAGCAGCTGGCAAGCCAGAAGTGTATTGCTCATCCCATGAGAGTGTTCTGCTCTGTGGGCTATGCTGCCTTAACCAATACCGTATGCTCCCTAAAAGGCAAATCCCTACATCCAAGTCATTCTCATTTTGCTCATCTGCAGAGATTGGTGCTTACAGTAACAACAGTGGGACGTTGAGTTTGTGTTCTAAGCTGTAAATAAGAGTACCTGGCTGCAGTAGTTCTTTATCCATTACAGAAAAATTGCCTCCGTGCATGAGGCGCTCTTGCTGTTTCACATTCCTAGGCAAGAAAACTGATGAGCAACTCGAAAGCAGATAGGCAATTGGAATGGTTAGATGATAGAACAGCAAGTGGGAAAGCAAGCAAGCACGACAAATGCCTGTGCCTTTGGAAGGGGCAATCAAAGGGAAATCCAGCAGGAGCTTCTCCTGACACGACACAGGCAGCATCTCCCTGGCATGTTGCACAGCAAGCATGTGCAAACAGGGATTTTCTAGGGTGACAAGTTTTGTGACATCTTTTGTCACCTGAGGATATGGAGTTACCTTCACTAGCATGGTAGCCTTCTGCCACTGGCCTCCATTCCACCTCAACAGTCTCACATCAGCCAGCACTGACACCAGAGCTGATGTGGGTCTTGGAGAAATTCATAAAGATCATATAGCACTCCCCTTTAGCTGGGGAGCATTTCCATCTGTGTGAGAGAGAGAGTTGTCTGCAGCATCCCTGCAGCTATATTTCACTGTTCACCTCCATACCTCATTTCCCCACCATGGTTACACTGCCCTGTGTGCAGGGCTTCTCTGGAAGTGTGGAAAGGTCATTTCACTGGCTGATCCCCAGCAGAGTGCCCTGGGCAAATGTGAACCTCTGACAGTTCTCCATCTTCATTAGAAATTCCTTTGCCTTAGCAGATGAACCCTTCATATTATCTGATGTGTTTCTCCTTATCACACCTCTCTGAGATGGGCAGCTCTAACCTTCTCCTTAGGAACTGGAGGTTAGGGCACAGAGACTAAAGGCATGTTTTTAAAGATCCTTAAGAAATTTATGGATGCAGAGTTGGCTGATACACTTTTCAAACCATGAAATGTATAACTGCAATTCAAATTGCTGAATTGAAAAGCCCCAGGGAGTCTATTTCCTTTTGATTGATATCAATGGGAATTAGGTATGTTTGTTTCTGAAAATCATCATCTTTAAGAATCTAAAAGTCTCAATTTCAGCACCTTTCATACCACATAGCAGGAAAAGCAGTCAGAGTTCTCCAAGCATGAGGCTACTGCTTTAGACACAGGTCCTCTACTTAATTTCTTTTTTTTTTTTTTAAATAAAAGTCACCAGCCAGCCTGCAAAGGAGGAGTGTGTTATTAGACAAATTCAAGAACAGATCTACAAGTGGCTACTGAAAACAGGGCAGGGATGAATCCATTAGCATCACTGATCCAACATTTCTGAACATGGAGGGAAAGAACAGAAAGCACCACAGCTCCCAGGCTCCCCATGAAGAGCATGTGCTTTTGCTGTGGGGGACACAGAACACTTGACCAGATGGCCCAGTGCTCTGCTCCAGGAAGCAATTCCTCATACTCTCATGTTCTTTTGTCTCAAGCAGTCTCTGCTGTGGCAGAATAAATGCACCAATAGCCTGCTCCAAGCACCAGCTTCTACCACCCTGCAGTCACTCTTTCTGCTGTAACTCTCCCAGATGGACAGGACCACATGGATCTTGAGTGATCTACTTGCCATTTTGCTATGTAGGCTGCTTTTTGTCCTGATCCCGTACATTTTTAAGTTAGAATTTGAGCTGGTTATCTTCTTTGGAGCTATTTCATTGGCACAGTTCCAAACCTGTGAATACGCTCTGCTTTCCTCTTTCTTCTTCAGACTCTTTTACATTCCATTTTTTTTTTTCTTTCACAGCACTGTTATTGTGGCAGTGGCTGGCATGATTATTGCTACTTACTCCCAATCCCCCAATGGCAGAGTAATACCTCTTTAATTGGGTATTTCTGCCTCCGACACTAATCTCCTAACAAATGCTGATGCCTTGTTAGATGCTGTGTGGGGATCTCTCATCACTATCTCTTTAAGCAGGCAGTTGTGTGTGGAATGAATGCACAGTCACTCAGCATGGATGGATTTGTCTGAGTCCCTGTCAGCTCCCTGGTTTTGTCACTGAAATCTTGCATTGCGGATCCGGATTTCTATTGCTTTAACTTTTTGAGGCAGATTTATCTCAACCCCTGTCAGATCAATGGGTTTTGTCACAGAAATCTATGTGACTTTGTTCCCTGTGGAGATCTGGCTAGTCAAGTTTGTGGAGGCTGATTTGGGAAGCTGAACTCGAGGCCTTGTTTGGCTATTGGGGGGGAGTGAGGGGCGGAGGATACAATAAGAACTGAAAAGAGCAGAGACCTAACAACCAGAAAAACTTAAATAAAAACTGCAGTAGCAACCTACATCCAAAGCCCAAGACAATATACATCCCAAGAGAGCGCGTTCAGTCTCACATCCATGCACACCTGGGCTCTCTATCTGCTGCTGTCATCCTCAGGAGCTGCCCATGGACTGCAGCCCTGTGACAGTGGCTGAGACCTGACAGGGCTGTAGGTCTGATGCAGATCAGCCTCTCCTCTCTGGTTGCTCAAAACCCCCTGGAGCTGTGGAGGCAGGAAGTCCATAGGAGGCACTTCTCCTTTAATGCCTCCACAGTATATTAGGAAACACTGTGCTATCAGAGATGATCCTTCTCGAGGGATACAAGCCCAATTTTCTTTTTTGCCTGTAGCCATCAGGCTGCATGATTGTCTGACACTGCAACAACACAGTCTTCCAGATAAAGCTTAGCTTTACTGAACTGCTACATGCCCATTTTGTCTCCTTAGCTGATTCAAAAATTTCCTGGAACAGCTTCTGTAAATGGAAATTTCCTGATGAAAAGTACATTGTTGAAATAATCTTTTTGTTGGAATGAGGGATAACATTATTTCCTTTGCTTATTACTACTTGATTTTTTTTTTAAATAACGATTATCACAGTTGAATTTGACCATGATCAAGGTCTGAGTGAACTTTTGGAACAAAATGGTAGTGGTAATAACAATAGCAATAACAATAATAGGAAAGCAGGTAACATACATTAAAGGAAGAGCCTGGTGTTGACTGATAAAGACTCAGACTTGTCTGGAACAGCCAACTCAACCTGAAAGCTCAATGCAGCAGGGATGGATTCCCTGTTGGTGAGACTGCCTCAATTTTGTATTTGAAGCAGAACATTTCAAAAAGAAAGGGTACCCCAGGAAAGAGGAGATTTGGGGTAGGTGGCCATTAGCATCTCAGTATTAATGAGAAACGTGCAAATTTTTGGCCATGGGTCACCTCATTGTTCTCTTTGCAATATTCCAGTCAGAGGCTTTCTTTAGAGCAGATGCTGATTTCTGTGCCTGCTTTGTGATATTTCCTTTCTTTCTTTTTAATGGAACTCTCCTTTTGTTGCATGCTTTTCTATTTCAACTTTACCTCTGGAAATTCTCCATTACCATTTTTTTACCTTCTAATCCTTCTTCATCCATCCTTCTTTCCCTGCCTCATGTAAACATTCATGCTTCTGTTTTATGTCTTCCTCTAGATGATTTTCTATTATCTTTTAACTGGTGCCCCTCCTTATTTTTTTCCCTTTCCCATCCTTTCATATCCTTCTGTTCCCTCTGCTGCTAAGGAAGCTCTAGTCCTTAGCTATTGAAATGGCATGTGTAGTTCCTGCCTGTGATTCTGTGCTAGATACCTCTGTGTGCCTGTGCAGCTCCAGACCCAGAGTAAGCCTGGCTAAATGCAGGAAACTAAGCAGGAGGCAAAGCTGAGTGAAAGGCTGCTTACTTGTGCCTGTGATTTGTGGCTGTTTAATAATGGCCTCCTGATTAACACAGACCTCCATTCCAGAAATGCCACAGTGATAGATACTCAATATTTATCTTAATAGAGACACACAATTCCCTTAACATTTAAAGCCAGTGCTAGCAGTACAACGATTATCCTGGAAGTTGTTCACGCTGCTGCCTACGTGTGTATCGCCTGGTGAAACACAACTTTAATTCTGCACGGCTCCCCAAGGACTAACAAGGTGTTAAATGATCACTATTACATGCAGCTGTCACCAGGCCTGCAGTTCTGTCAAACCACAAGAATGATGTTGTAGCTTTCCTGTTTCACTTCAGAACAATGCAAAAATGTGTGTCTTCAATAACACCGCTGAAACCGTCCCTTCAGAAATCATCTTGTCTGCTGAAACTACTTTTCACAGAGGTCCTCGTATTTTATCTGGTTATAGTTAGTTAACAAAAAAGAATTACAAGGCTTGACTAGACAAAAAGTGAGGAGATACCTGTAGACATCTGATTGCTTCAGTCAGTCTCTTTTGGTACATCTTAATGTGCACCAAGGTCACTTCAGTAATGAGCTTTGAAGTACTTGTTATTGCTGCTTTTAGACTAGTTCCAGAAGCACAAATTACTTTAGTCAGATCATCTCTCTGTGGTCTCCTTCTGCAGGAAATATGTCCCAAGCAGGTAGAAGGGAAGGGCTAAAGGACAAGAGCAGATCAGTCATTAGTAAGACAAGAACAAATGCTGCCTGTTGTGTCCTAAGCTAATTTTCTGTCCTGCCTCCACCATAGGTATAAACCAGGCTGATGAGCTCAATCTGCCACCCCAGCTCGATAAACCAAGCTGAGAGTTGCTGTGTAACAGCAACTCTGCTGGGGTTATAACTACCTTTTAGCAAAGATCCAGGTCTAGGAATGAGGAGGTGCAGAAGTGAATACATACCTGGATTGCTACAGCATTAACTGAGAGTGCCTGTGAGAGCACACCTCAGGTGCTGTCACATGTCAGAGCTGAGAAGGCAACATTTGAAATCTGGTTTGGAAGGGACTTGAGCATAAAGTGTGGGAGGCCACATTTGGAAAAAAAAAAAATAACTAGACTAAGTTACACCAGCACTGCTGTGGGAGGAAGACTTGCACAATGCCTTGACTGCAGTCATGGCTGTTTTTCCTCACATTTGTGGGCTCTAATTCTACAAAAAATAAGAAGAGGGGGAGTGAGAGACAACACTGCATCATCTTGACATTCCTTTCTAAGTATATAAAAGATGAGCTGTAAGTTCCTCAGCATCTTGCTACCACATAAGCCAGCAAGAGCAAATTGCAATCTCCAGAGCCATGCAGGACAATGACAGATTGGGGAAAGCCAGCCTCATTCTGCCAGCAGCAGTGTCCAGCCATGTTTTCCAATAGTTGGTTAATTAGTAGAAATACAGATTTCCAAGACAGCAAAGGTGATTTGGGAGCTCTGTAAAAGTCTCAAGGCTGCCTGTGAGACAAATCTCAGAGGATTGTGGTGCAAAGTCTTTGCATGTGTGCCCCTGATTTAAAGCTGACAGAAATCAGTGTTGGACTGAAGGCCTGATGGACATTTATTATCTGAAACTAGTTGATGTTCTCTGCCCATCTTTTACTGGATAGCCACCTACACCACTAAAGAAACAGGCTGTCAGCTCATACTTCCAAATTTGTGGATGTTCAGCCTGGAGCTATTAACTGACCATGAGGGCTGAGGTATCTTAGCTACCTCTGTAGAGATCCACTGGTTCAGGACTGAGGCAAACTGGCAATGTGTGGGGAGAAGGAACTTAGAGCTTTTGTGGTAACTGTGCAAATCAAAGAGAATACTCATTTCTATGTCTATCATATACATTTATTTGATCATTTCTGTACTTGCCACACACTAAAATTCTATAAAACTTAGGACTCTGGAACTAATTCTTGTTAAATACTCAGGGACACTGGTTAGTAAAAGGTCTCTGGGGGTGCAGAAACATCAGGGTACAGCCTAAATAACAACTTCAGAAACCATGGAAAGTCATGTGGATTTACTGCTTGGACCACCCCAAAATTAGCTTTTCAAGGGTTGTAACTTGGGACAATGTTGTATAGCAGTAACTCCAAGTTAAGCATTTGTGTAGGGCCCCATCTTCAGAATCATTAAGGTTGGAAAAGACTTCCAAGATTTTCACCTTGAAATGAGTGATAGGAGTCACTAAATGGTTATTTTCGAGGTAGACCCTGAAAAAATGAAGTTAATATTTGAAGAGAACTGCAAGATAGGAAGTTTCCAGTGCTACCAGGGAGGTTAAGCCCTCTCCAGTTTGGAACAAGACAAGCAATTTTAATTAGTATCATGGTAACTACTTGTATGAATAGCCAAGAAAAGGTCTGGTTACTTGTCCAAAATCTCTTAGATCTGGAAATTGGGTCAGAAATCAGAATGTCTGGTAAAATCATCAAAATTCTGGTTACTGTGAAAGTGTAAGGATTGTTTTGGAGGTTATAAACCATGTATATGACAATATTCAGCATCTTTCTAGCCCAAACCTCTATTAGGCAATCCCACTGCACCTTGTGTCATTCAGACTCCTTCTCAAAGACAGAGCCTACAGCTGAGTAAATATTGCATTGTTTAAAGATCAAAATGTTATGGTCAAAGTGAGGAGCAGAATTGTGAGGGCTCCAGTAAGATGTTTTGGTAACAGCCTGCTGTCACTTCTGAGTAGCAGGGCAATGTGATGTGTGAAAGACAGGCTCACATCAGGTGCTGCTGTAGACTCCAAATCTGTCACTCTGAACTGCACTTTGTAGGAAAGCAGCAGATGATACTGTCTACAGAGAATTGTGGTTTCTGGAACTACTGAGTGGTCATTTAAGGCATACAGAGCCTCCATTACAACAGGTAATCAGAGTAAGAGCTTCTTCAGAGAGAAAGGGGGTGAGTTCCTTGGAAAGTACTTGGAAAAGATAATTTCAAACGGCCTTTGCAGGAAAAGATGGAAAAGAAATAGTAGATTTTTATCCCTGTTAATAAGTAATTCAGTAATGGAAACAATGCTGCATGTTCCAGCTACTTCTTAAAAAAAAAAAACTGGCCCCAGTCTTCTGAAACAGCCAGGCTGACCCTCAGAGAAACTGTAAATTAAACAGCAGAATCATTACAGGGCTTAGAAAATTATTCAGTCCAACTCAGAAGGTCTACTATTGCTTTTTAGATTGGAAGACTTATTTAAATTCAATTAATCAGACCACCATCATGTGCAATTAGAACCATATCTCTCAGTGATTCTTCTGCTTTAAGAACCCCATGACCTTCAGGAAAACAGAGCTTAGCAAATTACTGCTTCTAAATTTTATATATTGAAAATGTGGTGGGTCACCTGCAGACATGACTTTTGGCTGTGTTGAGATGGTGACACAGGCAGGCCAAAGGAAATATCTTTCCCCTTCTCCCTGCAGTGTTCAGCACAGATTTGCAGTTGTTTGGGAACAGCATGGGAACTGCTCTTGGTTTTGGTAAAACATCCCTCCAGCACTGTAAAATCAGATTTTTCACATCAGCTTCCCTGCAGGTTAAACATAATGGGTCAGGGCCAGCTGCTCATACAGCCTCCTTTTAGTCTCCTCTAAGGTTTGTGAGATCACCTGGAAGTTGGCATAAATAATCAGGGAAAGCAGCAATGTTGGAAGCAGCTCAAGCTGAAAGTCAGACTAAATGAACTCCACTGCAGTCACAGTCTCAGGTGGGAACTCTGATAAAATGACAGCATAGAATGACAGCTTAAGAGGAACCTGTGGGTGGGTAGGCATTAAACCTGTCCCAGACACACAGACTCATCACCTAAGTCACACAAGAAGAAGTTGGTGAAACAGCACAAAATTATCTAATTGTATTAGGAACAAGAACAAGTTATCTAATTCGTGTGTTGTTCTGCCAGAAATTCAAAGCAGAGCTCACAACACTGGAATTTTGGATATCTTAAGATGCAGAGCAAAGTGTCAGATAAACTCTCATCTTTATTCAGGATCAAAAGCGACTGGATTTTTTTTGTAGCCATCACAGATTCAGTCCAAATGAAGAATGCAAAATTTGATGCTGCCTATCTCCTAAAACATTCTGTACCATAAACACCAGAGCAACAATATTTGGTGCTGAAACAGTCTTCCAGTCAGCCTCAGACCTAGGTGATGCAAAATCAACACCACGACTAAAGCAAAGTGAGGAAGAGCTTACAGTGAACCACCTTTATATCAAAGTGAAGAGGAGCTTGCAGTGAGCCACTAGTTTTATCTTACAATCAAGAAATTACCAATGTGTTTGAATTCTCTTCACCTTTGTAATGCTCAGTATAGAAAAAATACAGAGTAAGAATACATAGTGTTGCCTGCTTACTGAAATAGCTAATGGTCCCTTCACAGGGCAGCTCTTGCCCTAGAGTTGATTTCTTTTAGCATCTAAACAGTGCTGAAAAACCACTAATTAATTCTCAAGCCCCTGCAAACAGCCACCTTCCAATCGTGAGCCTTCCTTTGTACGAGACAATGAATACAAAACTGTCAGGCTTTGTCTCCACAAGGGACAGGCTTGGTGAGAGTGTGATAAAACACTTGAAGTGTCTCTGGCCCTTCCTCTCACACACACTGCCCAGAGCAGCTGTTCCTGTAACAGTTCCTGAGCATCCAGAGGGGTGGATTTTGCCTAAGCCACAGTGTGAATGGCAGTCTTTGCCTTCTCCTGAGCCACAGGAAGGTTGATCCTTTGCTGCCCTGGGCCATGCCTGTATCTTCTCTGCTGATTAGAATCAGGGAGACACCTGCCTCAGAAGAGGCTCGCTTGGCATGCAGTGCAGCAAGGGATTTGCAGTTGGATTCACAGCTCTATGGCTGCTTTTAAATACCTCGCAGGAGGAAGGGCAGGCATTGCAGTGGGGCTGGGCATTGCACTTGGACATGGGAAGGAGTGAGGAAGATTGTCCTTTCACAGTGATGTACTAACCTAGACCCCCAAAAAAGCTGTAATACTGGGATGTGCTCCTGTGGCAAATTTGTTTCTGTTGTTCAGTTCTTATGACCTCTCAGTAGACCTGTTTTGAAGGCTTTCGTGTGTCCCATTGCCTTTTGTCCAGTAGCAGAACTTCTCTGCATCCACTGTACAGACATCTCTCTCTCTCAGTTCAGTGAAGGGTTCTTTGGTAGCCAGTAATCCCCTGGCCTTACAGACATTGCTCTAATGTGAATAACAGACTTTTTAGTAGCTCCCTGGATATGTACCCCAGTGCACAACTGAGCACATAGAAGTCCAGCTTCTGAGAGGACAGATAGACTCTGGGCAGTGGGTGGTGAGCTGCACAGAGATACACAGAAGGATCACTGCTCCCCAGGGAGCCAGCATGGAACACATCTGCCAAAGGAAACCCTCCTAACTGCCTGCCAGGGCATGAAAACGAGTGACACCATGACTGGCAGAGTGACAAGTGTGGAGTGACAAGTGTGGAAGGACAAGTGTGGAGTGACAAGTGTGGAAGGACAAGTGTGGAATGCCTCACAACAGGGACTGATTTGTTGGTAATGCTCCGAAAACCCCTAATCCCCACAAGGCAGAGGAAGAACAAACAGCCTCCACCAAAGCTGTCACCTCCATGGTGTCCAGTACCTTTTCCATACATTCATCAATCACAAAGCCACATCCCAGACAGGCAGGCCAGTAACTCTGGGGTAACATACACATGGACATCATTTGGGTTCCCTAGGGGATATCTGTTCTACAGCTGGGGCTCCCATTCAGTGATAAACTAATTCCCTTAATCATGAGATTGTACCCTTTCTCCTCCAGAAAGATACAAAGGACAGTCTGCTTACCAGCAGGGCACAGAACCTTCCTGACAGGTTTCTGTGGAATCTGTCCTTGAGCCTTCAGTGGAACTGATTCCCATCTTTCACATCTATGTGACTATAATTTCCAATTGGAAATTTCTCATTCTCTGTCTCTGTTTCTTTTTGTAGGGTGGCCATCAGTGCTGTAGCTCAATGCCAACACTGAGTTCATGCCACCTCCTGCAGTCAATAAATGCCTGAGGAAACACAATAAATAGTTATTAAACGTACTCTAGATTTGCTGTCATATTGTAACTAAGCACTGGAAATCAAGTATAGGAGGTAGTAAAAACAGATGGATAATATTTTGTCTGCTGAATACATTCACCTAAATCTCAGCAGAAACAATACAAGGATATGATTTTGTGTGTGCAGCCCTGCCCACCAGAAAGGCCCATACCACATTAATTATGTCTGCCATGTCATTAGCTAGATGCTGCAGAGCAAATAATGAAATTGCTTCACAAAAGCAGTGAAGACAACTGGCCAGCTTTTGCTGTGCTTAATTCAGATTGGCTCTGTGTTTCTCATCTATTATTATTCAGTGTTAACTTATTCCTTTATCTCTAGTGCCTGATCAGGCAAAGCAGAAGTAATGTTCTCCTCCATACACATGCTATAATCTGCTCCTGTTCCCTTAACAATGAGGGTCACCGTGGACAGTGTTTAGGAAAGCAGCAAAAATCAGTGTGATGGGTGCTCCTGAATGGCCTGCTCTTCCATGAATGCTTTGCTGCCTAAAGATTAAGAAGGCACATGGGGTGTTTAAAGAGAGGAGAAAATGTCATTGATTGGCAAAGCCTTTGGAGCCTAGGGCTTTCATCCAGCTGTTACACTGAGGTGAAGCCTCTGTGGTGTTTGTAGGTACATGGAACTCCTGTTTTTCCTTTGTAACAAACGAGTTAGGTAAATGGGTACCAATACAGGGGGAGGGAAGGGTATCTCCACCATGCTTAGTGCAAAAATCCTTAGTTTTGCCTTCCAGGCAAGACCAATTGTCTTGATGTTTAATCTTTATGTGACCTTTAATCAACTTGGTGGTGTTAAATCCAAGCTAGCTCAATTCATAGGTGGGATTTCTGCAAAGACAATGGGTCTGCTTAAATGGGTTTGCTTCTATTCATACCACATCCCTCTTTAAATTCCTTGGGAAAAGAAGACTGAGTCTGCAGTCTAGAAGCAGAAGACAGTGATTTCATTTTAACTGCAACTAGAAACCATTGCAATGACCTTGGATGAGTCAATGACTTTCTGGTGCTTGGTAGGGAGGAAGGAGCCCTGCCTACATGAGGGACCATAAGGCCTGGAGCCAGGTATTCTGACCAAGTCCTTTGACATTCTGGAAGGAAAGGTTTCAGAATAAGACAAGGTCATGGTCCTCCCTCATCTGCACCTCTGTGCAACTCACCCACTGTGAGAATGGATTACAATTACAATGAATTACAAATAATGAACTTGCCCCACTTTTTAACTTATTGAGAGGAGACTGTGACATCAAATCTCCCAGAACTTTAACATTTGAAGCTCAAAAAGCCCTTGAAAAAGTCACTGAAGCTCTTCAAAAAAGACAAGCACACAGTTGTGCTCCAGAAGGCCCTTTTTTCTCCAAGTGTTAAGAGAAAAAAATGCAACTTTGTGGTCTCATTTTTTAATGGGACACTTCTGAAAAAAATCCTTTGTTAATCATAGAGTGGATTTTTCTTCTTTATAGGTCTCCAAAAACAATTTTTACAACCATGGAGATGACAGCTTAAATTATAATTAGAGCCAGAACAAGATTGCTGACTATGGCAGGCCAAGACTTTGTAATCATCTATTTACCTGTGAAAAAAGATTACCTTGCTTGGGCTTTGCAAAACTCAGAAGACTTGCAAAATCTTCTAACAATTGCATTGTTAGATTATTCGGGTATTATTATTATTGTGCTGTTCATTGTCCAGGCCACAAATTGTTGCAAGCAAAATTGAGTTTTAGGAAAAAACCCATGCTAAGTGAAGAGCCTTTGAGTGCTAGAACTCTCTTCACTGATGGAAACACATTTCTCTTCACAGTGAAAACACATAAATCAGTAGTAGTATGGCAAAATCAAACAACCAAAACATGGGAATCAGATATTTAAACAGTAGAGAGCTCTCCTCAGATTGTTGAATTGGCCACAGTCGTTAAGGCTTTTCAGCTCTTTTTCAGAACCTTTTAATTTAATTATGGATTCAGCTTATGTTGCTAATATTGTTAAAAGATTAGAGAGATCAGTTTTAAAGGATGTTAGCAATGATACCCTATATCGTTGGCTTTCATGTCTTTATACAGTTTTGCAATACAAAACTAACCAATATTTTGTCTCTCATATCAGGGCTCATTTCTCACTTCCAAGATTTATAGCAGAAGGAAATGCAAGAGCAGACAAGCTGAGGATGGTTGTTTCAAACACTTTACCAAATATTTTTGAACAAGCAAAACTGAGTCATGCCTTTTTCCATCAAAACGCACAAGCACTTGTGTGAATATTTCACATTTCTAAAGGTCGAGCAAAAGCCATTGTTGATGCTTGCCTGGACTGTCAGCTTGTGCAAACTCCTGTTTCTACAGGAGCTGTCAACCCACGAAGGCTGCAAAGCCTACAGCTATGGCAAACAGATATCACCAAATACCCATCTTTTGGGAAATTTAAAAATACTCATGTGTCGGTAGACACTTTCTCAGGCGCAATTTTTACTTCTGTACACACAGGGAAAACAGCCAGCCATGCTTGCCAACATTTTTTGCAAGCTTTTGCTTCATTGGGTGTACCCCAAGAAATAAAAACAGACAATAAGCCCTGCATACACAGCTCAAAAATTGGCCACATTTTTGATGGTTGGGGTGTTCACCTACACTTTTAGAATTCCCTTTTCTCCCACAAGTCAAGCAATTATTGAAAGAACACATCACACTCTAAAATGCATTCTAAATCAACAGAAAGGGGGAGTGGCCCAAGGAACACCTCAGATGAACTTTATATGTTTTTAATTTTTTGAATAGCTCATTTGCAGAACCCAATCCACCAATTTTTAAGCATTTTCCAAATAGCACACAGGCAAAATTGAAAGAAAATCCTCCAGTTTTAATTAGAAACCCTGAGAGAAGACCAACTGGAGGACCATTTTTGCTAATAACCTGAGGCAAAAAGTATGATTGTGTTTCCAGAGGTGCAGGACCTCAGTGGGTTCCAGCGAAGAACGTGAAACCGTATCATGCACAATAGAGCCCTGACAATTCCACAGGGAGGTGCAGTGACAAGGCCCATTGGAGCTGGAGCTGCCGGGCTGACAGGAGAACTCCCAGTTTGCCTGAACCCAGAGGTGTGTGACTCTTGGCTTGCATCTCTCCACCTGGACACGGAGTGCTCAGTCTAAGTGCTAGTTAGAAGCTTTCCCACATGCCAGGAAGCCACCTTGGTTTGATGCCATGGAATAGACACGTTCATTCTCCCAGTGTTGGGACCCTGCCCAAGGATGGCAGCAAACATTTACAAGCACAGGTGTTCCTGGCAGGTGTTTTGTTTCTGAGGAGGCTGCCTTCTGGCTGAGCTGCTGCCAGCCCATCTATCCACCTCCCCCATTGCCACACAACCTTGCCTTCCCTGGGGACTTTCAGGCAGGCCTATTTCAAACAGCAGGCACAGGCAATGAACACATCAGGCAATTAAATGGCAGATCAATTCGACTTAGCTTCTCTTGGGAAAGCAGCCCTTGGGAGACAGAAGAATGAGGCAGCAGGAGACAAAGGCAAAGAGAAAAATTGAGAGGTACAGGAGAGAAGGAGGAGAGCAGAAGAGCCAAGATGGAAACACAGCAGGCAGAAAGGGCCATGCACAATGCAGTGTGAAACCACAGCTGCAGGGGAGGAGGCGTTCAGGGAAGAAGGGATATGCCTGGCATAGGCAGCATGAGAAAGGCAGCATTGGGGAGAAGACATAGGAAAGAGAGTATGTCTAAGGGAAGGTAAGAACAAGACAGAGAAAAATGAGATGGGAAGGGGTGGGATGATGAATATAGCAACAGCAGGGAATGGCCTCTGCTGCCTACCTGGATCTGCACAAATGTATGCTTTATGAATTTGGAACCATCAGCAAAAAATGTATATTTGTAATATCCTATTCACTTTATTTAAACTGATGGAGAATCACTGGATATTGACAGAGGACTTCTCTCCCTGAAATATGCCATAAACTCAGAAGCTTCCTGGTACCAATATGAAAAACAGACAGTGGCACTGAAAAGCAGAAGGAAAGGAAATTAAACGGGCTGCTATCACTCCAGCCAGCTGAGTGGAACACTAGAGGAAAAAACAACCTGAACTCCTAGCAAGTTTTCAGTTTCTATCTTTAATTATCTGAGATACTGGTAATACTAATCCACTTAGTAATGCTAGTCACAGGCCTTCAAGAGTCAGGAGTAAAATGCCAAAAATCTGAGAGTCTTTTCTTTTAAAAGTCACATGGTTGTTGTTTTTTTCTTTATTAAAAAACAAAACCCCCCAACCCAAATAAACAAACAGAAAACTGCCTGCAATTTACGTGCTCAAAGGTGAAATTCTTGGGGAGAGGGAAAACACTGTAATTAGGGGACCCAGAGAATGTTTGAGAGTTTGCAACCCATGAAGACTTTTCACTGTATGACCTTCATCCTGTCAGACTCCCCTTGAAGAGATGTGGCCTCTTGCAGGATGTCTCTGTTTGCTCTTCCTCCTCAGCTGGAAATCCCTCTCTCCCTGCTGCCAAACCCAGTGCTGCTGCTCTGCAGGACTCTGCCCCATCCTAGGGGTGCACTTCTCACACCCCCTTAACAGCACAGCATGAGCCAGCCACAGGAGGGGCATCTAAATGTCAGGCCTTGAAGCTGCTGTGCCAAAAGACAAATGAAAATATCTCACAGTGACTCCAGGGAAAGTACCTCTTCCCAGTTTTTCTGCTAAGGCTCTGTAATACTATTCTATGCTCTTATAAATTTTCTTTTTGCATGGCTTCTCTCCAAGCCCATGGAGGCTATTTACATACACCCACCATATTTACAAGAGTGCTGTGAAGAAGCAAAAGACAAAACCAAACCAAACCGTGCAGTAAGTCAGTGCCAGAAATGGTGATAAACCCAGACTCCTTGCTGTCTTTTTCCTTCTTCATAGGTAGACAATGCTGCCTTTCTTCTGCCCCTTTCAACTGTCCTGTGACAGATTTTGAAAAATAAATCTGGGAAGAGTTACTATTTTAGTTTCTGCTTAAACAGAGGAGCCAAGAACATTAAATCCAACATTAAGGATGACCTGGCAATAGGTAACCAGTTGGGAAATCCTAGCTGGAGTGCACTGCTTCACACCTCAAGGTCAGCACAACAGAAGTGCCTTTTTCCTACCTTTGGCTTCTCTCTTTGCAGGAAAAGAATGAAGTTTCTGAGTCTAAGAATATCTAGCACCAGTTTGTCGTACTAGGCAGAATGTGACCATAGTGTTTGTTTAGTTTTCTTCTTTTCTTCTTCTTTCTTCTATTTTTTAAACCTCGTTTTCTCTCCCTCTTCCAGTCCAGCTCCAAAACTGGCACTGTCCCTTCAGTGGTGACAAATTCTTTTAGTCCCATAGAGTCCTGACAGTTGTTGTTCCTCAGGCCATGAGGTCCATGAAGCAGAGCACAGATTTCTGGCTCTTTCAGGGCTGCAGGTAGCTGCCATGGCAAGGTTGAGGATGAATTTACCAGCCAGCTGCCACTTCACTCTCTCTAACCTAGAGCCAGTGATTGGCATTGCCAAGGCACTGAATGGAATTAGATTGCTTGCACTACAATTAGAGGAGAGGTAATCACACAAATAGGAACGTGAAGAGGGAAGAAAGCCAAAAAATTCAAACTAAGTTAACAAGAACCAGGATGGTGGGAAATGATGTGACAACTGCTCTGTTGACTTGCTCTGTCCTGCAAGCAAAAACACACACAGACACATGTGAACATGTACACACACTCCTGTATGCTAAATCTGGGCTTCTGGATGTCCATCAACTCAACTCTACATCCCTCCTAAACACAGGTTCTTTGGCTACCAGATCCCACAAACAAATGGAGCCATGTGGATCACACAGACCCGAGTAACTGTTTGAAATCTGATTCCTCCCAAGGTCTGACTCTGTAAACAATTCAACCTTTCAGCCTCTGCTTGTCTGTCCTAAATTTTCCACAGTATTTAAACTGTAAATGGAAGGGGCACATCGGCAGAAGAAGCTGCAGCCTCAGTTCCCTGTTTCTCCACAAACAGAAGCCATGCATGGACTAGAGGCTGCACACTCCCTAGAGAGCAGGCTGCACAGTGGCTGTGCTGGCACAGAGCTCTGTCACAGCCCTGTCCCTAGCACAGGCCTGGGGGAAGTGGCACCATGGCTTTGGCTTCTCCTGGGGCCACAGTGAAGAATCCACACAAGCACCTGGAGGAGCCTTAGCAAGGCAAATGCTCCCATCTCTGCTGCCCTGCTGCAGCACTGGCATGATTTATATTCCTAGTACACAGCTGGAGACAAGCTGTGGCACAGCACTGGAGAATCAAACAGCCAGTTCCCACAGCAAGGCAGAAATACAGGAGCTGCAGGTAACCAGAAAGGGGAGATGAAGTCCAAACTCTCAGTGAATCCTCACTTCCACTGTTCTTTGCCATGAGACAACAGGACTACATTGCTCCTGCTAAGAGAAGAGCTAGCAGAAATCCTGCCTATGCTGTAGTGGCCTTGCTTAAAGCAATCACTGACAGGAGTAGACCTCTTTTTTCAAATCATATATTTTACTATGTCTGCACTGTCATCAAAGGTGGCTGCAGCACCTGGAAACAGACTGAAGAGAGCTTTCAACTATCTTGCTACTCTTTTTCATGCAATGCATGAGTGATGCAGCTGCCTGCATTCCCTCTTTCTCACCTAATGAATTGCTGCTCCTTCTCTCACATCATGAAATTAATTTTTCAATGGCCCCCCAGTATGGCTTTAGTATGGCTTTTTCACTCCAAAATCCTCATCACCGTGGTTCTTCTTAGCACCATGGAACTGTATCCAGTTTTGACAGAATTTAATGGATGCTTGCTGTCATTAAATAAAATGAGCAGATAAATATGATAAATATTAAACATGAGGAAGGTATTTCCAGGTAATAAAAGCTGGTTAATCTTTGTAGACTTTAGTTGTATTCACTCACTTCTATGAGGCACTTTCTTTAAATTTAAGGTTGGTCAAGTCTCTATAGCTGGTGTCAAGACATACAGGTTTTTCAAAAGACACTTCATGGAGATGCCAGACCTCAAAACTGAAGGAATATGGTAAGAACTTCACAAGTGCCTTGGTGCTGACTGCAAGAAAGCCATTGTGCCTTTAGTGTGTAGCCTGGAAATTCAAAATCAAGTACCCAGCATCAAGACATTAAATATATGTATATATATCAATAATTCGTTTGCTTAGAGTCTGTACATGTTTGTGCTTCCACGTCTTTCTTCACAGGTGGACAGGTTAGAAGCTGACATTTTAAAAAATGAAAGGAGAGACTCACATAATTGCATGACCTGAGAGCTTAGACTTTAACATCAGATTTTACAAAGCTTACAATAAAAACGTGGTGACTGCTAGCATGGGGGATTCACATTCCTTTCTTTGTGAAACAAAAAGAGAGAAGAGCACACACACTCCAAATACCCCCTGTCACCTGTGTTCTTCTTGATCTTTTTGAATTTATTGAGCCTGTCAGCTGCAATGGAAGCCAGTTCCACATGTGATCCCCCAGTGGTAACATTCACAAATAGGTTTGCAGTGTGTGACACCACCCCTATAATAAATGCTGTGGTTTATGAACTGTTCCTAGGGCAAAGGAAAAGGAGCACTAAAAATTGATATAAATTACACTGGCCATGCTGCCTGGCTTTATGTCCTGTCTTTTTATACACTCCCTCCTATTTTCTTCAATATTTGTTTCGTTCTAAAATCTTTACCTTCCAAAAGTTCTATATTTTAATTATACCTTCAGTCTTTTTTCTCTGCGGTGATTCTGATTTATTTTTGTTTCTCCATCCCCTCTTCTGACTCCTTCCCTTTAGCTGTCTTTTAGCATTTTGTAATGTATAATTTTTCTTCTATGCAGGTTGGCACCAACAGAGTTGTGATCAAATCTTTTATCCTGAGGGATGCAATGTCTCTGTAAAAAGACTTTGTGCCCTGCCAAAGCAGAATGATTCTCTCTGCACCATCATTTCCAGATATGCCAGCTTCTTGAGCCCAATTTGCTTTCTGTGTAATCACCTTCCATCTGATTGCTGCTCTCGGTGACAATACCTGCATGTCCCTGTCCTAGTTACTGTCACTTGCTGATCTACATCTGCTGGGGAGAAGCCTATTGTTACCCAGTGCTGCATGTGGACCATCATGCTGGGCTGGGGCTCTTCTCTTCTGTCACCAAGCCCAAAACTGCCATTTACAAGTTTGTCACTCTCTTATGGACAGAGCTGAGGGGTGTACAGCACTCAGGAACAGTTCACACTGTCATATACTCCCTCCTGCCTTCAAAGTGCTTTCCTGGCCCTTTCTCAGTTCTCAAGTTAAAAATTAAAAAATTACAATTCTTTTTCTTGCTGAAAATTCCTATTTTCCCAATGGTAATTTTCCCTACATTAGTTCCTGGCCAATTCTGGAGTAGCAAGCCCTAGCACAAGTCTACCAGTGCCCTGTATGTTATGTTGCTGGATTTTGGTCAGTGAGAGTTTGCAGCTGAGGCCAGAAGAAACAAGCCCAAGGCAATCCCACAGGCTTTTCAGCTTCTCGAGGGCTGATGCGATGGGGCTTGGGGTACTAAAAGCACCTCTAGGAAACCAAAACCTCAGTGACTGGAGTCACAAATCCCAAATCAAGAACCACATTTGGCCTCCCCAAGCCTCCCTGACGTGTGAATGGTGACTGGAGTCACAAATCCCAAACCAAGAACCACATTTGGCCTCCCCAAGTCTCCCTGATGTGTGAATGGTGACTGGAGTCACAAATCCCAAACCAAGAACCACATTTGGCCTCCCCAAGTTTCCCTGATGTGTGAATGGTGACTGGAGTCACAAATCCCAAACCAAGAACCACATTTGGCCTCCCCAAGCCTCCCTGATGTGTAAATGGTGACTGGAGTCACAAATCCCAAACCAAGAACCACATTTGGCCTCCCCAAGCCTCCCTGATGTGTGAATGGATCCAGCACTCTCTTCCCTGGCTGGGCACTCCCTGCTCTGTGGTACTGCCCATACTGAGGGACCCATCCGAGGTGTGGAGCATCCTCACCTCCCACTGCAGCAACAGAGCCGGGGTCACTCCCCAGCCCGGGCCGGGCCTCTCCTGCCTCCTCCTGTGCTGCCAGCAGCTCTTCTGGAGGCTGCTCTGGAGCGCCTTTATAGCTGATGTTTTGTATTTGCATAGGCCATTGTCATTCCCGGCGCAGCTCCTTGCAGCTGGCATCCTGACTGGAGAAATATCTTCGTTAAGGAGAAGCATGAACGACGCAGCTAAAGATAAAAATAACAATAATTTTACTAGATGAAACTTCATGTTAAGCACTTAAAAAGCCATAAAAAGTCAATTTTCTTTCTTTCAATTATTTTGCTTATTCCATTTTTGAAATTAGAAAAAAAAAAAAGGGGGGAGGAAAAAAAATAATAGGAAAAAGGGAGAGAAGTTTCCTAGTTAGAAAGATGCCTGTTTTTCTCATCAGCACCCAATGTCTTCATGATTTTTCACCTCTCTCTCCTCATTGCCCCCTAAGCACTACTTAGGACCTACTCCCTGTGAACATGAAAATAGCCATTGTCAGGCAGGGCTGGCACTTCCTGGCATGAGGAATGCAAGAGAAAGGAGCACTGATAAGTCCTGAGTGCCTGCTGCCTCTTTCAGCACACAAGCAGCTTTTCAGAGAAAACGAAAAAGATAAAAGCCAGAAATTACTGCTCTTGCACAATATATGCCAAGTTTGTAAGAGCAGCATTTAACACTTAATCAAAATGGTTTGACAATGTAAAAATTAGGTTTTCAAATGTCATTAGTGCCTTATAATAGGTTCAATTTATATCACTCCCATCCCTGGGTTTTTTCATCTCTGCTAATTTTTTTATTAATTTCTTCCATTTTTTACACTGTTGTCTTGTTGGTTTTAATTTTTAATTATCGTAAGACTTTCTTTTACCTTGTTAATTGGTTTAGATTTGAAAAGACTGGTTCTGTCATTCTTTTTCTTCAAGGGCAGCTACAAGAGATTTTTTATGCAGGTTCTTTTCCATTGGTAGGCTCTCTTCTGGGCTAATTTGGGAAAAAAAGCCCTTGCTTTTAGGGCAGTCTAAGCACCTTTTTTGTTGTGTGATTCACAGAAATGCTCTCTTACCTGTAAATTTCCTTCTATACGGGCATGCAGGATTCATTTGATATTGGCATAGAAATTGTGCCTCTGTTCTACAGTTGATATGCAGACGCTTTTCTGTTTGGAAAAAGATGAAAGCTCTCTTCTGCTCTGGCTTGTAAGGCCTTTTCTGTCTGGGCTCTCCTTTCTGTCACCCATCGAACACAGGCACACACACCATTTATTTTCTCTTTCCATGTACAGGAATGTTCCAAGTCTTGGTTATCACAGGGCTGCAAGATGTCATTTGCATGGAGATGTATATTGGCATCTTGTTGGGGTTTTTTTTTTCATTTCAGTATGAATGGAACTGGTTCAAATAATTCCACTGACATTTTGGGGGCAGAAAATCATTTTGGGAATGGGCATTTTTTAGGAAAATGCCGACAATTGCTTGGTTGTACTTGGCAAAGGAATGTATTTTGGGTCTTCAGGGCAAAATCTAAAAAAAGTGAAAACAAAAAAAATTAAGCAAAAAATACAAGAGGAAACAATAATTCTCTAACTCCCTTTACATATAGACAGATGAAGAAACACTTGTGGGAGCTCACTCCAGGGTGACTTCTTGCTCCTGAAGGAAACCAAAGCTGTTAAACATGGAAACTTTGGAATCTCTCTCCAACCGCCAGCAAGAGTGGGCTGTGGCTTTGCACCAGTAAAGCTGCATTACTTTGGCACTGCAGGGACATGTGGAAGTTTATTCTTACTCTTATTTGATTAAGTTTATTCTTATTCTTACTCCCATTCAGTTTAGTCCTACTCACTGGAAGATCCTGTCTTCACCTTCCTGCTGGCTCTCTTGCCCCCTGACAGCTCTGCAAGGACTTTCTGTGGGCTACTGCAGCAGGAAACCCTTCACTTAGAGAGAGACCATCTTAATAGAGTCCTGATTTCCTTCAAAGAAATACTACTGGCATAATTCCTCCTTGTTCCCTACCATTTGAGATGAGTTACAACTGCTGATATCCAAAAGGATCTTTGCAGCAGCATTGCTTGTATGGCAACCCAAGTCCTCACAGTCAAGCTGTGAGGCATGAGCTGCATGATGGTTTTATTCACCTGGCCTTTAATGGTGTTCTAAATTCTCCCTGTTGGGCAGGCTTGTACTCATGTGCTGCCTAGAGGTCTACACTGGCTAGTTCTTCTCCATCCACTGCAGCTTGTGTGTTTTACCCCTCAGCTTGTGGGTAACAACAAACACAAGTGTTTCTTCCTTCTTGCTTACCCTGGAGATCCGTGTAAATGACACAGAGCCGATCTCAAAGTGAACCTTCAGTGGCAGTGCTCATGGACAGAGTCCTACCTGACAAAATGCCAATTTGCTGCCTGGCCCTGGGAGACCTCTCAGCCTGTGTAATGTTCTGCTGGTCCCAGGCAGCTTTCTGCTCTGTGAGGGACAGGCGTGGCTTCATCAAAGGTTCTCCAGAGCCTTAAATCAGGAACAATACAACCTGTACCTGTGAGATGCTGTTGGGGGTTAGATTTCTTTCTTTTTTACTTACAGAATTTTTTCCCATAAGTTGCTAGGAAACTAACTACTGGGTACTTATGGGTACTTAAGCGAAACAAAATAAGTGGCCAAAGTCGGGAGAGGCGTGTAGCACCTGGCTACACTTATTTTGTCTCTGGGAGTTTATCTCGGAGGGGGAAGATAGAGCGAGTTGTGCAGGGGCAGGAAAAGGACGGGGCTGGGAGCACCTGTGCTCTGCTCGGCCTTCGGAAGAGGTCCCTGGAGCTACTGCTGGGGAGAGGGAACCCACTGCTGCTGGGGAAAGAGAACCCACTGCTGCTGGGGAAACGGAACCCACTGCTGCTGGGGAGAGGGAACCCACTGCTGCTGGGGACAGGGAACCCACTGCTGCTGGGGACAGGGAACCCACTGCTGCTGGGGAGAGGGAGCCCACTGCTGCTGGGGAAAGAGAACCCACTGCTGCTGGGGAGAGGGAGCCCACTGCTGCTGGGGAAACGGAACCCACTGCTGCTGGGGAAAGGGAACCCACTGCTGCTGGGGAGAGGGAACCCACTGCTGCTGGGGAGAGGGAACCCACTGCTGCTGGGGCGAGGGAGCCCACTGCTGCTGGGGAAAGGGAACCCACTGCTGCTGGGGAGCCCAGCTCGGTCCTGTCTGTCCTGCTGTGGGGTGAGCCTCTGCTCCTGGCAGCAGCCGCTGCATTGGGACCTTGTTCTCGCCTGCCTCACTACAGGAGGGGCCTGGTGCCGTTCTCTCGGTGTCCGGGGATCCTGAGCCTGTCCCGCTTTGCCCTGCTGGGAGCCCGGTCGCTGCTTCCTCGGCGCTGCTCTGAGTTTTTCTACTACTGGCAAAACTTTTTGCTGCTCTGTAGCCCGCACCCCCTGCCTGCTGAGACCTCCTGGGTCTGCAGCCACAGCTCTGGAGTTACTGATCCATCCCTTCCATCCCTTCAGCCACAGCTCTGGAGTTCCTGATCCATCCCTTCAGCCACAGCTCCGGAATTCCTGATCCATCCCTTCCATCCCTTCAGCCACAGCCCTGGAGTTCCTGATCCATCCCTTCCATCCCTTCAGCCACAGCTCTGGAGTTCCTGATCCATCCCTTCAGCCACAGCTCCGGAATTCCTGATCCATCCCTTCCATCCCTTCAGCCACAGCCCTGGAGTTCCTGATCCATCCCTTCCATCCCTTCAGCCACAGCCCTGGAGTTCCTGATCCATCCCTTCAGCCACAGCTCCGGAGTTCCTGATCCACCCCTTCCATCCCTTCCATCCCTTCCGCCCCTTCCATCCCTTCCATCCCTTCCATCCCTTCCACCCCTTCCATCCCTTCCATCCCTTCCACCCCTTCCACCCCTTCCATCCCTTCCATCCCTTCCACCCCTTCCGCCCCTTCCATCCCTTCCATCCCTTCCGCCCCTTCCATCCCTTCCATCCCTTCCACCCCTTCCATCCCTTCCATCCCTTCCATCCCTTCCGCCCCTTCCATCCCTTCCATCCCATCCCTTCCACCCCTTCCACCCCTTCCATCCCTTCCATCCCTTCCATCCCTTCCGCCCCTTCCATCCCTTCCATCCCTTCCATCCCTTCCACCCCTTCCATCCCTTCCATCCCTTCCCCTCCCGGCCGAGCCCCATCCCCGCGCGCCCCCCCAGCCCGCGCCACAGCGCCCCCTGCAGCCGCGGGGGGATCATCGCACCTGCCCTGCCCGCCGGGAGCCCCCAGCGCCCCTGCCGGCCGTGCCCGGAACTGCACCCCAGGGGAAGGTGCCGCGCTCAGGGAAGCGTTTCTGGTTCCGGTTCTGTTCATTGTTAATGCTGTGCTTGTTCTTTTGTTTGCCTTCTTATACATACAGTAAAACTGTTATTCCTATCCCCACATCTTTGTCTGAGAGCCCCTTAATTTCAAAATCATAATAATTCTGAGAGAGGGGGTTTACATTCTCCATTCCAATGGAAGCTCCTGCCTTCCCTAGCAGACACCTGCCTTTCAAACTAAGACAGATGCCAAGAACCTACACAGATGCCTGATAAGAGGAAGGCCTTTTACTCGCCCCTCTCTATATTTAGCAGCATTCCCAGGCAGTGTTTCTAAAATTATCAGCTGCAGTAATGTGATTCATATCCCCATCACTGCCAGCAGTGGATAAGAAGAGTGTAAATGACATGCAGGAGAAAATCCTGAGCACTATAGCCCAAATCGGGACTGTAATGGTATAGTCTTTGGTGCTTGTATTGACATCCATGCCAGGCTTTCAGGGAGAAGCAGTTACCGTTCTCAGAATCTGTTTTCTCTCACAGCAGCAGGTGGGAATGTCCCAAGCTGCAAGAGAAAAGGCTTGAGATTGTTTTCAAACTGTATTTTTGGTCAAGTCTGGTACAATGAATAATGACAAAAGATGTGCACAAATTGTTTTTGCAAGGACACTGTGCTGCTTGGGCTGTGAATGCTGTCACTAGAGCAGGGCTTCTGCTACCTAAGAAGGGTCTCCATCTGCAGTAAATCAACAGCAGACAGGCAAAGCATCTGTATCAGCTGTGGGAAGCCATTCCTCAGATGGAAAGAACAAATATTGTAGTGGTTGTCATAGACTGCCCTGAACCAGTCTGGAAAGAGGCATTACTGTGGAATCGGTCCAAGAGCTGGAGCTGTTATGGTAAATACCATAAACATCTAAATCTTTTAGGAGGTTCAGTCTGCATATCTGAGTCATTATGGGATATTAACTAAAATGCTCATTTGAAAAATTACCCTGTGAGCCACTACAATGTAGCAGAGGAGCTGTTTTGCTCAGATAAATACTAATTGAAAACTGAGGCAGAAACCTGCAGCCATATCTGCCTGTGTTGTGATCTTGTCAAATCTCATCACCTAATTACTAACAGACCTTGCTGGGCCATGGAAGAGAACTGCAGCAAAGGCAGAGCCTGAGAAAACAGTATTTATTATTCTGAGAGAAAGCTCTTCTTTCAGAGTTGGTGCTGAATGAATCCCTCAACTAAATTAAAAGGACCTGTACTTCTCGCAGTGCTTAAAAAGAAAGTTTGAGTGCTGATAGTCTTAATTACTGTTCCCCCTAAAGATCCTTGGGCCATGATGGGGTATTTTTTCTGTTTGTCCTGATCAAATTAATATTTGAGATTCCTTTCCAGGCCTTTGAAACATCCCTTCTTCATCTCATCAATACAACTCCAAAGCAAAACTGGGCTGTTTTCTTCATGATTCCACAGATTCCCCTGTGCTTTCAAATAACTGTTCCACACCCAGGGGGTGATGGTTATTGCTACACATATTGGCAAAGCACACTTGGACCCTTTGGGCTGAAAGAACATATGTTTACCATAAGAAATTATGTCACTGTTATCATCTCCCGTTGTGACAAGTTGTTAAAGACTAGAAATGAGGGCAGTAATGCCATTAGATAGAGGAAGGAGATCTTGAAGATAGGTAAAACTCTAACACGTGCTGCAGGCTAACTTCCCAGCTGAATTGCTCTTTGGCAGTTTGTTTTGGTGACCAGTGTAAGTTCATATTCATCCACTGTTGCAATGGCCACAGGCACTATAGAGGCAGAAGGAAATCTTCTCTCTGCACTTTATGAACATCTTGGAAAAGCTTCAAACCAAGATAAATATCCACAAAATGCTGCATAAGGCATGCACACAGAAAAGTGTAACTCCAATGGGTGGCAGCAGAGCCTGGCAACATTTACATTTTTCTAGCATTGCAATAAAACTTAGGCAATAGAGAAGTCTTAAGAAGACAATGGCCTCCATTTCCTTTAACACAGGTGAAGAATATGAGACTGATGAGAAAGGAGCTGAGTTTTTAATGTGAGGGGCTGAAGTACAGCAAGCCAGTAATCTGCACACTCCCCCTCTCGTAATAACATTTACAATCTGTGCATAGTTTCCTTCATGATATTTCTTCTATTCATATAATTTTCATTATCTTCACAGAAATACCACATATTTCCTTTAGGGATTTTACCAATTTCCACCCACCGTCTCCAGCTCCACACTGGGTAGCATCAGAGAAGGCCCCAGCAGGACTAGAACAATGAAAGGGTTAACAACTCCTTCCCAGTGTTGGGGATAGGGGACATAATTTTAAAATCAAAGAGAAATATAGCTATGAAGCAATTTTATTCTCTATTAACCCAATCAATGGAAGGTTCCCATAAGTCATTACCAGGGATTTCAAATGCAGAAGATGTCGTGAGGGGTTAAATAAAGATGTTTCTTTGTTCATTAGTAGTGACAGCTCAGGGAAAGAGAAGGAAGGAGGGAAGAAGGAGGAGAGATAGAGGAAAAGGAAATACAGGTTTGGGATATGAGGAGAGAAGAAATTATCTCCATGTAAATTGTATAAAATTCCTGTATAGCTATTACAGGATACACTAAGGCAGTTTATTAAGTCATGCATTAGGGACAGGAAATTAAGTGGCCAATATTCCAGGCCTCATCCTGCTCGATGGTGAGCCTGGAGGTGGCCTTGGAATATCAAATCCAGATTCACATGGTGTGAATAATGGTGATGAAGGGATAACTGTGCCCGTGCTTGTGACCCACAAAACAGCTGAGACTCCAGCAAACATCAGTCCACAGAGCAAAGATCAGTACTGAATCTTCTCTTCCCTGCTGGAAAACCTTTAGGAGAGAGACAGAGCTGATGAAGGAAAAACAGCTCTTCCAGGAACTCTTGACAGCCTTTCTCACTACCAAGTGTAGGCCTAAACAATATTATCTAGCAATTTTCAAGTCTTAAGCTTCACACACAATGGCAGCAGCAGTCAACAAAAAAATAACTCATTTATAAAAGAAAGTCCAATTGCATCATCCATCTTCAGTAAAAATTCAATATTTCCCAATACAAGTTGTTTTGATTTAATGAATAGGGGAATCATCCTTTTCCTACTTCCTAGCATGCTTATGTCTTCAAATTAATCCTGCATCATTGGAAAGCAGATAGAGAAGCATTAACAGAAATGCTGGGAACTGCTGCTAACATCCCCTTCTTCCTGGAGAAGGAAATGTGAGCAACCCCCCTGTTCTTCCACAAGGTGTGGGGTTCTCTGCTTGCAATCTGCATCTGCTCTGAACTGGAAATTTAGATCATATTTCTGTTTATCACAAAGGGGAGACTCAGAAGAATTTCCACTGTGGAAAAAGGCTAGAGGTGTGGAGGGGCTCTGTGGTTGGCAGAGGAGCTGGGAGGAAGCATGGAGTGCTGCTGGTAGTGAATAGGATATGGCCAGCTCTTGGACAGACCTCTCACTTCTCATCTTCCAGAGTTTCTGATGAGACTGGTGTAGCTCTGCCTAATGAGCTAAGACCTCTCCTTGGTCATCTGGGTGTGTTTAATTTTTCTGGAAATCTCCCTTTTCCCTCCTGAATTTTTTAATTTCATACTAATGCAGTGTCCCTGTGCTGTCTACTAACCACATGCAGGCAGTTATTCCCTCTGCTTGCTCAGGACATTAATGAAATGCCTGCCCACCCATGCAGCCAAACACAAAGGGGGCTGCTAATGGCATCCTTTTTTTTGAAGTGAAATCCCAAAGCTTTCATCTGGTTCATGTTCCTCCCTGATAAAACTCTCCTGTCTCTGTCTCAATATGGGGCACTGTTATCTAGTCTCACTTGGGGATGGCAGGAGCTCTGAGGCTGGTCTGGGGAGTTTCTACCTTCTGTCTGGTGAGGAGGAAAAACCAGCAACCACAGGACAGCCGAACCAGATGTCTCAAAGGGGACGTGTGAACACCATTATCCTTGAGGCAATAAGGAATGTGCATAATAGATCAGAAAAGCAGGGAAACAGCCAACTTACACATGTAGGGAACAATTTGAATATCCTAGGATGAGCCTGCAAGATAGATCTGGGGTATGGGGATCCACAGGCAAATTCTGGGCGTTGCAGTGCAGCTTTGGGACACGGCAGCACTATAGTAAATACAAAACTACTGTGTTCATTTCTGAGATAATGTGTTTATACTGACAGATAGGTTACTTTAGGAGAGAGACACAACTCACAGAATCATGTCCATCCATTTTCACCTCAGATTCTGATGTGGTAGTCAGTTGTGCAAATATAAAGCATTTATGTTTCTCACTATTGCATCTAAGCCTATAACACACTTGTTAAAACATACAGAAAAGCAGCTGCTTTGTGCCACTGTGGCAACCTGCTACAGAGGACATGCACACTGGGCTGTCTCTGACCTGGAGAACTTCATTTTGTACTTCTTGTTTCTTTCTCTAAAGATTGTGAAATCGCTCTGGCTTTTCTCTGGCAAGTGTAGAAACAGAAAAATGACATCAAGGCACATATTTGGGACCCACTTTTTTTGTAAGATAGGGCTTTACTACACAAGATGTTGTTCAGTAGCATGTCCCCTTGGGAATTTCCTGGAAGAGAAGCAAAGATGGGGAACAAACTCCTGCTGGTTGCATTTTCTTGGTACTCTACCACAGTCTGATTTGACTTCACAGTTTAATCCAAATAGACAGCAATCTTTAAGGGATTTTAATCCATTTTAACAAGAACTTGAAAATCCACGCTGGGGAAACTTTAGTTTTCCATCATCAACACAAACTATGTCATTGCTAGATGAACCATGAAAAGCCCATTCTGGAAATAAGGTGAATATTTTAGGGACGTTAGGGGTCTTTTCCAACCTTACCAATTCTATGATCCAAAACATGCTTAATTGCCACAGAGAAGTTATGTCTCCTTTTAAGAAGTCTTGATCTTAAAAAATATTAATATAGTGCAAATATTTATGTAGTTGCTAGAGTTTACAAACAGGGTTGATCAGCCCTGCTCCCTGTCCTTTCCATTCCACAGATGCCCATGCTGTACTCTAAGGAACTAAGAAATGGTGTGAGCATCCTGGCCTGATCCTGTGAACTTCAGGAGTTCACAGAAGCCTGTAGCCATTCCCATCTCAGAGGCACTGCCTCTGCACCTCAGAAAGCCTCCTTGAACACAGGGGATATGAGCTCTAATGGGATGGGAATCAGTTCTCCTTTCCTGCCATCGTACTGTGGTTTCATTCTTCCCCTGCTGAGGCTGGGTGACATGTTTCCATTGAGTTCACTGATTCAGCAAGATCGAGCCCTTGGTCTTAAATAACTAAAGACTGCAAACTGAATATTGTAGCCATGGCAACAGCTAGCTCAACTTTAAACCCTCTGATATATAAAAAGGCAATTTTCTTTATTTTTTTTCTCCCTGCATTTTTATATTTCCAGAACTTACAATGGTAATAATGGCCTCAGGCCCTAACCTCCACCAGCCAGCCATTAACTTCATGGAAATGCTTTCTCCATCAGCCCCTATTGTCGACAGCCAGCACCATTCCACAGAAACCATAGGGTCTCACCATGCTAACACGACTAGACGTCTCAACTGTGCCACAGCCCTTTGCAATCCTGCTGCAGACTTATTTCCTGCTCATGACAAGTGAACTGGTACTCCATTTAGGGAGGCTGCAGGACTCTGCGGTGCTCCTAACTTCCTCTTGCAAAATGGGGAACAAAACGTCTCTCATCAGACTGATTGCAATTGTGTCCTGCACACATAAGCTCATGGGTAGCTGCACGTCTCTGCCCTGCCCCTCTGCCTTCCAGGCTCATCCATCTTTCTCTGAGGGAAGCAGGAATACTTTCACATCTCAGTTTTATTTGGTGTCCTGTTTGTGCCTCAGAAGCTTTGTCAATGCCATTGTGAAACCACTGGAAATAGTGGGAATAGTTGCTTGCTAATGCTGCTAAAGCACAGACAGCAAAGGGCCCTTTTGCATTTTAGGATTTTTTTTTTTTACTCTTTCTCAAATTCTTTCTGGAAACTTTCCTTCAAGACCTATGGCTGGATTAACACAAATTAACTATTTAGCATGTGTAAGACACTGCTTGCCTATTCATAACAGGAACAGAAGACCTCAATCCTGTGTGTAATTTTGTCCTTGATTTTGTGTGTAGTCAGTGGTTTAACTTTTGTGCCTCAGTTTCTCCTGCTGTTAAAAAGGAAAAAGATACACTTCTATCTCTTCTAATGGTCATGAAATTAATTTCCCTGTAATGCGTGTATAGTATGTAGAGATGGCAGGGTGAATGGCAATGGTAGCAGCTATTATTATATATCACTTTCAGCAGACAGCAATTTCTACAGTAGGTTAAATTCTGGCCCAAAAAGTACTTGACTGTGTCTCTTTAAGGTCACGAGCCATTATGAGTTGAAGACTAAAATGCTTTGTATATGATGATGAATAAATGAATTGAGTATCTCTGCCCAGCAATGTGGGATATGGAAACGATGCTGAATATCTCCAGCCTGTACTATCAACAATCCATCAGCTTTCCCCTTGCTCATCTCTCAGCTGTCGCAATATGAAACCCACTTTCCCCCGAGATTTCAAATGACTGGGGCTAAACAGCAAAAAAACATTCGGTGACTAAATTTGCCAGAGAAGGTCTCAGTCACGAATGACTAAAAACAAAATTATAGAGCAATCTCAGCTGACTGAGAGCAGAATGAAATGTGATTCATTTTCATCCATCCAGCAGGGACTGCAGGGAAAAAAAGACTGGACTAACCCTTTTTCTGCTAGCAGTGCCCATGCTCCCTGGGTTGATGCACGTGTAGTTTGCATTCCTCAGATGTTAGGTCCTCTGCTTGTTTTGTAGGGGAACTCACAGCTTTTATTACTCACTAGGAGGACTGTGCTAAAAAGATCAGTGCGCTGTACTTTGGTATCTTACACAGTTTATAGGAACATAACCATAGACTCCACTGCCCTCTACCAAGCAAGACATGACTGGCTGCCCAAAACCCCCCCCCTGTAGTCTGAAGATGAAAGACAAAATCTGGACAATGACATGTGGTGGTGGGATAAAACATTTGCCAGCAAGGCAGTCAAAGGTGTCAGCGCTGCATCACTGCAGGGGCAAGGAATTGTAAGGTGGGAACAGGGCTGGATAATGACATGGCTCTCTGAATGCCTACAGGAGGGATTCCTCACACACAAAGAGCAGCAGAGGAGAAAATGTGGAGATGGCAGCCTGGAAGTTTGACTGCAAGACAAAGGAGCCTGGTTTCATGGGAATAGAGGTAGATGCTTTGGGCAGAAGCTGTTGCTGCAGGCTTTCTCATCCAGTCTGCACTCAGAAGCTTGGGGATCACCACTGGACTTGGCTGGAAGCCTCCGGAAGGAAATGGTGCTGAGTCACCTGTGCTGTGCTGCACCCTGGGGTGAAACTCCCAGGAATTTTCTGACCCTTACTGGAAAGGGGCAGGTGAGACTCTGGCGTTGAACTCCTCCCATGACAAATACCAGCATCTGAAGGCTGTGTTAAGGCTGATCATATGCACCACGTGGTTCTGCATTCTGGCTGATCACCTGCTCAAATAAATAAATTAAAAGCATGTCTGCTGTACCTAGCCCAGAAAAACTGTTTAAAGAAAGACATCAAAGTAAGAAAAATTGCATTTTTGTCAGTCAACATCACGGATGATCTTTCCTTCAGCGTTTTCTCCACACTTTTCCTAAAAAGAGAGTGGATAAAGTAACAGTCAAGCAAAGGCTCTGAAAGGTCATATAGTGATCTCTCTGGCAACAGAAGGAAAGGGCCTGTCCCTAAGTCAGCCTCTCTGAGGAAGCATCGTCTGTGAGGTCAGAGACTGACCTAAGATATGACAATTTGAGCAAGGGCTGCTCCTTTGGTGTCTGATACCCTCCACATCAGCACTGCTCTGAAAATCTCTGTATAACTCTGCAGCAGAGTCATGATACAGCAAGTCAAGCTAATGGATGATGAATGTGATACTCAGAGCAAAGTGGTAGCACAGGTGAAGTGCTGGAGCAGGAGCAATTTACTCAGAGCTGAACAAATGCTGGTTACAAGGCAGACTTTCCCTGCCTTTTTTTGAGATCACTAGATAGAAATCTCCCTTAGCAACTACCAGATTAAATCAAGAGGACAAGCCACGGGCAGTTAACAAAGCAGGAACTTTGTAATTCAACAGCTTGTAGATGGTACAGGGATGGTCCAAGACAAGCCTGGCTGATGTCAAATGATTTCTGCTTTATGCACACTGTGGTACAACTTACATACTTGGTTTGGTTTCCATCCATAATGCAAAAAGTTCTCATGAGCCTTAAAAACATGTTTTAAAATCATCCAGCTTTACAGCTTATTTAATAAATTTCTAACTGGTCAGTTTAGTCATATGACTGTGCTTTTCAAACACCATCAGCAAAAGCCTTGAGTGAGCAACAGGATGAAAAAAAAAAGATGAAAATACCAAAATTGTAGGTGTTTGGGTTTGCTGAGGTGTTACAGAGAAAAGAAAGCTCTGTTAATATGGCAAGGTTAGGGTGTGCCTGGGCCAAACACAGCATCTCAGCAGGACTAGGACTCTCAGTGGAATTACCTTTGTTGCACTTCTTAACTTCTGTAAAACTGGCTTACAGAACTGACTCCAGTTGTGTGGCTGAAATGGTGGAGCTTCACAAAGAAATATCCAAAGGTTCCCACATTGCATTTCCAGCTTGAAATTTGTTCTCTCACCTCTCTTTTAAGCCAGCTTCATGTATTGATTAGATCAAATAAAAAAAGATATGCTTCCTTTTATGGTTAGCAAACCACCAACATGCCTGTAACTAAATAATAGTAATTAGCCAAATCCTTCCATGGATAAAATACCTCCTGAACAGCACAATGGTCATCTTGTTCTCTGATACGTGCAAACAAATCCATTATCTTCAATGGAGCAGCACTTGTATGATGGAGGGAGAAAAAGAAATTTGGCCTAACAAGATTCTTTCAAGACAAGTGACTGAGTAAAAGGTCTGAGTTTTGCTGATTACCAGTTATTTTAGGAACCATATGCACAGACACTTTCTGACTCATGTTGCTGTCAAAGAAGGGCAGCTGTGCAACAGCAGATTTGAGCCCAGGAGTTTGGGTTTGATTCTGATTCTCAGCATGATCTTCTTCAAACCACTTCTCTCTGGGGTCAAGATGCTGTGTGAAATAGGGTTGGTAGTATTGCCCCTTGTTATCCAGTTACTTACAGATCCCTGGAAAAGATTGCTGTGCTAGTGCAAAAGCAGGAGTCCAAACTGCCTGGCTGCCCTCAGAGAGTCTGAAGGGGCAGGATAAGGCAGGCTGCACTGGGCTGGACTTGAAGGTGGAAGGTCCAACGTGGTCTCCGTTGTGTAGTAAGAGACACGGTGGTAAAAGATGATGAACAAAAGCTTCCCAGTGTTTGGCTTCAAATGGGAAGGCATTTGCAAAGTATAGATAGCATTTGCTTTGGTTCTAATTTGCTTTGCTTTCTTAAAGTAAAGCCAAAGAACGCAATTAGGATTTCATGCAGATGAAGTCCTGCTATGTTTCGTAAAATGAAATCTATTTCCTTGCCCTGGAACCACACACCACAACCTGTTCACTGCACGAAGAGAAGTTGTAATAGAATTTTTTATCAAAATAATACCCAGAATTACAATCAGCATCAGTTCCCCTCACTAATCTTTCTAGATGGATAAACACTGAGTAGAATTACTTGACTAAGAACTTGTCATCCAGAGAAAAAGGAAACAATCAGAGAAGTGCTGTGACGTAGGACAACATGCCACTAGCAGACAGGGGAAGGGGCCAAAGTATCCAAGGTCCTCACTAAGTCCTAATTTCTGCCTTCACAGAAGAAATATATTGCTGTTTTTCCTGTCAGACAGTAAGTTTGCACAAAATAGTATTTTAGCATAAGATTATGAGAATAAAGGTGCTGATGAGACTGCACTGTATTTGCTGAGCAGTATTTGCAGGAAATCAGGAGAATTTTCAAAATGTCAAAACGGTTCAATTTTGTACAAAATGTTTCCTTATTGCTTTAAAATATCTTTTGCTAAAAAAAAATGATTTGAAGTAATGTCCGGAAAAATAACAATTCAGGAGAAATGGACAAATAAGTTGAGAACTAAAAGAAAATATTGTTTGGCTCCCACAAATACAGAATTTCAAATTTAATGGGTTTTTTTGTTAAGCCACACAATCTATAAATTCATCATCTTCCCAACCCTGCTCCTGACATTTTAAGCCATCTGCCCTCCATTGGAGAGACTGTGTAGTCAGGTCCACATCATTACATAGCCTGTAACTCCTGGGACAAATCTGTGATTGGAACATTCTGAATGGGAGTTCTTGTGAGCACAGTTCTGCCTCCAGTCTTTTCATGGGCCTCCTGTGCTATAAGGAATTAATATTTTCCAGTATTAATTAAATAATTATTTTTCACCTGCAACTCACCTGTTGAATAAATACATGAGAAGATGGAAGGCAGCTCCTTCTGATGTCCAAGAACAGTTGTGCAGCCAGGTAAACTCTTCTCACTTAATTCCTCCTGCTTTCTTATTGTCTGTGTCAAACTTGGTGATAACTGACACCAAAACCACACTGGTGCTGAAAAGCCACTGGCAAAATGGTATGGAAACTTGCAATCCAAATGCAAAAAAGATAAAGACATAAAATACATGATCTTTGTATTCAGCCTGCAGTTCCAGAGGATCCCAGTCACTAAATTACCACACAAGATTTCAGAGTGCAAGTGAGAGTAAGTGCCCCTTGGAGGAACAGGTTTCTGCTCCTGTGATTGAGGGTAAGACACATAGGTAAGGGAAATTTTCAGGACAAGCTGCAATCCCTTCTTTGTGCTTTTTCCAAACTCAAGGCAAACTGGTTTTGTGCAAAGCACAGCTTTATGCCCTGGTTAGAAGTAAACCAGGTAAAGATGTGATAGCGTGGACTGCACGCAGCCATTGCACCAGTTCTAAATATAAATTTGGGCAGCTGCCCTGCTTTGAACTGGCACTACACTGCTGGCTCTCAAGCAAGCTGGCCTGTGTTTGCATATGCTGCAATTGCACCTGACAGTCACATTTTAGACATGGCTCCAAGTGGCAGCTTGGTGGCACCACTTGTGCAGACACCCCTGCCACACTGCACTGCTCCCATGCCTGTCTCCAAAACAGCCGTGTCTGGTGGCCATGGCACCTGGCATTCAAGCTCTCCTGTGCTTCCTGAGCCACAACTGCCCACAGCTTGGCCAGCAAGCTCTGTCCCTTTGGGGTTTGCAAGGGGCTGATCACACACAGACTCAGAGTAGGGAAAACCCACAGTATTTGGGGTGCAGTGGGAACGTGCCCACCCTGTGCAGTTCCACAGGGGATGTTGCCAAGTGATGACCTGGCAAGGAGGAGAAAACTTGGGCATTACTGGTGACAGGCTTGCTGGTCTGCACTGCACAGCCTCCTCTCATTACACATTGCACAGAAATATGTATTTAATTAAGAGTCATATGCTATGCACAGCTCTCCTGAGAGAGGGGCTGGAGCTCCCACAGAGCCACCAGGCATTTAAGGAGCAAAGGGCCTCAGAAGAAGGATAGGGCTTGTTTGTTTTTCCTTGTTACCTGGAGCATTTCCATCTCAGACTGCCTAATTTAAAGTGCTTCCAAGCCTGTGTTCTCTGAAGGCCTGGCCCCATTCAGCTCACGGAGATGGAAAACAATTTAGGTCTCACAGCTACAGCAGGGTGATGCGGCTGATAAGGGAACTTCAAGGTTAAATAAACTGTTCTGTGAGCTGGGGATTGGGGAAGGATCTCCACAGAGCCAAGGAGCAAGGTGGTGAGCACAGGCAGTGGAAAATGGGCAGGATGGAAACGCTTCCCTAAACCCAGAGAGACTTGTCTGAGGAAACAGCAAACAGAAGTCCTGGAGACATGATCCACAAATAACTCACTATTGCTGTTGGGCCTTGTTGGGAAAACAGGATACGATTTTTGGCTGAGCGGTATTGTAATAAGTGAAAAGTAATTTTTTTTTTTTTTAAAAATATATATAAGATATATATTATATATATATATATATATATATATATATAAGATATCTTCATAGCATCTTCCAGTCAAAAACTTGCTGTGCTTTAGTCATATCACCTTAGTGATGCCAAAAAGAGAATCAGGGAAATTCCTACATGAGGGGATGTCTTCTCTGTAATGTAGTTGCTCAAGTTTTGTCACACAAAATAACATTCACCCCGCAGGGAGGCAAACCCTTTCAGTCAAACAGCCCAAATGCAATGGCATCACACATCTCACCTATTTGCATGGCACATGTATTAGAACTGCATCACCCAATACTCTGCCATCACACTGCTGTCTAGAGGAAGAGAGCTTATCATCCTCACATCACACATGAGGAAGTTCTGGAGGGAATAAACACATTGCCCATGGTGTGCTACAAAAATCTTGGAATGGACCTTAGGGGTGCTGCCCAATTCTCCCCTCTAGGTGTCAGACATTCTTCCATGGTAAACAGTGCACTTATCTCTGCTTACCAGGCCCAGATCCTGGAGGAAGGCAAATCCCAGTTTTTACTGTGTTATCAGTCGTGTACCTTCAGTTGGAGAGCAAAGAGGAAAGGGACACCCTGTAGCTGTGGCTTTGACACTGCTGTTTTAAGCCATCAGTAGGGATTGGGCAAGTCTGTATTTTCATATAGCTGTAATCATGCCACTGCTATTTCACATTCAGTAATTGCTTGCTGCTAGCAAAAAGTAGAACTCATAAAGCACATCCATCCTGCAGGGAGCTGAGATGGGGTTTTGCAATTCAGTTCTCTCTCTAGCAGAAATATTGTCAGTGATGAGGAGTCTGGACCTGATGGTAGATCACCATTCAGGTGATCCTTGGGTCCCTTGAGATACCTTCCTCTTTCCTTTAATTTTCTCAACTGTTATTTTTTTCTTGCAGATGCAAGAATGTAGTCCTTGAGAGTGTCCATTTGCTGGGTTATTCTGGCACTACACTTCCAAATGAAATTGTCAGTACATTACATAAAGTGACTAAACAATAACTTGTGCAATAAATGAGTCAGGATGGTCACTGGCACTATCCTGACGAAATGATTGGAGAAATGGGAGATTGCAGCCTACCCACAGGAGATCTTGCAAATTGCCATGATTGTGTATAAATAGAAAGAAACGCAGAGGCAACTGTCAGCTAAGGTCCTGCAGACTCAGTGCCACCTTGTGTTTTTTCCAGGAAGCACAAGGAAGCTCAAGGAAGACTGCCAGTGAGGGGCAGAGAGGGATTCTGAGTGGGAACTCTGCCTGCTTTAGGCTGTGATATTATGGATTCACTCAGAGCAGCTACTGAACAAACACAGGAAGCTTTTCTCCTGCAGGAATGCTCTCAGCCATCCAAGTCTTCCTGGAGGAGAGCTGGCATCACTGGGGCAGAATGAGGTACAGAAGGGTAGAAGTTTTTTTGCCCTGCATCACTGGGGCAGTCAGTGAGGAGCTTTGGAGCAGGGCCTTGGTTTTATAATGATGACCTACAAAGTCTAACCTCTATTCCAGACTCTGGTGAGACAGAACTACGTGGGCAGCATTAGTAAATGTCATTATACAAACTTGCAGGATGCTATACAGAGGAGAGTAAGCTTATCCATATTCCTTCTTTCTTTCTTTTTTCTTAGTGGTTGCCTTTGCAGAGGAGCAGCCCAGGAGTGCCACAGAGCTGTCACTCCTCAGGAGCCCTGGTGTGGCTGATTGAATCCCATGTTTGTCTACTGTGCTTTCATCGAGGTGGGAACACATAACTCAAGAAAGAGAGAGAGAACCATACCCATCCCTGCTCTTGTCTTCTCTGAGAAGAGGATGGCTCGTGCAGTCTGACACCACTGCAGCCCCAAAGGGTGCCTGCTGGTGTTGGGAGACACCGTGCAAGTCACACCCCTGGGGCAAACTCTGCACAAGGTAGCAATGATGGGAAGCTCTTGGCCTTCCTGTCCTCCCTCTACTCCTGAAGTCTTCCTAAATCACAGACAAACGGAAAGAAGCTTGCTGTCAGCTTCCATTTCAGTTCTCCTATAATTCTTTTAAAAATCAGGAGTGGTGTCCATTTCAGCATTAACATTTTTCCCTAAGTAAACTTGGTTTCTGTGATGTGAAGGATCTGCTGACTTTGCCTGGAGCAGTCCAGTGCAGGCACTGTGACCCCTGCCCACACAGCACTGTCCTGGCCTGCACCACCCCATGGCTGGCCCTGCCTTCATCTCCCTGTGGCTATGCCAGAGCCTGCACCCCATGTCCTAATCCAGAACTGCTCCTGGAGATCCATGCCACGCGACTGAGAGACGGGACTTCAAAGGAGGGGTGCAAAAAGTAGTCCAAGCAAGAGGCCAAAGCGAAAAAGAAATCAAAGGCCCAAGCAAAAAGAAGTTGGAGTTGAAGTAGAAGCAAAAAAAGAGGTTGAAGTAGGTTTTTTTCCTCTCAGTTCAGTCTTATACACTGTTGCAGCTCTAAGCAATTATAGCTCTAAGCAGACACATCCTTAAGGAACAATTTCCCCACCAGTTACAGAATTAGCCTATTGTTTGCATTACTTGGCAGCCTTACAAAACTGCACAGTTCCAAAAACCTTGATATCTGCATATGCTGTACTTTCCCAGTTCTTCTCATATCTGTGGTTGCTTATCCCATGGCCTGTGTCCCACCAAGGCCAGGATATCATTAAACTCCATTGTGCCCTCTGCTTTGTCCCCCATTTGTTTTCCCATAGATCTGTACCCAGCTTTGCCCATTCTTCTCCCTCAAAATCTGAATGCAAGCTTGCCTGTTAATGAGTAAAAAACCTGCATGCTAATTACTTCAGGTTCTAAGACCACTTTCATTATCTAATATATTAATTTTACAAATAAGTAGCTATAGACAAAGCTGTAGAGCTATATATGCATAAATATGCATACTTGTTCCATCAAAAACACAGTGCTATATAGCATTTTTTGTAGGCTAACCCTAGCGGAGAGTATTAACAGAAAAATTCACTTTTCCATTTAGTACACATAAGTACACAGAACCAAATCTCTCCCTGGAGTAAATTTGCTGAAGTCAAACAGGGCTTTCATCAGGGATGAATTTGGCAGTCTGTTTTTACTGAGCTCTACAGCAGAAATTCAAACCTATGCTCAGGCATATTTCCACTGAACATGCTGAAAGCATGAGGCCACAATCAGGAGAGGAACAAAGTCAAAACTCTGCCAGCATTTCATGATTAGTTGGATCAGCCCACTTGTCTGATGTGCCCTTACCACATCCTCTCTTCAAAAGAGTAGAGAACAGGGGTGGATGAAGACACATTTTCCTCAATGGAAGGAAATGCATCCATTTGAACAAGAAATTTGAGAAGTAAAGGATAAAAAATAATCTGCATGAGAAAGACACCCCAGATCACTGTTTTCCACAAGCAGAGGCCACATTTCCACAAAGCCCAGCTTACCAAAACTGAGCACATCCTCAAGACTCACCCAGGCCCAAGTCATCAGTGGGATGTACTCCTTTACTACAGGAAGTTGCTAATGTAAGTTGTCTTAAACCAAACTCCCAGAGAGAAACCTTCTCTCTACTGAAGACGGTGCAAGCTTTGGTATTGGTTCCAGTTACCCCAGAATTTCTTGTATCCCACCTGGTTTCTGCTCTTCACTCTTTGCTGCCAATGTACATGGGGTGGAAAGATTTTCACTGGATAATAAATTGCAGCAGATGAGTTGAACCCTTAGGAGCAGAACTTTGTAACTGTAAAAGAAGCAAAGGACATTCATAAAACCCTGTCTGATCCTGTTCTTCTAACATTAATCTGAACTCAACAAATTTGAATGCAATGAAATGGATTGAACACTCTGAATTTTCCTATGCATCTTCTTTTATAGAGTATTTTCTTATTAAAGATGCTATAAGTGAACCTTTCTGCTATGTAACAGTGATTTCACGTATAACTTTCTGTCCATGGGAAGAGAGGAGCTTGTTATAATCACAAAAAATGTCTGTGTTTGATTGCTCTTGATAATTTCATTTCGTCAGTGACAGTTCAATTATTTACCAAATACATATATTTTAAAATTGCATTTCATCAAGCTTTATATTTTGTTAAGCTGAAAAACAAATTCCTGAGAGAATCAATCTGCCAGATGGCTGAAGCTCATTTAATCCAGGCTCTATGTGTCCATGTAACCTCAGCTCAACTTTATCAAATGGCTGAATGGTTGGTGTGCAAAATGCCAGCAATCCCCATCTAGCTCTTCATAGAAAGGTGTCCATATCAGAGAAAGTCACCATCAAAACTTGAGAGCAGAGAGACTGACCAGACCAGACCTTTAAAATGGTTCACCCTTAGAGCAGATACCTCTAGTTCAGGCACAAGTCACGTTGGAAGGAGAGACAGTGATCCTGATCCTGTCCGTCATGCACAAGTTCTGTCACTTAATAAAGAACCTCATTCCCCAGAACCCTTCAAGCCAGGACCTTTCACCCAAAGTGAATCAATTTTTAAAGTTGAAAGCCCAACTTTGAGATGGGAAGGGAAGTTTAAAACACTATTTCATTCTTTCAAGCTGTGCTACAAATGGCCAACACCTAGGGGGGGAACATTAACTCCAAGGACCAGTGAAAAGACATATAAATCACATAGGAAAACATCCTGGCCTAGCGGCTGCTAACCCAATGGAGATAAATCTAGGAAAAAATCTTCCTGGAGTTTTGCAGATTTTATTTGAAAAGAGAAGAAATAGGAGAAAGAAGCTTATTTACTGCTTTTTCCTGCAAATTCAACTGATGCCTTTTCCTGGTCTTAAAAAATTAAGAGCCAAACATGATTAAGGGAGAAGGGGTTTTTATCTTGGTATTTAATAAGGATCCTTATGGTGGGATGCTCCACAATGCACACACACAATAGATTGTATATACAATTGACAGACCTTACAAATGAGCATATCTAATAAGGATACCCCAGTGGGAAGCCTGGATTAATGGTGTGATATTCCCCCATCTGTGGCATTCCCCCTGGATGGGCCAAATCTCTAGTTTACAGGATATGTTCCAGAGGGGGCCCTGGTTTCTCAAGGTAGCATAGAGTTTTCTGGCCTCCTACTACGAGGCCTTTAGGATGTTTGGTCTCCTGGCCTAACAAAATACTAGGACTATGCTAAGTTAGCAGACTTAAGGAATTAAAAGTATGCATGCTAAGAATACTGAGAATACATAAAAGTTATATAAAAGGTATATAAAAGAAAAGGCAAAAAAATCATCTTGGTGTCACAACAACAAATATCAGTCAGTATTATAACATCTCTACAATGCATCTTTTCTTAAATCAGTAAACCATGAAATAAAATATCACATCCTTTATGTTAAGCTGTAAAGCTGTTACAGAATTTTGAAATTTCAACAACAACCTTGTATTGTCTGGGTTTGCATTCACACCTCCTAAGGGTATGAGCTCAGTCAAGTTAGAGAAGGTAGAGTATGAGATAAACTGTAGCGAAGAGGGCACCTAGGATGACTTTGGGGAGAAAAAGACAGAAATGTCTTGGCCCACTATCTTAAATTCCCTTTTGGAGCCCACAGTATAATCCAGGATTCAAGAGCCTCGCTATCTCTTGTTGTTAGCAAGCAACTGTAAAACCCAGATGCAAAATGCTCGCCTCATTCCCCTCTGTGTGCTGACCTACAAGGAAGATAACTGTGTACTTCTTCTATCAGTTCCTCCCACAGCCCGGGTAGCAGAGGTCTATACAGCACATATAAATGTTCCCACATTGCTGATGAATCACCTAGGAATGAATCCAAACTCACATGATGGAATTTCTGAAGCTTTGATTCGCTTGTTTTTTCAAACACATGCACAGACATACAGAAGAAAAGCAAGGCACTGAAAAACATCCTGATACTGGTAAGTCATGTATTCGGAATGTAGGAAATAGCAGGTGCAAATTGAACATGAAGACCTAGCAAATCCAGTTTCTTGGAACATATTTCTGATTATCTGATCCTTTCTTAGCTTATCACAGACTATTTGCTGATCGAAGACTGACTTACATATTGTGTATTACAGCAGAACAGGAGGCTATACTGAAAGAGGATGTTGTCTTTAGGATCTCTACTAATTTATTGCCAAGATGGAAAAATGTACAGTAAACAAAGCAAGGAACTGAGAAGAAAGAAGAGCTGTGTTTCAAGATTAGTGTATCTAAATGTCTAGTGGCATGGGTTTTCTCCTGCCTGCTATTACAAATGTCATTTGTATGAATGTCATGGTTGAAGTGAGACACTTGAGCCAAGTACCATGAAAGGTCACTCATGGCAGAAGATGCCCTGTTTCCTTGATTCCTGATTTGAGGTCTGGACTGTGACTTACAGGACATCCTGAACATAGCTTCATCTACAATGAAGAAAGATGGGAGCTGTTCAAATATATAAATCACTTCAAAATTCCCTCCTCCAATGTCTCTGCCTAAGTTTCCCAAGCAGGAACCCAAAACAATAGAATGCCCTCATCAACCAGAACTGATGTTGCATTAAGCTGGTTAAGGTCTGTACAGCAGTTAGCCACTATAGTGCCTCCAAAAAAGTCTGGTAGAAAGTTCAGCATTTTCCCTCCAGAGTAGGATTTGAATTGTATCCAGCAAATAGAACCTGGAGCCATATGCCAAACAATAAGAAGGAAATAAAATTTTGATTAGCTGCTTACTCATAAAGCTCCATCTATTCTGTGCACTGTCCCAAGACAGAATTGCTGGGTAAAAAGTATTGTGAAGAGATTCAATTAAAGATTTATTGTATACCCCAAGGAAGACTCAGGCTTGTGTTTGCTAACTTTGTGTTTGACATTCTTTAAGATTTGAAGCTCATTTTGCAATTTTAAAGAGGTTCATAAAAGAGTATGTTCCTATGTTCAGGAGTGTTTCTGTGTTTACCCCAGCAGGACTATATTCAGAATTGGGTCCCAAATTCCTTTAGATTTTGGTGGTATTGAAATCTATTAACAGTAGTAAACTGTTAAAACAATGATGAGTCCACTGATAACTCACTTTAAAACTAAAGGTGGCTCCTGCAATCAGTGAAAAATACCCTTTCTCCTACTGAATTCTTAGTTAGATCTGCTGACAAGGCAGATAAATGCCTCTGAGGGATACCTGGGTCTCTGTGCCTCTTTGCCTCTCTCCTCACCTCTCCTTGATGGAGGTATGTGTTTTTCATGGGAATGATGTCTGTGCCAGAGGTAGAAACCCAAGAGTAAAGGTAACCAACAGTGTAATCTAAAGGACAAGAGGTCAGGATCTCAGAAGGGAATAAAGAACAACTTGGAGCATCTCTGGGGAAGGCAATGGCAAGACCTGAGCTTCATTTTTGTGCTTCTGACTTTAATGAGCTTTGCCAGCCCTTGTGCTTCTCTGCTGCCCCTTGGACAAAGACAGAAGAGTACAGTTAAAGGAATTTACCTGCGGCCTCTATCAGAGAAGCAGGAAGACAAAATCTACAACCTCGAAACGGGGAGAGGAAGAAACAATTGGTTGTCAGCTTCTAATCAATAAATTTTCCTTGGACTGTTTCTAGTTCACCTAAGCCTGATCAATATCCATTGGGTAACCTTCCAATGGGACCAACTTTTAATTTATCTCCCAATTTCCTCTTCAGAGCCAAGGCATCAGATCTAATAACTGTGCCTGTTTACTGGGTTTGCTTTTCCTCCTGACCCGAATAGAAGAAGGATATTATGTTTCTTGATGGGGAAATAAAGACGTTACTGTGCAAAGGAAGTGCTCAGTGCAAGAGCCCTGGATGCCACAGGATGGATGCCTTCTTAAGGAAAGGTGAGGGTGCCAGAGGAGAGCCAGAGAAAATAAATTAGTCACTGGAGAGATAACACCATGCATAAGAAGACCAATGTGATCAGACACTAAGAAGGTAATATGGAAGGACACAGAGGGAAGTAGAAAAGTGAATCTACTTCTTGGGACTGGTAGGCTCAGGGACAAGAATATAAATAAGAATGAATCATGTTAAATATTATTATTATAATGAATCTACCAGTTGGTCCTCAATAGTTTTGTCTTGAGCTGTTAAAAGTGACTAAGCCAATGAAATTCTAGGGTATTTGGGCACTTAATCCACTTAGTTTCCTTTGAAAATCCTTGCTACAAGTTTTTACTCCCCCATGTTCCCATGTAACATATAATAGGGACACTTTCCCTGTGAATACCACAGGGAGGAACTAACCCATGGAAATGTATTGAAGAAATGAATAGCTGCCTGGATTCTATGTTCCTGGCAGTGATTATTAGTGACATGGTGTGACACACTTACTGGTGCTTTAGAAACGCTAAAGAAATTCTAGACTACTGGTTATGGGATAAATCTGGAAGGCACTGTTTTATAGCAGAGATAACTTTGTTGGCATTTTATTTTATTTAAACTGAAGCCTTTACCACAAGGCTGATACTGCCTAGACATCAGATTTAAGAAATGCCACACCTTGCCCTGTTTACCTGTGGATTCCCAAACCAGGAATTCAGAAAAGATGAGTTGTACTCATGATGGCAAAAGGATGGGAAAACAAAGCAGAGAAGTCACAGCGCCACAGAAAGCCTCAGATACATTAGTGCTCCAGCCTTAGTAATGCCAAGGACTTCCTATTTACAGTTCTATAACCCTTCACATAAGCTGTTCAATCAGTGCTTTTCCAAAGTATCAGTGGCAGTATTTTCCCATGCTGCTATTCTCACTCCTTTTTCCCTTGTTGACCCATGCTCTTGTACTTTTGCTTTTGTACTTTTGCTCTCATGGTTTTGTACCTGCTTTGACAATGTAGGACCTCAGCCTTCCTGGCTGGTCCCTGAAAAGACAGTTTCCCCCTTCCCCTTCTCTCTCTGTGCTTTTCGCTCACTCCTAAAGTAGACTTGTTGGAGCTGATGTGTGCCATCAGCCACAGACCTTGCTCAGAACACCTTGTGCGTGTAAGGATCACACTTTCTGCAGCAACAGCTGTGACTGAGGTGCCACTGTGACCAAGGGTGGTGGTTCCTGTGTCAACAAAACCACCAGAAAAGCAAAGAGTGTTTACCAGGAGCAGCAAAGCCACTCGTTTGTTGGGGAGAATGAGACTGCAAACACAGGCCCTATACACACTCTTGCTTAACTCCTGTAGCACCCTACTGGAGATGCCATTACCAGATATCCACTCAAACCAGACATTGCTGGTTCTGTGCTAGAAACATCTTAATACCAGTTAGTGATGAATGTGATTTTTGTGTACTAGCTTAAGCCTATTTATGGAGACCATTGCACTAGCAAGAAAGGAAACAGAATGAAAGAAAAAAATAAAAATACTTGTGTTCTCTCATGTGAATTTAATTTGGTAAAGAGTTGCAAGGCCCTTTGGGAAAAGAACTCTTTTGCCTGTGCTTATAAAATCATGGATATGTTGGCACAATTGCACATTCATGATGTTTTCTAACAGTTCCTACAGCCCAAGTGCAAGAAAAACACTGCTGTCCTTCTGGGCCTGAAAGTAAAGAAGGTCAAAGTCTCAGGAGAATACAGAAAATAAGGATGCAGATGGTGAGGATCAGACAGAGCAATAAACAGATTAAACATCAGGCAGACTGAAGCTTACCTGACAAATAGCAGTCTAAAAGAGCTGGGGATATGAAAGATAAGAGGTCCATTTTCAGGTGGGAGGGGTATACTTGGTGGTGTGGCTGAGTGGCAGGTGATGCAGAACAGAGCATGCTTGTCCCAGGAGTGATGGAATCCAGATGAAAATTCAGAAAGGGCAAGAGATGCTGAAGAAGATAAAGAGGAGAGATAGCAAGATAAAAAGAAAGAGGAATACAGAAAATGAGAATTTATCCAGATCCTGCTGAATTTGATAGGAGTGTTGCTCATGCTTTTATTTGACTGCAGACATGGACTGAAGTACACCTGATACTGGAGTCTAAAGAACTGGCTTAGTCTCAGTACAAGCTACTGGCATGAAGAGCCTTGAACTGGAGAGAACAAGAAACTGCAGTACAATGCAATCGAGAATCTGGCCAATCTTCTTCCCCTTGAACTGATATAGTCATTATTTTAACACTCTGTGGAAAATCTCTTTAAATGTCTGAATGTCAAGTGGAGTAGGACAGGGTCTTGGCAAAAGGAACCCTGGGTAAAAACACTTACTTACTTACTTTATCCACTTTGGTTTGCAGCATTTTCTATCCTCCTGATCCCACAATTTTTACCACTCTGTGTCTATCTGCACAAGTTAGAGATGATGTCAGAAATAAAAAAAATAAAAAAAAAAGGAAAGGGATAGAGGCAGGATTGTCTGCTGTCTGGAAGTGAAACAACATGGAAACTTCTCAAGGATCTCTGTTGTCAACTGCAGAAAAAACTATCCTTGTAATTAGCACTACTGTTCAGCTTACTGGAAAGTGCTGCTTTACTTCTGTGCATAAAAGTGCAGAGCAAGGAAAAGAACCCAAAGAAGGGAGTCCAGAACCTGGCAGAGAGGATTAGAGGTAACGCTTGAAATTAACAATTCGTACTTGTTAAAAATAACAGCCAAGTTTACTCAGCACTTCTAAGTCACCTGAATAACTCATTTCAGTAAATATGATTTTAGATTTCTACAGCATCTTTCAAGAATCTGAGAGAATTTCATAAGCAGCAATTAAGACTCACATCCTATCATGTGAGACAGGCAAGTACTGTTATTCCTAATTTACAAACTGGATTTGATGATTTTCCCAAGCATTGCCAGGGATGTAGAGAAGCATTCTGCCTCATTTAAAAAAAAAAAACCCTTCAAGCCCACCCAGCTTTTTAAGGAGTGAAACAGTTTGTCCAAATGTATGCAGCTAAATTATGACATGCAACACAGGATGCAAAACTGAGGCTTGCCCTACTCTCCTACTCCTTTAATTTCAGAACAGTCTCTCCTAATGTGAGGGCAGAGGAGGAAATAATTTTTTTTTCCTTCCACAGGGAATTTCAAACTTATTCTTCATTTCAAACTTAAACAAAAAGTACAAGTCTGAGCAAAAGTATAAATGTTAAGATCTAGACATTTTATATCAAAACAGAATGATCCAACCTGTCATTCTGTTATAGCATTTTTAATTTTGAGTCAACATATTGAAAAGAAAAAGAAGCCATTTTATGTTGAAATGTCAAACCCAAACAAAATATTTTGTTATGCTTTCTCCAGCTGGAAAGCCTTTTTTTCCTTCTTTTTTTTTTTTTCCCAGAAATGACATTTTATCATTGGAAATTTCAGTTTAGGTGAAATCATGTTGTCTGATGGGAAAACATTTCTGCGACAAAAGTGTTAATCATCTCCGAAGTGACTATGTTTTCTGACAAAAAAAGGAAGACCTAAAATGCTGACTTTAAAAATCTGAAGAGCTGAAGTGTTCTAACAAAAAAGATCTGGGAGGCCTCTGAACTGGACTGAAGTGCTGATTCTGAAGAACAAGCAAATTTTCTTAAAAAGGATGTTCCGAATGAAGCAGAATCAAATAGCCGGATAAGCGAAGGAAGAAATTAAGCGTCTTTTTTAAGGCTCTAGAAGTTACTCTCCTTATGCCTTGGAAACCAAGGTTATATAACTGGATAATGTATGCACTGGGAGGGCTACCAAAATTGCTTTTTGGCACAGAGAAAGATGGCCATTCCTTGAAGTAGACATTTATGGGAAACCACGTACGACACAAACCTACTAACTCCTCGCGATGTTGGACCAGCAGCTATGCTTCATGTTTTGAAGCACACAGGTTTATATCTCTTATGTATGGGTTTTATACAACATAGTTCTTACTCAGTGGAACTTGAATTGATAATAATCCAGGTTTACAGGTAATTTGTTACCTACAGGATTGCAAGCAGCAGTAAGTGGTAGTAGCTCTAATCATTCACTACCCTGAAACATCCCTTCAGGTACCTTTCAGCTGCTGCCTGCTTATTTATTTCTTTGGTTACATAACTTCAACATTCCTCTTTATCACCTGTGGTCTTCTCAACTCTGAAATGTTTGCTGCAAATTTGGACTTTATTGATCACCTGGCCTGCACCTCACCAAGAAACACAGAATAAAATAATTTCTACTACATAGCCTGGCAGATCCCTGCTTCTGGAGACCTTACTGTGTTGAAAATTATTAACATTTAATGTTTCATGTTTACCCCTCCATTTCTGCACTTTTTTTTTTTTTTTTTTTTTTTTTTTTTTTTTTAATATACAGGTACATTATATTACTTGATTTTTCCCTTGCTTCACTTTTGCAGACAGGAAGATGAAAATGTGGTTTATGAGTGAAACACAGCTTTTCTTTGCAGGGTGAAGTTGCTTCATCTCTGTCAAACTGCTCTCCTCTACAAAATTTATAACACTGCTTCTATTTGTTGCTTCAGTCAATCTATTTCTCAGCTAAGTAAGAATGCAATAGTACAGTTACATTAAAAAGTTCAGATGCTTTTATTGTCATCATCCTCTGACTTTGTGTCCTTTCCCTGTGCTTCCTGGATACAAGACCACATCCACTGGCCACTAAATACAGTTCCCACTGGTGCCCACAACCAGAATTCAACACCCTTTCATACATTTCTTTTTAATGAGTATCACCTAAAATGTAGTTAGGTTCTTTTCCCCTGTTCCTTATACAGCTGTTCCCTAACTCTTCTCTCAAAATCTGTGCATTTTCAGCTTAAAAGTATCCCCAGCAAGGTCACCCCATTTCTTCTGGTGTTTCTGTACCTTGTCTCTCACAGGTACAATACACCATGTATTTACAACAGGTTTTCTAGTTTCTTTGCTATTATTGTCACAGAAGTATATAGAGATTCAAATAAAACCAAGGATCCTGTGGGCTAGGAATAACCTTTTTTTCTGAAAGGTTTACAGTGCAAGTACTCAAGACAATGAGTGACACTGCAAGAAAGCAGGTCAAGTAAATCATACGACAGATCAATAGCAGTGCCTGGTTTTTCAGCAGGCCCCCAGCATCCACTGCATTTACACTGCTTCCAAATGTAAACAAATCTGCAGTGTCTCATGTTGCTCACCACAAAGATGTGTGGCTCTGTGTCACTCACATCCAGTGTGTTGTCACACAGACCAAACCTGTGCTTTGCCTTCAACACAGAGAAATCACCCAACCATTTTCAAGGATTACCTGGGTTTGAATCAGGGCTGACTCTGCATCCCATTGCCAACACGTGGGCTTACCAGTGTCACGACTGAGACTAATGAGGCTCCAGTGGTCTCATCAATATGCAGCCATCTCACTCACTGAAACATCCTTGCATCTCTCTTATACATGGAGACTTCTACTGGGTGACAAAATGTATTTTTACTGTCAAAAAATGAATCACAAAGTTCTTTTTTATTAATAGAAGCCACATTTACTTAGATGTCCTGAATATTTCAGCACTGCCATACTTGCACATTCCTCCACTGGAGACATGTAAACATAAAACCCATCAAGTGGAAATGCATGCAGTCAGGTAGAGACAAGCAATTTTGATTTGTCACACAATATCCAGATTTTGTGGAGGCTGTGAAGTCCTGGCAAGCAGCCTCAGCTGATTTCTGCCCTCAGGGTCTGGGGCAGGAGTGCTTGCTGCCTGATACCCATCCACCAACTCCTTTCATCTGTACCATCAGAGATTTCTTGTCTACCTCCTTACCATTCACCCAAATCTTTGCAGGAAAACTGACAAAGCAGGTGTGAGTGAGAACTTCCTCTTTTAACCCTGCAAAAATAAAACAAAGTGCTGGACATGCACCCACAGAGTATCACAGGCTTAATGTATCCCTTTTGTGGGGTCTGTCGTGCTTGTTAATGCCATGTCTCTTGAACTTGTCCTTCATATCTCCTCTGCTGCTTCCTACTCTTTGTTTCTTCTCTTGTCCCTTTTAATTGGGGGAAAAGAAAAGAAGTGTCTAATTTCAAGCAAAGGCCTATCCACTGGCAAAATGGTTGGCTCAATGGAGTGAATACACAGTCCTGTGCAGAGGCACAGGTCCTGTCTCCTGGTACAGATCACAGCAGAGAACCCCAAAGAAGGGTTTTCATTTCAATCTACTATTTTGTTTGGTTAACAATTTAATATATTTTTTGCTCGCTAAATGTTTGTCTCCAAGATAAATAATTTTCAAAAGATAATAAACACATAGTTAATGATTTTTTACTTTATCCATGTATTGAGTGATAATTGGATTCAATCAGTTTTGGTAAGGACAAAAAAAAGGAACCAAGTAATTTAAAAATTATGACTGTTTTTAAAATTTCTGACCTTTAATTTGACAGCTGTGCTAAACTGGGAATACAGAGCTGAGCCACCACTGAGGGATCCTGAATTCCTCTCTGGCAGTGTTATAAATTGCTGCTTTGGACTTAAAAAAAATTCAAGTCTTTTAACTAAAGCCACCCTCAGCAGTCATCAAGTTTAATCACTAATTTTTTGTCCTAGTTCAGAATGTCAATAGGCCACACCTATCAAGGCTAGTCCTGATCTAGCAAATCCCTTCAGCACGTGTACAGGCTGAACAAGGATTGCAATAAGAAACTTGGTTTCTTAGTGAAAAATTTAGCTAGCTATTACCCTACTCTAATATCATTTCATGTTCATTAACTATCAGTAAGAAGAAATACCTTCAAAAGCACAAAAAATAAGCAGTCTAAAAGGGGATTTTGTCTCTTGAGGAAGAGTTTTCCAGAGCTGTCTGTCCAATAGTGTCTGTCCAATTTTTGCTCTTTTCTTGCATCACACCTCTCCCAAACTCCATACAACATGGTAGGGAGGAAATGTCATTTCCAAAATACACATTAGATAATTATTAAAAATGCACAGCTGAATAAATGTCAACTAGTCCAGTCCAGTAGTGAAATTGATGTGAAAAGTATGAGAAGTATTTGCCATCCTTACGCAGATCACGTACTATCCTATTCTGTGAGAAACCCCAAGAGGAATTTATAGGATTATTCAATGAGTAAGGTACTATTCATGGTGAGTAAAGGTGGCAGAATCAACTTGCTACTGATTACAAGCGGCTTTTCCTCACTTACACCGCTGTAAATTTAAATTAACTCCACTCAATCAATGGCGAATAATTGATATAAAATCAGAGTAAGAGGAGAATTAATCTGTAAGTATGTCTAGAATGAATAAACAGTGAAAATTTGCCAGCATATATAACTCCTCCTTGAAGCTCTGCTGCAAGGTTACTTTTATAACTGATTGTTTCATTCTCAGAACTGCTGCGCTGCTGCTTTAAAAGAAAAATATACTCTGCTCCTGCATGCTAAAATACTCTGTGTTTTCTCAGGTCTTGTGTTTTCTTGGGTGTTATGAAAATCCCACAAATCCCAGTTTAGTTCAGGCCACAGGCACATCCTAGCTAGCAGGGACAAATTGGTCTTTTGGTAGCCTGTGAGGTATCCTGGTCTGCCCTCCAGGCTTGTGGCTGGGTCCTGGATTTTCACTGAGGAATGCTGGACCAGCACAGGATGGAATCATCACCTCACCTCCTCTCAGCCTCCAGCTCAGCAGATGCTCTGTACAAGTGAACAAAGGAGCAGTCCCTGCCTGCACCTTGCACATTCCAAACAACACCAAAGCCCTGTTAGGGTCACAGTGCCTCTGTCTTCACCTGGGTGGCTTCTGCTCCTTCCTATTTTTCCTTTGCTTTATTTGGTTTTTTGGAGTAAGAGATATCCTTAACTATATTTGTATAACAATTCCCACCAATTTGGGTCTGGTCAGTGCCTCTAATTACTACCATTACATTGTTATTATTGATTAATCTGCAGAGACCTCATGGTCCCTGTTGGGTGGCATATTTTTAACACCCATGACTATTGCCTGGATATTGTTTAATGTTAGCTCCACACACCAGATTTAGAGAATGATAAAATTGCCTTCCTCCTTCTGTGAGGTCGACCCATCCCTGTTCTCACTTCAACTCCTGCCATTGCTTTCTCAGTCTCCCTTTCCTCTCTGCTTCCATCTCCAAGCAGTGCATTGAGGGGGGTGCCATCACCTCTGGAACTTGCAGATTAAAAGGCAAAAAATTGACAGTAAACTGCCAATGGCTCATTTACTGTTGACGGTGAGTCAATAAAAATCCTGCTTTCCCACTGCTTCTTGGCTTTCCCATCTGTGTGAATTCATGACCCGATTTTTGATGTGTTCCACACTGTTACTTTTTTCCCCTCAGAGTTTAATTGCTTCTGTTTCACATTTGGGTGCTGAAAAATTGACAGAAGTTGCACAATTCCCTCCAGCAATGGATCCTATTTATATTGCTGTAAACTACGTTTTCCAGTGATATGAATAGTAATAAAAGCGAGAAAATTAAACAGAAATTAGCATCTCTTTGCATAAAATCTGGCTATCAACCAGGTTTTACTCTAAGGGTCAGCAGAAACGTTAATATTATTAAAGGCCCACCCCAAAGCTCAGTAAGTAAGGAAGGTATCAAGTGTGAGGGAGCTCTGGAAAGGATTGAGAAAGAGCTGTGAATCCACAGGGCCTGGGAGAGCTGCTCCTGGACTGTTGGAGTGCTCCAGCACAGGCAGACCAAGTTCTTCATCTGCAGCAGCCACCCTGAGGACAAGGCACAGACACTCCAGCCCAGCACACTCAGAACACGCTGCTACAAATTTAGAGAGAAGACTGCAGCAAGTTGTTATGCTGTGAACATCTAAGGATGTCAATAAAGCTAATGTCTTTTAAAAGACCAATCAGTATATCTGAAAAGGAAAAAAAAAAAAAAAAAAAAAAAAAAAGAAAAAAAGAAAAAAGTGCAAAAAAGCTTTTGGTCACATAAGCCCAGTTTGAAAGATGTTTCCACTCCTCTCTTCTCATTGGGTTTGAAATAGAGCAATTTCTTCTTTGTCAGGAGAGTGACAATAAAATTTCTGTCAATACTTTACTACCTTTTTTTTTTGTCTTGAAAACACATCTGACATTTTATTTCCTGAATACTATACATTCAGTAAATAAAAACTGATACATAACTTAATCACGTTTTGTTTACTTGAACATGCTCACAGACCATAGACTACTTGATAGTCATTTTGATATTATTTCATAAGTACTTTAATTTTTAAAAAGTTAACTAAGATTACATAGGAAGAATCATAAGAAATATGAAGTTTAACAAACCTTGAGGCATTGATGTTTAATAGAAGGCTTTTCTTTTTAAATAAGTTGTTTTGATTGGGAAACCTTTGCATAACTTGCTCTAGACTCACTCTACTGAGATACACTCACTGCCAGAGCAATTCTAAGAGCTTAACTCAGCCTTACCCAAAGCCTGCATGGACTGATGGATGCTTTTAATTCTCATGAGGTCACTGCAAAGTGCTGGACTCTGCTGAGATGCTTTGTAGGACAGGAGCAGGGCCTATGATGGAAACTCAGTTCTCTATCCTCTCAAATGTCATTAGACTTTCCCCACACAAGTGAGGATGTTCCTGAGCAGAGCAAACACCCATTTTTATTCACAGTCTACTTTGTCAGGTAGTAGACTGTCATGTGCAGCTGGAAAAAAGGCAGCACGGCAAGAAATGAGGGCAAGACCTGCTGCTCAGTCAGATGGTACCAGACCTAGGTACCTTGAGTGAGGGTGGTGTTCTATGGCCAAGCCACATACAAGTTGCTTCCAGAGCTGGAATGGCTGTTCTATGGCTCTGACCATGTTGGTAAGAGACACCATTGTCCAGAATTCTTCTGCTAATAAACTTCAGTATGATGCTAATACTCTGCCTAGTTCTCTCCAGCAGGCTGCTGCTCCCAGAAGGGAAGAAGTAGATTTATTCTGCCTCCCATGGCACCTGAGAAGGAAGATACTGTTATCATTCTATCTATCATTTGGATACTCTTATCTATTATTTTTTCACTCTCTTTTCAGAAGGTAATTGCTGTGTCATGAGGCTTGTGTATGGCTCTATGACTGGGCACATGTGTGCATGTGTCTGAGGCAGGCACAGGCACTATTCAGCTCAGAGCTGCTGTGTGTCACACAGTGTCACAGGAGAACACATTTGCTCTGCTAAGACCTGTGCTGCTGCTCCCCGTTTCAGCCACAAGGCTCTTCAAACTTGGAGGTAAAAAGTGCTTCATCATGCCATAAAGCGCCTCTCCAACATCCTAAATCCATCCTCACACCAAAATGTAGCAGTAGACATACTCATTTACCTTTGACAGTTGGGATCTGAGCTGTCTCAGATCAGAAATGGAATTTCTTTTCCCTGCAGAAAATAAGTGATGTTTTTCATATAGACCCAATTAGAGATGGATGAGATGGAAATGGGATGGAGACATTGTAGAGTTTGGTGGAAAATCAACACAGACCAGCAGGATTCTGCAAGTATTGATACCTGATTTATGAGCCAAAGACACTTTTGTAAAGAACTTGAAAGTATCACTGCAGTTACTAATGGACACATCTTGTCATTGAACTCACATTTTATGTTTAGGGAAGGACAGTGAAGTCAGGTTCTGTACAGGGAAATGATTCCATTAGCAAATTATCTGGTCTTTGGTTCCAGCAAAGTCTTTTGATTTTAAATCAGAGGTTCTGATTTTATCCTCCTCACATGGTGACCTGCCAGGGAATATCATTGCCAACAGGCCACAATCATGTCCTTAATCTTGCAAGCTTCTCCAGAAACTTAGCTGTGGTGGAGCAGCATTTTTATTACCTCTCCTTCCTAACATATCCTGATCCATGGGGAAGTGGACAGCACAGGCCTGAGCTTTCAAGGGCTTCAGTTGTGCTGTATTCAGCCCCTACCAAGTTTTGAAGAGGTAATGTCACATTTTCTTAAGATCCATATCAGATTGGCAGCTTCTGGAAATTTCGTTTTGTACCATTGTTTTAGAAACTTGATTTGGTTCAATTTAAGGAAGCTGTTTCTATATGAGCCCAGAAACTCCACTTGTGTTTTAATGCCTGACAAGGAATGCCTGTTCCTAACTCTGGAAACAATGCAGAGAAAGAGAATTTTCTCTTTCTAACAGAAAAAAGACTTTTCTGAGCAAAAAAGGAAGCTGACAGTAAAACTGGACAGGTGAGCCCAAGACTCCCTCTGTGAATTTGGGGAAGTAACTTCTTCTCTGTGCTTTTATTTCCCTGCTTTTGAAATGAAGGTGATATTTCATCAGGCTCCTTTAAGGGTAACATTCATAAAAGACTGATGTGATCAATAATCAATGGTTGAGCTGCAGAAAACCGTCTGAAAACCCAGCAATTAATCTGCTAATTAATCTGGTCCAGCTTTTGCCACTGCAAGATTTTTGCCATTGCTAGATTTCCCTGTACACTAAATACTCTTTCTCAGTCATGTACAAAAAAAAAAAAAAAAAAAAAAAAAAAAAAAAAAAAAAAAAAAAAAAAAAAAAAAAAAAAAAAAGTGTCTTTTAACACTGGATAACCCAATACGTGTGGAACTGCTTCATAGAGGCAGAGTAGAAACTAGTGCTCCTGGGTTCTATTTTCAGTTCTGCCATTTACCCACTATTTAACTATGGACAAAGAGCCTACCCTCTCCACCTTTCATTTCATTAAAAGCAGATCAAGGGGGTATATCAAGGTTATTATTTTTCTAATTACCCCAGAGTCCTTGCATGAAAGGCCCTTCAAGAAAGAGGAGAATTTCACAGAAGATAGTGATCCATCACTTAGTTGCCAAGGAATCACGAAATTCTGCAGACTGAACCATGAACAAGCTGTGTCATTGAAGTTTATTTCCACTTCTGTGTGACAAACACCTGAGCAAATCAACTGTGGCAGTAAACATCATCAAAGACTATTAGCTAACAAGTACTAATCTCCCACAAACACTTCTATACTAAAGCAAGCACCTTCTAAACACAGGCTCCATTGCAAAAGGAATTTTGGTAAACCAAAGTTACTTTTTTTTACCTATTACCCAGTAACTTTGAGTTGGCATGTGAGTATGAGCTGGAAAATGCATTCTGGGACCTTCTGTCAAATCAAAATTCCTTTTGTTTATATCAAATGTGCCAGTTCCTCCTGCCCTGTTGAGAAGCAGTGGCAGGGTTTGGTCTGTTCAGATGATATCACTCATACATTTAGTATTGCTCAGTTTGCTGGATTTTGTCACCCACTCACAACAGGCTGGGGGGGACAATGTCTGTCACACAGGCCTTGGCAGAGCTCTTGCACCAGAATGCCCCATGATCTGAGACCCTTTGCCTGTCCACACCACACTTCACTGTGTTTCATTTATGGGTATCGTGCTAAAACTGGTGGAATATTAGGATATTGGATATAGGAAAAAGTTTTTCACAGAAAGAATGATAAAGTATTGGAATGGCCTGCCAGGGGAAGTGGTGGAGTCACCATCCCTGGATGTGTTTAAGAAAAGACTGGATGTGGCACTTGATGCCGTGGTCTAGTTGAGGTGTTAGAGCATGGGTTGGACTTGATGATCTTGAAGGTCTCTTCTAATCTAAAAATTCTGTGATTCTGTGAATTTAAAACATCAAAGTCAGTTGCTTTGTCCTGTTAAAAACTCTTGCAATGCTACCTTTTACTGGGATGTGTTCAACTATGACATCTGTGCTGAGTCCTTTAGAATGTAAGATACTGTACAGTAAAATGCTCCGGGCAGGAGCCACTACAAGTTTTTTGACTTCTAAAAATAAAAGGCCAGAAGAGCAAAGGGGTGGTTAAGTACCTATGACTACGATGCTATGTTATGAAGTTTGTGTTGAAACTTTTCAAGTTATTTGAGGAACTGCAATGCAGACTGAAATTTCTTTATTGAGCATCTCTTCCCAGTCTCCCACTGATGTTGTGGGCTGAAAGAGAGAATATTTGCTCACCTTTTTTAGCTACTTTGGGAACCATTAGTACAAATACGATTTTACAAATTACCACAGGAGTGGCAGGTTCAAGAAGCACTCAAACACCTGCCTTTTTTTACAGACTCTGTAGTCCTACTGAAGCTGACAGGGCTACTCACGTGCTGCAAGTCAAACACAGACTTAAACAGCTATTATGTGAAGTCCCAGCACAACTGAAGATTGTGTAAATGGTCACCCCTGACTTCTTCAGGCTGAAACACTCATTTGCCAAGAAATGCAGTTATTTGGGAATTAACTCATCTAGCATCACATGAATTTCATTCTCTTTCCACAAAATGAGGTGTGTGTAGTGTTTTTAATGCCATTTACCAGCATTTGTTTCTGCTCATGTAAAAATCTCCTTTCTTGTGTATTACGGTAAAGAAACATTTGTCAGATTGCAGAGAAACTCGGAACTTCTGCTTTTGATTTCTGATCACAGCTCTACCTTCCTTGCCCAAGAAAATAGAAAATGATTAGTCATGTAGTGCCTATTGATTTAGTAGTCTTAATTTTAAAAATTATGTTTCTCAGTATTGTTCTTTTTTTTATTACTGAAGCAAATTGTAACACACTGAATTGGAAATTGGTTAACTCCTTCCTATCTTTGCTTTTATAGCTCATTTTCTCTTTGATTGAACATAAGCCATAAAGTGAGAACTGTTTTCCCTAAACATAGGAAATAAAAGACAGGCTTCCTAAGAATGGATCAGGCTCAGGTTACATGTGCCTCTCTCATTCTCACTATCCCCTGTTATTCATTCTCTTCCTTCCTAACTCTTTTATCATAATATTTCTAGAAGAATATCTATTAGCAGAAGCATACAGTAGATAGCTCCTTATAGTGAGGGGACTTGGCTAAATTCTCACATAAATCATATATTCTATTCCTTTGACAAGGGGTGAAAGAACAGCCTGGTTCATTCCCTGCATCAGAGAGGCACTAGCCAATCTCAGTCTTGCTTGCCCTCTTCTTCTGGGATCCTCTTGCTTTTCAAGGTGTCCTGGGAAAAGTGCAAAACGAAGCCTAAGTCTGCCTTCTACGGATATGCAATGATTTCCAGTGAGGCAGGCTCTGCAAAAAGAGACAACATCACTTAAAGAGAAGAGAGAAAGTCTGTAAAGGTCCCTGGCCTTCTTTTCCCACCAAAAAAAAAAGAGCTATGAACAACAGATGGATCTCTTAGGCCATGAAATCCATTCTCCCAAATAGTAAGTAATATGTCACATAAATCTTAAAATTCTTTGTCTACCGCCCTAGAAACCACAGCACTTTTCTTCTAAATGATCTCTTCAGTTTCCTTTTCCTGAAATATCAACAACAATCAGGCAGTTAAGAAGATTTGGATGATGAAAATTCAGGACAATAGGATGGCTGATCTGGCTTTTATTAGGACAAAGGAACTTGGAAAGGTGAAAGAAAATAATCTTCATGGAATAATATGTATGGGCTTGGGGCATAGTGGAAGACATAGATATTTCCTAAGGCATTCTTGAGGCAAGAGGATGCAAGTGCCAATTCCTATCGGACAGAAGTGATGTCAGATGCTGCTCAGAAGAAAGGAGTGATCTCCTGCTAGATCTCCTCAGAATAAAGTCTGAGCAATTATTGTAGTGTTGGTGTGAGTTGCTGTGGTTGAACGAAGGTTTCCAATCAAACATCGGACAAATGAAAATATTGGTTTGGTCAGATATGAAGGACTGGTGGGATCTCAGAGGGGACCTCTAAGAACAAGTGTGGCAGAGGAATGAGAAGAGTTTGTGGTATTTCTGTGATGAGATTTGAGCCAATAAAACTGGACTCCAAGAGGATGAAGGAGGAGAAATTTACTGAATGAATACTGTGCTCACTCAGTGGGGAGTCCAGGAGTAGAAGTTCACCAAGACATATTAAATAATAGCCATTGTCCTAGATATTTGTTCAAAGATTTGCTAAGTTTTTTTTCATATTTTCGTATTTTGCCCAGTGACCTTTATTCTGCCTTTTTAATGGCCCAGACTGGGACAGCCAGGTATAGATGCTTAACTGGCAAAGATAAATAGATTGATAGAATTGTTGGGTCTGAATTGCATACACAGCATGGGTGCTTTAGAGATATACACTTGAGTTAAGCCAGAAACTATGGGCTTGAAACAGGAATTTCTGGGTGAAAAATCTCTGGCCTATGTTATGCAACAAGCCAGACTCCATGACCTAATAGTCATTTCTGGGTTTAAAATAAATGTATCTATGGGAAAAAAAGCCATCTGTCTTATACTTGCTTTTTCTGCAAACCCATTATCTCTCTAGTGTATCTATATTCAGCTTTCAGCAGCCTCAGGCTTGAAGGCTTTTAGTATTTATAATTCCACCACCATTTTGCACCTTCAAAGCTTTTGCAGGGAAGCCTCCAGGGACTGGAGCAAAGCAAAGTCCAGTGGCAATCTCAGTTTACCAGTGAAATTATAGACTGACTGATTGCAAATGTATATGTCATCAGCACAGAACAACAGAGTTGGTTCCTGAGAACAAGCTGACCTGGAGACTTTTGTCACTAAGAGCTAGAAAAGACATTAGAAATCTGAGAAATGTTAAAAGCAGTCTCAAGCTGTAGCTTCTTCCATTCTGTGCTTCCATACGTTCACCAGCACCTAAGTTACAACTCTGTAATCCATGTTCTGTACCTTTTCCTTATGCCTTGAGCCATTCTCTTGGTTAAAGCAGTGAAATCTCGTTGCCTGCAATGGGGCTACTTGAAATTTATATACTTCTAAGAAGAGAATCTCTGTTTTCCTAGTCCCTCTTTCACAATCAGAAATACTCATCTGTTATTATTTTTTAAGGTTCTAATGCAACCAAGCCATAGCCTCCACTGCCTCTGGAATCAATATTTTCTCAGTCTTTTGACAATTTTTTAAAATTTTATTTTTACATGCCGTCTCCAAAAGGCTATAATTTACAGTTAATACCATGTAATCAAAGACAATGGCAGGATTCCTGTGAGCAGAGCAATGCTGGCTTCCTAATCATGGCTCTCATGCTCTACAGAAGAATTACAATCCTGCTGTGGAACAGCAAATACCTGTTCCTACAAACACATGCAGTATTTTACAGTTATATTGAATGAGGGAAATCTATGCTTCCCTTTGCTCAGGAAGACTTGGTTACCTAAACTAACAACCCTAAGGAAAGGTACCATGACAAAAGAAGATTCCTGGTCTGGGCAGGTTTTAGTCTGTACTTTTGCATGGGTCATTAGTGTTCAGAAGAGATGCCCTCAGGTGTGCAAGGTAATTTCCAGCACCATTTTGTGACAAATGCAAGGTGATTACTGACTTCAGCAGGGCCCTGCTTTGTTTTCAGACAAGGAGACAAGTCCTTCAGGAGACTGAAGGAAGACAAAAGCACAAAAGTAAGGTAAGGGCTGCTTTGGTTTGAGGTAATTCTGCAGGACTCAAACAAGGAATAAACTTTGGTGGAAGTGAGATGAATCTGCCCCAAGGCTTGAATGGACAGAGCACACAACTTCAAAATCCTGTGCTTGGCCATAGCTAACCCACAGAAGTATTGGTGCAAGGCTGTGAGTGCCTCTGGTGATGGAGAGGGTGAGAGGGTGGTAAAAAGAATCTGGGTACATCATGGCATTGATGCATTTTGTTCTGCATTATTCTCTTTTAACCCCCGTCTTTCCCTACTTGCAATGGCTTTGTTAGAGGACAATTATCTTCGCTAAATGAAAACGACCAGAATGTGACAAGGGTCAAGTAAAAAGCAATATACAAAGCAGCCAGAAGTAAAGGAGTGTAAGGCAGGGAGCTGTCCAATTCTTCACTTTCCGTGAGGCCAAAGACATTTAATCTGCAGCTGCAGCAACAGCTACTCCACTGGCTGTGGAATGGAGGGTGCCAGCGATCTTATTCTTTTACAGGAGAAGATCAAAGGGATCACCCTCAGGGCACAGCCTTAGGTGCACTTGGGAAATGGCTGGAGTGTTGTGAGAGGTTTCTATTTTCAAGCTGTTTGTCACTCTCCATCTCCCAAAGGAGGCAAGGTTTGCAGCAGAATTGATGGGAACTGCTTACCCTATTTCAGAGCAAAGCAAATTCACTTTGTACACTTCAGGTAACTCCTAGGCAAAACTGCAGGACTTAGCCCTCTAAACTGCAATGGAAGTAAGTGTTGGAAAAGGAACCCTAGAGGCAAGCTGGAAGGACAGACTTTCATATCTTTGCTCCACTCAGCTTGTGTCAAAATGAGGTCTTAGCACATTTCAGTGAGATTTTGTTTACATATATTTAACCACCTTGCTGCCACCAATCTCTTTTCAACGAATGCAAAGTTTTTGTGTCTTTATTTACAAATTTCCAAAAGTCCTAGATGCCATGCCATTTTATCAGTGTTCCAGTAAGAAGCAAAAGTCTGTTTATTTTGTCTTCCACTTTTGAATATATATAGTACTTGACCTAAAATCAAGTGGCTCCTTGGATTTTCCTTTTCATGTTCTCAAGGGAATATATAGAGAAAACAGGGTTCTACACATCAGAACAGACTGTTCTCCTACAGCATCTCATCAAATGACTGTCAGGAAAAAAAAATCCATGTCTCACCTCAGAAGAGACTCTCAAGCGATGAAGATGTGCCACTTCCCTCAGTTTTACTGCTCCTGTGCAAAAGCCTTTCTCGAGAAGTGTTTACATTGAAAATGTTTGAGAATTGGGAGAATTTACCAAGAAAGACACTCAGTACATGTCCTTTCTCCTGTATTATTCCCTGGCAAATTGCTACAGACTGCTGTAGAAAAGCCAGTATCAAACACACACAGAAATCACATTAGGTGACACACAAGGGAGACGTAAATAAACTGCAAAGAATTCGGAAAAGCTGCAGCAGTGTTGTAGCAAAAATTCAGAGCTCCTGGCTTTGATATGAGTTTCAGTGAACGGCAGAGTGTATCTCTGAGAAGGGCAACCCAGGGAGAGAGGACAATGCTTAGTATATAGTGCATTCAAGAAGAACTGAAGGGGAACAAAAGCATGGCCGACAGTGTACCCATGTGCTGCAGACAGGCAATTACTCTATAAATCACAGTTAAAGGAGATCTCCACTAGCTGGCACCTACCACAGTCCCTCATCTCTCCTAGCGCTGGCTGCTCTGATCACAGACAAAGACAGACATTAGGCAGGGCAAAAACTGTTAAGTTCTGTAACAATCAGGTCAGCATCAGCACTAACCCCCCAAGACCATAGGTCCTGAAAGAGTAGGGGCATCTATGCAAGACTGAAAGTGCCTTGAGTGGAGAAGTTCTCAAACTGATTGTTGGGCTATCCGACCTGAGGGGGGGTGGCCACAAGGGCAAGACGAGTTGTTCTTGAATAGCACAGGCTAAACCACTTATCATGATGGTTTCATTGCAGGGAACAGTCATGCACTATTAGTGCTGAAAGATTTCCCAGCCCTAACGGCTAGGATTTTAAGAATCTATTTAACTTTGATAGTCTATAGCCCATCACTGGAAGTCTGCTTAAAGGTGTGATTTCTCTTCTTTGTATTGGAATTGCTGACAGATCCTTAACTATTATGGTGCTTACCAGCAGTAACCCATTTAAATAGAAAGAAAGAGGGGAGCACAAATGGCTTGTGCTGTTTGAATTTGATTTACTCATCAGCAGAGAAAAGTTCCATGCATAGATCCTTGCTACACTCTCCAATCCATGCATTTTCTGTGCTCTTTGTATACCAATATATAATAAAGTTAGAAAATGCATTATCCTGGAGGAAAGATGCTATGCTGAAGGGAATTTGGCTGCTGATTGTTTTTGAACTGCAATATATGGCATTGTAACTCCATGTCAGTGATTTAAATGCTCTGATAGAGTTCGTGACTGTTTAAATGACTCCAACCCCCAGCCTTTCCTCACCCATCCTCCCTGCCGGCAGTACCTCTCTCTTATGGATGGAAAACTAAAAGTTCTGATCAGGAACAAAGAGTAGGAGAGTAGTTGGAGAGACTAGTAATTGTTTAGGGTAGGCTTTTTCTAGTGTTGTTTAAAAATATGAGCAAATATGGAGACATTCCACCTCCATATTTTCACACATTGAAGTGCAGCTAGCTGTGAATCTCAAAAGAGGCTGGCTGCAAGGCCATGTATCCCATTGTCCCTGCCCTCCAATTGGGAGAGAGAGAGAGGGAAGGTAAGTAGCCCTTCAAGTCACTTTTGTCATCCTGTGCCAGCTCTGCAGAGACAAGCTTCTGACAGGAGACAACCTCTCTCTAAATCAATCATCTACGTTCTTGTTCCTTATTCCCCTCCTACCTCCTGCTAGTACACAGCAGTGCCCAGCACACTGTGTGACAAGAGCCCTTAAAGGGCTGGCTTTCCCCTGCTGTGTTACTGCAGGCTAGCCAGGGGTGCTGCTCTGCCTGCTTGTTCAGAGCTACTCAAGGCCATGTGATTGTTCCTACCTGGATCCTTGGTAAGGCTGAACGACGAAGTCAGCAACTGCAAATGCAGCTGATGAAAATGATCATTGTTTCTCTTTAGATTCTTACAAATAAGGCTGTCACTCAAATCCAGAAGGGAAAAAGACAAGTCAAGGCTGGAAAAATACAGATATGCACTGTGCAGGACCGAATCCCACTGGGAAATAAGGTATCAGAACATCTTGTTATCATTGCCATCCCTATTAAAATCAGTGACTTCAGGTACAACCTCAGCAACTCTGGTATGGTCTAAAAATACTGAGTGATGGATGGTGTAGTTCCACACTCCTGATATACATTTGTTAGAAGCAAACAACCAGAGCTCACATAGAGTAAATATGTGATGCTGTCATCCCTAAGTGGTGGGGATAAAAAATGTATTACCCTGCTCCTTATCGTGTACCCTGCCTCTATTTACACTTTCTCTCTGTCATGCATGCTGATAGGGATATAATGGAAATGGAAGGGGTATGGAAAGGGTATCCATCAGAGAGACAGAAAGTCAGTAACTCAGGTTAATTTTGTATCTTGAAAAAGTCAGTGGTAGGTGCACATACTTTGAGTATCAGCTCTTCATGAGGTCAGTCTTAGCACAAGTGACATACTCAACTTCTTTTTGTTAAACAGGTAGCTACACAGGTACTGGAATGGAAAAAAAGATACCTTCTGTAACACAAATGTAGGAGACATTCAGGAGTCTGGAACTACTTGCAGTAGCAGATTTCCAAAGTAGAGATCCATTGCGTCCAACTGCAGCTTCTGAAATTCAGCATCTTAGATGGACATTTTATCCTTCTAGGCTCTCTCTGCAGTCAGGGCAGAAGGAAACATCCCAAGTGAAAAGCAGATTTTCAACAGCCTCCAGCTTTCCACGGTCCATACATACAAAGGACAAGCACATCCTAGCTGAAGCATCCCAGTTAAGTGCCTAACTTCAGGTGGGATGACTCTAAACTGATTTCACCCTTGCAGGCTTCCCTGTCTGGCACTTCTGACAAGCAGATTCTGTCCTCTGCTGGAGTGACAGCTGTTGACTGTTTCTGAATGAGAAAGAGGGGTAGGTTAGGGTTTTGTGCCCTTAGTGGAGGGACAGCAGTGATTGCCAATGAAGAGAGGAAGTGCTCAGAAACTTAAGAGAATTAATAATATGGTCAGTGACACTCTGAGCAGAGTCATGTGGGGAACTTGTAGAAGAGGAGCACACAGCTGAGGAGGGCTGCCTGGGTTGCCTCGATGGATTTGGGTTACTAACTGCTGCAGACAGAGAGTGTGGCACCTGGACTCTGACCAACCCTTGCCCATCCATAGCTCTGGGGCAAAGAAGAGCTGTACAGAGAAAGCTCTGCCAAACCACCTTAATGAAAAGATTGAAATCAGTGACACTCCCAGCTGCTTGTTTAAAATGACAGTGTTTTTATTAGGGCTGAAATAGAATGGGAAAGAGAAGGAGTGTTGTGTAAATTGTGCGCTGGCCTTTGTGCCTGCTGCTGGGGGAGTGATCAACAACACCAGCTGGCAGCTCTTTGGTTAAGAAAAAAAAATAATACAGTCCTGGAGATTGCAATGTGAACAAGAGCAAGCAGAGCACTCAGCACAGGAAAAACAGCTAGTGAGGGAGCCAGCCTGTGAAGGCACATATTGCAGTCAAAGCCAATGAGAATTTCTTTCTAATGCACAGGAAGTCATCTCTATCGCTCCAGCTTCCCCACACACTCCTTCTTGGCCTTCCACCACCCTGCTTTAGGAGTGCAAATACTGATTCTGGGGATTGAAAATCTTGGGAGACAAGCTGCCCATGCTCCTTGGCCCAGAACACAACCATGGGGTGAGAAGTAGAGCGTGGGCTCTGCCACAATGCAGGTATGCACATTTGGTGGTTCATCAGAGGTTTGGGATTTGGCAAGCAGTATCCTGTGAAAGCAGCTCACAGACCAGAAAAATGCATATGGTCCTGTCTTGCAGACCCTCACTGCAAGGGCAGCCACAGGCTCCATCCAGCTCTGCAAAGGTATTTCACACACTCATAGCTCCACCTGCCATTTCTGTCCTGCAATCTGATGCAGCTTAGCCGATTTTACTCATTTCTGCCCTGAAGCTTCTGACTTTTCAGTTCTGTGCCACAGAGATGATGTAAATCCAGTTCTTCCCTTCAACACCCTCAAGTGTTCTAGAAGTCATTTTATTTTGATCAAAGTCAGTCAGCTATGGCCAAACTATGTTGTGTGTTGTTTGCAGTACCCCTATACTGATGCATTCACAGCATGTTTATCACTAGAGAAGATGAGCAGTTTTCCTCCCTTTGATTTGAGATACTAATTAAACATATTTTTATTTAGATTGAGGGCATTCAAAGCCTAAAGACTGTCTTTGTTTTCTAAAGCCAACAAGGTGAGACAGAAGCAGGCTGTAGGAAGAGTTCATTAGCTTGGGAATGAACCCCTTCTCTGACACTGACCTACTCTATGACTTTGAGCATCTTACTTTACCATGCATGACAAATAGCAATTAACTTGCTGCATACTCCACTAAGAAGTTGTTAGCATACACAGTGATGAGAAATGAAATGCAAGAATTTTGAAAAAATATGCTGGGAGGTCAGATCAGAGCTGTAGTGCTTACATGTATCTTTAACTGAGTGATAACACAGACTTTGAAAGAAAAAAGGTGAGTTTAAAAAAACTAAATTAAAAAATAATTGTGCAGCCTTTAACTCTAGATAATGACAGTGTGAGAAGAGGGATAATTAAATGATATGATTTCAGAAAGAAAACAGTTTTTCTGGGCATGCACAAGGTTATCTGTGTCATTAGTTAACCTGCATGCAGGGGAGGAATTCTCTGTTGTTATCTCCTGATCTCAGTCCTGTGAGGTCTGCTTGGGGTTATTTTTTGTTTTTTTGTTTTCTAAGCTAGATTGTGGTTTGTTGTTTTTTTCCTGCGGATCAGCAAGAGCTGAAGAAATTGTTATAAAACAGAAAAGAAACATCTTTTAAAAATTCTTTAGAGTTGTACTAACAGGGGAATGCTTTATACCAGTTGTCTTGTGTGCTATACTGATGAAGTTTCTGCCTCAATTGCTTTCCAGTAGAGGGAAAACAACATCATTTTGCTAAATCAACAGTGCTGGTAAGGGGGATGAGCAATCAGGGCACTGCTACCACATCCCCACGATGTCAACGAGCGCTGGCCTCCTCTGAGGGTCCTCCACTGCCACCAGTCTGACTCAGCCATGGTGCTCCCTGGCTTCAGCCCTCTCCTACCCAACTCCACACCCTGCAGCAACTCCTTTCCTAGTGTTCAGGAACTAGTCCTTAACAGGGACTTGTATTTCTCTCTGGAAGCAAGCTCCACTCTTCCCTGCGGGCTGTCACCTCCCTTTTACAGCTGCCACTATCAGGCTTTAGTTTTATTTGTTCTTGACTCCCAACATGCAGCTGGAATTTTGCCTGTTTACAGAGGGATGAATGGGAGTCTCTGGGGAGAGAAACAGACAAGCAGGGAGCTGAGGAAAGGACTTTAATATTTGGGTCTGGGACAGTGGCCAAGGCATTCATCTTCCAGTGAGGTTTGTCAAAATTCAGAACAGTCCCAGCCAAATCAGCACAGCTTCTTTGCTGTCAGCCTTGGCAGAGATGCCAATGAACAACTCTGCCATGAAGGCCCAGCTTCCTTCCATCTCCCCTGCACATGATGGAGGCTCAGCTGAAGGTGGCACTGGGTGACATAAGCCCATCCACACAGTAGTTGCTCTGTCCAAAACACGACCAGTGTCCTATGTTGACATACAACAAACACATGAAGCTCAGGGATTGCTGCAGGAGTGGAAGAGTGAAGTGCTTTCAAATTTGGTCTTTCTAAAACACATCCCAAGCCATGTATCCTACAAGCCAGCACTTCTACTGAGGATGTCCAATAACGATATAAATACTGAGAGCAATGAGTATATATAGACAGACATCTACTGGAAAGGGAGTAAAAGAAAGAGAAAAGACAGAGAGATGTGTGCTGTAGAAATGTTTCTTAGAAGCTTTTGATGGTGTTCTTCTATCTTTGTCAAGAAAAACAAGACTATGTCTGAAAGCTCAAATATAAAACACTCACTTTCAAGCTTAAAATTTATCTCTAAATCTTGCTGTTATGTGTGTACATACAGACTCAATGCCATTGTGTATTTTTCAACCATCTAACATTGGTTCATCAGCCCTCTAAGGAAGACAATAAAAAGAAAGTTTGCTTCTGCAAAGTCTCATTTGCAGTAATGGGAACTGTTTAAAAGAAGTGATTCCACCAATCTGATCAGAGTAGCAAGTAGTTTTGTATGGAGATGTGGCAGGGCACAGGGCTGTCCAGATCTTATCTGTAATTTCTGTTCTTATTTTGAGATTTTTGCGATTTCTAAACTTGCTGATATTTGCTTTGTGACAGTACAGCAACAGCAATGCAATTCTATGGGACCTGGTCATCGAGGCTGTGAGGAACAGCAGTACTAGAAGCAGGTTTTGATGAGTAAAAATTAAAATCTGATGCTATATCGTACACATGAATATCTTGACAGATCAGTTTTTGTGGAAAATGGGGCCACTCCACTTCACTGGATTGTGTATCTACAAGAAAGGATTTTTTCCTAGAAAGGCTAATGAACTTAGTAGAAGTGAAACTGCCATGAAGTAGTTTTTGCAAGGGCACAGAAAACCAGAAGCAGAGATGTAGTTAAAATTCAAGCTTCCTGAGTCCCAGTCCCACCCATTAGGACATATTCCCTGTAATGTAAGTGTAGTGCTAACAGCCAATTGATAGGCTTTTTACAACAGGGATGACAAACTGGAAACTATAATCTCCTAAATATGCTGCTTTGTGTCCAGGAGAGGATTCCCTCATAATTTTTTTTTTTTTTAACTAGAAATAGTAGGCTGCCTCCCCTTGAATAACAAAATAGTGGAAGAGGACAAATTGTATTTGTCAGCTCTGTCCACAAACCCCACACAGTATTTGACCTCCTGTCCCCTTTCCTGCATCCATGAGAAGCAGAGGACTTGCGTGGGAAGTGAGGTGAGAGTCAGGCACAGAGTGCAGCCAGAAGTGAGCAGGGTGTGTCATGATGGGACTCATTACAACTGTCAGCAGTGACTTTGTCCTACTGGGTCAGGCTCCTGATGGAGAATGGAGTGAGCTTGAGTAGTGGTGACTTTGCTGTAGCAGGCCTGGTGTCAATATTTGAGAAAGTTCTGTGTAAGAAAGGTCCCTGTGGATCTTCCCCAGTCCTGGCAGCTCTGCCTAGAGACCAGTGGCTCCTCTTCTTTTTCCTTTGAAAAAAGTCTAGAAGGACTGTCCTAAGGCAGGATATGACAGACCAAGGTCAAGTACTCTGCAGAGCCAAAATGAGGCAATGGGATTATTTTGAAAATTCATTTAAGAATAAAACTTGTGGATATTCTAGTGGTGACATTTTCAGATAAAATCATTATCTGCCCTAGAGAACAGCAGTCAGGAAAAAGATTATCAAGGAAGTATATATGAGCTACATAGGCACATTTCACTGCCATGAGATCTCAGTTTCCAGTTCACATGTTCCCAAGGGCTATTTATTCTTTTAAAAAGAATACTTAGCCAAAACTGGGAGCCTGCAGAAGGGAAGACAAATTACAGATACAATCAGCTATCTCTTCTGCAGTTGCTTGCATTTACAATAATAAACAAAGTCCTGAATGTTAAGGGGTGGGAGGATCCCATTCTTCAGCAGAGCTGGGAAATGTTTTTAACCTAAGCCTCGAGAAGGACAGGGTAATTTCAGCAGAATTCCTGTAAAGAAGTGCCCCATTAGAGTGCACCCCCCTAAAAAGCAGCACAGCTCCTTGCTCTGTTTTCTATGCTGAGACCTCACGGAAGAATTTCAAACATTTGGCAAACCTGCTATGGAGCACAAAGGTGTTGTGCTGAAATTGCAAGAGATGCAGATTCAATGACAGCAGCACATGAGAAGGTCAAACAAGTGACACACACAATGTGTGTGCCCTGACATTTGTGCAGTGCAGTGTTTTAGAAAAACAAACAGCAGGCAGGTTTAACCTAGAGAACCCCAGACAAGACCCCTAGAGGACCTTAGTTCAGGCCAAGGCACCCACTGTAGAGTGCCCTAGCAGGAAAGGCCAGAGGCTTGCTGTTTCCCAGCATACTTCTGAGTCATCGAAATGCTAAAATAAGAAAGAGACAGAAAAATATTTTGCAAAACTTAGAAATGTTTGTTACCTCTCCATCTACCAGTCCTATCCCTGGTCTTTCCATTTCCTTCTATGGGCATGCCCATGACGTGTTTCAGTGCCATGGGCAAGCTGAAGGAGCCTGGAACCCCCTCCCTCCAACCACCAGCACTCACTCAGCAAGCCTGCATAGTCAGCAACGTTAAAGCAGCTAGAGGAGGGCATGTAAAACCAAAACAAAGTTAATTTGCTGAAATGTGGTATTTAACCAGGAGAAAATAAAAGAGCAGTGCCCTAGCTACCCACAACCCTTTGCACTTGACAGCAGTGACAGTGTCAGCTTCCATCTGCTGGTGTTACAGTGACACTTGCTATGCTAAACGCTGATTAGAATTAAAATGGAAATGACATCTATGTGCATTACTCTGCTATTAATCTTGATGCCCTACGTTTTATGTTGACAGTGGCCTTCTGTGGGGGGAGCCTAAAAAGACACAGGGTTGTAGAGCTGGGGTTTTTTGTAGTTGTTATTAAAGAAGTAAATGTGATTCTGAATGTAAGCATAACACAGTGAATTACAGGCTCTTGGTATCTCTGGAAGAAGATCTTTGTATTGCCAGTGGTTAGACAGTGAGCCCAGTCTTAGAAAACACATGTATGACTGTGTGCATAGTAAATTTTTGCCACTAAAATGGATATTTGATGTGACATTAGCATGAGTTTATTCAAATATTTAATGCAGGTGCCTGCAAATCATGTAGCTACCTTATGTTGTTAACTGATTTTACCATAATTGTGTACACAAGTGGTGTTCACAAATTGAGCATGGTTGATTAGAAAATGAGCCCTATGAGATGAGATTCCTCCTAACTGCACTGGAGTGGCTGAACAGAGAAGCTCACATTTAGGGAAAGATGTACATTGCATAGAGCACAGGTTCAAGCCTGTGGAAGGCTTAATTCACATTACACATCCTGGGATGTCTGAGGAATGCTCCAGCAATGACACAAGCCCATTAGACTGGTTTTGACAGTTCCCACCCACTAGTTTACAGCTAAGCCTCAAAGGCAGGCCAAGAAGCTAGAATCACAGAATGGTTTGGGTTGGAAGGGGCCTTCAGGATCATCTTGTTCCAACTCCCTGCCATGGGCAGGTACACCTTCCACCAGACCAGGTTGCTCAAAGCCTCTCCAACCTGTCATTGAACACTTCCAGGATGAGGCATATACAACAGATCCTTTCTTCTGTGGTCTTCTTCCTTATTGGGTTGTGTTCAAGTCCCTTTCTCTGAATAACACTATAAACATTCCTTTCAGCAGGGGAAGGAGGGGCAGATACTTTAAAACCTCAATAATCTTTTAGTGGGAAGGTTACCTATCCTTCACTACAGAACGAGAGCAACCAAAATTTATCCTGCCTTAGATTAGGGCCTATGTCTGACCTGTCTCCTCAAGTCAAGTATCCTTGGTCCTCCCACAGAACCACAGATTGAGCAGTGGAAAATGTTTAAATTGTTCTGATTTTCCTGATATTACCACCTCTTCCACTTCTTACATTGCTAATGAAAATTTTTCTTAAAAAACCAATCAAAACAAAAAAAGAAACAAAAACAGTCTGCAAGCAGTTCAGGCTAAAACTTAAATAAAATTCAGCCTCTGTGGGCTGAAGTTTTGCATCCACAGCAAAAGGTACTAACAAAACTGATGTATGACAGCTTCATGAGGGAGAAATTCAACTACAAGGGCAGAATGCTGTGCCCTTCTAGGCAAGATGCCCTTGAATGGCTACCTGATCTCCCAAGTACAGAAGCTTGATGGACCAGGTCCATCAGGCTCCATCCGTGTATCCAGGCTAACTCACATCCCGATAGCTCTGCTGTGCTCTGTGAGGAAGTGGTGACACGGCTACAGAATCAGAGACATTCTCCAAGCTACCTGCTTGTCCTTGCCAGCAGATCCAATTTGGGAAAAGATGTGCTTCGCTTTACCTGTTCCTGTACCTGCTGTATGAAGACTTAGTTGCTCAGGTTTAAGAATTCACATAATGCTATTTGCCAAATCATGGCTAAATTCCAGATTCAAATCTATAAAAATCACGTGATGTTCTATCAAAATTTCTAGCACCTACCTTAAGTCTGCCCCAAGCCCCTGGCTTCTCTTCTTCCTACAGAACATTCCCACCCAGGCTTCAGGCATGATGGGAAGCTTCCCTCTCCCTTATCTCATCCATACAACACTAAGGCATGAGGAGGGGCTTGAAGGGGAGGGAAGAAGATGCCTGTAGTGCCTGTAAAGTTGAAGATAACATTTAAGCTTTGTTACACCAATGAGGCTGCGTTAAGCTCCCACGACCTTGAGCGAGAGCTGCAGCTTGGGTCCTCTCCTAAAGACTTTAATAAAGGGAAAAATTGTTTCAATACAAAATAAGAATTTGGGACATTGTTCGTGCCTATATCGAGCTTAAGTAGAATATTCTGTGTCCTCAAATCCGACTGATTAATAATTAGAATGAGAAATTCTGTCTTTACTCTAATGTGTTTAGGAAAACTGATGGATTTAATTTTTTTTATCAGCCAAAAATAAGAAAAATGTAATCTTTCTTAAATTATCTAATACAACACTGCAGAATAATTAGTTTCTATGAAAACAGGCATAATGGGACTGAATAATAAATCACTTTCTGTTTTGTATCTGTCTGTCTGATGGAAGAGAGATTTCCTATACAGTGTAGTGCATGATGCTGTAGGAAATACCAGTCAATAGAAGAAATCTAAAAGGGGATAAAGTATTTCCAGCTGTGCATTATAAAGGAGTATTTCATCTTGTGACAAAGCTTCAGGGATAGGTCCAAATAATTATCAGGCTAAAGGCAGCTCCTTGTAGGATGCCAGCTTGCCAAAATATGTTGGCCCCTAAAACTCAGATTCTGCATCTTCTATAGCCATTTATTTCAGTAGACCTGTGCACTCCCAGACTTTACCCTTTTCTTCCTTCTCTTTTGGTGTCTTAGACAGGCTAATGTTGAAAGGGGCTCCAGGCCCTTCTCACTGGGCAGTGCAATCCATGTTTCGTAGCTGGACAAGCCAAGGCACAGGGAGATATATTGGCACGGCCAAGGCCACATGACAGGCAGTGAGATGCCTGAGCCTGGATCAGAATAAAGTTCACTGCCAACAGACTTACCCCAAAGCCCTCTTAATTGAATTGCAAGGAATAATTCAAATCTCAGGAGGAAGTTGGATTGCCCAGCTGCTATAGCTCTATTTTACTTCTTCTAAATCATAGTTTTTCTTTGTTTTGCAAGTAGGTTGATATCTTGACTCTTATCCAGGTACATTCATGTGGTGTCCAAAACAGGCTTGTTCCTGGGCATTATCATCCTGCTGCTTTCATTGTCTGCTGCTAGGACATCATCTCTGTGCTGAGTCCATTTTGACTTGACTCCAAAGCCATGATTTAGTCTGTCTCCTTTTCACTTTACAGGTGAGTTCATGCTGATTTACACTGCCACACTTGTGACACTGTAACAGAATCTATTCCTGTGGGCTTAGTCAGTACTTCCACAAAGAATATTTTTCTTTGATCCTGGCTTCAGCTTCCTTTCTTAGGAATTCTTTTCAGACTAAAAACATGTTTGAAAATGCAGTATTTCCACAGTCCTTATGACCTGAAATATAGTCACATGGAGGAGGCTCTGCTGTTAGTTTCAAATGCATAACTTTCCTTAGCCAATTTGACTCAATTCATATGGAAAGTTCAAAGGTCTGTGTAATTCTGTGATTCTCACTGACTTCTTTGGAACACAATTCATGGTACATCTATCTTTTGTTTGGTAATGGTAAATGTTCTCCAATTTTTTCTCCTGATAGTAGGATATCTGAGAGTCCTTCCTTTTCCATGAGTTATCAGTGCACTATACACAGTTAGTAGTGATCCTCAGGAATAAAACCAGTTAAATCCCTGCTTTTAGACCATAGTATTTCCACTTTTTTTTTTTTTTTATTATTATTATTTTTTAAATGCAAGAAGGACTTTACCTAGAGCTGATAGGCAGTGTGCTCTGTAGTGGAGCATGACATCTGTTTAGCAGCACATAGCAGCAATACACAACAGTTTAGGTCTAGAAAGAAGAAATGAGTCACCTGACCAAAACTAAAGTAAGAACCTAAGAGATAAAAGAAGTACTCAGAGCATATTCAGGCATATGCTGCTTTAAGAATGAATAAAGATACCTTATTTCTTAGCTATGAGACATCTCTCCAATAACAGATCACCCTCTACAGATTTGCTTTGGTTTCTATTCCATACAGATTCATGCAGGCCTAATCCTTCATTATCAACCTGAATTCCACTCTAAAGTGCTTTTTTTCCCTACACTTTTGGCATGTCACAGCCCAAATCTTTCCCATTTTCAAGGTCATCTGAGATTTACAGTTTAAAGGCAGCACTCGTTAAAACATCAAGAAGTTTCCTTGATGGAAATAACAAGCACAGTAACCTGTTCATGACACCTCTGTGAAAAAACTTATATATTGCCTGTAAATGCCAGAAAAAGCGAGGCAGATGGGGACTGTGCAATGATCACACCTAGAAAGAAATGCCATCTCCAGGTCAGTGTCCAACACTCCCCTCTACTGGATAAAGCCCAGACAGATAAAAAGTGTGTTTTGCAGGTGCAGCACAGTCTGCCTTAGTACTTTTGCAGCATCCAGCAAGCACCGCTCTTGCTGTACTTCTGCCTTTTTCTGTACACAGGATCTTGTGAACCTTGAGGCACTAAGCTGGTAGAGATTCACTTGTACCCTGTTTCATGCAACAATTGTCCAGTGTGAAATACAGTGGTTGGGAGACACTTTTCAGAATGACTTGTTCATTTTCTCACACCCAGCAGGGTCACTCCTGGCCCAGACTCGGACTTGTTTACTCTTTCAGCTGCTCCTTACCATAGGTAGCTGTTCTCAAGCTGCCACAATTAGTGTCACAGGAAAATGACCACATAATGTACGTGACAAATCACACCTACACTGCACAAAAGGCAAGATTATGCAGTGATGTGTCAAATGGATCATACTCGTGTGTCACCCAACACAGTTCAAGAAAACTCACATTTCTTTGTCACCTGAAGGAAATGACAAATTACAGAGCATGCAGGCTGAGGAACTGACAGGCTCTGACAGTGGCACAAAACCAGGGCACAAAACCAATATTTACCTTCCCCTACCAAGTCTATATATACTTGCATATATAGATAGAATCACTACTTGTAGGTTGTGCAGGTTAGAATCATCTCAGAGAACATTTTCAAGTATCCATACCTTCAGGTTGTCCTTCCCTCCCTCTGTAGATAACTCTCTGTTCTGCTGTCTCTTGAGCAATTCTCCCAGTGAAGTGGAACTGCTAGAAGAGGTAGCCAAGCAGGCTGAGGATCAGTCACTGCTGAAGTACAAGCCTGAATCTTCAGAGTACCAGATCCAACTCCCTCCTCTGCCACTGCCTGTATGTACTTTGGTACAAGTCATTTGGACTCTCTGGGCTTCAGTTCTCTCTCTGTTAAACAAAACAGCAAAACTGTCCTGCCAAATGAAGTATCATGAGAATGAGTATGATAAACAATGCAAGCACTCAGATCTACTAACCTACATTGATGTGTTCTAGCTTAACCGCCTTAAACAGACTACTAAGGGCTTTATGATGCACTTGATGGAATCAATAAATTGATGTCTGTGGATTTCAGCAGGCAGTAGGTAACCCCCTGTGAGAGAACAGGTGGTGTCTTCATTGCCAGTATAGCCAAATTTGCTGTTAAACTTGTCCCTTGCACTTTGCTCTTCCTGACACACATAGCTTAAAATGTAGGAAGGATCTCAGTCACTGACAGCTTTGAGCATAGAATTAGGTAGCTATATCAAGAAGGTAAAATAAGCTGCAAGCAACAAATAGAGGAAAAACAATACCAAGTTGGGACAACAGAGGTTTGAGTTCAGTTTTCAGCTCATTCACAGATTCTCTGCATTATCTTTGATGAGACATTTAGTTTCAGTATGCATCAACTTCTCATCTGCAAACCGAAGAAGAATAATCATTCCCCTGCCCTTGCTTTCTAATTAAATTGTAAGCTCTTGAGGCTGAAGTTTCCACTTATTGTTGAACACTCTACATCAGCCGTGAAATGTTTCTCTAAATTGCAGAAAAACTGTTACAGATACAGAATATCTCTGCTGTTTGTAAACAGTCTAGCCTGGGTCTGGAATAGCCATGCACATTAAGCACAGCCAATGAGCTCCACTGGACCCTGTCACAGGCACAGCAGCTGAAGCAGAGTGTTGTATTAAGAAAGCAACATCCTTTGAGCAGTTGATTGTCCCTGCATATTTGCATAGAGCTGTGCCCTGCTAAATGGAATCCCCTGTCATAGAGGTACTTGAGAGGTCAGTGAGTGCAGAAGTGTTGGAGCAGCTCTGTGAAAGTCAGCTCATATCCAGAAGCAATAGTGTTATTTAGTTATTTCAAACATCTGGAGCACTCCAGCCCTCTCTTACTGCTGATGAAGGAGATGTGATTATACCTATGTGGAGTGTGAGCCCTGAGCCCCACCAGGATGTTCAGGAAATGTCGAAGTGAAGGTAACAGTGACTACAGAGAAACTCCCACAGACAGGGTCAATCTCAGGCTGATGACAGTACTGAGACACACGTCACCCAAATATTCTATTCTCACCCTCTTTCTGTCTCCCAGAGACTCTTCTAGATCCCTCTCCTCTGACAGGAAGAGGTAGCAAAGCTCCAGAAGGATGTATTTGTTAACGACCATATAGAACCAAGGAGCCATGTCTCCACAATGGATTCAAGATCAGCCGAGCTAGTTCCTAAAGGGGGCTGCATGAAGAGAAAGTAGGTGAAGATTGAAACACATCCTGTATGAGTACAGGGTTGATCATATACATAATGCCACTCCTATTCCTCTAGCACAAGATATACCAGAACAAAGAAATGGCTTCTGTGGGTGGGTTTAGTTTTTTAACAAGTTACTATGTGGCTATTGTTTCAGATTTTGGGTGTTTATCTTGCAAGGTCTGTTGCAAACACTGTAATTTTCCAACAGCCAGGTCCATTGAAGACAATAGTACTAATAGTAATAATAATGTGACATCATTACTTTTGTTCCATAGCAACATTTCCCCCACCCCTCACACAACAGGTTATAAGTCTGCATTTTACAGCACTATAAAACTCCTCCAGCTGTTATAAATATATCGTTTTAAGCACTTGCCTTTGAAAAAAACGAAACAGAAAAATACCACTGAAAAGTTTAATGCTTTTTCTTCTCTGCATTCAATTGTATTAACTTTTTCCCTGCTGGTCTCCCAGACCCACTGCTGGGCTGGCAGATTTCCACAGAAACCAAGGGAACACTCGAGATTCACGCAGGTTGTTTGCTGGCACAGAGCAACTACTTTGCTATGAGAGATGTTCAGTGGGGGTGAACCTTTACTAAAAGGATACATCTAGCTTGTTTGCTAACATAATGTGTACATGCCATCTAATTGGATCCAGGGCCATTGGCAATGGACTTGCAGAAATGGAATTCATCATGGTACTGTGAGATGGGGCAATAGTCATTGGTGGAGTTGCTTCCTAACTGCAGAGAAAGGGACTGGTGTTGTGGCTATTGGCTATAACTCCACTTTATGCCCCAACAAAGTTCTCAGCAAAGCACTCAATCCCACCAGAAATCTTAAATTTTATCAATTGTTAGGTAGGACAAATCTTCACCACAGATGTAGCTGTAGGTGGAACATGTCTTCACTGAAGCAGGAGAAGAGGCAGAGGCTGTACAGTGGCACAGGTCCAGTTCTTACCCAAGGAGTGCAGAGGCACTACAAAGGGAGGGAGTTCAGACTGCCTCATCTCTTGGCAATCCACTTGTTTATAGTGATGTTTTTGTTAAAAAGTCTCTTTTGTTTTGGATATGTTGGTTCAAGCAATGTCTATAAAATGATGAATTAAATATGTACTATTTGAAACCAACAGAAGTTTTCCACCAATCCAAATTTGGGAAAGGTACCTCAAGTCTGACAAACACCCATGGAATCTCTTTTAGGAATCCAAGGAGAGGCAAACCTCAGTCTGAACTTGTGCATTTTGTGGGAACTGAAACTACTGTAGTCCTGTATCACCAGTACCTCTCATAGTGAAGAGATAATGAAGAATGTTGTCTTTTTTTTTGCTTCTGCTTTAATTGAAACACTCCAGAGCAGTGTCTGGCTCTCTGTACAGTGATGAGTCTTGTCAGAGCCACGATTCTACTAAAAGTCTAAAGCTGTTGCTAGAACAGAAGTAAACCCAGTATTAACTAATTGCATGTGAGTTCTACCTCAGGCATGCTCTAAGATGGGAGCCTTATTTTACTGGGCTGTGGATTTTACCATCACAAATGTGGCTTCAGATTTTTTCCTTTTTATACATGCTATTATTATTTATATTTTCCTTGCCAGTGCTTGAAGCCATCATGACAGTGTATTGAGTAATGACAGGATAATTGTTTGTTTTATTGATCATTATAAACCATTCTGCATCTCTACATGATTTATAGCATTTTAAATACTCTCCCCTTTCCTCTCCATTCCCCTGGCATTGGGGCAGCTAAGTGGATCAAAAGCCCACTGGCTACAAGCAATCCAATTAACAATGACAAAAAAAAGGAAAAAACTTTGGAAATAAATGAATCCTTACACCATTTGTTTGATGGTTCCCTTTTTATCCTTTCACACAGAAAAATGTAAAGCAGTTAGAATTGTCAAGAAAGGAAAGTGCAGGGGAGGGAGGGAAGGAAGGAAGGAAGGAAGGAAGGAAGGAAGGAAGGAAGGAAGGAAGGAAGGAAGGAAGGAAGGAAGGAAGGAAGGAAGGAAGGAAGGAAGGAAGGAAGGAAGGAAGGAAGGAAGTGCTGCTAATGGGCTTTTTCATTCAAGTTCAGACTTTGCTGAAGTTGTGCTCCTGTATGTACCAGGATGCCAGTGTTCCATTCTGGGTCAGGACTACAGGCAGCTCAGTCTGTTGGTGCTCAGCCCAGAGTCCAACAGCCCTGGGAAATGTCCTCTGGGTGATTCATCTGGGCAGCTGATGGAGGTGCAGCTCATTATCCCAGCAGCCCACTGAGACACTGCCACCATGTCTCAGAAAGAGAAAAGCTGAGGCCAACCATTACAAGTGCAGTTTTATCCAGCTGTTCATTTTCTGCCACTTCCACTGGGGTATTTTTATTTGTGCATGTGGCAGAAATGTATATCTGAGATATTTTAGCTACAGTTTACCCAATGGCCACTTACTCAGAACCAAATAACCCTTCCAACTTCCTACTCACAGAGTGTCACCCCACTCATCCAAAAAAAGCATCAGGCACCATTATAAAGACAGTACAATACTGATACCAAGAATTTCCATGCATTTATACCTGAAATTACAGCAATTTTCTCTGCAGAACTAGAGTTTTCAGCTGCAAGATGTAAGCAGGTGTCAGCATGTCATAAGCACCCTGCTATTCACACACTGCTGAACAGTGTGAGGTGTCCCAGCAGATGAGAAGGGGATCACAGTAGAAAACAGGCATATAATCACTGGAATAGGTGGTGCTTACCTGACTTCTACTTGGAAATACCTGAAGAGACAGGAATTAGCTCATTTACATACTTGAAAAGTCACAAGAGTGTTTTGGGGCTGTTGAGGAAACCACTAGAAACTGAAGAGGGTGCTGGAAGAAGTCCCTTACCCACTTTAATATTTATCTCTGAATTTATAAGGAGATACTCACTGGAATTTTTATCTGTCCTTTTAGCAAAGGACAGATTCTCCTAAATTGATTAGGAGAGAACAGAGGAGGGGAAGGAAGGTAAGCTGCCCCTTGGCTATCTTTGCAGGTTACTGAACCAGTAGGTAGAAATCCAGTAATGCAGAGGAGCCAGGCAGGGGAGAAGTCCTCGGAAGAGCCCTTTATCCACCTGATTTTGGAATGTGAAGGATGGAGCAGGGGCACTCCTGAGCTGGTTCTTCTCTTCAGGCATGACTACAATGTAATCAGGGATGTGATTGCAGCACATACTGGCATCCTTCAGCTACTTCAGATTTAGAGAGCAATGCTTTATCCTGTGCACCATCTCTTCATTTATTAAAGACAAGACCCCCTGTGAAAAGCCAGCATTGTGACCCCATTTTTACTGCCATCTGGTTGAACAATTGAACACCTAGACACCACTGTCAAAAGGCAGGGAAGAAATTCTGGATGGAGCCCATATATTCAAAGCATACACTGAAATTATAAAAATAAAACCATATGATCACACTCATTTGGCCCTCCAGGATTGGTCACCTTGGCCTGCCATGTATATACATAGACACTGGCTCATTTTGAAAATAGCTCACAGCTCCCAATCACCCTCATATTCAGGATGAACACTCCTCACATGGGTTTACCTGACAGCTCTGAATGAAACCCCTATTCCTCTCTAGTAAATGTGATCAAACTCCGTCCTGATTTTTCATGTTCCTTTACATTGAAAATCAACTTTTCTCTTCTTCAATGTTTACTTTTTTTTTTATCCACGATACAGGCATGACATAATCAAGAAATCCAAACTCTATGTGCCTGACAGAAGATTTTCTCTGAAATACAGAACAACTTTATAGCAATCAATAAAGCACTAGAGTAAACCCATGCCTTCAGTGGAAATTCCTCCGGCTGAAACTCAGCTTAGCATCAGCTAAGGTGCCATCACTGGAGGACTTAACAGTACACATCAGAGAAGAAACAGTTCTGTTATCAGTGCACCGATTGCTTTTGTCTCTGGTTGCCTTTGAAAACTCCAATCTGATAAGTATTCCCTGTCTGTTTCCATCTCCTTACCCAAGAATAGAAAAGACAAAGTATGATTTTGAAGACTTACAGAACAAACTGTAAGTCTGCCTATTTAGTACATGTAACACTTCCCAGGAAAGTGAGTTGATGCCATCAAACAGGAATAAGATTTGGAGGGGAGGGTCCCAAACATAGAAGACTTTTCCAATTTATTCTGTTGGGTTACGTAGAAGAATATCGGAGTCATAAGGAAGTCTCCGGAAACGGCACGAATCAGATGCTGTTTCTTCGAACTCAGTGGAAGGGAAATTTCTGTCCCTTGAATGGTTTCATAATGCATCAGGGCACATCACAAGCAAAGGAAACAGTCTAACAGAATTGCATTAATTTTCATGAACCCAACAGCCCTGGAAAATCATGAAAACTGCAACATAATGAAAGCCTGGAAGGGAAAAACCTGCCCTCTTCTTCACTGCTGGAGAATCTGAATGCGGCTTCCATCAAAGGAGAGAGCCTGAGAATCCACAGCAGGAATAAAAATCAACCTTTTTGCTCATGGGACTGCAGGGTTGAGGAGTCATCGTTCTCCCAGTTACTCGTCTGTCAAAAGAGATAAACTCCTGTATGAGGGCTGCCCATCTCTATGCAATTAGACCTTAGCACTCTGCATGACACAATGAACTGCTGCCAGCAGGAATTAAAGAAGACATTTTCTTCTGTCTTCACAGTATTTATCTTCTGCCCTCATTTCTCAGGCCCTGTCTCACAGATTTTAGTAGAAATGGGATGCATATATTGGATTGATAACGTCCTAAATGGATGAATGAAGCTCCCAACAAAACAAACAAAAATAGTTTCTTGCTCTTATGTGAAGTGAAAAAAAAAACCAACAAAAAACCCCAAGTGCAAACCCCTGCCAGACTGTGTAAATGAGCCTATCCTTTCAGATATTCCAATCTCCTGCATTTTACTCAAAAGTTGAACCTCTGAACACAAAAGGCAGGAATTGTCTACATATTACTACTATTGTTAGTGAGCAGAAGGATAACTTAATTCTCAGATCTATCCCAAATACTTCATGCCTACTTCATGCTACTGCATTTTGATGAAGCCACACCCCTGAATGTAAACATAGGTTACATTCTGTGGGGCCAAAAGGGTACCTTGGTTTCATTCCGACCTTTGCTGGTTGTGAAGCTGACAGCAGTTAACTAACAGCAGTTGCTCTTCCAGGAGCTTTGCTGACATCATCTCCAATGCCAGGGAACAAACAAAGCTCTTTTAGCAGGATAAAAAGCTCAACATGCATTGAGGTGGTTGTTGTTAAACAAAAATAACCAAGCTAATTTCAGCTCCATGTAAAAGCATGGGAAATAATCATTGCTCATGAATGGGAAAAGGACAAAATCAGTACAGAGAGAATTCATTTGCACGGTTGTGAGAGACTTCTACAAGCCATGAGTACTGCAACTATTTTTAATATTATTCAACAGTGCCATTTAAATATCTTTTGCCCCCTAGTACAAGGTTTTGGGAACCTTTCAATTTTAAGAATTTCTATATATGTATATTTTTTCCATTTTCTCACTTTCATCTCTTACACAATAAACATATACAATTAAACAAAATTATAATTTGTAAAGCCTTGTTTGTCCAAGTGACTTACTCTCCTCAGTAAATTTAGCCCCCTTGGAAGCACACTGAGACCAGCTGATCAACACTGCACTGTACAATTAGAGAGGAAGAAACATCACTGATTTAACTGGCACAGTAAAAATTTTGCAGGTGTGCAAGTCAAACACAGATAAATTAACAGTCTTCCTCCAGTTTGTCTAAAGTGCCAATCAGGGAGAAAGGATTGAAGCCACAGTAGCTGAGCCACTGTCCCACGCCTTAACCACAAAACCATTGTTTTTGAGATTTAGATCTTAATCACACTGGAACAAGCCCAGAACTACTTTATTGCCTCAGTGCAGCATCCCTAGAGATACCACTGTAACCCTAAAGATCATTTTGCTCAGAATGATCAGCATCCTCCTGACCACAGCCTACCTCATTCACTTTCCTCCCAGTCATGACATTTTCCATCTACTGGCCTCCAGAACCGCTTTCTCAGGAGCAGAGTGCTGGGATTTCTCACAGGCCCTGCAGTTCAAACAGGAACACTTCTCACAAACAAGTACTGGCCCTGAGATCCAGGTGCATGGCAGGGCCTCTCTTGACCTCCCACCTGTCCCACAAATCCAGAGTGAGACCAGACAGTGCATGACTTTGACCACCTGGGCTACAGGAACACCCTCAGGCAGGGCAGGACAGGGATCACAGAGCAGCTGGCTTGTCTGCAGGTGAACCTCAGCAGGCACTCCTGTGGGATCACTGTCGCTATTCCACAAGAGGAGCAGCTACCCCTCAGGATAGGTGGGCCGTCATTTCTTCCCTCAGGCAGATTCCTGCCTTTCCACTTTCAAAGGCCCTGAACAAAGCTTCCCAGCCAGGGGCCCTACTCCCTTTCATACACCAAACCTACCTGAGGACATGGGTGTGCCCTTCCAAAGCCCACCTTGGCTGTGCTACCTGCCCTTCTTCCTCCCAGCACTGCAAAACTCAGACAAGTCTGAACCCTTCTATCACAGGTACCTCCACACCATCTTCCCTTGAGATGATTCGTGTGCAGCTGCTCTTTACAGGACTGAAACCTGCTCACCTCAGAGCTCTTGCTCTGAGAAACTACTGTACTTGCAGCCTTGGGGGCTCTCCCCCTTCAAGGGCCTTTCCCCTCATGCTCTTGGGACTGACCCCCTTCAGGGGCTGTTCCCCTCAGGGCTCTGCTCCCCTCAAGGTGCCAACACTCACCATCTCTCAGGGGCCGCTCCACTCACGGTGCTGAGACTCTCTCGCTGTCTCTGAGGGGCTCTGCTCTCCTCACGGCACCAAGACCTTCTTGTGATCTTTGAGGGCACTGCTCCCCTCACAGTGACGGGACCCTCTTGCTGTCTCTGAGGCACTGCACTCCCCTCAGAGTGCTGGGGCCCTCTCGCCATCTCTGAGGGACTCTGCTCCCCTCAGAGTGCCAGGACCCTCTCGCCATCTCTGAGGGGTTTTGCTCTCCTCACTGTGCCAAGACCCTCTCGCCGTCTCTGAGGGACTCTGCTCCTCTCAGAGTGCCAGGACCCTCTCGCCATCTCTGAGGGACTCTGCTCCCCTCACAGTGCCAGGACCCCTTCACCGTCTTTGAGGGGTTTTGCCCCCCTCACTGTGCCAAGACCCTCTCGCCATCTCTGAGGGCCTCTGCTTCCCTCAGAGTGCCGGGACCCCCTCGCCATCTCGGAGGGGTTCTGTTCCCCTCACAGTGACGGGACCCTCTTGCTATCTCTGAGGCACTGCACTCCCCTCAGAGTGCCAGGACCCCCTCACTATATCGGAGGGGTTGCCCCCTCATGCTGCTGCTCTCCCCTCCTCCGAGGGCCATTCCCGCGGGGTTACTGAGAAAGGAGGAGCAGTCCTGGGGAGGAATGAGGTGTGAGGCCCGAGGGCCATTCCCGCAGGATTACTGAGGAGGGAAGAGCGGCCCTAGGGAGAAATGAGGTGTGAGGCCTGAGCAGAGCAGGGAATGCTCAGGGAAAATGACCATGTGTTTGTGTAATCTGATGCAAATGGGTGTATATTTATGCAAATGTGTGTTAAGTAGATTCTACCGATGCTGATGCTCTCGCTTCAAATATTTGTGTCTGCTTATACCTGTAAAACACACTTAAAACTCCTCTGAAAGCTGCAGGGACTCTATCAATGTGTTATTATATTCATGGACAAAGCAGTGTTTTTACCTAAGACCAAAAAATAAAGTACCTGCAATTGTTTAAAGCTTTAATGAGGCTGTTGGGTGTATTTGATCAAGTTTTCTGGCCAAATTCCAGTGAGTATAATTATACCTCATCTACCTACCCCAGCTCTCCCACCTGGTAAAATGTTTTTTCTGTTCTTTTGGTAGGAGGTGTTAAATATCTACTACTACTCCAGACACTAATACATGGGTTAGCTGTTTCCTGTGTCAGGGGTGTGCCTGTTCTCAAGCTGGGAATGTCTCAGGGAGCATATGCTTCCTATCTCTGTGACTCAAAGGGAAATAGAAGGGTCAATTAGCTGCTGGCAATTTTAATTCGTGTGATGAGTATTCTTTTGCCTCAACATTGCCTTGTCATGTTGCCCAAAGTTCTAATTTGCAGAGGAGTTTATGTTCTAAGCCCAGAAATGTTTGTGAAATTGATTTGTGGCTCAATATGTATATAATAACACCTGCATATATGAATGTATGGAAAGTGACTCTGTAACAAGATAATCGATGGATGTTGCTCAGTTCCTGAATTAAGCTTGAGACAGAATTAAAGTGGTAAGGAAAAGCTCTGAAATGATTGTTGTGTAAAATATTCGCCTTGAAACATACTGTGAAACTGATTCAGCTACCCCTTCAGAGTTGGGATGGGTAGGTACTAATATTCAGAAAGTATCAGGCACTTTATGTGGTGGAGGACTATAAAAGTTGTGTTTGTGTGTGTGAAGGTGGCATCAGCATGGCACAGTCGCTTATAAACAGACAAAAACCTCTGTGTTGTCTCATAAATTGAAGTTGAAATAAATTGTAAACAATATCGGGTTGAGGGATTTGATCTGATTCTGAGTTTCAGAGCAAATATTAAATAGCCTAGAATGTGGATGTATGCCATGTTTTATATTCATAAGAGTGTGTTTCTATGTGCATTAATTTAGTCACATAATGAGTGACTAAAATCTTCCTTTTCCCCAAAAGCACTTTTAAAAATTGCTACTAAATTTCCAGATATTCCTATGTGCTCCCTAAAAGGAAATAAAAATGCAATTAAAAGGAATGCTAATTTCCTCAGGACTAGAACACACAGGAGGATGGATCATTGCTCTGTGTCTGCTCTTAGTCTGCTTGGTGGGTCTGGGCAAATTGGTGCTCCATGCTTGTTTGCCTTTTCTTAAAATGGAGATAATATCTCCAACCTTTGGAAGGTATTTTAAGACTTAATGGTGAAAAGTGTTGTAGAAGTGTTAGATACTATTAAGGGTGTTCAGAATTTTCATATAGAATTTAAAAAGATAAGAGTTCAGACATTAGAAATTAGGGCTGTACTGATCACTTCAGATCCTGTGTCAAGTACTGATTTTATTTTCCAGAACAGCTAACAGAGTGAACAATTCTGCAGTGTGTGAATTGCAGTTTTGTTTTCCAAAAAAAGAAAAAGGTAAATTGTTCTTTGTTCTAGGAACTTCTTTGCTGTTTTAAGGAGATATGCTTTGGGTTATTTTCCTCAGGGAGCAATTTAAATTACTTTTTTGTTCATTACAGATTTCATCTGCATATTTTCATTTTGTAAGACATTCTTCTAATTCAGAGATTTTTGCAATCTGCATCTTATTTAGTATGTTTTAAAATCACTTTTTTTTCCAGCTTTTGAACTGTAATACCCTGAGAACACGTTTAAAGGAGCCAGAATCCACCTGTTCCATTGGAACAGCTCTCTACTGTGTAATGGAAATGGAGAAAACCAGAGAATGGTGTGGATTGCCTCAGGTGAAAGAGGGCTGATTTCCTGCCTTCACTAGGTAAGTGGAAATTTCTGATTAGATCTACATCACTTTCTTGGCAACTGAGTCAGGATTTGGTGTAAGTTATTCAATGAACAGTCATAGGAATTGACCTCTCACAATTTTCACATAGAATCACAAAATTATTTAGGTTAGGAAAGATCTCCAAGATCATCATGTCTGACCTTTGACCAATCACCTCACCACAACTAGACCATGTCACTAAGTGCCACATCCAGTTGTTTGTTGAACACCTCCAGGGATGGTGACTCCATCCCTGGGCAGATCCTTCCAATACCTGACAACCCTTTCTGTGAAGAAATTCTTCCTGATGTCCAACCTGAACCTCCCCTGGCAACAGCCTGAAGCCATGGTCTCTGCTCCTGTCGCTTGTTACCACCAGGGAGAAGAAGCTGACTCCCACCTGGCTACAACCTCCTTTGAGGGAGTTGTAGAGAGCAATAAGGCCCCTTCCAAGCCTCCTTTTCTCTAGACTAAACACCCCCAGCTCCCTCAGATGCTCCTTATAGGACTCATCTCTGAACTCTTCCCCAGTTCCTTTGCCCTTCTCTGGACAGGCTCCAGCACCTCAATGTCTTTCTTGCAGTGAGGGGCCTAGAACTGGACACAGGGCTCCAGCTGTGGCCTCACCAGTGCCAAGTACAGAGGATTTATGACTTCCCTGGTTCTGCTGGCAGCACTGTTTTCTGATCCTGGATGCCACTGACCTTCTTGGCCACCTGGGCACACCTGAGCTCATGTTCAGCCACTGTCAACAAGCACTCCCAGGTTTTTTTTCGCACTAAGTCACCTTCCAGTCATTCTGCCCCCAGTGGTAATACTGCAGGGACTTCTTATCACCACACTGCATTTCATTATGTCTGGAAAAATTTAATGTTTTTCTTAAATTGGTATAATCATTTCAACCTCAGCTTTTATGTTTTAAGAGAGTGTATTTCTAAGCTTGATGACAGAAAAATGAGAAGCTTGCAAATGTTTTCAGCATGGAAGTCCGATAGGGCTATAAAGAAACTATGCACACATGTGTGTAAGGTTTTTACAACAAGTGGAGTTGGTCTCCTGGAACAGAAAAGTAAACTCTGCATTGGTGCTGAGTGGTGTAGTTGTAGTTCTCTGCCTCTGTATGGGAAAGTTCAGCAGGATCTGCAGCATTCCCTGGCATCCATGTGGATACTGTGGGCTCCTCAGACTCCTGCTTGGGGCTTCTCACTTGAAAGCTGATGGGCAACATGAATGCTGCTAAGATCATTTTGCTGTTTCTTTGCTGGACTAATTTTTTCAGTGACAAAAATACTCCTGTAAAAATCACATTCTTTTCTGAGATTTGTCTTGGATTACTACAATGATATGCAACATATTGAAAGGATTTGCCTTGTGTTGTGATTGGCCTCCATCCTGGCCAACACAGCAGGGTTTGAGCTTGGTTCTTTAGAATTAACTGTGAGCTGCTGTGGTAGGAGCTTCAGGCTTTACAAAGCCCATATTCTCTGGCAGGGCATAAAGGGCTTTGGTAACAAATGCTCAACTGAGGTTATGCCATGACTCTTTGTTTCCTCCTTCCCCCCACAGGTTTGTTCCTTAGACATTCCCAAGTATTTACTAACAGCATGATGTTGCTCTGGGGTATCATCTGTGATAGCTGGGGTTGCTGGAATAGGGGAATGGTTCATTTCAGAGATTTTTTGTTTCCAGAGTTCACCACATGCATGAGGTGAATCTGTTAACCAGTAGAAGAAGAGATCACCACTGCAATAGTGCTGCCCTGCAGAATTGCACTTTGACCACCTCTGGGATTCAGTTCCTTGGCCCCTTCTGTTGCATTACCTTGAGCAAATCACTACATCTCCATCTCTAGCCTAACACACCAGAACATTTGGCATAGACCCCAAAGAAAAGCAATCATCTCCATAAATCTTCTGAGCTGTCTGCTTTCTGAAGGCATATCCCTCGTGGGGTAAAATTAGGAAGTGATCATCATGGATCATAAATCCATTGGCCTTGGCTCTGCATCTAACTTGTATCCAAAGCTGGATGCTGAGAGCTCAGTTTCATGGTACACAGGGGCGTGGGTTCTCTGCACTTTTCAGCTGCCAGAAAAGCATGCTGATTTCTCTGGGTCATAGTCTTCCTTGTCCTAGTACAGTTTGCTCTTTAATCTCCCAGCCTCATTTTGTCTGTCTGTAAAATCCAAAGTGTATTTACTTGTCTGTGGAATGCACTGGATAGACCTAGATAGAGAAGCTAGTAATGTTCTCTATTTTACTCACCTCCAGGGGCCTAGAAGAGTTAACATCTGCACAATGCCTTAGCAAGTGTAAAAGTGCTTAGCTTCATTATATATTGATTTATGTGCAAGAAAACTACACAAAATAATAAAACATGCAATGTACTTAAAATTGACTGTGGGCAGAGGAAAGATCTTAAATCTAAGTTTAAAACAGATATCAAGTCATGTGAATGGATAGAGTTAGGTGGGTTTCCCATCCAATCCAGCACAAATGGGAAAGGGTCCTATATTTGGAAATAGCACAGGGCCCAGAGGGGGCTATGTCTAGATAAGAATTCCCATATGGAGAGAGAGACACAAATTAAATTAGAACGGATATTAGAGCTCTGGGCCAGATTCATACCCTCACTGCAGCAAAGGAAACCAGAGGAACACCAGCAAATCACGGATGTAACGCCAGCGTGAGCGAGAGGAGAATCAATCCACAGGTAATAAGGGCAGCCTCAGTGCCTGCCTAGGGTTTCATCCTGTGCTTTGTCCTAATTATGAGCAGTTTAATGGCATGGTAAAATACAAAACAGATTTATGAGCCATTGCCATCTCCCTCTGCATTGTTATACATCTGACTCAACAGTAATTTTACTCCTTGGCTAGAAGGTCAGCTTAGGTTTTAGTAAGCTAGGGCTGGGGCTTGGACTCAGGGCTCACTGCCTCCCTGAATGCTGCTGCTAGAACTAAACTGCTAAACTGAAGTCCCATCTGCTCTCTCCATGTCCTGTCCAGATGGATATTTAAGATCCCACAGCACACCTTGAACAGAGGATAACTATATATCTAGCCAGCATTCTTCCTTCATTAAAATAGACTAAGACCAGCTTGCATTTGAAGTCAGCAGAATTACTTCTATCTTTTTTCTTGCAAAATCAGTATCTTTTCAGGCTGGAAATACTGTAACTAAAATGGGAAAGGAGTAATGTGTAAAATGAAGGAGCCAATGTTGATCATAGAAGAAAATAAGGCCAAAGACTGTGGTGAGATTACTGCGGGCTATTGCTTGAAGTTTATTCATTAAGGGCAGTGTAACTGTAACACTGCATTGCCTTTTGGGGAAAGAAAATGAAATGGAGCACAAAGCAGATGATGAGCCACAAGATTTCCTGGATTGCCTCCTTAGTGTTGCCTCTAACAGACTGTAGGCAAGTTCTTTCATCTCTCTGTGTCTCAGTTTCATGACCTGTAAATAGCAATAGTAATAATTTGCTGGTTTTCAGCCTGGCTATGAAACCTGACCTGCCACAGTTAACAATGTGTTTTGACATCCTTGTGAGGAGAAGAATGGGTTCAGCTGCATCTTCACTCGGAGCTGCTGGTTGCCACAAAGTAGAAGGATGTCTCAAGAGGAAGATCACATAACCCTTGTTTCTTATATATCTCCTCACCTCCACCCCAAGAAGCAGTTCTGGTTTAGACTGTTATTTTTATGCTTGGAAAAAAAAATCACAATGACTTTCTAGTAAAGCTTTATGGTTCAAGATTCTTCATCAATGTGTGCAGCTTTTTCCTCAGTAGATACTTGACTTTCAGAGGAATGCTGCAGATTTACTTTGCTCTCTGTTTACACTGCTGCAGCTTTTCTCAGAGCAAATTCTCACTTGTTTTAGGCAGGAATTGGCTTGAAGAGTTATGTCAAGGCCCTGGCACTAACCCATCTGAGAGGAGCTTGCTCACACCCCTCTGAGAAGAGAGGCCATGACACTGGTTACTGCATTAGCAGTAATTTGTGCCTTGGATCAGCAAGTTCTTCAGTGAATTTCTCTCTTCCACTTGAGAAGATCCTGGTTGAATAGGACTGATAGAATAACTTTTCCCCCTTACATTATCCATATATTGTCATGGAGATACTTCAGAGTGGTGACAGTAAAAAAAACCTTGGTCATAAGATTTTCTCAGTTCTTCTGCCTGCTGGGATACAGGCATGAAATGACAGGGCAGGTAGAAGAACCTCTTTCTTTTGGTGGGACATCAAGTGTGCACCATAGTGTTTGATATCTCCAACAGACTTATATCCACATCTATCCCAAAACCTTTTCTTCTGGGCTCAAGGCTGTTCAAAATATGCTGTTATTTTAGGGACAGTGTGGAAAAGGCAGATGGAGCCATGACATCCACAGCCCTCTGGATCCAACTCCTGAAATCTCAGGTGCCTGCTGGCCCCTGATCAGGGTGATAGACTGTAGCAAACCTACTTCTCTTGGCATCAGCACCGCCCTGCTCAGTGCCAAGGCTGCAGTTCTCTAAACAGATCTCATCCTAGCATATATTGCCATACAGGAAACACTGATTAATAACAAGCAGCTTGATAGGATTTGGGGAGACACTGGAGTAATTAGTAAGATAAGGGCAGGTTTCTTTGTGCTGCAGTTTCACGGATGACAAAAGCTTTCCCCCTGAAGGGTTTCACTGATAAATCTGTATATAATAATAAAAGCTTTTTGCTAAAATGCAAGTTAAATATTCCTTTAGGGAATAAGAGGAAAGGAAATGTTCATGTCCTGGTGCTGATTGGAGGCCAAGAGAATGGAAGAGGAGAGGAAGCTACTAGGAAAGAATCTGCTTTTCCTTCTCTGCTGACAGCAAGGTTTGAGATTTCATCTCTAAACAGGTAGCATGGTTCATGTTGGCTGAGCTGGCCATTCAGTTCTTGGAGCTTGAGCTGTCTGTGCATCAGCAAGGCACAAAGTGCTTATTTCCTCTGGCAAGACAGTGAGGTGAGTTGTTATTCTATGCTAGGCCCTTCTCTGCCCTTCTGTGGAGTCACTCCCATTTATATCGATCTGGGGATCAACAACTTAGGGACTCTGTGGGGCAAGTTTAGGCATCCACATAGCTTGCTAGTGGCAGTGGGATCATAAATACTGAGTATTTCTTATTCTTCTTCTCAGCAGGCATAGTTTCTGTTAGCTGCAGTGAGAAATCATGAGTGTGGGTCTGACTCATACAGAATAAGTGACCGGGTATAAAAATTAAAAAAAAAAAAAAAAGAAGGAAAACTAAAATGCTACAAATGTTGCTGAAGTGACAAATGTTCATTTACTTAAAGTATCTTTTAATAATGCTGGACCTTTTAAAATAATCTAATTTATATGGAACATTCCTCACTAATTGAAGCTGTCTCTTTTTTTATTAAATAGAGAAGTTACAAAAAGGTATATTGACGTTTAGAAAGTGATTTTTCTCAGGAGCACATCGACTGTTATGAATAGGATTTCACATGAAGCAAGCCCCTAAATGCCTACAGTGATATGAGGAAACCTGCAGATTCTTGTAATTGTAAATGCAATAGGCAAGGTGTTGGGCTATTGCATCTCCTTTCTGGAGATCATTGTTGTAAAGCTCAAAGTGTTGTTTAGCCCTTGGTGTTCTCATTTATTTCCACAGCTTTTTCTGAAAGCACAAGTTTGAAAAATTGAAGTCTTTCAAGAATAATCACTCTTCAAACACTTAATGCTGCTGTGACAGCACTGTCTATCACTCAAGATTTAACTCTGGAAATCCACATAACATAGAGAAAAAAAAAAACCTTTTCCAATTAGCCGAGACTGGAGGCAGATTAGTTCTCGACTGCTCTGCTGAGGGATGCCAGGGTGTGTATTAATGGGCCACAGGAGATGACTTCTGACCATAATTCTGACTGCACTGGGTGGTGCATAAAATGGCAACAGCAGAGCTCTCCCACCAAGAGATGCAGGACCAGCCAGTTAATGTGAGCTACCCTTGGGTGTATCTCTTAGGTCTTAGTGATCTACAATCCTGTCAAGTGCAAAAGATGTCATCCTCACTCTGTTATATAGATGGGGAGGTTGAGGTGTGGAAAGGTTAATACATTGCCCAAGGTCATGCCATTCTTTTGGCAGAGCTCAGAATAGCACCCATGCCTCTGTCTCTACTTTTATGGACATGTGCTTGTGTTTAAGTCACAGTCTGTTGGACAAACTTTTCCTCCTTTTTTAATCTTTGGGACCTAATTGACACACATCTTCATGATCACTGGTGCTGCAGAATTAACAGTCTTTAAAGCCTTTTGTAGTGTAATTCTCTTCATTAGAGGAAAGAGATCATTTTCCCCAGTCAGCAAGATTTTGATGTTTAGATCCACAGTGTAGCAAGGCTTGCATCAAGGGTTTAATGTTGCTTTGTTCAGATCTGCAGCACAGATTTCTATCACTTCAGTTAACAGGGTACATTGTTATGTCATGAGATTCTGACATTAAAGATACAGAATAAAGAAATAACCAGATGCACACTGTCAGGAAGGTTTTTAATCCTGGCTGGTAATAGATGATGCAGGAAGGGTGGGCTCAGTTTCAAGCCTGTGCTGTAGCTCCCTTGCTCTCGGTCAGTTGTTTCTCTTCCTAAACTTTCACTCTCCACCCCCCAGCTTTTCTCCTGATCTCTTTTTTTTCACTCAGTCTATCAACAACCAAAGTTACATCAATTCCCACTCACTCTTTCAAATTTCCATCTCCTTTCCTTTCAGTTTATAGTCACCCTGTCCTTTCTTTACCTCAGAGCCTTCTTTTGATTCTATAAACCTCATCTTCTGCCATCTGCTTGGCCCATAATCGGACTTCTTCCCTCTGCTCTCCTAGCTAGTCCTGGGACTCCTCCTCCTTCTCTCTTTGTGCCTTTTTAGCTCCTCACTTTAATTCTAGTCCTTTCTATTACCTTACTATATTGTTCCCTGAAGATGACAAAAGACATATTCCCATTCACAGTGTCATATGTAAGAGAGAGCTGAGCAACCATAATGGTGGGCATTGCTACCAGCAATACATATTATTTTATTTAGGCATAGAAATATTCCTTCAGAAGAATTAGATCTAAAGATTATGGGACATTAAATAACTGAAAAATTTAATCTGATGATAAGAAAACAAGATGGATTGAATAAGAGGCAAATGCTGTAGGGGAAAAAACAAACAACAAAGGCAAAAATAAATCACAGAATGGTGCAGGCAGATTGGATGCCATCCTTGTGCAGTCCTATCCATACCCCTCAAAAGAACTGTATTCCAGGGCCCTTTCTTATTGAACAGACATACATTACTTGTTTTCTTCTAGATAATGCTTCTAATTTCTCTGTGACTATTGTACTGTGATTTTGGAGGGTTATTTTTTGCCTTAGTGTTATCTGGTCGAAGGACATAAAGAACAAGACGTGGTCTGACCAAAAGACCAGGTTCTGGGAACTCTCTAATCCAGGTCTGATACAGACTCTTGTTTCATCCTGGACTGATCACTCTGTCAGTGTCCTCAGCTTCTTCAGTGTTCTGAGGCAGAGATAGCAGTGCTGATCACACTGCTGCAGGAGGGTGCTGCACCAGGACTCATCTGTGTTAAGTGGGATAACACTCTAGCTTTGGCTTCTCCTGCTGATTTTGATAGGAAAGGTAGTTATATTTTGCACCTCTGCTGGCTTCCAAGAAACTATTGCACTGCTGAGTAAAGATGAGCCTGCTGTCGCTGTACCTACTGTGTTGCTTTTTTTAGGACTACTACATTAGAGCTGTGGTGACCAGACAAAAAAATAGGGCAGAGCTGAAACAGTTCCAGCGAAAGGAAGCATCACAGAGAAGATAATATTTAAGCAAAGAAGAGATTCTAGCATTTGTATGTCTCTAAAACAAATGTTTTAACTACTGGGCCAGATTCCCATGCACTCTGAAGCCTCTTTTTCTCAGAAATACAAGAATGAGGATTGAATCAAATTATTTGTCAGTGGGAGAGTATAAGCTACCAGGGCAGCGATACTGTGGGTTTGTTTGTTGGGGTTTGGTTTTTTTTGACTGAAGTCATAAGCAATTTTATATTCAGAAAAGATGTGGGCAATACACTTCAGATAGTTCACTGAATGGGTAAAAATAACATAAACTGCACAAGTTCTTCTTATATAAAAATGGAGACCAACTCAGCTGCACAAGGACCTGGTCTGTGTGCTTCCCTTAGTTCTCTGTAGAAAATATCAGTAAGGATAGCAGATGATTTAGATATGAATTCTGGTTGCTGCAGAATGGACTAAAATGTATGTCATACAAACCCATTGAGACAGTGCAGTTTTCATTAAATTGTTTCCAAATTGATCTGGTGAGAGTGAACAGAAATATGCAGGTATTTTTACTCGTCCCTGAGAAGGGGAACTCCTCTTATTTAAATAGCTAATTTTACATATTTAGCAGAACTTATACTGCCTTTAGTATTGCAGTCTCTCATACTTCTGTCCAACATTTGCCTACTTCTTTTTGCTTCGAGTTACTACTTGAGATTTAATTGAAGCAGTCAGTCTGTGGACAGAGCATTGGGGCAGGCATTGAAGCATATTCATGTTGGTTCTCACTAGAAAAAAGGAACAGTCTCCTTCCCAGTGCAAGGAATGCACACAGAAGTAACAGACTAACACTCCTTCAATGCCAAAGAGAATAAAAGAAGAGCATATTTGCTAAGAAAAGAAACTCTAATAAATACTGAAGGAATAAAAAAATAATCTAAAGTTAGATCAGACCATTAGTAGTTGGATAATGTAGATCCCATTAACATTTTATAGCAGATATTATGTTTGTCATAATTGTCAGCTGATTATGAATACTGGCTTCTTTTATGTGAGAAAACTGCTGTCCAAAACTGCTGTGTCCAAGCCATCATAAAAAAAGTCTCAGTTAGAGCTGGTGACTGGAGAGGATTAGGCTTAGATGTGACTATTCCTGCTTTGGGGTGAGGGAATATGCCAGATGATCTCCCAAGTTCTCTTCCAGTTTTACTTTCCAAGACTCAATAATGTCAGTGACTTTACAATGGGAACTTCCTTGAGTTTTTACAGCAGTGAAGGTTGCATAATATTATTTACATTTCCTAGGTGTGTATCAAGCTAAATCAGGTAATATCATGAAGTCTAGCTATTCAAATAATGTTAGAGCTCTGAATTTCACCAGCTTGGGTTAAAAATTACAAATCTCCATTTTTTCAGGTTTGCCTTCTGGGTTATGAAACTAACTAGTACATATGACTGCATGGGAACCCTGAAGACAAGGAAATTCTATTTTTCCCTAACAAAGTCTCTAGGTACCTCAAAAAATACAACAAAAATTGCCACCACTATTGGTGTGTAAAGTCAGTCTCTTGAGATCCATGTCAGTGTAGTGGTAAAGAGATGTAAGTTTTAAATCTAACATCTACTAAAATGACTGTGAGGGTTTTGGCACATCAAACTTTCCTTCTCAATTAATCAAGTGGTCAGAACACAGTGATATCTGCATGCCTGTGGAAGTGTTCTGAGCACTCACCTGACAGGTTTAAGGCAGGTTTTCTCATGCCAGTATTGCCTTATGAAGGCAGTAAAACTGGAGAGGTTTGAATCACAAAGCCAAAGTTTATTTATCCATCACTGTAGCCAGTTTTTAACCCTGCCAATAGAGGTGGCCTAGAACAGTGACATGAAAGTGGCACTCCAGCTAAGATCATCCTCATGCCATTCCTCCATGCACACTTTGTTTTCTTCAGACTTTCACATCCTAGGATGCAAGCACTAAAGGTGTCCCTGCTTCCTGCCAAGCCTCATCCTTATCCAGCTCCCAGAGGGCTGCCTCCATGCAGGCCATGTTCCTGTAGGAAGCCCTTGACAAATTAATACAATAATTGCCAAAGAACAGATAATTTTCCAACAGTTCAAGAGAGAGTGAGCAGTAATGAGACCTGTTAATTACTGTTTGAGTAGAGTTTTGTCAGGGAAATAGGAGAGAAGGAAACTGATTGGTCTGAGCTAATTTGCAGACAGAGGCCAGCTGTTGTCTGTGGGCTGTGTACAGTTCACAGAGCTCTGGAATGAGATGTCCTCATGCCCTGGTGAGAGCCCCAATGTGAGCTTTGCACCTTAACCTCAGCCTGCCAAAGCACATCCAGAGAGATAATGCTTTCTTTAGGTCCTTGGTTTGTTTTTTTTTTTTTTTTTTTCAGAATGAGCATCCCTGCCCACCTTGAAGCAAATCTCTTCACTCATCTCCAGCATTGCTGTTCACACAGCTGCAGCATAGCAGAGGGTAGCCTGCTCTCGTCAGCCATTCATAAATGTAGAATTGTGCAAGTACAGTTAATCAATAAAAACCCTATGACCGAGAATATGCAGACAAATGTCATAGCTCCTTTGGAGGGAATCTGTGGGAAGTTTACTGGTGCAAGAAAGATCAGTGTCAGAGAGGCAAAAACTGAGTAAAATTGTCTTAAGGAGGATGGTGATGCTGACTAAAGAAATAAGCTACAAACATGCACAGTGGATGAAGGTGTCACTTGCTTTTCATTGTTGTTCAGTAACGCCAGTCGGGATCAGGATGCCCTGAACTCAGCTCTGCAGGCTGTCCTTGCCCTGATGAGTTTACAAGCTGAGAAATCAGGCTCATGCTGACTATGTTTAAAAAATGTGGCCCTAATAAATTACCAGGTTCAAGTAATTTGCATTCCAGTGGGGTCAGGAAGCTCCCAGTTTGCTGGATGCTGGCACCAAATCCTTCCTTCCTGCAGTATCAGTAGTGGGTGTAAGCCCAGTCTTTTTGGCCATCTACAACAGAATATTTCCATTCCTTGAGTGACATCAGAATTTATTATATCATCAGACCTTTTAACAAGATTCGGCTAGGTCTTTCTCATGGCTCCTAACTGTGCTAAAAAGCACATGGTGTGAAAGGTGGCATTTTTTAGGGGTACAGTAGATGAGGAGCAGCAGACCAGCCAGTGTGTGTGTTAAGTTTTTGTTGCTCACAACTTTTTCGTGTTAGAAGATATCTCATGTGAAACCAGCTTAAAAAAAATCAAACCCAGAACTTAGCAACCATGTAAGAATCACACATTTAGTTTAGTTTCAATATTTGACAAAATTATGAGGACTGACTAATCAATAGGACCATGGTTTCAAACCAGGGTGGCAACATTCACTGAATACAAACATTCCTTACTTACCCTCCTGTGAGACGAGAGCTGAGCCCTGTGGAGCATATTATAAAAGACAGCTTGATGGAACAGGCTGAAATAGCAAGATTTAAGAATAAAACAGGATCAAGACAACTGTACATAAACCAGCCCAGACCAAACTAACCTAATTGCTCCCTATGGTGAGGTCAGTAAGAGAGCTGATAAAATGAATGTGGATGACATTTCTATTTGTTTAGACATTTGAAAGCTGCTGACAAAAATCCCCTTTCAAAAAAGCTGGGCTGTTTGGCTGCTAAAGCTGCACGAGAAGGTCCTTGTGTGTTGAACAGAGATGAGCAACAAGGAGGTTGTTCTTGGGGACACCAGGTTCTTACAGGGGTAGGTCACTTGCCAAGACCCTCAGCAGTTTCTCAGCTCCCCAGTGACTAAGAGCGAGGCTGCATGCAATGGAACAGTGGGTTTTCTGATGCTTATATCAAAAATACTGCTACCTTCAAAGAACCTGCTAGACAATTCCTTCAAAAAGCACAACATATGTGAGGGGAATGGGCTACAAAATGGTTGATGGGGAGTAAAATGGGAAAAGGTGAAATGGAATCCTTTAAAACCATGAGGTCACACAGCTAGCAGTGTTCAGAGTGTTCCTGCACTCTCTGGGGCTTGGGGTTCTTGTTGGCAGGAACTAGAACTGCTCAAGAAAAGAAAACATATTTCTGTAAATGTTCAGCCATGGTGTTGTGAAGCCTAATCTTAGCCTTGTGTGCAACTTTTCACACTCACTTTGGTTCAATGACTGAGAAAACTTGGACACTGAGAGCAAAAGAGGCAATTTGCCCTGGCTAAGAGGGTATGTACAAACACCCATGTGCCACTTCACTCTGTGGCATCAGCTTTTCTCTTGTTGGTGGCTTCTGCTGCCGTATTTTATCTTGCATCTGGGGGCAGAGGACAGGGATGTGCACACAAGACAGACACACAGGAGCTTGTTTTGTCTCCATAACCTTTAATTTGGAGTAGAAGCATGCATGCACAGCACTGACCAGGCATGCCTGCCTTCTAACCCACTCCATACTTACACAAGCCACAAACCTGGGTAATATTAAGGAACAGATCAGTGTCTCTGATATATCAGTGTCTCTGTAGAGCTGCCAGATGGAACTGGGATGTAGCAGACCTCCAGTTCATTTCCAGCTGGCTAAAAGATCCTCTCAGATGGAATTGACTTTCATAGCAAAATTAACCTGGTCTGATTTCACACCAATATCTTAAAGGCATACAGGTTTTCTACTACCCTTTCAATCATCCAGTCCCTCCAACAGGGATCTTTAATGCCAGTGCAACATCTGCTGTAGAATATTTATATTAGGGTTTTCTGTATGAAGGTCTGGATGGATATGATTTCTGAATGTGTTGGGAAAAGGACATTTTACTGCCTGGGTTTTATTTCCAGCTATTTTGTATTTCTATGCAAGGGGCTTATATGCCAGGTTGTAAATGGCTGGTTTTCTTGTATGATGTCTCTTTTTTTCCCCTCATTCTCTTAATGGGCTTCTTGCTAAAACTGACGTTTCAGCAGCATTCCCATTATTAGTTATGATGCCAGTAAATGGAGGTCTCAGTAGTGGGTGAAATTTAAATTAGGTTTGAAGAGCATTCAAATAATTCAGCGCTTTACTTTCATTTGGTAGTTCAGCTTGCACAGTGTATGATTTAGTTATTCACATTTTAGTTACTGTGTTGATGTTGTTTAGCAAGGACCTTGTTTTGCCTGGGACCTGACTACAGCTCTCAGGCAGCCTAATGTTGTTTACTGTAGCTAGCATGAAACTAATGTTTTGTTCTCTGAGTTCCTGTTTGATGTTATAAGCCGAGTCACACTAGCTAGTGCAGGAATCATTTCCATTTTGCTTTATACTGCTCACATGAAAAACAGCTAGCAGTGGAAAAGGACCTATTTCTGAGCATAAATGATAGGTGTACTTTGCTCTGTTGGGAGTTTGTAGTAGTAGAGTGTCTCAGACAGGGCTTTACTTTTCATTGTAAAGAGTTATCCTAAACTGCAGAGATTGATTTGAAACAGGATACAGAAGACTAAGCAATCCAAATCTGTGTTGTGAAAGAAATATGCAAAGTGTACACCTTTCCCTTAGACATCTTCAGTCATTCTATGAAACATTCTGACTGGGAAGAAGTTTTCATAACTGAGACTTGTATGAATCTCGGTAAATATCTCCTAGTAAAGAGTAATCTTGGTAGTAAATATTAGTCAACATTGTCTAGAGGCACTAGAATTCTTAGCCTGTATTTCCAGATATTGGCCATAACTCTGTACATTTATTTCATCAGCTGTTAAATGAAGACATAAATTCCCATTATCCCAGGCCAGCCTGGGCCAAGTTCCACTCAGATACTGGCTTTATCAGATCCAGTCAGCTCCCATCAGTTCCACATCTGCCTTAGATGTATGCCAGGGGTCTCATCCAAGACCCTGCACAGCCAAGGCAGCCAGCACAGTCTGATGTCAGATGGAAGCTGCATCCAGAGGCTCTGCTCCTCTGACTGGTGACCTGAGTGAAGGGGCAGGGAAGGTTCTCCTTGTAAGGAGATGCCATCACAGCACTGTGTAGTGTCATCACATCACCTGGTGCTGATGACATTAATTCATGATGTGGCTGAGCAATGCCTGTTTATCAGATGGAGCAGTATCTTGGGACAATGTCCAGTTATCTCCACACATAGACTGCATCCTTCTGTCAGGTTTGAGACTCACCTGGATATAGATGTTAGATTATGTACACATATCTGATGTACACATGGGAAGCACAGAATTAAAATAATTGAGCCCAAATGATTGCTCACCTTGGCATTCAATCCTATACATCTTCTTCTCTTATCTGAACAGAAGCTTGAAACAGAAAAATTAAATACCATGGGCCAAATTACTCTTTTATGAGTATGTAAATCAGAATGAATTCCAGTGAATTCAGCAATAGGTAAATCATCTGTCTGCAAGAGCAAAATCCCACTCCAGAAACATTGCAAAGATAGGTTTTAACCTTTACATTAGCACAAAGGATATCCCAAGCTATTAATAGGATGCATTTCATTTTTTGCCCAATAGCCTAATTAAGAGCTAACTCATACTTGAGGAGAAAAGGAAGCAATTTGATTTACGGTACCTCATGTGATTAAATCACCAGGGAAGAGAAAAAGGATTTGAGATGGAAAGGGGGAGTTTTAAAGCATGTAATTTGTGAAGACTGGAATCTCTTCTTACAACCCTTTTGCCCCTGTGTTCATAGCTTAAAGAGGATTTACTGACTTTTATTTATTTGCCTAAACTACTGATTTTTCATCTTGCAGGGTGGCTTCAAAATCCAATGTGAACTTTTTAAGGCACCTAATGATCCATTCTATTATCCCCCAGGACAACGCTAGTTCCAATGATTTCATGGGGAACTGATTCGGAAAATACCCTTTTTCTCTCTTGCAGTCTCCCAGGCCCTTGAATCATGTTGATATCTGGATACCTCGTTTTCTTTGCAACACTGTGGTGGTAGTCACAGTCAGCAAACAGACCTGGGGTGGGGGTTAATTGGGGGAACAGCTTCACCCTGTATGTAGCCCAAACAAGGTACCTGTGGAACAGCTCAGTCTTTGTGCCAGAGATGAGACCTCATTGTCAGGTAGTTTTAAAAACAGTTCAGATGCACAGGATTCCTACATTTCTATCTAAGCATATAATACTGCCATTTTTTGAAAAAGGCCCTCCTTATTGATTTTCATTTTGTGATAAACATACTTACAAACTTAGATAGACTTGAGAAACTGTAAGCCAATACCAACAGAAAGTATCATGGGGCTTATAAAATAGAGTGTTCCCAGATATTGTGGATGAACTAATAAAGAGGCAATTCAGGATATAATAAAGCCTTGCAAACTTTGGCCATCAACTTCAGTCAGAAGTTTCACATATATGAACTTCCATTTCTGCATCATGCATGTGATGACAGTAATGTGTTTTATCTGTGCATCTCAGTGCTTTGGAGGTGTCTAAACATTTTACTGACTGGAAAATTGTGGCACTATGTAACCAAGGGATTTGCCTAAGGAAAGACAGATAATTTCTGATATAATTAGGGCTAGAAATAAAGTCTCCTGATACTCCTAGCTTAACCATTAGACCTATTATTTCTCATAGCCTAGTGCAGAGAAAATACCACAGCAGAATTGCTACACCCATTCCTCCTAAAGGAACACTTCCAGAGCTTAATCTTATTCTGCACCTATCTGGAGCTTCTCCTCCAGTTCCTCCTCTAAAGGATCAAGGATGGAATGGAAATTGAGATCCTTTCTCTTTTTCAAATCCTGCCTTTCTCCCCTCTGATGCACTACAAGCCAAAGGGAGCTCAGGCTGGTATGAAGGCAAAGCTATGTCAATCACACTGAAAACTCCCCTCTGCTTCCCTGAGCACCAGGCAGGACAGGATATTGCTGCCCTATTGCAGGAATGATCTGGCACATGGCACAGGAAAATGGCCTGGGTTCTGCAAAAAAGATTGCTACCAGAACAGAAAACCCTACAGCTTTCACTAAACTATGAATCTGGACAGAGACTTTTTGGCAAGGTGGGAGATATCAAGAAAGAAAATAATTAGCTGTCTGAAGGAAAGGAGTAAATATATTCTCACCTAAATGCTTATTTTTTGTTTCAAATTTTTCCACGTCCATGACCTTTCCTTTTATTGCCAGCATCATTACTTATTTTTGCTCGTGTCCAGCAGGCAGGCTCTCCCATCAGTTTGATGCACAGACCATCTTATGGTTGGTTGTGGGTGGCAGGAGCACTGGAGAGGGAAGATGTGATTGGCCTGTGCTTGTTTTTTCAGTGAATATCACTTGAGTGCTTTGCTTTTGAGGTGATGCCCAGCAAAAGATGGAATGTGTTTAGGGGGCAAGAAAAATAGCTGGGGTGGTTAAATGCAGAATACATTCACCACTGTGTGTTGATAACCTGTGTTTGGCTTTATCTTTTATTTTCTCTTTTATGCCCCCCTTGCCCAGGACACAGGGGGAGGGCCTGATCCACCACTGTTCTCACTGCCCTTTTTGCTACACTTGACACTTCTGTCCTGCCAAGCCCTTGCTACATTAAGCCTATGGGCATGCATGAATCATGAGCTACCTTGGCCATAATTCCAGGAGCTGTGGCAGATGCCTGTCTTCTGGAAAAATGTCACAGCCACCCACAGCCCATGGAAGAATTAACCTTGGAGATGCATGGCATTGCCTTAGAGACACGTGCAGTGCATCTCCTCCAGCTGTAATAATGTCCAGCATCTCCTTCAGAGAACAGATCTTTTGGGAAGCACCTCTTTGTGGGCTCCCTGCTTAGCCCACATTTCAAGATGTGCTTCAGAGGTGATCTGACCAGTTTTCAGTGTTCTCCTTGGAATATTGACATGGAACATCATGGCAGCATGTTGTAGCTGCACACACTATGATTCACCATCCTTTAGCTTGGAAGTAGGGTGCTCCTCAATCTCTTTTTGATTTTTCAGTGTTTGTTGCAGCTGCCTGCTTTTGCTCTAATGCTAACTGGGATTAACAGGCCAGAGATATTTTCCTGTCATTTTGGAATAGCCTGATTGGTAGCACTGAGAAGATCAAAATGACACAAGAGACAGAGACTCTTGCTTTGAGGGAGTATTTCAGATGCAGGAACAGAGAGGAGGGGAGAAATGGAACACTGGGGAGGAGAGAGAAAAAAAGAGAGAGAATTTAGCTTGGTAGAATCAGGGAGACTGCAGGAAAGATCATGGGGATTTGAGGAAAGACAGCACTATCACCTCATCTTTGTACTAAAGAGCTCAATAGGGCAGGCAAGAAAAGAGAAAGAAAAGTAATTGGATGGAGGTGAGAAAAGAGAAAGAAAAATGAGTAATTGGATGGAGGATGCAGAGGGTGAGGATGCTCCTGCAGAGGAAAAAAAAAAAGAAGAGTAAGAAAAAAGTATCTTAAAATACAAACGAATACACCAACTTCAGTTTGTATCACAATATCAGGAGGATTATATGCCTTTGACTTCTACAGAATAAGCAGCAGGGTAGATTTGGATCATTGAAACACTGGATGTTTAGGGACCACCTGCATGTGGCCAGAAAAGGCGGCCATGGCCATGTTAGAATGTGTCACTGGTACTAAAATATGCATGGTGAGAAAGCAAGCAAGCTGGCTTGTACATAGGGAACAGCTGTGCAGAAACTGTCTTTGTAGCACTACAGAGAACCACCAAGACCTCTGTTTGGGAATGCAAAGAGTCTGCTTTGTAAACCCAGGAAGAGAGGCATGTTCTGATTTAGGGCTACTGCAGTTCTGCCTTCATGCTTACCACTTCTACCTCGAGGGGAAAAAAACAAGTGCCAGAATGATTTAAAGACAGAATATCAACCCACACTGCTGCAGGCCTGCTTTCCTCATTTTGTTGCTTTTATAGTTTTAGCTCTTGTTCCAAAATAAGGACTTCTGTGTGTGTGTCTGTGTTTCCTTTCAAAATTCACACGCACAATAGATGACTGAAATTCTTAAGAAAGATATTAATAGAAATTTTCAGAGTTTTGTGAAGCATACCACCTCGTACCTTCCCTCCATCAAAAAAGCAGCACTCTGTGGGGAAAATTTGCTTGTCTAACTTGATTTTTTTTTGGTTGCTTTTTTTCAATCATTTTCATCCCAGCCAAATGAAGAAGGGGGAAGACAGTCCCTCTGAAGAGGCACACCTCTTCAGAATTTCAAGACCTTTGTACAGCCCCTCCTTTGCTACGATGTTTGATGTTAGGAAAATTGCTTTAGGTGCCCCACATCTCAGTTTCCTAACTGTAACGTGGGAATTACACTTCATGTTATCTCGGAAGTGGTGGGAAGATCAATCTGTTAGAGATGTGAGATGCTCAGACGTTGTGGTGTGGAGATGAACGTTAGGCAAATATGCAAACTGGAGGCCTCCAGATCCCTCTTCATGGAGTTTTTTTTCAGACCCATATCTGGCAAACAAGTATCACATTCACAACCCCAAGGGAGGAGACACAAGTCCTGATTTCTGAGTGGCTCTTTAAACCGATGTAGAAGTTTAGGATGAAGGCTGTAGCGTGGCAGTAAAAGAATTTGGCTTTATGGGCAAAGAAGCACAGAGCAGTGCCAATATCTTTATTTGAAAAACTCCCTGATACATTGCTAAAACAGATTTTCTGTAAAATCGGTTGCATTCACAGCTACAGAATGTTATGATCTGGCACAAAAGTTTTTATAGCTACTCAAATAAAATAGAGGAATCCCAGGCTCAGGCCTATAAAACCTTTCAGAAAAGCCCTCCTTTACAGATTTTCTATGTATCATTCCTGTGAATTGGCAGCTATTTCTGTATCAATTGGGCTTTTAATCGTAATGCAGGAATGTTGGTGATGCTGTTCTGAGTGCAATAGGACCTATTTGATTATCAGATTATTATTTTTTCCCCTATAGTTGAAATCTAATTAAAATATTGTTTGGGGGAAAAATTTGGGAACACATGGATGGAGTTTAAATAATTACCAGTCACAAGTTTAGTTCCAGAGCAAAGTGCTTTTTTTATAACGTGCTTCTTTATTCTGTCTCCCAGCTATGTTGCAGCACGCTCTTTGCTGTTTTACAAGCTGTAACGTACAATGATGGTCATTACTATTCATAGATTCATAGAATTTAAGATTGTAAAGGATGATAAGATGATCTAATCCGACCTCCTGCTTAGCAAAAACCAGACATTTCATCCAGTTACCCTTGTATTGAGCCCAGTAACATGTGTTTGACAAAATTGGATCTTCCAGAGAGACATCTACTCTTGATGTGAGAAATTCAAAAGGCAAATAATTCCTGGATAGTCCTTCCAGTATTTAATCACCCTTACTGTTAGAAACCCCTCAGTTCTGTGCCTTGTTTCTAATTTGAATTTTCTGGCTTTAAATTCCAGTCATTGGCTCTTGTAATATGTCTTTTTCCACTAGATTAAGAAGCCCTTTAAAAACCCCTGTCTTCTTGGTACTTATATATCTAATCAAATCACCTTTAGGTCTTTTTCTGAATTTAATAATAAGAAAAACGTATTTACTTTGAAGAAGCATTTACAGGCCCCAACCACAGAGCAAGGCCCTGGGGATGTGACAGTTTTTAGGAAACTGGGATTCACTCTCCTATGTCACAGATTTCTGGCATGTCCTTGGGCATGTCACTCAGCTCCTTTGTTTCATAGGTGCTCACCTCCAAGACAGAACTACCATGAGTGTGTATATACCACAAGTACATATTCCTCCCCTGTAAAATGCTGGGGGAACAGGATTAATCTCTGTGCTGAGCACAGGAGAAGCACTTAATATGGTGACAATCCTAAATCATTGTCCAACTAAACGAAAAAAAAAACCATCTCATGTTCAATATGGGTCAAGGTTGAGTATCTCCTGTACTGAACTCTGAAACAAGTGCTCTTTCCTGTTGTGCAGTAACCATGTTTTAAATTAAAGCAATAGTGAGGTGTGACTACATTAAGTAACTGAGTGCAGTGCTGTGTGACTTGTTATGTTGCTGACCTCAGCTATTTCACCCTCACATCGTGCAGAAGTATCATTTGGATCCCAAAGATAAATGGTTCAATGGCAGGTGACTTGGGCTTGAGTTAAATTGACTGACTGAATGCTCACATTTTTATTGTTTTGCACACAAGGTCTACCTTGAGCACAGGTACAGGTAAAAGCTGTAAGAAAACTCTGTCTTCAGCTGTCCCAGCAGCCTCCAAAGTGATTGTGGGACTTTACTCCATTTTATAAGCCATCCATATGCCCTTTGTCAATGAGGCTAGGTATTTACAGAGCTGGAAAATTTTGCAGACCTGGATTGGACTTTGCATCTCTGTACTAATGGCAAAAAAAAGGAAGAAAAAAAAAATTAAGTCAACAGGCAATTCCCAGTTACATTTCCAGAGAAGGCTTCCAGTCATGCCCAAGGCTTCTTTAATGTGAGTATCACCTACAGTACTTGTGAGACTTGCCAGTTTGACATGGAGTACATGTACTTCATAAACTGTCTAGGAAAGGTGTATAATACAAAATTAGAGTGGCTGAAGGAATTGATTCCATTTGTGCACTCAGATCAAGCTTGGCAAAGCTTGAGCAAAGAACCTGTATGCTTCTCTAAATGTACACTTTGTGGAATCTATAATGTCAGGCCAGCAAAGGCCCTGAAACATGCAGGTATGTGCCCCATGGAGACAGCTGGGAAAGGATTTTGGAATTGTTTTCACCTTGTCCCCATGCTGTTTCCCTTTCCTGTCCATTTTAGTATCCACAGAACAACTCTTTGCTTTTTACTTGCAGGTTTTTATTTGCTCTGGATCAAAACCCCCGCAAATATCCATTATACTGTTTCCTTATTTCTCAGGCTTTTGAAAACCATATGGCTTTCCATGATTTGTGGTAAGTGCAACAACTACTTCTTGTGCTTTTGTCAATGTTAAGTGTATTCTTTTCTCCTCTTTCTGAAACAATGACATCTGGCATCAAGCAACTCTATACATCATTAGCTGAGGAGCTCAGTGTTAAAGAACTTGGAATAAGAGCAAACCTCTGAAGTCAGGATGTCCATTAGCTGTTATCATTTGTTCACTCTTAATTACCTCTTCCTCTTATTTGTCTCTCTTTAATAGTATGCCGACAACCTCTCACTACCTCAACAACCTCCTCTAACCTCTCACTCAGCAACTGATTTGTCAAGACTGTAGGTATCATTTAGTCCAGTATTTACATGTTCAGCCATGGGGTGCAAAACTGCACTTGTAATTACAAAACTGTGGATCTGAAGTAATTCCATGAAAGGGAATTTCAGGTTTAAATTGACAGATTTGTTCTGCTGATTACCATTCATGTACCAAGCCAGATACTTGTGCCAATCTGCCTAAAGTTGAAGTTTGTGTCTAGGGATGCTGACTGCCTTTCATGGGGAATCCTGTGCAGAGCTGTGCTGCCTTGGGCATGCTGGAATCTCAGCTGCCCCTCAGGAATGCAGAAGCAGAGGTGCTCCACGGAGTGGGAGAGGAGTATCCTTGCTAATTGCTCTGGTCACTCCAGCTGCACAGAGGACATGTGCTTTGCTAGGACAGTGTGGATGACTGCCCCTTTTCATCAAGGCACTGCATGAAACAGAGGATGGGGAAGGCTAAACTTGGTGTACCTGAAGGAGCAAGGAAAGAAACATAGGTCTATACAGCAGTTACTGACTGCAAAGGTTTGCATTTTTCCTGAGAAATGATCAGTCAGGGAAGAGTTAAACTGATACCTTCTCTGGCATCCACCTGCATTTGCAAATAAATCAGCCATAAGAACAATTTAGACAGCCTCCTCCTACATGGCTTCTCGACAGTGGTGCTGCCTGTTTTGCTGCAGCCCTGTCAGTATTTCAGGTATTGTGTGGAATCTCACTGGGTCCTGTGTGGATTATGGTGCTTTCAATGTCAGGCTGATTCTGAGATCCTACACTGACATATCACACACTGCTCTGCTGGGGATGGCTTGAACTCCATGTTCAAGCTCACATTTGTGGCTTGGTGGTGCTTGGTGCTGCAGGTTAGACAGTGTTTCAAACAGGTCACAGTGTAGTGGCAACTGCTGCAGAAAATATGAAGGATAATGTACTTAGCAATGTTGTCTTCACTGTCATTCTCAACAGAATACCAGCTGGAAGATGATTCCACAGATTTGCTTCTCTCCCTTTTGGGACAGCATTGATTTTGAAAATTTTTGCCATGTAAGATCTTTATAATACATTGTTTATACCAGTTCTGGATGTGACTTCCTTATGTGGAGCTTGGAAATGAAACTTGCAGCATTTTTAGGTTGAGCAGTAAAAGGAAGCTGCTGATAAATCTGGATACATATGTGCCCCAGGAAAAGGGGCTTGATTGGAAGGTGACAGGATTAATCTAGGGTGAATCAATACTTTTTTTGTGCCACATATCTTGACTTATTCCATGATTATGCCCCTTTACATTTAAAACTGGTTCCAACCAGCTTGCTACTAGCCAACTTATCCATGTATGGATTGTAGACATTGCAGCAATATGTACTACACAGTCAAAAACATTTGAAATAGCAAAGCGAAACAACTTCATAGAACTAACCCAAAATGTCCATCTCAGCAGTACAGGACTGTTCTTTGCAAACAAGGACATAGCAGGCAAGTCCTTACTGTTAACAAATCCAAACAGCCACATTTGAAAGTAATTGCTTGACATCTAGAGATCTGCTCCTCCTGTAAGACCACAAGATCAAATTCTGCTCTGAAGGTTATTGGTATCAAACAAAACAATTGTAAGGGCTGTTATTGGTATCAAACCAAAACAACTGTAAGCATTTGGGAGAGCCACATCTCAAAGATATAAATCACTGCTGCTGTTCCAAATGTGTCGGGTGGCTGTGCCTGCGATGGAGAGTTGCTCTGCTCACACACAGCTCAAACACAACAGGCTGGAGCATCCAGCACTGGGGCTGCTGCATACATGCCATGCATTTGCAATTGTAGAGCAGCCAGCTGCTGGATGCCAGGCATTTGGAAAAGCACTTGATAGCCGTGGCAATACACAGTTGTGTCCCTGAGCTCTTCTTACAGGACAGAGGATCAGATTATATAATGCAGAAAAATCCCATATTATAGAGGATATCTGGCAATGGCAATGTTGCCTCCTAGACCCTGGCTATCCTGTTGGAATGGGAACCAAATATCTGGATGCTGTGGGCTCATATCTTGAGTTAAATTGTATCTGTTAGACAGATGCCAACTCAGGTCCTCTGGGACAGAAAGTAGGGATGTAACAGAGAACAGAATTTGTCTTTCAAGAGTTTGTAAAGCCAAATTCTACACAATGCAGAGTGTTTACTATCTGCTGCTGACTCTGTCAGCAAAGGACAAGCTGTTTATCCTATTGTCGCTCTGTTCCCCATGTATACACTAGAGATTATCCACTTACCACTGCTGAAACACACTTGGAGGTTGTAAACTGGAAACTTCTGGATGACAGGTCACTAACTGTGATTTTGACTGTAACAGCCCATGCAAACCTGGATTAAACTGTGTGGCAGGTGCAGTTGAAATACAGGATGCAAAACCAGACCGCGTCCTGAAGAGTGTGCAAAGCATAGCTCTGGTCTGCACGTGGTAAAGAAGCTAGAGAGGGAATACTGAAGTATTTCTTAATAATTTATTGAAGTATTAAATTGCTGTGCATATTAATTTCTGTGTTGAACATATCAGGTCAGGGTCTGATGTTTTTGCAAGTGCTATTTTTTGGTTCAGCAGTGGGTTTTACTGCTGAGTTCCAACATGAGTTTGGAAAATGATGGTGGTTTTCTACCTCTTTGAAAAAAGAATTGTTTCTGTGAAGCAGCTTGAGCTGGAGTCAGTGCATCAAATCCTGAATGCTCCATCACTGCTGCTCCCTGAAACTCATGGTGTGCCTGGGTGTGACTTACATGAGTTTAGATGGCAGTCTCAGTGCTCCTGGGGTACCCAGGAGTCTGAGTCTGGATCTGTGTTACTCCAAAATGTTTCCTTTACACAGCAGAAACAAAGGGTGGAGGCAATTCTGTGCATCAGCAGAAGAAAACCTCTCCTAAAAAGGAGGGCACGGAATGTTTCAGAGAAGCAACCTCTCCCTATCAAAATCCTTTCCCCTTCCCAAGCTGGAAAGCAATTTTAAACCTCTGTGCTGCAATCCAAACTGCCAAGAGCTCCTGTCCTGCGGCTGCTGCTCTACTGTGGGCAGGACCAAGAAGCCTTTGCATCTTTAAAGCACTGATATCTAATTTGTGGGGCTCTTCCTCGAGAGATCTGGCCAGATCTGGCAACCTTGCCAACATGACACCTTTTTTGGATTTAAAGAGGACAAGTGGTGCTACTTACACATTGCCTGGCCCCCGATTGTCCAGATTCAGGCTATCTGGGGAGGAGAGCATGTGAACGATGTTCCTGCCTCTGCCTTTGCCAGCTGTCCCTGCCTTGCCAGTGGTCAGCTCCCGTGAAGCTGAACAGCTTGGGTTTGAGTTTAGGGAAGATGAAATTGCTCTGCAGCTATCCAGAAGACAGCGTTTCAAAATCCAGGCCTTGAAAAGTCTGGCTCAGAAACCCTGCCAATTTGGGGGCTGCCGTTATTAATTCCATTATTTTGAATTTGTAGTCTGCCCTTCTGTCACGCTCAGGAACGCTCCCCAAAATAGTGTGCTTAAAAAAAAAAAAAAACCATAGCTGCTATTATTATTATATTAAACATAACTGGAGATTCCCATACGCTGCCGTGCCTGCGGGAGGTGGACCCGAAGGGGAACGCGGTACCCGGGCAGGAATGGCAGTGACAGACGCGCGCGGAGGATGGGAAGGAGCCGCGAGGTCCCCCGTTGCCCGGGGCGGGGGGGACCCGCCGGCGGGGCAGCACCCGGGGCGGGGGCAAACGGGGCGGGGGTGGGTGCACAGAGCCCGGGCGGGGCGCGGGACGGCGCGGCCGGGGAGCCCCAGCCCGGTGCGGAGCCGGGGGCGGCGGGACCGGCGGGGGGGCGCGGAGCCGGGCGCATGCGCTGCGGCGGCGGGGCGGCGGGGGCCGGGGCGGCGCGGGGGGCCGGAGGGAGGGAGGGAGCGGGCGGGGAGGAGGCTGGGCCGGGCCGGGCCGCCTATTTGAGGGAAAGTAGCGCTCGGCGGGCGCTCAGTGCCGGCCGCCGCGGAGAGGCAGCGGGGCTGAGCGGCCGCCGGTCGGTGCCCGCAGCCGGCGCGACGCTGCCCCCCTGCCGAGGACTGCCGCGCTCGTCGCACGAGTGGCGGCGGGGGGAGCCGCCCCGCGGGGCCGCCTCTGCCCCTTCCCCGCCGCGCCGTTAATGGAAACATGGCGATGGCGGCTCCGACCGGCAGCGCGGCGCCCGTCGCCCCGGCCCTCTGCGGCCACCTGGCCCTGCTGCTGCTCCTCGCCGCCCCCGCCGCCCACGGCTACAGCTTCCCCCAGCAGCACACGTAAGTGCCGCCGCCCCGGCCGGTACCCCCCGCCCCGCGGCTCGGCTCGGCCCGGCGCGGTGGCGCATCGCGGGGCCGCCCCGGGGCCTGCGGGGGAGCGGCGGCGGCGGGGCCGCGGCGGGCGCTGCCGGTGCCGGCAGCCGGCGCCGCGCTGGATGCGGGCGGGCGCGGGGGTCTCCGCCCGCTCCCCGCCGGAGCGGCGGGGCGAGGAACGGACCCAAAGTTGCTGGAAAGCACAAACTTCCCCGGCGGGTGCCGGTCCGCAGGGCGGCTGTCGGAGCCTTAATGTGGCGAGAGGGGGGAAAGACCCAAAAGGACTTATTTTCCAACCCGCCCCCCCCATCCTCGTTTCAAGCACACAATATGGTACCCACAACCGGCCGTGCCCACCGGAGTTTGAGCATAAACTAATAATAGCTGGATAGTTCCACAGGCTATCCGAGCTGGCGGGTCTTCCTCTCCCTCCCTCTTTGGCGACTGAAATTGACCGTAATCTACTGAAAGAGAATCGGAAAGAAGCTCGTTTGGGTGAGGGGGTGGGGGACTGGAGAGTCGGTGCAGGAAGGATATAAATAGATTTTTTGAAAAAGAAGAAATTGCATTAGAAGTTAATGTTTGGGAATATTTGTTAACAGGGATGGCTCTCTTGCCTACCCTGGTAACCCTTAAACCTGTCCCTCTCCACACGTCCACGGGAAACCTTGCTGAGATGTATTTTAAGAGGCTGTCATCTCCTTTACGAATTGCTGAGGTTTGTTGACACAAAACTGAAAAAAATCCAGACGATTCAATGTAAAAGCTGACACCGTGTCCTTACAGTCTGCATTTCTGAAGGTGGGGGAAAGATTTCAATGACATAGAGTTAATAATAGCAGTGTTGCCCTTAACTTCGTGCTGCCCCAGTGGATGTGCACTGCTTTATGTCACAGTTGTCTTGTCATTTGTGATTTGCTTAAGAATAGAAATACATTTCATATATATATATGTCATAGGAAGTATTTTTTGAAAGCCTTTTAGATTAGTGTCTTTGATCTCAAAGTACATTTTTGCAAGCATGTAGTCAGGCCTTCTGAAAAGAAGGCTTATCGGCAGAAGAAACAGTGTTGTTTATTTGGGAGAGCTGTGGTGCTGTGTTAATATCTGCCTTCACCAAAGGCATGGTTGTTTATCCCCAAATCCCTCCCATTCGGATTCCTTCTGGATTCTTTTGGGGCACGTATTCATATTTTTAAATATCTTTGACCTCTGGGAGCCGATGGGTTCCCTTTGCTTGCTGTCATGTAAATAGAGAAATTCTTCAGAATGAGACCCTGAGAAATGTCTACCTACAGGGGCAGGAGAGGAAAGGGAACATGCCAGTCCTCGTCCAGGTAGCACAGCCTCCCGGCCTGATCCAGCCTTGCTCTCTCACGAGCGATCTGTGCTTCCGTGAGAATGCCTAAAGAAGCAAAGGGGATTCTGTACGTGATGAAGCACAGCTAAAGTTTGTGGGATGCTTTTGGTATTTCAGCAGCTTTTCATGGATTGCAAGTTGTTGCATTCTCTTACTAAGTTCAGAACACAGTATCGATTTATAGAATAAATTTCTTTTGGGTACCAGTTTGCGAGTCAAAGCTGCGTTTTCTTTCTAGCTGCAGAAAGTTTTATAAGAAGCTTCCTCTACTGAGAGAGACATAAAAAGGCTTATAAGTTGTAAATAATGTACTTGCATTCCTTCACCCTATTAGCTGTGTTATTCTAATAAACAATGCCAGCTTTTCCAAAGCAGTTTGATTCCAATTAATTTGGAGGGGTTTGCTAGCATAGATTTTGTTCGCTCTGTGCTCTCTTATCTGAGGTTTTATCAGAGTGGGCCTGATGCTGCACTGAGTGAGGCAAGATAAGCAAAAAGTGAAGCTACTGGCAAAGATCCATAATTTCTTGCAAATCTAGAGGAATGGTCCCGAAAAGGCCACTAATTCTGTGTGTGTGCCTCTGGTGGGAATCGATGCTGTCTGGCTGCATCTGGAGAAGAGACACAGAAGGGATGCAAGACCTCAACCTGACCTTATACCTTCCTTGTTTGGTTCCCTCCATGACCTGTTCTGTGAACCCAGAGAAGAGAGGAGTCACGGATGGATATTTGATGATGATGCACAATTGCTGGGCAGTAGGTTAATGCTGTATGTAACCTGTGGGCTGAAATGCCTGGTGAGCTCTGCCCTAGGGCTGCTGTGATTGTTTGCTTCTTGGGAAGGAAGTACTTATTGGGAGTAAAGAGTGCAATGGTAACTGGCACCGAGGCTTGAACAATCCTCTGTAATTGACTGTTCCCCCCGAGCAGTTACCTGTTTCCACCCTTCTTGTTTTTAAAGAGGCTGGATATAACTTAAATTTTTTGGGCAGATTTACCGGGAGCCAGAGTTGAGCTGATAAAATGTGCTGCTGAATTCTTCCCATTAGCAGCTAATTTTCTCCTGCTTTGGACAATGCACCCTTGTGAATGATTCAGAGCATTGATCAGAAACATGTTTGTCTTTAAAGGTTTTCTCTGTAAATCACTGAAGTCATCTTTTACTACAGGACTCTCAAGAACGAAGCTGCTTTTTAAAGCAGCCCCAGAACTGTTTCATTTCAGCAAGCAGCAGACTGAATGATTAGGATATTTTGCCTAAGGGGGGGAAAGGAAGAAAATAAAGAACATTCTTGGTTTTTATTTTTGTTTACAATTGTATTAATTATTGTCAGCGTGTTGATTGTTGGTTCTGTCCCTGATAAATCGCTGGTGTTCTACATTATCTCTCTCCTCCCGGGGTAGCATGGTTTTAATCATCTTATGCTGAGCTAAGGAAAGCTCGGCTCAGCCAGTTGTCCAAAGGGGAATTTCTCATTGAGATTTAAAAAGCAAAATCCCAGATTGGAACAAACCCATTGGGGCGGGCGTGTTAGGTGATGGCCACTGACTGACAAGGCTCCTTTTAGGAATCATCGTGTACAAGAATGTGCATCTGTGTGGGCAACGGGATTAATGGCTGTGGAAGGGAAGGCTGTTGGTTGCAGTTAATTTTTCTTTTAAATAGTACACAGAGGGATTCCTGTGGCAGCATGGTGAAAACCTCTGCTTGAATTTCTGAGCGGTTTGGTGGGAAATAATTGAAAGCCTGGTCAGTCAGGGGTGTCCTGTACCTGGATGGCCATTGCCTCACGTTAGAGGGGATCGTGCACCTGAGTGGCTGCCAGTGCTGCCACTGGGGAGCAGAACAAAGCCCCTCCTCACTTTCCAGCAAGGATTTTTGTCACTTGGACTTGAAAGAAAATTGCCATCTGCTAGAGGGTGGCGAGCCATTTGCTTCTTGTGAGGAAGCAGGTGTGTGCAGATTTGCTGCGTGTCTCCTTGGCTTCATCGCTGCTCTGCAGGGCATCTCTGACCAGGCAGCAGAGGAGAAAGTGATGTCTGCAGGGGAAAGTGCCAGTGTGGGGTCCAGGGTCCAGTCCTGCTTTTCCAACAGGTTTAGCACTTGTCAGATGTAGACAGTTGTTTTGGGCAGCAAGCTGGAGGTGTTTCCCTTGTTCCTGTCAGGTAGTGAGCAGTAAAGACTCCTGCTCAGAGCAGTAAGGCTTAGTATCTTCCCATCACCACTGGAAGGTGGGCCTGAGGCTGCCTCTTCCAAATTAGTTGCTTCTTTGTAGCAGATTTTAGTTTGTACTTGTCATTTCACCCCAAATGAGGTTAATGATGCTGGTAGTGATAGCACATCTGGGCTAGCAGGGCTTGAAGTAAATGACTCTATTAGGACTGGATGCTTTAGGGTTTGCAGAATGCCACGTAGAAGAAGCTCCTTCCCTTGTTCTACTGACCACCTGCTGTGCAGTCAGAAGATCTCTTCCAGTTATGGGTTTGATGCTTGGCGTTGGAACTCGTCTGGAAAGGAGCAGAGAAGTTGGGAGATGGCCCTGCTTGTCTTCTGCTGTGCTCCACCAAGCAGAGAGACAGCTCCCTGGGAGGGCCATCTACCACCATGAGTGACTGACAGATAATGGCCCTCCCTACCTGCGAGGTCTGGGCAGCCTCTGTGACAGTTTGCACTCAGTGGAGGCACAAATACCCAGTGTCCCTGCAACAGCCCTGTGCATGCTGTGCTTGGTGGCAGAAACCACTTTGAGATGTGCAGAGGCACCCTGAACTTTCCAGAGGTAAAAGAAGAGCCTCACAAAGAAGAACAAATATTTTTTTAAAGCCATTTGCAACATTTCTTGCTATTTAAAAACAATTTTCTCCATTCCTGTTACCGTTTCTGAGTGCTTCCTGCTCAGTTCTCCCATAGGGGAAGAGCAGAGCATTGCTGCTTTCTTGCCTGTGACCCCTCAACGCTGTAAACTTGCCTACAATCATCCCCTTCAAGGCTGTGGTTTCAGGAGTTTGAGTTTTTCACCTGTATACATTGAGAAATTGTTAATTGAAATTCTCTTGAGAAAGCGTGTGGGTTCCCTCTGAAATCGATAAGGCTCCTGCACATAGAGCTGGGGGTAGAAATGGGCTCCTGCTTGGTGTTTGACAGGAGGAGTCCAGCGGCTTTGTTGTCAAGAAGCTTTGTGTGTGCTTTTTGCGTGTGTGCAGCAGCTCCTGAAAAGCAGAAGGTGGTCTGGAGGGTCTGAATGGGAACCTGAACATTTACCCTTGAACGAGCTTCTTGGTGTTTGGCTTCTAAAGCCATCGGAACGGCTCTCGAGGACTTCTGTGCTGGAGCATCCGCACGCTGCAACCTGGAACACGTGCACACGCTGTACGAGTCAGACAATGCTATTTTCAGCCAATGAAATACTCAAGTGAGATGAAATAAAAGCAAAAGTCATTACCAGGCAATATACTTGAGTGAATGAATGTTCAGTAAGAAAGGACGGTATCTGAAGGCTTCAATATTTACTGTTCTAGGAGCCTCTTGAAAGCAAAATGTCTTTTATTAGCAAAATTACTTTTCCTCTCTGGGGTGTTGGTAGTAGTTTGTTGTTTTAGAGCAGTTCCTGTAATCTAGCCTTCATCCTCGAGTTTATTATTGCTGGGCTGCATGGGGAATGGGGTTGTACAAATTGTTGTTACTAGAGAGCCAGTTTCTGTCAACAAGCTATTGACATGGTTTTCTTTAGGTTGAATTATTTGATCTTCTGCAGAATGCATGTAGGTTTTCTTCATTGCCTTGACAGTTCTCCTACAACCCTTCCTATTCTGTCTCAGCCATTATCTTTTGGTCGTAAATACAATGACAAATTAAAGGTGTTTATGCAGACCCAAGGATTCATTCTTCCTCTGTAAAGCAAAGCGTTTCTCGCATTGACTGATGCGTGAGTGATGGGGATATTTAACCGGATGAGCTTGTGACGGGTGAAAGGGCTGCAGGGCGAGAGACACAAGGATCTGAACGCAGTCAGGCCAGAAAAAGGGTGCACGGTCTGTGGTTTCGGCATCTATTAACTCATCGTAAGGTCGTTATCCTTGCTTGTGATGAGGCTGCCGTGCCACCTCCTCGGAAGCTGCTCCTCAGTCTGGTGAGGGGCGGTGCAGGAGCTGTGGTTCGGCACAGCTTCTCCCAAGGCTATGTGAGACTGCCTTTCAGGAGAACCACGATCAATTCTCCTGCGCGTCTGGTTGGGGCTGAGAACTCCAGAGGAGATAATTGCTGACAGCAATCAGATTGGGTGCTAAATGCCATATAAACCATCTAGGTCAATAATGATGGTAAAGCCTTGGGCACAGTTGTCACAGCAGCAGTTGAGTTTGCCTATCTCTTTGTGCAGCGACGCCACTGATTGTGCGTAGAGTTAAAGGCAATAAATACAGGATGCAACATGATTTTTAGCTCTGGTGTATGTCAAAATCCCTGAAGTTCTTGCAATGAAAAGGAGTTCTATAATAAGAACGTCTCTTGTCTCCCTCGACCTTGTTCCTTCTCCCATTGTCCTTGAAGAGTGGGGATGGGGCTGTGCTTTCCATGGACTAGGCTGGAGCTATGTCAGCACCAGTGGGTTTCTGTTATGAGTCCCCTGAAGCCCTGGGTAGACTTTGGGTATCCTTGGCTTCTGCTGGTGCTAAAACTGTTCTACCCTTTCCCACAGTGACACTTGGGGAATTCCTGAATCAATATGGGTTGTGCCTACAGTGAGTATCACTGTGATGGAAAACCCGGAGTGATGCATTACAAAAGGCACGTTCATTTACCTGACAAAGGTTGTCTATCTTGAATTATTTATGAGGTTTCACAGCACACTAGTAAATTTTGTAAAAGCAATGGAGTCCTGGTAATGTGAGCCTCTTCACTGCAGCTTCCATGGTGGAGTTGTTCTGAGGAGGTACACGAGGTGGGGGATGGAGGAGGAGGAGGAAGAAATAGGCAGCAAGTGGAGGGATAGAGAGCGACTGCTGTTTTCATGTGCAAATGATGAGGTGTGCGGAGCAATGAAGTGCGAATTAGTTAGATCATGCTGTGCATTGGAGCAAAAATCCGTGTAGTGTTAGAAAGCAGCCTATGCTTCAGGCAAAGACGGGGGGTGGAGAGGATGGAGAGTACAGACACCAGGACAGAGCAGGGTGAAAACCTCGTGGCCAAAATACGGGCTGCTTCCCATCTGTGGAAATGCTGTTTGCAGCAGTGGTTTGGTTAAACGACACACTCATTCTGGTGAGGTTTTCTTACCCGAGTTCCAGTAAAAGAAGGCTCAAGGCAGAGCTGTCCAGGCTTTTCTGTGTGGCACTCAGCAACTGAGAGGCTTGGAAGTGCAGAGCACGTGGCTGTTGACCAGCGAGGTTTGCTCAGGATAACCTGGAACATGTGTGTCCACAGGAGCATTGAGTCAGTGCTGTCTAACACGGAGAGCGAGGGCAGTAGGAGTCGGAGTCCTGGCAGCAGTGCGTGGGCTCGATCCCTGCAGCAGCACCATTTCAGTGCTCGAAGTTAGTGCTGCAGCGAGCACAGCACAGGTTCGCGGTGTGGCTGCCACCGTGCACCTGGTTTGTCGGTAAATAGAGCCTGCCCCGTACCTCTGGGCTTCCGAGCCTTTCAGCCTTGCAAGCACAGAGTTAACCCCTACACGGTCGGATTGGCGGAAAGAATTGGGGAAGTATTGTGTCCATGTCCACTGAAGTGAAAAATGAGGGATGTGATTCTCCTTATAAATACCAATGCCTCTCAGCTCATAGCAGAGATGGGTCCTGAAACTTTTGTCACAAGCTGCCAGTTTGCTGTCAGGCTCTGTTTCTTCTCCAGTGGGCACTTAATATTCTGCAGTCCAGAAGAATCCCATATCTAAAGTCTGAGTTCACATTCATTCTCCAAACAGGAAAGCAAAACAAGGGGCACATATCTAAATAATTTTCAGAGCTAACCTTGTATAAGCTACTTACCCTTCAGAAATATATAAAGCTCTCAGTGATGTAATTGTTGAACCAGAGATATACTTGTATTTGAATTCTCATATCTATTAATTTTCATGTAATATCTCTCTATTGTGGCTAATAAACACTTTCTGTGCAGTTTGAAAGAGGGGAGGGTCATGAAGGCAGTGCTTTGTTTGCATTTCTAATGTATAGTGGATTTTACAGGCAGACTTTTTTGGCAGCTGTAACATGAACACCAAAATAGAGACAGACTTAAGCCAAGCAAAGCACCTAATGTTCAGCTTTATCAGGTGTTGCATATTGAGTCAGATTCTGGGCTGTGAGTGGTTCAACGTCTTTTTATTGCTTCATAACAAACTCAGTAGACCCAGAAGGAGCCAAAGTGCCATTTCCTCATGTCTGAGGTAGTCTTGTAAATGAGAAGTCTCTGCTAAGTGTTCACTGTAGGGTCACGTTCTTGGGATCAGTGTGTGTGGGAAGCATTGTGTGTGCTCATGTGCTTCCAGTACCTCTGCAAGGAGAGGGATGCCCCTTGCCCAGGTAAAAGTTAACTTTCTGCAGCAGTCTGTCATGCACACCAGGGGAAGAAAAGGGTGGAAGAAAAAGCATTTAATTATTCAAGGCCTGCAAGCTGAAAAGGGTTTCAGGACAGTGAGCTAGGCATGCGTCAAAGCTTCGTGGACACTCCTCTGCTTTCCCCTCCTCCCCTGCCTGCTCTGGGAAGGAGGGTAGATTTCAGGAGCACCAAAAAAACCCAGTATTTTTCTATTCATGCAGCTCAGCTCTTATTTTTTATTTATTCTGTTTTTGTTGGCTGGAAAGTCTTAATGATTGTTGATCAGTGACCAAACTGATGACATTATTTTGCCTCCTACAGAATAACAGCACTTCCAAGAGCATAGACCAAAAGGGACCCTCACTGTGCATAGGGATGCTCTCATGCCCTCCCTTGGCTGTGTGCTGTGGGATTTCTGATTGAGCCATTCCTGATGTTAGGCTTGTTACAATGCAGAAAAAATTGCTGTTGTCAAGTCTTGTGTGCTGTACTCTGCTATGTAGGTTTAAAAGCTGAATTGTCAAGAAAATTTTCAAGATGCTGGGACAAATTCATCCCTGATGTAATCATGCTTGTGGGATTATGCCTGGGATAACGTTCAGGCCTTTGTCTTTTAAATATGGTGGTGCTTGTGGTTACTTCTGTGGGATTTTTATGGTGAGGGGGAGAAAAGAAATACAGCTAACACATCTACTGTCTGCTGATGCTTTGGTCTCAGTTTCTAAGTAACCCCATTTAGCACCTGCCTGCCTGTTTGACCCAGCAGCAAAAATGTTGTGTTGGCATTTCTGACATCAATACCGCCTTTTCACCCATCATCTTAAGGCTAAACTGAACCCTTCTGTGTCACTTGCTTCAATGTTTATTTGTTTTGATCTAGTCTTTATTGTAGAGAAAAATCCAATCAGCTCTGTCTCACCTCAGCTGTCTGCTGGGTGCTCGGGGCTCTTTTTTTAAGCGCAGTTGTTTCTTCCACAGGTGAATTTACACCCTCACTTTCCCCCTGCTTCTCTGTGCTCCCTGCCCAGACATGAGGGCAGAGCAGCTGGGTGTGAGAGGGCTCTGACTGCCACATTTTGGCATGAGGTCTCACTTCAGCACTGCCACTGCTGAGCTTGCTTTTCCCCTCTTGCAGCCTGGTCATGCCAGCCTCACTTGTGGCCGTGTTTCCTCGAGCAGGCAGTGTTACCAAGCCAGAGGTGAGGATGCATCCATGCTCTGCATGGAGCACTGCCTGTGGCAACACTGCTGTGTGGGAATCTTCTTTTTCTGCCCTTCTCCTCTTGACGCCACTCCAAGTGAATCCTCGTGCTGAAAGCACTGCTGGTTTGTGCAGTTTATGAATGTGATTATGTGTGCTGAAAGCAGACTTGCCTTTTTTATTTCATAAGGGCCTCTTAATAAATGTCACTTATTTGGGGACTCAGGCAGCTGAGTGCATGGCCAGTTACCTTTCCATTTGGGAGTGGCTGCCAGACCCCAGTCCTGTTCTCTGGAGTCACAGCTGGCTGGTGGAAGAGCAGGAAAAAAATACAGTGTTTTTATGGTAGCTAGCATAATACTTGACTTTCATTCTTAGTTAGATCTACTTACTACTGTGTTTGTACCATTCCTGTTGTTCTAGATCTCACTGGATAAGATGAGGGCTCTTGTACGTGAAGTTGTTTTCGGAGAACACCAAACAGCTGCAGAAGGGAAAGGTGTACTAAATGTACCTGTCCTTCTTACAGAGCAATATCAGAATGATTGCAGTGTGGTGAAATGGGACCTGCTTGGGCTGCAGCTGACGTGCTCCAGCTGCATTACCTGAGGCCTGTGCTGGGGCCACAGGTAATGTGTGGAGCTGCAGTTTCTCAGTGTAACAATCTGTGTGACATGAAGGGTTCACGTGCAAGGCCTGGTGCTTCAGGGTGGAATTGGTGGCCAGAGCCCTGTTTCATCCTACAACTGCCAACTGCAGTACTGAATTGCAGTTTGTTGAACTGCTCTGAAGTTTGTGAGGTTCATTGCACAAAAGTCCAGATCCCATGACCAAAGCAAGGACTATTCCAAGTATATTGTATTTTTTGTGTCTAATTTTCCACATGAAACTAACCTTGCTTCCTCATTTGGCTTGGTTACAGTGTTTATTACAATGACATTCCTTTTTCTCATTTTTTTCCACTGCTCTGATATTGAGGTTTAATATTTATCTTCTAATAGTTTCTGAGTAGCAGGGTGCTTGCATTACTGGCAGTGATGTATAGTTAATCCTGAGCACAGATAGCTGTGAGAGGTCCAGACGGACTTCAGCCCTCAGTGGCATGCTTGCGAGTGAGGAAATTAGCTTGGAAATTGCTGTTTGTCAAAATTGCTTCTGTGTTAATCTTGCTGTGATACCACAGCTTCTGGCAGTATGTGGGTTAGCATGATGGTTGTGGCTGAGAATGAGGGCAGGTTCTCACTTTAAAAGAGTCTCAGCAAAGACCTTGTCTTACACCTTTGCTCTGAGGAGGTTTACACTGAGGAATGTGGCCCATTTTTCAATTGCCAGGCCTATCTTCCAGGTGTTTTCTTATCCCCAGTTGACCTTCTGGCCTACTTTCTAACACTGTGTGTTAAAAGGTGACCAACCTGTCATTCTTGGCATCAGGAGCAGAGTGTGTGTGCCTCAGGCTTGTTCCCTGGGGAGACAGGTAATTCTTTCATGATGCCCTTGGGACTGTCCCCCCTCCCACCCCCTCCCCACTGCACTGTGAGCATCTTGTCCTGCTCTCCATCTTTCAGTGCTTGTTGTGGTTTTGTACATGTGCTTCATAAAAGCACTTACATTTCCCTCTTGCTCCTTTTGGTGCTGAAACTAAGGCTTCAGAGACTCCAGTGGTGGAACAGGAAATGCAACCAGATCACAGAATTCCTCCTCCTCTGTTCCTTTAAATGAATCCATGCTCTTAGTTGTGGGATAAATGTTTGTTCTACTGTGTACGAACAAGACATCAGATTCAGATGCAAAAACAGAAAACAGAGGCAGGAAGATTTGGACTCCGGGGAAAGTGTCTGTCCCTTTCTTTGGTGTTGGGAGGATGGGAACTGTCCTTGTGGATGAAAAGCTTCTCTGAAGGACACTGATCTCTGGCAAATGCCTGAACATCAAAGCTTGGGCAGTGCTGATCTCTCTGCAGTCAGAGGGCAAGAGGCCTTGCTGCTGAGTGCTCAGCACTGGACTTCTCCAAATTAAATGGGTGCCTTCTGCTGCATAAGCCCTATGTTGGCTCTTTGTGCCATGTAATTTATGGTTAGGCACCTTTCCCAAGAAATGCTCTCTTTAAAATTGTATTTTTGTGCTGATGAGGCACTCATTTAGAATTGGATCTTGTGCTTGTTGCCTCCTTGTGGCAAGCGCTCACCAGTGGGACCACTTACTGGGCAAGCTGTAGGCCAGTAGCTCCTGATCATCCCTTGGACATTTAACCCCTTGGACAGCACCTGAGACATCATCTGAACATTTCCTGCTCTCTATGTGTGTCTTGGAGAGAAATTCTGGAGGCCATTAAGCTGGGTAATTTACATGCTTCTTGAGCCTGTGCCTAGGGAAATATATTTCACAGGTAATTTCAAATCTCTTGGCGTGTGGAAGAAGTCATTACTGTGAACAGAAAGGGGCTGGTGATGTCACAGGCCCCATTGAGAGGACCACATTAGAGACTGGGGGTTTTCTCTCTTACAGGAAAGTGTCCAACACATTCTATTCGTGGGGTGTTGGGATGTCAGGAGTTTTTGAGTTTAATGTCAATGCTCATGTAGAAAAGCAGAAAAGAGAATAATCCTCAATTCCAGTTGTGTGTGAGGGCTGGGAGCAAACTTGCTCTCTGGGCTACCCATAGGCGTGTGAGTTTCCTGCTTTGGTGTTCCAGTGCTGTCTTCCAATACATCAAAGTTAGCATCAGGAGATTGAGTTGCAGTTTTAACTCTGCTCCCAGAAGTCTGTCTGGGTTTGAGACTACTGCTTCACCTTTGTAGCTCCATTCTCCCCTCCTGAAAAAGATGGAAAATATTTTTGTTGGACATATTAGAAGGATTTGACAGCTTACTGTTGATCTTCTTTTCATGGGTCCTCCAGGACAGGAGGTGAATTCTTTTCCGTTTGAAAAGCTGCCTGTGGCTGGATGAGGGGAAACTGAGTCTGATAGATCAGCATCCTTTCCATGTACAGCAAATCCTGTAGCAGCTTCTGAGTGTTCCCGGTGTGGTTCAGGCACCTCCATTTGTACAGATTTGTATCCTTTTCAGAGGAACAGACTTGTAACACTTTTCAAAGTGATATGTAGATGACTTTTCCCTGTGGAGGGAGCAGTCTTTGTCCCTGTTGGACGGGGAGAAGGAGAGAGGAGGTGACCTGTGAAAGCTGTCAGCTTCATCCCCGTTGCTGTTATGCTCTGGGTGATGCAGCAGTACTGGGACAAAACTGAACTGGGCTTCATGCTTCCCCTCTGTCTGCTTCAAAGCTTGTCTGGATGCCACCTTACAGCAGGAAAGGTCTTACAAACAGCTTTTAGATGTGTATCACAAAGTAGTGAGGTAATGGCATAAAATGCAGTAGGCTGCTATTTATTTTTTTTTTAATGCTCTCCACCCCCACCCCTTTTTTTTTCTTTTATTGCTGAAAGGGGCCAATACAATGAAGAGCTTCTGCAAATGAAGGCAACTGCATTTGAAATAACAGGGTTCTGGGTGTTTGGCTGGTGAGAGATGCAATAAATGAGCATCGCTAAGTGCTTTATAATAACAATGATTACAATGCTCTCTTAGGAGCCAGGAACTCTCAGGTAGGGGGATGGTGTGGAGAGGGCTTGTTTAAGGTGAGGGGTTTAACTAGATAGACATCGAGTGACAGTGATGCCCAGAAACCCCCGCAGAATGTTACATATGGTGCTGTGAGAAGCTACTCCAGAAACCCCAGGAGACTTGGACTGACATGGTTTGAGGCTGAAGCAATGACAATGGATGCCCCTAAATAGCTTCTTGTAGCAGGAGGTCTTTGTGGCAGAGTTTAATGACATCTTTCCTTGGTAAGGAGGGAAGCTGTTGACAGAAATTCAGCAGAATTCTGACTAGTCAGTAGTCTCCACCAAACTCCTGGCTTGCCTTAAGCGATCAGATCGATCTTTTGTGCTGAGTTTGTTTCTGAACGGCTGAAATCTGCCATGGCCAGGGTGGATGCTGAAAGCAGGTGTCCAGTGGCTGGTAAGAGTTTACATTGTGCTGTTTGCAGTTTGGCCACCTTTGTTTTCCTGAACTCTCCATAGTAGCGTGACTCTTCCTGGCAGTAGGGGCATCACAGGGTGGAGAGTCTTGAGTGACCAAGAGAAGGTTGGGAAGCTCTTTCATGCCAGGGGCTCCAGTCAGTCCTCCATTTCCTCTTTTCCTGCTGCAGCATCACATCTCCCTCACCCTTTGAGCAGCATGCTTAGGAAATGAGAGATAAATATAATGTATGTATTCAGAACTCAGTTCCAGCCATCAAGATGTGGCACTTCTTTATCACGCTTTGCCCCATATCTTGACCAGACTCTGCAAAAATTACCCAAACAAGGGGAACAGTTTGCTTTGTCCAGCATCACACTATTTGAGTAGCCAGGAGGTCATGGTTGTGAACTATCCTAAAGTCTTATAAAAGCCTGCATCAGCTTGGATGGTCCTACTGTTGCTCAGCAGTGATAAAGAAGCATAGGGCAACTCACAGCATGTAATCATGAAGTTGTTTGCATATGCTTTAGTGATAGTGTTCTGGTGGCATGATACAGAAGCACTACCTGGACTGTCATCTTCCAGCCATTATGATGTACTGATGTACTCAAATGACAGCTTCACTGTTTCTCCAGGCCATGTAAAAAGCTCTCCCATCTCCAACCCCAAGGACAGGTCCTGTGAGTTGTGGCTGTTTTGTCTTCAGGGGTGGTTCAGCTTTCCATCTGGTGATGAGGATTTACTGGAATGAACAAGAAGATGCAACAAGCGATTTTACTTCTGTCGAGTTCCCAAGAGAGTCATGAATTATACACAGAATAAACAAATAACCTGATATGTCTGTCATTATATCATAAAGGACTTTAATAATTCATGCAGCTTGCAAAATCCTTACTAAGACCTACCCTCCGTAACCTTATCTTTGCCGTGGGGGATGGGATCTCTTCAGCCTCCACTCAGATTGCATCTGTAAAACAGGAGTCAGAGAGGAGGGAGGTTTTATCATCAAACTTCATCTGTATAATGGGTTGCAAAGTGACGTGCAAGAGTTATCAGCCATTGGGGTCTCAAGGGGTGCTGAAAATGACAAGTGGCTGCATTGGGTGAAATTTATGCGGGTAGTGTGCTCCATAAAACTGACACCTATTCACTTATTTATTAATTCATTGTGTTTCAAGTCTAGATTTGTGACAGGCTTTGAGATAAGGAGCCCAGTTCTAATCCTGTGCGACGAGAGTGCGAAGACGGTGCAAAGAAGCCATGGGCTTCTCTTGCTCCTGACGAGCATCAGCAAGCGTGCCATGGAAACAGAGTTCCCAGATGTAAACTAGAGCAGAGTTTTCAAAAGAGCAGGGACACTAAGGCATTAGCTTGGGTGCTAAAAAACCAATTGTTTTGGGTAGGATACTGCTGGTATCACTGGTGTTGCTCCAGTGCTGATGGCCATTGCCTTCGGCTTATTTTGTTTGTTCTGGTCCTGGTGCTAGGTACTGGGTTCAAGCCCTTTTGGCAAAGGGCTATCCTCTGCCCTGTGGTCTGCAAAAAATACTTGCTGTGCTTGCTTTGCCATTTTTTCTTCTCCTTGCTGTATCAGTGAGAGGTTGTGCACGTGTTTGGTCAGAAGAAATCGGTGCCTGTGTGGGGCCTTTCACAGCACTGCCGGGCAAATGTACCAGCAGCTCACACACTCAGTGGCTTCTTCCTCTGTCTGTGGGCAAATCATCCACCAACAGACTGAGATTTTCCTCAAATCTACTCCTAGGCTTTAAATTATTCACTGCATTATCCTTTGGCCTCCAGCTCCTTTGCATATCAAATACTCCAAATCAGCTTTTTGTAAAGTTTGAAATTCAAGATATTTTGACTGGACACGCAGCTCTCAAAGAATAGTTATTGTGGCTCCTTGTCATACTGGGAGGGCATTTCAAGTGGGGTCCTGCAGGGATCTGCCCTGGACCTGCTTTTATTCAATAGTTTCATTAATAACTTAAGCAATGGAATGGGAAATATGCTTATAAAATTTGCAGGCGACACTGAGCTAGGAGGGGTTGGATGTACTTTGAAAGGCATTACCAGAATTCAAAATGATCTAGAAAAATTGAACGGCGAGCTGGATGTCAGCAAAATGAAATTCAGTGAAAACAAATGCAAAGTACTGCACTTATGAGGGAGAAATGAAAGGTATAAATACAGAATAAAGAACATCCTTCTGGGTAGCAGCGTGGCACAAGAGATCTCGAGAGTTATTGTGGATCACTTTGAGTCAACAAAGTGCTGTCATAGCAGAAGGGCACATTTATTCTGCAGTGTTCAGTAGGTTCTTGGACAAGACTGGGGAAGTGATGTCTTCTTTCTCATACAGCACTGGGTTTGGCTTCTGTTGGAGTACCTGACCTCACTTTTTGGCATGAGTCTTTGGAGATACAGGCAAACTGTAGAGAATCCAGAGTGGGCAACCAAAAGAATGAAATATTTAGAAAACAGTGCAAAATAGAGAAAGCTGGGGAAAGCTGAGTTTGCCTTTCTATTTATTTTACTACTCAAAAGGATGCAACAGAATAATGATCTTCCAGTTCTTAGGAGCTTGCTGTAAGATTTTTTTTAGTGTCAGGTGTAGGTGGGATATGTGGAAAGAGGGAATTGAGATCTAGGGTGAATAAGGGAACTTTTTTTACCACGTGCTGAAAAATTGAACTGGGAAGAGGTACTGTGGGGATCCTGGGTTCACCTTCAGCAGAGAAGTTAAAGAACAGATCAGACAACACTTCACACAGAGGGTTCAGGTATTTCAATGTCTTAGTGCAAGTAATGGTGGATGAGGAGTTCCTGAAACCCCTGCCATCCTGCATATCTGTGACTGACTGAACAGCTACTGCCTGTTCTGTTCTCAGATGGAGTTAGACCTTGAATGGGTAATGCTTCTGGTTTTTGATAGAGAAATCATATTTAAGGAACAATTTTCCTATTGTCCTAAATGTCACTGGTGACAAGTTGGTGGTTACTGTTGGTTTTCTCATAGCTACCTAAAGGAATATTTGTGCTCAAGAGCTGTTAATGAAACACAAATTTTTTGGTGTAATTTTCTCCTCAGAACTATTTTCTCCTCACCCAGCTTTATCTATCCCACAGGTTGAGAAAATTCCACAGTTACCCTTTTTATTATATTTTAATGCTTGTGGTGTCAAACTGGGATCAAGATGGATCTGGTAGGGGGTTTGGTACTTGGGGTTTTTTTTAGGTGCAGTTTTTTGCAAGACATACCCTGCTAAAAAAAAAAAAAAAAGATAAGCAGAAGATAGGACACAGAAACAGACCCAGAAAGTTAGTCTTTGAATTGAGAAGAACAAAATAATATTGTGAAACAGGTGAGTGAAGGCAAACTATTCCTTTCCTGTCTCTTAAAAGATTTTCTGTAGGATATAGTTCTAATATTCATTTGTCCTGTCCTTCCCCCTATAATAATGTCAAAAATGCTTTCTTAATACAGGGAAGACCAGATGGTACAGGTGAATAATGTCTTGATAAATATTAAGAAAAGACTAGTCCAGCAGGCAGTTTTTCCCACCCTTCCTTTATATAAACACCTGGGCACATACTTTAAATTAAAACACAGTCATAAAATGACAATGTGGGAGGCTTGATAATGTCTGGAAGCAGGGTCAGTAAGTTATTTGGAAGGAAACAGGTGTTCTCTCTAAGTTGTGTCTTCAGGGGAAAATAAAAAGGCAACTTGTTTTTCCTTGATGGGTAAATATTGGCTCACGTGGGGTTTTTACAGCCTAGGTATGTAAGACAGAGCTCAGAGGGGCCATATCCTGCACACACACACATGCATGTGTGTGCACTGACACATGCTATTATAGTTAAAGGATTAAGCATCTTGAAGGAATAAGCCAATTATAAGAAGTTCCTGCACAGCAAAAATTAGACAACACAGTAATTAATAACCTTATTAAATAGCAATATTTGGGCACTGAACCAAAGCGTATGAATCAGGGTGAAGCATTCTTGGCTGAACACACTGCGTGAAGTGTAGACACTTGTTCAGAACACACTCTGTGTAGAACCCAATAAGCTTTGGGGCTTAAGTAGATCCACTTAGCAAGTAGTTTCTCCTCTTGTGGTTTCTCCTCTTGTGGTTTTGTGTTTCTGTGACGCTCTCTTATTTTTGGGGCCAGGGAGGCAGTGAAAGAAAAGGACCAAATCTGGTTTGTTTGTTTGTTTTTTCTAACATCCTCTTCTGTTCATGGCCAAACAAGCACTCTCCTAAGGCTTCTTTTAAGGAAAAAAAATGTCCTCAAGCATGAAACTAATTTTCTTTCCTCTTGCTTCTCTTTTCCCAGTGCTTTTGTGAGAGGTGCCTTGCAATGAGGCTTATATTCATTAGTGGTTGTGTAACTGCCTTGCCTGCCCCTAGGTTAGCCATGAGGAGGTGTCACTGCAGCCTGTGAGGGGTCTGTCCCACGTACCCAGAGCCACCACGGGACAGAGTGACCTTGGGCTGAGCTGCTGTGACATGTCCCTTGTGTTGGCCACAGGCTGGCAGCACTGGTGGCTTCTCTGTGAGTGTCTCCAGTTTCTATACAGAAGACCAGGACTCGGGCTGCCATCTGATGTGTGCACAAGTGTGGGAGGATGTGGGCTAAGCACAGCCTGTCTTCTGTCTTTCCAGGCAGTTATCATTTTCTTCTGAAGCTACACAGCTGGAGCAGTAGTGTAGCCTCAGATACCAACATAGATGTGCATGGAAGTCTCTGCAACTGCTTGGGTGACCTGAAGCATGGAACATGCCCTAATCCTAAAAATAGGCTGCTGTGACCAGTGGCAAGGCACAGGTGCCCAGTGAGCAGGAGTGGGGACACAAGGGATGCTTTTTTTCTTGGCCCCTGCTGCAATAGCAGTGATTTGCCTCCTGATGTTCTGTTTGGCACAGTAAACAGTTTTGAATGTCTGCTTCTTTTTTAAAGCCTACTTCATACCATCTTTAAGAAAAATCAAATATGCAAATGATGTAATCAATTAACATTTTTGTAGTTTTCTTTGGAGAGGCAGTGATAAATGGTGGTGTGTTTTCAAAAGTCAGTTACCTCCCTTGCATGTTGCATTGGAGGCTGTAATATATACAGGTAAAGAAAACAACCATTTTTTTCAATACTAAAGATTTTTTATGGATATCCTGAGTGTATATATGACAATTGTAGAGTTGTTGGGTTGGGAGAGTCCTATGGAGACTCCTCAGCAACGGGAGAGCCAGCTGAGACAAGTGAGATGTGCTGGGCATGTCACTGCTAGGGGCAGCAGGGCTGCCAGGCTCCTTCCATGCAGCTCCTGCAGGCACAGAGCTATTAAGTGCCATTACAAATTCTTGAGCTCCTCCAAGGTTTTCTCCTGGCCCATGTTTTCTCATTCCAGCAGACACCAAAGTGCTGCTTGGTTTTAGGAGGGGACTGTGCACATGGCTCGTAAAGGAGCCCGGTGCCTTTCTGTGAGCACCACCACAGCCATGCCAGTGCCTTCCCAGCCAGTGCATCAGCTGTGTTCTTTATGCTTTATTTGTAAATGACATTTCACAAGAGCAGCAGGGCACTCCTGGCAGCGTGTTTGGAGGAGTTATCGCTCCTCAAGCCCTGTGATGCACCTGAGGCGTGCAGTAATGGCCCAGGCATGTAATGACTGTCCTGCCTTATTGCTTACAGCTTCCATGGAGGACATGCTGCACACAGAAATCTCCATCTTCATCATGGGCTAGCAGTTTCCTTACCCTCTGCAGCCTTGCTCTAGTCATCTTGCAGAAAATTTTAAGTGCATTAGTTTCATGGTTTGTTGTTTTTTGTTGTTGGGTTGTGTTTTTTTGTTTTGTTTTGTTTTGTATTTTTTATAATGGGAACTTTCAACCCAGTATATGGCAACTATGGCAACTGGGATAAAACCTCCAAATTTTGGGATGTGGCCCACTCTGCAGACTTCTATCTTGGACATTACCAGGGTAGAGGGACATAGTAATGGGTCAGACAAGAGTTCTTGCCAGTGCTTGGATGTGGGTGAGGGGTGTGCTGGGTATAGAAAAGAATTTTTAGTACCACTAGCGAAAGCTCTTGGAGAGCCATATTACACCAAAAAAAAAGAAGCTGCTTCTGCTATTTTTTTTACTCTAGAACCCTGCTGTCAGCTATGGCAAACTGCTCTACTTTTTATTTGATAATGTAATACATGTATTTATTTATTTTTAATGTTGATGCCACAAGGCTTAGCTGGACTTTCTGGGAAACTGGTCTGTAAGACTGAGAGTCAGGTATCATAAGACTGCACAATTGAAGGGAATTGCAGCTTTTTTCATGAATGAAAAACCTAGTGACTTTTCTCTGAAAGAGTAGTACTTCTTGGGGTGGAGGCAGGGGGTGGAATAAGTTAAAAAAACTTTTTTTAAAACAAATCCGCTGACTAAATTTAAATTAATTGTAAATCCCAGCTCAGCTGAGCACTCAGTGTCTCTTTTGCATATGCCACCAGAGTAATATTGATGCCTCTGTCTTCCTCTCTAACTAATCCTTTCTGAAGGTTTGGCCATACGTGACATTTAATTGGATATGAGCAGTTGTTAATGTTGATGGATACAGCTCAAGATGGGAGGTAATTTTCCCTTGCTGTGGTGGTGTAAGTGTTCCTGGTGAGAGCTGACACAGGCAGGTGTCACTGAAATCGAGGATCTTGTGCAGAGCTGGAAGTTAAGGGAAAGTGTCAGCTCCATAAGTGCTCAGTGGGGTTTCTCACACCTGTGGCTGAGTATGAGCATATAATTGATTTTTTTCAGTTCACTGGACAAACTGGAAGAGGGGAAAAATAAATTAAATTTTGGTTTTTCAAGGCTTTTTTTTTTTTTTTTAAATGAATGCTTGTAAAAATAGATACATCTTGATGAAAATGCTTCAGAAGATTTGTGGGTAACTTTTGTACTTGGGATAACCTGATTATGCCTTTGATAAAATGTTTGACTGGAAAAGGAAAAGAAACAAAACCTCTCAAACCCAATTCCCCTCAGCTCTGTCTGTGACCTGGCAGCCCCACTGAAGGCTTTGCTCTCCCTCCTCTGTCAGGGTAGGGGGCTTGTTGATTCTTCACTCATCTCATTTCCTAGATGTCCCCTCCCCAGCCCAGGGACAAGAGGCAGCGTTGCCTCTGCAGGAAGATGGGAAAAGCACAGGTTACATTGAAAAACTGAGAAGGCTTGACGTGCACAATTAAATCTTGTTTTCATCCACAGCCTTGTATGTTATTAACTGGCATGAATGTTGCCTGAGTAACACAGGTCTGTCTGCCAGCCCTTCCCCCTGTCCTGCTGGTCCCTCACCTCTCAAAAGTGATGCTTCAGCTCTGCTCTGCCCCTCAGCTCAGGGCATCTTTCTGCTTTGATAATTCTGCCCAGCTTTTGGGCTGTGCTGTGTAATTCAGAGTCCTCCAGTGCTCAGCTGAAAAAGAGTTTGGTTTCTTTGCTCCTTGATCTCCAAGGTTTGGGGGTTGGGGGGCAGGGGACTGTGTGGGGGCTGCCTGGAGTATGCCTCTTTGCATGGAGAATGAAATAATTCAGTGAACCTAATGAAAGTGCAACCTCCTCGAGCTGGTTTGCTCCCTCCCACCAGCACTTTGCCCTACTGCTGGCCTTACCTTCTACTCCTTCTGCTCCTTCCCTCCTTTCTGTGGCATACATTGAGAGAGAAATGTTGCTGTGAAAAAAGCACTGAAGGCAGTGCCAAGTGGTGCAGAGGCAATCGAGTGTTGCTTTTCCAGGTCAGACAGGAGATTTGACATTTGCCTGGGCAGCGGCTGAAGCCAGGAAATCTCATTAAAAGAAGGAGAATTATCAAGTTCTGTGGATTTAGCAGAGGGTTTATTTGTTGTTGTTTTGAACTTGGTGTTATTGCTGTAAGCAGAAATCCGTGTGGCTGAGCATAGGGAAGGGTGTTGTGCCTGTTGGAAGGCCTGGCAGCCCTCTCTGTCCAGGGCTCAGGATCAGGGACATGGCATGAGGTCTCTCCTGTGGTGCTGCAGTGATGATCCATTGCTGCAGTAGGACAAGACACCTCTGGCCCTGCCATGGCCCGGGGTTTGCTCTCTGCCAGGGAGCCCTGCTGAAGCAATAAAGCTGTTTTCTGTATTTCGCAGCACTTCGACCTTGTTAATCGCTCTGGGCTTAAATAATTACCTACTGCAGATGTTTATATAAGGAGAAAAATAAAGCCTCAAGCCTTGTAGGTTTTTTTGTGCCTTTTTCTCCCCTCTTCTCTCTCTGGTGCCTTGTGCATAAATTTTGAAGTCTTGAAGTTTATTACCTGCCCCAGCTGTAATTCTCAAAGCGGTGTGTTCCTGGTACTCTGCCCTGCACTCGGTGCTGCAGAGAGAGAGCAGTGAACTTAGCTAAGGCACCAATTTCCTCCCTCTCCCTTCAGTCCCTTGCTTATCTACTCAGTGTCAGGGCTCTGACTTTCTCTCTCTTTCTCTCCCTTTCTCTTTCTCTCTCTCTCTCCATCTCTTGCAGTATGCAGTACTGGGCCAGGAGGCTGGAGCAGGAGATTGATGGAGTGATGAGGATATTTGGTGGAGTCCAGCAGCTCAGAAAGGTAAGCTTTCTTTTACCTGTGCTGCCTTTCTTGTGGCAATGAATGTTGTCATCTGCAGGAATCACCTGTGTGAACACTTGCACTCAGTCACCCTCCCAGCTCACTCCATGTGCAGGGTCATGGCTGGCTGTGCTTCTGGTTCCTGGGCAATCAGATGCATTTATCAAGTGTGTGGGGAATGAGTGTGGTTTGTATCTGTCTGTCTCTGGGGCTGCATGTCACTGCTATCTGAGCATGCATCTCTGGGGTTTTTCCTATATGACACACTAAAAAATATTAAATTCAACTAATCTTTCCTCCAGAGACTGAAGGTAGTTTAATTTGTATTTTAAATTTAAACTTGTGTTGACAAAGCAGGAAATGTCGAAAGGATAATTTTGCTAGCCATTGGAAGCTCCTTGTTTTTAAATATACATTGCAGGTAAAACTGTAATTGTTGTTTGGCTACTGTTTCCAAGTGCCAGAAAACAAAATTCAGTTACTGATGCTGGAATCTGCCTCCTGCATCCTGAATTAGCACCAGGATGCAGAGGCTGCAGAAGCCATGACCTGCTCTTCTCCTGGCAGCAGTGCTCTGGGTTGGGTTAGGGCAGTTACAGAACAGCTTCATTGGGGTTTATTAAGTTTGGGATCAAACAGCCTTTGAAACTTTCCCTGTTTCCCTTTCCCTGTAAAACCGTGTTTCCCCTTGCACACGCTCTGATTTGAAATTGAGCAATTTGGAATAACAGTTACGGTGTTAATCTAAAGAAAATAGGCTTCTCTAGAGTGATAAATATGTTACCCTAGCAAAAAAGCATGGGTGTATTTGTGTTTTCTGGTGACAGTAACATGTTCTTCTCAGATGCCAATCCTTTATGGGACTCCTACTGCCTGTCTTGCACTAGTAGCTCTATTGGCTTAAACAGAACTGCTGATATTTTATACTCTTGGTTGTAATCCATTGTCTAAACACAGAGGTCACACTATTTTCTTTTAAATGCATTTTGAAATGAGTTTACCTGAAGGCTTGCAAAACCCTTCATGGTTCATCCATTCATTTGTGTTCATATTTGAGCTCTAGAATGGTGTATTTGGGCTTTGTGTGCTTTCATTTCAACTGAACTTCAAGTGGATTGATACAAACTTCATGTGCAGCATGAAAAGCATTTACACCCACTCAGGTTTCAACAGATATTTCTGAATGTAGCCATGCATTTGTGCAATGCAGTTTTGCATGTTGGCAGGGTCTTAGAGCTGGGGATATTTTCCAGGCAATAGAATGGTGCAGCAGCCAGCATTCTCTTCAGCAGAGCACAGTCATAGAAAACAAAAGGATTGCTACTACATTTTTTTGTCCATGTCTTCTTTTACAATTTATTCTTATTAGCTTTGATTTTACTCCTTTGCATGTTAAATAGGTATATCATGTAATTTTTTAATGCCATAATTAAAGAGAAATTACACCTCCAATTTGCCAGCACTTGACTCCTATTGGCCAGTCAGTCAATTACAGGTAAGAGAGCTTCCCACTTTTCCTGTTTAATTCTTCTGGCAGAACATAATGCAGTACTTCAATGGATTAATACTGGATAAACTGACTACAGAGGGATTGAAGGGGTTTTTTTTCAAAATGTGTTTTGGAATCTTCTTGTGAAGGGAGGAAGCTAATTATTGTATCTAGTAAATGCATAAACCAGCTGAAGCCAAGAAATGAGCTGCACTGTGCAGCTGTTTGAACACCAGAAAGGACTGGTGGAGGCTGCTGATCTCTAGGGGAGAACTTGGGATCTGGAGTTCAGGTTTGATTCGTAGATGTAATATCAAGTGGAAGAAACTTAAGAACCACATTTGCTTGCTGGTGCACACTAGCACAGCTTAACTGATGGAAAATGGCACGGAGTGCTTCACCCTGAAGGACTCAGAGCTGTACCTGCAGGGAGTCCTTACCCACCAGTTGCACACAGGTTCATCAGGGTTACAGTATGGGAGCTGTCTAGTGTCATAAAGTGGCACTGTAACCTACTTGGAGACATGGATTTTAAAAGTTAAATTTAAAAACATTCTGTTGCAACCAGACTCGAAATTTAGAAGGCAGGCAGGCACAGGGGGAAGGAAGAGCCCCTGAGGAGATGTGGGAGCTGAAACATCATATTGCTACAAGCTAATTCCACCCACTGGGATTTCACAGGAAGGCTGATCATTAAGCAACACTAGACCCATGTGGGGTAGGAAGGATAAAGAAAAATGAGGCAAGTAGAGCCTGTTTTTTGCTGAAAGTTGCTGATATTCTTTGAGCTTGCCATGTTGGCCTGGGATATGTTTGCAGAGGGGACTTCTGGTTCATTGTGACTTCTACAGTGATAGTAGAAAAGTGCTCCAGTGGTGGGGTGAAGTGCTCCAGTGTCACCAAAGACAGAACTGGTTCTTCTGAACTTGGCAGGGTCTGTTGTGAGGTGATGGGTTCCACTGCCAGCTCTCATGGGACTATGAAGCTGGAAGAACTGGAGGTGGGTCTGTGCCAGAAATGGATCTTCCCTTTCCAGGCCTGACTACCAAAATAACAAAGCAAATAATAACAAAAAATACCCTCCTCTGAGATTTTCCAGGTTTACTTACAAATATTTTTTTCCTTGGGTTGCTGTGAAAGGATGAGGATCTGTTCTTTGGTTATTGCCTGAAATCATAACTGTTATGGCATATGAGGCATGAAATTTATTGTCAGAAATATGGTGTCCAGGAACATAATGGTGCTGAATATTTTATCTTCCTGGAGTGCTGCCCACTCCAGAAAGATTTTTGTTTTAACTCTTCAGTCATTTCCTTGAGATGGGGTCCTAAATGTTAAATGCCCCTGCTTCCCTCCTGTCCTGCCAGGTGGATAGGCAATCCCCTGGAGAGATGTCCCAAGCTTGTACCATGCAGATGCTGCTTTGCACAAGGGGACCTTTTTTTCTGGAGCAATTACAGGAGGGTGAGAAGTTCTGAGATGTAAAGGGGAGTCATGCCAAAGGCTCTTCTTTCAGCTGTGAGGTACTACCTTGCTTCTCTCCTGACATCCAGACCTTGAAAACACTGAAGTGCAAACGTCCCCATTAGACAGACTGGCTGTGTTGGGCCACCCATAGGACTGAGCACTGTGGGCTTGGGGTTGTATGGAGGACCATGGCCTTGCTGAGAGGGTTCTCTGCCTGGTGAAGTCAGTGTTCAGCCCTCGGGGTGCCTGTGGTGCATCGCCCTGTTGGCTGGCTGGTTCCTCCAGGCATGCCTCACAACAAATCCCAGCACTTGGATAAGGGCATGCTGCTTTGCCTCCCTGTCCTTGCCTCCCTCGCAGCTCACCAGAGATAATTGAGAGCACAAATCATTGCTAATTTAGCTCTGACTGGCACGATGATATGTGGGACCCTATAATGCTGGCTGAATAGATTGACATTCTTAAAATAATTATTTCTAGAATAAGGAATATTATACTAAAAATACAACTCTCTGATTTCTGGTTTTTTCCCCTGTTAGCAACTTCTTTGTGGCTACAGGGGACTCTTCACTTTACAGAACAAAAACGTATTTTGTTTTGGCTTTTCTTGCTACGCCACACTACATTTCTCTTTCTTCTAGTGTTTTGGCACAAGTAAAAGTTATTAATTTTAGTAAATAATGAATTAATATTTTGTGTTTTCAGCCAAAATGCTGCAAAACCTGCTCCAGGGTAGACTGTACTGGAGAGATGTCCCATGCTGGTGCAGCCCCGTCCCAGCCTGCCGGTGTCCTGCTGTGCTGGCACTCGTGGCAGGACCGATGGCAGCAGAGCTGTGTGTGCTGCTGCGTTTTGTGCTTCACTGAACAGCTCCCCTGGATGCTGTGTTAAACCTCCTTTTCTGGGTAGCTGGGCTGAGGCTCAAATCTGCCCTGGCTTGTTACCTAAATTGTGTTTGATCCTGTGTCTCCTGAGGTGAACAGCGAGCTGGTCAGAACATCCCCTCCCCCTCCTCTGGTACCTCTTATCCCCGGCTGCCTCCAATGGCCTTGTTTCCTCGCTGGCAGTCACTGAGGAAGCCAAAGCCCTTCAAATGAGAGGGGGTAGAGCTAAGAAATGCAAATACTGAGCCCCCTTTCCTGCTTATATCTTCCTTTCTCTCTTCCCTGGGGTTGTCCTTCCTGAGGACTGCTTCCATAGCAGGACACAATTCTCTCCTGGACCTGAGCTGCACCTGCCTCTCCTCTCCAGCCTGTCAAGCTGTTTTTGTACCCTCTACCCTTTCCTCTGGGCAGCCAAGTCAAGAGAGGATGTCTGGGTCTGCCTTGCTGGTGTATGACTGGGAGATAAGGATTCTGCTGGCCTTGGTGATGAGGAACCACTCAGTCTGTAAAGGGTGAGATGGCCCCAAACCTGAGCCCAGGGTGAGATGTGGGGAGCAGGCTGCTGGCTGAGCTGGGCAGGCAGAGCTCTGCCTGAGCTGTGCTTGGTCCTCAACATGTGTGATTGCACAGAAAGGATGTGCCCAGGGGAAAGGGAGACTCGTGCTGTGCCCTTTGGGATACAGTCCCCCAAGGAGTTTGCTGATTGTGGCACAGCAGAAGTGGCTCAGCTTGGTCCTTGTAATCAATATCTGGTTTTACTTCAGTGGATTTTCATGTCTGTCTTCTATTCTTGCTTGTTATCTTTTACTTTGTTTTGCTAGTTTGGCATCTCTGCCTGGCAGAAGTGCTGCAGTTCATTCCTCTGGGTTTTCCTGACAGGGAAGGACCCTGCTGGCCAGGGCTTGGGGCAGAGTGACCAGGATGTGTGCAGGTGTCCCCACCTTTGTCTGCCTCAGTCTGCCTATCCCTTCTGCTCAGTGCTGCTTCTCTGATATATCCCCTCTTGTTTTCAAAGCATGGCCATGCTTTAGTTGAGGCAGCTGCAGGTGAGGAAATGTGATTGAGCACAAACAAGAACTTGAATTAAAAAAAACTAGTGTACTAGCAGAGTTTTGCCTTGGGTCTGAAGAGCTGAAGTGGCATCTGCCTTGTGTAGTGCTGCAGTCACTAGCACTCCTCCTGTGACGGGGTTTCTGCAGTACCCAGTGCTTCACGTGGCTCTGTGAGTGCATCCCTTACAAAACTGCTGGTACAGAGCTAGAGCCTCTTTAATGCCAGCACCAGGAGGTGAGACATGCTCTTATCAAAGGAGCTGTCAAGGTTTTCTGTTCAACTTTTTTGATCTTGGGTAGCTACTGGAATAATAACAAGTTAGCCTAAATCTCCCAAGTAACTGTGGTATTACATGATGTTTAATTTGTTCTTTTGTTTTCTCTGGGTGTAGAAACGCTCAGCTGGTCATTCAGTAGGGCTGGAGAATCTGAGAAGTGTTAATGGAATTTTAAATGAAGGATGCAGGAGAATCAGTCCCTGCACAATTCTCTGGACACAGTGTCTGAGAAGCCTGTCTGCTTCCAAAGGGCTCTGTCACATGGACTGGGCACTCACAGAAACATAGTGATGTGTTATTCCCAGCATGGCAGAGTTGGGACTAAGATCCTAATCTTCTGATATGCAATCCAGTACTATCCTCAAAACACCACAGCAGAATTCATCTGGCCTTTTCCTTCTGAGGTGGCAGCCCCAACTCCCAGAGTGGGAGACAGTGATGCCCAGTGGCCGAACTGTGCTCAACAGAGTTGAGAGGAATTTCAACCCAAAGCTTGGGCAGCACACAAAGCCAGCTTCTTGTGCTACAGCGGCTCTCAATGCCTGCCCTCTTCCAGATGCTGCCAGGGAGAAAGGACCTTACTGAGTTTTCCAACAGCTAGTGCCTCATCTGGGGACTGCCCAGGAGTATGGGCTCTGTACCCCAGTGGGATGATGCCTAGCTCCGAGCCCTTGGTTCCCAAGCTCATGCATAATCTGTCTGATCCTTGCTTTGCTCTCCTCTTTTCCCTCCCCCTCTCCTGCCAGCATGCACACAGCCTGCTTCCGCACACCATCACTGTGCCCTCCCCTGCTCCTCATGTTTGATAAGAGGAAGTGTGCGATGCCAGATAAACACATTCCTGTTCCAAACTGCTTGGGTTTATTTTAATCTGCCTGGGCCGTTCAGCAGCCTCAGCACTCTGTTCAGCACTGAGTGCAAAGCCAACACTATATTACTAAGGAGGAGCATTTAAATGTCCTTAGGCTTGCAGCAGCTTGGTTGGGAAAGAGGCATACTCTGGCACCCCTTGCTTGGGCCAGCGTGTGCCATGGTTAGCCCCCTTACACCCATCATCTCACTTCTCACTCTTTTCCCTCTACTAGAACCATATTGCATCCGTACTGCGAGATGTCAGGGAAACATATGCTCCAGCTTTTAGTACATTTGCATAATTAGAGTAATGTGTATGAATAATTTATAGCTGTATGTGGCTGCTCAGTGTGTGACGTTAGCACCCCTCACTAAATCCTTTCCAGTGGGTGGTGCAGATCCTGCACCAGAGCCATTGTGCCGATGCAGTGTGCAGCCTGTTGGCAGATGCAGGGGCCCTGCTCTGAGACATCAGGGTGTGCATGTATCTCTCTGTGTGGTTGTGTCTGTGTGGGTATATATATGTATTTAGTGCAGAAAGATGGGCTTTAATAGTTCTAGGGGAAGAGCAGGCTGGAAGTCTCAGAGGCTAAAATGCCTCAGACTCTTAGGCTCAATACTTGTTCCGTTTATTCAGAAGCTGCGAATGAAAATGTTCTGCAACATTTGAAAGCTGAGGCAGGGATTTTTCCAGCAGGACTCAGGTGTGACTAGTTTGTGTGCCAGAATTATGGGGGTTTTTTTGGTTGGTTTTTTTTTTTAATTACTTTTACAGATCATAAAACTTAGCAGCTTGCAGGGGAGAGGGATGAACATGCCTTGCACTGTGTCACAGAGCCTGATCTCAATCAGCTGGTCAATAAATGGTGGCAAATAGTTGCCTGGACACTGTCTCATTATTTACCAGCTCTTTAATGTGTGAGTTCTCATGCTGGAAAGCCCAGAGTGTCAGGTAGGTGTTCTAAAGGAATGATCTGAGTGGCTGAGTCCTGGTATTTATGTTCCAGTTAATTTTAGCTTAAACTATATTTGGTCCTTTCCAAATGTTTGAGAGCCTTAGCTGGAAAGCGCTGTGTAAACTGGAATGAAGTGCAGGCATCCACAGTTACTGACTCATTAGTATTATCCACTGGGAAACTGAGGCAGGTGGTTAAGCTGAGCAGGTCTGCAGGACCAAGGTGTGGTGCAGCCTGGACTGTTCTCCATCGTGGGTACAGCCAGCAGGTCCATAGTGGAGGGTGTGTTTAGAAGGGTAACAGGCAGGGTAATAGTCCTTAAAGCCCTTCCTTTGAACCTTTTCACTGTACAGAATTACTTTGTAAAAGATAATACACTTGCAGCCAGTTGGTGAGTTTGCAGAATCAGAGGGGATAGCTGTTGAGTTTTATGGGGTGATTTCTGATTTATGTTGCTGTCAGTGACAAGTTAAATGAGCTCAGCATTCAACAGAGTGATGTTCAGGTGTGTTGTGCATCTCCTGAGTGCGCTGCTTTGCATTTCACATCCAAAAATGTAGCTGATATACCCAGCCAGTCAACAACCATGTTTGTAAAATCCTCATGAATATTCAGTGAAACTCTTTGAATTGATGCTGTTGCCATTAGACAGCCATATGAATCCATGGGAAGGACAAGACCTTGGCTGATGTTTCTGGAAGCCTCTCTCATCCAGGTTGCCCTGCCCTTGACTGAAGGAGCCTGTGTGGTCCCCACATTCATTCCAGCTAGAAATGTTAACTTCAGGCTGTGTTTAAAAATAAAGCAAGGCAAAATTCATACCAACTCTGCCAGAATGCAGCATGAATAATTAGGTGGAGATCATTAAAGTTTCCCTTCTTAAAAACATACATAGATTATTCTTTAATGGAAAGTTAATTGTTTTATTATTCTCTCCAGATGGTTCTTTTCCTTTACATTCACAGGGGAATTGATAGAGCCTGAAATTCAGTCTCCTGTGAGCAGAGCTGATAACCAAAAATGCAACTCCATCACTGATCAAGATACAAAATATAGAAAAATATGTATCTGTTTTTCATCATAGTTTCAGATTTCCCCCATTCTATGCTTTAAAATGTTATTTAGGGGCTTTAAGTGCCCCTTCAACTTGAAATGCTGCAGGCTGGGGAGTTTGCATTTCTTTTCCTGATAGGTTTGTCAGGCAAGCACTAGGTACTGGACACTACTGGATCCTGGCATTCTTGTGGATGATCCATCACTTCCATTCATCACTGGACTGCAGAGGAGTGAAATATGCAGTTGTACTGAAAGGTTTAAAGAAGAAAACTGTCGTTAGATACTTGAGGTTATTGTGTGGAAGAAGCAGTAAGATGTGTCACATCTCCTTTGTAGAAATGCAGGAGGGCTTGGGCAGTTGGGGAGGCCAGGGAGGAGGTGACTTCTCAAGGACACAGTTGTGGTTGTTATGTTGCAGTGTGGCTCCAGCCTGGTAAATGGCAGTGGGCACTGTGCATGGTAAGTGAGTGTGTTTATCATGCCTCATTACTGCAGGTCACCTCTGACATCTGAAGTGAGTAACTTGAATGGGCCCCTCACTTCAAACACTCACCCTTGCCAACCTATTGGCCTGCAATGATGCTGCCAGTTTTATAGGTACTTATTTCCTTTTAATTATTTTGAGCTCAGATACTATTGTAAGGGAGGGAGAGAGAGTGGAGTCTGTTATTAGATCAGTCTTGCCTTCCTTGTAAGCAGAGCTCAACTGGATTTCAGTACTGGAGAGCTTTGCTTAAAGACTGAGAATCTGTGCTCTGCTTAAAGCTGTAGTTTGCTGTTGCTTTGTTGAAAGAGATGGCTCTGCTTTTGGAGGCACTGCCTCTTGGGAGGCTCCAGATCTTGATAACCAACAGGGATCTGTACCTTTCCAACACTTGTATCCTTTGCATCTTACTTTGACAGTTCTGCATACAATGAGCTTGAAAAGCTCCACACTCTTTTATGTCTTAGGGATAAACCAGGTTCTCTCATGATTTGGGAGGTTGTATCCAGAGCAGAGGGAAGGAAGTGAACAGGCTAAAGAAGAAATGTAGCAGGAAGGTGATGCTAATGGTTATGGATTCTTCTTCCTCTTCTGCTGCTCTTGGGCTGATCAATGCCAACTGATATATGTGTGGCATTCCCTCTTTATTTTGATATATTCTGGATGATTTCTCTGTTTGATTATTTTAGATTTATATTTAGGCTTGCTCATTGTGATTCAGTTATTCACCAGGCTTGAGATTTTATTGACTTTTCTCCCTTTTCTAACTGACCTTTCACACCTGGAAGCATCCAAGACAGATTTAGTATGTGTTTGTTCAGCACCTACTATAACCAATAGTGTCATGTTTTTTGGACACTGACCATAGTATAAATATTAAATAGTAAGTAAGAGCACTGAGAAAAACCCTGCCTGAATGAAACATGAGATTTACTGATGCGAGGAGATGCTGTGAATGAGAGGCATGGCTGTTTCTATCAGGGCAGTTTCCTAAGTGCCTGGCTGATGTGGCTTGGACTGGTGGCAGGATCTAAATGTCTGCTTGTGTCAGGAGCCACTCTAGGGATTGTTTAAGCAGTAGCATTAGTTATCATCTGTTGGATGCCCAAGCAAAGCCTTTGCTTGTAGCTAGGAGGCAGGGAGCAGATTTTCAATTCCCTGCTGTGACTGTAAGGCCAGGTAAATAGAGAAGAAGGATACAGCAGGGGGTTTATGTGACTTGAGGAGCAAAGAAGATTGTAATGGTAAATGTTGGATTACTTTTTAAAACAAGTAGGTCATTGAAGATACCGTGGTTCATGAACAGAAAAAGAAAAAAAGGCAGATTTATTCCTTGTTCTTCTAAGATTTGTTACACTGTAAAGCTCACGTCACTGCTCAGCATGCTGTCATTTTTAATTTTGCAAGTTCTTTGTTTCTGTCAGTGGTCCAGCAAGGATGACACTAGACCTGATTAGGGGCCTGGGATCTTCAAAGGAGCCTTGGTTCCCAGGTTCCTTGGGCATTGTGAGTAGGCTGGGCCTTACTATAGTGCTTGCTGGGAACATCAGCTATTTTTCTGTTTCCTGCTCTAGCAGGATTTGCATGTGATTCCACAGTCAGCTCAAGCTGTTTAAAATTCAACTTATCTTTTGTCTTCTGCCCCTTTTGCAGAGTGCTGGCACGCAAGAAAAACATCCGTCCCCATCCCTGCCTTGTGCAGAAAGCAACAGATGGTTACCTAACATTCAGTGATAATAATTTGCTGTGAGGTATATGCACGGAATATTCATAGCATTGCTACTGGGTATGTCCAATTCTGAGTAGAAACGATGCCTCCAATATGTTCTGAAGTGCCCAGTGACTTGGTGTTCACTGAAAAGGAAATCCTAGCATGGTAATACCATGCTTACCTCTAGTGCACTTCATGGCTGATTATTAAAATTACTTGCAAATAAGTTTACTTTCACATCTCAATACTGGAAAGAAGCAAAACATCCAAGTTTGGCTCTGTAAATAGGAAATTGAGGTTTGGATGAGGAAACCCTTATTCTGCACAGCGAGCCTGATGGAGAGCTGGGGAGGGAACCTATGAATCCCGACTCCAGGGCATATCTACCAAATGTCTTCCTTAATAACAACTGTTCAGTGTGTCTCTTCTGGCTCATTACTACATCTATTAGCACTGAGCAGTGAATCCTAGGAAATCCAAGTGAGAAAGAGAAACTTTCAGCTTTGAATTCTCCCTTAGGAAACTTATTTCTGGCAAGTTTCACAAGTGGCAGCTTCTTATTTATATTCGTAAGGCCCACAACACATGGCATTTTCTCCTTGGCTCTGCCCTCAGCTCCCTCCCATGACTGAAGTGATAAGCCATCGTTCTCTCCTTGCCTCTGCTGTTGGTGTGAGTTTTTAGGGCTGTGCTCCTGATGCAGAGCCCAAGCAGCAGTTGATTGCCAGCTTTCCCTCCTCCTTAGATGTGTGCTAGCTCTCGAACGACATTTTGAGGTGCCTGAAGCATTCTGTGGAAGAAAATTAATTGGTTTTGACAAACCACAGCAGTCCCTTGGGTGCCTGGGAGTGCAACATTTATTGAAACCAGGCAGGAAATCAAAACGCTCTGGTGTTCACTCACCTCCACTGCAGCTGTATTAAAAAAAAAAAAGTAAAAAGTAAAGAATCCTTAACCTTCCTCTGGATTTTTCACTCTGACATTTGGATCGTCCGCTGACTTTCTAATAAAACCTCCTTTTTCTTTTAGAAGAGAGTTTAGTGGTCATGAAAGATGCCAGAATGACAGCCCAGGGAGTAGATGGTCTCTGTTTACCCACAGAGCAAATGCAGCATCAGGGCAAACGTACTTGCCATTGTACTTCCACCTTGACCTGCGGCATCCCAGAGGAGGGTAGGGAATTGCAGGTTTTCAGCACTTCTAGACTTGACCTCTCAGCTTACACAACTTAATAAGGAATCAGGCTTCTCCTGCTAGTGCAGTGCAGTATTAAGGAAGGATTTTTCATCACAGCTGTACGTGTGACAACTTCAGTGCAAACCTCGGACTGAAAGCACACTGCTAGCAGAAACCATCTCCTAGCCTCACTCTTCCAGCAGCCTGTTCCTAACAGACTGGTTACAGTCTGATTCATTTCTAAAACATATGCTGAGACCCAGTGCAAGGTAAAGAGGATCCCTTTATACAGGATATGTGTATTATGTGGGTTGTGGGTGCCCTTCAGTCAGCCACTGGCTTGAGGTCACTGCTCTGCTCTGTGCAGAGCTGCTGATGGGAGTCATTAAGTTGCCATCAAGTTTGAATTAGTGTTGATTCACCTCTAAAAAATAACCAACAGTTTTCTTCACACAGCTCTGGAGGCAGGGCTGGGAAATGAAGGGAGTAATTTTTATACAAAAGCTGGTTACTGCCCAGGTGCAGTCACAAAATAGGGTTGGGGTTAGTTTTACAGTGGGTGTCCACTTGCCAGCCTGTAAAGTGGCATGTAATTTCTGGACCATGCCCTGATTGATGAGGCAATCTTTTTACACATCTTTTGGTGTCCATGAGCATCCCCAGGAGTGGTATCAGTCAAGGAAAGCCATATACTTTCAGCCTGTAGGATCAGGTTTATCACAGATCCTAGCCTACTGGAAAGAGTACTGGAGCCACTGGAAGGGCTGATTGGAAAGGATTCACAGACAAATGATGTAATGGGAGTTAATCAGCTCCTGCAGGACCTCATTGCAATAGATTTCTGGGGGGTTAGCAGGTTCTTTTTGTGTTGCCCATCACCACAAGATTCATATGGGCATTGTACAGGTGCGTGCTCTGAATGCAGTAAACAATATGGGGTGTGTTAGGCAGAAGGTCCTGATGTCCTTGCCTGTCCTCCGTAGCTGCAAGTGCCAGACAGAGGTGGGACAGCAGCTCTGTCAGTGTGGTTAGAAACTCTGCAAGTGGACTGAAGCTCCTGCTGATGTCTGCAGTGACAGAGATGGGGAAGTGATGGCCAAGAGTTGCTGTGGTTTGGCTCCTCTCTGTTCTCACAGGGTGTGTGGAGACAGGGTGGGGGACAGATGGGGAGCCAGCCCTGGGAGGTCCTTGAGAAGAGCAGGTAATGTGACTGCGGCAGGGAGGGGAGGGATGGCGATGGCTGCTGGCTCTGCGTCACCGAGACGTGACAACTCCTTCAGCAATTCCTTCAGCAGTTAATTAGCACAGCTGAGAGCCTGAGCTCGGTGCTAAAGGTGAGCTGCAGTTGTACCAGCAGAGATGCTCCAAGAGGCTTTATTTGTCTGGCCTGGGACCTTGCTGGGCGCTTGTCTTGGTGGTTGTTACTGCAGTACTTGTACAGGCTATTCAGGATCTTGTAGAATAGCTGTACAATAAGCATTGTCTTAAAAGTTCAGCAACGTGGGAAGCCAAAGAGGGGTCATCAGCAATCCTAAATGAAGCTTTGGCAGGTCTGGATGCTGCAGGAGAATTACTGCGTACATTTTCATCTACACCTTTTTTCTCCTCTAATGATTCTGCTTTCTGGCATAACAATTACCTACTTTGGATATCAATGTCTATGGGAAACTGGCTGAAGCTAAAATGGTAAATTAACTGCTTTGAAGCTTATGTCCCAGATGTCAGTAGTGATAGATTCTGTCTAGTGGTTTCTAGCTAGAAAAGACTTTGAGCGGTGTCATTTTTCATGGGAAAACTTCCCATATGCTTCTCCAAGAGGCTTTTCTGGGCAATTAAGTGACATGCTGTATCAGAGATAACATGAATTCAGAGAGCTTTTGCACTTCATCTTCTGTGACACGCCACACATGGGATGTCAGTGGTCACCATGGGTTTGGCCTTTGGTCTCTGTTACTTCTGCAGCAGCAGGGTTTTCCACTGCTGCTGTCACCCATAACCAGCAGGACTCCTGTGGTGTTTGTTATATGAATGGTTGACACATAGTGCAGCTGGGACATGGGAAGGTCTGTGGCAGAGGAAATGCCATCCTACACTCATCCACTGAATGGCCTAGTGGGCACCAAGGCCTTTCAGCTCCTGAGCCAGTGGGATGTCTGGTAACAGAGAGACAACACTCTGGACACGGATTAGGTGTCATGGGAGTGAAGATTTACATGCAACTGAGTGGCAACTTCTTTTTCTCTCTTACTATAACAGACTAATGAAGTTATTCTCAGAGGGAGCACCTGTCTCTGTAAGGGAAACCAAAGAGTGCTGCTATTCACATACTGGGCAACATGACAGTGAAGTCTGGGGGGAAACTCAGCAAAAATCAGCATTTTTAGATGCATGAAGTGTCTCATGGCCCTTGGCAAAGGAAAGGTACAGCATGGATTGTGATTTGGGGGCTTTCAGAGTCCCCCCCAGAGATGACCCTGTGGTGGCACTGGTTGTTTCAGTCCTTGTATGGCTCCATCTCCTCCCCGGAATCGAGCCCCCTGAGAGTTTCCTTGCTTGACTCCTCTGTGCCAGCAGTCCTGAGGTTCCTGCTGCTTTGCATTACAGCTGTGTGTCAAGAAATCCCAGCTCCTGAGGTCAAGTGCTAAGCATTTGCTTCTTTATCAGATATTTACTTAGGAGGATTTCATTATACTGAATCTACTAGCTTTGAATTAATTCACATGCAGTAAATTTATTCTTGCTCTTTCTGAAGGGACTTGTATGCTAGAGAAAACTTTGAAGACAACCAGTTATACCAAAAGCAATTACTTTTGTGGTAATTTTGTATGTATTTTACAGCAGATACTGTATTTCTGTTTGACTATGAGCTTTCTCCCAAGTGGCACTGCCGTGCTGGAAGTAGAGAAAGTCAGATGCTTGAATTTTGGGTGCCCCAACATTTTCGCGTTGTTAACATTAAATGTATTTGTCTGTGCACTTATTTGAACAAACTCCACTTGTCTGAGTAAAGCTACAGGTTGATCTTACCAAAATCCACTTGCAGTTGCTGGATGTGAAGTGGGGAGGTGGAGTTGTTTTGTTTTCTTAGTGTTTTGGTGGGGTTTTTTGCAACACCACTGTGTCAGCTTCTGGTTACTGGATTTCTTCAGCCAAGTGCTAGAGACTGTCTTTCATGACACTGCAGAGGGCATCTCCAAAGCCTCTTCACTCAGCTCTTGAGTATCCAAGAGCCATACTCTGCAATATGACTAAGTTGATTGGCAAAAGCAGCTTACTGTATTATTTGGAATAATACACCTATAAAAAAATCTTTCTGCAAATAACTTTCAAATGTGTGATGGGGCAAAGCTGAATTGTTCACCTCAGCAGCTGATTTGCTCTATGCAAACCATAATGTCATCTACACAGGAACTCTTTCTGGTGCCTCAGTTGGAGCCCTCTGCACCCAGGATCTCCTGCAACCACTTTACCAAATCCAAAACAAATCAGGAGGAAAAGCTCAAGTAAGAACTTAAGAGTTAGGCCTGATAATCCATTAAGTCCTCTCTCCACTGGTTTGCTTTACATGCTCTGTTTCAGCAGGTAAGTCTTGGTGGTCCTTGTGATAAGAAAAAAGCCATTCTTTGGGCCTGGAGGTTTGGTTTGCCAAAACTGTTGGTTGTATAGATATCAGTGGGGATAACAGCTGTCCATCCTACATCAAAATGTGCCCTTAGCATTTCCAGAGGGCAAACATGCATGACTCCTTCTGAAAATGGACAAGGGAAAACTGAGGGAATGTGTACTAAAGAGAAGCATGTTCATACTAAAATCCAGAAGGGTAGGTTTATTTTTTTCTTCTTCATAAGTTTTTCATTAGCAAGATTCATTTCATTTTGAAGTGGCTCATTAACTAGTTTAAAAAAGGAAAAGCCAAACCAAAAATCTTAAAGAAATGTAGGTCCCTGTTAAATTGCAAATTCTATATTCCATGCTGGATTATTGTTTTATGGGAACCAGTGATAGTTATACTGTACATATCTACATATTTCATCAGAAAGCAAAATTGTTTTCCAGGGAAAATTATTATACAGAAAAAAGTTTTATTTAATAATAAGCTATTGCTATTACAGTATCTAATACTTGTGCTCAAGCTTGAGATGAACAAAAAATGTGTCATCTGACCAGCCCTCAACATCCCAGTCTAAACTTTGTGGCTAGCTTTAAACCTTGCAATAGACTGATGAGGGAAATCACTTAAACCTTCCTATTATTGCTGTAATGAAACAGACAGAAACATTTATCTGAGCATTTCTATGGCAGAAGGACGTTGTGGCATTTTCAGGGCTGTTCATTATCCAACTAAGCCACTCACATCTAGAGGAATCACATCCCACTTGACTTTTGACCTTTTTTCCTTGTATGGCATTTGCCTTAGGATTTAATGACAACTAAAAAAATTATTTCTGGATCAGTAGGTCTGTGAAGTTTCAGTTAGTCCAGATAGGGCACAAACTTGAGCAGGTTTGCTGGCAAAAGGAAGGAAAGACTTTTGTGATTCAGGTAAAAAGTAGTTGCTCAGGACATCTGTGGTTGGGTTCTGTCTCTTAGCCTGCTCTGGGAGCTTGGGCAGGATTTCTGTATCTTCCTGGTGTAGCAATCTATTGCTGGATTTCCCTCCCACAGTGAGGATTTCTGAATTCACATTGAATGGATGTTAGCAACACCTGTCACAGAAAAAATTAGGGAAAAAACTACACATTGTTGGTTATTTTTGAGAGGAAACCAAAAGAAAAATGAGCACACTGAGAGTGTTTTGTAATTCATGTTTTGCAATTGGCACTTAATAGGTAGAAATTAGCATGAACTGAAAGCAAAGAAAAACTTTGGGCACAACAGGGCTTTGCAGTACTTTTTGAGAATTCGGGGAGAAGTACATTTTGGCAGATTTCTAGTTGCAGCTTCTCATGTGCCCTCTTCATGGGGATCCAGCAAACCCTGGAGAAATCACACACATGAACCCACTTAAATCTTCCCCCTGCCAGGCTTCTAAATGGGGGTCTAAGGCTCAAGCTGCTTCTAGTTGTTGTGGCCTGCCTCAGTTTAAGTTATTTTTCTCATGAAAGATTGAGCAGAAGTGAAATTGGTGCTGTAATAAAAGGTGTCCCTATTTCATAAGGACCTTAGCAGCAGCTGCTGAGGACAAACATTAGCCTAAGAAGGTCTCCAGGGGTTGGCTTTGATGGAGGTAATCTTTCTTGTAATACCATTCCTAATGTGGATCTCTGTTAGCTATATGTAGTAATTTCTTCCTCTGTATTTGTTCTGGTGTATCTCTAGGGCTGCTTGTATGTGCTGTAGAATATTTACCGTATTTCTTTCTTTCCATCTATTGTGCTGTGGTCTTGTAATATGTGCCTGTTGCACTTAGTACAAGAAGTAATTATTTAGAAGTGCACAGACACTTCTGAACACATATTGTACTTCCTGGTTTCTCCCTTACTCCTTGTAATAGGTTTGTCTTTTGCTCAAATGTCCTTCTCTGAGCACTGCACCTCTGAACTGAGGGTACAGCAAACTGCAGTTGCAGTTCCTGCTCGTTGAAGGGAGCCTCCAAGAAAAATGGGGACAGGCTATTCACAAGAGCATGGAGTGACAGGACAAGAGGGAATGGCTTCAAACTGAGAGTGGGCTTACATTAGATATTAAAATACCTTCCCTGTGAGGATGGTGGGGCCCTGACACAGGTTGCCCAGAGAAGCTGTGGCTGCCCCATCCCTGGAAGTGTTCCAGGTCAGGTGGGATGGTGCTCTGAGAAACCTGGTCTAGTGGAAGGTGTTAATACCTATAGCAAGGGGGTTGAAAGGGGGTGATCTTTAAAGTCCCTTCCAACCCAGACCATTCTGTGGTTCTATCTGCAGCACTGGGAACAGGAGTGAGAGGAGCAGAACAGCTATAGTTGCCTCGGTATCTTCTGATTCTCACTGGTGGCTCCTGTTCAGATATGCCTGTTGTCCTACAGATATTCAGGGGTTCAACAGTCTCAAGCCTGTTGCATTTGGTTCTGGCCTATTTTCCCAGCCAGTGAATCCTTCCTGTTTGCTATTCATATCCCCAGTCCTGACACCAGCTGTTAACAAGTGGCATCTTGGTGTTTTGTGATGTCTGGAGGTTCTTACTCCTACTTTTCTTTCTTTGCATCACTTTTGCTATATAGATGATATCATAATAGAATAACACTTGACGGGGGAGTCTGTTGGATTTTGTTTTGACTATTACTGCTTGATTGCATTTGTCATTGTTTTTTCCTGGTGGTTTTTTTGTTGGTTTGTTGTTTTTTTTTTTCCTATGCTTTGGATTTTTTTATCAAATATTGAGGCATCCTAAACCATGACAGAACTAGTGTTCTTTAGGAGTAATATCAGAACTCTTATTCAAATCTTTCCCTGCCTCTGCACCCCAGAATTCATCATCCTCCCTATTGCAGTGTCTGTACAGATTATTTCTTCTGATTGTCATTTACAGCTGGCCTGCCAGCCTGGCCATTTGTCTAGAAAATCTAGATACCTTTTAGACTGGTCAGAGGAATTCCACACCACTGACTTAACTGAGCTGTGGGGGACTCTCATCATCTCTGACCTTTTGTTTGCTCCAGCTCAACAGAGGGGTGCAGCATTCAGGCTGGGTGTGTGTCACATCCATGGTGTGCACGGAAATCATTCTTGCATCTCTGCTGCTATCTCTTCTGAAGAGCACCTCACAGCTGTAATTTCTGCAGTCAGAGGGATTTTGGCAAGTGGTGGATTGACAGGATTGTCCAGGCTGTCCCAGAGAGGGCCCTGGAGATCACTGGGTGTCAGCCAGTGCCAGGCTCTGCTGCTTTCCTGGGAGACCTGGGGCTGCATCACCCCTCTGTTGTCCCCTAGGAAGGGAAGGGATCCAGCTGACCAAACTCAATTACTTTGTCGATGAGGATAAATAAGAATCATAATCCAATTGTTATGGCAATTGCAATGCAGCAAACTCGAGGCAACTTTCCATAGCTTCTCTATTTATACCTCACTCATTTAAAGCAGAAGGAGGCAGACCAGCTTTTGCCACATCTTTCCCATGTCCCAGGCAAATCACATTGCCAGCTCAAACAAACTTCTTGATCAGTGTCAGTAGGATATTCTATCTCTTTTACTGTGTTTAGTGGTATGTTCTGCCTCTACTTCCAGGGACTGAAGGCTGATGTGACTTACAAAAATAATAAATGCATAATAAGTAATAAAAACCTTCTTGGCACTATAGTTCCCAGCTGTGTAGCGTTGACTTCACCCCCTCAATACAAAGCTTGGATAGGTGGTGATCCCTTGTATCAAAACTGTGGGAAATCAGAAGTATTTAAAGTCAAAAGTCCATAGTCTTTTTAATGTGAAAATATAGCACAGCACAGTACTTAGGACTATGGGTGGAGGAATCTTCTGAAAATCTATAAGCAAATCTGAAGAAGATTGATTACTAATTATCAAGTCCTTTCAGGAATTTGTCTTAGTTTTTTTAATGTTTCAAATTACAATAACAAGATAATGAAGACAAATTTTCCATAGCTGTAACTGAAAGCTTGGTACAGGTTGTACTCGAGGCAAGTGGGTCATCCTTTGGTTAAATTATTAAATATTCCTGCATCTCATTACTCAGGTACAACCAAGTGAAGTCAGCAGCACATCACCTGTAAGGTGGGGGCAAACATGACCTTAGAACTCCTGTGCAGGTGACTTGTGTGTGCTCCACTGATCCCTGGCTGATGGGAGTTCATGATCTCTGTCTTTCTTCCCCATCAATCATCCACTGATTATTGATGCCTTGTGCAGTGGGACACCCCACAGCCAAGGGCTTCCCCAGCAGAGCTGCTGTGCCCCCCTGTGCCAGTGGGGCTGCAGGGCTGCCTGGGCAGCTCTAGGGACACAAAGGTGTCAAGCCCAGAGGACTGATGTCCCCCTGGTCTCCTGCAGACAGACCTGTGTTCCTGTGCTCACTGCCAAGTCATAAAATCAATTAGAAATTAAAGGCCAGATTCATGAGTTCACTTCAGCTACTCTAGTGGTACAAACCAGCTGCAAATTCAGCTTTTATGCTGTTGCTACTTTCCCCAGCTTTTATGTGTTAGCAGCTTTGCCTTTAAAAGCACTTTTTAAATGGCTTGAGATTGATGCTTAACTTCAAAGTGCTAACAAATATTGCATTGCAAATTCCTCCTTGGGCAACTCCATTACTTTTTCTTTTTTTTTTAATAATTTTGAAAACAAAGGATATTCTTCAGGGAAAAGCTGTGCTAAGGTGAATTATGTTTCTGAGAGTGCACATCAGTGCAATGTGTACAGAGCATTGCAGTGCCAATGATTGCATCTAAACTCAGGATCTGCACAATTAAGAACACTCATTATGATGTAGAATTCTACAGGCTAAGGGCTAAGGAACTCTTAGGTAAAACCAAAAGAAATCTCAATTCAAAAACTAGTACCATTTCTCTGCTCTTGTAAGAATTCATTGAATCATGTGAGAGTTTGATATTTTTAAGATTTTAAAAATTAATTGTGGTTATTTTACTGTTAACTTCATACTGAAAGTACCTATTCTCACTTCTTTTAATAGTTTTAAGCAAAAATACAACAATCACTATTAAGGTTTAAGAACTCTAGTTAAGCAGCACATTTCAAAACATAATATATTTAAAAATACAGTCCCACATTATGTAACTACCACAGAATTTAATTTTGGATGGTTTCACTGTGCATTTCAGGTTGCAGATATTGCTAGCTTTGCAGTCCAGTCTAGTGTTAAAACATCGAATTTCCTGATTCCATCATGCGTGTTCTTTCACAGTCACTTTTAAATATTTCATCCAAAATTACTGATATGCCTGCTCTGCTTTATAATGCTTTTTAGGGGACTAATGACAACTCTTTGGGATTTGTACAGGTTTTCTCATGTTTAAATTGGTAATTACTCTTCTCACTTAGCTCTGTCTTAAGATATATTTATTATAACTGAAATCTTCTGGTGCGAAAAATTGCCCCAGCTTTATTATATCTGGTTTAGCAGGTCATTAAACAATTGGCTTTTCTCTAAAAGTATCCTAACTATGGTTTTCCAAAGTTTATGAGTGACCATTTCCATACGTCTGCATAAGGCAGGTATTAAACCATCTGACAAGTTAAATCAAAAATCAGACAAAGAGAAAGGGGACAAGGGAGGAGAGATTATATAATCCTCTTTACTTGAACAAGTTGAAATCTTACTGTTTTCCCCAAATAAGCAATGTGCTCTGTCAGCACAACAGTAAAGCATGCCTGTGCATATTCATCCCAGCCTATATAGCCATACATTTGTGTAGTTAATCAGGGTTGGGGGGGGGGGAAACACATTTGCATCTATGGATGCAAATGGTCTACAAGAAATGAAGCAAGGAGAGACTGTTGCAGGTAATCACAGCAACTCCCCTTGCTCGGTGCAGCAGGTCGGCTGATGGCACGTGAGCTTCCCCAGGGTGCATTAAAGGAGGGAATTTGGCTATTAATTAGTATGTTCAGTGGCCTTTGTGCACCGTGTGACTGTGCCTGCCCAGGGCAGCGGTGTGTGCCTACGGGGGCAGGGTATGTGTTGCAGGCAGTGTTGTGTTGATTATGGCTCCTTTGCTCTCGGGAAGATTAACCTATTTTTAGACCAAACTGTTGGTGTGAGGCCAGGAGAAGCCTTCTATCTTTTAGATTTATGGAGGTTGCCAGGCAGATCCTAAACACTTTCTCTAAGCTGCATTTATTTGTATTTTGGCTTCTTTTTGGAAGCCGAGTTCCCTGTATCTCTTTGGATAGGACCCTTGATATTAAAACAGTTCTGGAGTCTGTCAAGTAATCTAATTCATTGAACATTTGGAATTACTGTGCAAAAAAAAAAAAAGGAATTTATTTTCTAATTATTCTCTGTCTTGCACAACCAAGTATCACTATTTAAAATATTTATCTCTCTCCGTGTGCGATCTGCGCGAAGGCCATGGAGGGGCGATGAAATAAAAGCACTCCTTCCCAACACAGGCACATTACTTTGACTGGGACTGTTTTGACGTCGCCCTGTAAATACATTTATTTTTCATTAGGACGTTTCTGGGTTTGTGGCATCCAGGAAAGCCAAAGCCATTACGCTTTTCATCTCTTAGAGACAAAATGAACATAAACAAGTGTAATGAACTCCCGCTGAAGCCATTTCTCTGTTGTCTTTCCCTTGTTGCCAGTGTGTGTGTGTGTGTCTGTGTGCAGAACAGCCTCCTCGTGCCGGCTGGATGGGGGCAGCTGCTCTCACTGCTTCCATTCTTCATCTGCAAGGAGGATCCAGATGGGGAGAAGGATTCAAGCTCCAAGTGTGCTGTAGTCCTCAGGTTTTGATGTTGTGTCTGGAGAGCTCAGGCCTGGGGCATCACTTGTAGCTTCTCTTGGAAAGCTCTGTTGTGGTGTGGACAGATTGCTGCAACCTTCCTGAAGCGCCTCCGAGAGGAGGGTGCTCCACCAGGAGAACAGCAAACACACCACTCTCACATGCTGTGAATGACTCTCTGAGCAAGAGACAGGAAGGGCCTTTGTTTGGAGAGACAGCAGTAATTTATTTCACCTATTCACTGAAGGATCCAGGAACAAAGTCAAAGATGGGTTGAGGGTCCAGGCTTATATATGGGTATAAGGGGGTGGAGCCAATGGTAACAGCCAATCAATGGAAGGAGTAGGTGGGCAAGCAGTTACAGAGACCAATAGGAAAACAACTAGGGTAGACAAACAGGGGGACAGACCAATGAGGGCACATGAAACAGAGAAGCTACTAGAAACTGACCATATATGGTAAACTGGGTATATAACAGCCAATGGGCCAACAGGGGTGTGTGTCATTGAGGTTGATTGACAGATGTCAGTGAAACAGGGGGTCCATAGAGGAGGTTAAATCTAGGGGACGTTCTTCTGAGGCACAACCCCAGGAACCCCCCTAGCAGGCTCACAGGCCTCCACAGCTGTGGGGTTTAATTTGTGATGTTGCCCCCAGAGCAGTTTCCTCCATCCCTCTCCATTGTGTTACAAGGACAAATACACTGGAGGTGGAAATGTGAGGGCAGAATGTCTGTGAGGTCTGAGCATACACTGCGGTGGTGGTTGTTGGTGGGGATTGGAGGATCGTGTAGGGGATGACACTTCAGTACTGCATCCAGCTCTGGGGTCCCCAACACAGGAAGGACAGCAACCTGTTGGAGCAAGTCCAAGTTCATTAGAGGGATGGAGCACCTCTCCTATGGGGAAAGGCTGAGAGAATTGAGATTGTTCAGCTTGGAGAAGGCCAGGCTTCTGTGTCACCTAACTGTGGCCTTCCAGTACCTGAAGAGAGCCTGCAAGAAAGATGGAGAGGGATTGTTTACAAGGGCATGGAGTGACAGGAGAAGGGGGAATGGCTTCACACTGAAAGGGAGTAGGTTTAGATTGAGTGTTAGGAATGAGACACTGGTACAGGCTGCCCAGAGAAGTTGTGGCTGCCCCATCCCTGGAAGTGGTCAAGGCCGGGTGGGATGTGGCTCTGAGAAACCTGGAAGGCATCCCTGCCCATGGCAAGGGGGTTGAAATGAAATGATCTTTAAGGTTCCTTCCAACCCAAACCATTCTGTGATTCTATGCCATGTTCACTGCAGGATTTTTATTGCAGGCAGGATAGCCTCATCCCAGCTATGGACTCAAAAAAACTGTTGGAGAGCCTGTGGCATAGTCACAAATAGCCAGCAGGACTGAGGTTGGTGGATAGGGAGTTAAAGGCAGCCAGCAACAGGAATATTGTTTGGAGATCAGGGAAAGCTTGGAAAGGACAGAAAGTAAGCTGCAAAGAGGCATGAAGATGAGAGTAAAAATGAAAGCGAATATTGAGCTTTCTAGGGTGGCACATATGCTCTTTCTTCATCCTAGTCTTTCAATTATTTCCTATTTATTTAAACCCTCCCTCATGTACCCATCCCCACCCTTCCAAACTGACTTGCTCATTGAGTCTGAGTGAGTTTATGCTGAATTTTAAAATACCTTCTTTTTCTCCATCTCTAAACTGCTAATCTCTCAGGCTGAGGAATCCTGGGACAAAGAGGAGTCCGCAGAGTGGAACTCTGTAAAATTAGCTTTTGCAGCATTAGTGTTTGCACAGTTACAGGCTGAAGCCCTGCACTCCCCCTGCCTGGCAGCCTGCCTCCCTTCCCTAAGGAGTGCAGAGTGAGCTGCCTTCCTCCTTCTCTTCCTCCTCTTCTTCCTCCCCTTCCTCCTCCTCCTCCCTTGCCACCATCCCTCCCCTGCAGGAGGAGCAGAGGGGTGAATTGGCATTCATTTGGACAAGGGTTTAACTTGCATTACCTTGGTCTTGTCTCCTGTTATTGAAATGTGTTCTCAAATACAGCATAAAATTGAAATTCTAGTGCTGGTGTCACATCGTGGGGATGATTAGCCAGGAAAAGAGGGCACATGGGGGGGAATATTTTTTGGGTGAAACCAAGCTGAGACTTGGCACGTGCTGTGCATTGCATCCTTGTGCTGCAAGCCCTCTGATTTTGGCAAGCAATTTAATCTGGAGCATCCATATGCAGGGTAGGGATGGGTTTGGATTAGAGGGAAGGTGCAGAGGTTCCATGCTGTGATACCCCTGCAGGGAGAGCCCTGTCTGTGCCTTTGGGCGATAAGCAGGCGATGAATGAGTGGCTTTGTGCCCGGTGGCTGCAGTCACCCAGGGCCCTCTGCGTGGGTGTCTGAGAGAGCAGAACAAGAGGTGACGCCCTGAAATCTGGTGTTGAGCTCCTTTTGACATTTTCTTGTGCTCACTTATGCCCAGTTTTGGTGTAAGAACAAGGAGCTTCTTTTGAGCACCTTGCTCCAGTTTTCACTCCCTGCGACTCGCTCGCTGCAAATCACCTATTCAAACACCATCCCTAATGCCTGTGCTTCTTTATTCCTCACTGCTTCTGCTGTTGTTTATTAACTTGCTCTGCATGGCATCTGGGGAATTTGTTCACTGGAAAAGCAAAATGCAGTTGCGTTTCTGCCTAACACATGTACCAAGGTACTCTCAGCCTGCCGGGCCTTGAGCAGGATCCAGCGCTAATGCTGCAAACCCTCCCCGCTTCCTCTCCCAGCCCTGCTCAGCTGATTGCCTTCTATTTTTCCTTGTGGTGTTGTTATTAATAATCATACACCAATCTCCTCTGACAATCACAATCATTTCCTGGGAGAGGGCGAATCCAAGTCAACCACATCCAGCTACCCAGCGAAATGATGCTGTGTCTACCAGCCTGATGAATGCCGCTCCTGTCTGTGCCCTTTCTGTGCATGGAGCACTTGATGATGCTGGAGGCTGCACTAGAGATTTTAAGCTGTCTGTTTCTCAAGGAAACTGGCTGCAGGGAGGAGACATGGCTGCCGAGGATTAAAGGGGATGGGGATTTTTTGGGAAATAACGTTATTTCTGGCTGCACCCCTAGGTGCATCTGCCTGCAAGGGCCAGGTGCAACAGGACTGTCCAGGGATCTGATGTCCTCAGCCCAGTTCAGCATGGATAAAATCTCTGCCCTTAGTGCACGGTTGTAACTGGCTTTGCAAATGCTTTTTGCTAATAGATTGAGCCAAATACCATGTGCTTCCTCCTGTATCTGTGCCCCCGGGTTCCATCCTCCTGCGAGACAAAGCCCAGGGAGCTCCTGCTAATAGGTTTCTTGCTGGAAGGGATTCCCAGTGGCAAAATGGGGGTGAAAGCTTTTTCCCAGAGCTCACTGGTTTCTCAGTTATCTCTCTCTTACTCTCAGCTTGGCTCTGCAGGCTCCCAGGCTATGTGTGCTGCCAGGTTTTTCTACCAGAGCAATTTCCCTTGTTGCAATTCTTGACAGCACCACTTTTTCTCCTAGAAACATGGGGCTGCTGAATGTCTAGCGAACTCAATTGGCCTGGATGGATGGGATGAGCCAGGTGGGTGTGCTTTGAGGCAGAAACCACCCTTCCTGTGCTTAAAGAAAAGGTGGTGACTGTAACTTCCTGGGGTGAAGGCTTGTGCTTGGATGGGGAGGAGAGCAGAGTAGGGAATTGCTTGTAGGCACAGGCTGGGGGGCTCTTATGTGGGGTACCCCCCATGTCTTCGGCTTTTCTCCAGGGTGTCCTGCTCTGCAGCCAGCCTGGCTCTGCCTTTTACTGCAGTTCATGGAAAGTTGTCTCTCTGGCTGATGGGCTGAGCGTGGCTGGCTGTGCAGTGTGGAAAGCTGGGGGTGGCGGGCACACGTTCCACGTGCAGAGGAATTGCCGGGGGCTCGGTGAAGTGAGGTGCCCAGGAAGGGCAGAGCTGTGGGTTGTGTCTTGGGAAATGAGGTCAAGAAACCCTTGGGAGCTCAATTAACCACACATGACCGGGACGAACTAGGACACCAATTGCATGACTGGCGAAGATGAGAGCCCGTGGGCTGCTTGGTTTGCTCCTGGCTTAGAATGTCTTCATTTGTTTTGCCTTTATTTGTCACTATTTTGTTCTTGGATTCAGAGTAGACAGCCCTGGCCTGAACTCCCACGCTCTGCCTGTGTGACCCAGCAGTGTCTGGTCAGCAGAGGCAGTGAGTGGGGTGCAGCCAGCTCAGGGCACAAAAGCAGTGCATGGCTCTCCTTCCCTCCATGTTCTTGGTCTTTGCTCAAGCAAACTCTGACATATATTTGTCTTTTCTGTATTTCCTCGTGGATCATTCTATGAAATATCGTGAAGTGGATCCTGTTTTATGTTAGAAATTCGTAATGAGACTGGAGAGAGATACAGCATTTGACTGCAGTGGCTGTTAATTTTAATATGCTGTGAATCTCGAGGTAGCTCTTTATTCTTCCTACATTGAACTTGCATGCTGCTGCTGCTACAGTCTGCACGGGGGACATGTCGTGTGAACCAAAAATTCTTAATGAGGAACAGAGGGAAGAACTCTGCCAGTATTTTATAAAACATGAGATTTATTTTCTTAAATGCAGATCACAGTGTCTAGATATTTAGAGGCCTATGATTTAGCAGCTCTAAGGAAAGGTTTGGAGGTAGTAAGAAGGACGGAGTGGTTGACAGAGACCTTAAAATTGCACTCAGCTCTGCTGGGCAGAAAATAAGCATGCAGTGGAAAATACCAGTTCCTGCTGGTCTGAGCAGACAAAGTCCTTCACAGGTGAGGGATGGAGGAGAGCACATCAGCAGCACAGGGCCACGGATGACAGGTTAGTGCTATAGAATATGCTCCTTAATGGTTAGGTGAGTTGAGCAGAGACAAGTGAAATGAAAGGGGAAAGGACAGGGCAGAGTGATCAAGATCTGGGAATGAGGGTCTGGGAAACGCCCTTAAGATGCTTCAAGCAGATTCTTGCCCATGTCCTAAACCAAAATAAACTATAAAAGCCCACATGTCTGAAAGGATGTAGGGAAACCCCAAAGTGGTGTCAAAAGGTTCACAGAGGGGATCTGAGCAAGCTTTGGTGTTCACCCAGCTCAGAGGACTGGCTTTGGGGCTGAGGTTTTCTGAGCTCTGGAATTAAAATACAAGGGGGTTTTAATTTTGCTGGGGTTTGGGGCATTTATTTTTTATTGCAGCTGTTTTGCTGAATGGCTGCTCTCTGACTGCCTTTGAATTCAGAGGGAGACTGTCACCATTGGTGTTCTGTTTGTCAGTTGTCTGTGAGCAGCAGACTGGAGATAGAACTGCATTTGATCATTAGTCAACTTTTTCTTTTGTGCTGAATATCTGATAACGTTTGCTGAGCACTCACTCTGCATAAGCTCATTTGATCAGCTGCTGCAAAAATTGCAGGTGATGGAAGAGGAGAGGTTGGGACATGGCTAAGGCACATCTGCAGTTGAATGTTTGTCAACATCAAGGTGCTCACTTGACTTGCTAATAACAGACATTGGGAAAGAGGTAGTTCCAGGCTTCTGCAGGCAATTACTGGTTCCCTAAATCTGTGGGCAGGCTGAAAGCATATTGGGCTGAAAGCATATTGCTTTTCCAGGACTGCTTTTGGAGGTGTGTTTCCCATCAGCAGCTGCCTCGGGGGTGTCAGATTCAGAGCAGGCCTCCAAGTTCTCAGTGTGGTGATGAGCTACAAGGCCAAAACTCTTGGGAAGTGTGTGCGGGACCTGGCTTCGCTGCCACAGCCTTTGAGGATTTTCGTGGAAGAGAGATTGGACATGTCAGGTTGCTACAGTATCCAAACTTTTTACTCTGGTGCACATAAAATTCAGCTCTTCCAGAGGTCCCTTGTACAGAGAGTGCTGCTGGCATGGCGGGCTCTGGATTTGGAGGTCCAGAGAAAGCTGAACCCCCTCGATGGGAGATGGAGGATGCCTTTTCCTTGTCTCCTCCCCTCTGCTCAGAGCCTCCCTGAAGCCTGAGCAGAGCCGTGCTTTGACCTGGTTCCTGCTGTCAAGTGCTTCCATTTACTCTCTGAGAAAATCTTTCTGCTGTCTCTGGGAACCAAAGCCCCAGGAGGAGCCCCTGCCTGTGACCACTCTTCACCCTGCACTTGAGCAGAGCTCCCCACTCAGACCGGGCTCTGTGAGCAGCACCACGGCAGATTTTTGTAGAGTGGGCTTTTTTCCACTTTTGTTTCTCATCAGAGGCTGAGTAGCACACTCACACATGGCATATCAGGCCTCTTGCAGCACACTTCATCTAAAAACCTAATTTGTACTTGCAAAGCAATACACATGCTTCAACAACCCCCTCCTCTCAAAAGCAAACAGAGAAACGCCACAGAGAAATAAAATAAAATGGGATGAGAATTATCCATGCTTGCTCTACTCCACTCTTTGTCTGCTGGGGAAAAAGAGGAGGTGAAGCAAAGTTACTAAAATAAATATATAAAAATAAACAAATAGGAAAACAGCCTCTAATGTACTTAGCGTTGCAAGTTGTGAGATGGGGATTAGCCCTGCCTGTCCTCCCCTGTAGCGCAGCGTGCCCGTCATTGAGGGATCGCGGCTGCCTTTCCCATTTGTCACCCTGCTGCTGGCAGGTGTGGGTGGCGGCAGGGAGGTGACAGCAGCGCCGGCCAGGACGGGGCATGAGCTCCTTCCGCACCCCTTGGTGTCCCAGATGGACTTTTGAGGGGGAGCAAGTGTTTTATCCCGCTGTGCAGCTGTGGATTAGACCGATTCTGCCTCTCGAGGGGCTCCTGAACTCCTCTGCTCGCATCGCTGTGTGCCCGTGCCCACGGTGAGCGCTCTTTGGGAGCAGGGAGCGCAGCTGCGGAGCCGCGTTACCAGCGCAGCCTCTGCCCACCTCTGCCCACCTCTGTGCACCTCTGCCCACCTCTGCCCACTGCTGCCCACCGCTGCCCACCTCTGCCCACCTCTGCCCACCTCTGCCCACCGCTGCCCACCTCTGCCCACCTCTGCCCACCTCTGCCCATCTCTGCCCACCTCTGCCCACTGCTGCCCACCGCTGCCCACCTCTGCCCGCCTCTGCCCACCTCTGTGCACCTCTGCCCACCTCTGCCCACTACTGACCACCTCTGCCCACTGCTGCCCACCTCTGCCCACCGCTGCCCATCTCTGCCCACCTCTGCCCACCTCTGCCCACCTCTGCCCACTGCTGCCCACCTCTGCCCACCTCTGCCCACTACTGACCACCTCTGCCCACTGCTGCCCACCTCTGCCCACCGCTGCCCACCTCTGCCCACCTCTGCCCACCTCTGCCCACTGCTGCCCACCTCTGCCCACCTCTGCCCATCTCTGCCCACCTCCGCCCACTGCTGCCCACCTCTGCCCATCTCTGCCCACCTCTGCCCATCTCTGTGCACCTCTGCCCACCTCTGCCCACTGCTGCCCACCTCTGCCCACCGCTGCCCACCTCTGCCCACCTCTGCCCACCTCTGCCCACTGCTGCCCACCTCTGCCCACCTCTGCCCACCTCTGCCCACCGCTGCCCACCTCTGCCCACCTCTGCCCACCTCTGCCCATCTCTGCCCACCTCTGCCCACTGCTGCCCACCGCTGCCCACCTCTGCCCGCCTCTGCCCACCTCTGTGCACCTCTGCCCACCTCTGCCCACTACTGACCACCTCTGCCCACTGCTGCCCACCTCTGCCCACCGCTGCCCACCTCTGCCCACTACTGACCACCTCTGCCCACTGCTGCCCACCTCTGCCCACCTCTGCCCATCTCTGCCCACCTCCGCCCACTGCTGCCCACCTCTGCCCACCTCTGCCCACCTCCGCCCACTGCTGCCCACCTCTGCCCACCTCTGCCCACCGCTGCCCATCTCTGCCCACCTCTGCCCACTGCTGCCCACCTCTGCCCACCACTACCCACCTCTGCCCACCGCTGCCCACCGCTGCCCATCTCTGCCCACCTCTGCCCACCTCTGCCCACCGCTGCCCACCTCTGCCCACTACTGACCACCTCTGCCCACTGCTGCCCACCTCTGCCCACCGCTGCCCACCTCTGCCCACCGCTGCCCACCGCTGCCCACCTCTGCCCACCGCTGCCCACCGCTGCCCACCGCTGCCCACCTCTGCCCACCTCTGCCCACCGCTGCCCACCGCTGCCCACCGCTGCCCACCTCTGCCCACCTCTGCCCACCGCTGTCCACCGCTGCCCACCTCTGCCCACTACTGACCACCTCTGCCCACTGCTGCCCACCTCTGCCCACCTCTGCCCACCTCTGCCCACCGCTGCCCACCTCTGCCGACCTCTGTGCACCTCTGCCCACTGCTGCCCACCTCTGCCCACCTCTGCCCACTGCTGCCCACCGCTGCCCACCTCTGCCCACCTCTGTGCACCTCTGCCCACCTCTGCCCACCTCTGTGCACCTCTGCCCACTTCTGCCCACCTCTGCCCACTTCTGCCCACCTCTGCCCACCGCTGCCCCCCTCTCCTGCGCTGCCGCCGGCACTGGTTGGGCTGCGCCGTCCTGCTCCCGAGCCCTCCCACTCGTGCTGGGCTGGAGAAGGGAAGGGAAAGGTGAACGTACTGTTGGGCTGCGCTCTGCAGAGCTGCCAGCTCCGATTTTGTCATCCCTGCTCCGCTCTGCCTCTGCGAGTTCAGCGGGGGCATTTTCAAAGACATTCACTGTAGTTCGCAGCAGGGGCTGAGGAGCAGGGAGCTGGGGAGGAGCGAGCGGCTCTTGCTGAGGAGCCTTTCAGGGCTGAGATGCGGGGTGGGGGCCGGTGTGTGGTAGGATCCTGCCGCTGACGAGATCTTCTACTGCAGCTTTTTTTGCAGCATCAGAAAAGCAGGGTGGAATTAGGCCACGTAGCCTGTGGTACGAGCTCTGCTTGTTGGTACTGTTAAATAGCTCTGCTCGGAATATGCTGACTTTTTCTGAACAAAAGCTAAAAAGGAACCCTTACAACTTAATCATTATTAGTACTTTGTGCTCGCTTAGCTATGCGTGCAGCCATTCAGGGTGGTAAATACCATTCTTGTGCTTGAGCTCCGTGGTTCAACCTCTCTGGGATGGGAACAAAGCCTTGTACTGGGAACTCCTATGTTTGGGGGCAGCTTGGCAATTCTGGGGCAACAGCCTCTCTGCCCCTCCCTCCTCACATGAAATAGAAATAAAATGCTTTAAGCCCAAAGGAGTTACACGGATACTATGCCAGCATGACTAAGATGAACCCAGGATTTCATCTGCTGCCAGTTGACATTGATTCTGTGACTCCTTTATTACTCTTGCTGTGAAGGCTGACTTACAGTGAAGTCTGCTCTGGCTCTAAATTTGTCCGACTCTAGTAAGGTCAGGGATTTCTTGGGATTATAAACCAGAACAGAAATTTGTGACTAATAAATTGCGTGGTAATGAGGGGTTCTTCTCAGGTTTTCAGCTCTCCTGGCAGGGTGGCCACGTGTTGCCCAGCCAGTGGGAGAGGACATGGCACAGGTATCATGAAGGTCAGAGGTATCTCGTCCTGCTGAGCGTTTTGGGAATGCAGCAACAACACACTGAGAGCTGGGCCCCTGGGAGGAAGACAGGGCTGGTGTGACAAGGACTGATGCAGTATCTCAGCCTGCTGATGTGCACAGCAGAGCGTGGCAGTGAGCAAGTGCTGTTTGCAGAACACAGGGAGGTGGTAAGTTGGTTGTTGTCTCCTTGGGCTGTACCTTGTGTGCTGGTTTGGGTGCAGTTATTGCTGCCAGATCCCTGTGCGAGCACGAGCTGCAGCAGCCCTGTCCCCTTCTCCACTGGCATCCATCAGTGGCTGTGCAGAGCCACGAACTGCGAGTCAAATACTCACCCCTCACTGGTGACTTTAGTCTCTCAGCCACCAAGTCCACCAGGCTTTTTCGAAAATAAGTTCTCAGCCTTTCAGTATTGTGACTTCTTCCACTCCAAGTGCTACCCGTGTAATCTCCTGCACATTTCAAAGCTACTTGAAACAGCTTCTTGCTTTAGTGCTTGCCAGATTCCCCCCCAGCTGCCAGGAAGAGAGTAAGCAGCCGCTGCCTGTTCTACTTGAGAAATTCAACTGCCAAGTGGTTATTTACAGCGGCAGAGGAATGAAAATGTTAAATGAAATCAATTGCTGGCAATGTGAAAAAAAAAAAAAAAAAAAAAAGGAAGGGGAAGGAAAAAACCCCAAACCCTTACAAAATCAGGATTATGCTGGCTGCAAGCTGCAGCCACCTTAAAAGGATTGCAGACAACAAACAGCAAAATGCCGACACAAAGCCATGCCCGCATTAGCCCAGCCTGGTGCTGACTCCGACTTTTGTTTCTGTTTAATCTCCCTATTCTTGTCCACTTTGGTCCCTTTCTTGGCAGTGGATAGGGAGATGGAAGAGCTTTGGAAAGGAAGCTGGATTGTGTTAAAACAGTTGTTCAATCCATTTCAATATCAGGCTCCCTGCCTGAATTTAACCTGGAGGTAAATGAAAAATTAAAAACGAAATGAGCCCTATCTCCCTGATGAACATCGAATTTTGCCTTAAAAATGGGAGTATTTTTATTTCCTTTGACTTTTGAAGGATGGAGGTGGTGGGAAGGTTACTGGGAGAGGCTGCCAGCCAGTTTAGTTCTGGCTGGATCACAAGGGGGTTTTTTAGGTGTCAATCCCTTCCTTTACATGGAAGCCTCAGGCTTCCCTGCTACATCTCTACAGAGACAAGTGAATCACAGCCTTGCATTGGGCAGTATGGTAATTAATCAGCCATTAAAAAGGAAGACCTGCTGTTTGATAAACCGATTAGATGGGAAGTGGTTGCTTGTGTAACTAATGTAGTGGGGTTGCTGGTAAGTTAAAGGCGGCTTGCAGAGAGAGAGGAGCTGAAATAAGTCTCTATTACAGGGCTTTAAAGAACATGTTGAAACCACCAGAGCACCAGATCTTCCTCTAAAAGAGGAATCTCAATTTGCAGCCATACATTGCAGTAAACACTGTCCCCTCTGCTTGCCTTGCAGTTGGCTGAAGAAAGTATTTTTAACTCTTGCTGATTAAATGTTTTAAAGTTCTCTTTTTTTCTTAAATCTTCACTGGGTTTCTGGGCAGGGATGGAGATGATGATGAGGATGAATGGATAAAAACCCCTCTGAGGCTGGGTAAGAGGTGGTGCTGTGGGGTGCTCTGCATGCAATGGGATGGGTTTGCTGAGCCCCAGCTAACCCTGGAGCAGGATTTGGTGCACATTTGGTGTCCATTAATGCAGCACCTTTTTTAGCTTGTTTGCAGGATGGGTCTGCTTTTAGGAGCTGGGCTGATGCTTTTGCATAGCACTGCCTTTGTGTTTGGGTTGGTGCTAGCGTGGGGCAGGATTGCTGGCTGTAGGAATGGTCTGTGTCACTGAGAGAGCATGTTGTTATCTGTGCCTTGAGCAGGGATAGTCCAGCAGCCACTGGAGCAAATCTCAAGTGTTTAGCTGGTTGCACTGGGTTTTCAATTCTTGGCAGTTCTGCTAATGTGCTAATTTGAACTGCTCTCTGGAGAACACGCTCAGTCTGCTGGATGCAGCCAAATGGAGCGGGGGCCTAACCCCAGCCTGCTACCTGGAGCTGTGAATGTGGATTTCAGCTTCCTGAAATCCACACTCCATGCATCCTGCCCAGGGCCTGTAGGGGTGGGATTGGGTGGCTGTCCCAGCAGCAAGGTAGGAAGTGCCTTGGTGAGGAGATTCTTAAGCTGATTCATTGGTTTCCTGTTCAATTTATGTTGCTTTTAGAAGAGGTGTGATTGCTGTCGTTGGGCTGCTAAAGTAACAAGATACAGGTTTTAAGTTTACCTAATATACTGTGTGCAGCTACTTAGGAACAATGCAAACTAGATAAATAAATCATGGCCTTGCTTCAGTGGTAGCAATGGTTTTGTCTGCTCCATCATAACACAGGGCCTATTAATTTCACTGGGAATGTGGGACACAGCGTTCACTTACCTTATGCTTGCGTTTAACAGCATTCACATGCAGAATTTTAACAGATCATTCTAGGTCAACCAAGATGGTTGTTGCTAATACTTTTTCAATTCCAGTAAGCAAGTAAAAATTTTAGACTAGATCTGTGGTAGGGAAACTGTCGCTATAGCATAAAATGCTGAAAAGACAGTTTGGGGTGCAGAGAAAGGCACTGGGTGTACCAACATCTAGTTTTGGCTCTGAAACTTGCTTGGTGACTGTAGGAAAGGCACTTAATGTATGACAGCCTCTATCTTCCTGGCTTCTCTCATGGCACAATCTATTTTTTTTATTTGTGACTTTTCTTGAGTGCAGTATTTGCATTATTTATGTAGTTGCAGTGATGAGGAGCGTTGGCCTGCCTTGCCCACTGATGCTGTCTTGTACCAACCTCAGTACGTGGTGGCAACACAAGCTGTGTGTCTGCTTCATCAGTGAGGAGGTGCTGAGCAGTTTAGAGTACCAGCCTGTGACAATCAGCTCCCTCTGTTTACTGCTGAGTAAATTCTGCATTTCAGGGCTGATCCTGGCCCCACGCTTCAATGTATAAATGCTCTTGAATCTGGCCATAGAGAGAGGCCTTTGCTCTGCAGACCAATTGTCATGATCCCCAATTCCTCACCTAGCCCAAGTGTGACCTTGTTTAGGTCTGGGTCTCATCAGCCCCAGCTGGACAGTTTTGATCCTTATTAAACAATAAGTGTGGGCTTACAATGCATGGGTTGTCATGCTTTGCTGAGTCAGGCCTTTAATTACCCCAAGCTTATGACAGATCTGCATCCCGAATGGAAGATATGAACTGTCATCCCTCCAGTATCAGCTCATACCCAGGGAAGGTGCACACTCCATTTGAAAGGTACCTCAGCTGCAGTCTGCTGAGCCAATCCTCAAATTGAGTTTGAAGTCATTAAGTGGAAAAGAAAATTTTTGTGACAAGTGATTTCCCTGAGCAGGTGACAAACTATAATGAAGCGGGGCGGTTTGGCTGGAAAGGTTTATGATAGCAGCTGTGTACCCTTCCTCTCCTGTGAGCAATCTGGGCAGGAGAGGCTTCGTGGAAAACTGTCCATGCCACTGCGATGCAATGTTGCCTGTATGTCAGCCTTGGATTAATTTTCACAGTCTTTCCCCAAAATGTTCCTGGAGATCCTTTGGGAACAAGGGCAGGATGGGTGACTAATTACCATTTAGGTTGTACTACTCTTCCTAGCAAAGTGCTTGCTTGGGAAAAGCTCGTGAGCAAATAGCACCCCTGGAAAATGGTGTAATATGAGTCCTTTAGCTGTACTGATGCTGGTTATAGCTGCAGTTCCTTCCTCCTGCTTTGGCTGTGTTCCTGTAGGACAGGGATGTGTCTGCCACGAGCCGCTGGCTGTGCTGGGCACACGGCCTTGGCTCTCACAGGTGCCTGTAAGAGAGGGAGCAACATCATAGCAAGAGACAGAGCCCTTCCCAAAACAGCAAGAAAATGGAGAAGGGAGGAGTGATGACACCAGCATGGCTCTTCCAGCATGGGCAAGGTTAAGGTACAAGAGCACTGAGAAGCTGATTTAAAAAAAACCCTGAAATGTGCAGTGTGAGAGCTGCAGCTCACAGCAGGATGCTGGAGCAGCACAAGCACTTGCTCAACTTAATGTGCAGGTAGCCAAGTGTGACAGACCACAGCCATAATGCTTGGGAGAGAGGTGCAGAGGCCACAGAATAGGCTATCCTGACCAGGACAATGCCTGTCTATTTTTAACCTCACTTCTGTGCTGTGTAGATACCTAGGCAAGAAATCTTTTTTGTCTAGGGTGAAGATGGAGCGGCCCTCAAACAGGTACTATTCATAGTACACAGCCAGCCAGGAGGTTTCTGGAGTGTTCTCTAAGGTGGTGGGTGCCTTGTTAGAGGTGAGGCTTGGAGCACTGCAGGCCAGCTGCTCCTGATTTCTTTTCTCCCCTGACTGCTGGTTATGCAGTGTGTGGGTGGGTTGTTTTTTCCTTAGTACAATGTTAACTGCTGGCTGAGCAATGCTGGGATTTGTCTAAGGGTTATATGCTCTGATCCGGGGATGCAAGCAGCTCTGCTCAGGACCAGGCGTGTTCCTGGGGACGCAGACATTCTGCAGGTGCACTCACCTGATGCAGGGGAGCCTGATCTCTGCACTGCCTTCTTGGGATGAGCTGTTCAGGACCAACCCCTCACCCTTTGGGCTTGTGCTGGTGTCTACTTAATGAGACTTTTTCCACAAAAGGGTAGTGATGAATCACCCAGGCTAGACACTGCTGTCTGAGGCCACCAGCTGTTGCCCTTCAGGACATTTGGATTTATACCTCGAAGCAGGTGTTGAATTCCTGATGCACAGAGCACTGCTGAGCTGGGAACTGCTTGGTGTGGTCTGCTGTTTTGGTTGGACAAGCAAAACAACTAAACAGCTGTTTTGCTTGTCCATCCCACACTGGGCTGGATAATCCAGCTGTCCCCACCTCCGCTGCTCTATCCCACAGCAGCACACAGGGTGGGATGGGGGGGGTGTTGACCAGCCAGGAGGGCCCCACTGTGTTATTGAGCCTCATTGCCTTAAGCAGCTTCACCTGGGACCCACGCTCAGCTCCTCAGCCTGAGCAGCTTCATTTGAGGTCAGCTCCTTGCACCTTCCTGAGCTCTCTTGGAGCTGTACCTGCCCCTCAGCTTTGTCCCTGCTGCTGGTTCTATGGGTGCACTGCAGACCCATGTTGCAGTTCCTTGCTGCTGCCTTGTCTCCTGGATGGACCTTGCAGTGACAGTGCAGGTAGCCTGGCGTCCAGCCCTCTCTCCTGACTGGAGTTTGGACCTATGCTGCAGGTAACCTGTCTCTGACTCTCTCTTGTTCCTGCCTGAGCTCTGTGGGTGGACTTAGCCCCTGACTTGTCACCTCACCTTGCCTGGGGCTGTCTTCTCTGGGCCTGTCTCTACCCAGCCCTGCTCAGATTTGGTGGGAGTGTGGTGGGTGGGTGAGGGCTGCCCTGTGGTCACCCACAGCTCCTGCATTGTCCCTTGGGTAGAGCAGCCCCACTCTTGCTGCTCCCTGGTAGTCATGTGCATCTAACAGGCTAATTCAGTGCTGCTCTCGATCCTTGAAGCAATCCTCTGGTCTGATTTGAAAATTCACTTTTCTTGAGCTTCCACCTTGAGAGCTCTCCCTTGTCCCTTCCCAGGGTTTCAGGCAGGGCTGCTGGTGTTTGGGAGGGGATGTGGAAAGCTTGTCCTGTTCTGGTTGAGAGGTGTTGCCCACACAAAGAACGGGTTGAAGGTGTTATTTATAGGGGTGCCAAACTTTTAATGTGTGTAGTGGGACTAGAGCAGGAATAATTTCTTGGAGGTACTGGGTATGCATAGCACTGCTCTGCACACAGGGGTTGAACGTGGACTGGGGGAGGGCTCAACGGGAGCAAGTGATGCCAGCTGGAGACACCAGAAGCCTTTTAAAAAGAGCTTGGAAGCAACACAAAACCCAACACACTTGCATATTCCAAGCAATGCACGTAAGCAAGACTCACTTTTACATTTTTCAGAGCAGATTAGCGATTTTCTAATTAGGGAAAGAGCCGAATATTGAGCACTGAAATGGATAAGCGACTTAAAAAGAACACAGAAAATCGCAAAGTGAAATCACTTAAATCAGCCTTGTCTCCTCCCCCCCTTCATGCTTGGTATGCTGTTTATCTTGGCAAAGAGGGGGGAAAATAAATTCCCTGGAGGTGGCACATACACACTGGTACCTGAATGCATCAGATATATCTCTGCAGGGAGCTAAAAGCGCTAAACTGCAGATTTTTGAATCACTCTTCTGGACCTGCAAAAATATCAGCAAGGCTGCATCCCAGCAGGCTGGGGCTTGCTCTGTCTGTTGTACCAAGCTGTTTCCTGAATTTTGATCTGGATCTGGTTGTGGATTAAGGCAGTCCTGGTAGCTGAGGGTTGTTTGGCCCTTTGAGCAGCTCGACCCTTGGGTTTGTGAAAGATCAGAACATTGTCTTGGTTGTGATTCTGAATGAGTTCCTGGATGCTGCCAGACACAGGTCTTGAGACCCAAAAAGTCCATGTTCTGCTATCTGAAAACATACTCTAAAAACTAAAGACCTGTTTTGCTTGTCAGGCCTGACCCCTGACCTTTTCATGCCCTAGATTCACCATCTGCAAAATGGGGAATTGCCAAACTTGGATTGTACCAGCCTGGGTTGGTGCCTGAGCTGTGGAAGGGGCCAGCACAAGGTACCCTGGAGAGGTGCCAAAGGCAGTTTACACCAGGAAGTCTTTCCTTAGGCTCTTGTTGTCCCAAGAAATGAAGGTTTAGGAGGTGTTATGAACTGTAAGGATGCGGGGCAGGGAGTGTATCTCACTGTGCACACAAGGCGTGCTTGCGTGCTGCAGCCACTGCTGGACCATAAATAAATATTAGTGGGCACTCTCTCTCCCAAAGCACCTATCACTGCTGCCATCCATGTGGAAAGAGGAAAGTAAATAGATTCTTGGATTGTCTTAAAGGCAGAGGGAATAGGATAGGATCAGTCTATTGGATTTGTTGAATAAACTACAAAAAATAAGATATATTTCTCTGTAGGCGCGGGTTAATGGGCTATGTTGTATTTTGCATTTCAAGCACCAGAGCATTCAAACCAAGCTGTCAAACTGGTGGGCTTGTTTGAATTAACCATGGCCTGGACTGGGCACAATATTTTTCTGACTTATTTATGCTCCAGTAGAATTTACGCCTGGTTGCAGCAGACGTGGTGCCCTCTGCTTGCCCAGGGAGGTGTGCTCTCTGCCCCACAGTGCTTACAGTGGGAATTACATACTGGGGAGCCAAAAAGCTGCTTTGACATTTGTCTAAGAAGCTGACTGTGCATCTGGGATTGCATCAGTGGTGTCCCAGAGAGAGGAAGGTAGCTTGCTCACTGGATGTTTCTGGTGTAAATCTAACTATGATCACTCCTGTGTTTTAATCAAGACTCCCATCCAAAAGCCATGCATCAGCATGACTTGGCTTGCTGGCTGCTCCACAGAGGCAGAAGAAAACCCCTTGACCCTCTGTCTCTTCCCCCTTGTCTGACCAAGGCGTTACAACACAGAAAAAACCCAGCATTGTACTGACACTGATGCTGCTTGTGCGCTTCCCTGCTCTGTGAACACAAAAATGTGGCTCTTGGGTTTTGCCCTAAGAGGGTATAAAGTGTCAGGGAAATATTGTGTGCCCTTTCCTTTTAAATAGGGCCTTTGTACTGGCCTTGAAGAGAGGTAAGAGGGATTCGTGCATTCCCTGACAGCTGTGGGGAAGCGGAAACTTTTCATTCCGTTCTCTAGATGAAGATCAGAGGTTGTGAGATGAGAGGAGAGAGGCTGGCAGTGGAACAACCCACAGGTTAATCACGGAGCTGGCATTTGGGAGATCCAGCTTCTGTTCCTACAGGGTATTTCTAAGTATTTAGCCAAAAGCAAACACATAAAGAAACTGAAGCGCACAAAAACATGAGAAATGATCAGCCCTGCAGCAGGCTCTGTTGTAGCTTTAAGCCCTCTAAAGAAGTATCTTTATATCCTATGAATTGTATTCCAGTTGGAAAACCTTTGCTGTGCCTCAGCAGTTGCCTTGCATGCATACAGAGCACATCGCTCTTATAATATAGATGCTATCTTCTGGCCACTTTTAAATTAACAGAGCCTCAGGTGTAAATTCATTGTAGTTTTCATTCCTATTTCCTCTCCCCAAAGTACCTTGAGAATTGGAGATTTCAGCTGCATAGAGGGACTTTGGGGGGGGGCAGCTGTGCCTCAGCTGTGCTCTCAGGTGTCCCTTGCTACCCTTCACATCACGTTGCAGTCACCCAAGGTGAGCAGGGCTCTCCTGGGCTGGCCTTGATTGACCCCTGGCCACGGGGTAAGGCCTGTGGCTGGGCCAGTAATGCAGCAGGAGTGAACAAAACTCATCTCCCCTGGGTTGCACCCTCTCTCTATAGCTGCAGCAGCCTGTTCTGCCAGTCTGCTGCCTCAGACCTAGGGGCTTTCATCAGAGTTTTAGCTTTTCTAACAAGCAAAAAAAAGCTTGTCCCCATTCTCTGGCTCTGAAGACAAGTGGCGTGGAATGGTTCATGTCCTTGTGGCTGACCTCTTCTCCCCAGAGGAAATTACCCTCACCTGGGCTGTCTCTGCCAAAATGCCCTGGGGAGTCACAGTTGTCTGCCCTGGTGTGGATGGTGGTGGGGCAGTGCTGTGTTCCCCTTTAGGTACTGGGGTAGAAACAGCCAGCAAGCCTCCAGCAGTATGGAGTTAGTAGGGCAGGGTGGGTGTCTGCACACCTGTGGGAGAAGATGCCCTTGTGGCTGGGGTGCAGGGCTGGGGCTGTCCAAAGGTGTGCTCCCCTGTCTGTGTGGACATTGAGCTGTGAGGATGCCCAATGTCATTTTTCCTCAGTAGCTGAGATGCTGGCTTGCAAAAACAAGGAAAAATACATCACAGAGCAGTTCCAGCAAGGTCTTGCCACCTTTGTCAAGTAGCAGCCAACCTACCTCACTCAGTGCCCAGGCAGGAAATAAACTTGCTAAATGAGTATACTTACTGCAAATGAATTTGTACTAAAATCTTGTATGTGCAGCAAAATCCTCTTAGATGAGCATCTGATAAAGGATTAAAACTATTAAATGATTAAAACATCCCCTCTGCCAAATGGTGAAATACACAGATTATACGGTGCTTTGTTGTTTTGTTTTTCCCCTTGGCTTTGCTTTTCCCACCCTCCTTGCCCTGTTTGAGGGGAGGGAAGAGAGGGAGAAAGGTCTCTGTTGAATCCCCCTGAGGCACAAGGGGTGCCAGGGAGGCTGGCAGAGCTGGGGGAGCACAGTAAACTCCATCATTCTCCAGGAAGTGGGGAAAGGTCCCCCAAACCTCTCCCAGCTGCATGCTGTGTCCTGCTTTTCTGGGAAGCAGATGGATTTATTTCTCCTTAGTACGGAGAGCTTATCTCATGGGAGAGACTGGGCATGCTGGGAGGCTCCTGGGAATTTGGAAGCCAAAACTGGTGAAGCCAAAAAGCAAGACTAAACCCTACAGGAAGGCTAAAGCAGGCAGAATAACATTCCAGAGGAGTTCTCATAGGGACAGTCCTCTCCTCAGGCAGAGCAGAGGAAGCAGCAAAATTGATTTCAGGCAGCACCTGAGCTGCTGTGTCTCTGGGGAGGACCAGCAGTGTTTCCTTCAGCTCTAGCACATGTGACCTTGGTGAGCTTGTCTGCAGAAATGTCCTGGAACTCAGCAGCTCCCTGTGATTGGCATCACCTGTGTTGAAGCTGGTGGCATGTGACCTCAGTTACTTTGGGTGGCAGCAGACAGCGAAGTGTCAGACCATCTCCCATGTCTGAACTTCACTCCACTGTGACACGTGCATGTCTCCTTTGGGTGTGCAGCCAAGCATTCAGGGCTTGCTGGGAGTTTCTTAGCCCACAGTTCTAAGGCAATAATTGGGACAGCCCTGATATCAGAGGAAAAGTGCCAAATACTCTGTTGTAGGAGGGGCCCAGCTAAAGCTCCTCCTGATGCTCATGTTCACAAAGCTCATGTGTGCTTTGTCTTCACCCTGAGCTAGAGGGTGTGAGAAGACTCCCTGGCTGTGGTTGTGTGCCTGAGTAATTCCTGATAGCTCTGGGAGAGGAAAGCTGGCTGAGAGAAGGGATAGGGATGGGACACAGGCCCCTGCTACAACCATGAAGGCTGAAATGAGGGTGAGACATCAGCATCTCTGCTGTGAGCTTGAGCAGAGCCAGGATTTCCCTCAGGCTGCCCAGGGCTTGCATCTCTCTGCAGAGTTGGACCCCACCAGCCATGGGCTGCTGCTGGAAGTACCTGTTTCCCTGGTGTGGTGGGCACAGGCACTGCTCTGCAGAGGATGTTTTGGGGTCAGGCTGGATGAGATAACCACTTCATTAATGTAACCCTGATTAGGCAGTCAGGGACCACATCGGAGTCCAAGTTATTAGGAGCTGTCAGCAGCCGAGCGTTCAAGTGGAAGGATGGGAGAGGAGGAAGGAAGAGCCAAAGGGGCTGTAGCAGTGGTGGTGTCAGCTCAGTATTTATGAGGGGAATAAGCCTCTGGTATTTTATGGCCGGTAAGATGCTGTTCTCTCTGGGTCTGTTTGATTAGATAGGATTATCTCAAGGGCTTGAATGGCACATCATTGATTTCTGCTCACTTCCATGGGGACATTCCGCAGCCCTGATCTATCCCCTCCTGCTTCCAGAGCTCTAAGAGGGGACAGCCACTGCTGGGGGGCAGCCTGTGCCAGGAGGGGCTGTTTGGAAGGGGACACCCCTTATTTAGCCTGACTCCAGCTCCTCTGCTGTCCTGCACTGTGCCCTCTGTTTCGATTGCTTTGGGGCCATCACTCGCTGTCTCCCAAAATCAAGAGCTGGTACAATGATTCTGTCTCCTTGATGTTTTGGGGAGAGCTGGACAAGGGCAGGAAAGGAGGGAGACAGGAGAGGAATTTACCAGCTCTGAGGGGAACTTGGAAGGCTGCTGTTTCTAGCTGGTGTAGCACTGGGGGAATGAGTCATGGTCAGAGGCAGGATGAGGCAGGACTCATCAGATTTAGGATTATTGGGGAGGTGATGGGTTTTCCAGTTTTCTATGCCCAAGCTCTTATTTAGCATTTGTTACATATCTGGAAACTTTGTAAAAATCACATCCCAGGTACCAAACTCTCAGTAACCTGTTCTTGTAGGTGTCAGGGTGCTTCAGGTAAGGGCAATGTGGTGCTGGCAGCAATGTCAGGCGGGTAAGCCTGACCAAAGTGACTCAAAGTATTTAAAGGCTGCAACAAAGAGCAGCCTCCCTCATTTCCATGTTGTAGCTGCTGGCAGAATCCTGAAATGAGATGGCAAATTGCTTTTGTAGCTCTTGTCCATATAAATTGGAGGCTGAAGTGTTACAGAGCAGACTTTTTCAACAGGGTTATAGTCTTCTGGTCATGAGCAGAGGGATCTTTGTGCTGCAGTGGCAGAGAGCAGGGCAGGAGAAAAGGGAGTGCAAAGCTTTGCTTAATTCTAACCCATTAGACAGGGGTGAAACCAGTGCATCTTCAGCAGCATTGGAATCGATTGCCATGAGGAGAATTGCAGAATATTTCGTGTTCTTTGGCACATGAGGTTGAAGGCAAGGACAGCATGGAGATGTGGGGGCTTAAAGGGGCTGTTGTGATTTGGACAGTGATCTTGCTGGAAGGATACTGACTTGTATTTTGGTTTCTGCTTACCTCTAGCAGTCACTGGTGGGTGGATTACTTCTGCCTCTTCCCTCTGCATGGGGGACAGTGACTTGTGAGCAGAGGAGCATTCTAAGCTGGTGGTTACCAGCATGAACAGAGGGGTTGTCTGCAGGAGAGGCTGGTGTGAGCTGCCAGGGCTGGCAACACCTCTGGGTGTCTCCAGTAAAGTTCAGTGACTCTGTTCCACTTGGCATCACAGAGCTGAATAACTTAACAAGCTCGGGGGCTCTAAAAGCACTGTCCTTGTTAGCTGGTCTCCTCTGAAAGCAGGGCCAAGGGAGAGCTGGGCAAGAGGAGCAAAACACCACAGCATGACAGGAGGAGGAGTGTGGGTGACAGAGGGGATGGGGCTGAACTGGGGGGCCTGTGAGCAGAGGAGCTGGTGCAGGGAGGTGGTTGTTATGATGCTGTGGTGCAGGTTGGGACCAGAGTGGAGAGTGGCAGGACCATTCAGACCCTGGGGTTAACTTCTTCACTTGGTAACTGCATTTACTTTAACCTTCTGCTTCCTTCTTTTTTTTTTTTTTTTTTTTTTTTTTTTTTTTTTTTTTTTTTTTTTTTTTTTGTAATTCAGGGGAAGTGCTAACACTCAGCTCCTGCTGGGAAAAAAGTGCTGGAGCCCAATGCCTGCTGGTCCTTGCTTGTGCTGTGCCCTGATTAGCAACTTCTGCTGGAGCACATCAGCACAGGAGACTGGGCCACTTAGGGAGCAGTGGAGAGAAGGAGGGGACCATGGAGCTCTCAGCCCTCTCTTTGAGGAGCCTTTCTGCCTGGTTTGCAGTGCTGGCAGGGCACTGGGGCTGCAGCATGTGCTGCTGGCTCTGCCATGTGTGCCAGCCTGCCTGTGTCCCGCTGGCTTGCCGTGCCCTGACCTACCTTTCCCAGCTTCTTCTGCTGCCTGAGTTTCTTCAGCCTCTCTTGCTGTGATGGAGGCATGAGCTTAGGCTTCCCCTTCCCGCTGCCTCTCTGCCCACACAGGCTGAGAAGCTGGTTTCTCTGCCTGGCTGGTGATCAGGATGCTGCCCAGGCTTTCTTCTGGTGGCATTCAGTAGGTGGGACTTGGATTAGACAGAGGGAAAAGAGTGGACAGATTGGGAGTTAAGCTCAGCCCTGCCAAGCTCATTTCAAGAAGGCCCTCGAGGTGCCATTGGCAGTGTCCAGCCTGTCCTGTGCCTTCGGTGCTGGCTGAAGAATGTCCAGGACTTGCCACTGCAGTAATAAAACCTAATCTTAGGCTCCCAGTCAACCAAAGCTGGTTTCCTCTTTCCTGAGGTCTGGAAACAGTAAAAACAACTGCCAGACTATTTCAGAACTTGTAGTATAAGCCCAGAGCTCCAATGGACACCAGAAAGCCTGCATCCTATCCCTGCAAAAAAAAGTTCTATCCCCAGGGGATTAAATAATCACCTGTACAATCATTTACTCGCATCCACTGGGACTATTTGCTGCCATTAGTACTAAAAATGGTCCTACAGCAACTGCAGGCCACCTCCTCCTCACTCCCACTTCAGTAATGAAAACACTCCCTTCTCTCTCCATCCTGAAGAGTTTTAATCAAATAAACCTGGCACACATGCTCCTGAAAGGAGGATGCTCTCTGTCAGCCAAAATCTGTGCCTGTTCCATTTTCTTCTGATTTAATTTTCCAGAGATTAAGATCCTGCTCATCTCCACTCCCAGAACTTGGCTGCCTCTGTTTTGTTTGTTGGTTTTACTCTAGTGAGTTTTTCCTTTCTGTTGGTGGCTTTGTTTTGAAAATCCTGAAACCCCAAGGGCACTGATTCCCGGGGACCCAGCCGGCTGTGAAATCGATAGGGAGCTGAGCCTTCCCACACCTGGCAGCATCTCGCCTGCTCCTGCCCTTCGTGCCTGGAATGTGGGTTGCTGTCTTCCTCCAAAGGGCTTTGGCATTGCTGCTGAAGAGTGTTTCTGCTGGGAATGTGTTTTCCCATAGCAGGGGCCATCTCCTGGCTGCCAGCTCCTCTTGCTCTGTAGGAGGTTGTCTGTCTTTGCTGCCATCTTTGGTTCAGCATCTCCACGGAGCCGGAGTGGCAGTCAAAATATCACCCTCTTGTATTAAAAACCCCAGAGTTGGTCCCTCGGGGCTCTGTTCGGTCCTTTTGAGTATCTCCAGGGAGGGAGGCCCCACAATCCCTCTGGACAGCATTTACCAGTACTTGGTCTCCCTCACAGTGGGAGTGGGGGGAAAAAATAATCAATTATTTCCTTATGGTTTGAAACCCTCTTGTGTTTCAGTTTGTGGCTGTTGCTTCTTTCTCTGTCGCTGGGCAGCACTGAGAGGAGCCTGGCTCTGCCTTCTTTACACCCTTCCTTCAGGCATTTATAGACCCTGACAAGATCCCCCTCAGCTTTCTCTTCTCCAGACTAAGCAGTCCCAGCTCTCTCAGCCTTCCCTCACATGTGAGATGCTTCAGTCCTTTAGCCACCTTAGTGGTTCTTTTCTGGACACTCTCCAGTAGTTTTGTATCTCCCTTGTGCTGGGATCCCAGAGCTGGCCCAGCACACCAGGAGTGGCCTCACCAATGCTGAGTGAAGGGAAGGGATCATCTCCTTTGACCTGCTGGCACTTCTGAGCAGACCACTGGCTGTCTTTTCTGCATGGGCACATTGCAGCCTCATGGTCAACTTGGTGTCCACCAAGGCCTCCAGCACCTTTCTCTGCAAAGGGAAAGGAATAAGGGTTGTACCATTGAAAGTCTGTATTTAAGGCACTGGCACAGGTTGCCCAGAGAAGCTGTGGCTGCCCCATCCCTGGAGGCATTTGAAGCCAGGGTGGATGGGGCTTGGAGCATCCCTGGTCTAGTGGGAGGTATCCCTGCCCATGGCAAGGAGATGGAATGAGATGATCTTTAAGGTCCCTTCTAACCCGAGCCATTCTGTGATTAATGGTGGGATTAGCACATTCACATCTCTCCTTTCTGAGTGTGCCAGCCCTTGATTGCACTCCATTCCTCTTGCCTTGGCAGACTGATGGGTTTTAATTTCTACAAAGCATGGGGCTGTTGGTCTTCAGCCTGGATCTCCCTGGTTTGCCCAAGACATGTCTGATGGAGGGAAGTGTGCCTGTTTGAGGGAGAAATTCTGTGTTTGTGCTGATGGAGGGGAAGTGCCCCTAGAGCTGACCCAATCCCAACTGGCCTCTGAGCACTGTTGTTTGTGAGGAGACTGAAACACCCAAATATTTCCAGCTCTCTTTGCAGGCTGTGCAGATGTCTGGGGTCAGTGGTGACAAATTATGTAGATTCCTCCCCCTTCCCTCTCTCCTTTCTCATTTCCATTATCTGCCTTTTGTAGAGGCTGTAATTTATTGCATTTTGCAACCTTGTAATTTATGGCTTTTTTATAATTCTTTTTGAGCTTTCAGAAGTAACAGCTCCATGTACCCCAGTGCATTTCATTGTCACACTTGAGGCTTTCCCACCTCCCCCTGCACTTCCACTCTTTTCTTGTAACTTGCCTGTTTACTTGCTAAATTATTATTGTGCACTCAATAAAAATTGCATTTAAAAAGTGATAACTGAAATGACATTTAACATGGAAAGCACTTAAGCATAATTACACTATATGCATTGCATCATTTTGACAGTTAATGAAAAAAACCCATCTGAACAGGGTTTTTGGTTGGGGGCTGTAGAGATTGAGTACTGGAATTTCATTGCTTCTAGAAACATGGCTTTTATTTTCACTGGAGGGCTTTGTCCTAGGATTTTTCTGCTTCCTCCTCCCTTTCTGCCACAGATATCCTGTATCTGATGCGGTGGCACAGGGTGAAGAAGTCACTTTTGGCATTCCAAGGGGTTCAAGCCGGCATAACGTGCTCAGAGTTTGATATTCCCAGCTGGAAATTTTGAGAGGGTTAGCTTATTTGGATCAGTGCCTTGAGCAGCCTTGCTGCAGAGTTGCTTGTGTTGGCACCAGGGCTGTGGTAAGGTGGAAGGGGAGGAGGTGGCAGCCCCTTGGTTGTCATGGTCCAATTGTGGATTTTGGGGTGTCATTGCAGCTTTGGCTCCTGGTTGTGCCCTACAGGTTTGTTTTTTTTTTTTTTTTTTGAAGGAAGGAAGCTGCTGCTGACTGTGGCTGAGAGCTAAACAGTTAATGTCCTTGCTTTATACTGTCTAATGACTTCTACAGAAAGGGGGCAAGTTGTGCCAACCCCTATTGACCCTGTGGCTCATATCCTCACTGATACAACTACTTGATTATTAGATCACCTGCAAATCACAGCTCCTTGACCATCTGCTGTGTGAAACTCCTCAGCTCAACCCCAGCATCTGTCTAGCCTGGCCATGCAGACTGTGCAGAATTCCTGAGCAGATCAGCCTGGCTTTCCAGGCATTGTTTTTACTGCCATGCTTTGTCCTATCCTTTTCTTACCTACCCACTGCAAAACTTCAGCATACAAGATGCTTCAGGGTGATCCTCATGCCTTGCTCTTCTTCCCTTCTCCGGACAGTGAGATGAGCTTGGTCAGACAGTCCCAAAGGCTGCAAACCAGCTCTGTAAACCAGAGCTATACCTGCCTCATACAGGGAGCTGCAGCTGGAGATGCAGATCACAGGTCCTGCATAACCAGGTCGGTCACCCCTGTAGGAGCTGTGCTCTCCTCCTTCTGGGAGCCCTGAGCTGCTTGGAAAAGGGATGCTGAGGGGTGGACTTCTTCCTGCACCTTAAGCATGGTGAAGAGACAAGAACAGGGACCCTGAGTGGCAGGGCACAGGAAGATCTGAAAAAGCATGTGAGATACAGTGAACAGATGATGGGAGCCACAGTGCTTGACATTTCCAGGCTGCGTGTGAGAGGGTTTTGGAGCAAGCCGAGATAGACAGTACGTGTTTTCTGCAGTTTGGAGGAGTAATCTTCAGGAAGCAGTGTCTGTGGCAGGTTTGAATACTAGTCCATTAATTGGAAGGGTAGTGGCCTTGTGGGAAAGTGAGCTTGGTAGGAGAAAATGGAGGCAAGCCTTTATTTAAAAAAGGAAGGGCAGGGGAAACCCCACCATTGAGAACATTAGTGTCCATGAACAAACTCCCCAGCTTATCTAGAAACAGCATGTTGCCTGTCTGTGGTGGTGTTATGACTTGCCCTTCAAGTTAATAAACTGTTAATCACTTTATGGGTAATTTCATTGAAAATGTTCACCAAACCATGCTAAGGTTCAGATACAGAAGGTTACTGAACTCAGGCGTTTTTTTGTCTTTTTCTTCAAGTGCACACATAACTAGAAACCATGCTGAGGCAGTAATAACCAATATAAGGGAAAGGAATCTCCTGGAGAGATTTCTCTATGCTTTTTTTGAGGCATTTCTGGTTGCTTGTATCTTTTTTTTTTATTATGATTTTTCTGAGTTGACTTTAAAAAAATCTATTGATAAAATCCTCATCCCCTTGACAATCAGTCTCATCTGGTGTTATCTTGGCTTAATTCATTAGTAAGAATTAAAAAAAAAAGGCATTAAAAGTGGACTTCTCTATTGAGAGCACTTAATTCTTGGAAACAAGAGTCAATTATGCCCTGTTGAGTAAGTGGTTCTGCATGGGGCTTACTTGAGAAATTCCTCAGCCTGAGAGAGGACCTGGGAAAATAAAAATGGAAGGAGGGCAGAACCCCACACTTGCAGGAGATGTGCAAAATGCCTGTTTTGCCATGGACATGCCCATGGCCTGAGCAGGAGGCTGGGATGCAGGGGCTGCTGATGCCAGGTCTGATCTGCAGCCTGGCTCTGTGGAAGGGAGGGAGGGCAGCAATTCTCTGGTGAGCTCAGCAAGTGCCTGGAACACGTTTGCTCTCCTGAGGAGTTTACGGCCGAGACCGCTTCCCTCCCCGGTGCCTCTGGTACTTCACAACAGCACTTCACCTCTGAGGTGATGGGGCTGAATGCTCCTGCAGCACATGGAGGATGCTCCTGCACTGTGCTCTCAGAGGAGAAGATGCTGGGGTTTGCTTGTTTTGCTTCTGATCTGCTGTTTGAGATGCTGGTGTGTTCACTGCCTGCCAGTGCGGGTGCTCAGTGTCAGACCATCACTGCTGACTCTGGGGCCTCACTCAGGTGTGGAGCCGAGCATGGGTTTGGTACCAAGAACCAAATTCAGCCCCATGGGATGTTGGTGAGTTTCTAATTTCAGCAGGAATTAATTCCAGCAGCCCTGTTGCCTATTTCTTCAGGAGATGGGGTTCAGGTTCCTTCTGGCAGTGTAAGCTGTGGCACCAGATGGGCCAGAAACACAGCAGTGCTCACTCAGGGCACGGGGGTCTTCTGATGGTGGTGATAATTTTGGTAAGTTGGATGAGGAGGCATATGGAGTAGGAAAGGAAATGGCACTGAAAGGAGAAGCAAATTGTGAAGCTTGTTTCCTGCTATACCTTCTGCAGCTAAAATTTAGTGATACTTTAAGATACGTATTGATCATCCAAACACAGAGATATATGTGGTCTATATAATCATCTACATTTTATTTATGATACAGGCCCAAGTCAGTACTGTTATTAACATAACTGCAAACCCACTTCTCTATTATGTGATCAATTAAACTGCATTGCACGTCAGCCTTGGGGGTTGCCCGGCCTGGAGTGCAGTGACACCCTTCAGGACTGTGGGAGTGAGCAGGGTGCTGCTGCCACGCTGTGGGGCTCCATCCATGAGCCACTGGGCTTGAAAAAACAAGCTGTAGAATAAATCCCTGGCATTTGGAACAAGAGGCAAAATTCCATTGCCCTTGGGAATTATAGTTTTCTATTTAGAACTCACTCCCAAGTTTTAGGAGGGAAGTTACAAGGTGGCATTAAAAAGCACCTGCTGCATCACCATCACATGTCTCACCATTTGAGCTTAAATGTCTCATCTGAAAAAATTCCCAGCCAGGTTTCTTTCCAAGCAATTGAGGCTGCTTGAGTTTCAGCTTTTGCCACTGCTGCTTAGAGTAATGCTAATTAACATTCTGGGCAAAGGAGCACTGAGTGGGGAAGTGCTTATGATTTGTAAATGCCACTTTGCTCTTCTGGCGCTATCCTTCCAGGGAGAGGATTTCTTTTGTCTGATTCTTGTTTCCCCTCCTCCCTCCGACTGTCTCGGAGTAAAGCTGATGGTTGGGCAGATATTTTGCCTTAAGCATATACATGACTCTTCACTACCTGTGCCATGGTGGGTGAATCTGCACGGACACGAGGGGCCCCGTGTGCCTGCAGAGCTCGGACGTGCTGCTCTGAGTGTCCGGGAGCTGGCGGCTGCTGCGTGTGAGCCTTCACCACAGAAAGAGGCATGTGACAGCCTTGTCCGTGCTACAACTTCCCCATTCCCTTGATGATAAGCTACGAGGAAATGGGGATGAAATCAGAAATTGGCAACATGCTGTCAGGAGGGATTAATTTCTGTCCCTGATTAACTTTATGCTGGAACAGCAGGAGACGAATGCTTTACCGTACACGATGCAGCTTTTTCTTACACCAAGTAGATCTGAATCCACCCATGGTCCTACACTCCCCTTGTGGTGTTTTCTTAGATTTGGCAGGGCCATTGCTCTGGATGTGTAATGACAGGCCAAATACAGGTTTCCTGATGCTAATGGAAAGTACTGAAAAAAAGCTGCCAGTGATTTGGGTGTCTGGCTTGAGCTGTGCAGGAGTTTTGTTTCTGCTTGTAGAAGCTTTAATGTGCTGGTTTGTCCCTAGAGCTCTTGGTGGAATATTAATACTCTTCATTCCTGTGCTACCTTTCCTCTAAGGCTTCCACAACACTTTGCAAAAATTAACAATAAATTCTTTCAAAGTGGGAGGTCAGTGCAGAACACAGGAAGGTGATTTGCCAATGATCATGCAGGCAGGTCAGTACTCTGTGTGTGGCAAGGGGGGAATACAGACCAAGTCCCCTGTCTCAGCCCTAAGTGCCAGACAATTACTCCAATTACTCCCTGCCTGTGCCCAAAGCTTAATTAAGACTGTGGCTGTCCTAGGGAGAGCAGGTGTGGAGCCTAAACAGTGCTTTGTGACAGAGCAGAGCTGTGTGGGGAGCACAGAGGTGAGTCTGGAGCTCAGCCCTGGGTCTGAGTGTGTGCTTGTGTGCAGGGGACAAGGGCCTTCAGACACAGGGGAAGGACTGAAGAAGGAGAGGACAAGGGAATGGAATGCAGGTGTGTGCACAGATGTGTGTGATGGTGACTGAGGAGACCTGAGGATTTCTGGCTGCCCTGGCCCAGCTCTGGCTTTCACGCTGTGGCTGCTTCCCTGCACTCTGTTATTCCTGGGGGTGATGGGGCCCCGGGGGCTGAGGTTTTTCCCACCTGGGGGACAGCTCTCCTGTGACCTTAGCAATGTACAGCAGGAGTGATGCCAGCATTGCAGAGCATCCTGCTGCCTCCTCCTTGCCCCTAGGGAGAGCAGAAAGTCGTAGACCCTACGCACAAGATTTTCACAAGCTGATGTGTCAGGTTGGGCACCTGACTGAAGGTGCCCAGCTTTGATTGATGCCTGGATATTTTGAGGACTGTTTGGAATAGCATCCTGATGAATGCTCTACCAAGGACATTGTCTAATTGTCACATTAATTGCAACTTAGGTATGAAAAGCATTAACTTGTAGGGAAAGAATAAATGAATATGAATTTTTTGGCCTACAAGAATAAAAACTAAAGTAGGACAAATCTTCAGAATAATATCAGGGCACAGCAGCACGAGGCAGAAGTGCCTGTTCTTTGTTAATTTGAGATCATTCCACCAAGAACATGATTTTTAACTGCAGCAAGAGATTTTCAACTTAGGCATCATGAAAAGTTTTCAAATAGGATTCTGAAGTACCAGAGCATTTTGTCTTGTGAAACACAGGAATCTCCATTACTGGATTTCTTTAAGAACAGGTCCAAGGAACAGGTTAGGAATGAGACAAGTGTGGTAATTATGTTAGAAATGACACATCCACGGTGCCACCTTTTGCTGGGGGTATGGGAACAGGCTGAAACTACCTGATTTGATGAGATCTGTTCCAGCCCTGGTCTCTGTGATGCTGCAGAGGTTTCTGATTTTTTTAGTGGAGTCTTTCCATTCAGATGTCAAACCTCTAGAGGTTGCCTTCAGAAGATACATCCCCTGGGATCTCTGTGGGTACATATCAATCCTGCCCTTGTACCTCTCCAAGACTATTCTGAAAACAAACCTGGGCTGAATTTGCTAGCTGTAGGGTTTAATGCTGCTGCTGAAGTCTTGCTGGTGATGCTTTTGAGGTGGGACTAAGCTGAAAATCTCAGCTGAAATGACTTTGCAGAGGGTCACCTCTTTATTAAAATCTCCAGGTACATGGTGTGTTCTTGTTACAGTTCCTGAACCCCACTGGCTGAGGGAGCAGAAGGGATGAGTGGATGTGTGGAAGAAAGCTGTCTGCAAATCTGTTCTCCATATCCTCTGGTGATAAGGCAAAGCTTTTTGAGCCTGTTCCACAACAGAAAGGACTTCATATTAAACATCAGTAATTACTTTCTAGCAGGCCTCCCTTTCAGTGACTAAGGGGGCTCCAAGAGAGCTGGAGCAGGACTTTTGACAAGGGCATGGACTGAGAGGACAATGGGGAATGGCTTCACACTGCCAGAGGGCAGAATTACGTTAGATAATAGAAAGAAATTCTTTATTGTGGGGCCCTGGCACAGGCTGCCCATAGAAGCTGTGGCTGCCCCATCCCTAGAAGTGCTCAGGGCCACAGCTTGGAGCAACCTGGGATAATGGAAGGTGGCCCCGCTTATGGCAGGGGGTTGGAACAAAATGCTCTTTAACCCTTCCAACCCAAACCATGCTTGATTCTACAAAAACACTGAAGGACCTCAGCCAGGGAAGCCTGGTCTCTCCACCACTAGTGGATTAGAGCAGAGTTTGTAAACAGTTCTTAGGTGGGTCCTGAATGAGACAGAGGGGATGGGTTGGACAGGTGGGTTTCTTCCAGCCTTGCTTCCAGTAAGCCTGTGCCTTTGCAGAAATGCTGCCAGTGCCTGAGATTAGGGAGAAAACCTTGTAAACGTGAATCTCTGAAGTGCAGAAAAAGCCCCAACACCTGTATCAGAAGGTAAATCAAGAGAATTGCAAAGTTGCTGTTTTTAAAAGTTCAATTTCTTTAAAATAGATCATTACTCTGCAGAAAACTGTGGGGGTAACTGTTGACAGTGCTGACTTATGCTGGCCTAGATTTCAATTGCTTTAGCTCTAATAAGAGATTTAGTTTAATTCCATGTCAGTGGAGTCATCCCAAATTTGCATCACTGCAGCTGAGAGCTGAATTTGGCCAGTGGTAGCCATCAATAAAAATAAAAGGCAGTGTGGGGTAATTGTTACTCTTTTTCTTGTGTCGATGAAAGGAAGTCTGCAAAATGTGTCTGGGAGCTTTAGTGTTAGAGGCTGCACAGCACAGCCTTTTTCCACAGCCCTTCCTGCAAAAAGCAACAGCATTTCTGGCAAGGAAGATAAAGCTGTTTTGGGAAAGAGGTCTGGTTATTTATTTAAAGTCAAGTCTTTGAGGATCTGGGAGTCTTGCATCACTCGATGCAGAGCAGAGAGCTGTGTGTGCCTTGGGTACTCTCCCAGGGAATGGGGAGCAGCCTTTGCCCACCTGCAGCAGCCCTGCCACAGGCACTGCAAGAGACCCTGGTGAAGGGCTCTTCATTTCTCTCAGGGCAGTGGTGGCTCCTTTCTCATCCTCCTCATTGCCAGGGAAATGGAGTTTGGTGAGATCCCATTTGGGGTCTCTATGAGCCTTTATAATTTCAGTGTCCTAAACATTTAGCCTTGGGGCAAAAGCAGCAGAATAAAAGAATACAGAGTTTAAAACTGTCCAGCAGCTGTGTGAAAGGCAAAACTTCAACCACGTGGGGTCCAGGAGGGATCTGAGGAGCAGAAGTGCTTCTTGCTTTATCTTTTCCAAATGATTTTCATCCTTTTCATTCTCTTAGGGAGGCTGGGGAAAACCCAGCGTGATCCATTATGTGGAGGCACTGATTCTGACAGAAATCACAGAATGGTTTGGGTTGGAAGGGACATTAAACACCATCTCATACCAGCCCCCTGTGATGGGTAGGAACCCCTTCCACAAGATCAGCTTGCTCAGGGCTCCATCCAGCCTGGCCTTGAACACTCCAGGGATGGGGCAGCCTGTGCCAGGGCCTCACCACATTCTCCATGATCTGCACCCTGAAATTTGGCAAAACAGCACATCTTTATCAATGACAGCACCCCTCCTAGGATGCACACAGAGTATTTGAGGTGCAATTTTAATGCTATTGATCTGAAGTTGGTGTGTTTTATGTACCCATAACTTAATCAAACTGCTTAACTCTTTGACAAATCCTGAAGGAAAGTAATTGAGGCACCTTGTAAAAACATTGTTTTCCTTACTTAAGCTTTTATGTCCCACATAACAAAGAGAGCAGCCAGACTCCAGGATCAGGTTGGGTTGGTTTTTTTGTTGTTTTTTTTTTTTTTTTTTTTTTTTCTGTTTCTGTTTTACTGTAGAAGCTTGTATTTTTAGAGATCATGTGATGTCTGACTGCATTTGGGCATTTTTCTGAGAAGCTGTAGCTGTTCTCTCTCTCTTGTACATTAGCACAGGAGGCTCTGGGGGGTTTGTGCCCTGACCTGGCAGCAAGGCCCACGCCATCCAAGTGGCTGTAAGTGTGCAGAGAAGGGCCTGGGCAGAGTTCCCATCCTGGTTGAGACCTTCTGTCTTCAACTATGCAGCAATTTATTTTTGCAGCGCTGTATCTGAAAGAAGAGCAAGTTTGAAGTTGTGTGATGCTGAATTTCCTTGCAGAAGATTCTCACTCTCTGCAAACACCCAGGCAGGTCTGTTGCTCTGAGAGCTCCCCATACAAGGGTTTGGGATGATGAAGACTAAAAGCTGCTTTCCAGGCTGGGAGAGGTTTTCTATAATCCAGGCTAACCATGCATAGCCCTTTATCCCTGACTAGTTGCTAAATTATGTATAGCAGGCCCAGGTCTGTTTAGGGGCTGGCAGGGCTGAAATCTCAGCTGTAGGGGCTGGTGATCCTGTGCTGAGGAAGCAGAAGCTCAGCCAGTGCCACAGAGGATGGGAGCTGTGGGTGCTGAGGCAGCGTGGGGAGCACTGGAGCAGCTCCACCTCTCCATCCCTGGTGGTGTGGGCTGCTTTTCCCTCTTCCCCCAGGTTCTCTGTGGTACTGCTGCCTTTTAGCAAGCTCTTTAGTGAACTAGAGAGACCTCAGTTCTATGGTTTGTTTGCTTCAATTATAGCTGACCATCCCTGAGGAGCAACTAAACTTCACATTTCCCTGTCCTGCTTCTGCGGGAGAGCTGTGAAGAGCTGCTCAGAGGGTGCTTGCTTTCTGTGAGGTGGGTGGAAGGATGGAGCACAGCAGGGAAATGGCACTGAGGAGAGAGGGAGCTGGGGTTAGTAAATGTCAAGCTGTTTGCCTCCTGCGCGCGCTGGAGCACGTCCGCAGGCTGCCGGAGCAGCGGCTGCGCCGAGGACGAGGCAGGGCTGCTGGCAAGGGGCAGCGTGGGCTCTGTGGCAGCCACTGCCCACCCTGCTCCCAACCTGGGCCTCAGAGCTGTGCCCTCAGGGCTGGTGGTGTCCGTGGGACCAGTCCTGGCAGTTGGTGTGGGGTGGAGTTGCAGATCTCTGAGCTGTGGCGCCAGCGCTCACCTGCAGCTGCTTCCCTTTACCTGTTCCTCTTGTGACTCTTCAACGTGTAAAACCAGGATCCAGCACCTTCCTGGCTGATCACTGCTTCTCCAGAAGGCCATTCCTGTGCCAGTGGCCATCCCCTGGCCCCTGCAGTGGTGTGTGACCTGCTCTGCACGAGGAGGTGCAGCACAGCCCGTCCTGGCGGGCTGGCAGCGAGGCCGCTGTCACTGTGATCACTGCCTGCTTGATTGTCCCTGACGCTGTGCCCAGCCTCACATCCTCCTAATGTAATGTAGAAACCACGATGATTACCATCATTGCAAGGACTATAAGCACCAGACAATGAAATTTAACAACAGTAGGTGCAGCAGTGATGAGGGGGGAGATGGAAATCGTGCTGTCTCTGCTCTCTGCCTATGGCCCTGAGCAGTCTCCATCTTCCAGCAGGATCTCTGGGGTCTGGCACTCCTTTTCCTCCCTGTTACCCAGCCACAGTGTTCCCTGCTTGGCCTCAACCATCTCATGGTTGGTCATTTATACTGCTGGGCAATTCTCTTCAAGGCTCCTGCTTCAGAGGGGTGTACAGACAAAAGGGTCTTTTGCCTGTGTCAAGGCAAAAGCAAGCCTGCCCAAGGGTTCTCCTCTTTCCTCTTCACTCATACTCTGAGCTGTGGGGAAAAGGTAGGACCCTGCATTAGGTGAGATGAGACTCAAAATGGGCCAGACTGATGATTGTCTGAGGGAGACCAACAGATCCTGAAGCTCCAGGAGAAGCTCTAGACCAGCATGTGAACAAGCAGTGCCTCTCAGGGCAGGTATCCTGCTGCAGTATTGGCTGTACTGTGAATTCCCTTTGCAGACACCATTTCTGGGTCACTGTACAACACTGATCCCAGGCACAGGTCTGGCTGCAGGAGCTTCAAATACAACCCTGAACAGAGACCTTCCCTGCCTCTCATAATAATGCTGGCTGGGAAAACCCTTTTGTTTTCATGCCCCTTTGTGGGGCATGACATAGCACAGCCCCATTTCAAGGGTTATCTTAGGTATGGGTGGCTATTGTGCCTGCAGAGATGTGGTTTGGTCTTTGGCCTCCCTCACCTGGAGCACCCCAACTTTGAGGTGGAATGCTGTGGGAGCAGGAAGGCAGCTGCTCTGCTGCTGCACGTAGTGCTTTGCTCTTTTGCAAACATGCCAGGTTTGCACTGTGATTAAATGCTGTTTGGACTGCAGCTGTCCAAACCTGGTGTATTGGATTCATACAGGGGTGGAGAAAAAATTAATTTCTGGAAAATGACTATTACCCAGATCAGATGCTTTTCCAGCAGGAGCTGGAGCACCACAGCCTCTCCCTGCTTGGCCCTGAGCAAACCCCAGGTGGGGTTTGAGCTCTGGGTACAGCTCTATCCTGGCTCAGTGGGGCTGAGAGCTTCTGGGGTTACCAGATGCTCTCTTGGGGTTCAGCTTTTTGGTTGCTGTTGTGCTTGAGGAAGGTGATGGGGGAGTCTTGGCATGAAGGTGATGCTGTGCAAGCACAGTGCAGTGCTGCCCCTCTGATTTTGGGGGAGGGCAGCTTTGTGGCAGTTGTGACATGGAGCTGGTGATAGAGAGAATGAGAAGGGAGGGGTCTGTACCCCACCATCCCTGCCCTCCCATCAGTGTCCTCCCTCATGTCCTGGGTGAGGGGGACATTGAACATTTCCTGAGATGAGGCTGGAGACAGTTGGCAGGGCAGGCCAATGCCCATTGGAGACAAGGAAGGCTGAGGAGACAATTTTTACTTTCTAGTGATGCTTTACAGGGCACTCTCCTGAGGTTTGGTATTTTCCTTCACGTTTTGTCATTGGATACCTTGACCCCTGGGAAGGTGTTGGCCCCTCTCTTGGCAGCTCATCAAATGGTGATTTCTGCACTGACAGGAGTATTTCCTTTCTCAGGCTGCCAAGTTTCATGGTGCTGGGTGTGCTCACAGGGAACTGGGGAGAGGAAAATGCTTTCTCTGAGCTCTGACAGCTCCCTGAATATATAGGCACAGAGGGAATTAAAGGCAGAGATGAGCATCATTTATTGTGCATTAGGAGCAAGGCAAACAAGTGAATTTAGAGAATGGGTGTTTCAAGGCAGTATCAGATCTGCCTCCTTGGCTGTACAGGTGCTGCTGGGAACATGTGCTGACAGTTGGTTGTGTTACCAGCTTTGTGCTTAAGTGAGACCACTTAGCACTTCTGGGCTGGTTTAAATCATTTTCCTGGCTGTTTGTAATCGCACTATGCTTAGGAGTATTTAGGATTAAATTTTTCATGTTGTAGGTTGTCTTTAACAGTTGGATTTTTCTTCCCCCCACCTGCCACTGTTTTGGTTTTTTCCTTTGCTTTCATTTTTTTTGTTTCAGCTCAGTAATTTCTATTGTTTGGCTATTGTTAATATTCCCTCCCACTCCCCCCTGCTCTTGCCACTTATTAGTTCACCTTCAGCATCCACTGCTGGACTCACTTCCACTACCAGGATTGGATCTTCTGCTATTGCATCCAGCTTCAGCCCTTCCCAGACTTCTTATTGAGTTCATAATGTGGTCTGTCCCCAGTCTCTGAGTACAACAGCTTCCTCCTCTGTGTTGCCTGAGGGCTACTCCTCTGTAGGTAATTCAGGGGCTCTCTACAGCCCTTCTGCTGCCCAGTAATCTCAGGATTGTGAACCACATCGAGCAGGACTTGCACAAAGGCGTTACTTCTTGTTTCAGGGTGGCTGGAGCAGTGCAGCATTTGGCTTTGCTCGTGTCCCTGCACTGCCACCCACCTGCCCTGCCTGGCAGGGAGGCTGTGAGGGGCTGGGGCCTGTTGCTCAATGTATTGCCAAGTAAAACCCAGCCTGCCAAGAGCACACAACCTGCACCCCTTCTCCCTGCGGGTGCCAGCACAGCTGGGTGTGAGGGTACAAACCTGCAGTCAGAAGCAGCAGTTCCTTGCCTCCGAGGTCACTGCTGTTACTAATTTCAAAAACAGGTCCCAGAGCACTGGATCACAGGAGAATTTCAATGAGGATGACTTTCTAATGTGGACAAAACTAAATGTTTTTGCCATCACTGAGCAATGGTCAGGAGGTTTTTGGCCAGAAAATCCTCCCTTTGACTCCGCTCGAGGAAAACCCAGTATGGGAAATGTCACCTTAGATAAGTAAAACCTGGCCACGTCCTGAACAACCCAAAGCAAAATGCTTCAGTGGAGACTGTGAAGTTCTCTGAATTGCCTGGAGCTCCTGCCATTCATTCCCCTGCCTGTCTGGGACGTTCTCATGCACGTATGGTCACTGTTAATTTGTCTTGGATTGTTCTAATTAACGCTGGTGAACTGTTCAGCCACGACGACTGCAGAGCTCTGCAGCTGCAGAGAGGGCTGGAGGAACAGCTCCTGGTTTCTTTTTCTGTTCCTTCCTCCCTTGTGGACAGGCACCGTTTCTGTCCCTTACCAATAAGAGACAATTTTCTGTTTCATAATGGGAAAATATTAATGTCAGGACTCTCTCTGTACCCAAAGCTTTCTCCTTGAAGATTGCTCCTCTTTGCTTTCCTAATTGCTGCTGCTCAGCTGGAGGTATCCTGCATCTTCCAAGCACATGACTTTGTTGTGCTGTTACTTATCAAGGGGTGAAAAAAGAGTGTGAGAGAATATTGCTCTGTGTCAAGCTTTCCTTGCTTTAACCCCTTCTGTGCCAATGTGGGGTGTTCTTATCTAGTGCAGGATGTTGTGCTGTTGGCAATACAAGCTTTTTGGTCTGAAGCTGAGGGTGTGATGGAGCTCTGATGTGAAGAACATCTAGAAATCCTATCCTGAGCTGCATCAAAAGCGAGTTGATGGAGATGAGTGACTCTCACTCTCTGCTCTGCTCTGGTGAGACCTCACCTGCAGTAGTGCATCCAGCGCTGGGACCCTCAACATAAGAAGCAGGTGGAGGAGGTCCAGAGGAGGGGAATGCAGATCACCAGAGGGCTGGAGCACCTCTGCTATGAAGACAGGGTGAGAGAGCTGGGTGTGTTCATCTTGGAGAAGAGAAAGCTTTGAACTCCTTCCACTGCCTAAAGGGGCTCCAAGAAAGCTGGAGAGGGACTTTGGGCAAGGCCATGGTGTGACATGACAAGAGGGAGTGGCTCCACACTGAAAGAGGGGAGGTTGAGATTAGATATTGGGAAGAAATTAATTACTGTGAGGGCAGTGAGGCACTGGCACAGGTTGCCCAGAGAAGCTGTAGAGCTGTAGCTGCCTCATCCCTGGAAATGTTCAAGGCCAGGTTCAACAAGGCTTGGAGCAACCTGGGATAGTGGAAGGGTTCCCTGCCCATGGCAGGGGGCTGGAATGAGATGATATTTAAAGACCCTTCCAATCCAAACCATTCTATGAAATAATTTCTTCTGGAGTCTGGGGATGCCTTGTAAATGTCTTCTCCTACTAAAGCATCCTCTTTGGAGTCCCTGTGCTCACAGAGCAATCACTTGTAATAACACAGGAGTTGCCATATTAATGTGAATTAATGTCTGGTGGTTTTCAGACCAAAGTGATTTGGGTGAAGCCCATTTTAGACAAACGAAGTTGTTGGGGTTGCCTTTCATTGAAGGATGGCAGGTGTGGAGCATGCAAGAGCAGAGCCTTGGGGAGGGCACTGGAGCCATGCTCTGTGTGTCCTCTTAGGGACTGAGGAGTCAGATGAGGATCACAGATCTGCTCTTTGCTCATGGGCTGTGCTCTTGCAAGTCAGTAACTACAAAAATGCACAGAAATTCTGTTTTCTCCAGAAGCCTCAGAAACTATCAGATCTGAGCCTTTTGTGTGTTGCCCCACTGACAGAGGTGGGATGAGTTACTGTCCTGGCAGCCAGGGCAGGCGACCTGAATCCCTTGGGGCTTTCTTGGGGGGGAAAAAAGGAGTTGTTGGAGTAGAGCTAGAATGGAGCAATGGTATGTGTGGACATAAGGCTGCTGGAAGAGATTGCTGTTAGGAATTTCCTAGTGCCATGGAAGAAAGGAGGAGCTTGGGAAGAGCAGAGGCCCCAGAGAGAGCTGCAAAGAACAAAGTGGAAGCCTGGAGATTAACCCAGTAGGTCTGGAGGGACTGTGCACAGCTGAAAGAGCAGCCTTGTGCTTAGTCTCTCAGTGTACCTCTGTGGCTTCAGCTTCAGAAAGTGCTTTGTTTAACCATGAAAGGAAAAGGGAAGCTGGAGCTGGGGATGTCTCTGCCCTGGCTCTTGAATTCATTGTCTGCTGCCTTCAGCAAGTGGAGTTGCTGTCTACTCCAGTTCATTATAAGGTCTGAAGAGAGGGCAGTGAGTAGTTTCCCAGCATTTTTAGAGTGTCTCATCATGTCCCTGAGATGTGTGATGTGCCACTGTCCAGATCCTGGGCACCTGCCTGCCTGTACCTTTACTTTGGCTGGCTCCACCAAGAGAAGGAGTTGTGACAGTAGGAGCCTGGTGGGTGTCTCTGGCTGTGCCTCTCCTTAGCTCTGGGTGAAATGGAGGAGGTTCTGAGTATGTGCTTGTCATCTGGAAGCTGGTTGTTTACTGTTTGTGTTTGGGTGCTGCTCTGAGACCCAGGGCAGATGTGTCATGAGAAATTGCTTCTGCAACCCTTGGTCCTCATGGCCAGGTCTGCAACAAAGCAGCACTTGCAGGCAGAGTCTTTCACTTGTAATGAAGCTCCAGCACAGAGAGGGTTTTGTCCCGTGGGAAGCATGATTCAGCTCCTAAGGATCATGCAAGCTTGGGTAGGTGCCAGACATGCTTAGCATGGAATTTGCAGTTAAGTGTGGAGTCTGCTACCTCCTTGGGGAGGTCCAGCTCTCCTTGGAGGGTTCTCTGTTCCCATATGTCTCCATGTCTGGAGCTGAAGGTATTTGCAAGTAGCCCGAGGATACAGAGAGAAGCAGAATCCTATTTGCTTTGTGGTTTTCTTCATGTACCTTACTTAAGAAAAGGCATGAGGATTTTTTTTTTTTTTGTTAATCTCAGATGATGGCAATAAACTCTTCCCTTTGACCCTGGGTCTGCAGGTAGGTGGAGTTAACAAGTCACAAAATCATCTGAGGAGGTGACTGAGAGGTTTGTGGTTGTGAAGTCTTCTGGTGGGACTGATCCCTTCTTCTTAAGGCAGTGCTGATGCCAACAGCACTTCCCTTGTGTCTGGGGTTGTTCTCTGCAGTTATATGATGTGTCTGTGGGCCATTGCTGATGCTTTGGGTGCAAACATTCAAATACAGATAATTGCATTGGCCTTCAGGATAATCGTGGTATAGATTTGTGCCTCTACCCACCCACCATGGCCTGGCCAAGTCCTGGACTGGTTGTAGAAATCCTCATTTCCTGAGGATGCCTTGGTTAGAGATGTGGGTTTTATCCTGCCTCATGTGATCCCCTTGTTCCTGTTCCTGGTATGCAGGGCTGCCCTGTGCCTCAGTGCTTCCAGGCCCTGCACCCAGCAAGCTCTGCACTGTCTGCAGTGCGTGGTGGCTCTGCCTGTGCCACAGCAGTGGCTTAGCAGAGGCAGGGATGGGCAGCTCAGCTTTTGAGTGAAAGGATGGGATGCTCATTGCCTGCAAGCACAAAAGCAGGCAGCTATAGAGCCACTGGTGTGGGCAGCAGGTTGACTCCATTTCTGCTTTTTCTGGTTGCAAAGCCTTTCTTCTCTTGCTCCCCTCATTTCCAAAGCTTATATTGTTACCTAATCCACATTGCTAGAATTCTCTCTTAGAGGATCAGCTTTTCTGTAGGAAGACTGCTGTACTCCTCACTAATATTGACAGTCTTTTTCTCTTGCTTCCCCTCTTAGATCTATGATGACAATAAAAACCTGTTTGAAGTCAAGGAGAATGTGCCCAGGAAATTGGTGGAGAAGGTCGCAGGGGACATTGAGAGCCTCTTGGCCAAGAAAGTCCGTGCTTTAAAGGTAAGGAGATGGGCCTGTGCTCTGATCCTTTGATGGAGATGTTTGGTTTAAACAAGAGGGTTGATGCTGGCGTAGCAGTATGATCTCAGCTTCAAAGTGATTTCTGTGCTTGTGTGGCCTTTTCTGGGAACTGCATCCTGCAGTTGGGCAGATTCATAATGGAGCATGTGAGGCAAGGATGTGTCATGTGGGGATTTACCTATCTTCTTGCTTTTTATCTCCTCCCACTGTCATGCAAACACCTGAAGTGCTGCCACAAAAATGCAAGTGACAGCAAAAGCCTGGCAGCAAATTTGATCCAGTCATTTAACTGGGGTTGTACTGGAGGCAGAGGTACTGCAGTGTCCCTGCTATTGCTCATGGAAGTGTTTTGGACAAGTGGAGCCTTTCCTGTTTAGATGATGCACTTGAAGGGTTTGTGCTGGGACTTGAGCCCTGTGACTGACTGCATGTGTGGGTTGCCCTCATGGGTATCTGCACACATTTCCAATCTTGTCCTATTTTGTAACACTCCTTTTAAAATGAACTCATTTGATCTGTAGTGGAGGAAGGTGACCTGATCCATGGTGCCTGCTCAGTAAAACCCAGTGGTGGCTATAACCAGGTGGCAGCAGGGCTGTGCTCTGCTCCTGGGGCAGAGACAAGTAACTGCCTTCCTGGAGAGCTGGACAACCTTCTCCACTGCAGGGGGGTATGGATACTTCCCCTCCAGGAGCTGAGGTGTCCTCTCCAGAACACAATTTTATCGAGTGGCATGACATTGTACAGTGGGCATCTGGCAGTGTGGCCAGCTGGAAGCAGCTTGTAGCTTGATTCACTGGAAGGGTGTGTGCAGACAAGGGGAAGGCTTGGAGCAGGTAACACAGCTGATGTGTCCACAGAGGCACTGCAGCCAAAAAGAACCTGGTCACCCTTCAACCTGATAGACAAGAACGGGAGCACAGGGAAACGTGCTGTGGTGAGAGAAGGGATATTGCAGCAACTGAGGTGTAACTCAGGCAGTAGAGTTTGGAAGTGACCTGTCTCCACAGTGGGTAAGAAGTAGCTTGGAGAACATATACAATAGGAATCACAGGGCTCCCATATGGGCCAGGGGAGACTCAAGACAGGATCTCAGTCAAGGGTGGTCAAAGTGTGGCCTGAGTGTCCAGATGGTGTGAGGTTGTCCACAGTGCCTGACAAAGATGGTTGCTGCAGGGACTTGGGCAAAGAAGATTGTTGTTTACCCAATTTCTTACTCTGGGAAGTAAAGAATAATCCTACTTGGGAATCACACTGAGTTTTTTATCTTGAATGGAAGGAGCTGAAGTGGGACTAAAGAGGTGTAAACTGTCAGCACTGCATTTGGGATTGTGGCAGTGAAAATCAGGGAGATCAGTTTTCTTCTTAACATGAACTTGTATCCTTGTGCTCATATAGTTTGTGTGCATAGTTGAGCATTTATCATATTAAATATTCCAGAGATGGGCAGCACCTGTAGATGCTGGAGAAAGACACAGGTGACAGAAACTTTTTGCAAACTTGATACACACCTGGACAACACATGGCTGCCGTGGGATGCACAGGGTAATAACCCTGAGTTACACAGCATGACTATGCTGAGTGGTTCCACTGTGACATTTGAATTTCAGCTCATCAGTCACACTGTTTTTCTTTGCCCTTTGCTCTGAGTCACGCAGACTTAGAGAGAGTTTGTGCATCTTTTGGTGCTAGATCAAGGGTTGAACTGTGCCCATGGTACAAAGAACATTGTTTGCCTTCCAAGTGTCTTTCTTTTTTGTTGGGTTTTTGGGCAGGACTCTCTGGTGTGCAGTGAAGGGCTCACCTGTCACAGGGGTGGTTCTGGCAGTGCTGGTTAGGTAACAGCATGTGGTGCTGTCTTTGTAGTGGAAACAATGAACCCTTGACCTAAATTAATCTTTCAAAGGACTCCTTCAGAGTGCACTCTCAAATGGAGCAGACCTTTACATCCAGCTTACATGTAAATTCTTGACATTTTGGATTGGTGGTACTAACAAAAAAATCTGGATATGGGGAAGTTGATGGGGGAAGAGAAGTTGGATCTTCTAAATTTCTTCCACATTTTGCTGAGCTCCTTTGAAGCAGTGTGACTCCCATAGCTCCTTCCATTCTCCTGCCTGTTTTCATCAACTCTCCCTTTAGTTGAATCATCTCTCCTGGAGTCATTTCCTCCTCTTCTCTCATGACTCACAAGAGTGATGATGATTTCTTGAAACATATTTTTCAGCATCTGAGTCAGGTGGGACTCCATGTATTGGCAAGGGAAGGTGAGGAGGGAGAAATGGAGACTCTCCTGGATGTACAAATTGCGCTGTCACTCGTGTGCTCACTCTCCTGAGGAGACATCCTGGTCTCCTTTGCTACAGGAGAGAGAAGGGATGCTGCCTGAGCCTCAGTGGGGCTTTGTAGGAAGGTGCTCACAAGCCTTTGGGCACACACCATGGGTGCACTGTTCTGATTTCCCGTGGTGATTCAGTCCAGTCATCAAAGAACCTGCTTTCCTCTGTTTCTAAGTGAAAATATTAATGTGTTTTTATTAAACTATGTGCAGAGCATTTGTTAATGTGGTTTCCTACCTTGTGTGTTGCGTTTCTAAGAGGCAGAAACCGAGCACAAGGAAACTGAGCCTGTCTGGCCCTGACAGCCATGGTGCAGCACTGTGGCACGGATCTGGCACTAACAGGACTCTCTGATTTCCCACATGCACTTTGGAGGTGTGCTGGAGCCCAGGGGCGTGTGGCAGAGAGGGTCATTGCTTCCTAAAATAAGGCACCTACAGAGGCTGGTTATTTGGATGCTGTCTCTCCCTTTTTGCTCCAGAGCATCATATCAGATGACAGCCTCATCATGGGACAGAAAAACTCCCAGGAAGATGTTTTTGTAATCCCCAGCTGGCACTGGAGCATCCACAGCTGGATCCTGGGGGACTCCTACCCCATGTCCCACACAATGGCTTCTGTTTGACATGGATTTGCATCAGCACTAATGGCTTTTTCCAGTGTCCTTTGTCCATGATGATTTCATTGCTTCAAGCCTGGCCTCCCAGTCACCTTTGGGCTCTGTAGTTCCAGCTGCTTTTTACTCCCAGGCTTTAACAGGAGGGGAGGTAAAAAAGATGGCCTTCAGTACCAAAAATGCATCTAATTTCCTTTGAATTGGCAGTAAAAGGCTAAGGTGGAGTGACTCCTGCAGGAGATGACATTACATTTACCCCGTGTATTGCATTGTGGGGAAGTTCCAGAGCTACAGGTGAGGAGCAAGGAAGTGATAGGTGTGTTCCTGGCTGGGTGGGAGTTTAATGGGCTGCTCTTGTCCACACTCATGTCCTTTTTAGGGCTAAAAAAAGACACCTTTTGTGAGATGTGGAAAGGAGTGAGGTGGCACATTACCAAATGACCACAAATCCCCGTTGGGTTTTCCTGGTGCTGGGAATCACAGCTGGCTGGCTCATGGCTTTACATCACCTGAGACTAGAACTCATCAGCTTGGTTTTTTGCCAAGTAGATTCTTTGTCACTCTTCAACTTTGTTTCCTATCTCCTCTTCAGTTTTTCAGTGTGTTCAGACCCCTCTTTGCCATTGTATGTGCCCAGAGAGATATGTACAGGTTGGGGCTTCTTTGGGAGCCCAGATGTTGGAGTCTGCTGTTGGTGGAGCACTGAGTGAGCCAGGGAAAAGACATCATCTGAGGGTGTGCATGGTGTGGGTCCAGATTCCCAAATCCAAGGGGCACTTTTTCATTCCTTTAGAATACTATGTCAAGTACATGAGCGATGCCTCGAGCTCTATTCTTTCCTGAAGCTCCACAGCCTGGGGGAGAAGGAAGTTGTGATTTGATGGAGGAGGAGGCTGAGAGGTGGAAATTTTAGATCCTAGGATATGTTTTAAGATTGTTTCTCCTTTTTATATAGTTCTTGTGAAGGCTGCTTTTGGATGCTGACTGCTTCATTCTTCACATATTTAACCACAGACAATTTGCTTTGCCTCCTGAGAGCGACACATCCCACAGTTTACTGAGTAGGTTATGCCCTGAAGTGAACTATTCCTATATTGTGACCAGCCTAAAGATTACTGTCTGTGCTGGTGGCATTCCCCCATCTCCAAGAAGAGGCCTGCTGATCCACAAAACATGGTCTGGATGCCTGCAGGCTCTGGTATTGCCCTGATGGTGACATGGCTGGGCTGGTATTTTCTCCATAGAACTGATTTAGTTCTGCAAGTTGTACATCACTGGTGCAATCTTTTGAGTTAAGGTGAAGTTTGTTGCATTTCCTGTGGACCTCAGCTGTGTGCAGTATCAAATATGATGTGTTGAGCCAAAGGGTAGCAAAGTGGCATTTTGTGTATCAGAATTTATAAAGTGCACTATGTGCATCTGTGAGTATCTTATGTAGATGGATGTGTGTGCAACAGGTTTGGTGCCCCTAGCATGGCTCTGGTGTGAGAGCACTAACAGCACTTACCAGGGGTAGGAGGAAGGTTTGTGTTGTTTGTTTGTATTTTTAATTGCGTTTTTGTGAAATTTAATGGCATCTTTTTGTTGCTACGTATTTAGCTCCAGTGTGGAGTGAGCATCTGGGGGTAAGCAGGGGTTTGGCAGGAGGGCTCAGTGGTAGGAGGTTTCAAGGTTCCTGTTCCTTCAGCTAAGGTGTAGGAGGTCACAATATATTTCACTAAGATTTTACTGCAACTGGAGTAGTAAAATCTACACTTGGCATTAGACATTTTCTTTTGGCAGAAAAAAAGAATACAAAGGACAAGACTGGGGATTTCCTGTATTTTGAAAGCATCCTGCAGGGAAGTCTGGCTGGGTTTCCTCTGGCTACAAAGCCTGGGGGAAGGTGGCTGTAGGTGTTCCCATCTTTCTTTACCTTGGATCTTAAGGGAAAGAGGTTGGGAGAGCTGGGATTTGAGAGAAGGTGGTTGGTGTGGAGATGCTGAGGGGTTTGTACTGCCTTAACCCCATTTTGCTGGTTTGTCTCCCATTTCTACTCCTCAGCCTTGAGTTTTCCCACTTACTGGCATTTTTTCTTGCAAGTTTCTTCGGAAGTGTTGATGCACTTAGTACTCAGCCATGCTTTAGGATCCTGTGATGAAGAGTGAGGTGAGAGTTTGGTGTGTTACCCCAAATCAGCTTCTCAGGTGAAGCTGGTCAGGGGAGGTACTGCAGGAGGGAGGAGCTCAGGCCAGCTGTGCTTTCAGTCCTGGTTGAACACTGGTGAATTACTGCTCAGCTGGGAGGAGTTCCCACCTCCATCTGAGCCTGGCACAAGCATATATCAAGAGTGCAGAGGGGATTTAATTGCACAGGTTTATCCCTTTAACAATTCTGATAGCCCTGAGATTTCCCTCGCAGGCTTGTGGTGAATGGAGTCTTTATCAGGTTTCTGGTCCCTGATAGGGACAACAAAAAGTGTCACCCATCTGACAAGCTGCAAAAATTGGCACACAGCAAAGCATCTCTCAGCCCAGTTCAGAGCATCTCCCTGCTCCCTCCTCTCTCAGCAGCAGAGGCACTGACCTCTGTCACAGCATGGGCTGGTAGAATATCATCAGGAAATCTTCCCTCCTTCACTGCTGGGCTGTTGCTGTCCTCTGGTGTTGGTGGCAGGCAGCAAAAGGGGTCAGCATTCAGCAGGAGCAGCCGTGGGGCTGTACTGGATTTCTCCTTTGTTTTTGGCAGAGCAAGGTCCTGTTGCCATCTCCCTGCACCACAGAGCTGTCTGAAGGATGTTGAACCAGGTGCTCACTGGCCAAGTCATTGAAGTGTTTAACTGGAGAGGTCCCAGGGCAGGAGAGGGAGACCCTCCTGAGCTGCAGTGCACCAGGGGTTCACACTGCCTGGCAGCATGTGGTGCCAAACCCTTGTGGGTTTCTTTCCTGCAGTGTGCTACAGCCCTGGCTTTGACCTGAGGGGGACTTCTGGGCATATCAGAAGGCTGCCAGTGGTCACACTGTGGCCTGCTGGGTCTCAGCTAAGGGACACGTTACCTGTCTTGCCTAGGCAGCAAAATGGGGTAGGAGAGAGGGAATAAACATAGCTCAGGTGAGCTCTGACACAGCCTGTGGGTTTGGTGAGATGTTGGGCTTTGTTGCCTCATGCACCATTGCCCCTGCATGGCCACAGACAGGAGCTCTTGAGTTGGGGGAGTAAGGACCACAAACACCAACCCTGCACATGCTGAAGTACAAACCATTTAAAGTACAAACTCTGTGCTTTCTTATTTCCTAGTGACAAATCCAGCACTCTTCCCGCTTCTTTGGTAATTGCTGGTTGGTGGTTTTTGTTTTTAATTCTATTTTTAATTTGCTCCTAATCAAATCCTGGCTGACAGTCCCCGTGTGTTTGTTTGTTTATTTATTTATTTATTCATTCGTGCATCTGTGTGTGTCTTCTCCTGCCTCACAGTTGTTCTTGTGCTGGACCTGCTCCAGTAATCCAATTTGAATCCAATCTCCCAGGTCTGGAATTCTAATTTACAGATTGCAGAGGGGAGTTAAACAATGCCCACACACCAGGATGGGGGCTGATTGTCTGATCTAATCAGGGACAATCAGATGTTTGTAACAAGTCTATCAAACCTGTATTGGGCCAGTTTGCTGAGCCATGTAACCCAGCTTTCTTAATAGCGCTAACACGATTCCCGGGCTTCCTGCACTTCCATGCAGATTGCATTGAACGTTTCCTTTTCTTCTCCCATGGACACTTGGCAGCAGCCCAGCCCGATGGGCTTTCCAGCCTGGTGAGCTGCTGGGTGCCCTCTGGGGCAGCAGAGGTTTGCCAGGACCCCGGGGGCTGTTGCCTCCCCTGGTACCACCACAGACTGAGGTCCCAGGGTGATCCTGTTTGTGGCACACCTGCAAGGAATGGACTCAGTGCCACCAGTGCATCTGGAGTCACAGATGGGGGAGGGAAAAGCGATGCTCCTGACCTGACAGGGTGCTCAGTAAGTCTCCTCAGCAGACCCCCAGCTCTGTGTGTGGCTGTTGGTAAAGAACAGATGAAGAAACCTTTGTCCTCTCTTGCCCTTGGCAGACTGAGGCTGCTGTGAGGCTATTGTTTCTGGTACTTGCTGTAAGAAGTCTGGACATTTGGTGTTTAAAGAAAACACCTGTCTGGTTGTTTTTTTCGATGCCCTTTCAGGGCCTGAAGCAAAAGAGGAGGCAAAACCAGCTCCGTGAACAAGATGATGTCTCTTACTATAACTCTCCAACCCAGACTGAAGCTTCCTTACTTACCCTGTGCAAATAAATAGTCGCCTGACTTTGCCCTTCCTGAGGACTGAAATATCCATCTGCTCCCTTACCCTGTCAAGAGGTGAGCTGGTTCTCACGCTCTAGGTCTGTACCACTTAGCTCTGCACTCGCTGCCTTTGCCCGGGGATTTATTTTTGGTTTATGGCTTCCTCCCTGCCCGGGAGCATCCTCCCTGTGTGCGGCGCTGATCCCCGGGGCAGGGGAGGGATCGCGGCTCACTGCTGTGCCCGGGGTGATGCTCCGGGGCTGGGGTCACTGCCGTGCCCGGGCTGGGGTCACTGCCGTGCCCGGGGTGATGCTCCGGGGCTGGGGTCACTGCCGTGCCCGGGGTGAGGCTCCGGGGCTGGGGTCACTGCCGTGCCCGGGGTGATGCTCCCGGGCTGGGCTCACTGCCGTGCCCGGGGTGATGCTCCCGGGCTGGGCTCACTGCCGTGCCCGGGGTGATGCTCCCGGGCTGGGCTCACTGCCGTGCCCGGGGTGATGCTCCCGGGCTGGGGTCACTGCTGTGCCCGGGGTGAGCTCCTGGGCTGGGGTCACTGCCGTGCCCGGGGTGAGGCTCCCGGGCTGGGGTCACTGCCGTGCCCGGGGTGATGCTCCTGGACTGAGGTCACTGCCGTGCCCGGGGTGAGGCTCCCGGGCTGGGGTCACTGCCGTACCCGGGCTGGGGTCACTGCCGTGCCCGGGGTGAGGCTCTTGGGCGGGGGTCACTGCCGGGCTGGCAGCTTTCTCTGGGCTTTTCCCCGAGCACAGCCTGCCCTGTTGCCGTCTCTCTGAGCGCTGCCAGGCTGTTCGCACGCACAGGCGGGAGGAACGGGAGCTCCCCGGATTGGGAACGAATTATTGCTGTGCGTGCCTTGTCTTCTGTGCTGAGCACCCCAGGCTGTGAGGAACCCAAACACCTCTGAGACCAAGTGAAGAGAAGGATGAAATAGCCCTTAACGGGTGTTTCCTTCCCTTCTTCAAACTGTGTTATGTATTCGACAGCAGTTTGCATGTTGTTTTGCAGTTTTTCCTGGGTTGTTGTTTTTTTTTTTTTTTTTTTGTTCCAGCACAAGAGTGTTTCTAGCAGAGCTGGAGGTGACTAAAGCCATTGGTGTGGGCAGGGGATTTGCTGCAGTTGTAGGGCTTGGATGTCTCAAAACTCAGATCCTTCAGCTTGGTCCTTACCCTCTCAAGATGCTGAGGCAGGGCTGTGCTCTAAGAGGAGGCATTTGGGGGTGGTTCAAAGGGTAAAAGCAGATGGGTATGACTTACTGGTCTATCTGTGAAGATAGATATGGATATAAATTGGTGAGTGATGCAGAAGAGGAGGAGGTCTCTGAGGGAATTAGTGCTAGGGAAGGGAATTACCATTTAATTCTTTATAAAACAACCTTTAAACATGATTGGGAAGATATGCTTGCAATGATAGCAAAATAAAAGCAAGCATGTCCCTGAGAAGGGGATTTATTTGAATTTTCTTGGTTAATTTTGGCATGAGAAAACGCATTTCCATGGCAGCTTGGTACCTAGAGTTGCTTCTGCACCCTGTCCTGTGACTTTGTAATCTGTGCATGGTGTGAGAGGGTTAGAGGGAGCTCGTTATTTCTCCAGGGTTGCCTGTAGGTTTGCATGGAGTATGTGCTTCTGCATTTACAGATGTGCTCTCAGTCCCTGAGGGTTCAGCCTCTGCCCTCCATGACACTGTGCAACCTCAGAGAGCTCTCTGAAGCCCAGGATCTTGGGCAGAAAAGCCTCCAACCAATTTATTCTTGTTTAGTGTTTTTCCCTTGAATATTTCAGATGCATCATTTGGGGTGGAAGACTCTTTTTCAATGAGACTAATTGACCTGGGACAGTGAATCATTTTGAATTTATTTCAGGTGGAATGAGGATTATTTTTTTAAGGGTTTCGTCCTCAGGCTGAACTAAAAATCAGTTCTTTGTATAGCTGTGTTTACAGGCAGGTAGTGAAGTTAAAGACTAATGAGTGAGGGGGTGGAGGCTTGGTCCTGGAGGTTAATGGACTTGCATGAAGCTTTTTTGTCTCAAAAGCTCTCTTCAAATCCCACTTCGTTTTCTTTTTGCCTTTTTTTTTTTTCCCAAAGAAAGCAGATTTAACAAGTTTCATTTCTGCAGCCTGCAAACCCCAGATCAGCTTTGGCAGAGTTTATCTCAGTAGATCTCTGCACAGGAGTGCCTTGAATAGCAGGGCTGGCTGCAGGTGAGGAGCAGGAGGCAGCCCCCAAGGTGCCTTGGATGATGAGTGTTGAGCTTGGCTCTGGGCTCGTGGTGCTGTCACACAGGAGCTGGCACTGAGTGCTCCCTGCCCTGGGATGGTGCCCACCAGGACCCTGCTTTCTGTCCCACCTGGATTTGCTTTGCATCCACTGAAGCTTTCATGGAGTGAGTCTGAAATCCATCAGCATCCCGCCCTACCCCTTAGCAAGGAGCTATTATATATTCCCAGAGCAGCTGATGTCCATTAAATGTTTGAGTGACACTACAACAATGTGTGAAATATCAGTGATAAGGATCTAGCAAATCTTAATAAAAAAAAAAAAAGGCAACAAGAATGTAAATTGCACATACAATTGTGATAAAGAGCCAGAGATAACATTAAAGAGATTGTATCAATTTAATGCAAGTTTCGTGCCAAAGCCTGTCATCTGCTCTTTGAAGAGGAGTTGTTGGGAGCCTTGATATTCCAGCAGACAGTGCTCAAATCATCCCAGTGCTCTGGAGTGGCTGTCCCTGCAGCCAGCGTGCTGCGTGGAAGCTGTCTGCTTGCTGAGGATTAATGGAAACCTTTCCTGCCTCTACAATAAAAATAATGTTCCTTGGAAAAAATAAAGTGCCCTTCTGCCTGCTGGCCTTTGGGTCCCTCAAAATGCAATTAAAAAGCAGCTTAATACAGCCTTGCAATGAGAAATCTGTCAGCGTTCAGAGGCACGGTCTGAAGTGAAAGCAACATGAAAAGGTTGCAAGCGAAAATATTGAACTGTGTGCCTGCCTGGTGGTGCTGGTGGAGCCACCAGCTGAACTGGGACGTGAGGGGCTGGAACTGGGGTAACTGGGGGAGCTGAAGCAGCTTCACAGCCAGAGCTGGGCTGTAGCAGAGCTGGTGAGGGCATGGGAGCTCCTCCATAACCCAGCCTGGTGTGTGTCTCTGCTTGCCTGTCCCTGCTGGTCACCTCTTTTCTGGGCTGGTGTTGCTGCATTACGCCCTTGGTTTGTCTCTCCTCTGCTGTTTAGGGTGTGTTACATCCTTGGAAGTGGGCAGGTGACAGCAGTATAAAGGATATTGGAAGTAACCTACAGGTTTGAGTAAAGGGGTAACTCCAGTTTTCTGTGCAGGGCTGCTGCCAGATGTATGTCAGTATTGTGCCTGCCAAAATGTCTTCCCCAAATTTTAGGTGTAATAATGGGAAGTTAAGTTTAAATGGTGGTCGGCTGGGGTTTTTTGCAGGCATGATAATAATAAAAAAAACCCCAACAAAACAAACAAAAAACCCAAACAAACAAACAAACACCCCCCCCTCCTTTAAGTAAAGCTGGTAATTCCATAGCAAATGGGAGATGATAAGGGCTGGGAGTGAAATGTGAACACAGGGCTCCAGTGACTGCCTGGCTTTGGTACTGCAACATCAACTTCTGTCTTTGGCTGTCCCTCATTTGCCACTTGTGTGCCACCACCTGCAGAAGGGTGAGTTGAAATCCCACCCCAGCTCTACATGAAGAGCTGCTGGAGCAGCAACAACTCGATGGGAGTAGTGCTGGGAGCAGTGTTTCAGCTGGATTCCAGTAGATGGCACAGCTTTTATATCAGCTAATTACAGAGGGACTCAACGCCGGTGCCGGTGTTCCTGTTGCTAATCTGTGCCTCACTCTCCACTCACACAGATGAAGATGTCTCTGTAATTGAGGAAGTTGGATAAGATATGGAAGGTGTTGAGCTTGTCAGCATTGAGGGGCACTGGGAAGCTGTGATGGGGAGGAGGAGATAAGAACTGTGTGCTTGGGCAAGTGCAGAGAAGCAAAATTCAAGACAGTGGTAGTTTGGCTGCCCAAGTGCATTCCAGCAAGTGCTGTATTCCCTTAGTGTGGATGTATTTGACTGCTCCAGCTTTATGCATAGGGAAACTGAGGCCTGGAGAGATCATTCTTTGTCTTTGATACCCCTGGGAATAAGAGCTGTTCTTCCTAATTAAGTTCTGAAACTTTTAGCTACAAGGTGTCCTTCATGTATGATTATGACAATAACATCTCCCTGGAGCTCAAAACTCCTTCACTCAGTTCTGCTCATGTTTGGTGCTTTTGTTCCCTGGCCACTTCAGGCTTTGAATGTGAAATTTTTTAGCAGTTTAGCAATTTTCTGCACCCTCTCAAAAGCCTAAGAGTCGAACGCTTCCTAAATCTTCTCCCTGTGTGATGCTGCCCAGCTCTTTTGCACCTCCCTTCAAACAAAGCAGCCCTCTGGCCTGTTCAGGGGTGAGCATGTGGCTCTTGCTGGAGAGGTGACCCCTGGAGTTGGGAGGGTTGCTCAAGTGCAGTAAGATAGCCCCAGTGCAGGGATGGGGGGCTGCCCATCCCTTTGTGCCCCTGTCCTGGGAGATGTGCAGAGTCCCCAGCATTAGAGACAATCTTTATTCCTACCTTCTGCCTGCTGAACAACTTCTTTTCATGACTGAAATTAATTCTTGCAAGTGCATGGAAAGGATATATCCCAAATCTTGAGGGCCTGGTGTGCATGTAGAATATAAACCAGAGTGTAAGTATGTGAGGCTGTAAATAGAGTTGTCACTCTAAAAGAAATGGGGTTTCTAGCACTTGTCAGATCATTTTAAAACCATTTTTATTACTAGATTACATTCTGAGATAAAGTTTATTGTAGCAAAAAAGAGGGAAGGTGTAGGATTTGACTGCAGATTTGGAAACACACTTAAAACTTACAAAGAGTTTTTGAACCTTAGCTGAGGGCAGGCTGTCTACTTCATGGTTTTCATTCAGGGCATCTCCTGCCCAGCACATTTCAAGGCTGATCTCTTGATTTTGGTGCAAACTCTGCCCTAGCATGTCACTTTTTATAACCAAGCCATGACATAACATGCAGACACTGGCACAGGAGCTCCAGCTCACGAGTCTGTGTCCTGTGTATGGGGCAGAAACCCTTCCAGGGATCCCATCTGGGAGTTCTGAGGAACACCATGTTCCCTGAATGTGGCTCTTAAACAACTGCCATAAGGATTTTGTGTCAAAACTGAGGATCGATCCTGGCATGTGTTGACTTTGTTCTTCCCATCCTCTCTCCCCATGACCATTGATCCTAAAATATTTTGCTCTAGTTATATCTTTCTTCTGTGTTCTTACTTTTAGCACTACATCTGCAAGCAACAGAAAAACACTGTGTAGGTGCCAACTCTTTTCTTAGCTATTCCTTGCAGATATGAGTAGCATCCCATTTTCTAACCCAGCCTCTTCTATCTTTTCCTCCTAGTTGTTCTTGGTGGTATTTGTCTACCTTTTATATGTACCAGTGGCAAAATTAACTGGGTGTTGTTCTCTTGATGCAGCCTGACAGAGAAAACAGCACTCATCTCCTCCTGCCAGACTTGGGCTTCAGAGTTGTGTTGCTTTGCATCTCCCTGCTCCACCTCCCATCCTAGTTTAGGGGATTGCAAGGCACATCACAGACTGGATGCTGGAAGAAGCAGCAGCTTTGCAAGTGCCACCTAAACTCCACAGCTGCTTGCAGGGCAGAGGTAGCTGGAATGGCAAGGAGAAAGTTGTCTGGATTTAACCTGAGACTTGCAGAGACCTGTGCCAGAGATATGGCTATTAAAAAAAACCCCTAGATTTATTTGCATACAGACTAATACAGGAAGTTCTTGACATTAGAGTTTTTCTGCCTTGACATTAGAGTTTTTCCGTCTCTCCCATTCCCAGCCCCATCTCAAACCCAGAACCTCTGCAAGGACCCATTCTGAGTAGCTGCTCTTCTCCCTCTGTGCTGAGCATCTCTAAAACCTGAGCATAATAGCATCCCTGCTAATTATATCACTGCAGATTTATTTCATGGTAATATTATAGCTGGCCTCAGGCATCACCACTATCATTGGAAAACATCGAACGATCACAGCTTCTTAGCTGCCTCCATTAAACCTGGGAGAAGCGTCTGGGCCTGTTTATAGGTTTGTCTTTTGATGAGAGCCAGGAATTGATGAGCTGGTGGATGCAAGGTTTGCAGAGGGTGCCCTGGAGGGAGGGAAGCTTTCCCTCCTCACGGGGAGCAGAAGGTGCAGCTGGTGCGATCGCGAGCGGAATGCAGCCGGGGAGGCAGGAGCGGGGCAGCAGCATCACCTCCATCCCTCCATCCATCCATCCATCCACCCATCCATCCATCCCTCCACCCATCCATCCATCCACCCATCCACCCATCCACCCATCCACCCATCCACCCATCCATCCACCCATCCATCCATCCATCCATCCACCCATCCACCCATCATCCATCTATCCATCCATCCACCCATCCATCCACCCATCTATCCATCCATCCATCCATCCATCCATCCCATCGAGGCAGACCTTGCCCCCTCCCTGGCAGCACCACCCCGTGCCGTGCTGAGGGATGCACAGCATTCCACACAGGATGGCTCTGAGCTCCAAATCCGTGCTGCTGGCAGCTTGGCTGGAGTTGCTCCCAGTGAAAAGGGGGCGTTTGCAACATGCAAGCGGTCTTGTGATGCTTTCTGCTGACAGTCTTGGAGCCGGGGCAGAAGAAAAGGTACAAATACTGCTGCCATTTTTCAACTAGAGAAAAATAATTCAAGAGTTTTCTCTAGGTTTTACCTTGCTAGAAGTCAAATTAATCTTGTGACCAATGTGCTGGGTACCGAGGCTGCCTGCCACGAGCGTAGCTGAAGGTCAGTGCTGTGTCCCCAGGGTTGTTCTGTTCTTGGGAGCCAAGCCTGTGGCTGCTTGCTGCTCCAGGCTGTGTCCCTTATGGAACACAGCCATGGGATGGCTGGAGGTCTGCAGGATGAAGCATTTGGTGCTGAAGACCTGGTATACACACTCTAGGTTTTTGAGGGTGTAAGAGAGTGTTTCAGCATTCATCCCAATACTGCACAGCTTTGCTGTGAGGCAGTGTTTGCCTACACCTGAAGCCTGGCTGGCAGGGATGGGGTGACCAGCATCCCCAGTCAGTGTGTTGGTCTTCCCCATGTGAATGTCTGTGCTCCCCAAACAGCAACCCTATGGGAAGAGCAGATTATCACAGACCTGAGACCTGTCACATGTGGAGAACACGAGGAAGTAACTTAGAGCTCTTGAAAGGGATTTTGGTAAAAGTAGGTCAGTTGTTATTGGTTTTGCCCTGTCTGGCCATAAAGTCCTTTGTGGTTATAGTACTTCAGCATGGCAGTGAGTGGGCCAAAAACTTAACTGAAATGGGGTCAATAAATTACATGCAGACAAAAGGCACTTACACTCAGACTGCATCAAGTCTCCTGGTAATTTCAGCGAAACAGGCAGAGCAGAAATATGCTGATAATTATTTAAATTAGACTCCGAACATTGAATTTTTTTCTTCAAGTAACAGCACTTCAGCACTTGTCCAGATGAGTGCTAATTTACCTAAATGGAAAGGTTTATTAAACATGCCAGCCAGTGCTTTAGTAATATTTAGGACAGCAATTTTGCTTTATTATATCTCTTAACAAAGAGGACACAGGCTTCTTGATCCAGCACCAGAGCTGTCAGGTGATATTGGGGAAAATCCACGTCAGTTCTGCCTGGTCTCAAATCAAGGTACATTATTTCTGCTTCAATTCTGCCACTTTGCCAAGTGCAAACCTGGGACTTGATTTGAAAAAAAAATTCACCAACTTGGCCAGTTTGAAGGACACTCAAAATCTGGACATCTTCTGGGTGCAGGAGTCAGAGCTATGATTTGGAAACATTGAAGGATGAAATTGAGTTTGCTCCAGTGAAATGGGCCCTGAGCCAGAAGCTGATGAAGATGAGCCTGAGCTCTTCCTGCTGCCCCTTGCTCATTCTAGGACACACTTGACAACTGTGTTGTTTTGGGGAGAAATTTGGGTGCATGAATGATGCCTAGAGAGGCTACCTGGAACAGAGGCTAGACAGAGTTAAAGGAATAAAGTAGCAATTTATTAAAAGGCCTTTGAAGGGTACACCTTGAGTAGTACAAGAGCCTGGCCATGGCTTGACCCAAGATGGATGCAAGATGGATCACTGGTCACAAGTTTTCACAATTTTATAAGTTTTGGTCCATTTACATATTGAGGGTAATTGTCCAGTTACAGCTTCAGGTTATGAAGTCCCATCCTCCCAGACTGCTCTCCTCAATTTGTCATTGTCTATACTTCTTGGGCCCAAAGCTGCAACAGTGTCCTTGGTTTCAGGCTAGAAGAGGATTGTTTTGTCTAACTAAGCTGTGAAGAGAACTCGCTAACATTTCATATGAAGTTCAGAGTTACACCCTAAGGCAGTACAGAATCTAAAAAATACGAAAGCTAAAGCTTAAGGCATCATGGAGGTGATCCCCCCCATCATTTGCATCCCTCAATGCTCTGTCATGCCTTGCCTCCTGGTCTTGTTATCATCATGTGTGCTATTGCCAGGGCTGTCTTTCAGACTAATGCTGGCTTTGCTGTTTCCCTCAGGACTCTACATTTCTTTGGTTTATACATTTGAGAAGATACTTCACAAATACCAGTGGACTGACATTCTGCTAAAACATCCTGTAGAAGTCTTCTGTGGCTTTCTGTCTGTGGGTGCAGGTGTTTGGTTCTGTGGCTTCTCCCAGGACTCAAAGTGGGAAATTAAGACTACTTGCACAAATTAGAATGCAGAAGTGCCTTAATGAGAATCTCCTCACAAAGAGGGTGGTTATATGTTATGAGTGCTTCTTACAGGTCCATCCAGGGAAATTTGCTTTTAGGCTCTGAAATTCCTCTGGGTCCTTCAGAATAAAGACCACAACCTGCTTTTCACATGAGCATGCTCACCGAGGACATGCAGATTGCAAATACTGTGTAACATCCCAAAATCTTAAGTCTTTGCATTTTATCTTCCATAAATATCTTCTCCCTCTCTTTCCCTGCACAAGATTGCTCTGTTAAACGATCACACTGCAAGTCTTGTGAGCGCCTGGAGCTCTGGCTGCTTGCAAGAGATTTGGCAAGGGAGAACCTTGTGGAATTCCAGATTGTACATTCTTCCAGAGTTTGGATACAGGGTGAAGCCAACAGTGATGGAAATGGGAAGATTTTGCTTAAAATCCAGGGTGGGGTTTGTTTTTTGGGTTTTTTTGTCTTTGGTACCATCAGCATGAGAGGAAAGGCTGTGGCTGCTCTTCTATGCAGGTGTGGATGTTGGATATCCCACGGGAGAAACACAGAAGTTTATCATCTCTAAAGTTAAGTCAGAGGCTCTCTAATCTCCACAGAGAGCTGGATTCACCCCAGATAGGTCGAATACCTTTGTGCCCTGCTGCACTGGAAGTGTGAAAGAGCTCCCAGGAGGAAACATGCCTTCTCTGCTCCCCAGCATGGGTGGACAGGAGGGAGTTCTCTGGGGACCATTGCTGATTCCTTCTCATGCCCCAGAAAGGGCAGAGCACTGTGCTGTCACAGCTCCTGAGAGATGAACATGAAATTTTCAGAACGGGGAAAAAGGATGGAAATAATTTGTAACTCTTGCTCTGCATTATTGATGAGATGTATTTTTTTAGATTTTGGCATCTCACAGGGAAGTGTGCTGTGACACCTCGTTCATGGTGAGCCTCAGTGTGCTGTAGGCTACCATCAGCCAGGCTCAGCCACAGTAACAGGGGTGTGGGGAAGCATCTTAGATGAATCCTCTGAACTTACACACCTTTAAGAAGTGCAGAGAGATAGTCTGGGATTCAATTTCACTGTTCTAGCACTTTTCTTGCCACCCTGATTGGAAGTGCTTAACCTCCTCTTCATTAATCAGTTTGAATTTTATCTAAAATTCATCCTCAATGAAGGTGAATTAGAGTCTGCTGTTCCAATCTTGGGCTGAAAATGATGGCAGGGCGTGCAGGGTTTAGCAGGTGAGTGCTCTGCAGCTTGGATCAGAGGGACACTCTATTTTTGGTGGCTCTGTACTAACAAGGCTGGAGGTCTCAGCCATGTCCTGTGTGCTCAGTTCCCAACAAGCCCTATAGGCAGGACCTGTGTGTGCCATTGTACTGCTGAATCCCAATGACACATGGCTGGGGTGCCACAACCCAGAGTAGCAACACGAGTCAGTCACCAGGTCACTGAGGTTGGCAGGGACCTTTGCAGATCATCCACTTGAACCCCTGGCCAAAGCAGGGTGAGCTGGAGCAGCCTGCCCAGGAACTCAGTTGTTCCTGGGGAGATTGTCCTAATTTTACAGATGGGCAGGGTAAGCCCTGGGCCGTGACTTGGCTGAGATAGCTGGAAGGTGGGTGCAGGTGGTAAGGGTGAGAAGGTGAAGAAGGCCTTGAGGCTGCAAGGCACATATGTGTGTGCTTACTCATCTTTTCAGGAGCTCCTGGCTGCAGTGGTGCTGTCTTTCTAATAAGGAAAATTTTTTTCAGGAATCAAAGCCACTAAGGTCTGTTAGACTTGAAGAGCTTTAAGATCAGAACATAAATGCATCACAGAGATTCGTCTTCTTCTCTGTCCAGCTCCTTTCCTGTTGGATGTTTATGTACAGGAATGAGTGGAAAACGCTGAAGGGAAAGGGAGCAGTGAATTCTGGAATTCTGTTTGCAGAGTCCTTGGCCTTCTGGTCACCAGTGGAAGTCATCATTCTTCTAAGGTTCTCTGTGATAAGGACTATTGCAAAGTCATTTTCCTCTAGTGCTCTGCTGAAGGTCACCCTATGGGGGACAGTTACACCATCCCTGTCAGGATTACCTGGTCCATCCTGGCCTGCCCACAGAGCCATCTTACAACTCCTTCCACAAGGTTTCCTGAAAAAATCAGGCTGCATTTGTCTGAGCCACATCCCCGTCCCTGTGTGTGGGATGAGCATCCCCTGGCACAGCTCTGTTCTAGAGGGAGCACCCTGTGTCTCTGATGAATCTTTCGTGGCAGGATCTCAGCCAGAGCCTTTCCTCGGGAAGCAGCAATGACTGCAAGGCGCCCTGGGCCTCCTGTCCCAGAGCTGCAGCCCTTCCTGGGGCTGATTGGCATCGGTGCTGCAGGAAGCTGCCGCCTGATTTCCCCGGTACCCAGCGCCCAGTCAAAACGCAGAGTGCCGGCTCTCATCAGCTGCAGCTCCCATTTACAAGCAAGAGGGGAGCGCAGCCGGGAGAGGGAGATGGGTTCCACTCCTACCTGGAGTGCAAAAGGGATTATAATCTCATATTCTGCTTTATTTTCTGTTTGTTTCCACACCACCACCCCCCCTATTGAAGGCAGATAATGTAAGAATTAACCTCCAGGGGCATCTTAGCAAGAAAAAAACCTCATCATTTGTAGGCTCTTAAGAAGAAGAATTTCCCTGGCAGAAACATTCCTGGAGAACCCTTTCTCTGTTAGGATATAGACATTTTGTAGAATGTTCTGAGTGTCCAGGATCCAAAATGTCTCAGCTGTGGATCTAAAAGGCTCTTCTAGCCCAAATCTGACTGCAGAGCACCTCGTTGAGCTTCTTGTGGGGATTTCAGGACCTGGTATGTGAATCTTTAAATGTTGCTCCGTTGATCAGTGTCAGAGCTTTTCCAGCATCTCACAGAAACAAGGAACATGGTGAAAACCAAAACAAACCAAATTTTCTGCACTTCTTGAAACAGCCTGTGAACTGGGAGTTTGTCTCTGTATCCTTTTCTCCTGCCTTTAGCTTTCTGCTGTGACTGATGACTGGGATGGGAGCAACCCGATGTCATGGAGCAGCAGCTCTGCAGGCAAAGCCTTCTGGCAGCCTGGAGCCAAACCTCCTCTGCACTGCTGCTGCTCTGGTCTAGCTGCTTAGACTCATTAGGAGGAGGAAGTAATGATGGAGCCAGTGATGCACTTCTCCTTCCGAGACTGCGTGCCAGGGCTGCTTTTGCTGATACAGCATCTTTGCTCACACTTGCATGAAATTCTTGCTAGAACAGTGCTCTGGAAACTATTCTTAAAATCCTGGGCAGTACAGCAGGATTTTGGCCTAACCTGCAAAAAGCAAGGCTGGTTTGATGCATTGGTTAGGGCCTTGTCTGTTGGGTTTTGGAGATCCTTGTCCCTGATCCCTGAAGGATCACTTTTCCTTCACGTGATCTCTTGTTTGGTGCCTTCTTCTTCCTTCATTCTTTGGCTCCTTTATCCCATTTCAGACATGAGTTTGAATCAATAACCAGCATAACCCTCTGCCCACAGATTGCCATTTCTGGCATGCCCTGTGCATAAAGAGCCTAGGTTTAGGTGATGCCTCATCTCATTGCAGTGTTCCTGTGCTAAAGAGATGATTCCTTAACCTCTTTCATTTATGGAAAAAAACACTATGCAAATAGCTACGTGTCCACCCTATGGCCATGGATTGCAACAGGGAGCTGGATGTCACCACCACTTTTCCTTGGTGGTGACACCTCCTGTGTGCTCTGGTGCTGGCTTGTCATCAGGGGAGATGCTGTGACTGTCCTTGAGCTCTCCCACTGCCCAGTGTTGGGCTGCTGAACACAGAACAGGTTCAACAGATGAGTAGTGGAGACTCCGTCCTTGTGGGTTGGACTCAACTGGACACAGTCCAGTGCCAGAACTCAGTGGCCCCATCTGGATGGGGACCAGGACTTGGACATGTGATGTTCTTTTTGTCTCTGAGAGCTAAAGGGAGCTTGAAATAAGGAGGTAGTGCAGGAGTGGTAGAAGTCAAGCTGTGGGCAGTATGTAGGACACCTGCTCCTGACTTCCAGCTAAGCCAGGCTGGGGGCTTACAGATGAGTTTGTTAAAATCATCAGGAGAACAGCATGCCTCCCATTTACTTTGTAGGTCTTGTGCAGGTTTCATGTGCCAGAGCTAAAATAATACATGATTTGTTAAACTGGCTTTTTTCACAGTTGTAGGAAACAGCCCAGCCATTCAGCAGAGCAGCAGCGAGCACTGATCAGCACTGGCAGGGTGGGCTGTGCCAGCTGCTGTCGAGAGGCTTTTTCCAAGGAGCCTGGTGGAAACAAAGGAGTCAGAGTGGTAAAACCACCCCATGCTGGACCTCACTCACAGAGCAGCCAAACAGAGAGGGCAGGGAAACTAAACCAGAGCAAAACTGGTGGCTGCATGTGTAGGGCAACGTGTTAGAGAAGTGAAAGAATCAATCTGACTGGTCCTTCCAGTAAATTCAACAGATGCTCCAGGCCACAGGAGTCACATCAGTATGGGATTCACCTGGCCTTTCAGGTGAGGCATCTGATAGGTTCAGAGTATTTTCCCCAGTGGACTGTGGCAGGGTGTGTGCTCTCTGGGCATGGTGGTTTGTTTAAGATTTCCTTTAGTATTTTGCTAAATCCAGAGCTTCTGCTGTAGTGAAGAAAGGACTAAAAAAAGGTGAAAAAAAAAAAAAGAAAATAGGTTGTAAAACTGCAGATTTTGGAATACACCAGGAGCAGCCATGGTGAAGAGGAATTTTTCTATTCCCTAAAAGGTTTCCTCTGCACTTTCAGTCTGTAGCTAAAGTGGGCTTTTGCTGTCTTCCTAATTGGTTTTCTACATTCACTCCTCAATCGCTGTAAGCATTAAAGTGTGGTGTGTCCCATTAGATACCCTTTTCCATCTACATTACCTACTTAAGCAAAATTCGAATTAGGATTTTCTTTCTTCCTACAGCTTCAGCCTTTCTGAGGTGCCAATCAAGTTGTGTGTTAGGAATGCTGGTCTTGCAGACAATGGGTTCCCCACCTCCCTCCTTTCCTGGGGAAGTTGTGGAGAAGCAGTAACTCATCACAGGAGCACATCCACTGCGTCCCTCTCTGATTTGGTCTTTTGAACACAATTTTGTGTTGTGGTTTTGTTGTTCTAAAGGGAGGATGAGTGATTCATTGCTGTCTCACAGCAGAGGGGTCAGTGGGTCACTCACAACCATATCTTATTATCATCTGGAATTTAGTGTGCCGAGGGTTTTGCTAACCATCTGTAACACACACTGCTCATTTCCACAGCGTGCTCCTAACCTCTGCTAATTATTTATAAAGGGTTAATTAAGAGGATTCTACTCTAAACAGTGACCCAGTGTTCTTTGTTTCTGCTCCTTCAGCTAAAGTAACAGCACTCTTACTGAAAACAACAGCAATTTATCCTTGAGAACAAGGTTTTGAGGTGCTGTATCAAAGCTCCACAAAAAACTGAATGTGGCATCTACCTCTTTCCTCTGATCACTTTTTTTTTTATTTTATAAAAGAAAGCAATCAAGTTTGTCTCATTATATTGGTGTTCATTGTTCAATTTTATTATCCTTTTAGGCTTTTCTCTTAATGTTTGTTCCACTATTTCAGCAAGGCTTGAAATTAGTCTAATTCCCCAGATCACACTTCTTCCAGTTTTAAAACGTAGATGAAACAGATTAAGATTACTGAGTTCTGAAAATCAAAGAGACAATAAGGCAGCACCATTAATGTGCTGTTTTGCCTGTTAAAACATTCTGTCTGCTGGTCCTGTCAGCCCCTGTGCTGAAAGCAGAAGCAGAGGGCACACGGTATAATTAAAAGGCAACAGGTCTGCTGCAAGTTAAATGCTTTTTAATACAGCTTGTAGCTCACTGATAGAACTTGTTGCCCGAAGATGCTGTCAGAGCAAGAAATTCAGCAAGAGAGAAGAATGAGGGGGAGCTTGTTGTGCATCTGAGCAGCAGCTCCGAGTCTGTGGTGGTTGTGATAATCCTCCCTTGGCAGTGCTGCCATTGTGATGCTGCGTTTGTTTGAGTGATGGAAGCTTTCAAGATCAATGTGAATATCTGCAAATTGAGCTGAGGAGAAGATAAATGACCTGAAGGCTGTTCTTTCTTGCTTTGGGAAGATTTAAGGCAATTAGTGAAGCCAGGAATTTTTTTTTTTCTTTTCTTGCAGACATATTCTGTAAGACATGTAGTTGCAGTATCCAGTTGAGGAGAGTTGGGTTTTTCTCCAGACCATTTTCAGAGTGTGAAAGTTCGTGGGACTCCAGGCCACTTTCACTAGAGCAGTCTCTGTGCTTTTCCTGCAAGATGCATTAAACTTTCCCATTAATACTTTACAAACCCACCACAGGCAGTGACTCTCTAGAGAGCCACCCAAGCATCTCCTGCCTTACTGAGCCCTAAACTGCCTTGTGTCTATGAAGTAAGAAAGGGGGGGAGGAGGAGTGTCTTTTATTACACCTGCCTTAATGACTGAGCCAGACAGCTACCCTGCCTCTTCAACTCCATCAAAATATTCGTATTTTGGATTAGAGTGAGAAGGTGAACAGGAGAGATGAAAATAAGCCCGTTACTCTAATGAGAATTTTGCCATAGGAGAAGTGTGTGTGCATCTTCAGTGCTTCTTCTCTCCTTCCACTTCGTTACTACTTTCCAAGCCTTTTTTTAAAATGAAAGAATTTCTTAAGCAGGCAGTAGTTTTTCATGCGTTTCATCCATTCTGTCTATTAAAAGATCTTGACCTCTTCATTTCCACCTTTCAGGATAACAGTAGAAAGTTGTGCCAATTTAGTAGTCAGTGTGTGGAAATCAGTGTCTATGAAATGCATATCTTATTTGATTGCCTGCATTTAAGTCTGATTGTGATGTTTGGGTGATTTGAACATAAAGTGGAATGAGAAGTATGATAATCTGTTATCAGAGGCAGACAGATAGAAGGGGAAACAACTTTTTACATTTTGGTAGAACACAGAGAGTTTTACACATCATCTTTTCTTACACTCTGGCCTTTTGGAAATGTTGTAGAGCTGAGATCCCTGGTGCTGTTTAGCACTGAAGCTTGAGATCTCTGAAAGGGATGAGGTTTTAATGCCTCACATTTTTTACATTTTGGTAAATCCACCCCAGAAGTCAGTAAAGTTGCACCTTTCACCTGCGTGCTACTAAATCCCACCAGTCTTGACTGCTTCTAACAATCTGACATTCCTGTTGGATGTAATGGAGATAGAAACAGGTCTTTTGCCAACCTCCAGAACATGTGGCATAATTTGCTAGCCCAGCATCTGAGCAGTGTATCCCAGAGACCTTGCCCTTTGCCAGGACAGATTTCTTGATCCATTTCCCTCCTATAAAATCATGGTCTGGTCACAGCCAGGTGGGGTGGAAACACAGCTTCTGCCTTGGACTGTCTCAGAGTGCACACATCCACGTGGTTTTCCACTGTAGTGCTCCTCACCTGGCAGGCAATTTCTGCACAGTTTCTGCACCCCTAAAATGATGCCTTGGCTACTAGCCCAGCAGTCTGTGGCCACAAAATCTAGAAGTCAAATGAAATAACTAATTTAGCCTCTAGGTTACAACACTGTTGGACTGACACTCATTGGGAGGAGATGAAGGCCCTCTGTCATCCTCTCTGCTGCAATCCCGTGGTGGGACAGGCATGCCCAGTGGGATTGCTCCACTGCCTGTGGCATGGATGGAGCCTGCAGCTTTCCCAGGCATTTCACTGGAGCTGTGTTTGGTCACAAAGGTGAAAATGCAGGGATTGATTTTAAATCCCTAACTCACATCTGTGGAAGCAGGGAGTGGGTTTGTCCTTTCTCCTCCATAGTACTGAGGCTATTGCACGTAGAGTTCCATCTGGATGTTGCATCCCCCAGTGTGCAGGCACTATGGGAGAAGGAAGGGATGAAGAGGGAGCTGTAACTCCCCATCTTCCCTCTGCCTCTGTGTGGCAGCTGGTGATTAAATTGTCAGTTTAATGCATCCATCCATTTAACTCAAAAAACATGAAGAGAGAGGGAAGGCGACAGCAGATACCTTTCCTGCAGTGGAATGGCTGCCTTGCAGAATTCCAGCTTTACTGTTTCCCAGTTAAGGCCCAGTAAGGTCTCCAGTGGGTGGTAGCCACAGGCTTTCTGTTGTCTGCTAAGGCTGGAAGGTCTTTGGGTTGGGCACTCTCTCCTAGGCACACAGACACGTAAGTGTGTGTATCTGGATGTGCACAGACACAGCTGGGCACAGCAGGGCTCATTCCTGGGGAACTCTGGGACTGCCACAGCACAAACCCACTGCAGTGGTAGTACAGTGAATGTGGTTTCCACAGTGAATGTGGCTGTCTCCAGGCAGCCAGGCCCAGAGGTTTCCTTGTCCTCTAAGAAAAAATTTGTTGCTGCAGTTTTAGGGCTGTGCTCTCAATCTCTTAAGTAAATTACCAAGGAAAATGGTTGCTGCTTTTTCTTTTTTTTTTTTTTTTCTTTCTCTCCTTGTGCTCTACTAGTGTTGTTTAGGGCAGTTGTGCTGGATTTTCTTCCTTTTATCCCCTTGTTTTTCAGCATGTCTGCCTTTTTCCTTTCTCTTTGTATCAAGATTTGTCCTTTCTTTTATAGAAATTAAAATGCCACATCCCCGCTGATCTGAGACTGAAGCAAAACCCAGACTACAGAATAGCTTGTTTTTAATTGAGATTTGAAAAATATCACTCAATAATGCTTTAAGCTATTTTGCGTGGGAATATTTTGATTACATTTCTTATGGCAGGCCCACATTCTGGCATGGCAGGATAAGGGGACAAATGAGAGAAGCATTTCCACCATGAGGTGTCTCTCCTAAAGGGCAGGTGGCTCAGGGTGGAGGCTGCCTTGCATATGCACACACATGGCTGGGGCACGTGGTGATGAAAAATGCTGTCAGGTTTGCTTACCCACAGGGCTTTTTACCTTTGGGGTGTGTGAACTTTAGCTCTGCTGAGCTCCAGCTCTTTGGGCATTCCCTGAGCACCAGGCACATCCGCTGCCTTTGCGCCGTTTGCAGTGAAATCAGCCTGGAGGACGGGCCCAAGACTTCCAAAGTCAGGCTGTGCTTCTGCAAAAGACAAGTGAGAAAAGCCAGACTTGTATTATTAAGTTGAACTCCCAGCCTGGGACTAAAGCTCAACTGGCAAACTGGTAGGAGTCTGTAAGTAAAAACAACCAGCTGGAGAATGCGACTGCAGCGCGAGTGTCCGGCACGGGCGGGCAGGAGGGGGAGAATGGCCAGCAGGAACATTCTGGGAGCATTGATGGAGTGAAACAGGCTTTGTAATGTCACAATACAGACGGGTGTGGAAAGGCTGAGCAGCTAACAGCCAGCTCAGTGCCCCTAAATCTGCAGTTGGGCTGTAAACAAGCGAAGGCCGATGTCTGTGGGCAGCTTGGCTTGGGAGTGCCTGGGCTCTGCGCACGGCTGAGCTCGGCAGTTTAGTGTCATCCTACAGCTGGCTCTGGGAGCAGGGAGCCGGGCACTGACAGACAGCTAATGCTGGAGCAGCTCTGCCATTTGGGCAGGGTTCAGATGGATAGCAACCCGTGAAAAGAGCTAAATTTGGGGACAGAAAGGAGCAGCTGGATGCTTAATGCCGTGAGGTGCTCTGTGAAGGGCAGACAGAAATGGAGACCGGTGAGGAGCAGTCTGCTTTAGTCTGGGTGCAAGACGTGGCATCCCAGCATGGTGATTGATGCGTGGGGTGACAGAGAGCTGCCACACTGCCCAAGTCAGCCGTGTCCCTTTCTGCTCTGTACAGTGGGGGAGCCCAAAAACTTGTGTGCTTTGACAGCTCCCTTGGCTGCTTGTTACTCTTTTTTTTTGAACATTCAAGTCCAGCGTCCCACACTCGACATCAGGAAGCTAATTTGTGTGTGAGTGCAGAATAACTGGCAGAGCTGAGACCAGAACCCCAATGCCTGGAGTGGAGACCTGGAAGTCTCCAGGGCAGCTGGACCTGAATGACAGGCTTGTGCCCGAAACCAGCTCCTCTGGAGCCTGCAGCTCAACATTTCTCAGCACTGCCTTCCTGCTTCTAAAGCCAGGACTCGTGCATGCCTGGCCTCCTCTGCACCCCCTGTCCAGGCTCTGCTTCCTCCAGGAGGCAGGAGGCTGAGCACTCCCGTACCCTGTTTGTAAAAAATTGTACTTGCACATATGGATTGCATTCTCTTATGGAAGGAAGTGTCCTTAGTGATAACTCTCTTTTCCTACTTCTAACTGCTCCAGTACTGTGTCCCTCTGGGGTGCAGTGTCAGCCCTGAGTTCCCCCCTCTGTTGACTTGCTTCCTGCACTGGGGTAGAAAGCAAAGGGATGGAGTTGTCTGGACAGTGTGAATGCCAGGGAGCAGGGAGCAATAGTGCCAGCACTACCTCTGTGGGTGCAGGGCTCGAGACCCCCACCTTTCTCCAGAGCCAGGCTTGGCTCTCCTCCAGTCTCCCCAGCATCCTGTGGCAGGCAGGCAGGCAGGAGGCAGCACAGGCAAGTCATTTAGACGTTTGCTCAGCTGGGCAGTGAAGAGTGAGTGAATCCACGATTTTTGTCTCTTTTTTTTTTTTTTTTGCCTAAAAGATCGAATTTACATTGAATAAATTTGTGTTCCACTCAGTAAAAACAAATGTAACTGCTTGAGTGCGTGCGAGGGGCACTGCCTGCTAACTAGGGCACTCAGTAGTGCTCGCTCCTGTCTGGAGGCAGCTGATTACTCTCAAGATTTGTTCTTTTTAGAGCAAACCTTTGCAGGGAGCAGGGGAGGAGGCGGCTGCTGCAGGGAGAGGGACAGGGGCAGCAGCCACTTCTGCTGCTGCAGCCCTCAGCTGGCTGTGGGGAGGCAGAGCCAGAGCTGGGCTGCCCAGGAGACCTCCCTTGCTGCATCAGGGAAGCTGAAGTCAGGCACCCTCAAAGGTAGTGATTTGTAGAGCAAATGGCTGAAATCTGCTGGAGCTGCGGGAGTTTGGGAAGTGCTGAGCATCATCACGTTCTCCTTGAAAGGAGGCCTGTGGGGCTTTTCTCTCTGACCTGAAGGCATTTGGGAGGAGCTGCAGGAGGATGCTGGAAGATAAAGGGGTGTCTCCACCATGAGGAGGTAGGGGGCTAGGATGCAAAGCCAGGGCCAGCCTCATCTCAAGGCTCTCCCCAGATCTTCAGCTCTGCCCTACTTTGTCACTCTGCAGCCTCTTCTCTCCCAGCAGTTCCTCCCTTTGCAGCTTTCTCTCTCAAATCATCCTGCCGCCTTCAAGCATGAAAACTCTTCCTGAGGAGTGCAAAGCCACTGTGCCCTTGTCAGTCAGGTCTGCCTGGAGTGTTCAGATGCAGAAGGGATGGCTCTTACCTCTCCCCCAGCCCTGTGTGTGTGCCCATGCTCAGTGTTTCCCTGCAGGCAGGCATCCCCCAGCATTGCCCCACTCAAACGTGGGTTTTCCTTGTGCTGAGTCTGTCTCCCTGCCCACACAGCACCTGACACGCTGGAGCTGAATCAGAGCACTGCAAATCCCCGCCAGAGAGCTGGGCTCTGGCAAGCTTTAGAAGCCTTCTGCTGGGCATGGCTGGACTGGGAGCTGTCTGTGGGGCCACACTGGTGCCCCTGCTGCATGTCTGAGTGCACAGGGGTTGGTCACTGGGCCAGGAGCTTTCCTTGGCTGCTTGGAAGACATTTCTGCCCTTTGTGTGGTGCCTGCCTCGAGCAGAGCCCCGGGCAGTGCTGGTTGTGCAGCCAGGGAGGAGGTGACTGGGCTGACTGGGCTTTTCATATGCTGAGCACAGCTGCAGCTGGTCAGTCATCTCAGGCCTTTATCACCCCTGGCTGGCCTCAGCCAGGAGCCAGTGATGAGTGGAAGACATTCAGCATTCACCCTCACTTGCAGGGAAGTTCCTGGTCTGTGTGCCCCAAGGCTGTGGGTCTGCAAACAGTTAAACCCACTGTACTTCCCAGTAAGCAGTAGGTACTGGGCAGCTGCTGTGAGCTCTTCTCACACTGCATGCCCTTCCCTGAGCTGACCTGACTCACCAACCACACCGAGATGCCCCTTGATTTGTTTTGCATAGATGATTTTCTTCTAGCCAAGCATACTGGATCATTTGCTGGAGGAATTGGCTCATGGAGGAGGCCAGCAGAAAGAGGGGAAGAGAGTGGAACCATCCCTCCTCTGCTTTAGGCAACCCTGTGTTCATGGCCAGCTGAGGAGTGACAAAGAGAATTTCACTGCTTGTTAAAACAGTCAGTGATGAACCAAGGGGACGGCATCTGCTCTAACAAACACATTTTTGCATCTCCAATAAAGTGAAAGTGTGCTGTCTGTAATGAAGGGCCAGAGGGTCTCATCCACTTGATTATCCTGGTCAGGGATGCCCTGTAGCAGACCCCCAATAACTGTCAGGCTTCTGAGCACTTAGTGACTGCATCTGGCCCAGGCATGATGTCCAGAGACCTCCCCATTTTGGTGACAGTGGTGGTGATAAGGAGTGAGCTCTTCAGCTGCCTCAATCTTATTCCAGTGCTGTGTCTGGTTATGGAGCGTGGAAAGCGATGTGACGTGTGCTGCAGGGCTTGTTTTATTTTCTGCTTCCTTGCTGTTGCTTTCACGCCTATTTTGCACAACCTCTGGCTGCTGAAAAGATGCCAGTTACCCCCCTGGACCTCCCTGCAGGCCCCGGGGCCAGGGCATTGCAGCTCTGGGAAGCAGGTCTGAGAGTGGAAGTTACACTGAGAGCTCCCTGTATCCCAAAGGTGAAATGAGTGACTGTAGGTGTGCCTGATACTTGCAGGCACATGGATTCTGCACTCCTTGTGCTGGTGGGCAGGGACAGGTCCCAACCCCAGGCCAGCTTGCAAAGGGAAAACCTTCCTGAGCTCGTACCTGCTTAGCATTGAGTGATGTGGGTCCCACCCCTCTCCCCCAGTCACTACACAATGATTTATCTTGTCTGTGATGTGCTGCTCCATGGATAACACCCGTGTTCCAGGTCAGTGAGTTGTTTGTCAGATTGATTGATTGTGTGACAGAGGCTGGGAGCTCCTTTGAACCTGAGGATGCTGCAGAAGGCCCTCTGTTGCTGACCACTGAGGGAGGGGAAGCTTTTCACATGCCAACAATGGCAGTTTCACAGCCCTGTCTGTGGTTTGAAAATCAATACTCCGCTCAGAGCTGGTGGAGGTAAAATCACAAAATATTCTGGGTTGCAAGGGATCCACAAGGATCATCAAATCCAACTCTTAAGTGAACACCCCAGACTGGGACTGAACCTACAACATCAGCATTATTAGCACTGTGCTCCAGCCAACTGAGCTAATTGTGGCTGGAGGAATAACAGAGGAATGGGGGGAGAGAGTGGGAATAACCCCATTAAATGGGGACTGCCTGGCCCCCAGACACAGCACTCTGCTGTCAAGCCATGTCTTGGGTTGTCTGCTGCTGCCTCTTGGGCAAACTCAGACTTATTTCTGTATATATAAAGGGGACCCGTAGGATAAAGCTTTCCCCTGTCCTCTACTGTGGGGATAAATTCCTAAGTGACTGAAAATTTCCATCCCTGCTGCAAAGGGCCATGGAAATACCTGGAAAGGACAATAAATTTCCAAGCTGTGAGCATTGCTTAATCTAAGCTGCTTTCCATGGTCTCTGCACTGCAATACTGTGGTTTCAGAATCACTCTACCATTTGTCCTTCAAAGAGCACAGCAAGGAAAAGAGTTTCTTTCCCAATTCCAGCAGTTATTCTGCTGGTGCCAGTCTGTTCCTCTCATTTTATGTAGCGTTCTGTGCTCTATCTATCAGACCTCTGAGTGCCCTGGAATCAATCAGGAATTCCAGCCTTGTGCCTGTTAATTGCACGGCCGTTTGGTGGCTGGGAGCTCTTCCAGGTGATGGATGGTGTGTGTGGAGGTTTTACTCTATCTGAGTGACACCCCAGGAGCAGCTCAGCGTTCCGTGCTCACCAGTCTGGGGGAGAGGGTCAGCACTGCGAGCCAAGCCGTGCTGTGTGTGCACAGGGGTGTGACCTCCCTGTGACCTCACTGCTGCTGGGGGGACACTGAGGCTGTCACCGTGGGAGCTGTGGCTGTTGAAGGGGTGCTGGCTTGGCTGGAGCACTGCACAGACTCGTGTGTGATGCTGATATCCAAGGACAGACCCTGCAGGCGCTTGATGGGCTCAGCAAGGTATAAGGAGTCAGAGTTCCTCTCTGAAACGCAGGCTGTGAGGAGCAGGAATGAGCTGACAAATCTAGCTGAACCCATCTACAAGGAGCTGACCAGCAGCAAAGCAACATGCAGCTGGGTCCATCTCCAGCCTCGTAGAAGCCAAGGTCAGTGGCTGGACTCAAAATAGCCCTAAGGTCTGTGTGGCCTCCACGACTGCCCACAGCTGCCCTGAGTGCTGTCCTGATAGCCCAGCACGTCTGGCTGGTGGTGCCTGTCCCTTGGAGAAACCTTCCTGCATCTATAAACAAATTCGGACCTGAAGGTAGAGCGCGCCAAAGTGACAGGTTTACCTTTCCGAGGCACTTCCATTTTGCAGGTTTGACTTGACGTGTCAGGCAGCTCCTGGGATTGTAACCCAAAAGAGTATTAGAGGAGCTGCTGTACTCCGGGTGACATTTTTAATCTTTCATCTCTCCCAGCTAATGCGTTTCGCTGATCAGCTTGCCAGGCAGAGCAGCCTCGCCGGCGATGCCAGCTCCGAGTCCCTCCCGTCTGCCTCTCATTCTGCACGCGCTGCCACGCGGCTTAACAATTGTATTTTTCATGAATAATTTGTTCTCTCCACATCAGGCAGTCTGTGTCACTCTGCAGCCACCGGCTTTGCAGAGGGGAACAGCCGAGTGAAGGGAAGAGCCGGCCCTGGGCGAGCCTGCCCTGTGCCTCCCTGCACTCCAAACAGGGGCGTCAGTGATTTCTCCTTCAAAGTGGCGTCCTTTGCTGCCTGCATGCACGCTGTCTGCATCTCCCTTTTCCTTCTGCTGTCTCCAGGAGCATCGTGTCGGTGTTAGCTGGTGAGGAACATGTTGTGCCCTGCCCCAGGAGAGCTCCTGGCACCTCTGTTTGCTCCTCACCTGTGGGGTTGCATTGGAGGGCAGTGAGGACTGAAACAGCCCACGTCCCTGTTGTGCTCGCCTGGGAGTTTGCTCTCTAGTTATCCCAGGTCCCAGGGCTGGCATAAATTCACTTTTAAGAACAGCACCCACCCTGACACTCCTGAGGTGGGCTTTTTGCACTGGGTGCTCAGCTGGGGCTCTCCCCCGTGCAGCTTTCCTTGGCAAGATTTCTTCCAGCTACAAGTGAATCCCATTGCTGTGGTCCCAGCAGCCCTGCTTGGCTTTTCTGAGCTGAGCTGTGTCCTGAGGCAGCTGAAGGAGCTGGTTCAGCCCTCATACTTCAGCAGAGCAGATAAAAGCTTTGATGAACTGTATCATTTGCCCTGAGGAATTCTTGTTAGCACCTGATACTGACAGAACCACCCAGAATTTGGATGTTTGGTTTGCTCCTTGCAGTGCTGAGGGCAGCATCCTGGTCAGAGCAGAAGCAGCCCAGATCCCCACACTTTCTCAGGAAAGCCCCCCTGCCAGAGGAACATGGGAGGCAGCAAGGTCATGCAGGGCTCTGGGGGAATGCCTGGAGCCCTGGCCCTGGTGTCCAGGCAATGAGCACAGCAGTATTTCCAAGGGATGTGGTGTTGGCCAAGCCATTCCAGGAGACTGGTGCAGGATTATTTCTCCCACTGCATTTTCTGACTTTTCTTCCATCTTGTTCCGATGTTTCATCACAGCTGGCTTTTACAGACATTCTTCCTTCCACAATTAGAGGAATTAAGCTATTAAAGCTACCCCCATTTAATATTTCTCTGGAGTGCCAGTGCCTGCAGGCAGGCTCCCTCCTTGGGAGCCCTGTCCCAGCACTGCCTGCTCTGCTTTGGTACCTGACCCAAAATCCATGAAAGTCAAGGTGAAGATTTCCTGTGGGCCTTCTGAGCTTTCAGTCAGGCCCTAGATATAATCATGTGTTCACAGGTGGGGAAACTGAGCTCTGGAGTGCCTGAATCAGGATGTGGATGTGGGAACTCAGGCTCTTCACATCCCAGCAGCAGGACAGAGGGAAAACCAGCCCGGCTCTTAGATGGAAAGAGCCATACTTCTGCAATCAGGAGGGTTGAGCTTCCCTTCTGCCATATCAGAGCTTTTTAGTGGCTTTGACCCAGGACTTTGGCCAGAAAGCCTTGCCCTCATATTTTTGGTGCCCCTTAGGTGCTGTGGTCGCACAGCTGGATCAGAAGCTGACAGACACACCGGCTCTCTTGGGTGCTTCTTGGATAACAGCCCATGGGCTGTCATTTCTCTTGGCTTGTGATACTCGGTGCATGTTTTCAAATACCAACTGGAGTTGTTTGCAAATGCCTAGTAAATCCCAAAATAGCCCCAATTTGCTGAATTTTGTGAATAGCATTCAGCCCACTCCAGTTACAATAGCAGCCTGCCTCCGTGCCTCGCCGGAGCTTTGAGGAGGTACAATAGTTAGAGGGGCGAGGAGTGAGGCTGGGTGAGCAAATGTTATTATTCCAGCTTGCTGCACAAACAAAGGATGCTATTTGTTTTCCTGGCTTCTAGAGCATTTTATTTGTATCGGCTCCAATTCTTTTGCTGCATTCCTTGGTTTTCTTTTGTGGCTTCCCACTCTTTGGGGGACTCATTGTCCTGGGGAAGCGTGGTCTCTGGGATGGTGTTCCAGGGCTGGAGGACTGGTGCTGGGATGTGGATCACCTCTGATTGAATCTCCTTTGTGTGTGGGTGGGCTGTGGGTGATGTCTGTCTGCAAGCATCCTTTCTGCTAACCTGCAGTGGCATGTCCTCAGTTCCCTGGGCTCTGTGGGAAGTCTGGCAGTTCAGGGGCTGCCTTCCCCTCTTGCCCCAAGCTCCTCTTGCTCCTCTGTTTACATAATGGAAAGTTTATCTGCTGTGGTTTCTTTCTGGAGTCCAGCAATGCAATGCTGATGAGGAGTGACAGGAAGGTCACAGCACAGGGGAGGAGAGGGTGGGGAATGTGCCCTGAGCTCGACTCTGCCTCTCCAGCCCCTCTCAAGCACAGCCTTGATGGGGCAGTGGGGACATCCTTAGCTGAGCTTGTGGTGGCCCTTCTTGTCCCCAGGTTGTGTGCTTCATGTCAGACGCCCTTTACAGCTCTGTAAGGTCTTTTATTTATTCACTGTTTGTGGTTTATTTCTCATTCTGCTTCTGGGTCTATGGGGGTGTGTGATGAGCCAATGACTGCAGCTTCTCTCCCCTGATGGGGGAACTCCCTGTCCCACAACCACACTCACAGGTCCTGTGCTTTCCTTTTCATAGAGACTGTTGGGAACGTGGTGAGCTGCAGAGGGAGGTGGGCAGCCCTGTGCTCCTCCCCGTGTGTGCTCTGGCAGAACCAGCATGGCTTGGAGGGGAAGGAAGCAGGGCTGTGCACGTGCTGCCTGAGCCATCGGGCTCTGCAGAGCCACAAACCCCAGTGCCAGCATGGAGCTAGGTACAGGTGTGATGGGATGGGTCTTGCTCTGGGGATCAGGAGGTGGGACCCATCACAAAGCCCCAGGATGCTCAAGCTTCATTTATTTATTTATGATGGGAAGAGAGCACTTGGGTGCTGTGCTCCCTCTCTCCAGCGCTGTCTGGAGTCACAAACAGAGAGTGGGATTAGAAAGGGTAAAATTCTTTAGAATCTTAAAAGTAAGAAGAAAAGCATTGCTGTCTCTTCAGATTTGCTGTAGGCTGATGGTCTATTGGTCCGCACCAAGCAGCCTCTGCCCAGCAGAGACCTCTCTGAGGCTGGCTGGGGTGATCGCAGGCACGGCGCTCAGCATTCATATCCGAGCCTGGCACCTACGTCTAATCTGAAAATAAGTCACTATATATTTCATTAAACCAGCTGCTGCTGCTTTTATTTGCTTAGTTTGAATGATGCTCTGTTCTGCTGAAAACCAATTTGTTTTAGAAAAATGGTCTGTGTTTGCAGCCCGTGCACTGCACGGCCCATCCTGCCCCATCCCTCCCGTGGGAAACTCTCAGCAGTGGGGCTGAGCCAGCCACCACCCACCCCGCAGCACAGAGATCCTGAACTGATGATCACTTGCACATGGTTCAGTCCCTCTGTTCCCTGTCTGTAAAGGAGAGATGGAGCAGCAAGTCTGGAGGTGCCTGGGTTGCCATAAGTACCTGTAGGTAGGTGGGCTGACAAGATTTACCTGTAATTTGGCCAAGATGAGGTGACTGGGCTGGCTTCAGTACTTCTCCTACTGGAAAGCTGCCTGAAGTAATTGCCTGTCCTGCCGTGCTCAGCTTCTCCAGGTCTCTGTGACTGTGACACAGTCTGAAAACAACAGCAAATGAAACCTGTTAACCTCCCTCATATAACCCTGCCCCTCCTCACTGAATCAGGAAGTTGCAGGAATTACATTTTAGAGCTTCATGCCACAGCTGTGAGGGGCTGCAGTGTATTCCCAATGTAAAGTGGAACAGGAGATTCCCAGGTCGCCTCATGGCCCAGGGGTTGTTGGTTTGCAGAGGAAGCCCCCAGGGAGGGAGAAGGGATGGGCCAGGAGGGAACCTCGAGGAGAACCTCTGGTGCTGGTTACATGTGTATCTCTTAACATAAGGCAATTAGGAAACTTCTTTCCAGCACGCTGTTGGCAGTGACAGATTCCTGAACCCCCGCCAGTGCTTCGCGAGAGGAGCTGTTGGAGCAGAGGAAATGATGGGAATCTCGAGCTTTTTATAGCACTACCCATTCTCTCTCAGCTGCCTGCAGGGAGCCTGATGTCCCCAGCACTGCACATGATGGGAAGCACAGCGGGGTGGATGGCCAGAAGGGGGACCTGGCTCTCGGGGGAGGTGGGAGCCAGCATTTCTACTGGTTAATTGGTCACCTGCTCATCCAAAAGCTGTGTGTGTGAGGATGCTGCCTCTTGGAGGGGGCCTCCCATCCTCATCCTCGCAGATGGAAGCTCCCTGGCTGCTTGCTGTCTGTAAGGGAAGGAGGTATTGGGGAATTTTAAGAAGTTAGTGGTGATTTTGATGCCTTGGCTGTTTGGCATTCAACTGGAAAGGCTGCAGGCTTGCTTGGTTCCTGGACTGAAGTGGAGCTCTGCTGGGCATGTGAATCCAGGTCCTGACCTGCTCAGTTGCCTAAAACTCTCTAGAAAAATCTCAACCCAAAGGAGCAACAGAGACTAAAAATATGTATCTTGTTATACTTAAAGGTTTTAGGACTCTCCCAGCTGGCTATGAACTACATCACCAGGAGAGGATGAGAAGTCCTCCTCCTCTGTCCAAAAATGAGGCTGTCTCTCCTCATTGTCTTCTCACTCTGGTTATTAATTTCTTGGATATCCAATTTATTTTTAAAACTAGTTCCTCTTTTAGCCTTTCTCTGCCAAGGTAGGGCTGGGCTGGAAATGAGCAGCACAAGACAGGGCTGTGGTAGGAAAACATGAGCAGTGGTGATAGGAACAGGTCAGTGAAATGAGGCTGGAACTTGCTGCTGGATGAGCTGAGCAGAACAGAAACAAATGTACAGGATGTAGCAGTGTGGGAATTTAATTTTTTTAAATTATAATTTAATATTGTTTTTTATGTTAACTTAATTTTCTGTAAGAGCCTAGGCTGGGCAGCAAAAAGGGAAGGAAGCAGACCCCAGACTGGTGACAGGAAATGGTTCTGATGGTGGGTTTTACCTGCGTGGCCCTGCACTGGCTGCAGAGGTGCTGTGTCTCAGCCCAAAGGCATGATCAGGTTTACAGGGATGATGAGCAGCTGTGGATCATGAGTGTCCATGGATACAGGACAAGCTGTTACTGCAGGCCAGTGGGTCTCCTGGGGCACACTGGGAGCTCAGGACTGCAGGAGGTATCTGACCAGACCTTCCCTGTGCTAGATGCAGCCTCCTGGTCTGGGCTCGCTGCTGCTAATCTTCCTGAAGATTGAAACATTCTCCACAGTTTTGGGAAAGGAGAATCCAGTCTGATGTCTGTGTGCTGTTTCTGCCTCCCCTTGCACCCGTGCAGTTAGTGCAAGGGAAAAGGAAAAACCGGTTCAGAGCATGTGGTCAGAAGTGGCCTGGACCAGCTCTGTGTCTCTTTCTTCCTCACTCACCATTTTTGTGCACCTCAAGGTCACTGGGCTGTTGCTTTCTGCAGACTGCATTTTCCATTCCCCCTCTTGCTCTCGTGCTCAGGCAAGTCCAGCTGCTGTGATTGAAGCACCCAGGCTCTCCTGCAGTGGCCCAATGCCTCCAAGTGCTGGTTTCCCTCACACTCAGCCTCGTTGCCCATCGAGAAGCTGATTTACCCTGCAGGTCCAGATGGGCACGTGTTAAACACCAGCTAAAGAATGCTTTCCAAAGGGCATCTCCCCACTTCCCCATGTCTGCTTTTACCCCACACTCTTCCATCCCCTCACAGAGTGAAACCTTCAGAGTACACGAGCACAGCACGTGGCGTGCCCTCCGTTCAGGCACATTTGCCTGTCGGTGTTTCAGGGATGGCAGTGACCACAGTGCAGCGTGTTTAAATTGGGAGTGACGGGGCAGGAATGTGCTGTCATGCTGGTTACCCAGGGCTCCTTCAGCCTGATGCTGAGATCCAGGGATGCCTGTTAAAGAGCATCCCTTTTTCATCCTGACTTCGCGTGGCGAGGACAGAGCAGGATTTGCTTGGCAGAAAGACACAGAGGAGGAAATTGTGGGGGCTGTATTTACTGCTGTTAACTGTCAGTGTGGGATAAAAGACCAGCTGGATTCATAAACTGTGTGTAACCCACCTTGGGGAGAGAGAAATCTTGGTTGCAGTGCAGGAGGGAGTTTTCATCAGGAGTTCGTGGGCATGGCCAGAGCTTGTGAGAGCAGAGCTCTGTTGTTGATGATGCTGATGTGTGAAGGGGTGATGAGATGTGGTCAGTGCAGCTCTCCTCCACGCTTTCTGGGGGTCCCCAGGGAGCTGCAGCCCACCACACCAGCCCTGGAACACCACACTGGGGCTGAGGGGATACCTGACCTGCCCGTGCAAAGTCCTGAACCTTGCTGGCCTCTTCCCTCTGCATCCTTCTGAAGGCAAGGACTGGTGGTTTATAATAGTGAAGTATAAACTGTCATTAGTTCTTCTGGTCTCCATGACTCAAGTGAAAATGATGTCGTGACATCTGTCTGAGCCAACAGCTGGCTGTCATGAGGGGAAGGAGCACAGCAGTGTTTTGGGAGGGAACTGATGCCAGACTCAACTCATCCCTGTTGCTTGAGATGCCCAGCAGTCCCCTGAATAGTGCCTGAGCACAGCACAGGAGGAGGGTACCGACAGCCCTGGGCTCTCCTCCTGCAACCCACAGTGAGACAACTGCTCCAGAAGCTCCTGCATGCTCCTCTCTGCAGCAATGGTAAAACAAATTAGCAGGAACAATAATAACAAATGCCAGCTGAGGCACCCTGCAACATAGGGCATAAATCCCAGTGCCCTTGCTGGGCTGAAAATGCTGGTGCTAAGGTTGGGAGCAGCCCCTTGAAATGCAAACTGTCATTGGTGATGTGGAAATGGTGTGGTTGTAGCCTCTTATCCTCACTGTCTCCACTTGAAATTCAGAGGGCCAAGTGTTCCCTGCCCACAGCAGGGATGGTGGAGCTGGCTGGTGCAGTTTCAGGGAGCAGCACACAGCTTCCCAGAGAAGCAGCGTGGCATCCCAGCAGCACAGACTGACTGTATCCATCAACAGATTCCCTCTCAGTAGCCTGCAGCCCCTTTGCTCCTCAGCCCTTTCCTTGGATTTTTTAGAAAGATTTCTTGGTCCTCACCTCAGCTCTTGTTATTGAATGGGTGATTTTTCTGCCTGGTGAGTTATTTTTGTGCCTGTGCCTCAGAGTGTTCTCTGAGGAGTCAGGGCTGCTTTTAGGGGGGAAAATCAGGGTGAAGGGTGGCAGTGATTGTTTGTTACCTTTTTTCTCTCTGTAGTAGTGAGGATAGAGAGGATGGTGCTGGAGAGCAGGGCTGGCAGGGTGCCCTGGGGGCCATGTGTGCACACGTGGGTGTGCGTGCCCTTGCTGCACGCTCACACAGCTGAGCTGGTGCCTGACAGCCTCAGCTGCTCCATGGCAGCTGCTCCTGAGCTCAGAGTTGCTTTTTGTGCAAGAACAGGCCCAGCTTCCCAGCTAGAGAAGGTGTTTAGTGCCTACTGGTTTTTGCCCCAAGCCTTATTTGTGCTACCTGTGTCTGGAGACTCTGAGGGGCTGGGTCACTCGCTTGCCTGTCTGTCTGAACACCATCAGAGAGGATTTTGCAGAGGTAGTTCCCCAGGGGTTTTGCTAAGTGCTGTTCCTCCTAATAATTTTCCAAATGCCATTTGTACTCTCAAGTAGGGTTTTACTGCAAGCATTAATAGCACAAAGAGTGTACTGTGGCTCTTTCTTGAGTTAACTACTCAAGCTGTTGAAGTTTGAAACTCAATTTCCCTCTTTCATGCTGAAGTTGACCGTATTTCATAACAAGATCTGCATTTGAAAGGGAAATTGTGTTGGAGAGGACCACGCTGGTCTGTGCTGAGCCTCCCTGCAGTGTGTTTCCCTCCATGTCACTCCAACCTGCCACGCTGAGAGCATCAGTGGGGCAAGAAAGATGCATCATGTTATGAGGGGGTTTGGGGTGGGTTGTTTTAGACTGAGAGTTGTACTGAGACTCACCAACTTTTCAGCCAGGCACGAAGCATGGAGTGTCACTGACACTGTCCTTGCTGACCTGAGCTGCTCCCATCGCAGCCATCTACATGTGGAAGGCTCTGCAGCTGGCAGCTCTTCCCCTGGATCCTGTCTGCAGCATGTTACAAGCCTCATCTCTGATTAGTATTGTACTATCTTATTTTTGTTAAAAGTAACAAAAATTGAAGCCCAGTCCCTGTTCTGCGATGTGAGTAGCATTTAAAGTTGATGATGATTGCAGTTCTTTTAGCCTCTTTTGTTGCACGGGGTGGTTTAGTATGTTTACCCACAGTATTTTTGGCATGTGGATTTCACAATTTGTTTAGCAATGTCAATACCATCTGGAGCATCGTCTATTTAAAGTACATTAGAGAGATGAGGAACAACCTATCATATTTTTCCATAGGGTGCATCAAGATTGGAAATGAGAGTCATTCAGAAAGGTTTAATGGGAAAGAGATGTTCATTGCACTGCACACTTGCCTCTTATCGCGAGTGGTTACGGCTCTGGTGCCATTCCTCCGCTGCTTTCCCTGATTGTATTGTGCCACTGTATAATATCTGCCTTGAAAAGCAAACAGAGCTGCCTTAAAGAGAGGATGAAGGGCTGGTACCTTTGACTTATTCTCCTGAATTGAGTAGGACAGCTTGCAAGAGGTGATCAGTGGAGAGGATATCAGATGTGGCCTGTGATAAAGGCTGGGGGAGGTTAATGGATGCAGTGTAGGGATTTGATGCCAGTTGCTGTGCTTTTGGGATGATCTGAACTGGGCTTGCTACTGAACAGCCTTGGTGGTGGCTGTGGACCTGACAGTGGGAGGGGTGGGCTCTCATGTCACTTGTTCATGGGCTGACACAGCATGAACACTGAGCCCTGGCTCATGGCAGCTGCTGCTCCTGAAAGGAAAAGCTCTGCTCATACTCTGTTACAGATCCCTTTTGCTGTGAGTAGCACCAGGATTCAGCCCTTGTTCAGAGGCACCTGCAGAGCTCAAGGGACTGTGTGAGTGCTGGGGTGGTGCAGCCCATCTTCACAAGCAGCACGGGGGCTCCAGGGAGGGTGTCAGTGATGTTGGCTTCAGAGGTCTTTGGAAATATTTTCTCTGGTTGGTTCCTTGGGAACATACACGTGGGGCTCTGCAAGCCAGCAAGTCTGGCTTTATGCTCCTCATGCCAGGGTTGCATTTGGCATGGATTTACATCATCATGCTTTCAGTTAGATCATACTTTCTGATCTTCGTAATAGCACCAGTGGGATAGGCAGTCCTGGCTGAGCCCCAGCCTGTTTCGGGAGGGCAGCTCCAGGGGAAGGGTCTGCAATGCTCATCTTGGCTCTGTGCCTGTTTGGCACCACTGAGAGTCAGTGACATGCTTTTTCCACCTTAGAGGGGTGCAGGGGCAGCTTGATGTACCCTCACTATTACTAGCAGTGAATCATTCCTGAGTGTGAGCCCTCCTCACTGTGTGCTCCCAGCTCCCACTCTCCAGGGGCTTTCAGGGCATGGTGGGGCTCCAAATGCAGCTCACATCCTGCAAACAGGAGCAAAGCCTCCAGATGAGCTAGGGACAGAGCTGCGTGATGGCTCACAGGCTCTCTCTCTTCAAAGCTGGGGCTGATTATTTGACACCTCAGCAGCATTAAAACTGAGTGAATCCTGGCTGGAAGGTCCCTGTGGCTCGCTGGCCCCTTGGGCAGCTGGTCCCAGCTCAGCGAGATGTGGTCCCTCTGCAGTCTCCATCACCTCTCTGCTGCTTGCACTTCATAAACCGCTGCAGTGCTAAAGGGCATTCTCCTGCTCTGCATCAAATGAGAGTAATTGAATTTCCCTTTCCCTTCGGTATTTAACATTATTTTCAGGTCGTGTTGGCATTAACGAGAGCCCGGCCGTGGTTTGCATAAGGATATTTATAGGCCCCATGCAGATGAGAAGTGTCGTCTCCCCACATCATGTGCCTGGCTCGGACGAATAAATTTCACATTGTTACTTTGAACTGGGTCACCAGAAGCTTCAAAAACGTATTCCTCTGATGGTTTTGATACAGGTTACTTAACAAGGGAGATAAACTGGTACTTCCACACAATCGTAGGGAGAAATGGATTTGCAGAGCCCAAGGCGGTGTCGGGGCGGTGGGAGCTGTTCTGATACACGCTCTTCAAAGCTTCCTACATTTTGCCAGCCTTAGCATTTTTAATCGTTTTGCTGGCTGGCATTCATCTGGTGAGAGTATCAAAGCACTCCTGCAAACGGGCGAGTGTTTCACCACAACCATTAGTACAATCCTGCCCTTGTCAGCTTCTTCCCCTTCAGGAGATTGCAAGAAAAACTCCTTGGCGTTTTAAGCTGTGTGAGTTTGGGCTCTCAATGTGGAGTGCAAACTGTAATTAGTTCTTGCTGCTGGATTTGGGAATGTCAGGTTTGTTTATCAGAGGAACTTGGGCTAAAGCTTTTGGCTCCAGCCCCTTCTGTCCAAGGTGCTTGCAAGGTGGAAGAAGGTACTGCTGGCTCATGGGAAACCTCCCAGCTCTTTCTCTGGCCAAGGGATTGTTGGCATCCCTGGTGCAGGGAAAAGTACACATTAGCTCTTGGACATGCCCACAGGGACGCTCTCCTGCATCACAAGATGCAGGCAAATACCCACCCTTAGGCAGCTGATTGAAATCGAGATCCAGGTGATAATTAAAATAATTGTGTTGACCTTAAACAGAAGGGTGACCCACAGAAACCTTGGTGTGCCAGCTGCACGTTCATCACCTCGCAGCCAGAGGTGCTCCACGTTTATTTTAGCACTGTTAGAGTGGGGCAGATCAGTGTGACTGGAGCTGGAATGCTCACTGGAGCAGCAGCACCAGGAGCCAGTGCTCCTGCATCTGCAGCAGGGAGCGTCCCTCTGTCCCTCTGTGCTGCTGGAGGAGGATGGATGTCTGTCCTCCAGCCTCAGCTGCTTCTCTCCCATGGCTTAAAAATGATCTGAACCTGAAAAATGACAGAACTCCAAAAACACTTATTACACCGTTGTTGTACCTGTGGTTTGGTTTTTAATGGCTTACTGAGGTGTTCAAATAATACTGTCCAAATCCCAAATTTCAGCCTTTTTATCCAGCTTAAAATGAGAAAAATGATGACATTTCTATATGTGTCCATAAAAGTGTGGGGATAAATTAAGATACTCTCCTGCCAAGATTTGGTCTTTAACAATGAGCAGGGCTGATGAAGCTGCATTTGTTTTTACAAAGCCGTTCCAGTCTGTGAGCTAGCTTTGGACACAGCAGAATTATCTAGTCTTGGCACCTTTTACCTGGGATAAGGCAATAAATCATGGCTAACTTTAGATATTAATCATTTCTACATATCTCTGTGTGAAGATGGTACAGATTTCCCCATTGGCTTTCTTTTAAGTCGTACTGACTGTGTGAAGAGAATATTTTCCTATCAAGGAAGCTAAATAGTTCATCTGTGCTCCTGGCTGTCCTAATATGTTTGAGAAGTCTTTAGAAAGCCCAAGAGAAGTAATTCCAGATTACTGAAAGCAATTTGTCTTGTAGAAGGGGAACGTGCCTGCATTTAACTGTGTCTCTGTAATTTGGGTCTCTGATTTCCTGGGATGTAACTGTAGGATGTTGGACTCACCCTGCCTGCTCGGAGTTGGCTGCCTGCTGCAGTGGCTTCCTTGCTGCCAGCCGTGCTGGAGGATGAGCTGAGGCAGAGGGGATGGTGCCTGCATGTGAAACCTGTTTGTCCTGCCCTGGGAAGAGAAAGCTGAGTTGGATCTCACGGGCTGAGTGCCAGGACCTCGGTGTTCTGGTCGGCTGCTGGCTGAACATGAGCCAGCAGTGTGCCCTGGTAGCCAAGAAGGCCAATGGCATCCTGGCCTGTATCAGGAATGGTGTGGCCAGCAGGAGCAGGGATGTCATTCTTCCCCTGTACTCGGCACTGGTGAGGCCACACCTTGAGTATTGTGTCCAGTTTTGGGCCCCTCAGTTCAGCAAGGACATTGAGATGCTTGAGCGTATCCAGAGGAAGCAACGAGGCTGGTGAGGGGCTTGGAACACAAACCCTGTGAGGAACCACTGAGGGAGCTGGGGTTGTTCAGCCTGGAGAAAAGGAGACTCAGAGGTGACCTTATAACTCTCTACAACTTCTGAAGGGTGGTTGTAGTCATCTGGGGGTTGGTCTCTTTCTCCAGGCAACAACTGACAGAACGAGAGGACACAGTCTTAAGCTGCGTCAGGGGAAATATAGGTTGGATATCAGGAAAAAGTTTTTCACAGAAAGAGTGATAAAGTATTGGAATGGCCTGCCCGGGGAAGTGGTGGAGTCACCATCCCTGGATGTGTTTAAGAAAAGACTGGATCTGGCACTGGGTGCCGTGGTCTAGTTGAGGTGTTGGAGCATGGGTTGGACTCGATGATCTTGAAGGTCTCTTCCAACCTAAAAAATTCTGTGATTCTGTGATTCGGTCTGTTTGGTGCAGCCATGAGCTGACTTTCTGGTGGGATGCACTGAGTGCTGGACCACTCCAGGTGGGAAAGCTCCAGCCCGCTGTGCTGTGCTAGCGTGGAGGTGTGTGCACCACCATCATTCCCCTGGCAACACATCATCTCTAGGGTCAGCTCTGACACAGCCATCCCCTCCCAGGCCACAGGGCAACTGTCCCTTGTCTTTCCAGAAGAGTATTTATCCTCTTTCCCCACAGACATGGGCAAGGCAGTAGTCATTGCCATACCTCAGCTCCAGCCTCCTGGGGCATTGCACAGAGCTGTTTGCTTCTGTGAGGAGCTGCTGAATTCATCAGGAGAAGCTCATTCCCCCGCAGTGAGGTGGCATGTGGGGCTGTCCCTGCAGGTCCTGGTCTGCTCCTGGGCTGAGGGGCCTGGGTGCAGGTGGCCGAGTGGCAGAGCCAGCCCTGATCCCTGCCTTCACTGAGGGGAGGGGGGCTCTCTCTGACTTGTGCTGTACAAGTAAGTGCAGATGTTTTTATTTAGAACACATTGCAATGGGTGTTTCTGCGGTGTCAATCAAACACTGACATTTTCCCAGGGTGAAGCTTGCTGAGACAGCAGTGGTGAGCAGCAGCCATGTGCAGGAGGGCTATTTCTGCCTGGTTTTAAGCAGCTACTAAGAATTAGTCTTTTATATCCAGGGCAGTACAGTGTGGGCAGCAAAAGTAAAATTTCAAGCTGCAGGCACATAATTAGGTTTCATGCCTGGGGACCCATGACAGAGAGAATGGCATCAGCTGGTCTGAGTCCTGAGTCTGTGTCTCAGTCCAAGGTTGAGGTTAAGCATCTTGGTCCAGACTCCTGTGTCCTTGTGGTGTCTGTCTCGAATTGTGAGGCTCTGTGGAGCCATATCTGGCTTCTCATCAGGACTGTGCTCTTGCAGGCTTACCCTGATCACAGCTCAGCATCTGTGGCAGGCAGGGGACTTGTGATTTCAGGACAGCCAGAGACTGGCAGAAGGTCTGAGATGTTCCTGTGAGGAGTGTCCCTCTCTAAAATAAAAGTAGGAATGCTCTTGGCAAGTGACTATTTGCTGTCTTAAGAAAAAAAAAATTTAAAAAAATCAAGAGGGCTTGCTTCCTCTCCCCAGCAGACTTTAATGAAGGCTCCTATAGAGTGTGGCTTAATCGCTGTGAAATTATCTCTTCATCTGTGTGATCCATGCCTGTGTCTGTGTCGGGTCCCTGGGCTGTCATGTCAGCTCTGCCATGCTGCCGGGGCTGCCTCCTCCGGCCCCCGCCCCGCTCCCCCTCACACTGAAGAGAACATGGAGAGAGTTTTTCAACAGACAGAAGATGGTAATCCATAAAGATGGATTTGCATTAGTGTTAACAAAGGCTGAGATGGTGACAAATGAAGGTCTTGCCTCTGTGAGGATTCTGTGCTGGCAATGGAGCATGTCCTCGTGGGGATGCTCTGGCCCAACACAAGGTAGGGTGGACTGGCAGAGATGAGGAGGGACTGCCCTTGTCCTCTTGCAGCCAGGGCCTTACTACTGCTTTACTACCAGCAAACATGGCCTTGGTCCCGAGCTCTTGGCTGTTCCCATGGCATTTGGCATGAGGAACACAGAGTGCAAACCTTACAGGGTGGCAGGGTGGGCTGGAAATGGGATAGGGTTTCTGCCCTGCATCTGAACTGCTTTGCTGTAGTCACTGTAGTGTTATCTTTTTTAATTCTTGTTGGCTGTGTGCAGCTATCCATCTCCTGTTCAGAATAATCCTATTTGTGTTGCAATAACAATAGAATTACTGCAGCGAGCATCAAAGCCCGTGTAGGTCATAAGCGTTTTGTTTCATAATCTCAGTGTGGTGATGATGATGATGATGACCTTTTGCTGCCTGCATTTCCATGTACCTGTGTCTCATTCTTATTAAATATCCCTGCATTGAAATCTCTTGCTAATCTAATCTCACCATGTGGCTGCTATATAATTATCTCATTTTGTAAAATATTGCGTCTGTCATTCTCCTCCCCACTTTGGGAGCAGAGGGAGGGTGAGGGAGAGCAGGGAGCAAAGAAGCTGCTGGAGGAGGTAGCAGTAATCCCACTTAAGTGACAATTTGTACATTATCAGTTTGTAATCTTTGCTGTGTGTGCCACCTCCCAAGGATCATGTTCCCGTCACTGTGGGAGCCCAGGAAGGGTGCCACAAGCAGGAAACGTGAACGAGGATATTTTGCTTTTTTTGGAGGATTGTGTTAAATTTCAGCTTGCTCTTTTTGTCCCTGTGGTTGCTGCCTCAGTAAGCTCCCATACTGTTTTCTCCTACAGCTCCTCAGCGAGGATGGTGAGCAGAGTTGTTTCACTCTGACCTTCCTCTCTGGAGTGGGGCTGGGGCCAGCAGCCTTCACCCTAAACCCCAGAGAGACCCTGTCCCTCCCCAAAACACCTTTCAAACTTCTGCTCCACAGGAGCCTCTCATGCTGGAACCAAGGAGCTCCTGTGCTGCTCAGCTGGAATAAAGGTGGCTGCTGACCCAGCACTGGAGAAGGGCAGCAGCAGCCTGGCACCCAAAGCTCCTCACTGGGTGGTTGTCTCTGCAAGGTGGCCCAGGGCCCTTCCCTGCAGATGCACCCTAATCAACAACTTAAAATAACAAAGAGAACGTGCAGCCATTGTCTAATAACACAGAGCTGTGGGGAACAAAGAGCCACAGGGCTCTGTTTTTGCAAACCATCCCCAGGGAAGGACCAGAGCACATCTGCTGTGGCAGGTTCTTTCTAGAAATAGCGAGTTTAATTAATCATCCTGTTTTCTTTTCTTAAACTATTTAAATTCTTTTTCCCCCCCAAGGGATAATGCATTGCTGCCTTTTAAATAAGTTCTGCAGTTGTAAACTCCTGCCATACTTCTGTCTGGGAGCACATCTGTCTTCTGGCTTGGAGCACATCTGTCTGTGCCTCCCAACCCATTGCTCCCATGTTCTGGCACAGTGGGAAAATCTGTATTTCAGAAAGGAATCACGTGGATACTTCCAGGCTGCAGAGGGTGTCAGATGCAGAGCCCTTTATCTTCTAAACCCCCTTATCTTTTAATTCTGAGACGTTTTTGTCTGACAGTTCATAAATTAAAAATGTTTCTTAGGTGACTTTTTGCTCCCATTTCATATGTATTTCATGTAAAGACTTTCCAGGCACTTGAGTTCTGTGAAGTCTTACTTGCACAAAATGAGAAGCTCTGGTTTTATGTTCTCATGGGATGCACTTGGCATGCTGCAAACCATGATGCTACAATCAGTGACTGTGCACTTTAAAAATACCAAGAGCTGTGACATTTTCTTGTAGCCCAAGCGTCACCCTGAAAACACATCAGATGTGTGGATTTATGGATTTATCACACTGAATTGCAGTGAAGTTCGTGTCTGACCCTGACCTCGTGCTGCTCTCTGGTGGCTGAGGGCAATCCTAATGTTGTAATGCTCTTTCTGATCATGTGGTACCTTCAGTGCTGGCTAAGGACGTTTGCACCAGACTTCCCAGGTGTGGGTGATGTGTGCTGGACACGTGGATTTATGGACAGGCATCTTTACAGCCTGCCTTGATCACCTTTGCAGTGATAGACCTCTGGGATTTTGCCAGAGCTGGGAAGATGGTGCCAGCACCTGGTTGGCATTGCCATGCTGTTGAGCCCTGGGACTTCTCTGGCACATGGGGACAGCGAGTTCTGGACCCTTTGAGGATGTGCCACCTGGCACTGCAGGGGCTGCCACTTCTTCCCAGGGGAAGATGGTCACTGCTCTGGGCACACAGGGGTGAGTCTCTCCAGCTGTGACTGACAGCCCCTCTGCCTCTCCCTGGGCTCGCCCTGCCAGCTCCAGTGCCCATGGAATTGGGGTTGTTGCTGATTTTCATTCTGCTCTTACTGCTCCTGTTGTTTCTGCCTCCTCATTTCCTCTCTGCTGCATGATCACAACCTCAGATCATAGGTGGTTTTCACCACCACCTTGACTTACTGCAATATCTCTTCAGGCTCTGCCTGCTTTTCTCACTGTGTTTCACCTTTTCCACCTGCCTTTGTTAAACATTTCTCCCCCTGTGCCCTTCCCATGTTTCTCCCAGGTTTCCAAGCCATCATCCTCAGAGTCACTCTCCTGTCAGGCTGCTGCAAAGGCATTTTTCTCTCTTCCGTCTCTGCAAATTGACTTCTCTGCTTCAACATACCCCCTCGACAAGACCTTCTGTTGTTTGCCCTGGGCTTTTCTCCTGCTCCCTCTGCCCACCCTGAAGTGCAGCTCTCCCCTTGTCTCGTGTCTCTGCAGCAGCCCCCAGGGCTCCAGGCAGAGCTCCTCGATGGCTCCCAGAGGCAGGGGGTGTCAGCTGTGCTGTTTGTCCGCCTGGCGTGCTGGGAGCAAAATCCATCTCCTCTAGGCAGCTCTTTGCACCTCTAGGAGATTTCAGGGAAAATATATCTGCGTATGTATTGATAAGATGTACAGAGCAGAGAGGACAATTGAATTGCTGTGAGTGGCACATGCATCAGTGTCCCTGACAAGGCAGTAATTAGCTGGCAGAGCAGAGCGAGCAGCGGAATGAGCCCAGCAGCTTGTTTGCAGACATTAGGGGCTGACTCCCACCGAGTACCTGCTCCCTGCTCTGACATCTGGGGCCAATTGATGAGACCTGATGGCTGCTTCCTCTTAAAGTCACTGTCACCTTGGAGATCACTACCAAGGAGCAAACCTGGGGAGAGCAAATCCTCCTGCAGGCGCTGGCGGTCCCTGCCTGCCACAGAGCCGTGTTAGGATGGTGGGTGCCCCCCCTTCATTGCTGCTTCTCCTTGTGGCTCTCAGATGGGGCTGTTTGCAGGGTTGAGGGGGGGTCACACTCACAGCATGGTGGCAGCACCCCAAAACCTGACAGGTCTCCCTTCCTACCTGTTCTGTGTCACTGGTAAAGTGTGTCTGTGATGGAGGTGTCAGCCTTGGACCAGAGTGGGGGGCAGCAGGGAAGGAATGCCCCACTCACAGTGCAGGGCCATTGCAGGCAGACACATCAGTAGATCAGTCTGCAGGTGGGGCATGGCAAGGAGAGGTCTGCACAGCATTTGTGGGCAAAAGTCTTTTGGGGAAGAGGGATGCTCTGGGTGAAATATTCCTGCTTGGGTGGTCATGAGCACTGCTCTACAGTCCCTCAGCATGGGCTTATAAAGAATTAACCTACTTTGGAATAAGAGGGGTGATAGGTAATTGGATAAATCAGAGATTAGAAGATATGGTGTAAGTTTTCTCAGTGCTGATCTCTGTAGGATCAGCACTGCCCAGTGTTTTTGTGTGCAGGAGTCTGAGAACACCAAAGGTGCCTGGTGCCCCTGGCTTGTCCTGGATGGTGAGAATAGGTCAGGGGCAAAGAGCTGCAAAGGACATTGGGTGGTGAGTGGCAGCAGCAGATGAAATCCAGCATCACTGAAGGCTGAGTGGCACACGTGAGCAGAAACGATCCTGGCATCCATAAGCAATGCCAGGGGCTGACCTGGCTGGTGCTGGGGAGGAGCTGTGTCTTGGAGTTAGGATTAACACTTCCATGAAAATATTGACTTGGTGCTCTGTAACGATCCAAACCTCAGGTTGTGTGTAGTGGATTTTTAGGAAACAAAGAGTAAATGAAACCCAGAGCACAGTTATGGACTGTTGCATTAATCTACTGTGTGTCTGTGTGGGGAGTAAATACTGCCTGCAGCTCTGATCCCTGCTACAGAGAGCAGTGGGGAGTCAGGACAGGGACAGAGCAGGGTGACAAGGGCCATGGACATCCTTATGAGCTTTGGCAATGTAAGTGACTCTCAAAGCTGCAGAGGGACAACCTGGGCTATGCAGGCAGGGCTGAGCACTGTGGGGTCTGTAGGAAATGTCTTTTCTTTGCTACTGCTAATCGCTTGCTGGGGCATCAAATTAAATTAATAGATGGCAGGAGGAGAGCAAACACGTGGCTCCTCTATGGCAGGAGGAAGGAGAACGGCGGAACTGGCTGCCAGATGAGTTTAGAAAGCTTCCAGAAGTAATTAGACAAATTTGGAAGAGGAAAATACTGTTGAGAGTGTTGCTGGCACTGGCAGTGATGAGCTAAATGTCTGCATCATGGTATGCTGGAGGTCAGGAGGATGTGGGGGCATCAGTGGGTGCTCATGTGATCAGATGATTTACCTGGGCATCCCCAGTGGCTGTGCTTGGGGGGATGGTCCTGGACTGACTGAAACTGGTTCATCTCTGTTTTGGGTGGCATCACCCTGCTCTGTTGGGGACATTTGCACATACTGGACAAATGGAGCAGTGGTTTGACAGACTGCAGAGTAGAGGAACTGAGCATTGGAGAGCTGAGCACAGCCATCTCAGAGCTGAGGCAGCAGCAGGGCATCATGCTGGCATAGCTGTGGGTCCTGCTAGGGTGAGGATGGCTGGAGGTCCTAAAATCCTGGTGCTGGGTGGATATGAGGGTTACAGTCACAAGAGAGTGAGGGTGTGGAGGGAGTCGAGCTCCCAGGGGATATCTCTGGGCAGGAGGCATCACTCACGGAGCTGTAGGTGGAAACTGGAGCTCTGCCTGTCACCAGGGCAGCAGCCAGCATCCCTGTTAGACTGGAAGGCTTGGGCTTGTATCTCAGAAAAAAGGGTTGTTCATATTCCTGTTACTCTGGCTTTGTGAAGGTGTGTTGGGCTGTTACCTTCATGCAAAGAAGCTGGATTGCCAGAGAGGTGGGGAATGAGAAATACCATCTGTTTGGTGACCATTGGTGTTCCTTGACCCAGACACCCTGCTTGGTGCCCAGCCAGCTTGTCACTGCTGCTGCAGTGCTGCTGCCATTCCAAGGAGCACAGGATACCACAGCCACACAGGGAGAGGAAAAGCAAAGCAAATAAACAAGGAATACAACTTAAAACCTCTCCAAGTGTGCAGTGTTTTGTGACTAATACTAACGTAATTGCTGTCATGCTTTTTACATAATGCTTTTATCTCCCAGATAGACTCCTTCTGGTCATTAATCTCAAGGATTTCTAAGCAAGAGAGCATCAGAGAGATGCAGCCATTGTGCCCAAGTGTGATCAGAGGGGTGCAGAGCATCCCAGAGCACACTGGGGCTGCGGGCTCCCTGTGGGGGTGTGCTCACAGCTTTGCTCTGAACTCTCAGAAATCCTGGAGCTGAACAAGGCTCTTTATGTTTTTTTTCCCTTCTCTTGTAGCACTGTACCCTGCTGGCCCACAAACCCCTGGCAAAAGCCACCTGACAGCTCTCTCAGTGTGCCTGCACCATCCCTATCCCCTGCTCAGCATTCCTCTGTCCCTCTTTAACCTTGAGGAGCAGCACTCAAAGCAGCTTCCCCCTCTTTCCCAGCTCTCTGAGGTTCACAGACACAAAGGCCAGGGGGACAGCTGCAGCCATCAGCTCTGACCTCCTGCCTAACACAGGCCAGGGAATTTCACCCAGTAATTCCTGCCTCCAAGCCCCTGCCTTCTCTTTGAGCTGGAAAGCACCACATAGATGGACCCAGTGGCAATGTGTCTAGTTTTGAGGTCACGCTGGTCTCGTGTAGGATTGTCTGCTGAGGTTTTTGCTTTTGGTTATTTTCTGTTTGGTTTTTCTGCCTGCTATGAGCTGGGTCAGATAGGAGGGTGTACAGCTGTGCTGAACCTGCTCCTGCTGCTGGGTCAGGATCTGCTTGCAGAAGCCTCCTCTTGGAAGCTTGCTGCAGGCAAGACTCTCAGGTCAGCGTTGCTGGAGACTCCCAGCCACACAAAACAGCCGCTGCAGTGGTGGCAGAACCAAAGGGGTGAGGAAATCCAGGATAATTTCCAGGAAATCATCTCACTGCCTCATTTATTTACTGCAAAGGTCTCAAAATGTCACCTGGCCCCCTGAGACAGCCGGCCATGCTGAGGGTGAGTTTCCCTGAGGTCTTGTGAGTGCTCAGGAGGAGCAGCCCGTGCTGAACTGCAGCCTTGCCCCAGTGCTTATTTAAGGTGACAGTGGGTAACACAGGGTGCCAGCTGTGCCGGATCCTGCAGCACGAGGATGCTCTCAAGACTGCTGCAAGCCTGAGCAAGGCTTTAACCACAAGGTCAGCTGTACCTGCTGAGCCTAAAATTGTCTGCAAGCCACCTTGGGAGCAAGGGTATTCTATACCTGCAACTGCCTGCAGGCACTGCTGCTACAAGGAGTGGGAAGGGCTTGGGGAAGGAACCATGGCAGGATGTGAGAGCCACTGAGCACCTGGGGCATGGGGAGGGCAGCTTGGCTGTGTCCCCATCCCATTTGTGTTACACACTGCACACTCCCTGGAAATTGTCTGGATTTCAAAGGAGGAAAATGAGCCAAACCCAAGCACCCACTCCCATCTTTCCCTGCTCCCCCATCACCCATATGAGTGAGAGAATCTGGGGTGTTTTTCACCATCAGGCAGAATTGAATCTCATCTCACACACTGCTCCCAGCTTGTCCCCAGCCAGCTCTGGCTTGAAACTGAGGGCATGCCAGCCCCAGCAGAGGCTGTGTTGGAGGGCAGTGTGCTGCTGCAGAGTATTTCAAACCTTTCTAACCTCACTGGCTTAAGATTTTCCCCCTCCCTCCAATCTGGAAAATCAAAAAGGATTTCCTTTCTTGTATCCTTCCTCCTTTTGGAAAACAATCATCCTTATGGATCATATCGAGGGGGAGGGATGCAGAAGGATGCAGAGGGGTGCAGAGGGATGCAGAAGGGTGCAGAGGGATGCAGAGGGGTGAAGAAGGATGCAGAAGGGTGCAGAGGGATGCAGAGGGGTGCTGAGGGATGCAGAGGGATGCAGAGGGGTTAAGAGGGATGCAGAGGGGTGAAGAGGGATGCAGAGGGGTGCAGAGGGATACAGAGGGGTACAGAAGGATGCAGAGGGATGCAGAGGGGTGCAGAGGGGTGCAGAAGGATGCAGAGGGATGCAGAGGGATGCAGAGGGGTGCAGAGGGATGCAGAGGGATGCTGCAGGCATCTCCCCATGCTCCTGCCCATGTCCATTCCCAGTGCTGTGTACCTGCAGGCTCTGGCCAGGCTGTGCTCCTTGCCACTGCCCCTGGGCTGGCAGGCACCAGAGGAAGCTCTCCTCCTCTGACAAAATGCTTCTGGCCACACAGTCAGAACAATTTTGATATTTTGGGAGAAGAGAGAAATCTCACTCAGCATTGTGCATGGTTGGCAAAACTGTTGCTGACAGCATGAATAAAAGTGGACAGCTCTCAATCAACCTTGATTTACTATTTATTTCTAATTCAGACATATTATCAGCAAACCATCTCTCAGATGAGGTTGGAGGCTTCTGTATGGGAGTGTTGCACTGTGTTTGGACTGTAATGATATTTGTGATTTTTGGTGTGTTGGGAACTAGAAAGGTAAGATACCTCCTTGGCAGAATCCTGTAGGGATTATTTGGGGCATCATCACTTGCTTTTTTGGGTTTGGGCATCTCTGCTCCCTATCCTGCAGATACAGCCCAGGGGAGCTGAGAGCCTTGGGAGCTGTGGCAGAGTGGGGGTTCAGGCCTGGTAAAGCCCAACCTCCTGCAAAGGTTGATGTGAAGTGGATCCTGGGCAGCAATTTTGAAAAGAAGAAGCCTTTCCAAATCTTTTTGGGTGTGGCAGAGAGAGCAGATCTTTGCTTCGTCTCTGTTCATTGAGTGGAGCATTCAAATATAACAACCTTTATGAGGCAAATGTCATTGGTGAGGCACCAAGATTTACTTTGTTCTTGTCAAAAGGCTGCTCTGGCACACACTGCCCCAGGACATCCATCCCCAAGGGACAAGCAGCAGCCACCCCACAGCTCCATCAGATGCTGAGCTTTTCTGGGATATTTCCCCAGGGGGCTGCTCAGAGCTCCCAGCTTTTCACCATTTCATTCATGATATGCAGTTGGGTTTTCCCAGTGAAACATCACACTGGGAATGCACACACTTTCATTTCCAGCGAACATCCCTGAGACCATGTTTTTCCAGCTCCCCCAGATGAGGCCTTTGGTACTGATGCTCTGAATTAATTCAGGTGAAATGCAAATGTTGTCCAGCTCTGTGTGTGTGATCAGGATGATCTTCTCCATTGCCTGTTCAAGCAGACAACTCCCAGGTCACTGTCAGGAAGGTTTGGCTTTAGAGCAGGTTTAGCTCATTGCCCCACAATTTCTGTGTTGTGTGTTGAAGGCACAGTCGGGATGTAAGAGGCTGTGAGCCCTTCCCATCCAGCACATCCCTGGGTGGCCCCTGTGAAACCACCAGACAAGCTGCCTCCTTCATCTTTACCCAGCATGAGGGGACCAGGCAGGAACCATTCTGTGGCTCCTGTGCCAATCCCTGCTGCAGCAGCACCTGCAGAGATGCTGCAGACATGCCTGATTCCCATGTGTGAGTTATGGCTTCCCCATCTGTAAAATAAGGATCATTTCCTATTTTTTCCCCCTGATGCTGTGCTATATTAAAGGTCTGTTCTATGGTGTTGCAGCTTGTCCTTGCTGCTGGGCTTGGAGGAGCAGGAAACCATCCCCTCCCCCTGTGCTCTGGCAGTGGTTGTGGTGCAGAGGGGCCAGGCATCCGTGCCCCCCCTGGAACTGACAGCCTGGCCCCCAGCAGCTGCTCCGTCCAGTTCCTTCCTCTCCCAGAGCTGCAACAAGTGTGTGCTCCAAGGGGGTGCTTGCAGGGAGTATTTCACTTCTCCCCCAGTACAGTGCCATATGGGAATGCACCATCAGTCAATTATGGCTTCTTTTCATCTCTAAATAAAATGATTTGTTAATTTGAGTGAGTGATCACTGCGCAGCCAGGATGCTTTCCCTGCAATGGCTAACAGCTTGCACGCTCGCAGAGATGGATGGTGAGCCAGTGCCACTGGATACTTTCTGGGGTTGTTTTCAATTTAGCTGTGAATTGAATGAGAAGAAGAACATTTCTCCTGGCAATTTGATAGGCGCTAGCTCTTCTGACAGATGTTGGAGTTTATTATCCCACCGGGACGATGTTTTGTAGCTGGGAATTGCTAATTGCTGTGAAGGCTGGGTGCTGGGGGAGGAGCAGGAGGAGCTGTTGCAGGTAGCAGTGCTGCCAGCACCCCAGGACCCGGCGTGATGGACTCTGTTGCCTTCCTGCTAATGGCTTTTGACTGTGGCTGCCAGCCCGGGCCTTGGCACTGTGTCCTGGCAGGCTCTGTCAGGTTTGTCAGCAGGGCTGGTGCTGACTGCTGTCCCTGGGGAGGGCTGGGCTGGGCTGGGGGGAAGCCCCGCTGTGCTGGCACCCATCCCTGTCCTGCTCTCCCCCTTTCCCAGCAGGGTGGGCAGGGCTGGCCAGCACATGGGGTGTGTGTGCACTCCTGGCATGTGAGGCGTTTAGCCCATGGGGCAAAGCCCAGCAGCTGGTGTAGATGGTGCCTGGCAATGTTCCCTCTGGTGCAAGTAGCACAAGCTCTGTGGCACTCAAACCAGACTGGTGGTCCTCAGCCACTTTGTCTGTGTCACAGTAAGTTGGGGATATTTGGGGGCTTTCTGGGTGCTGCTGCCTGTGGGTGCACATCCTGCTGTGACCTTGGTGCCGGGGAGCTGTGGCATGAGCCCACGCCTTGCAGCTTGGCTGTTCATCCCCAGGGCCATTTCTTCTCCTACTTTGCTGCCCGTTGTGCTGCTCTCATAGCCAGCAGCCCAAAGGGCCCTCCTCACCAGACAGCAAACAGCCCAGCACACATCTGTGCTCTTGGGGTAACCAAGAGGTGCTTCAGATGATGGCAATAAGCCTGGGAGAGCCCTGCTCCTCTCCAGCCCTCCCCATGAACTTCAGTGGCTCCAGGAGGAAGATTGAAAATTCACAAAAGCCGTCAAGAGGAGCCACGAGCTGGCTAACGCAAATTGTTTGCAAGCCCGTGCTCCTGAAGTGAGGCAGAGGCAGCCAGAGGTGTGTTTGCCTCTGTAAGCAGCACTTGGCAAACATCAGCACAGCAGGATCTGCCAGCACTGGGGCACACGGGGTGTTTGCTGTGCCAGCCAGGCCGTGCAGGTGCAGCCACAGCTGGATTAGGCCAGGATTTTAGATGGAAAGCTGTGCTAGCAGCTCTGATAACAGCAGCAGTAGCAGCTTCTCCTGGCAGAGATGAGGTTGTTCTCCTCCCTGCATCGAGCTGGCTCTGTGCTCTTCATTTGGAGGGTACCAGGCTCTGCTGGGACCCTCAGCTTTGCTGTCTGCAGTGCCCAACATGCCCCAGCACAGGGAAATGCAGCCTGGAGCTGCACAGTCACCCCAGGGGTGGAGGCCATGCCCAGGGGTCCCATGGCTCAGTGATGGCAGCAGCAGGGATTGCTGCTGGGAAGCTGGTGCATTTTTGGAACCTTGCTTTCCCAGCCGCTCCTAAAGCCTTTGACAGGAGCAGCCCCTTTCTCTGAGGCTGCCCTGCCACCCCTCACACCCCTCCCTGCTGCACAGAGAGAGCCTGGCAGCCCCTGTGTCCTTCCTGTGCCCTTGGAGACGAGAAGCCTTTGGCAGTGTGGAGCATGGCAAGGCCAGAGCCAGGCAGCAGCAGTCGCCTCAGCATCGCTCTGCGGTGGTGCCCACTGTGCTGCCCATGGGATTCCAGTCCCTGCAGAGATCCCAGGATGCCAGAGGCTGTCCAGGTGGCTGCCCACCACGCCCAGGCTGGGAAGAGCAGCAGTAATGAGTGCCCAGCCCTGCTCTAGCCTTGGATGAGTGCAGTTATATGTGCTGTGCTCTCCTGATGCTGCTCCTCGGTCAGAGCTTCATCACTTCCCATCCTCAGCCCAGAGCTTTGATGGAAGTTCCTGCAAGGAGCTGGGCTACATCCATCCTTCTGACCATGCTTTGCCTTCCCACAGGGACTTGTGCCCTTGTTCTCTTCCTTCCTTCCCTGCTATTTTTATCTTTTTAACCCTTGACACAAATGCAGTGCCTGTCCTGTGTCTAGGATTTGCCTATCATGTGGGGCCTGGCTGCAGCCTCTTAATTTTGCCTTTGACTTGCTGTCTGGGTTCAGACAAATAACTTTGTCCCTCTGTTCATGGTGCCCTGGGCATCAACCAAAGATTAGTCCAGGCCAGGATAAAGAGCCTCCATGTGTTAATGGTGAGAATTAAACCAAGTCTGGGTCCAAACCCAAACCTTGGACCCCAGTGCTTCCGAGCCTCAGGGAAGCCGGAATCTGAAACTTGGCTCCAAACCTCCAAAGTGTGTCTAATTAAAGCTGAAATAATGAAACCAAGGGGCATGCCTGCTCCTTTCTAATGCTGCTTGTGCCCAGCCCTTGCTGGGCTGGATCCTGGCTGGGTACCTGGGGCTACCTGCTGGAGCCAGGCTTGTGCCAGGGCTTCTGCATGGGAGGGGACTCAAACACACTGGTTTTGAGTGAAATTGAGAAGAAATGCAATCAGCACGTGTTTTAGCCCAGATAAGGTTTTGTGTAGTATTCTTTGTGGGAAGAAAAGTATCCCAAAAACAGGACTTGAAGAAGCTGACAGAGCTAGAAATAAATGTCTCTGCCAGTCTCCTCCCCCCTGGTGCTGGAAGCTGAGCTGTTGCTGCCCCATGGAGTGCCAGTGTCCAGGGATGGGTTGCTTGTCTTGATGTCCCTGTGGTCACCATGAGCCCTCTGTCCATCCACAGGCAGGGTGCTGGCAGGGCAGCATGGAGGCACACATGCAGCCTTGCAGCTCTCTCTGCCTTGCATGCTGCCCTGGGGTTGGGCAGGAGGGTGCCAGAGAGGCCAGACCCTGGCAGGACTTTCTTCAGGGGGTTTCATCCTTTGTCCCCTGCCCTGGCTTCCTCTACCATGGCAGGGAATGGAGAATGAGCCATTCTCTGTGGTGTGCTCTGTGTCCAGCCACACTTCCCCAGCTCTGCTGCCTGTAGCCTCCCCACCACTGCTCTTGGGGCACTGCTGGGTGTTCTGGTGCAGACAGAGCTCCAGTGACCTCCAGCTCACCCCAAATTCCCTAGGGCAGCTCCTTGTGCCAGCAGCACTGGTGTGTGTGGGTGACTTCCTCCTCAGACTGTCCCTGGGGCCAACCAGGCAGGCTTGTGTCAGTGGGAGGGTGAGGTGTGAGGGCTGTGTCCCCCCAGCCACACCAGTGGTACCCACATCTCGTGTCTATCCCTGCTTGGCTTCCCTGGGGGACATTCTCCTCTCTCAGAGATTGGGACTGAGCCTCCTGCTCCATGGGAGAACGTGTCAGGGAGGGTGGGGAGGTACTGGGACAGGCTGCGGGCTGCTGAGAGAAGTTGCCCCATGCCTGAATATTTTCAAGGCTAGGTCAGATGGGGCTTGGAGCAACCTGGTGTCCCTAGCCATGGTAAGGGGTTGGAACTGGATGATCTTTAAGATCTCTTCCAGCCCAAACCATTCTAGGATTCTGTGATTCCATGTCAGCTTGCCTGCAGGGGGAGAAGGCCGAGGGATGGAGCACAGCCACTGTTACACCAGGCAGCACTTCCAAAGATGTGGTTTGCAGCATCTCTGGGGGTGTCATTTGAAATGTGTCACTTCCCAGGGCCTGTGTGGCACTTTGTCCCGCTGGAGCTGTGCTGGGAAGGGCAGCAGGCTCCATTCAAGGCTGCAGGGAAGGTGCATGGCTGCTCCATGCCACTGCACAGAGCTCAGCAGTGGGCACAGAGAATGAGGCTGCATGGGTGGCAGCTCCCATGGGAGGGAAGCTGTGAGCTCAGCAGGAAGGGCAGAGCGCAGCATCCCTGGTCCTTGGATGCACTGTGGGATTAGGCAGAGCTGCTGTGGATTTGCTAGCATTGTAATCAAAGAAATTTTCTTGTGGTATCCCACGGACCAAACCCTGCTGGTGGAGCAGCAGCATTTCCCCAGCTCCCTGTGCTGCTGCAGTCTGGGGTTCCTGAGGAGAGGCTGTGCCTGGAGTGCGGGGTTTTCCTTGGAGGGGCTGATGGATCTGGGCACTTAGTGCTTTCCTTCAGCTCCTGGCAGGGCTGTGGGGAGAGGAGAGGCGGGAAGGAAGGCTAAGAGGAGAAGTGATGGAAATCTCAGCTGGCTGTAGGAGGGATGGAGAAGCAGATTGTAGTGTAGAAGTCTTTGATTGACCACAGTACCATTTTGTGGCTTTTTTCTCCCTCTCTCTGGATAAAGCTGCAGCGTGACATCCATGCCATTAAACAGGCCGTGTTCAAAAGAGAAAATTGCTGCTATTTTCCCCCTTTACTTTACTGCCATAAAAAATTGATCCCACATAGCATCCTTATTTCAAAGACTGCTAAAAAAAAAAGACAAAATTCTCGTTTTCATTTCTGATAGCTGCATAAAGCATTTTTTAAACAAAAGGGACATGAAACATGTAAAAAAACCCTCAACCCTTCTCATTCCCTGAAGTTTTTGCTCCAGAAGGATGCCCTTATTTTGAGAAGTGAGTGGGGAGAGAGAGCTCCAGTGTGACAGTATGAGAAGGGATTTAGTTTTTCTCTTGAAGCTGGTGATCAAAATTATGACTTTGCTGGGAACTGGACAATAGCTGAAGCAGCAAACCCCCATGCTTCCCTGGCAGGGATGGGATGGATTTCCTACAGTAGTTGAATGCTTTTAAGGGATAATGGCAAAGAGCTTGCACCGAGGTGGGAAGGCAGCAAACTGGGGAGCTGAGTTCTGACAGGGCACTTGGGGTCAGTAGCCTGGATGCTGGGGAGAAATGGGGTGTCCAAGCTGCATCCTCCTGACCACATCACTGTCTTGCATCTGTCCCTGCTCATCCTCCATGGATTGGGATCTCCCTCCTGGCTGGCAGAGTGGCACCCTGGGAAGGTGATGGGCAGGAGGAAAGTGAGGGGAAGGAGTGGGAAGCCCAAAAATGGATTTCAATGGGTAGCAGGTCATGGTAGGTCCCTGTGGAGGGAGGGAATGGAGCTAGGCCAGGTGAGGACTGGGTCAGCCTTGAGTCAATGTTGATGGAACACGTGAGAAGGATGGAGTGGTGTGGGATGAAGGGGAATGTGGGCCTGGTGGCAGGGGACTTCAGAGAGCAGGGCAATGGGAAGTCAGGTCAGCTCAGCTCTCGCTGGAGGAGGTAATGATCTTAAAAAGAATCATCCCATCTAAACAAGATGCTTTTCTGGAAAGACAATTAAGCAGAGAGAGTGTTGAGAAGCACTGAGCAGGGCTGCCAGGACCCCAGTGAGCAGCAAGCTGCTGCTCCCTGCTTCCCACCTGCTCTCCAGCTCCTCCACTCTGCTCTCTTCCTGATCATTGCCCAGCCTCCTGCAGCCACTGGGCACGGGTGCAACTGGTGCCTGTCCCAGCAGCAGGGGTGGGTGCCACACTGCAAAACCAACCAGGATTTGCAGCTGAGAAGTTTCTCCTGTGCTCATTGGCTGACTTGGCTGGGCGCCCTGCAGATCTGCAATTACTGGAATGATTCCTGGGGAGAAGCGTGCTGGTGCCAACAAGGTATCCCTGATGGTGTTAGGTGGGACGAGGCTGGAGGAGCAGAGAGGCAAGGTGACAGCCCAACAAGCTGTTGGAGCTGCACAGGTTGTAAATGGTGCCACTAAAGCAGCATCACTGCAGGCCCAGCCTGCTCCCCCATCAGCAGGGCCATCAGCAGGGCCATCAGCTATGCCACCAGATTGTCCCCATATCTTCTCACCATGCCCATTGACATCTGTTTGCCTTTTGTGTCCAGGAGCCTTCTGAGTTACGAGGCTCTTTCCTCCACCAGGATCTCAGGGAGATGATAAAGAGGTAGAGGAGCTCTCCATAAATAGCTCTGCCATTAAAAACCCTCAGCTCCTGTTTTAATGTTAGCAGGATTAGCTGTCTGCAAAGGCACAGGCTTAAGACTCAGCAGCAGGCTTTGCCCTGGTAATATGTCTCTATTTTCTCAGGCTTGATTTCTCCAGCCAGCCTGGCTCTGAATGCAATAAATTTTGCTCTTCTTTACACCTCAGCTGATGACTTATTTTTTGGAGCCTATGTCCTTGGCTAGCCAGAGACCCTTCAAAGCTACATTTTGTGCTTGCTTGCTCTGAAACCAATGAGGTCCTTACAGAAAGGACCCGTCTGTAGCTATTAGGGTTGAAGGATATCACTGGTACAGTTCTCCAATATCCAAATTAATCTTAGTTTTGATTAATGGCCTGGATGCAGAAGGGGATGTGTTAGTCAAATCTGTTGGGGTGCCACGTGGGTTATGCAGGTCAGGGTCAGGCTGTCACCAAGGAGTCCCACAACCTTGAGGAATGGGCAAATGTGAAGAGCCTGGGATGGAAGGATGACACAGGGAATGGGTGAGCATGGGAGGTTCTTCTGCAAATGAGGGATTGGCTGACTAGAGAGTCTGAGCTGTGGTTGTTGGTTGTAGGGTGACCACGAAGTGCTAATGTGATGTGTTTGTGGAAAAAGCCTGTGGGATGAAGGGAAGCTCACAGGGGAGCCTGACATAGGGAGTCAAAATGCCATCCCATGGGGCTCTGGTGGCCTGGGGTCACCTTGCTGTGTGCCCTGGGAATCCCAGCAGATTCAGCCATGCCTGCAATGGGGTGACAGCTTCCAGGGAGGGGAGAAATGGGGGCTAGTGGGGTACCTGACACAGCTTTGTTTGGGACATCTGCCTGTGAGCATGAGTCAGAGCCCAAAGGCTGGGGGAGATCCCCTTGTTCTTGTAAGTACAGCAAGAGGGTAAATGTGCAGGGCGAGAAAAGTTGTTCAAGTTCATGTACAGCATCAACCCCAGAATAAATGAGAAATTTCCTCATTTGGAATGGATAGCTCCAGGCTGCAGACCTGAAAGTTTCCAACCACCAAAGGGAAGCTGATTCTGGAAAATCACCCTACCAGCATGAGCAGAGGCAATCAGCCAACCTATCTCCAGGCAAGTTGGTTATGAGTTTCCAAAGGGGTCCCCAGCAAGCACATGCCTGTGGTTGGTGACCCCGTGCCACCTTTCTGGCCACCGTGGCTCCAGCCAACAGAGAGCAGAGCTGTGCCTGCCCCTGCCACCTGCCAGTGTAGCTGGGGCCCTGTGGTGCACTGCCTGTTTGTTTTGAGTTTGGTTTAATTTATTTTTATTTTTTTTCACTGCAGCATAAGCCCAGTGGGTCTTTAAGGCCATGCATGTGTAGGGGGATTTGCTGATGGCTCATCTTTCTAGCAGGCTTTTTCAGCTGAATGTCAGTTTATTGCTTTTGCAAATTGTCTTGTGCCTACACAGAACCGGCTGCCTCAGCAGAGGGCTTTGCCAACAGCCTGCTCTATAAAAGGGTTATTAGGATAACAAGAAAGAAAATAGAAACCTTTGCAGAATCATAACAGTATAGCGTAGCCCTCCCCCTCCCCTCTCCCAATTTATTACCCTCAAGTGCTCCTGAGTCGGACTTAAACCATTGTGCTGCTGAATATAAACAGCAAGGTTAAAGGAGCCCAGACAGGAGCAAAATCTTTGGCAATTATCTGGTCAATGGCAGGGCAGCGAGCTGTAGCTCGGTGTAAACATCATCAGGAAAATATGCGCGGCTCGCAAATTAAAAAGCAATCGCCTCGTCTCGAGCCAAGCCAGAAGCCTTCTGCTGTGATTAGGGTCTCACCAGTGGAGCCAGCCAGAGCATCCTTCGGCTCTCTGACATCAGTCCTTCGTCACAGGAGCCTATTGCTGGATGTTTCTGTTCCATCTGCAGTCTCTCTGTGCCTGTCTGGGGGGAATGTTTTATCGGATGGTTCTGTTTTCAAGAAAACCCCACCTCTACTTTTCCTTCCCTGCTGCTTTCCCACTTCCTACCAAAGCTAGGAGAAGTAGTGTTGCTCTCCAGGTAGAGGACAGGGACAAAGCAGGGCTCCTGTGCCAGTGGATGGAGGTGACAGTGGGACTGAGCAATGCATTCCCATAGCAGTGCTTTGTCTCCACTGCTCATGGCCAGTGAAATGAGTAACAAGATACCAGCATTGTCCTGGATGCTGCTGGGCTGTGGCAGGCAGGGCAGGGATCTCAGTGCCAGCCACTCTCCCAAATCCCCTTTCACTGGTAAAAGGGAGGCAGACAGAATAAGGCAAAAAAAAAAAAAAAAAAAAAAAAAAAGAAAAGCCAAGGTAGTCTTTTTGTGAAACTTTTGAAATGATATTGTGTTTTTCTAAGCTTTCTGGAGAGGGAAGCAATAAGTGAAATGTTCTGGTTAACACACTGCAGATTTGGCTTGTTTGTTGTTTTTGAACTTTTAGGGTCAACTTCTTTAATAAAAAACCTTTTGGTGCTACTCTTCTCCTCTTTGCTTGTTCTGGCTGTTGTGCCTTACAGCTCTCTCTGCAAGAGAGGAGTTGTTCTCTCTTGTTTGAAGCCAGCTGGGAGAGACTTAAATGACTTTACGAAGCTCACAGAAAGCCTGAGCAGAGCTTGTGTCTTTGAGCCCTGAAGTAGCAAAATGCTGGACCTGGCTGCCTCTTTCTGGTGCCTGATTTCCTTGTGGTTCGAGTGTCTTTATTGCTGATTCTGAGCTATACACTGAAGTGCTTAACCTTGGAGAATATTATGATCTAACAGGGATTTGTATGAGCACAGGTTGCATGGTTGGACCCAGAGACACGAGGGGCAGTTTGGTGTGTGAACACAGCACCATAACCAGCCACCCTCTGAGTTCCAAAAGTTTTATAGGTGACTGCAAGTCTGTGTTCATTTAAACCAGGCCTTCTGGTGGAAAGATGGTGGAAGTCACGTCCTCAGCTATCCGTTTTCCCCTCACTGCAGGTCAACCTGAGCTGTGTGGAGCAGAAGGGCTCCCATCCTGCCAAAACCAGGACACCATCTCACCTCAGCTTCTGTAGGGTTCCTGCTTCTATTTTTCCTGGCCTCATTGAATTCTGCTCAGCTCCATCTTCCACTGGCCCCATTCACTGTGCCTCTACTTTTCCTTCCCTGCTGCTTTCCCACTTCCTGCCAAAGCTAGGAGAAGTATTGTTGCTCTCCAGGTGGAGGACAGGGACAAAGCAGGGCTCCTGTGCCAGTGGATGGAGGTGACAGTGGGACTGAGCAATGCATTCCCATAGCAGTGCTTTGTCTCCACTGCTCATGGCCAGTGAAATGAGTAACAAGATACCAGCATTGTCCTGGATGCTGCTGGGCTGTGGCAGGCAGGGCAGGGATCTCAGTGCCAGCCACTCTCCCAAATCCTTTGCTTGATCATGCTCCAGGTCAGCTCCAGTGGTGGGAGCACTCACTGGGGCATTTCCTTTTGAGATAACAGATAACCTGGCAGCTGGTACATGGGTGGATGCTGATGGGAAGAAGCCATGCTTGGTCCCCAGGACTGAGCTGCCAGGAGCTCCCAGGACTCCTGGCTCCTATCATCTGCTCCAGCAGCCTGGTCCATGCATATGGACAGCCCCTTGGATGTATGTCTGCACTGCCATGTGGTACTGATGCCAACACCCTCCTGAGTGAGCTCAGCCACAAGAGGAGCTCCAGGGAGGTGTCTTGTTGGGAGCCAAAACTTCCAGAAGAGACACCTGCCCTGGGCACGTTTATTGATGCAATTTCTCTGAACTGCTGAGCATTCCTCCTTTTTATGGTTTTTATTTCAAAACAGAGAAAATGACCTAGTGCCTTTGGATTGTGTGTGTGCAGATGGTTTTTTTTTTTAACATCAGATCCCTCTAGTTAGGCTGGGGAGAACAGTTCAGGAGCTGCATTGCTTTGGGTGCCTCTGCCAGGAGTGAGCCACCCTATTCCCACTTCCCTGTTCCCAGGAAAGACCTGCTTGGCTCTGCCCCAGCCCCTGTCACCTACCCCAGGCTGCCCAGGCAGGCCCAGGAGGTGCGTGCTCATCGGTGGTTACACCAGGCAGGATAAGCAGCTTGGCTCTGCTTAAGCTGGGAATCAATAGGGGATTAATTTGTATTAAACACGCACTGCAAAGGGAGGGTTTGCCCTTCTCCCCAAGGTGGTGTGGCCACAGATGGGACACAGGGGCCACTGACAGACACTTTGTACATCACTCCTCAGCCTCCAGTGACCATCAGGAGCTGGTGAGAGGAGTGCTGGTGTCTAGGGAGAGCACTGGGGAGCTAGGAGTAGTGCCAACACTGGGCTCCCACTGTTCCAGGAGCACAGGGGGATATTACATTCTCCTTCACGTGTCTCCATGCAGAGCTCCCATGGGTGCTCTGCCTCCTGCAGTGCTTTGTGCTTATGGGGCATTTAAGGTGATTTCTATCATCTGCTTTGCCTTTTGAAGCTTTGAGACAAATGTATTCCCACTGACACCAGCGTGCTTCCATGGGAATGGGATGTGCTTCTTTTGTGCCATGGGAGATGTCTCCACCAAGCTTGGTGCTGGTGTGCCTGGGGTCACTGTGCCAGCACCTGGTGGGACTTGAGGCTGCATCCTGCTCCTCTGGGATGAATTTGAAAAGGGGCTTTCCTGCATTCCCTTTCCTAAAATTGCACTTTAGAGCCTGTAAAAATGAAAAGCAGAGCTGAGAGAGGCCATTGGCAGTTTGTCCTCCTGCAAAGGCACCCGGCAGGAGAGGTGATGGACATGGGAGGTAACCAGGACCCCCTGCAGCCTGCCCAGAGGTAGCCAACCACACATGGAGAGCTGCTCAGGGTTTGGTATAGCAGCCAGGATTGTTATTGGCACAGCAGGAGTCATGCAGGTGACCTTGGCAGGGACACAGCCTGCCTGACTGGCTGGACTGGCATCACTGCTCCCACCTGTGAGACTTGGTCCCTGGGGAACAGCCTTAAAGAAAGGCTTGTGGGCTGTCACATCCCACAGGGACAGTGCCCCAAAGCTGTCCCAGCTTGACAGAGAGCTGGGAAACAGCAGCAGGGTATGCTCAGAGTTCAGGACAGAGACAAGGACAGAGGTGCTGGGGCATCTCCTACAGAGCAGCTGTTGGTCTAAGTGAGCCAATAAGGGATTCAGAGAAGACTCATTTGTATGGGTATTATATGCAAAACTAGAGTGCATTTAGAAGGAAATGAGACTGTGATGGGCTTTTTTCTTTCCTGTGTTTTATGCTGATTCTGCATGTGCAGAGCAAGGCCTAGAACCAGCCAGGTGCTGCTCCCTGCTCCTGTTTCACTTTATTTTGCTTTCTCAAGAGAGGACAGGGAATAAAAATGTTATTCGCTTTCTTCTGAAAAACTCTTGACATTTTCCCCATAGCTCTAATACCAGAACTAACCTTCCCCTTGGGTTTTGTTGGAGGAAATCAGTTATATTGGATGCCTTGATATTATAGTTCTCCTCTCCCCCTGCTTCCTCCCTTTGTGTATGTTATTTCTTCTCACTGTATTTTTGTACCTTCTCTCTCCAGCAGCCATTCCTGATGGTGTTTGGGCTCAGGCAGTGTCCTCCATCCCATCCCTCCATCCCTCCATCCCTCCATCCATGCCTTGAGAGTGTCCCAGCCCACAGGATTGTTTTGGAACAAGAGGGTGCGTGGGCAGTATCTTCCCATATTCCCGTGTTTGATGTTAAGTGGCAAGTGGGTCACCTTCAATAAAATGTGACACATATTTGAAAAATGCAAAACTGAAAGGGAAACCCAAGGAGAACAGTGGTGGTGGGGTTTGGGTTAAGTCTTTCAAAGGCACAAGCTTGTTCTGCTTGCCTGGGTCTGGCACTGCATCGAGCACCGGCTGGAACCACAGACCTACCGCAGAGAAACCACACACGTGTGAGCTCTCCCCATCCTGGGGCTTTGTACAGACATTGTCTCCTGGGGAAATGTTCCATTTTAGGAAGCAACTGGCAATGTTTCTAACGAATTATATCAAAATCAATAGACTCCCTGCTGAAGGGTCTGCCTCCTGCGGTGGTGAGGTGGGAGAAGGCATCTCGGTGCTCTGCTCCTGCAGCTCCCACCTCTGCACCATCCTGGTTGACAACAGGTTACCCTGAGAGAAATGATAACACCCTCGTGTTCCAGTTTATAAGGTAGCAATCAGATCAGGTCAGGTTTATGATCCACCTAGCTTATTACTATCTCCATTAGTAACTGCTAGCAGATGTTGGGAGAGAAGGATTATTACTCTCGCAATGCATACTTAGCTGGCAGATTATTGAAATTTCTTTCTAATCCTAAGCAGTTACTTGGAAGGTATAAATCCTTGAGTGATAGAACTTACATTCCTCTGTACTTTGATCTTGGCTAGCATAACCGATGATACTCTGATTAATCTGATTTCTGTTCCCTAAAAAGGTATCGTGTCCCTGGTATCTTGAGGCACTGAGTTCCACAGGGAACTGTGCTTCTCATCGTCAGATCTGGACTTTGAAATAATCGAGCTCAGAGGTACCTTCTCTCTTACACGGGGATTTATACTCCTGTGTCCTTTGAAATTCGTTTCTTCTTTAAGTGAATCAAATCCCCTGAATGTTTTCAGTTTGCCACAGCACAAGTTCCTCCTGTGCTCCCAGCAGCCATGTGCCCTGCCCCACATTTTACCTTGTCCCCCTGCTGGGCACAGCAAGACCACAGGTGGTGTCACAGGTGAGGGACACACTGATTGATAGGCCTGCTGTTAATATGCCAGATTTATTTTCCACTCCTGTTTGAGAATAAACGAGAATCTCTGGACCATCACTTGCACTGAGATGTTTGTGCTTCCCTCCCTCCCTCAAATGGTTGGGGTTATAATTTGGAGCTGCATAAGAGTGCATGACAGGTCCTAATGTTCTCCAGCAGCACTGTGGATGTGCTTGCCCTGAATTTCCTCTCTCTACATACTGTTGAATTCCTCGAATGAGCTGGCTCCTTCCAAAGCCGCTTTCACACATATCTAGTCCCACCTGATGTTTTTCCTTCCCTGCCTTCCTCTCAATACATATGTATTCCCCACTTAGGATACTGCACTATTCTCTTCTACAGCCAGCACTTTGATCCATGTGCATTGGAAGACATCCTTCTCCTTCACTTCTGCTCTGTCCCATCCTCTTTGTTTCTCCTTCTCAGGACTGACCAGGCTCAGCTGAGACCTGTTGCACAGAAGAGTGTGCTTGACCTTTGTTTGCTTTTTAGAAGGTGAAGTAGCCCCTGGAGCTGAGCAGGGCTTTTTAAAGCTGTGAGCTCCTTCCAAGGAACTGAACAAATGCACCTTTAAAGGTTCTTGGAAGAAAAGCTTTACTGTGGGTTTACTCAAGTCAAATATCCACCCTCCCCTGCACTCAGATGATTTTTTTTTTTTTCTCCTTTCCTCCCACCTGAACAACAAAAAATGAGGACATGATGGGAAAGGTTGAAATGGGTGGCAGTGGTTCTTTAGACTGCAGGTTTGGCATGTCTTGGCCCTGCTGGGGTGTTTGGAGGGGAGACAAACACTGATCTCACAGCACCTTGTGCAAACACGGTGGTGTAACCCTGCTTCCCTCCTGGTGCTGGCTCGGAGTCTGGTGCCTGGCATCACGCTTCCAGAGAGAGGCAAAAGGACTGAAAAGAGGATTAGAAAACAAGGGCCTGTTTGCAGATAATACAAGCAGAAGTTGCTGGCTTTTTTCTGGTAAAACCTGGTAACAGCCTTCAAATATGTAAAAGCCTGCAGGTGCTGGACAGGAGGCAGTGACAAATCCTTCCTCTTTCCCTACACCTGCATAATTTTTAAATCCCTTGGTATCTTCCCTTGTGATCATCCCCTTTGCTGGAGATTCCATCTGCCCCTGCATAGTGTGAGCCAGGGGATCAGGTTTACCTCTGCCCCACACTGTTCTCCAGCACCCTGGAGCCACTGGCTGCAGGAGCTGTGTGATGCAGAGAGGCTCAGCTCAGAGATCCCAAAGGTTTAGCAACCCTGAATCAAACACCAGATCGAATTGTATTTTTCCTGTGTCTCATGATTTTGAAGGTCATTTTCCAGCCAGAAGAGAGGAGCATGAAGGGTGTATGGATTGTGCTGCTGGGGGGAGCTCGTGCTTGCTGTGGTCACATTGACAGCAGCCCAAAAGTAATGTGGTTCAGTCCCTCTTGCCTTGCTCTTTGTTTCAGTGCTGGTGCTGTGCTGGTCACACCAAAGTGCTGCCCTCTCAGCCAAGGGTGTCTCCAAGGCTCCTCTCCAGGGCCCACCAGGGTCACAGCAGCAGCTGCTGCAACATGCTTCAACCCTGGAATGGGACATGCATGTGTCCTAATGGACATTGGATCAGCACCTCCAGACTTCTTACTCTGCCGTAAAATCTTGAGAAACTGGGGGTATCCTGAGCTAGAGATTTCTTCTGTCTCCAGCATTTTGGATGTTTGTGCTCTGAATGACAAACAACTGAGTCTCCCCTGCAGCCAGTTCAGCAGCAATAGGATGCAGTACCTGCAATGGTCAGGTGGGATCCAAACACTTTCCTTCTGCTTTGCCCAGCTCAGCCTTCAGCAGGAACACATCTCTGCAGCATTTATTTATTTATTTTCCCTCCCCTCGCTCCTCAGAGAAATCAATTCCATTCCCCAAACAATGGCGAAGGCCTTGAGGAGATATTGATCTGTGGCAGAGCCAGAGACAGGAGCATTTGTGACACAGAGATGCTCTTTTGTAAGTGAAAGATAATTACCAGATCATAGGAACACTTGCTGAATAGGATGACATTAAATAGGCATCAGGGTGAAGGGCACCAGGGCCTCAGAATAAAGCAGTGGAATAGTGCTGTCCTCCCCGTCAGCTCCAGCTCCTCCTCCCTGCTTCCCTCTGCCATTTCTCCTGTTCCCCACCCCAGCCCCTCCTTTTGTCCCCACACTCCTTCCACTTTCATGTCTCTGTCCTTTCCCCTTGGTTGCTGATTGTCCTGTCTCATCCAAATAAATACCCTATAACACTGCCCCAAAAGCAGCCCCTCCTCGCTGGCTGGGGCTCCAGCTGCACTCAGAGCAAGCAGGCTCCTGTCCCCCAAACCAGGGCAGCAGAAGGGCCTGCTCTCCTTGCCTTGCTTTTGCTGGTGCTTCCAAACCCTGGTTTATTTATTTCAGACCCCTTGAGCAGTACTGAGTCTGTAGCAATGAGCTCCGTGGTGATTTTAGTAGTTTTGGGGTAAGAGATTTTGTACGTGGCAGGGGATGTCCCCTGCTTTGAAGTTTCAGCAGACAGGGTGGGGTGGGGGTGACTGCTGCAGGACCTGGAGCCCAGGACCTGGTTTGCACTGGCTCAGGAGCTGCTGGTGGTCTCTCAGCATGTTGGTAGTAGCATGTGTGCCCAGACACCTCGATTGCTGCTGGGTGTGGGACCATGCCATGGCTGTGTGGGTGAGGGTAGAATCAGGGCTGGGTTTGCAGGGAGGGCCAGCAACTCCTAGAGCAAGAGCAGAGCTGCAAAAGGAATGTTTGGGAACCTTGTCTCCATCTGTGCTCCTCCTGGGACCTCATGGGAGGCTTTTCCTGTTGGAGCAATGCCTGACACTGCCATGACTGATGGTCCAGTTTGGCTCATGGAAGAGCCACAGGGGATTTGTTGCCTGGGCTTTCCAAGACACCCCATCAGCTGCCAGCTCCAGAGTTCACAGTCCCAAAGCAACAAGGGCCTTGACACAAGGGACATTCCCAGATATCTCATTGTCAGGCAGCTTTTCTGCCTTAACTCTGTGTTGTGGGCACTTGAAGCCACATGGGGATGTTGGGTCATAGGGCTGGATGACACTGTGATTCACTGATGACTGGGAGAGCCACTGCCAGCTACATTTCAGGAACTGGCACAACTCAATGTATGAAAAACAACCCATAACTCAAAATACTACATCGTAAAATATCTGGTTTTATTTACACTTGCACTGGTTGTATTGTCTTAATTCCTTGCAGTTACCCACCAAATTATTTATGCTGCATTTTTCAAGTTTAATATAAGAGGAACAACCATCAGATCATGGGTTCTGCAGGTCCAGGGGGAAGGAGAGAGGGTCCCATCCCTGTAGGGGACACTGGGACCTGTGTGTCCCATCAGCCATCACTGTGTCTCATCCAGATGGTTCATAAAGTCTGACACTGCAGCCTGAGTGCCAGCTAGGTCTGTGCTCCTGCACTTCTGAAAAACCCAGGGAGGTGCAGTCACCACCTGAATATCTGTGTGGGCAAGTGAGGCCTGGATGCCCTGGTTCTGGAGGTTTCTTTTCATTCCAGCACATTTCCAAACCCCCTTCTCCAGCATTTTGGTTCCCCCAACACATCCTGCCCGTTACCAGCATGGAGTTGAAGGTTAACTGAGTGTCTCCCCTTGCTCCAAGGGTGAAAGGGCTCTGGTATCTGAGGGTGCCAGCTGATAACAGCCTCCAGTCCTCCCCTTCAGCAGGTGTGGAGCTGGCACCTCTGGCTGCCACTGCTGCTGTTACTGCTGCCTGCTGCTCCCCTGCAGCACCTCTGGGGTTTGTTTGCACCTTTGCATCCTGTCAGTGAGGTGCAGGGCTGAGCAGGGTGCTGGAGCACCAGCTGTGGTTTCCATGCCTCTGTCAGCAGCCCCATCCATGCCTGGGTGTTCCCAAATGTCTCAGAGTCGTTCCCTGCCATCACCAGGCAAGAGCCGGCCTCGCAGCCTGGCCGGCACTGTGCAGAGATGTCAGAGCAGGGCACGTTGTGCCTTTAAAACCAAAAATAATAATAACAACAACACTAAAAAGCCCATTACCATTATTGAATAAAAGACTGACAATTTAAAAAAAATCATAAAAAAAAATCAACTTCTTTTAAATATTGTTGCTGCGTTTCCAGCTGTTCAAATCTTCTGTATTTAGTTATCGTAACAACAGAGTGCTGCATCTGATTTGAGCAGCGGGGAGGCAGCACCATTATTCCAGGAGGATTTTAAGCAGTTGGGTTTTCTTCCTCGCCTGTTAGAAGTCCCTTTGTTGCCTTGGCAGCCCTGGCCGTGGCGGAGATGGCAGCGCGCATCGGCCCTGCCAGCGCTTAGCAACGCGGCCGTGCCGGGGGCTCCGGGCAGCTCTCACCCTGCAGAGTTCATGGGGAGAAGGGAAACGGAGCCAGGGAGACCCTGGCTGCTGGTGGTGGTGCTGCTGATGCTGCAGGGAGCACGGGGCTGTCGAGGGAGATCCTCATGACTGAGCCGACCCTGGGGGCAGGAGGAGGTGGGGATGCTGCTGGCAGGGTCTGCCAGGGTCTGCCAGGGTCTGCCTGGGTCTGCCAGGGTCTGCCAGGGTCTGCCAGGGTCTGCCTGGCTCTGCCTGGCTCTACCAGGGTCTTCCTGGGTCTGCCTGGCTCTGCCAGGGCAGGAGGGTGTTTGTGCTGTGTCAGCAGTTAGGCTGGACCGTAGAATTGATTAGGTTGAAGAGCTCTAAGATCAAACTCCAAACTCTAACCTGACCACCATGTTCACCATTAAATCATGTCCCCAAGTGCCACATCTACTGTCTGCCAAATCCCTCCCGAGTTGGTAACCCAGCCCCTTCCCTGGGGCAGCCTGTTCCAATGCTTAACAACCCTTTCAGTGCAGTTTTTCCTAATATCCAATGTAAACCTGCCCTGACACAATTTGAGGCCATTTCCCCTTGTCCTATTGCTTGTTCCTTGGGCAGGAAGACCAACAGCCATCTGTCTAGAACTTTCAGGTAGTTGTAGAGAGTGAGAAGGTCCCCCCTGAGCCTCCCTTTTTTCAGGCTGAGCCCCCCCAGTTCCCTCAGCCACTCCTCACAGGACCTGTGCACCAGACCCTTCCCCAGATCCATTGCTGTTCTCTGAACATCATCCAGCCCCTCAGTGTCTTTCTTATCATCAGGGGCCCAAAACTGAATCCAGGGCTTGAGGTTTGGCCTCAGCAGTGCTCAGTACAGGCAGGCAATCACTGCCCTGGTCCTGCTGACCACACTATTGCTGATCCAAGCCAGTTGCCATTGGTCTTCTTGCCCAGCTGGGCTCACATTCAGCTGCCATCCACCAGCACCTGCAGGCCCTTTTCCCCTGGGCAGCTTCCCAGCCACTGCCTGACCTGGCTGCAGGGGTACCCGAGGCAGCATGCACAGGCTGAGGATCCTGGAGACAGGGTGCCCATGCTGGCTGCTTGAGCTGGATGAATGACCTTACAAAAGGGACACAGAGACCTGTGGCTTGCTCCTGTCTTGGAGAGCAGAAGGTTCTTGTTGCAGGTGGCTGTGGGGTGTAGCCAGGCAGGCTCCCTCCCTGCAGCAGCATGTCAAGGGCAGCTTAGTCGGGGTATCCATGATTCCTGTAGGTGAGATGATTGCTGAGAACTTGGTTTTGTCACCCCAAGTTGGTGGGAACGGAGAGGAAGGTGGAGGCACCTGGTGTGGGAGACTGCGGCAGAGGCTGGGGAGGCTGAGGAAGCAGGAGCAGGCTGAGGACAAGGACATGGCAGATTTCCTTCCTATCAAAAAATGCTATTTTGGCACCATCTCCCCAAGGTGGGGAGGGTTGGCAGAGATGTGCAAAAGCGTGCAAAGACTTTTAGAAACATCTTGAATGGCCTTGATCAGCGGGGTGGAGACAAACTGCTGCCGTGCAGCCTCTGGGGACCAGGGGGGTGGTGAACCCGGTGGGAAGGACACACATTGTCCCTGTGTCCATGGGGACAGAGCCCTCAGAGGAGGGGGCAGAAGTGGCACAAGGTCACAGTGTCTGGCACAAGGTCAGCAGGTGGCTGGCAGTGACCCTCACCCATGACATTCCAGCTGCTGGGCCACACGGGAGCTTTGCAAACAGGAGTGACCAGTGTGTCCCTGGGCTGCTGGCCACCACGGCGTGTTCCCCAAAAGGTTACCTCCAACCAGAGGTGCACTGTGGGTAATGAGATGCAAATTGATAGCAAGACAATAAGACTGTCTTGTAAGCCCTTCGACAGGGGCCAGTGTTTAAAAGTCAGCCTGATTGCCTCGCTGGCAATTTGCATAGCATTACCCAGAGAGATTTTCTTTTTAAGCTTGAACTTTTTTTTTTTTTCCTAGAGGTCACCTCAAAGTAATGACAGCTCTGGCAGTTGCTTCATGAAAGAGAGATCTGTAGTTGTGGCTGGAGTGTGAGGAGGAGACTTACCTGGAGTGGGGAGCAGGGACACCTGTGCGTGGGAACTGGGGTGGGTTTTAGTGTGTGCACTGAGATAACTCAGTAGGAGTCCTACTGGGTGCTGAGCACTGCATCTGCTGTGGCAGGGCTTGAGTCCCAGTGCATGAAAGGCATCAGTCCCCTCTGTTGTTATCTCCAGTGCAGGTACAACCTCCTCCTGGGCCTCAGCTGCTTTGCTGGGCTGGAAGGGGATAGGGTAACCCCGTTGCCCACTTGGGATGCTGTGGTGAAGCCCTGGGGTGTTGGCACCTTCTCTTTCTCCACAGTTTAGTTCAAGTGGGGATTTCAAGCTTTTTTCTTTGAAGTAATGGTAAAAGTGACTGGAGACCTCAGCCAAGGAGTTCTACAGGGGAGTGGCATCAGACTGGGAGCACTGTGGCTGCTCTGCTGTGACCTGGGCCATTTACTTTGACAGTTGAATTCTTTGGATTTAAGGTGGGCAGGTGTCCTTTAGGCTTGCAATTGGAACAAGATGATTACCTCAGGTCATTTCCACCTGAACTGTTCTGCTCTCTTCTACTCTACTTTGCTGTACTCTAGTTTTTAGCAGGTTGATTGCTTCGTGCAGATCTTTGTAACCCATTTGATTTGACCCAGGTGAGGAGCAGTGCTTTCCCTGGCAGCCCTGCCAGCACCCCTGAGGAGCAGCCTGGAGCAGTGAGCAGCTTGGAGGGAGATGGGGCTGCCCTCTCCTCCCCAGCAAAGCGTCTGCCCAGAGCAGGCGTGAGCTCTGCAGAGGTTCAGCTACACTGCTGCAAATCCAGAGCCAGGCAGTGCTCTGACAGAGCACCTCTCCTTCCTGAGACTGTCTTCAAGACACAAAAGCACGTGCTGTGTGCTCAGAGATCCCATGAGGACATGGGATGGTCTCTCCAGATGGTGTCTGTTGGGTGGACGGGCTCTGCTGCCGCCCGAGCGGTCCCTGCAAGGCAGCACAGCCCTGCCGTGGGAGGCAGCCAGTCAGGGTAGTGATGGGTTTGAAGAGCCAGCTGGACAATTGTATCACCATTAATATCATTTGTAGTTATGCAGGCCATGGCTATGATACAAATAATTAAATCTCATGCTTCGCAGCATCAGCTGATCGCTCGCTGCAGTCAGGAGTGAATCTCCTACGCAGAGCGCACGCGAGTGATTAACTCTGTTAGAGGGGCTGCTTTAGATCTCCTTCCTCTGGCTTCTTCCTCAATTTCCTCCCTCCTGGCTGCAGCTGTGAGGTTCAGCACCAGGACATCCCTTTCACAAAAGCCCTGCTGTTGTAGAATGCTGGAGATGCTCAGAGGAGATGCCATTCCTGTTCCTGCTGCCTGGCCTGCAGGTAAATCTGCTCCTGCTCCTGCCTAGGGCCTTCAGGCCATGTGCTCATTTTCCTCCCACCTTCTGGCAGTCTTCAGATCCTGAATCCTTGGGATCTTTCTCTCTGGGCTGCCACAAAGCACTAATCATCTCCTGCCAAGCCGGTGTGTGGCCATGGCCTCATCTCACAAAGTTCTTCAGCCTCCTCCTCATCATCACCTGGAGGGGTTCCATTTTCCAGGCTGAAGCCAGCTGGATACACACACATCATTTCCTTTCTCTGTGGCATCACTTTACCCTGTCTTTTAGCAGATTATTGGAGGTGTTTGGCCTGAGAGCAGAGCTCACAACACTCCTCTGGGTTTGTCAGCAGCTCTGGCACCCTTGATGTCTTCTCCATTCCCTAAGTAGCCCCTTTCTGGGACAACATCCCAGCCAAGCCTGGAAGGATGAAGATCAGCAGTGTGATAGCACCAGGTTATTGACCAACACTGTCTTAGCAGGTCACTGTGGCACTGTGCCTTCTTAGCTGGGAGCAGCAGAGCAGTTCCTATGACTCTGTGCCTCATCAAGGGAATCAGGGTGGGAAAACTGAGCAGAGAATATTTTTATATTTTTCCTTCTAAGTTTTTTTTTTTCCTCTTTCCCTCTTTTTTTTTTCCATTCCTAAAGATTGAGTATAATCAGAGCTAATCAGAAAATTATGAGCTGTCTGATTGCTGATTAGATTCCTAATGTTAATATAGTCAAGAAGCCTCTCTTAGTGTTGTATTTTAAGGGAAGTATAAAAATAACATCTTAGAAGGAGCAAACCAGAGCTGCTGGAGCAGCAGGAAACCCAGCGCTGGCAAAGGAGAGCAGGGTTTCACCACTGGCAAGAATTCAGGCCAGCAGAGAGGGAAGGGGCAAGACCTATCCAAACTGTATCCAGGTGTGAGGGGGCTGAAGAGCCTGAGAGGAAGAGCATAAAACCAGCTCTTCCCACAGGTTGATCCTTGAGCACACCCAAACCTGGGGATTTTTCTGCTGTGCTCTGGAAGATGGTGTGAAGCTTGCTTACTCGTTTCCCTTCCCAACAAAGAGAATTTTCACAGAGAATTTAGTTCATGCATCTCCCAGCATCATGGCCCTCTTCACCTGCTGCTGCAGGCAAGGGCAGCCTCAGGTGATGGGGAAAGGGAGTCTGGGATGTGCCCAACAACTCTGAGTGGGAGCTGCAAAGATTTGCTGATGGTGGTGGAACACTTCTTGCCCTAAAGGAAGGGGTGAGATACCCTCTGGGGTGCTGGTAAGTGTTGCTATAGGACACAAAATCAGGACACAGACTCTCAGAAGGCTAGATGACTCCAATTCTGTGTTTATTCTCAAAACACCTGTCTTCATACCTTTTTACAATGAGCCCACCCAAGAGGTGGGATCCTTGGACCACAGTGGTCACATTAGAGAGTCATCAAGCAAAGTCCCTCCTTGAGAATGGAATGCAGGAAAACAGGATGGTTTACAATAACATACCCTTGTTTACCAGAATTGTGCCTGGGAAAAGGATTTCAGAAAATCAAAACATTGCAGGCACAAACCATGGCTACAGGTGAGCACAGACAGGATACTCCTGATCCGGGTGCGAGTTGAGGGAAATCCTTGTCTGCTTGTGCTTGGCTGAGCCATTGCAAAAGTTTTCTGAGCCTTCCAGAAGCAGATTTTGAGGGGGAAACACTGCATGGTGATGGCCCAGGACTGAGGTTTTGCTCTTTTTCCATATTTAAGCACTGAGGGTCAATGCCTCGAGCAGCGCAGTGGAGCTGCCAGCCCCTTTCCACCACTTTTCCTCTGCAGTCCCCAGCAGCAGCAGCTCAGCCCTAACTCTGGGGCTGAATGCAGGTATTATGTTCTGGCACACCAATGTTCCTGTTAATAAGCTCCTCACCATTCACAGGGTGTTTTACTTTGATTCACCCTGATGGCAGCGCTGTATAATGGGCTATATACTGTAATTGTCCCCCATTGTCACCACTTAATAACTTAGTATGATGTTATCACAGCCATTCGCAGGTTTCTTTGCAAACTTTGATGAATAATATTTTGTTCTTAGCGAATTAAAAAAAAAAAAAAAAAGAGGGAATGGTGAAAAGAGGCAGAAGTTGGACAGAAGTCTGCTCTAATTGTAGAAGGGGCTTAATAATAGAAATGTCCGTAGCGTCCAGGCTGCTTTTGTTTCTGAGCCTCTGGGAACATCCACTGGGCCAGCTGGGATGGAGCTGCTATTAAATAGCATTTATTTTTTAAGACATCTTGATCAGCAGGAATTGGCTCTGTGCTTGGGGAATTTGTTTTGCTGTGCCTGCTCTTGACAAGTCTGAGCTCAGGCACAGCAGGTGGGATCCCTGTTCCTTTCCACAGACAGGGATAAGAGGTGTGATATCCATGGGGTGGGTGCAGGAGCCATGAAATGATGGACAAGAGAGTGCAGATGTTGGTATTCTGCTGTGCATGGCTTGAGCATGGCAACAGCCTCAACATCTGTCAAGATATTTGGGGAGAACTTTGGGCTCAAGGTTGAGCAGCCGCGGGTAGAAGAGCTGTGCTGGAGGCTGGACAAGCATCTTCTCCACATTTGAGCTCACTGACTGCCTCCCCAAGTTAGATGTGCAACATCCCCCCAAATATTTGAGACTCCCAAGCATTTGTCAGCATCTCTGAATGCTTATGGTACCTGATTCCATGTCTAGCAGGGGAAGGAAAGGTCCAGAAGAGATCAAACCCTGAATGTGATGAAAAGAAAGGTGGGGAGGTAGATGCCTGGGTTGGAGTGCCCTGGGTGGGAGGCAGGGGAGGGCTCCTTGGCATCAGGGTAGGGACCTAAATGAGTTTTTCCCTGTAACACGTGTCCTGACCTTTTTTTAAAAATGAAATCTATTTTATTAATTTTTTCTTTTTATCAAATCCATCCATGAAACATTAAAGATATGACTGTGGAAAAGGTCAAGAAACTTGTAGTTGTTGAAAACCTGTTCCACTTGATGGCTTTTCCCTTAGGGAAGCTCCTCCACGCTTTCTCCTCCCCCACCTCGGTCTTTAAAACAGAAAGTGTCAAGCTGCCTTGAATTTTGGGTTTAACAGAAACAGTAAAACGTGTTCCTGGAGCAGGACAGAGGGAAGGGCACTGCAGGTTCCCTTGGGGAGCTGCTGCATCAGCCCAGTGTTGTCACAGGGAAAACCTGAGCTGGGAAGGATTTCTCCCCAGAAACACAGACCCCAAGGGAGGGTTGTAGGGTCTCCATCTGTACCAGAGCCATGTGCCTCAGGGAAAGGGAGAGGCTTCTCAGGGGGCTGGTCTGTAGTGAGGGCATATCTCAGGCAGATTTAATAAAGACAAAGCCTAAGAAAAGTGTGTAGTGGCAAGTTGTCCTGGTTTCAGGACACAGGCCTTGTGTCCTTCTCCTTGCCTTGGGTCTCTCTTTATTCCCCATGGGAATGCAAGGCAGTCACTCTTGCTGCAGGAGGGGAGGAGAAGCTGAGCTCTCCTTACAGGGGCTTTATTAGCACCAACACCCTCTGGGTGTCACATCTGCCAGGCAAGAGCCAGATTTGCAGTAGGCAATCAGAGTTGCTCTCCTTGCACAAGCAAAGAGAAGGAATGAAAGAAAGAAATTAAGATGATAACTGAGTCAGAAAGAGGGCCTGTATTGAAGTTTTCTGGATAAGTTATATTACTTGTAACATAATATCAGAAGTCTGTGTAAACCAGAAAATAGGGAGATACGGGCTGAAATAGTGTGGATACATCTGCCAGGGTCTGGTGTTGAATACATCAGACCCCCTTGCACCCATGCTGGTTGTTCTCTTTGGTTCCTTCTTTCATTGTAACTGAGAAAGCTGGGCCATAAATGGGGCTTGCTGGGCTGCACAGTTGAACAACACTGAAATTTTAGGCTCCAGACAAGAGAGAATAGGTGAATGGAGAGCAAAAGCAAAGCAGCAACCACCCTGCTCCATCAGCATAACCTGGATTTGTCCAGTGGTCTGTAAGCATCAACATAGGGATGGGGCCTGAAGGGAAAGACCATGTGAGGAGCTGGGGCTTTGAATAAGAAGGCACGGGAGTGGGAAGACACATTGGGACATCTTGACAAAGAACAATGAGGTCTGAAGAGCTGGAGCTTCAAGCTCTGCCAAAGAGCAGGAGGCTGAAGGGCCAGGAGAGGGGGAGTGAGCACCCTGATCTCAAAAAAGGCTGTCCCAACAGGATAAGAACAGGTCCTGGCAACCTGGACTCTGCCCCTTGCCCCATGGAAATGCCAGGGGGAGGTGGATGCGTGCTGAGGTCACTGTGAGCTGTCACACTGGGAACAGCCATCTGGTGGCCTCCTGAACTTCCTCCCTTCCACCTCCCTGAAACCTCCCCACTTCACCTGGAGCCACTGGGGCTTCTTTGCTGTTTTTCTGAGAGTTTGAGCAGAGCTGGTTCCAACTATTGTCCTTGTTTTTAGAGCAAAATACCACCAAAACATCCTTTCTGTGACTTTTTGCACTGCAATTGCTTTTTTTTTTTGGTGTTTAAAACTGATAACGTCAACTCCTCTGCTCGTGTTCCTATCCCAGTGGCAATGGTGGCCTGAGTAACTGCTGGGTGTGTCTGACCCCTCTCAGGCTGCAGGAGGGTGGCTGGTGGCACTAGAGTATCACACATGACACAAAGAAATGATAACACCCACACGTTGAGATGTCCAAGGCAGAAAACAGGAGGCTTATTTACAAACTTCAACATTTATGGAATTCTAGCAGTGACCATGGATTGGAGGAAGAAAATCTTCCTCTCCAAAGGAAGGCTGGTCAAACCCAACAGTCCATCAACAGTCTCCTCCTTATGAGAAGAATGCAAACATGGTTAGATGGTTACAATAACAAGGAAAGTTGTTGATGTAAAATCGTGTCTGACTCCGTTGCAAAAGGCAAACACAGAAGGCTAAAAGAGAACTTTAGAAAAACTTCTTAAAGAGACAGAGGAGAACAGCAAAACCCCAAACAACACTAGAGGACATCAGAAAAAATGTCCCACGTGTCCCTGGAGGGTTTCAAGTGGGGAAGTTCTGTGGGTTTCTCTCAGGGTTGAGGGGTGATGGTATTTTGGGGCACCCTTGTGAGGATTTGTGCAGGCTGAGAATCTGCCTTAGTGTAAAAAGCTGAGAGCAGAGCAGCTCTGGCTGTGCTGGGATGTGCCACATGGAAATCCCCGCGTGGCAGCAGATAATAAACGAGGCTCTTTTTAGAGCTCGCACATCGCAGCGTCGCAAGAGGTGATGCCTTAAAATAAATCAATTGTAAGTGGTTTCCAGTACAAACTTGCAACAGCCTCCGCTTGAATGAAAGGCAGCGAGCTAAAGGGAAGGATTTCAAAGGCTGCATGCCCATGGAGCAGGGACTCAGGGGCCTGCTGGATGCAGGCTGTGTTTTGGGTTTTCAGGGATGCCCTCCTGCATCTTACAGGAGCTTCTCTGTTGCTGGCACCATACGGGGAAACCACAGGGAAGGGAGAGCCACTCCTTGAACTTCTTCTCATCTTCACGTGGAACTTATATGTCCAAAATACACAAGCATACAAAGAGGGATTTATTTTTTTTCTTTGAAGACTCTGGCTGCTAAGACCTGGCCAGGCAAATTCCTCCTTCTCCTGCCCAAGTGACAAGCTGTATCGCTTCCTTTTATTTCCCTTTATTTTTCAAAAACCTTGTTCCTCCAAGCCCTAAGTAAAATTGATTTTTAAGTGCAACTATCTCTTATAATTGCTGCTGAAATGCCTTGTGGTTATTGTAATGGATTTTGAACTGTGACAAGTCCTTCTTGATGATTGTAGCAGGAGGTCCACAGGACATTTGAGTGTGGTTTAGGGAGCACCGTTTGTTTGAATGTTTGGAGTATATTTGGGAGGAGACAGGGCTGGAGCAGTGGGCTGAGACTGTGACTAACATGGGGGCACTTCCAACCCTACAGAAGCTGAGCCTGCCCTGGGGACCTCGTGCTGGAAGGGACCATCTCCAAAAATCCTTTGTGGGAGCCATGTCCCTCCAGTCACCCCTCCCATGGGAGCCACAGCACACTGGCATGAAGGGAAAGGAGATGGAAGGAGCCCAGGGCAGCACCATCTCCTCCTCCACAGCTTGGTGAATCGCCTGCTGTCACATTTGCCAGCTCTGACCTTCCAGCAAATGCATCTTGACCTGAATTATTTCTGGTCATCTGAAACCTTATTGTGCAGCAAGCAGCTGCTTGTCACCCAGCAGGAGAGTCCCCAAGCCCTTCCAGTGGTGGCAGAGCTCTGGCAGACACTCTGCACTGTGCCAGGATGCTGTGTTTGTGCCCAGTAGCTCACCCACCCTGTCCCTGCTGCTGTCTCCCAGCACATGGCAGGATCCTGGCAAAGCAGGCAATGACAGGAGATGTGGGTACAGCACCTAGCAGGCTTTTAGCCTGGCAGCCCACCTTCGAGGGGCTTGGATTGGGGTGGACAGCCCTGACACTGCTGGGACACATCTGTCCCACCCACAACCAAAAAACAGCTCTGGAGCCACGTTTCTGGGGTGGTTTGCATCCATCACCCCTCTGGGATGCTGCTGACATGCCCCAGCTCTTCAGCACCTCCTGGGAGGCAACCACCAATATTCCAGCTTCAGCCCAAAAGAGACTTTTTTTCCTTGACAGCCAGAATTTTAGACTTCAACAGGTCTGACTTCTGTGGAAATGGTAGGAACTTCCATCAGGAGTAGACTGGGCTTCCTCTGCCATGCTCATCTTGTGAGCTGGTGCTCCAAAAGAGGGTGAGAGGTGTGAAATGAGCACCATTTAAAGTTGCTGGGCATGGACAGCTTAGAGAACTGTGCTCCCACAGAGCAGCTGAATACTCCTGCCTGGCTCTCCTCTGGCTGAATGTTGGGATCTCAGAGCAGAGCTCCCTGCTTTCCTCTCCATTAACTAAAGAAGATGCAAAAAGCTACTGTGACTGCAAATAGTGTGGCAGAGGGGATGGAGGAAAAGGATTTTTCTCATATCCTGCGCAGAGCAGGCAAGTGTGCCTGGTTTGGCTTCCCAAGGGACCACCTGCATCCCAAAGCCAGATAGCAGCACATTCCAGCAGGACTTGGGCATGATGGTATTTAGCAGTACTGTTTAAAGTCATCTCTAAAGCAAGAGCAAAGTTTGCTGCCATATGTCCAGGGTGAAAGGCAGGAGGATGCAGGATGAGGCAATGCCAGTGTGGCCAAATGCTCCTTCTGCTGACTCCACTCAGAGGAAAGGGACAGTGAGAGAGGCCAAGCCTGCCTGCACCTGTTCCTGGCCTCATCTCCCCATCCTGCCTCCCATGGCTCTGTCTCACTGCTGATGGAGGTGGGGACAGATCCTACACCCTGGTGTGAGCCCTTCCTCCCCCAGGAGGGATGGGCCAGGAGCCAAGGAGGGTCTGAGCAGCTGAGCTGAGGTTTTGCTATTGCTAGTCCCCAGGGATAAGTGTCACCATGGGTTTACAGGGCACAGTGCTCCTGCCCTCCTTCTTCCCTCCTGGGTGACAAGGGAACAGGGGCAGAGCTGCCCTCTGCTTGTGACTTTGGAAAGCAATTACGCACCCTCATGGAGCACAGGAACTCCAGGAGAAGGGGAACAAGGAGAGGCTTTTCTGCCGGGGGAGAAGAGTTGAAGAGAGCACAGTTTGTGCCACAGGACGCCTGGTTCTCTGCACTGTCCTTCTGCCCTTGGTGCTTTGTGTGTTTGTAGGAAGTTAAGCCCTTCTGGTGACCTGAGCAATATTTTGGGGTAGGAGAAACACCCTGAGCAGCAAGGCTCTCCCTTTCCTCACCATCTCAGCAAAGGCATTGGTACCTCTCTTCTTGGGATGTTTCACTGCTCCCCTCCCTGTCATTGTTGGGATGGTGCTGGTGTTTCCTGCTGGTAAAAATTGTGGCCCTGGAGAGGAAGAAGAAATGAGAAATGCTGACAGAGGAACAAGAGCCACATGCTAGTGGCCTGCAGAGCCATGAGTTACTGAGGTGCTCAGTAAAATGTGGCTCTGGGGCTCATCCCAGGCCCCCAGTGCCAGATGCTGGCTGTGCCACTGCCCTGTGTGGGGTCTGCAGCACCTCTGGCTCTGGTTTAGCTCCAGGTTTGCACTTGTGACCTCACTGCTGGCAGGGCTGGCTCTGCAGAGGTGTCCCTGCTCCCTGCCCTGCCAAACCCCAGCAGTGAGCACCAGCTGGGACAGAGCCAAGGTCTGGGAGCCCTTGGAGGATTTACCATGTGCTCTTTGCTAGTCCCTGAGGCTTTATTTGCCTTCCCATGAGCAGGAGAATGTCAGCAGCCAGTGCTGGCTCCAGCCCCATCCTCCCTCATGAACAGGTTGTATCCAGGCCCAAGGGAAGGAAAGATGGGCTCTATCCATCCCTCTCCTTCCACACAGCCAAGGGAGTTATTGACAAACAAGTTAGTGCTGTGAAAGAAAAATGCTGCAGCATATTTGAAGCTGCCTCCGTGATCAATACTGAGCTGTGGCTGAGCCTGCTGCTGACTGGATTTCAGATGTTGGCTGTGGGGGGTAATAAGAGCCCTGGGATCAACTGTCTCAGAGATTATTACAGGATGAGATGCTTGGCTGCTTTACAGTGTTTACTCAAGATTTATATTCCCTACTATTACGTGTGGTCGGAGACAGAAAATCATGACTCCAGTCCTCTTGATCATCAGACAAACAGCTTGTTTTATTGTTCAGAACCTTCTTACACAGTGGGTCCAAAACTCCCAGGTCCAGACACTGACTGGTCTGGGTTCTAACACCACCCAGCTCCTTGACCAGCCATATGTCTGATTTCTGGATTGAACACGATTGGCTGAGGTCCCTACTTGGGTCTGAATCCAACCTACCCCTGCCTCCTCTGAGGATTTGTTTTACTTCTACATTGGTTGAGTTTGGGGGTCCAGTATGGCCATATTTCTCTGGTAGGTGCATGCCAGCTACAACCCTGTCACCCTGTGTGTACATAAGGGGGTTGGTTTTTGACATTGGTTGATCATTTTTGGACAGTGACGTGCATGCTGTTGGTAGGGTTTGCTTAGGGGTGATATCCATGAAAAGGGAGAGAACATGCTAGGGAGGAGAGGGAGAGCTGGGAGGGAGGCACCCTGGAGCTGGTGGCAGGAGGTGGGACCATGAGAAAGTGCCCTCTGCCCTGTTGCATGCAGGCAGAAAGGATGGAGACGTGTGAAGCACGTGGAATGGGCTTTTGCCTTCCCAGATGCTCTGCACTAACAGGTGAGGCTTCAGGGTGTCCTGTCCATGGAAGAGGGATTGGTACCAGAGGAGAGAATCCTCATTCCTCCATTGTGGAAGAGGAAGAGCTGCAAAACAAGCTCCTGGGGGATGTTCCTGCCGGCAGCTTGGGTTCCTCAGCTTTGTCATTTCACCTTCTTGCCTTAACCTTTCCTGCCTTTGGGGGGGGTGGGCTGGAAGGTGTGATGCTGTGGGGCACTCCCCCAGCCTGGTAGCACACAGCTGTTTGATTCTCCAGCAAAGGTTTCCCCTCCCAGCTGTGTGCCGGGCTCCAGGGGGTTAATGCACTTCATAGCCTTGGGCAAGGTGCTGTGATGGGGGCGATAAGAGTCTGCTGAGGGACTTAAATGAAGGCTTAGCAGGAGTGGCTCTCCCTCAAAGCAAACATCCCTGGGCACACACAGCTGCTGTGCGATGGGCCATGGCTGGGGCTTCCACACTGGTTGTGGGGAGAAGCCAGGAACACCATCCCAGACTGCCTGAGGAGCATCCCCACCATCCACATAGGCTTGGGGCACCTGTGTGGAGGCTTGGACACAGGGGTGGCATAGCTGCTGCTACACAGGGCTGCTCAGTCTCCTTCTGCTGAGTGTTAGCTGTAATCCTGTTTTATAAATCCAGTCTTGGTCTTTGGCCTCCCTGGGCTCTGCTCTGCTGCTTCCCAAGTTAAACCCACTGAGCTGACTGAGGCAGGAGCAGCCAGGGCATGCTTATTGCCATGGTGGGGCTGGCAGAAGGGATTTAGTAAATCATTGGACCAGTTTGCTTTGGAAGGAGTCTCTGTAAAAATATCAGAGCAATGCAGGATAGCCCCAAGTGTGATGGGGGAGAAGGGGTGGCAGAGAGGAGGTGATCATCACCCTTGGGTGTCTGCTCCATCAGAGACAATCCTCCTGCGTGCTGGCCTCTCAAGAGTGGGGATGCCAACAGCAGGGATGCTCCCCTCCACTAGAGAGGAGGTCGTGCCAGCTGTGCCAGCTCTGGTGCTCCAAGCACCACCACCACACTCCCAGCAGCTTCAGGGCATCAGACCAGCTGTCCCCAAAGGTCCTTTTGGACACACATGGGTGTACATGCTCAGGGTGGGGTGAGTGAGCTTGTGGGGGATCAGGCTGAGCAGCAAGGTCCTGGAGCAAAGCCAGGGAAAAGCAGCAGCCATGTGTTGTCTGGAGTTGCCATCCTCTGGGCACAAAGATGGTCACCCACCTCCTTGCCCCTTTCCTTTCCTGCCCATCTCTTGGGAGGGAGGGCGTGTGCCCAGCCGTGCCACCGTTGCTGCCACCTGCCCACTGTGAGCCCGTGGCATCCCCAAGGCTCCTTAATCCCAGGCAAGCTGGTGTGCTGAGTAGGGAGCTCCTGGCAGATCTGCCCTGGTGAGCAGCGAGGCAGAGAGGAGCTCCATGTGGAATACAAATGAGTCCAGGGCACAATGAGCCCCTGCAGCACCTTCCCCCTCACACACCCCGCTGTCGCTGTCGGGATCTCCAGACACCAATCCCTTGCAAATCTCCTGCTGGCCTTTCATGACCTTCAGAGTCGTTTCAATTCACTGTTTTCAGCCTCTAAATCTCCTGTCCTTAGCCCTGGGTGACTTCTGGGGAAAGAACCATGCTCCTTAAAGTGCCAGGGCAGTCTCTGCCCCACAGCCTGCTGGAAATCTGCAAGTATTTCACACCCATGCTTTATTTTTGGTAATTCCTCTATTTTTTACTGCTGTTTGAACCACACAATTGACAACCCCAGGTCTGAAATCTGGAGAGGTTTTGGTGACTGCCCTGTACTCTGCCAGGCTCTCCAGTGCACTGCCTGCCTCCTGGGCATCTCACAGTCCCTGCACGCAGCACACCTTGAGCTTGGTCTGATTGATCTGTAACACTTGAAAAATAATGGTTTAATCATTATTAAGGATTAGAAATAATCCTTGAGCTGTATTGATCACAATAGCATTATTCATGATTAACTCATTTTGGCATTAATGGGGGCGTCCTGCAGCAGTGTGTGGCTCCGGGCAGACCCCTCACCTTCCCTGGGGAGCTGTCCCTGGGTTTGTGGGAGCAGCAACAAACCCTGCCCCAACAAACAGCTCCAGTCTGTCCCAGACTGCCCCCTTAGGGACCCCGTTGTTATTGGCACAGTTTTGGAGGGTCCTGAATCCAGCAATCACCCATCCTGTTCATGTCAGCAGCCCATCTCTGGGCAGGGGCTGGGTGGGCTCCCTCCAGCACCAGTCAGGGATGTGGCAGGATGGGACTGCTCCCATGGGAGCCCCACATGGCATCACTCCAGCTCTGGCCCCACCAGAGCATCCACTGTCACAGAGGAGGGATGGCTGGCTGCCTGCTTGGCCCCTCTCTCCTCCCACTCACCATCTTGCTCATGGGACTGAAATGTCTTTAGCGAGGAAAATGCTCCAGGAGCAGCAGCTGGAGGGCTCTGGGGACACTTCTCCTGGGTGAATATCCAGTGGTGGCCAGGAGACATCACAGCACCCTGCTGTGGCTGTGCCAGCCTGCTGTGGGCTCCCCCATTCCTGCAACGTGCTGTTTATCAAACAAGAACATCTGGATTTCCCCTTTTTTTTTTTTCTTTTTTTTTTTAACCAAAATTGCATCTGGTTTGACTTTGACAAATTGACATTTTCCCATGGGAAAATATCTTCTGTCGAGGTGTCTTTCCTGGGCGTAGCCATCCCTTACTGCACCATTTGCAACCCTCCAGGCACTTTGCACAAGGCACTGAATAGTTAAAGATGTCCATAAATCTTACCCCAGCCCATAATAAACAAACACTCTCTTATCAAGTATAGAAAAATGCATATTTCATCACCACTGCCTTAAACGCGACTCAGAATAAATGCTTGTCTTTAATCAGCCATCTCCATATATAAACAGAGCACAAAAGATTGGGGAGGATGAGGTACAGAATTGGGCCACGGATTTTCTAGGCAGCTCTTGGGGGCAGGGATGTGGCTGTGCAGGTGGGACCATGAAAAACTGCCCTGAAAAATTCCTATCACTTGGCTTTTCTGTCCAGCCACATGTTGTTTCTCATTCCCTTCTGCCTGCCACTGGAGCCGTGAGGATTTTGCTTCAGCTGATAGCTGATCTTTCCCCTTGGATGCTGGCCACTGAAAGCAAGCACTTTGATTTGGAAATCAAGATTAAGAGAAAGAGAAAAGATTAAGCAGGAAAGTTTCGACCAGTACGTGCTGAGATTATGCAGTGATGGATTCGTGTTTCCCTGCATCTGATAAGAACAAGCTGCATTTTCAGGCTGGGGAGTGGCAGATCTGTGATGTCTTTCACTTTACTTTTGAGTGCCTCTGCTTTGCTCACGGAAATACAGCATCTGCTGCCACAGCCCTGCTCAAGCCACCCTGCCAGGGCTGGGCTGCCACTCTCCTGCATGGGCAATGGGGACAGTGTGGCACCTGGGGGCCTCCTTTCCCCTGAGCATCCGTTTGGGAGGGCTGAGACATTTTGCATCCCTCTGTGCTGATGGGAGTGCTGGGGACACTTGGGGACAGCTGTGTCCAGGGCTCATATGTGTGTGTGCTCTTAGAGCCACTGTTCAGGCCCTGGGGAAACTTCACTGCTGCCCCTGCCCCTGTGGGCTCCCACCAGCCTGCCACATCCCTGATGAGCAAAGGAGCTCTTCTTCATCCTGGGATTTGTGGTTCACGGGGTGGAAGTCATGTGTGTACTAGCTCTGGGAGCCTTGTGTTCATTATGTGAATCTCTGTAGTGCTGCCCAGGCAGTGATTTGGGGTTGTTATTTAGCCCCAGATGTCACCCCATTGTCAGTGCTCCTTCCCAGGCAATTCAGTGTCTGAAAACAGCCAGGGCTCACTTCTCTCCCCATGCTCTGGCTGCCAGCACCACTTGCATGGAGCAGAGCATGTCCACCTCCCTCTGGGGAAACATATTTGCAGGGAAATGAGGAGCAGGCGAGGCAGGAGCCTGTGCTGTAAGGTACATCTCTGCTTGCTCTGTCTCCCACTAACTCTCTAGGGAGCCCTCTAGGGACTGCAGCAGCCTGGAAAGCCTCCTGGGCTGTTAGCCCTGTACAGATTGGCCCCTGGAGCTGAGGCCTGGCAGTGTGTATCCCCTGGGGGCCCTGTGCAGCTGATGGCTGGTGGGGAGCAGGCTGTGCTCAGTACTGCATGACCAGACATAAACCCCGTGCCCCGTTAGCAGTGAGTGTCCAGCACCCAGGGGTCTGGGTGGCCCTTGGCTCTGTGGGCTGGCTCAGGACACGGGGCTGCCTCCCACTGCATTTTGGTGCTGATCAGGTTGTACAGCCCTGGCAGGCAGCTCCCCAGGCAGCTGCCCACAAACCTGGGTGCCTGGGGCTGGTCCAGGGATGGAGGGAAACATGCTCATTTTGCTCTTGGCTTTGTTTTCTTAGTGATGCAGAGAGGGTCCTGTAGAAAGCCTGGAGCTCTTGCCCTGTCTGTCCCCTTTGATTCCTCAAAAGGCCAGATTGCAGCTTCTTCCAGGCACTGCAGTACCCCAGGGGCTGCCCAGTCTCCAGCCCTGCCCTGCTGCACCCTCTGTGCTGCTGAGGGGTCTCAGGGCTGAGCATCCAGTGAGGGTGCCCTGGTGCTGAGCATCGCCCCATCCTGCTTCTGGCAAATCCTTGTTCCTCTGGCTACCCCAACCTGGGCAGGGCTGTACAGAGGGGTTAAGTCTGGGCCCCAGCACGGGGGCACTTTGAGGGGGTTTTGAGGCATTTTTGAAGAGTGCCCTGCTCTGCACAGAGCTGGGGGCTGTCAGTGCAGAGACCTTGCCCTGTGCAACAAGAGCCTGCCCTGCTCCAGCAGGATGCTGACAGCTGCAGAGCTGCAGTGGCTCAGAGCTGGTGAGTTCAAGGGGCAGGGACTCCTCTGGGGATACTGGCTGGCTCCAGGAAAGGCAGGAGCAAGCAGGAAACACTGGCTGCCTGCCCCCAGATCCCCCTTCCAGGGTGCTGCTCACAGTGCCTCCTCCTGCTCCCTTGCCAGTGCAGCAGAGGGGTGGCAGGGTGCTGCAGGCACCCCCAAACAGGGCTGTTGGGGCAGCACCCATGGCCCTGGGCTGGTGTGGGCAATGCCTGGGCCCTCTTGCTTTCCCTAGGCTCATCCCTTCCTCTCCCACTTGTTTTGCAGAGACTTGCCAACGCGGCGGAGAAATTCCAGAAGGCTCACCACTGGCAGGACAACATCCGGGTAAGGCTCCCTGCACACCCCAGCTGCTCCCACCCCTTCCCTCCTTGGCTGTCACTCGTGGCACAGGAGCCACTGTCCCATCCCTCCTTTGCCCACCTTCTCCGCCTGCCACGGCTAATGAGAGCAAATGAAGTGATTTGGAGCTGGTTTGCAGCCCTGCCTCAGCCTGCACAGCCCGGCAGGAGAAGGCAGGAGGTGAAGGTCGAAGTGACAGCTCAGCTCAGACGGGCTGGGGGCTGAGGGGGGCCTGGCACGGGGTGGCAGCAGCCGTGGCTCATCTGTGGCACATGCCAGCAGTTGTGGTGGGGGCTGTTCCTGGGGAAGGAGCAATCTGGGCTGGGAGAGGGAAGACGCAGGTTTAATGATTGCATTTGACTTTGTAATTCTGGCGGTGATAGCACTCAGCGGGAACCTGAAGGATTCTGTCTGGAAATGCTCTCAAATTATAACCGTAATACAAAAGGAAGGAAAGATTGTTTTTCTCCCAGTGCGAATGGAGTCTGCAATAAAAAATACTCCTGAGCCACCCAGCCCCTTCCTCTTGGGTAGGGCCACATCGTGCCCAGCCCTGAGGAACCCCCTGCATCCTCTGAGGGGACAGCCTGGGGACAGCCCCACTGCCAGGCTGTGTTATGGGGATATTTACAGTCTGAGCTGCTGCTGCTCACACAGACCTTCCTGCCATAACCAGGGTTTGCTTTGGAGAGGAAGAGGTGGGAGAAGCAAAAGAGAAGGCAAGGAGCCAGCTTGGCTTTCATTTACCATGTGGCCAGTGTGGGGTGGGCACTGGTGGCTGACTCTGTGTCCCATGGGCACCCAAGGAGCAGGATGAGTTCACAGGGGTCTTCCTGTCTCCATGAGAGCACTGGTGGATTGCTGTCACCTCTTCCCAAGAGGCCAGTGGTGAGGAGGTGAATAGGATAATGAGGATTTGGTGCCACACCAGCACCTTGGCTCAGGGCTCCCAAGGAAAGCTCAGAGAAGTGCTGGGCGAGCATCAGGCATCTCCATCCCTAGTGCTGATCCAATCTCATTTGTCCTCTGGGCTCAGGAAACATATCCCTGAGCAGCACCTGAAGCTTGACTGTGGGTACCCCAGGTTGTGGGTGCCCCATGCACCCCATGCTGGGCTGGCACCCAGGGTTGGATCCCTGAGCAGCACCTGAAGCTTGACTGTGGGTACCCCAGGTTGTGGGTGCCCCATGCACCCCATGCTGGGCTGGCACCCAGGGTTGGATGCCTTGTGACTGGGGCACATGGAGGGCAGGCAGAGGTGGCACAAGGTCACTGCATTTTGTAGCAGTGCTTGGGGCTTCTGCTCATCCTCTGGAACGCAGGGATGGGCTCCTGCAGCAGCCATCTCAAAGAGCTCCTTCTTCAACCACACCTGGCTGCCTTTCACTGCCTGGGGAATAATAGCAGGACACAAAACATGCTGGGAAAGGCTATAATGCTAGGGAGCTCTTGGCTCATTTTGCCATTCACGGCACAAACCTTTCAGAAATCCACTTTCATAGGAAAAAAAAAATATTTTTAATAGCACTGTTTGCAACCACTTAATCAAGGTAATTAGGAGCGAGTCACCCAGAAACAATGTGCAGCCATGCGTCACCACAGAGCTCGGTGCAGCTTTATCAGGACAGCCCAGGCCTGGCTGGGACACTTGATGGACGGGTCCAGCTCTGTGCACAGCCCCCAGGGTGCTGGGCAGCAGCTCTGCCTGCCTCAGTCCTGCCTGCAACAGCCCCAGAGCAGAGCAGAGCAGAGGGATGAAGGGGGCTTGGTACATCTCATTGCCAGGCTTGAGCCTCCTTGTCCTGCCCTTCATCCATGAGATGGCCGGGCAGGGTCAGACCCGTGTGACCCTGGCTCTGCGGCTGCCCCCCCGGCTTGTTGCTGCTGCTGGCACCGGCAGCAGGCAGGGAAGGCGGCAGCACAGCATCCCGGCTCCTCCTCTCCTCTCCTCTCCTCTCCTCTCCTCTCCTCTCCTCTCCTCTCCTCTCCTCTCCTCTCCTCTCCTCTCCTCTCCTCTCCTCTCCTCTCCTCTCCTCTCCTCTCCTCTCCTCTCCTCTCCTCTCCTCTCCTCTCCTCTCCTCTCCTCTCCTCTCCTCTCCTCTCCTCTCCTCTCCTCTCCTCTCCTCTCCTCTCCTCTCCTCTCCTCTCCTCTCCTCTCCCCTCCCCTCCCCTCCCCTCCCCTCCCCTCCCCTCCCCTCCCCTCCCCTCCCCTCCCCTCCCCTCCCCTCCCCTCCCCTCCCCTCCCCTCCCCTCCCCTCCCCTCCTCTCCTCTCCTCTCCTCTCCTCTCCTCTCCTCTCCTCTCCTCTCCTCTCCTCTCCCCTCCCCTCCTCTCCTCTCCTCTCCTCTCCTCTCCTCTCCTCTCCTCTCCTCTCCTCTCCTCTCCTCTCCTCTCCTCTCCTCTCCTCTCCTCTCCTCTCCTCTCCTCTCCTCTCCTCTCCTCTCCTCTCCTCTCCCCTCCTCTCCCAGCGTGTCGCGTCCTAACCCCGTGCCGGAGTCGATGACAGATTGCAGCGAGCGCGGTTATTTTTGTGTTTCCATCCAAAGGCGGCAGCAGATGCTGAGTGTTTGCGCTGCATTAGTGCTAATGGCTGCCCCATTAAACCTCACTGCAGATGGGTTGCTATGGAAGTCCAGGGGAAAATGAAGCTGGAGCAAGAGCCTGAACGGCTGGGAGCTGCTGCCAGCAGTCACTCACGATCCGTCTCTACAGGGAAAGTTCCTTTTTCCTTGCTGTTTCCTGGAGTTTCCAGCTACATGCAGCCATGCTGGCCTTTCTGGAGCTGAGTTCAGCCTCCCACCTCAGCAGGCTTTGCAAAGTGCCTCCCCTGTTCCCTAAACAATCCCTTCATCCTGTCCTGCTTCATCCCTGCTCCTTGCATTCCTCCACCCTCAGTCCTCTCATGTCTACCAGCTGTGCCAAGGCGGGGCTGTGTCCCCAAATCAATCCTGGACATCAAAGCATTTTCCTTGGTCAAAAGTAGCCTTGGCCCCAAGGTCACTCACACTTCTGAGCACCCTCATGAGTTCCCTCGAGCTTGTTTAACTCCAGGGCTGGGTGGCACCTCAGAGTGGCGTGGTGGGCAGGGATGTGGGCAGGCTGTGGGGGGATATCATGCCCTTCCCTGCCTGCACAGTGGGGCTCTCTCAGGGATGCACATTCACCCACTGGAGAAGGCTGTTGGAGCTCTGGAAAGGTGAGAGCTGGGTCCTGTTGCCAGAGTGGGCTCCCACCAAGGGACACAGCAACCACCTGGCACTGGTATGGTGGGAAACCACAGAAAATTCCCCATTTCCAGTGGTCTGGCTTGCCAGTTTTCCCAGTGAGAATCTTCTGGCCTACAGGCTCCCGTTCAGAGCTCCACAGGGATAGTCTGGCTCCACTCCATGCAGAGCCATGAGGGTTTGTCCTTCAAGGCACATCAGGGCTGGCCCCCTGCTCTGGATGTCCCCAGTCCTATCCCTTGGCCATGGCAGTGGTTCTGAGCCCACCCTGTGCTGACCATCCCCAGCAGCAAATGGAGGTGCCAGGACAGCCCACCCTGCAATGCAGTTTCCAGGTTTCCATCCTCTGTTTGCTGCCCTGCCTGGGTAAGGGACCTGAAGAAGTAATTATAAAAATGCTGAAAGGTCCTGTTGCATTTTTTGCTGCCATCCTTTGTATCCATCCTCGCTGACAAGCTGCCATGTCGCCTGTCAGACATCCCAGCCAGCTCCATGTTCTCCCAGCTCTTTTCCATTTGTGTGCTCTGCTTTCTTCCTGAGCTTTCCTTGGGTTCTTTTCCAGACCTTCATCCCCATCCCAGCAGCATCAGCAGGATCTCAGGTGTCCCACACTGGCATAGGATGTGGGAGTCGTGCCATGCTGACCTGGGGGTTGCTGTCAGAGGTGCAGATCTGCACTGCCAGCCATGGAATGCATCCCAGGGCAACATCACCATCACCATCATCATCTCCACATGTCAGTCTGCTGGGGCTGCCAGAGCTATTTGTGCCTTTAAGGGACACTCCAGTGCTGCAGAGATCCATCCCTGGATTTATGTGTGCTTGGCAGGATTATATAAATTGCCTTTAAAAGTTGACTTCTTTATAAGCCATTTTCTGCTTCATAAAATGTTTATTACTGTTGTTTTTCTCCCAGTCTCCTTCCTCACTGCATTTTCCATCACTATACTGGGAAGCCCCCCTCTTCCTCTGCCTGCTGCCCCTCTGCCTCCCACTTCTCCCCACCTTTGATGTTGGAAAGGGCCCTTTGAAGGGTCAGAGCCCAGCAGGCCCTTTTTCCTTGAAAAAGAAAAATAGCCATACATTGAGCCATGGATGTGGGAGCTGCTGGGGACACGGGTTTAACCACGGGGTGGTTTTGGGGTGTGGTGATATTTGTGGAGGCAACAGGGGGCTCACAAGTGCTGGACAGCCCCACGCCGCTGCCTCCATCTGTAACCCCTGCCTGCACGCACATGAGGAATAACAAAGCCCAGATAATTTCAAGCTCCATTAGGAACAAAACTCCAGGGAGAAGGGGATTGCTGTTTGCCAAATGGGGATGGACAGGAGCAATAACAGAGGCTGTGCTCCTGCCTGCCCAGGAAAGGTGCGGGGTAAAGCGGGGAGACACGGCAGCACCTCTGGGTGCCACGCAGCCCTGGGTGCTGCATCCCTCCAGGTGCAGAGGAGCCTGCTCCACCCTGCTGCTCCACCCAGCACTGCTGGGTGTGTGTCTGCAGGGAGTGGCAGCCGTGCTGTGCTGTGCTGAGCCGTGCCAAACCATGCCATGCCGTGCCATGCCGTGCCATGGGCTCTGGCAGCCGTTCCCGTGGGCTCTGGGCATGGCCACGCAGGCAGGGCTTTGTGTTCAAAGCAGCATCAGAAGGGTGAACGCCATCTTCTTATCCTCCTTTCATTTTTCTTCTCCTTTAATTACAGATCCTACTTATCGGCTGAGAACAGAAAGATTGTCTCCGTAACCTTGCACTTGCCCTTGTAGAAGGTTTACCTAAAAAGTTAGAAAATAAAATCAAATACTCTAATTTGCAGTCGTCTTGCCATTTCAAACCCAGTTTTCATTACAGCACAGAAAGTGCATTGAAGCTGTGTTTATAACCCCCTTTTAGATAACAAATCACATTTTCTTTTGGCTGGCGAGTGTGTAGAATTGATATTTTTTTTTTTTCAGTTTAATGGGTTTGTGTGTTCAGGAATGATCTCCATCAACTGAGAGTCTTTATTGTGTTTGATATAATGTCAGCTTTCATTACGCTCGGAGAATTACTGTGCTATAGCACCAACCTTGCTGCTGTAGCGCCGGTCTGGCCGAAAAGCAGAACAAGAAAATCATTCACAAAACCCCTGTGTCGCTGCTGTTCCCTCTTAAAAACCAGGGATGGGGCTTGAGGGGGCTTTCCCAGCTCCCCACTCTGCAGGACATCTGGGCATCTCCATGACTGGGGTGGTTTGGTGTAGGGGTTGCTGGCTTTCCTCTCAGTGCTGCTTTCCCATCCCATCCCGGGAAGGGCAGGGGGTCTCCAGCAGGCTCCCTGTGTGTGCTGGCATCCCTCTGGCACCTGGGTGCAGTGGAGGGGAGCAGCAGCCATGCCTCATTCCAGGCAGCCTCAGAGGAGCAGGACAGACAGGAGATGCCATGTAAAGAATAGCTGGTGAGATGTGATCAGATAAAACATCTTCTCAGGGAGATGAAAAAACTGTTGACAGGTCACTTAAATATTTCCCCAGCTCTGTCAGAGAGGCAGAGGGAGGAAATTGCTTTTAAAAAAAAAAGATGCCAAGGCAGATTATGATGACTGTTTCCACCTGTCCTGGGTAATGCGTACGGCCCCTGATGGTGGATGGGATGCAGGAAATTCACAGTGCTACAGGAGAAGTATGGTCCCCAGCAGAGCCCTTCTTGGTCTGTCCAACAGCCTGTGGTGGCTGGGACTAACCATGAATATTGTCTTCTTCTGGGGACTAGGAAAGGATTCGTCACAGTGGACATGGACAAGAATAGCTCTAGCCAGTGGAAATAAAAATTCAGCCTCTAGCAGCCACAGCCAGGCATGGCTGTGATTGCAGGTAGGAATTTCTCCCAGGAATCCATCCAGTCCCTTTGGAGCCTGTTTCTGGCTGTGGCCCTCACACCAGCCTGTGGCAGGGGTAGCAGGAACACTTGCTTTGCTCTCTTGTTCCCCAGCCAAAAGGCTGCTGTGCCCATGGCACAGACACCTTGGGCTGAGCACTCACCTGGCTGAGACCTCCAGCCCCAGCTGCCAGCCAAGACCAATGGACCAGCACAAAGCAATCCCCAGGGACAGCCACTGGGCAGCCCCATCCTGCTCCTTGTGGCCCAGGAGGGCTTGGCAGGGTGATGCTGTGGTGGGGATGTGCTGTGTCCCTGCTCATCCTCTGCTCCCCTGCCCACAGTGCAGGTGTGAGCTGCAGGAGCTCTGTGACACGCTGCAGGATGTCTTCTGTACAAACTGTGCAACTACAGACAAAAGCTGTTGCTGTTTTTGTGTGCTTACAAGTTCAGGGCCATGAAGAAGTACCTAAATACTCAGTGTCCTCTCTAAGTGCTGATGGCAGAGGAAAGGTGGGCTCGTGAGCAGAGCCCCCAGTGCTGTAAGGGCACACCAGCTCCTAATTGCTCTGCCCACCCACTGAATTGCCCACAGGTGTGACCAGGCACAGCTCTGGTCACCTGGCTTGTCCCCACGTTGGTAAGCTGTGGGCTGGGATGCTGGTCCTGCCCCCATCTCCATCCATTCCCAGTGGCTGGAAAACAGACAGATGCCAACTTAGGATCCATCTTTTCTTGCCCACCACCCTCCAAGTTCCTCCCTGAAGGCAAACTGTTGCAGGATTTGGCTCTTCCAGAGCCAATTAAATCTTGAAAGCGATTTGTTGACCACAGGGGTCACCTGTGCTGCTCAGAGAAATGAAACCCACAGCCAGAGGCTGAGAGGGACTGAAATCAATGCGCTGCAGCAGGATCTGCCTGCAAAACTGCCCTGGAGCTACAGCATCCCCAAGGCATGTGATTAGCAGGGTGACCCTTACAAGAGGAGCAATCCTGTGCAGTTCTACAGATCCTGCAGGTCCTCAGGAGAAGGATTAGCCAGATCAGGTGATTTTACAGGAGAGCTCTATAGGGGAGAGAGAGCCATAGCCCTCCTGCAGTGTCCCTGCCAGCTGTGTGCTCCAGCTGGATGGCTGGAGCAGGGAGCTCTTGTGCCACCAACAGCTCCTTCGAGGCTTTTTTAGGGTGGTGGCAGCTGTGTGTGTGATATGGTTTGATTGCCACCTTGTTAGGTCACTGACTTGGAGGCTTGGGCCAGCACCCCTCCATCCAGACATCTCCAAGCTGCAGTAAGATAACAGAGATAAGATAGATAGATAGATAGATAGATAGATAGATAGATAGATAGATAGATAGATAGATAACAGAGATAAGAGTAAGATAACAGACCTTTTCAGCATTATTTTTAGTTGCTGTAATTGTTTTAGGCAAAAAAAATTATCTGTTTGAATGCTCATAGAGAGCTGTGTCAGGAGTTGTGGGAGGGAGTGCCCCTCACCACCCACCTGAGACACCTGTGTGCCCCTCCTCTTCTGGGCTTTCTCTCATACCTGTTCTGCTGCTGTGTGGCAAGGGAGCACTGATGCCAGAGCAGGGTGCTCCCATGTGCTGCTGGCAAGGCTCCAGTTTGCACCTCTCCAGAAGCTCACAGCCTGGATTTTTAATCAGCTTTTTGCTTGGTGTTTTGGTGTGAAAACAGTGAAGGTGTGGAGCACAGGGCTCCTAAGAAGGGCTCAGGGAGGTGAGGAATGGGCCAGGGTCCCTGGAGACACTCTGGCAGGCAGCCTCCCCAGAGCCACCTCCAGGAGGAACCACCTGGGTCAAGCCTTGGCCAGGGGTTTCCCAGTGACACTGAACCACAAGGGTTTGGTGCAAATGCAGTGGTTCCTTGGAGAAGGCTGGGCAATGGCTTCAGGGACAGTTGCAGACCAGTCTGGGATTCCACTGAACTCCCCCAGTGTTGCACTGAGGGTTTAGGAGCTGAAGTAACCCCACAGTTACCCACCAGCACCCACAGCCATGCAGTGCCATTGTGCAGGTGGCTACAAGAAAATGGGCAGTGGTGAACACATCATGGAGCAGCAGCTCCTCCCTGTCAGCCTCCCCTGCAGTGGGAAGCAGGGTGTGCTTCCTTGCAGGCTCAGTTGCAAGAGACAAGGACAATATTTTGCCTCCAAATCCCTTGACGTCTTCACCCCCTTGTTTTCTTTATTGGTATTTATTCTGAAAGACTCTAGAAATACCAGTGCTATTTACATAGACCTGGTGCTGAGTTTAACATGGACTGGGGGAGGAGGAGAGGATTAGGTGAAGAAGGTAAACGTGGTTAAAAAAAATATCAGGGAGCAGTAATTGTTGGACCCCTTGTTGCCTCTTGGAACATCCATGGCATCTTTTTAGAACAATTCTGAGGGCTCTATCCCTCCTTCCTGGAATAGACACAGGCTTCCAGTGGCAAGGACACAGCTCCCTCAGTCTCCCGTGGACCCCATGAAAAACCCTCAGCAGCCCCCCAGCATCAGCAGGGCTGTGGCAGGGATTGTCAGGGCACATCTCAGGGCTGGGGCCACGCTGGTGCTGACTTATCCCACGCGTGGAAACCTCAGCCACAGCCTGAGTGCGGCTGAGATCTCACCCAGCTGTTGTCAGGGCTTGCAAGAGTGCGTGGCGAGGGCTCTGTGATCCCTGGGGAACCCGGTCCTTCCAGGAGCTCTGCTCCCTGGGCCGGGCACCGCCTCTCCTGCCCCAGCATCCTCACCTGGTGCCCTGTCCACCGCGGGCGGGAGGGGCACCGAGCTTTTCGGCAAATCGAACGAATAACAAAGCACCTTCAGCGTGGCCGTTGTTAGTCACACTCACTCCTGATTAAAGATCATTAAACATGAAATTAGCTCGTTTGTGTTACGGCTCTCCCGGGGGTTCCTTTCATTAGGAAGTGCAGATGGTCGCGGACCCCGGGAGACGGCGGTGCCGGCGAGGGGCAGGGGCGTGCGTGGGGCCGACAGCGGCCAGGGAAGGGCAGCTGAAGAGAATTTTTATTTTTATTTTTATTTTCTCTCCTTTCTTGTTGTTGTAAACCCCACAGCATTTCACAACAAATCACAGATAATTAATAAGTGTGTTCCCTTAATGACTAGGCTTTTTAATAGCAGAAATTGGAAGATGCTGCGTCAATTTTTTTTTTTTTTATTCCACTTTCCCCTCCCGGTGCTGTCTTATCGCAGTCATTAAGAGACGCAGAGCCCCGCGGAAGCGGCGGCTCCTCTGCTCAGGAAGATGCTGGAATTTGCCCTTTGCAATCCCCATCCTGGGGAGGCATCGGCTGCACAGCCCGCCAGGTTCCCCTGCTGTTGATGTCCCCAAGATCAGCTTCAGCGGCTTTGAGAAGCCGGGAGAAGCCACTGGAAACCATTCCGGGGAGCAGTTTTGTGGCTAAGAGGGTAATCCCGGTGCGGGGTTAGTGCCTGGTGGCGCTCAGTGGGGCCAGGCTGCTGGCAGGGGTGGTGGCCCTGGCACCTGCGGCTCCCTTCCCGCAGCACAATCCCAGGAGCAGGCTGGGATGGATGTCACGGTGCCACCGTGCCTGCCACGGGGCTGTGCCCAGGCACAGGGACAGGGATGGTGTCAGTGCCATCGGGGGGGTTGGCCGTGTTTCTGCTCGGGCTCCGGCTCGCTTTCCCCGTTAGACAATCCCAGCGGCACAATCACCCCCAGGCGCTGCCCGTGCCGGAGGAGCCGGCTTGGCTGCAGATGCTGATGGACCGGCAGACGTGTCAGCAGCGGCAGCACGGCCGCCGGTGCGCCGGCATCACGCTCGGTCCCGGCACGCTGGGAAGAGTCTCCGAGTGCCCTTTAATTACCCTTTTTACTGGTACGCGGAACGCTGTTGTGACAGCATCACTGCTCTCCCAATTGCCTCCTCAGGAATTTTATCAGCTGTCTCGCGTCTTGACACTCTGAGAAGAGGAATCCAAGCAGACTTTTCTGCTTAAATAGGCTCTAAATACCCCAAATTAACGACGTGCAGTTCTCTGTGGAAGCAAGGACACTTTTCTCGCTGTTTTTGCAATGCAGAGAGGGGGCCTGGGTGGGCTGCAGGGCTGCTGCCTGCCACGCTGCCCATACCTGGCTCTTCTGTGGCTCCTGATGTTTGCAACAGAACCAAAGCACCCTGGTTGTGGGGAGGTGGCAGAGGCTGGCAGCTGGGGACAGTGCAGAGGCTGTGGTCACACCGGTGTCACTGTCACTGCGCTGTTGACCCCGCAGTGCTGTGGCTCAGCAGCAGCAGCCAGGAGTGGAGGAAAGCATGGCCAGCAATGGCCAGTCCTTGGTGGGTGGCTGTGAGGCCCTGAACGTGTCCCAGGGACAGCATAGGCTGGGAAGGGTTCAGTCCCCAGCAATGTGGTGGCTGCCAACAGCCTGAGAGAGGTGCTGAGGGGACAAACCAGGGAAGGACTCCTTTCCCATCCCTGTCCTTGACTGGCATTAACAGCTCTCCCCTTTCTCTGCAGGAGGAAGACATCGAGTACTACGACTCCAAGGCCGACACCGAATATGTGAGTACTGTCTCTGGCACAGCCACCACCCCAGCCCAGGGCTGAGCCCCTCACCAGTCTGTCCCAGCACTGTACTGGGCTCGTGGCACCGCGTTTGTCACAGCCGGTGTGGCCAGATCCTGCAGGGGCAGCCGTGTCCCCCCGGCTGAGCCACGGGGACATCTGTCCCCAGCACCAGCCTGGCAGCAGGCAGGTGGGCAGGTCGCTCTGCTGCCTGCAGAAGTTTCTAAATTAAAGCTGGCATCTGAAATTCAAATAAGAGCAAACCTTTAATTAGAGACTGAATCTAATTCTCTGCCCTACTCTGAGCGCAGCCATCCTGTGATTTCTGGCAATCAGCGCTTTACCTGCGGGCCCCTCAGCTCCCATCTCCCGGTGCTCCCCAGAGAGCACTTTGCTGGCTCCTCCCTCCCCGTGGTGACACTGAGGGTGACTTCTCTCAGGTGCTGTGCCACCGGTGCAGGGAGCTCCACCAGCACTGCATGCAGCCCCGGGGCACCCTGCCCTGCCCTGGAGCACCCTGCCCTGCCCCAGAGCACCCTGCCCTGGAGCACCCTGCTCTGCCCCGGGGCACCCTGCTCTGCCTTGGGGCACTCTGCTTGCCCCAGAGCACGCTGCTCTGCCCTGGAGCACCCTGTTCTGCCCCAGGACACCCCACTTTGCTGCCAGGTCGCCCAGCTCCCACACTGTGCTGCGGGATCCTTACGAAATAGGAGCTTGTCAGGTCAGTGGTGCTCTTGGTGTGAGGCTGCTGAGCAGAGTCCTTGGAGCTGACCAGGAGCCCCAAGCACAGCAGGGTGCAGCCTTGGGGACAGCCCCAGCCAATGCTGGTGCTCCAGGACTGCTCCTTGTCCCCAGGCAGACCTGGCAGCAGATGTGCCACGGAGAGACAGTAACACAGCCTGAGAGAACATGGTGTTGGCAGCAAACCACTTGCAAACCACATGGCCTCATCCAAAAATAACACTCAGGTGACCCCCAAGAGCATTCTGAAGGCCTTCTGCAGAAGGGAGGGGAGGATCTGGGCTTGATGGGGTCCCACCAGCTTGGGTGACATGCCCTGCACTGACCTCTGTCTCAGTGACCTCGCTGACCTCAAGAATCTCAACCCACCTGGGAGTCTGTGCTCCAGAGCAGAGCCAGGGACAGGCTGGAGTGGAGGATGGATGCCTTCAGAGCAGAGTTCCTGACTGACTGCCAGTGCCATTGTCCCCAGGCAGTGTCAGTAAGAGGGCTCCTTGGCAGGGGAAACAGCCACAGAGAGCCTGGGAGGTGGGGTGGGGAGGCTGGGCAGATGCTGTGACTGAAGTGGAGGGCACTTGCTCTCCTGAGCGGTGCCCACAGTGCCACACATTTACAGCTGAGGATGCAGAGAATGTCTCCTGTCCCTCCCCAGCCTGGGGGGAGCTACTAAAGGAGGGAGGAGAGAGGATCCTGCCATGGCTGCTCTGGAGAGGATGGAGCTAATGGGCTTAAAATACATTAAAGGGGATTTTGGATAGAAGTGAAGAAAAAACTGGCTGATGGTTGAGGCAGGAGGAGACAGCCTGGGGAGCAAAGCAACTCCCAACACAGGGGATGGAGGAGCAGGACTAATACATCCATCAGGCTGGGCTGGGCTTTTGCCATCACTGCTGCAGGGCAGGGGACAGGAGCTGGATGTCCCCATGCCCGCTGTTCCCCTGAGTGCCACACCCCACCATCCTGGTCACCTTAGGCAGGATTAGGAAACAGGAGGCATCTCAACCTTGGAGCTGTGCCCGTGGAGCCCTGCCAGCACAGGGGGCAGTGGGGAGAGGCTGTGCACGCTGGCATGGCACAGTGTCCCTGGGGGCTGCAGGGCTCAGCTCCCTGATCCCTGGTCTTTCCCCAAAGCAGCTGATGTGTCAAGGAGAAGCAGCCCTGCAGATCCATCACCAGCCACATCAGCTTTAGTCCTGATCTGGGGAGATACCAAGCAAAATTGCAAAATTGGGGGTGTGCTATTGCTGATGCATGTGGGTTTGGCAAGGAGGGTGCTTCCCTACCTCTGCTGTTGCTTCCTTACCAGTGAAATCCCAGCAAATTTAATTCCAACAAAAATAATGGGGGGGTGGGGGGGAAGAAGATGCTGCTGAAGTAAAACAGGAGGGAGATGATACCAGAAGGTCTGAATGGAACATAATAATGCTCTTTCTTTATTTAGCTTCAATTTTTCTATTTAAATGGAGCAGGATGTAGCTGAGCCAGAGTTGGTGCTGATGGACAATGGCTGCCCCCCTTAACTGGGGCTTATTCACAAGCCCTACACCAGCTTTAACTGCAGCCAGAAGGAAATGAGCTTCCTATTCATTTTGCCTGCACCTCAGCTCCACTGGTTCCCTGGCTGGTTCCCTCCCCCAAACAGACTTTGGATTTCTAAGTGGTTTTTGTCTTGGGTTGTGGAGCCAGGGGTGTGTATTCTATTTCATTTGTTAAAAGCAGTTGGGGAGATGACAGTTTTTAACAAATGGGAATATCAGAAAATATTCCCAGGGGTCCCCAAGGCTGCCAGAATGTTTGCAGAAGCAAAGTTTTCACCTTTCCCCGCTAGCAAGGGCCATGGGGTTTATGTGGGGAGAAGTGTTGGAATCAGCAGAAGGTCTCAGTTGGGTGTCACAGGCAGAACAACACAGAAATAGAATAATTTTCCATCTTCTGTGTTGTGTTCGTGGCAGGGGATGATGCTTGGCAGAGCTGAGCCTGGGATGTACTGTGCTCAGGTGGAAAACAGCACAGCTGTGTGAAGGTATCCTGGCCCCAAGGGCAGCCCTCCAGCACCCACCCACCTGCCCGAGGTCCTGGGGAGGGGCTGATGGTGGGAGGCTCCGTGGCAGCCTCTGCTGCAGGGGAGGTGGGGCTGCCCACTCACTGCTCACCCCTCTCACTGCTCACCCCGCTCAGTAGATGCAGCAAGGAGGGGAAGGAGGGGGGGAAAAAAAAAGCCCCTAAATGTCAGCAGCAGCAGATGAAGGGTGTTGGAAAATTTAATCTTCCAACTTTCTCAACTAATGTGACATTTGGATTTCCTCACGATAAGCTATCAGCCCCAGAAGTTTCTTTCTTTTGCCTTTTTTCTTTTTCTTTTTTTTTTTTTTTTTTTTTTTCCTGTTTTTTTTAACTTCTCTCCTCTGGCTGGTAATTTAAAAATAAATGGTCTAGAAAGATCTCTAAACAGTACCTTTGGCAAAGATTAAAAAAAGCGAAGGGGAATAGGGGAGCAGGCTGGCGGGAGAGGCTGATTGTTATTTATAACCTGGGCTGCTGTGAAAGCAGGAATGTGGCTGGAGAACACACCAGCTCCCTCCTTGGCGTTAAATTACCGCATTTCAGGAAAAACTGATGTATTTAAGGAGAAACACCCCTCTGCACAGACCCGGAGTTTCTCAGCCACGTGGTGGGGGTTGGCATTTATATCCATTATCAGCAGAATCACAGCGTGTTGGTATGAATATTTTGCTGGCCTTTCCAGACTTAGCAGGGATGGATACCCCTGGGAGGTTGAAAAGGCTGCGCTGGGATCTCGGTGCATTCTCCATCAGGCATGACTGGGGCAGGCTGGGGGATGCTGTGGCTGGATCAGCCCTGCCTTTGTCATCGGGGCTGCCATTTAAGCAGCCGTCATTAGCTGTGATGCCTGGTTCCCATGGAGATCAGCAGTGAGCAGGGGGCGTTTGCATCTGCGGGAGCTGCCGGGGACCCCGGGGACGAGGCGTCGCTGCTGCCAGGTCACATCCCCGGCTCCATCAGCAGCTCCAAACCCTGGAGAACACGACAGTGCTGCTGCCCAGGGGCTGGCTGGCTCTCCTCAGCCAGCACCAGCCTGGATGGGACGGAGGGCAGACGCTTGCCCAGAGCGTGGCAGCCTCCAGTAGTGCTGCTGGTGCTCACTGGGTGTTGGGGCATCTCTGGGTTTTGTCGCCTGTCTGTCATTTTGGGAGACTGAAGAGAAACTGTGACTGACAGGCCAGCTGTGAAAGCAGTGGAGATAGCAAAAGCTCTCAGGGAGTGATGACTCCTTGCTGAAGCAGTAAATACGTATCATATTGATATATTGCCGTGGAGTCGATTTCTAATGGTGTGTGGCAAATAATATATTCAAACTGTAGCATCTATTTGCGTTACGTTGTACATACTGTAACAGATAAATAGATGTTTCCAAGTCCTTTTGAAATGTAATGATGAGGAATGCTGCAAGATCTGACTGGGGGCCTGCCGAGACGCTCAAGGTTAAACCGAAGTAAATTCAGGAGAACTCGAATCATCTGCTTTGCTCTAATTTCAATTTAATGCAGAATTTCTTCCCTCGGCCTTCCCGAGGTGTCTCCTTGTATTCCAGATGCTCCCCTCCCTGCCTGGGCTGGTGACAGCTTCACCTTCTTAATTTCCAGTCTTCATGTGGCTGGAAATTACCTCCTTTCAGGGGCCAAATCCAGCCTTGCTTAAACAGAAATAAAACTCAGTTGAGGCTGGGGGATTCATGGGTAAAGGGCAAACGTAGCTTGGATAACATCAGCTCTTTCTGCAGCTCTCTTTGCCATATAGGTGTCAGTGATGCACGAAGTGCCCCACGTATAGATAGCTGTATATTTGTCCCTGAGATCTATCCATGCCCCTCTTCACAGCTCCATGAATGAGAGCAGCCAGACAGCACCGAACCTGGCAGCATACAAATCAGCCCCTGAGAAGTGGGTGAGATCAGGGAATAATGACAAACAGAGGAGCAGTAATTACAGACAGGAGCTCCAGCTCCCATGAAGTGGGGAATAGCCAGGCCAGCATGGGGGAAAGAGGGAGGGTTGGATTCTCCAGCTGCTGGTGGTGACAGGGGCAGTGGATGGGGCTGTGGCAGGGTGCCCTGCTGATGTGAGATGGGGAGGGATGGGGAGCTGTCACCAGGAATTTGCCGGGCTGAGGGAAAAAAGGGTTTAGTGTCAAAGCGGAGTTCTCGGTGCTGCAGATGCCCTCAGGCCACGGCTTTATCCCAAAGCTTGTTTGCAGCAGGCACCTCTGTATCGCTGTCTGGTGCTCAGAGGGGTTTGCAGGGATGAATGTTGTGTGTGCTTTCCCCCAGAGAGCTGAGCCCCCCTTGGACAGCAGCCTTGGGGCCAGCTCCACTCTCTGGGTAGCCCATGGCCTGAGTGCCAGCCCTGCTGCAGCATCACGACTTTGCAGGGGCTCCAGCAGTAGGTTTTTTGCCTTTTCTTCAGATTTACATGAAATTGAGAGCATAATCTTGATTTTGATCTTGGAGACGTGGCTCTGGGGACTTGGGAACCATCCCTGCCTGCCTCCTGCTTGGCTACTGCAGCTGTAATTGAGTTCAGCATCTACCTGGGCAGCTGGAGCCCCCGCAGCGGGGTCGGCTGGGCAGTGTGTTTACACTCACAATCCATCAGCTGGAATTAAATCCAACCCTTGTGTATCAATCCTGTTACTCTCCCGAGCTGTGGCGAATGGTTTGGCCACTTCTCTCAATGTCATGGGAATGTCACCACCTTAGTGGCTGGCTGGAGGTGTTGCAGGGGAGGTGACGTTTGTCCGTGTCGTCTGTGAAGGGGAAACGGGGAGGGGGCCAGGATGGGTGTTAAACAAGCTTCATTGTTTCCCCCAGTTTTCCTTTAAATATATGGCTTTTCCTGAGAGAAATTCAGGTCTTTGTTCCCTGGGTTTTGTCGAGGGGAGCCTGGCCAGTGGGAGAGATGCTCGCAGTGGGCCACTGAGGAGAGCAGGATGGGACCATCCCCTGTCCCTTGTGTTCCCTGGTGTTGTGGTTCTTTGCTGTGGGCAGCGTGGGGCATCCCTTCAGGTGTCTGTTGGGCTTGGCACTGTTGCCTGTCCCTGCCTGTGGATGGTGCAGGCAGCTCTGCCTCCCTGCCCCTCTTCAGCAGGGATGTGGCTCCAGGAGCACAAAGAGCACGTGCTGCAGCATCCTCCTCTCCCTCCTTCCCACCCTGAGCATCTCCCAGCTGGCTGCAGCCTTCCCCAGCTGCTGGGCTTGTGGCAGGGATGGGCAGCTCAGAGCCAGCACCTTCTCCTGGGTTTCTCTGCTCCTGGTGGGGTGGCAGAGGCAATTTCTCCAGCTCTGTAGTGAGTCCACCCCCGTTCTCTCTCTTCCTCTCACAGCCCCATGCTTCAGCTCCCACCCTGTCCCCTGTCTGCAACCACACAGCTGTTCTGCCTGCACCAGCTCAGCCCTGCCTGCCTTTCCAGAGGGATTTTACCTTAGTGCCATGCTGGCAGCAGGGCTGGGGAATGGAGAAGAGGGCTGGGAAGGTGAGGGACTGTGTTCCAGCACCAGCAGTGGGGAATTCGCCGTCTCTCCACCATAATTAAATATTGTTTGCATTGCTTATTGACAGAGCGCTAAGCTGCACTCCGTTTTAATTTGCTCTTTGATAGTTGCCTTTTGCTGCTAATTGATTTTCAAGGCCTTTTTTTGATTTTTTTTTTTCTATGTCTGATTTAAAACCTGCTGTGCTACCAGAGCTGGAGAGGCAGGGGGTAACCGGTGCTCGTCTTTGTGCCCACCCACTCCTGGCAGGCCAAATCCACACAAGATCTGGCAGGGCTGGTGTCCCCCACAAAACATGTGGTGGTGGGCTTTATGTGGAGGTATTCCCAGCATCCATCCAGGGTTGGAACCCTGGGTGACCCCGTGTGCTCTGCTCCTTCCCCAGGACGATCCCGATGGAGAAGAGATCGAGAGGGAGAAGTCCAACTCCTTGAAGCTGGAGTTCACTGATGATGACAACTTCAAGACCAAGGTTAACTATTCCTATGCTGCCGTGCAGATCCCCACGGACATCTACAAAGGCTGTGAGTGCCCCTCCTTGCCCTTTCCAATTCCATCTGCCTGGCTGGGCATCCACCTCTCCTGCCTGGAGCACTGCAGTCCCAGGCACCATCACCTCTGGGTGCCCCAAATGGGTCTTGGTGCCAGGGCAGGTGCTCCCAGACAGGCAGGCAGTGAAACAGGGCAGGGTCACCCTATCAGGATCGAGGTGACAATGTGTCCCTCCCCAGGGAGTCTCAAGAGCTCAGCACAGGCAAAAGAGGCAGATCGAGGATTAGGAGTTATTAGGGAAGGGATGGGGAGCAAAGGAGAGGTGGTGATTATGGCACAGGGTAAAGCTAGCTGTGCCCACATGGCTCTGATCCTCCTGCAGAAGAGCCCAGCAAAGCTTGAGAAGGCTCAAAGTGGGCACCAGAGACGTTCAGAGGGATGGAGCAGCTCCCTGCAGGAGCAACTACGACCTGTTTGTAGAAGGGATTGAGACATGGCTGGGCAGTGGCAGAGGGTGAAGCAGGGATGCTGCCTGTTTTCAGCCTGCTTGGGGCTGAGGTCATGAAAAGGGAGAAAAAGCAGCTGCAGTCCCGCAGGAATGCAGCCAAGGGTGACTGCAGGACAGCGTGATGCCACCCCATAGCTAATCAAACCCCTGCCTCCGCGACGTGCAGGAGGGCACAGGCTGCTCCTGAAACGGGGATGGGGCTGGCGGGCAGGGACGGATGGACGGGCGGATGGACAGGATGCGCCACAGCAGCCTGAGTCCCCGCCGAGCGGAGTGACGGTCCCTGAGCTTTCCGAGCTCTCCGCTCCCTCGCCCTGCTGCGGTGGCACATGGGGACAGTCGGTCTCCATTTCCCTCTAGCGGCTGCTCGGCTCCGAGCTGGGAGCGCTCCCGATGCAGAGCAGAGCATCCTCCGGCACCCGCTAGCCCCAGCCCCGGCCGTCAGGGACATCCCCAGCTGCCCCACACCACCCAGGGCACCGCGGTCCCCGCACCGCTGTCCCAGTGGCACCTGCTGAGGTCCCGTGGGTCTGCTGGGTGGTGCTGGGGGCCGAGCTGCCGCTCCTGCCCCGAGAGGAGCGCTCCCGGGGCACGGCTGGTTACGGGCACGGCTGTGCTCGGAGCCGCATCGCTGCGGTGATTTCACCGCCGAGGCAGCGCTGGATTAGGAATTTGCAATTAGTTTTATTACCCAGCTAGCGCAGGGCAGGCAGCTAATGAAGCGCATCATGCGAGCCGGGTGGGCTGCCCAGGGTGAAATATTCGTTCCTCCTCAGCCCTGCTCGCCAGGCTGGAGCCCCGCCACGGCCACATCAATCACCCCGCTCAGCCCTGGGACGAGAGCAAGCTGGAGATTAACGCGCTCCAGGGACTCACAGCTGCTCGGAGAGGGATGCTGGAGAGGGGGTGTGGCAGTGGGGGGGTGACAGTGACAGTACAGGGACTTGCCAGTGCCCCTTAGCAGACAGGGAAAGGGGCTGCGGCCACAGGCGCGGGGTGTGCGGGCACAGGGATCAGGCGGTGCTCCAGAAACCCAGGGTGCAGGGAAGGCTCTACAAGTGCTGCTCCACAGAGAGTGGTTTGGGGTGAGGGCTCGGGGCCACCCTGTCCTGCCGGGGACAGCCGTGAGCGTGGCGGGTCCCCGCAGGGCTGCGGGCGGGAGCGCGTCCCGGTGGGAGCGGCGGAGAGGCGCTATCGCTGCCTGGCACGCTAATTAAACCCTGCGGCGACGCCCGCCGCCGTCACCCCTGGCTACACACACAAATTACATCCTATATGTGTTTTATTTACTGTGACATTTTTAATTAAATATGCAATCGCTCGCGGGTAGGGCGGGGCCGGGCTCTCGCTGATGGGGACAGGGACCAGATGGGGACAGGGACGGGGATGTTACCAGTGCGGCTGGCAGCTCTGGCCTCGGCTGAGAGGGACAGGAGCCATCCCGACCATGGACACAGCTTCGTCATTCTGCTCGTGGTGAGAGTGTAGGAACTGTATTTGTTCACAGGGATGCTTTGGGGGCTACATTCAATTCATGCCCACGGAAGGTGTAGGGGCTGCATTCGTGCTCAGAGGTAATAATTGAAGGTCTGTGTCTGGGCACAGGGATGATGTGAGCTGCATTCAGTACAAGCAACTGGTGTGGCTGATGGGCCCCAAGGGTCTGGGTGTGTGGGTGCTGCCAGGGATCTCATGGATGTGTCAGGGCCCAGCCCGCTGCCCAGCTGAGGCTGGCAGCAACTACCCAAGGCTGCTCCAGGCAGGCAGCAGCCTGGCAGCCAGCTCCGAGCCACTTCTCCTGGGAAAAACCACGTCCTGTGTCAGAGCCAAACAAGAAATCATCCTAAGTGCCCACATAACAGCACTGTGTGTGGGCAGGGCGCTGAGGAATGGCTGGGGAGATACGGAGAGAGTAAATCATGGTTTGAAGGCATGGCTGCCTGAGGGAAGGACAATTCTTCAGCAGTCGTGCTGGGATTGAGGGATCCAGCATTCATCCTGGGTGAAACCTACCCACTTTCTACCAGTGCCTTGGGACCACAGTGAAGGCTTGAGCGGGTGATGACGGTGTTTCCAGAAGGGACAAGTGTGGGAGGAAGGCTTAGGAGAGCTAAATATACTCCTCAAATGCACACTGGCTCCCCTGCAGCACCACATTGGGTTCTTTTGCCCAGTGCCAAAGAGATGGGGTGCTCCTGAGAGTTCTTGCACCCCAGAAATGCACTGAGGGTCCCCCAGGAGGGATCAGTGCCTGATCTCAGAGTGCTGCTGCCTCCTTGCTCCTGCAGTGACACCCACCACTGGCTCCTCCGTGCTGCAGTCCTGAGGCAACGTGGTCATCGTGGGATCCCCCTCCCACAGCTTTTGGGGTCTCCCTTTGAGCACAGGGAGGTGCCATCCCAGCTCCCTGCCAGCTCCATACCTGCCACACCAACACTGGCCCCCCCCTGCTCTGCCAGCTCCCTTAATTAATCACAGGCTGGGGCTGCCGGCAGCTTATCTTTTGCTTCAATAGCTGAATAATTTAAAACTGCTGTTTGTCGGCATCTTAATTGCTTTTGTGTCAGGTGCAGGGCCAGTGGGAATGCAGAGTGGGCCTGAGAGGCTCCACATGGCCTGTGGGGACGCAAGCCTTGGGTTTCCCAGCTGGTGACTGTCCCCAGGGAGCGAGGCTTGCACAGGGAGTTTTGCTGGGAAGGGGCTGAGATGGCAGGCCAGCTGTCCCCAGTGATGGCTGTGTCTGCCCCAGAGCAGATGGGGACAGTGAGCACTCTGGGGAGCTCTGAAGAGTGGCTCATTTCTCTGGGGACAAGGGACAGCAAGGTGAGAGTATCGAGGGGATGTAGGAGAAGCTGGAAAGCCCCCATGAGCTTCTTCTTGGCAAGGGGCAGAGGGGACACAGCTCTCCCTCCCTGCCCTCACTTGGGGACACCGCAGTCCCCATCACCCCTCAGCCCATCCCCAGCTCCCTCCCCACACCCAGCCCTGTCTCTGTGTCCTTCAGCCACCGTCATCCTCAACGAGCTGAACTGGACGCAGGCGCTGGAGGACGTCTTCATCGAGAACCGCAAGGAGGATCCCTCCCTGCTCTGGCAGGTCTTCGGCAGCGCCACCGGCGTCACCCGCTACTACCCCGGTGCGTGGCAGGGACAGGTGGCACAGGGGGGCTGTCACCAAGGGCAGCCAAGGCCCTCCTCACTTAGATGGGGGCGAGCAACCCCCGGGCCTGGTGTGACACACGGGACTCTCCTGTGCCAGGACCCGTTGGTGTGAGCTCCCCACCGGAGCAGAGCCTGCTGCTCCCTCAGCCCTGGGCGTCTCTCTGCCCTCTCCCCCTGTCCCTCACCCTGGGACAGCCCTGCCCTGCTCACCAGCTGCCTTCTCCCCACAGCCACCCCATGGAGAGCCCCCAATAAGATCGATCTCTACGACGTGCGCCGGCGGCCCTGGTAAGGGGGGGCTGGGCGGGGAGGAAGGTTCTGGCTGGGAGCCATCAGCTCCCTCCCCTTTTCATTTCATTTTGGCATTGGCAAAGGGACACCATAACACAGGCAAGGGCATCTGAGCTCTGCCACTTGGCTCCTTTTCCCCTTAACTCTTCCTGGGAAAGCAGAGCAGGATGGAGAGATAAATCCTTGGGTGCAGATGCAAGTGTGGAGAGAACCCTGTGCCCCCTCACCACAGCCATGGCTGCTGGCACTCAGTCCTGGCCAGCATTCCCATCCAAATGAGGTAACAACTAGCTTGGAAACCATCAGCTGGGAGGATGGGGAGAGGAATGGGCAGGCAGCACTAGGCCGTGGCTCAGTGATAGCTGAGCAGCCCTTTAGCCCACACCAAGTGAGGTGGGACTGAATGGGCTCCCCTTAGCCCAGCTGGAGGTGCTGGTGTGGCAGTGCTGGTTATCAGCTGGAGCTGGGGGAGCGACAGCCCCATCCTGCCCACACTTTCTGCCTAAAACTGCAGTCGTGGAGAGGAGAGTGGGCACAAACCTCTGGCACACGTCCAGGGAGCCCTGTATCCCAAAGGATCATCCCCCTGCCCACATCGGGAGCTGCCCCCTCTCCTTGCCAGAAAATTAATGGCCCTGCTACTGTGGTTAATTGCCTTTGATTGCTCCACATCAATTATTAACTGTTCCCTGCAGGGGTGTCTGTTCAGGGTATTGCAGAGCAGGAACCAGAAGGCTCCTTTGGGGTGGGGGCTGCTGATGTGCATGGGGGCTACTGAGCCCAGCTAAGCCCAGCTCTCTGCCCACTAGCCACGCTGGCCACCTGGTTGTCCAGCCAGCCATGGAGGAGCAGCAGCACCCTCCATGCTGGGGGACAGCACACCCTGGGGGAACACCCCTTTGGGGTCTTCTCCTGCCCTCAGGCTGGGGTCCTGTGCAGGAAGCAGCCTTCACTGCTCCAAGTCCAGGATCCTGGGTTCAGCCACGGGTGCCACTCCCCTGCCTTCCCCTCCCCTGATGAATGGCCCCATTAGGCACAGCCGTCGCCTGCCGAGCCCAGGGTATTCATCTGAGCCGGGCAGCCGGAGATGGATGTGCCGCCACAACCCATTACGGGCAGCATCTTAGTTGTGCTCTGCGCTGCCCCAGCAGCCCAGCCCCGGGAGCAGGGCAGGCTCCAAGAGCCCCCTCTCCTGCCGGCAGGGAGGAGGCCCATGGGCAGGGCCAGTCCTGCACTCCAGCACGAGAGGAAGGTGCTGGGGGATGCTGCACCCGTGTCAGGAGGGCCCCGTGTGTGCCAGCATCCTGCATCCTGCCCGGGTAATCACTTGTAATTAGGGAACATCAGGCCCTGGGATTAACAATCAGAGCCTGCCCCTTCCCCAGTCCTCCCCAGTAGCGGTGAGTAATTGATACTAATAACACACTAATTAATTCACACAAGGCCTGATCCTGATCGAGCCAATAATGAGGTTCCCTTGGCCTTCAGCCACAGGCAGGACCACACCTCGTGCTGGTGAGGTGGGGCTGTGCCTGGCCATGTCTGGGGTGGGATGGGTGCTGAGCACTGTGCCACCCCCTCCCACACAGGATTGGCACAGCAGGGCTGGGAGCAGGACCTGCTGCTTCAAGGGGCGAGGAAGGGTTCCCTAATTGTTTTCAGAGGGGAAGATTTACGTAGTGTTATTATTTTTCCTCCTCGTAGCTAAAAATAACCTAATCAGCCTGGCCTTTGCAGCTACCAGGGGGGTAAATAGCATCTTAATATGGATGTGTGTGTCAGCATAATCAGCACGCAGGAAAGGGCCTGGGATGATGGAAGAGTTTAGCATTTAGAGCTCATTAGGCTGACACGGTGCAGAGCGGCAGGCGCTGGCCATCTGCTGTGCCGTGCCACGGGAGCTGCGTCCTTGCCTGCACCTGCCCACGGCCACCTCGGCCCTGCTCCTTGCCACGGGCTCACCACAGCCCTGGGTGTGCCTGGGGCTCCCAGCACAGCACCTCCCCAGTGCCTGTGCCCTGGCAGGGCTTCGCTGTTGGACTGCGCCCAGCAGAGTCAGGGTCCCCCCGAAATGAGCTCACCCTGCTGACCCCACTCTATCCCCCACAGGTACATCCAAGGTGCCTCCTCCCCAAAGGACATGGTCATCATTGTGGACGTGTGAGTACATGGTGGGGGCCGTGGCTGGGCTTAGGCCAGGGTGGTGACACAGCTCACCAAGGTGCCACTGTCCCAGCAGTGGCTGCAGGGAAGCTGTGTGGGACTGCACAGCCCTGTGCTCCCTGGCTGCCAAGCCCCCAGCACCTCTGTCTCCTGCAGGAGTGGCAGTGTGAGTGGCCTCACCCTCAAGCTGATGAAGACCTCGGTCTATGAGATGCTGGACACCCTCTCAGATGATGACTATGTCAATGTGGCCTCGGTGAGTGCCATGGGGCAAGCAAAGGGCTGTGTGCCCAGACACCTCCCAGCTCCCCAGCACAGGAGCTCTTCTCCCCCACGCACACCTGGCTAAGGGCTCTGCAGACAAAAATACCATTTTTTGGTCCTCTTAACCACCCACCTGCCCCATAAGTAAGGAAATGGCTCCTCAGGGCTTAGCACACAGAAGCTGCCATCATCACAGGGCATTTGGCAGAGATGTTCCTTCATGGTCCCAACCAGCCATCTCCTGCCCATCACCAGCCACTGGCACCTTGCACCCCATGGCTCTGTCACCAGCTCGTGACCTCAGGCATCTGTGTGGCTGGGTGCCCCGGCCCTCCCCTGTCTGACCAGCAGCAAGCCAGCACTAATTAAAGTGTCTGGCCTGGCTCTGTTAGCTGGATCACTGCTCCCCTAATGAATGGGCCCCACTGCCAGTAAATGAAGCCGTAAGTGAGAGGCAGCACCTGCTCCTGATGACGGCACAGAGCAGCACAGCACGGTGCTTGCACAAGCTGGGGGTCCTGCAGAAGTGAGGGTGCAGGCAAACCCTGCCCTGCCAGCACCTCTACCACACAGCTCAGTGATGGATTTGTCCCAAGCTTCAGCCTCAGCATCAGCCCTCCCTGGGATGTGGGACACATCTGGGTCCTCTGCTGCCCATGGCAAGTGGCTTGTGCCTGCTGGTGTCTGCCCTGTCCCCTCTCTGTGACACACCCCCCTCCATTTCCCCTCCCAGTTCAATGAGAAGGCAAAGCCGGTGTCGTGCTTCAAACACCTGGTGCAGGCCAACATCCGGAACAAGAAGGTGTTCAAGGAGGACGTGCAGGGGATGGTGGCCAAAGGCACAACAGACTACAAGGCTGGCTTTGAGTACGCCTTCGACCAGCTGCAGAACGTGAGCTGGGGGCTGGGCCTGGGCTGGGGAGCAGGATGCCCCTGTGGGTGCTGGGGACAATGGGACAGCTCTGAGCACCTGGCTGCTGCTCTGTGCTGAAGGCTCCTTGTGCTCCTTCTCACTGCTGGGGGAGATGTCCCACCTCCAGGCACGCTGTAGCCAAGGTTTTACTGGTGCTGCTCCCCTCTGGGTTATTAAAAGTTAGCAGGGCTGAGTGGAGGGGCCAGACTTAACCAGACACTGTGCCAGAGGCAAAATAAAGATGAATGGTGCTATTAGGTGCTGGGTGGCATTAGCCACAACATCACTCCCCAGATGACAGTGTCCCTCCTGCCCATTCACCCTGGTCACCCTCTCCCCAGAGAAGTGGGCTGGGGAAAGAGATGGGTTGGGGCCAGCCCTCCTGGCTGCATCCAGCCCTGTGCCCAGCACTGCTGGCTCCAGGTGTGGCCTCAGGTGCTGTGTCTGCCCCACAGTCCAACATCACACGTGCCAACTGCAACAAGATGATCATGATGTTCACGGACGGCGGCGAGGACCGAGTACAAGATGTCTTTGAGAAGTACAACTGGCCCAATAAGACGGTGAGAGGCTGTGGGTCTGTGTGCTGGCCTGGGGCTGCTCACCACACAGGGAAATGACTGCTCCAGCTCCATTGCTGGCTTCTGCTCCATTTGCCTCCTTGCCATCCTCCCTCCCCAACAGCCTGCTCCTGCATAGAGCCACTGCCCTGCTAATGGGTTTGTCCTGTGAAGGAGACATGGGACCAGGCACACTGTGGGATGCTGGAGAGGGAATGGGGCTGATGGGCTCCCTGAATGCTGGCCCTGAGGGGAGCACACCCCAAGCATGGGGACAGGGCTGCTGGCAGGCAGATGAACCAGCAGGAAGGTCCCAATTGCTTCCCAGTACCTGGAAACCTCTGGGGTGGGAGGGTTCTGGCCCATATATCACCTTCAGAAAGCACAGACCCCTCTGGGAGCAGATGCCCCAGAACAAGGACCACTGAGGTAGGTGGCTTGAGCCAACACAGTGATGCTGGAGGGCAGGACTAGCTGGGGCCAGGCCATGAGACAGGGACTCCCTTGCTGCCAGCACAGCCAGCACTTGCAGAACTCTTCTGCCCACTTTTACACACTCAGTGGGCCATGGCAGGCAGTGCCACACTGTGCCTGGGGAGGTTGTCACTGGCTGGGAGCACTGGGTGTGGAAAACAAGGGTGCCCCGTGGATGGCCCTCAGTGCATGCTCTGCCACAGGTGCGGGTCTTCACCTTCTCTGTGGGGCAGCACAACTACGACGTGACCCCACTGCAGTGGATGGCGTGTGCCAACAAAGGTGAGCGGGGCTGGCACCCAGGGGGCACGGGGGGCTGGGCTCACCCCTCGGCTCCAGTGTGTGCTTCTAGCAGCCCTGCAACCCTGGAGGGATGGGCAGCAGGACAGCCAGGCTGCTGGACAGCTGATCTCCAGCTGCCTTTCTCTTTCTTTTCCAAGGTTACTACTTCGAAATCCCCTCCATCGGCGCCATCCGCATCAACACGCAGGTACAGCCGGGAGCCAGGCAGGCAGAGCCCTCGGGCTGCCCTGCCTGGGGCGGCTTCAGGCAGCCCCAGCCCCACTGGGGAGAGCCCACAGGCTGGCACTGAGTGTGGCAGCCAGCTGGGGAGCCGAGCTGAGCCCTCAGCTAGGCCCTGCGCTATTGAAATAAGTAATTCATCTTCTGCAGCTCCCCACGGACCTGCTGCCTTTTGAGTGACTAATTATGAAACATCAGGCGCTAATCAGCACAGAGCAGAGCGTGGGCAGGGCCAAGCCTGGCAGAGCCGTCGTGTCTGCCCCACATCTCCTCTCAGTGCCTCTTTTCTGCCCCTTTTCTTCATGGGATGTGCATGAGGTGCCATGAGGGCAGGTGTTGAGGGTCCCAGAGCAGGGCATCCCCTCAGGGCAGGGCTGGCATTGTGGCACAGGGGCTGCCTCCCTGCCCAGAGATCCTCCTTGGCGAGGAGAGACAGGAAAAGGGACAGCTGTCCCAGGAGAAGATGGCAGCCAGGGAGACAGTAGTGACACGGCCCAGGCATGATGGAGCAACCCCAGCCCCAGGAATGGCTGGGAGCTGCGGGGCTCTGGCTGGTGCTGCCTGGGGAGCCCTGCCCTGCCTGTGCATGGCCAGTGGTGAGCAGCACCTTCTTTGCATCTTAATGGGCCTGTAGGGTCCCAGGTGGAGCCAGTACCCCCAGGTTTGGTGGCTGCCAAGCCCCCTCCCCTAGCTCAGCCTGCAGCTGGGGGCCTCACCCCCTTGATATTCTTGGGGTGTGCTTAGGGACAAGGGTGTCACCAGGCTGGAGCAAGGAGACATCTGGCTCCCACATCGTCCTTTGCTGTGTCCTGTGTCCCTGCAGGAGTACCTGGATGTGCTGGGCAGACCCATGGTTCTGGCTGGGAACCGAGCCAAGCAGGTTCAGTGGACCAATGTCTACCAGGATGCCCTGGTGAGGACCCTCCAGCCCTGGGGTGCAGGGAGGGACCCCCAACCCCAGGGTCCCACACAGGCCCAGGTGCAGGTGGGGACCCCCACCCCTGGGTTCCCTACAGCCCCAAGGGTCGTGTGAGTGGGGACTCCAGCCCCATGGGGCAGTTGGGGACACTGACCCTGGGGTCCCACAGAACTCCAGGGTGCATGTGGATGGGGACACTGCCCCCAGGGTCCTGCACAGGACATGCCCCATCTCCCTTGTCAGGGGAGTAACCCCTGGATAACCTCTACTGCCCTGGGTCCCAAGGCCAGTGAGGGGCCATGGGACATCAGTTCTGTGCTTGTGCAGGGGCTGGGCCTGGTGGTGACAGGAACGCTGCCAGTGTTCAACTTGACAGAGGACAGCAGTGACAGGAAGGTAGGAGACTCTGCTGCCCCTGCCCTGGCTGCACTGGGAGCCCTGGTGTGGGGCCACTGTGGGGTGGGAAAGGTGCCCTGGTCATGTGTGTGTGGCTGCAGGGGGGACACTGGCATCCCTGGGGTGCTCTGCCTGCTCTGCACCACCTCCCTGCAGTGACACCAGGGGTGACTGCCAGCCCCAGGATCTGAAGAGACCTTGGCCAGCTCTCACAGTTCAATTGGGACAGCTGGGGGGGTGCAGTGTCCCATGGGGGGCTGCTGGGGGGCTGGTACATCCCACCCTGTGTCCCTGCAGTATCCAAATCTGACCCACACATCCCGAGAGGGAGAAGAGGTCTGTCCTGCTGTTTCCCTGTCCCTGGGCTGGTGGTGGCAGGTGACAGCCCTGCTCCCACCCACCTCCCTCCCTGCATTTCCTTCCAGAACCAGCTCATCCTGGGTGTGATGGGAATCGATGTGGCTCTCAATGACATCAAGAGGCTGACACCGCGTTACAACGTGCGTGGGGGCCCCTTCCCCTCTGCCCTGCCCTGCACTGCCTGATCCTGGTGTGGGATCCCTCTGAGGGGAGCCCCAAGCTGTGCCCCAGCACTCCAGAGCACCTCCAGCAGCACAGGCACCTAGCAGGAGCCAGGGGTGCAGGCAGGGGCTGGGACAGGCAGGAGAGCAGGGATAAAAGCTGCACGATGCTCTGGGACCCAGAGCAGAGCCAAAACCCTTGTAGGGTCAGCAGGGAGGAATAAACCTCACAGGCTTGGGGAAAGGAACAGTGGGAAAAAATCCAGAGCCAAACTCTTGCCCCGGGAGTGGGAGATTGCACTGTCCTGAGAACAGAAATCAATGGAATAGAATGGGCTGAGCCCTGGGGGGGGGTGACGTGGAGCGAGCTCTGCCTGCAGAGGTGAGGGTGATCACACCAGCACAGCTGCTGTGTGATGCCACAGAGCCACCTGGTCAGCCTCACCCCTCCTCCTGTCCTCCTGCAGCTGGGGGCCAACGGCTACGTCTTCGCCATCGACCTGAACGGCTACGTCCTGCTGCACCCCAACCTGCAGCCCCAGGTGAGGAGGGGCCCAAAGGGGCAGCAGCCACGGGCATTGGACAGGCCCTGGGGGACACATGGCTTTCCAGGGTCCTTAGGACTTAAATTGGGGGGGTTGTGATGAGTTAGTCTGGGCTCAGCAGCAGCTGTGGGAGCCCTGAGCCCTTCCCTGGCTCTCCCTTTCTTCCTGCAGATCATCAATTTCCGTGAGCCAGTGACGCTGGACTTCCTGGATGCTGAGCTGGAGGATGAAAACAAGGAGGAGGTGAGCAGGCCAGGGCAGGGGCAGCTTTTGGGGCACAGTTCTGCAGTTGCAAAGGGCACTCAGCCCCTCCAAGCCGTCCTGTGGAGAGTCTTATCCTCAGGGTCCCAGCACATCTCCCATGGAGCCACAGCGGGGACAGGAGCTGGGTCACTGTCCCCTGAGTGCCAGCATGATGAACCTCCCTCCCCTGGCTGCTCACCCTGCACCCCATGGGTCCCCAGTGCCACCCCACTGGGATGGGTGCCCACAGGTGCATGGCTGGGCCCTGTGGCCCTCAGTTGCCTCCTCTGTGTCCCGCAGATCCGGAGAAGCATGATTGATGGGAATGACGGGCAGAGGTTCATCAAGACCCTCATCAAATCCCTGGATGAGGTAACACTGCAGGGGAAGGGGCTCACGGTTGACACTGTCACTGTGCTGAGCAGCCAGAACTGGCAGTGGGGGTGAGGGGCTGTGTCTGGCACCGGGCTGGGAGCCAGGGCCCTGTGTCACTGTGCCAGCAGAGTTCTGGCAGTGCCCAGGCCTGACTGGCTCCCTCTGACCCACAGCAATACATCGACGAGGTGTTCCGCACCTACACGTGGGCTCCCATCAAAAGCACCAACTACAGGTGAGTGTTGGCACCCAGGCTGCCTGCACTGGCTGCACCCAGGCCTGGGGGGCTTGTGCCTGCAGCTCCCAAAGTCCCCCAGGCCACCAGGGATGTGTCCCACGGGCTGTGAGGTTGCAAATGCACTGTCACATCATTGCACACAGGCAGTGATGTGCTGGAGGGCACTCCTGAAAGGGCTGCTGGCCAGCGTTGGGCACTGTAGAGCTTGGGCACAGTCCCCAGGACTCCAGACAGGCTGCAGGGCTGGCGTGCAAGGGGCCAGACAAGTGACACCCCTGTCACCCCTGTCTGCCCAGCCAGGGGCTCATGCAGGTCCCTGCCTGCTCTAGGGTGGGTGACAGTGACATGTACCCACCCTGTGGCACAGGCAGTGTCTTTAGAGCCAGAGGAGAGCAAAGTTCTGCATTTATTACCCAGTTTGCACCAATTTGGACCAGCAGATGTGTGAGAAGGACCCTGACATTGTTATTTCTCACACTGCCTTCATCCTGGGAGTAGCCAGGTGGGCCCCTGTTGCCCAGTGTGCCCTCCTCCTCCTCCTCCTCACCACCCAGCTCAGGAGAGGCTGGCAAGGGTCACAGCCACCACCCAGCACTGCCAGCTGTCCCCAGTGCAGTCCCAGTCATGTCCCCCTTGGGAGCCAAGCAGCAGTGGTGAGGAGGGGACAGTGACACAGGGTGACATCACTACGATGAAAGCCCCACTCTCCCATGGCTCCCAAGGCTTTGTCCCTTCTTTCATGGGCTGTGTCTCTTCCTGCCTTCCTCCCTCACAGGGATGTCGTGTTCCTCTTCCACATGCATCTCCCTTGATTCCTGGGCTGGCACATCCTGCTCATCTCAGCCCTGGCTAGGCAGTGTGCCAACTCCTGTGCCCATGGGTGCCCCCAGGACAGCCCTGGGTGCCTGGGGATGACCCTGGATACCCCAGGATGGCTCTGGGTGCCTGGGGATGACTCTGGATACCCCAGGATGGCCCTGGGTGCCTGGGGATAACCCTGGATACCCCAGGATGGCCCTGGGTGCCTGGGGATAACCCTGGATACCCCAGGATGGCCCTGGGTGCCTGGGGATGACCCTGGATACCCCAGGATGGCCCTGGGTGCCTGGGGATGACCCTGGATACCCCAGGATGGCCCTGGGTGCCTGGGGATGACTCTGGATGCCTCAGGACAGCGCTGGCTGCAGTTCCTGGAGAGAAGGATGCAGCAGGCTGTGCAGGAGGCCAGTGGGGTTGCTGCCTGCCATCGCCTGGCTCAAGCTGCTGCCAGCAGGTGCCAGGCAGGGATTGGGAGCTGGCCAAGGATTCTGGGTGGGTGTAAAGCCTTACAGCAGGTGTCTGCTCTCCCTCTCCACAGCCTGGGGCTGGTTCTGCCTCCCTACAGTACCTACTACATCCAGGCCAACCTCAGCGACCAGATCCTGCAAGTGAAGTGTAAGTAGCCCCTGGCTCTCCCTGCTGCCCTCTCGCACTCCCCCTCGCCCCACACCAGCCCATGGCTGTCGGGGGGAGAAACACAAAGCAAAGGCTCGAGAAAAGTCACAGGGCTCACGGTGAGAGGCAAACTAAAGAGAAAAGCTAAAGCTGAGAGAGGCGTGAGGAGAGGTGAGCGCACAGAGGGAAAGCCAGCTGCCTGCCTGGGGTGCCCCGGGGGGCTGGGGTTTGGTCCTTATGCTTTGCACCCCAAAAGCCCAGCCCGGGGCTGCAGGCAGGCACAGGCAGGGAGGGGCTGCCTGTTTGCCTCCCGGGGACGAGGGAAGGCGCTGGAGCAGCCAGTTAATTCGTGAGCCTGGGGAAGTTTGCATGGATCTCTTTAATTTTCCTTTGGTTTCTTACGATGCTTTGGTTTCGGTTTAAGCCATTTATTCTTTTTATGAGTTTGGTTTCGGTTGGTTTCGATTTTTGTTTGGATATAATCCGTGTACGTGTGTGTTAGCCTGGCCCCCCCCTTTCTCTCTCTTTCTCTTTCCCCTGACCCCCAAGCCTTTTCCCCACCTCAGGTCCACGCTGCTCCCAGGGACCCTCTCCCCCATGGGAGAACTGGACCCTTCCCCTCCCCGCCCTGGTTCCCCCTGTTTCTCCCCCTTGGCCACCCTGGTGGCCCGACCCCAGCCCCACTCTGGATCCAGCCCCTGCCACCCCCTCCATCCATGGGCAGGAGCCCTGTGTCCCTGTGGGGACGAGGCCAGGCTGTCCCCATCCCGGGGAGGGGGGATCCCCCCGGCCTCCCCGTCCCTGCCCACTGTGCCGTGCATGCCCCCTGACTCAGTGAGGACATTTTGATATCAAGACTGTTGCAACTGTTTGCTACTGATTCTCATTTTCCTTTGGAGTATTGAATATATATCTATATATTTCTCTAGTTATATCTTTGCATTTTATTTTTTTTTTTTTTTGTTCTTATTTCACCGTGGCCTTTTCTTTTCCTTTTGTTACTGGGTTTTTCTTTTGTTTTCTTTTCTTCATGTCGTTTTTTGCAAGAGGTTTCCTTTTGGTATGATTATAATACACAATATTTTTATTCAAACGTCGATTGAATAAAATATTGTTTGTGCCCCCCTTCCCCCTTTCCACCCAACCCCTTTTTTTTTTTTGTTTGTTGTTTTTTGTTTGTTGTTTTTCTTGCTTTCTCTCTATGGTGGATTCACACAGTACCAAACATCAAAATGAAGGGCAAGTATTTTCAGTCTCAGACCACTCACCTTCACCACCCCGTCCCCTGCCCCGTGTCCAGTCCCCCCCAGCCCCCTGCTTGCCCATCTCCCTGCCCGTTTGCCACGCCGAACCTGCAAACCGCCACCAACTCGCCCTTCCTCCCTTCTCCTCCTCCTCTTCCTCCTCCTCTCCTCCAGTTCCCCCTTTATTTGAAAGCAACATGTCTTGTTCTGTTCATGAGAGCTTTGTCACGAAAATCCCCACTCCCTCCCTGCACATCACTCCCAAACCTGGTTCGATATCGTTCAAGAGCTGATCTCGTATGAAACTGCCATTTTCGATCCATGAGGTTTTTTGTAGCTAGTTGGATGCCCTGCTCTTCCTCCCCAGTGCTGCCCCTTCTTGCTCCTCTTCTCCCGCTCGTCTCCTCCAACTCCTTCTCTCCCTCTCCTGGCTCCTCTGCTTCCTCTTCCCCAAGACAACTCAACCTGAAAGGGATAGGGCTGTGCAGGGAACGGGGGGCTGTGGGGTGGGCACCCAAAGGTGGCAGGGATGGAGGGCAGGTGGAGCATCCACCACTGCCATCAGCCTCGGGGACAGGCTTTTTGGGGAAAGCCTCCAAGCAGGAACCCTCTGCAGAGATGGGATGGGACCAGCCGGGGCAGTGCCTCCCAGCTGCACAGGTGACAGCGAGCCTGGCCCCTGGGGCACGTGGGATGGCTGAGCCCAGGGGTGCCACACTGCCTGCCCCCAACAGCTGCTCGGTGGCCATCCCCCCTGCCCTGGGGACCAGCATGGCATGGCACAGCGTCCTGGTGCCATCTGTGCCCCTGGGAGCTGCCGAGTTTGAGCCCAAAGTCCCACCAAGGCATGCCGAGGTGCCGGAGTTGCAGTGGAGCAGGATATCACCCACGTGCCACAGCATTTGGCCCACATTGCCTCAATGCCAGAGGGGCCTCCTGAGCCACGGCGGGCCAGGGGACACCCGGCACACACGGTCCCCATCGGACCTGCCACCCCTCTCCATCCCACACAGCCCCCAGCACACGGCACCCACCAGCAGCCTGCCGGCAGCACCCCCTCCCTGGCACGGGCAGGGACACGGCTGCGGGGGCACTGCAGCGCAGGAGGGGCCATGGGGGACAAGGGCCAGGCGGGCAGGACAGCGGGGAGGTGGAAGTGTCACCCTCAGCCCTGTTCTATCAGCCTTGAGTTGCCTCCTCCCAGCGCCCCTGTGATGGCAATGCTGATGGACCAAGTACGAGTGTTTTGTACTCCTCTCCTCTTCCTCCTCTTCTTCCTCTCATCGGCTTGTACCCAGCCCCTGCCTCCAGCCCTCAGAGAGCAACAGTCCAACCTCTGGCTGTGCCGTGCAATGCCCCAGGAGCTGGCGGGAGGGCAAGGGGGTGGCGGTGCCCGTCGTGGGGGAGATGTTGTCCCCGGGGTGTTCCATGGCACCCCTCCACGCACCCCCTAACCCAGCTCGCCCCTGCGAGCTCAGCCCTGCATCCTCTGTCTCTTCTGCCGGGGGCATTCCCAGAGACACCCCCAAAGCTGCTGGGCTGCACCCCCCTGTTAAAGCAGAGAGCGCTGGCGGGCGAGTGCGGATCCCCGTCCCCATTGGGGTACCACGGCCCCGGGGAGGGAGGGGGCACCGGTGCCCGGCAGCGGAGCCCGTCAGCGCATTGCACGGCGCCGCAGCAGGGCGGGAGCCTCTGGTTGGACTGTCCTCGGCAAGGTTCCCCTCTGGCCATGTTGATGCCTGAAAACTCCCTTTATTTATTTTTATTTTTTTTTTTCGCCCGACAAACCGAGTGTTCTGGTGATCCTCCTACGGCCAGGAGCGCAGCATGTGGTTCCCTGCCCTCGCCCAGCACCCCTCCCCCGAGAGAGAGACGTCCCCCCGCCCTCCCGAACATGCATATATACATATATATATACATGTGCGCACATATATATATGTGTGTGTGTGTCCGTGTGTCCCTGCGTGCCGGCCGCGGCCGCGCGTACGCACCCGCACGCCTTCAAGCCCGCGACCGAGCAAATTCGAGCCGAGATGGGCAAACCTCTCCTGATTTGGCTCTAACCTTCCTTCCCGTGCGGTGCCAGCAACAGCAGAACGGCCTTTTTTTTTTTTTTTTTTTCCTTCCTCTCTTGTTACCAAGAGCAGCAAATGCCTTTCTTTTTGGTTTTCTTGTTTTTATTCCCTCCCCTCTTTTTCTCTCTCTCTCTCTCTCTCTCTGTCCGTCTCTCTCCCTCTCTCTCTCCCTCCTGGCCCCCGGCGCCCCCTTTTCCCCGCTCCCCGCCGGATAACCTTCCCTTTCTGTTGCAGATTTTGAATACCTGCTGCCCAACAGCTTTGAGTCGGAGGGACATGTGTTCATTGCTCCCAGGTAGCTTTGCGTGTGCGCTTGCCGAGGTGTGCATCCGCCCCGGCCCCGCTGCCGACCCCCACCATCGCCCCGCCATCCTCGCCTCATCGTGCCTTGTCCCCGCTCCCCGTGCCCTGTGGCTGTGTGTGTCGTGTGCCCGCTCGGCCGCGGGGCTGCCGCCGGGACCACCCCCCCGCCCCGGCCCCGCCGCGCCACCCGGTTGCATCCAGCACAGTTATATATATATATATATATATATATATATGCACCCTCTGCGAGTGCATATATAGGTATAGTTTCTGAAAATCCCTGCCGAGCGAGGGGCCGGCAGCGGCATCATACAGTCGTGCTGGCTGCCTGGGGTGGGGCGGGGAGGGAGGAGGAAAGGGAGGTTTCAGCTCAAATTTGGGACGTCCAAGGGGCGTGGGGACGTGAGGACAGCGTAGTGGCCCCTGGGTGGACAAATACGTCCCCTCCCCTGGGTGATGCCGCCCAGTCTTGTCACCTGGCAGGGATGAAGGGCCAGGGTGGTGTTTGGGGAGCCCCAGGGCTCTGCCAGCGCCCCGCCCTTCCCGCTACTACAGTGCAACCTCTGACCAGCCCTAATTAACATCGCCAGCTAATCACCTATCTGCTGATAGGTCATTATAGCAGCGAAACGTCCCGTTTGGGGATGTTCTGCCAGTGCAGTTTTTGGGGACTGCAGTGGGTTGAGGTTCAGCACGGCCACCTGCGAGTACCTTCTCGGCCCAGAGCAGCAGCCACTCACACTAAGCCTGGGTGAAGCAGTCACTGTGCAGCCCTGGCTTTTTGGGGAGCTTAGTCCTCAGGCCCTCTGCTGGGCAGTTGGGGGTGAAGCCCAGGACACATGGGAGCTAAAGCAGAGTGTGAATGAAAAACAGGAAAAACTTGCTGCAAATTGGCCTGTAAGCACAGCCAGAGGATGGATAGGGAGGGGATGCCCGAGCTCAAGGCCCCAGGAGTGTGTCTGCACCCACTGTGCTGCAGTGATGGGCTCAGTGTCCGGGGTGGGGCTCTGTGGATGGTGCAGCTGGAGGAAGCAGCGGGCTGTGGAAGGCAGGGCGAGCCCTCCGGTATCCCCAGAGCGGCTCCAGGAGCAGCCTTGCTGCGGCGGGTGCTGCCCGGCGGGGGCAGGGGCCGTGTGCCGGGGCGTGCCCGGCACCCAGGGCGACTGTATGATCTGCCGCCGGCGCCGCCGCGCCCGAGGGCCACTGGACATTTTCAGAAACCGTATATCCCCGTCCCCCGTGGGTGTGTGAGTACCTGTATCTGTGTGTGTCGGTGGAGATATTTAGGTGGCTGTTCCCCCCCCGCCCCAAGCAGGGGTTGAGGGGCCGGGCCAAGTTGGGCAGGGTGCCTCACCTTTTTCGGCCGCCCTGTGGGCACGCTCCCTGCCACCCTTTGCTCCAACATTTGTCCTCTTAACGAGGTTTTTGTCAGAGTCAGGAGCTTGGCGCAGGGTTTGTGAGTGGGGGAGCCCTGAGCACCCTGGCACTGTTCACAGCCACGCTGCTGAGGACGGGAGGCTCTTGGCACACTGGGGTGGCACTAACCTGTGCCACCCAGTCAGAGCCTCGTGGTGACCAGGAGGTTACAGCTGTCCCTGGCATCGGTGGGGCTCGGACTCTGCGCTCAGGGTGTTCCAGACTGAAGCAGGGACACGGCACCCTCCATGCTGCTTGTCCCAGGAGTGTCTCAGGGCCAGTGATGCCCATGGGCAAGCACCCATCTCCACCAGCTGGGGCTCAGCCAGCACCCAACCATCTGTGCAAGGGCACAGGTATGGCCTTGAGTGCCTGCCTGGTGCTGCCGGTGCAGCTGTGGAGAAACCTGAGGCAAATCCCTGCTGGCACCCACAATGGAGCCCCCAGTCCCTGGGGTGCCACAGGGGCAAGGCAGGGTGGGCATAGCAGCGCCCACCTGGCCCCGCAGGTAAGTACGGTGTCAGAGGCACCCAGTCCCACCAGTATGGGGAGAGATGGACTCAGTGTTGTACCATCCTGGGCAAACCAGGATCCATCAAACCTGGCAGAGGTGCCGGCACCTCAGTCAGTGCCTGTGGCAGTGACAGACCTGGTGACTGGTGTGACACTTCTCTGGTGGCACTGCAGGCATCAGGGGCTGGGTACTGGGCAGTCTGCAGAGATGCCCACAGCCAGCTCCTCTGCTGGGGTGACACTCCCAGGAGAGGTGGCACGTCACCACCATTGTGTCCCTGTCAAGCCTGGGTGCTGGCGGCACGGCCAGCGCCCACCCCGCCGTCCCCGGGGGAGAACTGACCTTACCTTTTCCATCCCCACGAACGACAAACCTTGTCCCCCAAACCCCAGAGAGTATTGCAAAGACCTCGACTTGTCGGATAACAACACCGAATTCCTGGAAAACTTTATTGCCCTCATGGAAAAGGTGACCCCAGACTCCAAGCAGTGTGAGTAGCTGGGATGGTTTGGTGGGGGGGCTGCCGGGAGGTTGGAGGTGGATGGAGATTCAGGGGGAGATGGAGCAGGGGGTAAACTGTGATGGGGTTGGGGTCCTGGGAGCTGCTGCAGAGTGGGTGCTGGGGCAGGGCAGGGGACATGGGGGGCCCTCATGGGGTCAGCTCTCACCTCCTCCTCCTCTCCAACTCCCAAGGCGACAATTTCCTCCTGCATAACCTGATCCTGGACACAGGTATCACACAGCAGCTGGTGGAGCAAGTCTGGAAGGACCAGGACCTCAACACGTAGGTGGAGGGGAGATGGCCCAGGGTGGGCAGCACTTTCTTGGGGCAGATGAGTGTTGGGATGGGCTGTGGAGGTGGGGGCAGAGCAAAACCCCACTGATGGCCGGCGTCCCTGGCCCTTCTCCTTGCAGGTACAGCCTCTTGGCTGTGTTCGCAGCCACTGACGGGGGCATCACCCGTGTCTTCCCTAACAAGTGAGTGTCTGCCCTGCACAGTGACACCTGTGCTCCTGCTGGGCCATCTCTGGTGGGACCAGAGGTGACAGTGACAGTCATGGCTGTGGATTCCCCCTGCCAGGGCTGCGGATGACTGGGAGGAGGAGCCGGAGCCCTTCAACGCCAGCTTCTACCGGAGGAGCCTGGACAACAAGGGCTACATCTTTAAGCCACCCTACCGGGATGGTGGGTGCCAGCTCAGGGTGACAGGGTGTGATCCAGGCTGCCACTGGCTCCATGTGTCCCCTGATGTCACCTCTGCCTTCCACAGCTGGCTACCGGGGACTGGACCTGGAGAACAACACCATTGGGATCCTGGTGAGCACCGCCGTGGAGCTCAGCATTGGGGGCAAGACTCTGAAGCCCGCAGGTAGGCAGGGAGCTGGGTGCCCTGGTGCCAGGCTGAGGGGTCCCTGCAACCCCCCAGGCTGCAGCTCACTCCATCTCCCCACTATCCCAGTGGTGGGGGTGAAGCTGGACCTGGAAGCCTGGGCTGAGAAGTTCAAAGTGCTGGCGAGCAACCGGACAGACCGTGACCAGCTGGGCGCCCGCCAGGTACCTCCTGGGGGCTGGCACAGCCAGGGAAAAGGGGTGGAGACAGGACAGGGAGGGAGCTCTGCTTGCTGGGGGGCACTGCTAGGACATGGTGCCTGTGGTTGTTCCTCAGGGTACCTGTCCCCAGCCCCTGGGGACACCACCCTGCATGTCCCCTTCTGGCTGGGAGGACAGCTTTGTGGGATGGCCACCCTGCTAATCTGTCTCTCTGCCCTGCTTTTGGTTGACAGTGTGACCCCTCAAGCAGCTGTGAGATGGACTGTGAGGCCAACAACAAGGTGGGTGGTGGGCAGGGCTGGGGGCAGCTGGTGGGTGTGTATGGCTGGGAGAGGTCCCTGTCCCCTGCTTACCCAGCCTGTGCACCCACCCTGTCCCCTGCTGCTCCCCAAGCTCAGCCAGACTCAGCCCACCTCACAGGGATGAAGGCCTGGGGGTTGCCCCATGGACTGTGGACTCCCTGAGAGGGCTGTTAAACCCCCAGGGTGGGTGGTGTCTCCTGCCCCCTGCACCCAGCACGGGTGCTCCTGGCACTGAGATGCTTCTGAGGCTTGGAGACACCGCGCTCACCCTGACAGCCTGCCACCCCTCACCCTGCTGCTCCTGCCTTGCCCTCGGCATGGCCAGAGTTGGATGACACTGCCCTCCTTCTCCAGGACCTCATCTGTGTCCTCATCGATGATGGGGGCTTCCTGGTGCTCTCCAACCAGGAGGACCATTGGTACCAGGTGAGCAGTGCCCGCAGCTCTCCTGGAATGTGAGCAAGGAGCTGAGACCCTTGAGCTGATGTCATGGGTGGGGTGACACAGCCCCCACTGGAGTGCCCTCCAGGGAAATCCCATGTCAAGGTGGCCTTTGGATGCAGATTCAGTGTCCCCATTTCAGGTGGGCAAGTTCTTCAGCGAAGTGGATGCCAACCTGATGTCTGCCCTCTACAACAACTCCTTTTACGCCCGCAAGGAGTCCTACGACTTCCAGTCCGTCTGTGCCCCTGAGGCCCCCAGCAACACGGGCGCAGCGCCCCGTGGCGTCTTCGTGGTGAGCTCCCACAGGGATGGTGCATTTCAGGTGGTCTGGGAGCTCAGGGACCCATGAGGGTGTCCCCAGTGCTCCTCAGGAGGACCTGCTGGCTCACTGCCCCCTCTTTGCCCACAGCCCACCGTGGCCGATCTCCTGAGCCTCGCCTGGTGGACCTCGGCTGCAGCCTGGTGAGTCCTGCCATGTCCCCTCCCTGGGGCCATCCCACCTGGGCAGTGACACTGGGGTGTCCTTGGGGCTGGGACACCTGACGTGGCCACGCTTTGCTTCCCCAGGTCCCTGTTCCAGCAGTTCCTGTACAGCCTCACCTACAGCAGCTGGTTCCAGACGGGTCAGTCCCTGGGGAGCCTTGAGCTGGGGGTGGGTGGGTGGGCAGGGGCTGGGGGAGGGTTGGTGGCCTTTGTCCCACAGCGCTGTGCTGGCACAGAGGAGGTGGTGGGGGACGGCATGGAGGCCAGGGAGACGAGCTGCATCATGAAGCAGACCCAGTATTACTTCAGCACCGTCAACGCCACCTACAACGCCATCATCGACTGCGGCAACTGCTCCAGGTGGGTCCATCCCCGCTGTCCCACCCCCGGGCAGGGCTGGGGGCACCCCGAGGCTGCCTTTGCCAAGATCCCTGTGCAGCAGCCTGTGTGGAGGCAGTAGATGCTGTGCAGCATTTAGGGGCACTGTGATACCCAGAGGCAGGGGACAGAGAGGGACAGGATTGTTGGGTGATGGTGTCCCCAAGGATCCTCTGCGTGGAACTAAGCCCTGGGAGCCCATCAGTGCCGAGTCCCTGGGCAGCCCCTCAGCATGGAGGTGGGGAGGGAGGTGGAGATGAGGATGGGGATGGAGACCAGGGCAGGGAATGGGGGTAGCAGTGAGGGTGGGGACAAGGATAATAACGCAGACAGGCATGAGGTTAGGGGCAGGGATGAAGCTGGGGACAAGGATGGGGAGGAGGACAGGGACAGCCATGAAATTGGATTTGGGGAGATGCTGCTGCTTCAGCCTCCCCAGAGCCACACACCAGCAGGGCTGGCACTGGTGGCTGGGGGGGACTGGGGCACAGAGTCAGTAGGGTCCCACTGCCTTTGCACCCCCAGGCTCTTCCATGCACAGAGACTGGCCAACACCAACCTGCTCTTTGTGGTGGCTGACAAGCCCCTCTGCAGCCAGTGTGAGTCTGTCAAGCTGCTACAGGCAGAGGTAAGAGGTATCCTTTGATGTCTCAGCTGCTCCTCCTCACTGGGATGTGGTGGCAGCGGGCTGGGGGGACACCTGGGGTCTGTGGGACAGGCAGAGGGGTAAGGACCTGTGGAGTTGTGGAGTTTGGTAGTGGGGAAGGGAGCTGGCCTGTGGCCAAAGGGGCTGGGGGTGCTCTCCAAGCCCCCACTGCCCTGTTCCTGGTGGTTTCCTTGACCTGCAAAGCCCCCCCGAGGGACCCCAACCAGTGTGAGCTTGTGGACAGGCCCCGCTACCGGAAAGGCCCCCACATCTGCTTCGACTACAATGCAACAGTACGTGGGGAGCAGGGGGAGCAGAGCTGGGGCTGGGCCCTGGGAGGGATGGGGGCAGGGGGTGTCCTCTGGTGGGGGGGGAGCAGAGCCATGGGGGTCCCCTGTGGGGTGCTCCCCTGGGGTAAATTTGGGCAGTGGGTTCCCCCTGGGCAGGGGAGTGGAGCCAGGTGGGGATCCCAGGGGAGCCGAGCTGAGAGGGGAGATGGAAAGGTGAGTGTTCTCCCTGGGGGGAGCAGAGCCATGGGGGGTCCCCCAAGGGGAACAGAGCCATGGGGATCCCTGGGGCTGCAGTGCTGGGGGGGGACCCCTCTGATGAGGGTTTGGAGCCCTGGGAGGATAGGGAGGAGGGGTCAGGAGCCCTGGGGAGATCACAGCTGTGAGGGGTCCCCAGGAGAGCAGTGCTGTGGAGTGCCCTGCAGGGGGAAAGAGCAGAGCCGCGGGGTCCCGGGGAGGGCAGCACCGGGGGTCGTTCCCCGGGGGCTGTGCTGTAGGGCAGGAGGCTCTCAGGGCTGCAGGGGGGTGGCAGATCCCCTACAGAAGCATTGGGTGCCCCTGGGGTGCCGAGGCACTGCCGGGGGTGCCCCACGGTCCCTCTCTCTTCACCCACTCAGGAAGATACCTCAGACTGCGGCCGAGGGGCTTCCTTCTCCCCTTCCCTGGGGGTCCTGCTCTCGCTGCAGCTGCTGCTCCTCTACTCCAGCACCAGCCGGCACCCACTGCCCCCGGCCGCCTGCCTTTAGCCCCCCTGGCCGCCCCCGCCAGCTCTCTTTTCTTTCAACTTCCATCTCCATGTCCCTCCCCGGCCCGGTGGAGCGGGAGCGACGTCCCCTCGGCCGCCTCGGGGACCCCCAGGGTGCCGCCCCGCTCTCCCCGCAGCCAAAGAGGAGTCGGGGTGCGGGCAGGGGCTCCCCGGCAGAGCGGGGACCGGGACGGTGCCCCCGCCTCGCTCCCTCCCGGCCACTCGGACTTGGAAAAGTGGCGTCGGTGTCCTCCGCCCGCGACCCCCTCCCCATCCACCTCGCCTATTTTTTTAGCCTGAAGATTTTAAAGCAGATATTTCTACATCGAGTTTCCAACATTTTCACCTGGAGACCGGCGGGGTTTATTGTCAGCGACGAGGACACGTGGCGGGGAGGGGGAAAAAAAAGGGGGAAATAAAGGGAGGGGGGGAGGAGGGAAAAGAAAAAGGAGAAAAGGAGAAAGAAAAAAAAAGAAGAAGAAAAGAAAAAATGAAGAAAAGAAAAGAGGAAAAGAGAAAAGAAGGGAAAAGAGAAGACGAATCCCTGCGGGCTGGGAGCGGACGGGGACAGGACGGAGGGCAGTGGCCTTTGCCTGCGCCGGGACACGATGGAGCCCCGGTCCCTGCGCTGGGCTCAGCCGCTCTTGGGCACAGATACTGGGCTGAAAAGGAGAGGGGGAAAAAAAAATTGTATTTTGTTTCTTTTCCGTTCTGCAGATCACTGTGAATCCTGCCCGCTCAGCCCTGCCCCCCCAGCCCCAGCCCGGGCCGGCCCCCCGTGCCCTGCCAAAGAAAGCGCACTGGCCGGGGGGGACGTGCCCTGTGTCCCCTGGGGGCCGTGCCCTGTGTCCCCGAGGGGGTCACACCGCACGTCCCCGAGTGCCAAAGGCAGCGGGAGGTGCCACATGTCCCCAGAGGGGCCGTGCCCGTCCCTGGCGGCACCGGGGCTGCTCCCGGCTGCTGCTGGCTGGGGACACGGGAGGGGCTGGGGCTGACACCGGGGCGCTCGGGTGCGGGTGTTGTGTCCCCCCCCAGTCAATCCACTGGGTGCCAAGGAGGGGGGCGGCGTGGCTGCTCAGCCCTGGCACCCCCCAGACCCCCGTGCACCCCCCAAACCCAGCCAGAAGAGGCTGGAGGGAGCGGGGTGACAGCTGTGACACCCCGGGGTGCCGCATCTCACCGCCGCTGCTCCCGGCAGTGCCGGGGGTCCCTGGGCAGCCTTGGGGACCCTCACCACCATCCCCCCCCCGGGGCACCCCGCTCAGAGCCACCCCATCAACCGGGTCCAGGGGAGCCCCCTCAGCATGGCCACCCCGGGGGGGCTGGGGAGGGCGCCAGGCGCTAATTAATGCTGGGGTTAATTAATGGTCATTCTGCTTGTAGCTTTTTCAGTGTGTGTTTGGTTACTGTCTCTGGGAACCGTGTTTGAACAGATGGCTCTGTGTTACCGGGAGTGTGTGTACTTCTGTAGTCTAGTTAGGTGCTCTGCCAGAAAACCACCACTATACATACCTATAAATATATACATATATAGTCTATTTTAAGTTAAAAACCAATGAGACGAAGGGGCGGCGTGGCCCCGGGCCCCCCGTCCCGCCGGGGTCACCTCCTGCCCTGTCCCCACCCGAAAGCTTCTCTCTGCTCATTCAAAGGCATTGGGTTTTTAATTGATTTTCTTTAATTTATTTTTAATTTCTTTGGGTTTCCTTTTTTTTTTTCTTTTTTTTCTTTTTTTTTTTTTTTGTACAGAAGAGTTGGAAAACTAAAAAAAAAAAAAAAAAACCAACAAAAAGACAATTTGTAAGATATCGTGCGTGTGACTCCTTGTAAAATATTTTCAAATGGTTTATTACAGAGACTCAGTTATTAAATAATGTTCATATTTTCACTTCACAGGCGGTGGCTGCATCATTGCCCCGGGGACGTGGGCATGGCTGGGGGAGGGTCTCAGGATATTGGGGGGCTCCTGCCAGGTGGGGGACACTGACCTGACAGCTGCTGCACCTCGGGGGGGGCAGGGACACGGGACAGGCGGGGACCCCGCAGAGCCCTGGGCTCACAGAGGGAGGGGCTGGGGGACAGCAGCGGCTCAGCCCCTCCACCTTCCTGTGTCGTGCCTGTGTCCCCACAGCCGTGTCCCTCTCTTTTACGGGGTCAGTGTCCCCGAGTGTCCCCCGTGTTCAGCCCACCCGTGTCTATATCAGGATCTGTGCCCTCCATGTACGGCGGGGCGTGGGGGAGGGAGTGGGCTCCCGCATCCCCGTGACTGTGTCCTGCATGTCCCGTGACGGTGTTCTGCCACCCCACTCCCTCCCCACGTCCCGCCGTGTCCGTGTTCCCGCCTGCCTCCGTGCCACCCCCCCACGCCCGTGTCGCTGGTGTGTCCCATGCCCTCCCGTTTCGGTGTCCTCCCATGTCCCTGTCTCCCCTCCGTGAGGGGGTTTCCCGTCCGTGTGTCCCCTGTCCGTGCGTCCCCTGTCCGTGTGTCCCGTCCGTGTGTCCCCTGTCCGTGTGTCCCCTGTCGTGTGTCCCGTCCGTGTGTCCCCTGTCCGTGTGTCCCGTGCAGCCCCGCGCTGCCAACGTGGCCGGACTACAAGTCCCGGCGTGCCCCGCGGCGCCCTAGCCTCGCCTCCAGCGCAGCCCCGCCCCTGCGCCCCCGCTCGGCGCATGCGCAGCGGCGCTGTTTGTCCGCGCCCGGCCTGGCCCAGCAGAGGGTCTGAGCGCGGCCTGGCCCGAGGCGGCGGCGGCGGAGGGAGGGAGCGGGGCCGGGGCCGGCCGGGGGCTGCGCGGGGAGGCGGGCGGGTGGGGCCGGGCAGCCCCCGCGGGGCCGCCTCGTCCCGCCCGCGGGGCCGAAGATGCGGCGGTACCTGCCCGTGGCCCGGCAGCACTTCCTGGCGGCGCTGGCCGGCACCAGCGTGGTGGTGAAGTCGCTGAGCGCCGCCGCGGTGCTGCTGTACCTGCTCTCCTTCGGGCTGGACACGGCCTACGGGCTGGGGGTGACGCCCGGCTACCTCCTGCCCCCCAACTTCTGGGTGTGGACGCTGCTGACGCACGGGCTGGTGGAGGAGCGCGCCTGGGGGCTGGCGGCCAGCCTGGCCACGCTGGGGGCGGCCGGGCGGCTGCTGGAGCCCCTCTGGGGCGCGCTGGAGCTCCTCGTCTTCTTCGCCGTGGTGAACATCTCCGTGGGGCTCCTGGCAGCCCTCGCCTACTTCCTCACCTATGTGGCCTCCTTCCACCTCGACTCTCTGTTCGCCGTCCGCATCCACGGCGGGCTGGGCTTCCTCGGGGGGGTCTTGGTGGCCCTCAAGCAGACGATGGGGGACAGCACCGTACTGAAGGTGCCTCAGGTCAGAATGAAAGCTGTCCCCATGCTCCTGCTGCTCCTCCTGGCTCTGCTGCGGCTCGCTGCCCTCGTCGAGAGCAATGTACTGGCCTCGTACGGCTTCGGGCTCCTCTCGAGCTGGGTCTATCTCCGCTTCTACCAGCGGCACAGTAGAGGCCGCGGAGACATGAGCGACCACTTCGCCTTTGCCACTTTCTTCCCCGAGATCCTGCAGCCCGTGGTGGGTCTGGTGGCCAACCTGGTGCACAGCGTGCTGGTGAAGGTGCGGTTGTGCCGCAAGACCGTCAAGCGCTACGATGTGGGTGCCCCGTCCTCCATCACCATCAGCCTGCCGGGGACGGACCCCCAGGACGCCGAGAGAAGAAGGTACCCCTGCCCTGCCCTGCCCTGCCCGGGAGGATCGTGTTTGGGGACAGGGAGGGTACAGTTTAAAATCCAGGCAAGGAGGGGAGGGGAGATGTAGGTGCAGGGGCTCAGGAGGGACCTTCTCTATGTGGTCTGCTGGGGGCTGCCCTGCCATGGAGATGGTGAGAAGCATGTCAGGGAGCTGGTGGGACATTATCCTGCTCTTCCAGATGTGGAGCAGCAATGGAAAGGCAGGGGGGATCCTGGGAAAGGGGCAGACAGGGTTATTGGTCCCTGCAGACGAAAGGGGGACAGCCTGGGACGGTGACAACCCCTGCTTGTGGCAGCGTTCCAGCAGTTCAGCCTGGCCCAGGCGAGGGCAGTGAGTCAGCCCCACACCCCAGCCCTCCAGCACAGCCAGCGCTGGCCTTCCTGGCTTCTGGCAGGAGGCTTTGGACAGCGTGCCGGTGCTCCCTTTTCCCTGCCCTGCTTTATGCCTTTATTACCCATTTGCGGAGCAGCCCTCGTGCTGACAGCCTCCAGTTGCACCACGTAGCACGAAAACTCCCAGTGAGTAGTTCTGAGAGCTGGAGTGGATTTCTGTGGAGCAGCCCTAGGCGCTCCTGGTGCTCCCAGCACTACTGAATCCACCCTTTCCTGCCGGGAAGAAGCCAGGGATTGCCTTGCACAGTGCCCCATGGGGAGGAGCCGTTGACCCGGGGTTAACCTGCCCACATGCCCTTGTCCTGCAGGCAGCTGGCCCTGAAGGCTTTGAACGAGCGGCTGAAGCGAGTGGAGGACCAGTCAGCCTGGCCCAGCATGGAGGATGATGAGGAGGAGGCGGCGGCAGCAGCCAAGGCCGACAGCCCGCTGCTGCCCGACTCTGGCACGGCCGGGAAGAGCCCCGGCCAGGAGTCCAACCTCATCAGCTTCCAGGACGCCCCGGCCCAGCTGTGACCGGCCCCCTTCCTGCCCTGTCTCCCTTGGAGAGCTGCTAATCCCCCTCGTGTCCGCCGGGAGCGGGGACTCCTCCCGCACAGGCAGGGGCGTGCCGCATTCCAAGGCTTCGCTGCTGCTCGCGGCCAGCACCAGGCACCCGGGACAGTGACACTGCCACCACCGTGAGGACACGATTCCTGGAGCCACTCCAGGCCGTGGAGTGGGCGCAGGCAGCGGGGGCTGTTGTGGGAGAGGGACACGGGGCTGATCCCTGCCCCAAGCCGCTGTGCTGGCCCTCGTGGGATCGAAGTCAGCTTCTCCTCTGTGCCAGGGCTTGGCCAGAGCACTCAACACTTATTTTCTTCTTTCTGAAGGTAGTTTTGTCCCTAACTGAGGCAACGGGAAGGCTGGTGGGTTTCTCTTCCGGATGCCTTTCCCGTGGGGAGCCTCCCCCCGCCCCAGCAGGAGCTCACCAGGAGCAGTGGAGTCTGTTGGGTGGGAGGGGACAGGACACTGGGCAGGAGAAGGCCACCCAGCCCCTCCTGGTGCTGCTCCAGCACTGCCAGCTCCAGGCTTTGCAGGGTGGGGATTCTCTCCTCCTTGTCTCCTGCCCCCTCCCCCTTCGAGGAGCTGCTGCCCTTGGCTGCTCCCTGGCTAATCCATTTGCCAGATTACACTAGAAGCTGGAATTAATTTTACAGTGGGGCTCTAGCTGCTTCCTCTGGCAGCAGGTTTTCTTTCCTGCAGGTAGAATATGGGCTCCCCCTTTCTTTTCCCTCCCTCTGTGTTGACGGGGTTTTTTTCCTGGATGGAGAGGATGCTCCCTGCGACAGCCTCCACAGCTCCTGATCCAGCGGGCAATTCCCAGCCCAGGATCAGCAGATCAGCAGTGTCACGATTATTTTTTTAAAGGACCACACAAGAAGGTTTTGTCAAATGGGAAGAACACAGACGTTTGGGTATCAATAAAGAGTTCTTTGAAAGCACTGTCTCCTGCAGCAGAGCACGGACAGGGTGAGCAGCCCCTGGGGGGCTCTTGTCAGGAGGCTGGGGAGGGGGTTTCTTCCCAGGTGCTCCCTGCAGGAGGTGGAAAATCTGCAGGGAGAGAGAACTGCCTGCACCCCAAAGAGTAAAGAGGGCTTGTTGCACTCTAGCTGCCTGAAATTTTTATTGAATAAAAGCTCTGGATACAGAGGAATTTTTCAGCCTGGGAGCCGCTCCCAGCTCTCCAGCCCTGCCGGGAGCAGGATGCGTGCTGGAAGGAAGGCTGTTGTGCCAGCAAGGAGGTTTCTTCCTGCCTTCCCAAGGGTGTCTGTGCCTCCCCCCCCGCCATGCTCACGCTGTTCCCTATGACTTGCTGACTGCAGGTTCACAGCCTGGCTCAGTAATTTGCTCTGTAAACTGACCCCACTCCACCAGGCCGAGCCCAGCCCACGGAGGAGGGGTTTAGAGGGGTTTGTGCGTGGCAGTGGGTGCCCAGACCCAGGGCTTTGGGCCATCCCAGGGAATGTGCGTGCCACGGGGACACACCTGTTGCTGTACCGTTGCTCGGGTGCCACCACCCCGCCCCAGCCCTGCCAGGGCTGAAGCCACAACCGTGCCCTGGCCGAGCTGCCCCCGTGGCAGGAGAGGCAGCGTGGTGCCTACTGCAGCCTCCTGGAAGAGAGGGGACTCCCTGCCCTCCTGGCCAGGATGGCTCCTGTCCTGCCCGCTCCAAAGCAGCCCTGCTGGGAAGGGAGAAGGAGCAGGAATCCTGAGTGAGCCCTCCATTTCCCATCACTGAGCACCAAGCTGCTGCAGGGACCAAGCAGCTTTACCTGTGCTGAGGAACATCCCCACCGAGACAGGGGTGAGGCGTCACATCCCAGCTGCTCCCCAGGGACAAGAGACTACGGACAATCCAGGACTAACGAAAGGTGAGTAGGTAGAAACCAAGTTCCAAGGAAACCCTGTGCGAGCAGGGGGGGCTCCAAGGGGAGAGACCCAGCTCGCTCAGGGAAGTTCAGGTCAGCACCAAGCCCTCAGTGCTGGCTCCGCTTGCGGTACAGGTACGCGTTGCTCACCTGGTTCATGATAACCAGGCTGGTGACGAGGGGACACAGCATGGCGAGGTACCACGAGGCACCGGTCACCGTGGTGGTGAACCAGAGGGAGCACATGCCCAACATCAAGCTGGCACAGCCCAGCAGGTAGCCCACCAGCCCTGAGGTTGCGTGGTACAGCTTCAGCTTGGCCAGCGTCCAGTTCTTCATCAGCTTGGGGTAGAGCAGGAGCACACCCCCGGCGCACTGCCCGCCGGCGTACAGCACGGCCAGCAGCCCTGTCAGCCCGTGCCAGGTGACAAAGTGGCCCTTGCCGTTCAGGTGCTTGTTGTAAGTAATGATTCCCAGCCCCAGGAGCGCGCAGAGCAGGGCAAGCAGCTGCAGGGCCCAGTGCGCCCGCACTCGGACTTTGCGGGAGAAGGAGCGCAGCAGCGAGGTCTCCGGGGAGAAGATCAGCAGCGCTTCCGTCATCAGGAACGAGAACTAGGGGGCAGAGGGCAGCGGGATTGGTACCGGCCAAACGCCCCCGCGCCGCGGCTCCCGGGGCTCGGCACCCCCCGCCCGGGGCCGTCCGGGGCTCGGCACCCACCGCCCGGGGGTCGGTACCCACCGCCCGGGGGTCAGCCTCCCACCGCCCGGGGGTCAGCCTCCCACCGCCCGGGGGCTCCCGGGGCTGGGTATCCACCGCTCAGGGATTCTGCCGGCACGGCCCCTGCCCGTCCCGCAGCGGGGGCAGCGGGGCGGTGACCGGGGGGCGGCACTTACCGCGAGGGCCATGAGCAGCGGGTGCCAGGAGAAGAGACCTGGAAGGGAAGCGCAGGGTGAGGTGAGCTGAGACATCCGGCCCTCCCCGCGTCCCCGGCCCCGGCCCCACCGGCACTCACTGGATCCGGGCCGCGCCAGCACGGCCACGGCGGCGGGGAATCCCAGCGCCACCAGGTGCGCAGCGGCGCCGGCGGCCACGCGCAGCGAGCGGTACAGGCGGGACTCGGTCTCGGCCGTCAGGGCCATGTTGGCCGGGCGGGCAGAACCGCCGCCGCCGACATGGCCGGGCCGCGGCGCGGGCTCCGATTGGCTGAAACGGGCTGTCCGTCAGCGCCAAAGCCCCGTCCCCACCCCGTCGTGCCGCCGCTGAGTGGCGGGATGTGCTGTCGCTCAATGCGAGGACCCGCCCCCGCCGCGCCGCCGTGTGATTCGGCGAGCGCGGCGCTACGGTGGCCGGCGGGGCTGGGGCTGGTGCCGCTGCGCGTCCCGCCATGGGTGGCCGCATCGAGTGCGTGTTCTTCAGCGAGTTCCACCCCACGCTGGGGCCCAAAATCACCTACCAGGTGCGGGGCCCGCAGCGCCTGCCCGCGGCCGGGGGGCTCCGTGGCAGTGCCCATGGAGGGGAAGGGGGCACAGGGACAGGGGTGGTGGGTGCTCCCCGGGGAGGGACGGGGCCGGGCTGGAACGGAGCCTCCTGTGCCGCCGCAGGTCCCCGAGGATTTCATCTCCCGGGAGCTGTTTGACACCATCCAGGTGTACGTCATCACGAAGCCCGAGCTGCAGAACAAGCTGATCACCGTGTGAGTGCGGGCAGAGCCCCGGCCCTGCCCCGGGGAGCCGCTGTCCCGCTGTCGGCGGGGTGGCGGTGCCGGGCCCCGTGGCCAGCAGGGTCCCTGCGGTGCCCCCAGCTACCCCCGCAGAGGGTGGGTGGTCGCATTTTGGTGGTGCTGCATCTGTTGCTCTGCCAGCCTTAAATCCAGGAAAGTCAGACCAGTCAGAGCTGTGCTGGTTTCGAAAGGAGACTGTTCCCTTTTCTGAGGGCTGACTCTTTCCCCCCACCCCTCCTTTCTTCAGACCGTGATTTGCACTCTTGAGCATGTCGGGCTTAGGCATCGCTTTTCCTGCCACGTTAAGAAGCCCGTACCTCCAGAGCCAGCTGGGAGCCATCCCTGTGGGGCACTCGAGCCCTCCCTGGGGGCGTAGGTGCAGGTCCCGGGTGTCTCCCCACAGGACGGCCATGGAGAAGAAGCTGATCGGCTGCCCCGTGTGCATCGAGCACAAGAAGTACAGCCGGAACGCTCTGCTCTTCAACCTGGGCTTCGTGTGCGACGCCAGAGCCAAGGCCTGTGCGCTGGAGCCCATTGTGAAGAAGCTGGCTGGCTACCTCACCACCCTCGAGGTGAGGCCTGGCCATGGCCAGGGCTGCCTCCCAATCCACCCCACAGAGCGTGGGCACCTCAGTGCTTGGGGCCACTGGGCATTGCTGGTTTTACAGAGAGGAGGGGATTGTGCTGGTTTCCTACAGGTCACTTCAGTTTTAAAGGAGAGCAGGATCTGGGCTCCTGTAGCCGGTAATCCTGTGGGGAGGAGCTGACTTGACTTTCTGCTCTCTTCAGCTGGAAAGTGGGTTCATCTCCAACGAGGAGAGTAAACAGAAGCTGGTTCCCATCATGACCATCCTGCTGGAGGAGCTGAATGCCAAAGGGAAGTGCACCCTGCCCATAGGTACGGCGAGGACAGGACAGTGCTGGGGGACAGCTGGGACGTTCCCTGCCCGGGTTGGCTCTGCCTGTGCTGCTCCCAGCAGCTCCCTGCCTGTCTGTGCTTGGAGCTGGGGGTGTCTGAGCCAGCCTTGCCCTACCTGGCTGCAAGGGATGGGTGGGATGGAGTTATGGGCTGCTTGCTCTGTGTGACATTGTGGTGTCCTGGGGTTGATGGTTGCGAGCTCCTGAGGGAGCACTGGTTTCCATGGAGATTGAGCTTTCCCTTTTCCCGGGCAGATGAGTCAAACACCATCCACCTGAAGGTGATCGAGCAGCGCCCGGATCCCCCCATCGTGCAGGAGTACGATGTCCCCGTCTTCACCCAGGACAAGGATGACTTCTTCAACTCCCAGTGGGATCTCACCACGCAGCAGGTCCGTGTGCTTGACACTTGGAAGGGGATCTGTTTCCAGATTGTTGGGGGAGTTGGGCTGTCCTGGAGATCACCACGTTAATGAGCACGGTTTGGTGCTGCCCTTGTCTTTGTGCCTGGGCCTGTGAGCAAATCGTTCACCAGCACAAGGTTAAAGTGCACCTGGGGATGGAGCCTGCCCCTCCCAGATGCAGGGGAGCTGTTTGGCCTTCAGGGTCGTGTCTCGCTGCTCTCTTCCCTTTTAACTCTTGCCCTCTGCCCTCCCAGATCCTGCCCTACATTGATGGATTTCGGCACGTGCAGAAGATTTCGGCGGAAGCTGACGTGGAGCTGAACTTGGTGCGCATTGCTGTGCAGAACCTGCTGTGAGTGCCTGGAGGGGCTGGAGGGCCCCAGGAGGGGGGTGGCTGCTGCCAGGGAGCCTCACTCACCTTTTCCTGTCCATCTGCCAGGTACTACGGGGTTGTCACGCTGGTCTCCATACTCCAGGTGGGTCAGGCCACGGGGGCTGTGAGCAGGATTTGAGCAGTGGCTGTGGAGGGGGAACAGCAGGGTGGGAGTGGGCCAGGCTGGTCTCTCTGAGCTGCAGCTGAGCAGAGCTGCTTTTCCACCACCCCCCAGTACTCCAATGTCTACTGCACCACGCCAAAGGTCCAGGACCTGGTGGATGACAAGTGCCTCCAGGAAGAGTGTCTGTCCTATGTCACCAAGCAAGGTACAGTGACTCTGCCTGGGGATGCTGGCCCAGGCAGGGGGACAGGGCAGCTGACTGGTGATTTGTCCTTGCAGGTCACAAGCGAGCCAGCCTCAGGGACGTCTTCCAGCTGTACTGCGGGCTGAGCCCTGGCACCACCGTGCGAGACCTGATCTCCCGCTACACCCTGCAGCTCCAGAGGGTGGACGAGAGGTCAGAGCCTTCCCACTCCCTGAGGGCAGTGGTGACACTGGGTGGGGCAGAGAGAGTGAGCAGGAAGTACTCACCCAGTACTCAGGCAGTGGTGGGGTGTGTGGAACAGAAGGGAACGTGGGGAGCTGGGCCATTTGGCACCTCAGCATTGTGACCCCAGTCTGTTCCCTCCCCATCCCCAGGAGGCTTATCCAGTTTGGTTTGATGAAGGGCCTTATCCGGCGGCTCCAGAAATACCCAGTCAAGGTGGCCCGGGATGAGAGGAGCCACCCAGCCCGGCTGTACACGGGCTGCCACAGCTACGATGAGATCTGCTGCAAGACTGGTACGGATCCGTGGGACCCACAGGATTCTCTGCTCCCTGTGGGCCCCAGGGTTGGTGGGAGACATGAGAATGTCTGTCTGCGTGCCCACAGCTGTGCACTGGTCCTGAATTCTTGCTTCTTTGCAACCCTTCAGACTGCAGGGATCCGGGAGTGTGGGGCAGGCTCTTCTCCAAGTCAGGCTGCCAAGCCCACGCTGCCTGGGGCAGGGCTCGGGGACCCCAGCCAGCCCTCTGACGCTGCTGCTGGGCACTCCACTGACACCACACTGTCTTACTCCCCAGGCATGAGTTACAAGGAGCTGGATGAGCGCCTGGAGAACGACCCCAACATCATCGTGTGCTGGAAGTGATGGCAGCGATGGCCCTCACTGGAGCTGTGTCCCCCCACGCATCCCCCCGTGTGTCCCCCGTTGTCCCCGGAGCGCCCCGCTGGCTGCGGCCGCTCCTCCGCGCCGCCAGGGGGCACCAGAGCCCGCCCCTCGCCGCTGCCGCAGCCGGCCCGCAGCGAGTCCTCCGCGCCGCCAGGGGGCGGCAGCGGCGGCGCCGTTGCCACAGCGACGGGGACGCCATGGCTGCCGTGGCCGCGCCGCTGTCCCCCGCCGAGGCTGAGGCGCTGGTGCAGGCCCTGCAGGGCTCTGAGCTGCGGGACATCGGCGGGCAGGGGTGCGGGGACCCGGCGATGGGGTTTCCCAGGGTGTCTGGGCGGGGAGAACATGAAAGCAGGGCTTTAAGTTTTTTTTTTGGGGGGGGATGTGGTCTCCTTTGGGGCTGTTAGAAGACAGGAGGGGGCCCCGTTCTGGGGCCTTCCCCGTGTTCACGGTGAGGGTAAGGAGGGGTCCCCAGAAGGTTTAGGGTGGAGAAGAGGAGTGCTGGTTTTGAGGTGACCCCAGAGGGTCAGGGTGAGGTGGGGTGAAGAGAATGGGCTGCAATTCTGGAGCATTCCCGAATGGACTGGGAGAGATTGGAGGGCCCAGGGTGAGGAAGGGTCCCAGATCTGAGGGTCTGTGAGGGTAGGGGTGATGGAGAGGCTCCCCCTGGTTCTGTGGGGGCAGGCAGGAGGGCAGGGCTCTCCCGGTGGAGCTCTGGCCCCGGGTTCAGAGCACAGTGTGGGGGTCACAGGAGCAGGTTTCCCTGGCCGAGGCAGTGGCCAGAGGTCCATGGCACTGCTGTCCTCACTGGCTGCCCCGCAGATGGCTTCGGCAGCACGAGTACGTGGAGAAGCTCAACATGCACGGCATCCTGAGCGCCTCAGCGGGCCAGGAGCAGCTCCTCACCGAGCTGCTGGTCACCCATGCCAAGGTGAGCCTCCCTGGGTGCAGCAGTGATCCCCAGGCTGGGCCTCCAGCCTGCAGCTGGGGGTTGTCCTGTGGGCAGTGTGCAATTTTGGAATAAAATGCCGAAGAATCTGTTATGTCTCTGGAAAAAGACGTTTGACTGGTGGTGTGCCAGTTTTGTTTTTGAAAATCAATTAAAGGTCAAGCTGTGGTATTTCCACTTGCTGGTGTCTGGTTTCTCTCTTGGAGGTTGTTTTGGTCTCCTTCATGCACCGGCCCCTCTGGTTGCAGATCTCTGCCTCATGCCTGAGGTGTCCCAGCCCCAGGGGGTGAGATTGCCTGGACCTGCCCAGCTCCTTGGGGTCACCTTCCCCCTGTGCAGCCCCAGGAGCTCTGCCCTGTTGTGAGAAGCTGCTGTTTCTGAGCTTGATGAATACAGAGTGTGCCCCAAGGCTGCCCTCCTCCCTGGGCAACTGCACTGTGGCTGACCATCAGCAACAAACTGGTTCCCCCTGCAGCACTGATCTGAAAAGGCTTCACTTCCCCATCCCTTCCCTGTCTAGATTCCTGTTCTCATTGGGGAGCTGATCTCTGTGGAGATCTGGAAGCACAAGATCTTTCCCGTGCTGTGCCGCCTGGAGGACTTCAAGCCGAGAAGCACCTTCCCCATCTATGTGGTGGTGAGTAGAGGGGATGGTGGGAATGAGCCTGCAAATGGGTCAGCTGCAGCTGTGCTTGAGAATAAATGTCACCCTGAAGGTCTCAGAGCTGAGGTTTTCCATCTCACCAGGCTGAGGTGGGTGGTGGGACACAGTGGGAAGTGCCTGGTTTTCCAAAGCCTGTGCCAGCCTGTACCCTTGCCCCCAGGAGGGACAGGGACTCACTGCCAGGGAAGCTTGGCTCAGTGGAGAGCTGTCCCCGCTCTAATCCCACACAGGGGCTTGCAGGAGCTGCTGGTGGAGCAAAAGTCATTCCTGGAGGCAGCTGTGCTCCTGGCTTGCAGCTCCCAGCACTGCCCCTGCTCCCCTGGGATGTTTTCCCCCCTCTGAGCACTGTTTTTCTCTAGCCAGAGGCTCTCCAAGGTTATTTGCCCCTGGGCTAACAAAAATGTAGCTTTTTCTTACTGAGCTCCTGGGACCAGATCCCTTGGGCCATTCTTGGCAAGAGAATGATCTCCAGATGTGGGCTTCCTTGCAGAGGGATGCAGCCCTTGACCTAAGGGAGCTCTGCCTGAGGCTTGGAAGTTTTAACCCATTTCCAGTCCAGGGTAACACCTGGCAGGCACAAGGTGGTTTCTTCCCTGAGCAGCTGATTTCCTCAGGGCAGGCATCCTACTGTTCCCAGTGCTGGACAAGGCTGGCTGCCCCAGTCCCAGGGCCTGGGAGAAGCACAGCCATGCAGAGAGCACTGGCTCTGTGCTGGTGCCAGAGCCTTGCAGCTTGCCCGAGGGTAGTGGTTGTGCTGCCCCTGCAGCACAGGCAGAGCCCTGAAAAGCCCTGCCTGCTGGGAAGTGTGGCTCTCCATTGGTGTGTTGGAGTGTGGCTCTCCACAGGCATGTCAGCATAAATATTAATATGAACTGCATGAACTGGAGTTGTTTTGAAGGTTGCATCACTTGTATTTTTCTCTTGGACTAGTTTTTGGCCACAGCTAGATAAGCAGCTTCTCAGAAGAGCCCTTTTCCCTGTCCCAGTGCCCATGTCCCCCGTGCTGCTCCACTGTTAACTCACTCTGGTCATTCTCCTCCCACAGCTGCACCATGAAGCCTCCATCATCAACCTCCTGGAGACAGTGTTCTTCTTCAAGGTGAGAGGCAGGTTTAGCTTTCCTCAAGGGAAGAGCCCCTGGGGGTGGAAGACTGTGGGGACTGACCCTGTGTGAAACCCTTGTCGTTGTGAAGGAGATCTGTGAGTCAGCAGAGGACAGCATTCTGGATTTGATTGATTATTGCCACCGCAAGCTGACCCTGCTGGCAGCTCGGAGCACCAAGGCACAAGCAGTGACCTCAGCAGAGCTTCGTGCTGAGCATCTGGCCAGCCCCTCATCCATGCAGGTGAGGAGACGGTGCTGTAGTTCCCTGGGGACATGTGTAGTGAGGAAAGTGGGCAGCCTACAGAGGCACAGGGAGGCCTTTTCTTGGGCTGCAACCCTGGCACCTCCTGGGCACCTCAGAGGGGTGTCTGGTACTTCTCTGTGCCCTCTGGGCATCCACCTCCCTCCACTGTGCAGCCTGGCTTCTGCCCTCTCTGGTGCCAGTGCCAGCCTGAGGCTTCCTGCAGGACATGCTCAGAGCTCTGGGGTGGGACATGCTGGAGATGGGCAAAATATTCAGTAGAGGGGTTTGGCCATTTGCTGTTGCTCTTGGAAGCTGTGTGGATATCTCTCCCTGAAGTTTGGGAAGCCACCCTGGGTCAGACTGCTGCTGTAGCCAGCCAGTGTTAACCATGAGTTAGAGATTTCCTCTAACAATCAGGAATCATCCCCATGTGCTTCCCCCAGCTTCCTTTATTCTCTGAGAAATACCTCCTCTGAGCTGGTCCAGGCCAGCAGTGCTCCTGCAGCTTTCCCAGCCGGGTGTTCCCAGGCTAGCACACACACACACCTCCCCAGAGCAGGAGCTTCTTTGCCTCTGGTACTTCTCAGCTCCTGGAGCTGCACATAAGGAGGAGCATCTGGAAGAGCAGGGTTAAAGCAGAGCCTGAATCTCCCCTCGCCTCCATCCTTTGGCTCGTTGCCCAAGCACATACTTCTCTTTCAGAAAAGGGAAGGAAGTGGAGAGATCTGGAGCACAATAGGGATGTTTTCCAGGAAATGTTTTCCCAGCTGGGGAGGGGAAGGGGGTGTCTCTGTTACTGCTTTGACACGAACTTAAAAGCCCAGACCTTTTCTAGCCAATAGGGTCCTCAAAAGCACTCATCTCCCAGGGAGCCTGGTTTCCTCTGATTCATTCCAGCCTCTCCTGACTCTGGGTACAATAACCCCCTGTGAAAAAGCTGTCCTTGCCATCTCCTGTGCCGTGGAGCCTGTTGCCTTTTGGAACTGTGCGTGGTGGTAACCCCTGCTCTGTTGTTCCCCTCGAAGGAAAAGATAATCCCTGTCTCAAGGCATCGGAGATGAGGTCTGGATACAAGGAGGACAAACCTCACTACGGCAGTTTGGAGAGGGAGGAGGCAGAGAAAAGCCCACAAGACTCTCTTAGTAACTTGTGGGGCACCAGCACAGGGAGCACAGAGTTGCTGACCACAGAAATCTGGAAGGCAACTGTTGCAGTTGCTCTTTGGAGAAATACAAGAAGCTGAGGTCAGCGCTCCTCACAGCAAGTGTGAGCTGCATCTGGGACTGCAGAGAAACAGTGCCTGAGCCAGGGAGAAGGACTTGGCACCTCTCAGAATGGCCCTCCCCATGGTCTGGAAAGGGGCTGAGTCAGAGGGGGTCAGGCTGTCATGGGGGATGAGTGGGATGTCCATGCTGTCTGGAAGGGAAGGAGGATGGGTGGCTGGAGAGCATGGCACAGCTCTGGGCTGGGGTAACCACAGGCAGATATTCTAGTTGGTGTTCCCAAGCTGGAGGGAAGAGGCAGATTTAGGAGGGGTGAACACAGGACTGCAGCTGCACCAGGGCCAAGTTTCTCCCTCCTCCTCCTGCTCTGGTTCCTCTGCTGATCACGAAGCTCCCCTCTCCTTCAACCCTCACAGGTCTCCACAGGGCCATGGGCCACAAGATGGTCCCAGAAGGGGAGAGGGGCAAAATTTGGGACCAGCCTGTTTCAGGGAGTGTTCTTGTGCATGAGCACTGCTGCCAATAGCCACCCACAACATGTCAGGGGCAGGGACATGAGGGAAGAGCAGCTGTGGGCTGCAAGCTCTTCAGTGGCTGTGCTGGCAAATAGGCAATGCTGGCACCGTTGAGACAAGAAACTTTTTCAGGGCTCTGTTTTCCTACCCAGACTATGGTTACCAATGCAGTCAACAGCCTGCCTCCCTGTAGCTCGTGGGTAATGGGGCCTGAAGTCCCAAGGCTGATCCTGTCCCTCCACAGGAGCTGCAGAAGCAGGCAGAGATGATGGAGTTTGAGATCTCCCTGAAGGCCCTGTCTGTGCTGCGGTTCATCACTGACCAGGTGGACAGGTAGGTGCCCAGGAGCAGCAGAGGTTGTGCCCATTCCTGTGGGGTCACAGGGGGTGCCTGGACCCCTTTCAGCAGCTGGCTGTGTCCACAGTGGCAGTGGCACTGTGCCCTGGGAGGCAAACCAAACACTCCACCCTGCTCCATGGTACTCCTGGGATCTCAGATCATTGTTCCTTTCCTGCCTCTCCCAGTTGCCTCAGGGAGCATTTGTAGATACAAATTCTGGCATTAATCTGCAAGGGCCTTTCCTCCTTTTCTGTCACATCTCCAGTCTGCCCCTGGGTGCACTGACACGGATGCTGAACACCCACAACCTGCCCTGCCTCCTTGTCGAGCTGGTGGAGCACTGCCCCTGGAGCTGCTGGGAAGCAGGTATGGCTCATGCCCCGTGGTCTCTGGGGCACCCTGGTGCTCTGCTGGGATGTGCATCCACTGAGGGATCTGAGCCCTTGCAATGGGGCTCCCCCTCCACCCTCCCCTCCAGCTCCTCAGTGCTCCCTGCCTGAAGCTGTTCAGCTTGAGAGCAGGGGCAGCACAGCTGGGCAGAGCTCCCAAAAGCTGATCCTCACACAGGGCTGGGTCTCTTCTGAGTGGTCACAGCTAGCACTGGAGTGTAGCACCTCTGCCAGCCCCACGTGCTGCTCTGAGGAGTCTTCTGGACACAGCCCAGAGTGCCCGTCCCAGCTTCTGTGGGCAGCACTGCCTAGAGCCAGATGTGGTCTCCCCCACGCAAACTTTGCCCTGATTCTGCTGCTGGTCCCTCAGCTTCACTCTTGCCAGAGGCCCCTGATCAGGGTGTGCCCGTTGGCCATCGTCCCCCAGCTCTGCAGCAAGGCAGGGCCCCCGCAGCCCCCCACTGCCTGCCCCGTGGTGGGGCACAGCCCGGGGCGTGGGAAGCGCCCTGCCCCAGCCCTGCACGGGGCTCTCAGCGGGGGCAGGGCAGGAAGAGCTCTGGGAAGCACGTGGCTGTGCCTGCCCAGAGCAGCCCAGCTGGATGCGGGAGCTTTCCTCCTTCCTCCAGCCACAAAACACATCCCTTCTCCATGCCTGTGTGCTCGGGGTGTGAGAGGGAGCTTTGATCCCGGGCCCTGAGGGAGGGACTGGAAAGATGAGCACAAAGGCATTTCCAGGCTGTGCAGTTTGCAGGGTCACATCCTGCTCCATCCCCCAGAGCCACACAGTAGCTGTTGGAGTTTGTTTTGTCAGAGCTGTTATATTCATGCTGCTTCTGGCTTTGCCTGGCAGAGGAAACTCGAGAAGAGTGGCTGGTACCCCAAAATGAGTCTCTCCAGCCACTCTGTTGCTCCCGCACAGCCCACCAGTGCTCTACACTCCTGGCCAAGTGCAGAGGGAGATGTCTCTGGGATCTTTCTGTTCCTGCCACAGCACTATTGGTTTAATGCATGTCCTTTCTGCTTTTCATGCTCTCTAATATTTTGCCTCAGCACCAAGTAGGCTGCTGTGTGGAGCAAAGGGTGGGGAAACTGAGGCAGGGGGTGAAGCAAGACAGTGAGCACAGGCCAGCATCCCCCCTCTGGGCTGTCTTCCCTCAGACAGCACTGCATCTCCCTGCTTCTTCTGTCCCTCAGGCAAGCTCAAAAAGTTTGAAAATGGCACCTGGCACGTGGTGCCCCCTGAGGACCAGGTGAAGATGACCAAACTTGATGGGCAGGTGTGGCTTGCCCTTCTCAACCTCCTGCTCAAGCCCGAGTGCCAGCGCAAATATCACTTTGATGGCTTCAACAAGAGCCAGCTCCTCAAGGTAGGACCCTGCAGCACAAAGGCCCTGGGCCCTTGCCAGCACTGGGCACCTCCAGATATCTGTCCCCATCCTCACTGTGGGCTCCAAGGAGCCAGTGGTGGGAGAACAGCAGGTCTGTCACTGTAGCAGCAGCAGCAGCAAAGCTTGTGGTTGTCTCACCTCCTGAGATCCCCACTGGTCTCTCTGCCACTGCACCTCAAATCCCTGCTCCTGCCCTGCTGCATCCCCAGCTCTGACTCCTTTGTCCTGACCTCTCTCTGTTCACTTTTCCCTCCCCTCCATGGCCACAGCTCCGTGCATTCCTGACAGACGTCCTCATTGACCAGCTGCCCAACCTGGTGGAGATGCAGAGATTTCTGAGTTACCTCGCAGTGACAGAGCCTGCTCCCCCCAAAAAGGAGCTCATCCTAGAGCAGGTATCCTGTGGCTTTTCCTTCACCTCTACAGGTGCTCTGGTTTAAGCCTGATAGCTCCCTTTTTTCTTCCACCAAGCTCAGCTCTGGAGTGATGATGCCCTGGAAAAGCAGCCAAGTACCCACTTCAGTTACATCCTTATTGCCAGCAAAGCTGCCTGTGGCTGATGTGAGAGCCTTGTCCTGCCCTGCAGTGGCCAAGCAATCACATCTAAAGGCATAAATACTGGATTATAAACAGCTGTCCAGGTCACCCTGGGCCCCTGGGATGGCAGCTGCGTGGGGCAGACACAGGCACTGGCTTGTTTTGACAGTTAACTTCTCATTTGACATTTATCAGTGTTTTTCTCTTGAATTCTGAACTCCCCAGGGAAGGCCCCTTTTACAGCCCTGGTCTGAGGCTGCTTGGCACACTGTGTACAGAGGGACATCATGATCTGGTGATAGAGTCTGGAGTTAAACTGGTCCCAGCTGGTGTCTGGGCCTTTGGGAGTTAGGCCATGAAGGTCTTTACATAGCCAAGAGGTTCTTGGGGGTTTTAATCCATGCAGTGGTAATCTCTGGAGAAAAGTGTTTTTATGTGTTTCTACTGCCTTCTTGTGAGCTGAGGGGAGAAACTGAGTGTGGGGGCAGATCTGCAAAGAGGCTGCTGAGAAGAACTGGGAGCACAGAGGCTCTTCCCCCCTGCCAGAGGCTCCCACACCACTTCCTGGAGGAGATGGGTATGTTGGGCAGTGGCTGGCTGGGCTGTCCCCAGTGGGAGCATGCTGTCCCCATCACAGCTGGCTGTATGGCCTGGGAGGAGGGTGCTGTGCCCTGTCAGAGGTGGCTGAGCTGGAGGCATGGCCCAGGCTGGGAGCTGCAGCTGGGGAAGGTGCAGACTGGCAGGCTGAGCTGTTGGGGCTGGGGATGGCAGCAGGGCAGAGATGGACATGGATTCACACCACGTGCCTTGACTGCCAGCGTGTTGGTGGCACAGTGAGAGGCAGCTGCCACACTGGGACCTCCTCCAGCCCTCACCCAGGCTGCTGCCCTTCTCCATAGCTCTGCTTTTGTGCCACTGCTGCTCCTGCCCCTGCCAAGGGCCGGGCACGGGGAGCCAGCGGGAAGCACAGGCATGGGCTGCCTGCTCTGCCCAGAGAGTGCTGAACTCACTCCTTGTTGTTGAGCCAAGCTAAGGAAAGGCCTTTTTCCATTTGGCTGCTCCCAGAGCAGCCTCCTCCCCTTCCTTGGCTATTTTTACTCTGCTGGAGAAGGCAGCGCTGTTTGAAGCAGCATCGTCCCCTCCAGAGCCTGAACTCGGTGCACTGCTCTTGGCTGGGATGTCTCCTTGTGCTGGGGCCAGCCCTCCCCACGCCTGCATCTTCAGGGAAGTGAGCAGCGGAAAAATCTGCTCAGACAAACGGCTCTGGAGCACGGGGTTCACGCTGCTGCCACACGCAGGGTGTTGAGGTCCCTTCTCAGCAGCTCAGGCCTCAAGGCTGAACACTCATTCCCAACTGGAATCCAAAGGTTTTGCCTTGTTTCACCTCACTGCCCACTGATGAGTGGATCCTTCCCCTCCATGTACCCAAAAGCACACCCTGACACCCTCTGCATCTCTGCCTCTGCTTGCCTTCCTGGAGGGCCGTGCTTCTTGTTCCCAGGGCTGGCTGCCTTCTCCCCAAACCACAGCACCTTTTCTAGGCTGTCAGCACCTCTTCCTCCTGCCCTGCCTCTCCCACCAGGTTCCTGTCATCTGGGACCATATCCTGAAGAAAAACTCAGGGAAGTGGGAGGCCATTGCCAAGCACCAGGTGAAGCATTTCTTCAGCCCCACTGAAGAGGAGCTGAAGCTCCAGGCACGCAGGTGAGGCCCTGGTACAGGGATGCAGAGTGCCCAGTGGGGCCAGTATCCCCATGAGCAGGGCTGCAGCTCGGCTCTGGGAGGACAGAGGGGTCTGTGGCACTGGCTGGAGATGTCCCCTCAGTGGCAGGGTACAACAGGGACAGCTCACTGCCGGTCAGCAGTTCCCTGTAAGCAGCCTGACCCCTCTCTGCCTGCACAGGTGGGCACAGACCTACAGCCTGGACATGATGGAGGCTCTGGCCCCCGACAAGCCCCGCTGCAGGGTGTGTGGTGTAGAAGCAGCCAAGCGCTGCTCTCGCTGCCGGAACGAGTGGTACTGCACACGGTAAGGGAGCCCTGCAGCCCCCCCAGACCCCCCTGCAGCCCCTCCGTGCTCTCCAGAGCACCACACATCTCACTGGAGAATGCTGTGGGAGGGCCAAGGAAAGCCAGGGGTCCCACCACTGCTCAGCACCACTGCTGGCCACGTACCTCTCCAAATCTTGTGGGGAGGCTGACGTGCTGGGCTGCTGGTGGAGGAGGTGCTGGTGAGGGTTGTGTTGCAGCTGTGAAGTGCTGAGCTGCCTCTGCCCACAGTGATAACAGTGACAGGCTGGGTTTTCCATGGTGACACTGTCTCACTCCTCTCCACCTTGTGGGGCAGGAGTAGGAAAGCACCCATGACCCTGTGGCTGCAGGTGACAGGTTGGGATGTGGCAGCTGGGACGGTGGCAGTAAATTAAATCTCTGGTCCTGAACCATCTGGCAAGGTCTGGCGTTAAACCTCCTTAACCCCCAGGACTGGGGCCACATCCACCCCCCTCTTGGTCTAATGCTGGGCTGTGTCAGCTCTCCCCCAGCTCCCAGAGGAGTGTGGTGCTGGAGTCTGTCCTTCTTGCTGCTTTGCCTCCAGAGATGGATGTGACTCCACTGCCCCTGACAGCAGCTTCCCCCTCTGCAGGGCATGCCAGATCCAGCACTGGCAGAAGCACAAGCCTGCCTGCAACCTGATGGCCGAGGTGCCAAGGAGTGTGGATGACCTGTAAGAGAAGTGCTGTCTGGCATCTGGCCCGTGGCTCAGAGAGGCAGAGATTCCCCCAGTTTGCAGCCCACAGCTGGAAAGAAGCTGGCAAAGGCCCCTTCTGCCTGCTCCCAGCCCCAGGCAGCACTAGCCAGGGTCAGCCTCTCCTCACCATGCTGCCTTCTCCAATAAACCTCCTTCTGCATCCCACAGCTGCTTGGCTTCTGCTTTTTCTCTCCTAGCTGAAGATAACAAGCTGCTTCCTCCCAGAGGCGTGTGTCCATTTTCCCTTTTGCAACAACAGAAATCCCAGAGAACCCGAAAAAGCCTCTAAGGTTGTGGTTACCTTACTGCAGCTGGGGAGGGGAGGGAGTGAAAGGCCTCTGTGCTGCCTGGTCCCAGCGTTAGAGCAGTGTGGGGAGCGGAGGATGTGGTTTGCACAAGCATCGTGCAGGGAGGCAGAGTTTCTTGGGTATTTGTCATCTCCCACCTTGCAGGGACGGTTCACCCCATTTCCTCTCCCTTGATGTGATGTTAGCACCAAGGGCTTGGCCCCCTTCCCACCAGCATTACCAGCAGAGAGGGTTTACTGGTGGGGATGCTTTGTGGTGCATCCCTACCTCTCACTGGTCAGGAGCTGCTGCCAAAGGGCTGAAGCTTTGCTCTGAGCACAGCTGGGAAAGGTTGGCCATGTCCTTTCTCTGATGGAGTGCTGGGGAATCGCTGACACATAACAATAGGCTTTGCAGCAGGGCTGCTGCTGCTGCAGGAGCCACGACAGCAGGCAGGAAACCATCTCGGTCCAGCTGCAGGCCCGGCTGAGCAGCCCGTGCTCGGAGCTCAATAAACTCCTCACCCCAAACCCAGGCTGAGCTGCAGCCAGCAGGAGCAGGAACGCTCTCCATAGCTCTCCGTCTGCTTCTCACCCGCTGCCAGGAGCGCCTTCAGCCCCTGCCCCACGGGGAAACTGAGGCAAGGGAGCGCAGTTTGTCCTGCTCCTGCGAGAAGAGGCAGAGAGAGCGGAGCGGTTGCAGCGGGCCCCCCCTTCCCTCGCGGCGGCTCCGGGAACCTCATCCCCGCCTCCAGCCCGCCCCGCCGGGCTCGCCGGGACTGGAGTTGGCGATCGGGAGCCCGGGGCATTGCGCCGTTCCTCCCACCTCTCCTGCCTCAGTTTCCCCGCGGTGCCCGATCGGGACGGCCCCTCCCGGTCCCCGCCCCGGCCTCGGCCCGGTGCCGGCCCCCGTCCCGCCGTCGAGCAGCGCCCGCCGGGCCATGGAGCTCATCGAGCTGCGGGAGCTGCAGCCGGAGCCGCGGCCGGGCCGGGGCCGCCTGGAACGAGCCAACGCGCTGCGCATCAGCCCGGCCCGCCGGCCCGGCCCCGGGGCGCATCCCGACCCGCGGCTGACGGCGGCACCGGGCGCCGGGCATCGCTTCGAGCCGCGGCGCCGCGGGCTGCACACCTGGTGCGATCTCTGCGGGGACTTCGTCTGGGGCGGCGGCAGGAAGAGCCTCCAGTGCCGTCGTGAGTACCGCGCCGCGCCCCGGGCCCCCCGCACCCCCGCCGCCGGGCATCCCGGCACCACCGGGCACCCCCGCCAGGCACCGAGCGTCCCGCCCTCCGGTTTCCTCAGCATTGGGCATCCCCAGCGAGCACCAGATATCCCCCACCACCGGGTATCCCCACCGCCGGGCATCCCCACCGCCGGGCATCCCCACCACCGGGTATCTCAACCACTGGGCATCCCCACCACCGGGCATCCCCACCACCGGGTATCTCAACCACTGGGCATCCCCACCACCGGGCACCCTCGCCACTGGGCATCCCCCCTACCGGGCATCGGACATCCCACCAACCAGACACCCCTACAGGACACCGAGCATCCTGGGAGAGGCAGCCCCGCTAAGCACCGGATGTCCCAGCTCTGGGCATGGGTTTCCCAGCAGCGGGCATGCTGCCAGCGGGCACCCCCACCACCAGCGGGTACAAAGCACCCTACCATCGGGCACCCCCACGGGCCCCCGACCGTGCTGGTAGTGGGCTCCCTCACTGAGCACCAGCTGTCCCACCACTGCCCACAGGCTTCCCAGCACCAGGCACCCCCACCAGACACTGAACATCCCAGCACCGGGTTGGGTGCAGGCATCTCAGCACTGATAACCCCCACCAGGCATCCTGGGGCCAGGCATTCATTCCGTTAGGTTGAACATCACCATTCTGGGCAGCTGCACCAGGCACTGGGCCTCTGGGCACCAGGAAATCCACCAGACACTGGACAGCCCTGTACTGGGCACCCACATCAGGCACTGGCAGCCCCATACAGAATTCCCACACTGCCTTGTGTTGGGTACCAGGTATTCCAGCACTGGGTACCCACACTGGTGCCCATAGTGGGCATCCCAGTACTGGACACCCACACTGGTGCCCATAGTGGGCATCCCAGTACTGGGCATCCCAGTACCAGGCACTGGGCATCCCAAGCTGGCCAGCCCAGCAGGGAGCACAGGCACAGTGGCACCAGCCAGGATGTGGCACAGTGCTGTGTCCCATGTCGATGCTACCCCTGAGCCCCTGGGCACAGCATGAGCAGGCAGCTGACACTGTCACCATGTGCCAGCCCTTGTCCCACCACGCAGCAGTGCCCTGGCCCTGACACCCAGGCTGTGCACAGTGGTGACACTGCTCCTGTCTCTGTCCCCAGACTGCAGCTTCACCTGCCACTACCGGTGCCGAGCCCTGGTACGGCTGGACTGCAGTGGCCCCCGTGGTGCTGGTGATGAGGACGATGGCAACGAGCAGGTGCTGGAGAAGGACACCAACGTGGTAGGGCCTGGGCCTGTCTGTGAGGGACAGCTTGGGCAGGGGGTGGCGAACCTGGGGGCTATGCTGGGCTGTGCCATGTGAGGCCATGGAATGGCACGCCAGGCTGTGCCATGCCAGGCTGTGCCAAGCCTTGCTGTGCCAGGCTCAGCTGGGCTTAGCAGACCTGAGCTGAGCTGTGTGAGGCTGACATACCCGGCTGTGCCATGGCGAGCCCATGCCAGGCTGTGCTTTGCTATGCCAGGCTGCACCATGCCAGGCTGTGCTGTGCCACACCGCGCTGGGCTGGGGGGAGGTCGTGCCATGCCGGGCTGTGCCATGTCGGGCTGTGCTGTGCCCTGGCGAGCTGTGCTGTGTCGTGTCCGTGCCGCGCTGCCCGCACCGCGCCCGTGCCCGAGCCGAGCCGAGCCGAGCCGAGCCGAGCCGAGCCGAGCCCAGCCAGCTCCAAGCCGTGTCCGGGCGGGCGCGGGTGAAGTCACCGCCGGAAGCGGGGCCGCCGCGCCGCCCCCGGCTCGCATCACCCGACGGCCGGGGCGGGGCAGAGACGGGACCGCGCTGAGCTGAGCCGGGAGCGGGGCAGGGCGCGGTAGACGCCGAGCCGAACCGAGCTGGGACGGGAGCGCGATAGCGACCGGACTGAGCCGAATCGGGAGCGGGACCGCGATAGGGACCGCGCTGAGCCGAGTGGGACGGCGATAGGGATCAGGCAAATCTGAGCCGGGACTGAGACCGGGACCGGGTGGAGCTGAGACGGGACTGAAACCGGGACCGGGCGGAGCCGAGTTGGGACTGAGACAGGGACCGGGTATCGAGAACCGAGCCGCGATAGGGACCGGAACCAAGCAGAGCCGAGCCGGGCCAAGGGCCGGGCTGAGCGGAGCCGGGCCAAGGACCGGGAGCGGGCTGAGCCGAGCCGGGAGCGGACCAAGCCGGGCCCCGGCCCGGGGGCCGGCCGGGCTGGCGCGGGGCCGGGTGTGCCCGTGTGCCCGCCGGCCCGGCGGGGCTGCGGGCCGGGCGGGCCGGGCCGTGCCCCCCGCCACCGCCACCGCCGCCGCTGCCGTGCCCGGGGCTGGGGCCGGGGCCGGGGCCGGCGGGGCCGCGGGCTGCGGGGCGGCGGCGCTGGCGCTGCGGCGGGGCGGCGCGGGGGGCACGGGGGGCAGCACGGCCAGCAGCGGCTACTGCAGCCAGGAGGACTCCGACTCCGAGCCCGAGCTCTTCTACACCGCCCGCACCTCCCTGGGCCGCCGCCCGCGCCGCCGCCAGGTCGGTCCCGCGCCGTGACGTGGTGGGGGACACGGGTGACGTCATCGGGAGCGCATTCCCCCGGGCTGGGTGCTGGGGAGCGGGCGGGGTGAGCTTGGTGCCTGGGGAAAACTGCAGGGATGGGTGGTCTTTTCTTGGAGGTGAGCTTGGCCCTGCTGTGGGGCAGGAGTGGGGTCAAGCACGGCCGTGCCGTGGGGCCCGGTGGTCCGGTCCGGTTGGATGTGGGGTGAGCGAGGCACTTGGGGCGAGTGGGGTTTCGCTGCCTGGCACGGGCACCCCAAGGTCCCTCAGGGCTGAAGCTATTCCCAGCTTTGGGGGTGCCGGGACAAACTCTCCGGGCAGCTTCACAGCTGTCCCCATCCTGCAGGGACCCCCGCAGGGTCCGGCAGTGCTGCGGGGTGGCTGCCGGGGCTGGGGACCCCTCCGTGCCGTGGGGACACGTGCAGCGCGGTGTGGCAGCTCCGCGGCCCCGCGTAAATAAACACTCATTAGTGGGTGCCGGTGGCAGGGACGCTGGGCCAGGACGCTCCATCCCGCGTGTGTGGGGCCAGCACTTTGAAGCGGGGTGCCGGCGGCAAGGGCGGGCTGTACCCCCGGCCCGGCCCGGCCCGGCCCGGCCCGGCCCTCCTGCATCAAATCTCAGGGCGTCCCCGCGGGTGCGGAGCCTGCCCAGACACCCTGGTGCCAGGCTGCCGGCCGCCGGCCGTCTGCCTTGGGGACGCCTCTCTGATCTGGGGTGCCGGGAGGGGACGCTCGGCTCCGGGTGTCCTCGCTGTGCGTTCACACAGCCCTGCAAGCCCCAGGGACGCGGCGCTTGAGGGGCGGCCGGTGCCGGTGTCCCCGGAGCAGGGCTGGGGCCGCGGTGAGCTCAGCTGTGCTTCCCCGGCACAGCCCAGCCCAGCGCCAGCCGGGCTGATGCAACGCCCTGCAACCGCCCGCGCAGCTGCCGCCGCTCCGGGGTGGGCTGGGGGCCGGCGGGACACCGAGGCAGGCGGGACGGTCTCCCCCGGTCTCAGCGTCGTGACTCAGGCCGGCTGCTGTCGCGCAGGATGAGCCCAGCGAGTGGGAGAAGACGGAGCTGGACCAGGCGCAGGTGGAGCAGCGGATCAAGGAGTACAACAGCCAGATCAACAGCAACCTCTTCATGAGCCTGGTATGGGGTCGGCACAGGGCCGGGGGGGAGCACGGTGCCCTGGCCTGACCCCACTCACCCCTCCCACCGGTGTCTCGTAGAACAAGGACGGCTCCTACGCCGGCTTCATCAAGGTGCAGCTGAAGCTGGTTCGCCCTGTCGCGGTGCCGGCCACCAACCGGGTCCCCTCCCTGCAGGCGGGGCGGCCACACCCGCAGGGGGTGAAGCGCCGCACGTCCTTCTACCTGCCCAAGGGGACCGTCAAGCACCTGCACATCCTCTCGCACACCCGCGCCAGCGAGGTCATCGACGCCCTCCTGCGCAAGTTCACCGTCATCGACAACCCCCGCAAGTTCGCCCTCTTCGAGAGGTCTGAGAAGGATGAGCAAGGTAGTGCCCCAGGGTGAGCCTGGCCTCACAGCGCTGGCCGTGTCCCCGTGTTGTCAGCTTCCCCTGGGTGGTGGCAGTTCCATGGCGGTGATGTCCCCAAGGTGGTGGCAGTGGTGTTCCCCGTGGTGGCGATATCATGGCAGCGGTGCCCCAATAGTGACAGCTTCCCCTTGGTGGCGGCATCCCTGTAGCAGTGGCCTCCCTCGTTGGTGACACTGTCCCCTGTCACCATGGATGTGTCCCCCATGGCAGCAGTGGTGTCCCCCGTGGTGGTGATGTCCCCATAGCAGCAGCATCCCTGCAGCAGCAGCAATGCCCCCATAGCGGCAGTGTCCCCGCGGCGGTGCTGTCCCTGTGGCAGTGTCCCCGCAGTGACACCTGGCCGCCCTGGCAGTGTACCTGCGGAAGCTGGGCGACGATGAGCAGCCCCTGCGGCTGCGGCTGCTGGCCGGCCCTAGCGAGAAGGTGCTGAGCTTCATCCTGAAGGAGAACGAGACCGGAGAGGTGAACGTGAGTGCAGGAGCGGGGAAGGGGTTGGCACCCGCATCGCCCGGCAAGGTGGCCGTGGGGGGACGTGGCAGGTCCCATTGTGATGGCAGCCCTTGTGCCTGCAGTGGGACGCCTTCACGCTGCCGGAGCTGCACAACTTCCTGCTGATCCTGCAGCGGGAGGAGGAGGAGCACCTGCGCCGGCTGCGGCACCGCTACGCGTGCTGCCGCCAGAAGATGCAGGAGGCGCTGGCCACGCGCACGCCGGGGTGACCACGACGCTCGCACCCAAGGCCGTCCAGTGCAGCAGCAGCCTCGCCCGCCGGCGGGTGGGGACACCAGGGAGGGGGGTGGAACGGGGCACCACGGACCCGCTTGGCTGTCACAGCCCCCATGGGGCTGGCCCAGAGAGTGAGGGTTCCTGTTGGGAGTGAGAGCGAGTGTCACCCTGGAGTGGGTGTGTCCTGGGAGGAACGAGTGTACCCTGGGGGATTGGGTGTCCCCAGGGGAATGGGTGTCCCCGAGAGAGCGTGTGTTACCTGGGGGATTGCGTGTGCCCAGGAGAGTGGATGTCCCCAAGGGAGCGTGTGTCCTGGGGGGAGCAAGTGTCACCTGGGGGATTGGGTGTCCCCAGGGGAGTGGGTGATATGGGGGGAGCGAGTGTCCCCGGAGAAGTGAATGTCCCTGGACAGAAGCAGGGCATCAAACACCAATAAAGACATCTTGGTGACGGGACGTGTGGGCCTGCGATGTGTCCTTGGCGGAGCGGGCTGGGGTGGGAAGGGACGGGATGCGAAGTTCCCCCGGTGTCAGTGGGCCGTGGGTGTTCACGCGCGTCCGGGGTGGCGGCGGCGGGACTCGAACCCGCGGCTCCCGCGCTGCCAGCGGCGGGCGGGAAGGAGGGCGCGCCCCGCGCCGGTGTCACGTGACGCGGGCGCCGGAAGTGGCGCGGGTGGCGGCGCAGGCGGCGCTCGGTCGGTGTCGCCGGGCGGCTCCGGGCCGCCCCCGTCCCTTTCCCCCCCCCCCGCCCCCGGCCCCGCCGCCCCCGCCATGGGCGCCAGCGGCTCCAAGTCGCGGGGGCTGTGGCCCTTCGCCAACCCAGCGGCGGGCGGCGGCGGCCCCGAGGGCCCCGGCGGGCAGCAGGCCCTGGCCCGGGCGCGGGCCGCGCGCGCCGCCACCCCCTTCGTGTTCACGCGGCGCGGGTGAGGCGCGGGCACGGGGCACGGCGGGGCGGGGGGGGCTCTGCTGCCGGGCCGGCCCCCGCACCGGCACGGCCTGGGGCTCAGGGAACGCCGCCGGCAGCGCCGAGCCGGCAGTGGGTGGTCGCTGCAGCTCCCCAGGGGAGCGGGGACCGGCCTGGCCCAGCCCCCGGCCCGGCGCGGGGAGCCGGCAGGGCCGGCAGGCTCTGACCTCAACGCCTCCCCTCTCCTCTCGGCAGCTCCATGTATTACGATGAGGACGGGGATCTTGCTCACGAGTTCTACGAGGAGACAATCGTCACCAAGAACGGGAGGAAGCGCGCCAAGCTGAAGAGGATCCACAAGAACCTGATACCTCAGGTAGCGTGCGGAGAAGGGTGGGGGAAAGTGAGTGCAAAGCGCCACGGTGACACTTGGAGTCCGGACTTGACAGGAGCTGTCTCCCTCAGGGCATCTTCTTGCTGGAAAGGTGGATGCTCTTTCCTCCCCCCAGTTTCTGCCTCGGGGCCGTGATTCCTGTGTGTCCTCATACCTGTGTCACCTGAGGCTGTGACAGGAAAGGGAGAGCTGGTGGCACCCTCCAGCTGCCCTCTTTGGAGAGAAGCAGTGCCTGAGCCTTTCAGAACTGCCAGGCAGGGGAAGGTAGCTCAGCCAGGTGTGTGTTGTGGGGCACAGAGTTCCAGGCAGCCCTGCATGGCCACGGTATCTCCTTACCAAGCACCTTCCACAAGGTGTGGGGTGCTGTGCTGCCTCAGCCAGTGTCATGTCACTTGGAGGGCCAGGCCCTGTGTTGGGGAGCAACAGCCAGAGCCTGTCAGCTGCTGACATGAGTATGCACATCCCCTCCAGCTGCTCAGCAGTGTTGACAGCTCTGTGCTTTGCTCTTCAGTGGAAAAGTCTCGTCTTTAAATAAGAAGTGTGTGAAGCTGGGCAGGGGCTGGGATGTCAAGTGAGGATCTTGGTGCAGGGGCAGGAGAGCCTGCATGTAGGGAATCTTTTGAGGGCATAACTGGAGGAAAGGACAGATCAAACCAGGGCTGGAGAGAGCCCCGATAGGAGTCTTCCCTAATTAAGCAGAAGGGCATGGCTGTAGTGAGCACCTGGGGTGAGCTGTCAGTGAGCTCTGAGGAGTGGGCAGCCTCTCAGCAGGATGGGACCCCTCTGAGTGCTGAGCAGGCAGTTAGGGACAGAAGGATTTGGTGCTGCTTGCTGGGCTGGCATTCTAGCAGAGGCAGGCTTGGCCTGTGGAACGGATTCCTCATTCATGTGGGTTGAAACTCACCCAGTTGGAAAGCTTAGCTGAGCTGGAGAGAGCAGCCACCAGCACTGCACAGTCCTTTGCTAGCGCAGACTTTACTCCGGGTCTGTGGGTGCAGCCCAAGCCCCCACTCCCTCCTCTGCCCCAGCCCCTGGTGCTCTAACAGGAGAAGGCTTGGCTGGGCCATGGGAATGGTTCCTGTGGCTGGTGTGGAGGGAGCGTGCATTCAGCAGCCTGCACAGAAAGCCGCTTTTCTTGCGCGCCAGCTGCCCCGGCTGCGCTCTCTCAGAGAGCTCTTTTCATTCTTCCAAATCCCGTGAATGAAAGGTGCCGGATGAAAAGCCCAGACAGCCAATGTCTGCCAGTCACGCAGCAGCTGCTGCACAGGCAGTGCCTGGCAGAGCAGCTCCCTCCTTTCTCGCCCTGCCATGTGTGGCAGCCGGCCGTGCCGCCCTCGGCTCTCCGGGGATGGGTGCGAAGGGCAAAGTGCTGATGCTTTGTGTGCTGCTGTACCGGGTGTCACCGGCCGTTTATGGGCCCCAAGCCCTCGAGGGCACGGTGTTCTCTGTCGCTGGGTGACTGGCAGGGCTCTGGGGGATGTGGATTGGCCCATCCCTTCTGCTCACCACTCTGACTCTTCTTTCAGGGCATAGTGAAACTAGAGCATCCTCGCATTCACGTGGATTTCCCAGTGATTATCTGCGAGGTGTGAGTCCCAGACATCGCTGCCCGTGGGCGGGAGGCCCTGCCCCACCGCCCCCAGCCTTGCCGGGCCAGGCTGCCTCGTGTTCCCACGGAGGAGGACTCCGGGTGTGTGTGGCGGGACGGTGGCTCTCCCCTCGCCTGGAGGTGAGGCAGGATGGAGCAGGCCCTTGCAGGAGATGGGTGACTCTGTGCAACGACTTGCTTCAAAACATCCTCGCTCGAGTCAGAAGACTAAAATACCTTTTGTAGCCGCTAGCCGACGTTTGATGGGTAAACTGGAACTGCAAACAAGCTGCTGTGATTGAGCTGTGAAAGGGAGAGCAAGCCTGCACTTCTCACCAGAGAGAATCCCCTGCTTCTCAGGTATGCGGCCCAGGGAGAGGCAGGGCGCAGTAAGGCCCTGCCCTGCACCCCAAGGTCCCTGGGGCCCGCAGGTTAGATGGCCAGTGTTGCAGCGTGTCCCTTTACACCGGTGTGATGTGACGCTCCCCTGTGTGGGTTTGTTGATGGAGGATAAAAAGGGCAGGCTGAGGGGTCTCGAAGCACATCAGGCTGGCTGCTGCTCTCCTCTCGGGAAGGGAATGGAGACCAGACGCCACTCTCTTAGGCCTCGGTCTCTTCCCCCACTGCATTTCCCCACTTCATGGCAGCGCTGGGGAGGTTGGCTTTGCTGCTGCCTGCTGGAGATCTCTGCAGTCCCTTGCTGGTGACAGCAAGGTCTCAGCTCCACAGCGGACGTGCCTCCCCCATTGTCACACTGGCTCCTGCTGAGCGCCGTCCCTCCCTGCTGCGGGGCTGGGCTGCCGGGCAGCTTCCTCAGCCCCGCTGCTGTTTGAACGTACCTCCCTGTAGGCTGGGCCTCGACTAAGCCAAGCAGGAAAGGAATCCTCTCTTCCTTCCCTGTGCCCCCGAAACAATCAGTCGGCGTACCTGCCCCAGCTTGGAAATCTCCCTGGCGATGTGAGCTGTGGTTCCTCCCGCATCCCAGCTGGTGGCAGGAGGAGAAACGCGATGCACTTTAAAGGGAGGCTTTCTGCCCCACCTCGGAAGGTCCTGCTCTTTTCTCCTCTTTCCTCCCACCTGAGAAGTTCAAGATCTTGGCAGCACTGAAGAACCTCTCACCCCTGCGTGTGTCCAGCTGCTGGGGGAAAGGCCTGACCCCAAATGCCCCTTGGCAGCATGAGGAGCCCCTGCCTCCCTGCTCGGCTGTGCCCAGACCAGGCAGGCAGAGGAGGACCGGCAGCAGGCACAGCTTTAAAGTGGGTCAGAGCCTACTCCCCACAGCAGCCAGCTTGGCTTTCCTCCTCTTTCGTTCCAGAAACTTATTTACTTTCTAAGCACTTCAGATGTTTGCTACCTCGATTTTTAATTTAAGCTGCTGGCACTTGGCTGCCAGCCCTGTCGCTGTCTCCGTTGGATGTATCCATCCCCTCACCCGCTGCTGAGAGCCGCCCGGGCGCGGGGCCGCATTCCCGGCTGCGGGGAGATAACAGCGACGTGGCTGTTGCTGTCTTCCTGTCACCACCTCTTCCCTTCAAGTCCTTCCACCCGTGGTTCCCATCGGCAGGAGCAAGCACACAGGCTGAAATGGATGTGCTGGCTGCCACCAGGCAGGAAAGTTTGGGAGGGCGGGGCTGGTCTACACTGTGATGCTGGGCGCTTCTTTCGACATCTTTTGTTCTGCTTGCTTGAAAGAGTTTTGTCTTAAAACAATCCCTCACTGAAGTGTTTCTTATTTGCACCACCTGCTCTTGAATTTCTCCCTGGGAAGGGCATCCCTTGTGCTCCACAGGAGAGCAGGAGCTGCTGTCCCTAGGAAGAGGAGAGAAAACCGTGGCCACGCTCTGTGCTGCCCTGCCCCATTGCTGTTTGAGGGCACGGGAAGCTGCACCGACCCCACCCTGGGCATGGGGGAAGGAGGAGGAGGAGTGGGGAGGGAGTTGGCACTGTTTGCCTGCCCCAGTGGGGAGCCCCTCACCTGGCTACCAGCCAAAAATCTGCTGGCAAGGCACGGCCTGAACCCGGGGGAGGGGGCAGAGGCTGTGACCAGCTTAGTAAGGATGCTTTTGTCCTTTCTGACAGGCTGCCCATCCTTCCTCCAGCGTATTAAACATGCTTCCCCAAAACCCACGCCTTCTCCCACCCTTCTACCCCCTCAGTGTCACCAGAGTGGCAGCAAACCTCTGCAGACTGCCAACAAGCTGCATCCTGCCCCGCTTCTTCCCAGGCTGGTCCCCCACAGCAGCCAGCCCCCAGGACCCTGGCAATCCTGCAGCAGCAGGGTCTTGGGAGCACCTGGAGGGATCTTAAAAATGTGAAGGTCACTGTAAATAGTATCTGTGTCCACTGTGGTGTTGGAGCAAGCAAAAAAAAAAAGAAAAAAAAGTTTTCTTTTTGGTTCTTTTTTTTTTTTTTTTTTTTTTTTACAATTTCTGTGCAACATTGTGCTTTCCCGTGTGGATGTGTAGCCGAATCGTACTCACCAACACTAGGCTCCTTGCTCCTCTAGCGTGTGGGTAGGACCCATGGGTTTGGGAAATGTACACTACTTCTGGTCCTTCCTCCCACTGCATCTGTCCACTTTTGTTAAATTTCAATAAAATTATTTGTAGAGCCCACAAGTCCCAGAGCTGTCTTACTGGGGAAGGCAGCTGTACCTGAGGGGAGGTGGACTTTGCTGCTGGCATTTTGAGCCCCGTTTTTTTAGGGAAAGGGGGTGTTTGTGCACATGTGGCCGAGCTGATGGTGAAAGACCCCTGAGTCACAGCCATTTCCAGGTTCTCCAGTTGGCACAAGGGACTGGCAGGAGTTGGTGGCTTTGTCAGGCTGTGACTCTCTACTTGTAGCTGCCGCGACGTCTTTTAAATATATAACTAATGTGAAATATATGTCATTTCCTTGTTCATTCCCGAGGGCTGGAACTCGAGCCTCTCTCCCTTCCCGTGTGTGGGGCCGGAGGTCTGAGCACCCGAGGTTCGCAGGCAGCCCAGCATCGAGCGGACTCTTCCCTTGGCTCCGCCCGAGCCCCGCGGGGGGGGAGGATCCGCCCGTCCGCTCCTTCCTCGCCTGCCCTGCCAAATCAGTGCCTCATTAATCACGGGGCCTGACGTTCTGCAGCCGGCGTGACCCTGTGCTGGGATGCCGCCTGTCCCTCGAGCATTGCCGCCTGTCCGTGGGGCAAGTGTGATTTCACTTTGTAACCCCGCGTCCTGTCCCCGACAGCCCTGCGAGTGTTTTCCTGCAGCCACCGTCACCTCTCATCATTTCCTCTGGGCAAGCCGGCTCGGAAATGATCTGCTGATGAAAGCTGTCATGAGAGTGAGTGGTGCAGTGTGTCCTGCCAGCCCTCCAGCCTCGAGGGGGTGAGGCTCTGGCCATTCATCCATAGGGAGTCCGGCCCCAGCAGGGATGGAGGGATGGATCCTGGTAGCTGAGAAGGGGGCCGGGTGGCTGCACAGGGTGGTACAGCCTGGCGAGGTTACACAAGGCAGTGGCTGTGGCTCTCTGGCTCCGTCACCATCTCTGTGTCTGCCAGGGCCACCACAGTCCCCTCCTGCTGCCCATGGGGCAGGGCCATGCCCAGAGCCCCCAGCCCAGGGCAAAGGCAGGTGCTGACATCCCCTCCTGGCTTCATGGCTGCTCCATTCCCAAGCTGAGCTCCTCTCACACCTTTGCCCTGTTTGGCAGGAGTGGCTGTGACTCATGTCCCGTTATCTTTAGCTGCCATCCATGAGGGATTCCCATCCTGCTGCTGCCTGCCTGGAGCAGCTGCTCTGCTCAGCTCACCCCACCCTGGCTGCTGCCCGCTGCTGCCATCCTGCACCCCTCTACACTCTGGGAATGACTTGGCATGATCTCATGCTCGGCAGGGCAAGGGGAGGCTGATCTGCTCAGCTGCCCCTTCCCAAAAGCAAGTCTTCCCTACGGGAAGGAAGGAGGGAAGTCGAGTCAGGTGATGCTCCCACCGAAGGGAGAGCAGTGAGAATCTGCGTCACATTGAGCACTTCCAGCGCTCCCAGCAGTGGAAATCTGTGACCCCTCCATCCACCCCACTGCCGGTGGGGCTTGATACCTTTGCACAAGGAGGATGGAAAATTTTAGCTGCTGGCGAAGGAAGCCTGTTTACTGCCCAGAGAGGAAGGGCAGCGCCTGCTGCGCTGGGACTTCTTGGCTCCCCACAATCTCTCCCAAGGGTTTTGGCAGCCAACGCCTAAGCCAGCAGCTGACCTTCCCAGCCCCTCTCCCAGCTGATGCCTGGCACTGCCTGCAGGCCAGGCCAAGCTGTGGGGTGCAGCCCAGACTTGGAGCGGCCGGCCTGGATGCAGTGCCCATCCCTAGCAGGGCTGTCACCCTCTCGGTGGGAGCTTCACCACAAAAGCTGACACCCAAGTGGTGCCACTAACTGGAGCCAGCTGCAGGTGCCTGCGGCCGGGGCTTGGCGCTGGCGGCACCAGGAGCTGACACCGAACAATGCTGGGCTTGGTGCTCCCGCCTGATCCTTAGGGAGCTGGCGGTGCCTGGGGAGCACTTCCGTAGATTCAATCCCGCTTCCTTCCCCTGTCGGCCCCGACACACCCTCGCAGCCTGAGGCTTCCTGCGCGGGGGCACCCCGATGGCCCTCAGCCCAAGGGGCCAGCCCTGGCCAGGCAGGCAGGGGACAGGCAGCACATGGGGACAGCCACACGGCTGGTCCCTGAGCCCGGCCTGTCCTGTCGCCTGCCAGAGGGCACCCGCTGGAGCCTCAGCAGGGCTCTGGGAAGGAAACCCCCCGGCCCTGTTACACCCATGGCCCCCCTTTGTCCTCTCCAGGCAGGAAACGCAGGGGGCCGTGGCTGAGTCAGCAGCATGGATTACCCTAGCCCTGCACAGGATGTCCTGTTCAGCACAGCACCGCCCTGGGGTCACCACCGTCCTGGGGACACTGCTGTTGCAGGGACACTGCTCTTCTGCTGTCACCACCACCTTGAGGACAACCAGCATTCTGGCTTGCCAGCACTCTGGAGTCACCACCATTGTAGAATCACCAACTTTTTAGGGACAACCTGATCCCGGTATACCACCCTGGGGTCACCACCATTCCAGAGCCCCCGTTTTGGAGTGATAACGATCCTGGGGACACCAGCGCCCTGGGGTCACCACTACCTGGGGACAACGTCCTGAGGTCACCACCAATCTGGGGTCACTATGGTTCTGGAGTGACCATGACCCTGGGGATACCACCATCCCCCAGGGGACAGCACCACCCCTGATACCACCATCACCCCCCTGGGGACAGCCCCGTCCCGCGGTCACCGCGGTTTGGGGACCCCCGGCCCCCTCCGCCGCCTCAGCACCGCGCTCCCCCCGCCAACCGTGGCGCCCCCTGGCGGCCCCAACAGCGGCCCCGCCCCGCCCCCTTCCGCCGCGTGGGGGGGGTGGATCCTCCCGGGCCGTACCAATCGCGGCGGGACGGGGGGATGACTCCCGGTGCCCAGTGCCCGGTACGGCGGCCCCACGGAGGTATGTGTGTGCGGCAGGGCTCCGCCGCCGTCCCGGAGCCCGGGGCCCCGCGATGATCGGTGCCACCAGCCCGGGGCGGCGCGGGCGGGGCGCGGGGGCGGGGCCGGCGCCCCCACGGGTGGTGCGTGCCGGAAGGTTTAAAAGCGGCGGCGGGGGGGAGGCGGCGGTGCTGGAGGAGCCCGCGGCGGGGGATGGCCTGAGGCGCGGTGAGAGCCGCGCGGGGAGCGGGCGCGGAGCGAGGCCGTCGGGGGCCGCGCCCCGGCGCTTTGTCTGCCCGGCTCGAACAAAGGCGGCGCCGCGCCGGCAGCCGGGGGAGCGCCAGCGGGCGAAGCCGCTCGGGACCGGGGTTCCCGAGAAGCAGCCCCCACCCGGGGCTCTGCCCGCACCCCCCGGGAGGGGACTTGGATCGGGGTCTGCCTTGGGGGGTGCGGGCAGATCGGCCCCTGCCTGCACCCCCTCCTGCCGGCCCCTCCTTCTGACTCTCCGCTCCCGCCGCCCCCAGGTCCCGTCGGGCAGGATGCGCGGGGGCTGCGCGGCGGCGGTGGCTGTGCCCTGGCTGGCCCTGCTGGCCTTGGCCCGGCAGCCCCCCGAGAAGCCGTCGGCCAGCCCCCATCTCACCCGCCGGCCCTTCCTGGTGGCCTGGAATGTGCCCACCCAGGACTGCAAGCCCCGCTTCCAGGTGTCCTTCGACTTCAGCATCTTCGACCTGTCCGCCTCCCCCAACGAGGGCTTCGTGGGGCAGAACCTCACCATCTTCTACAAGGAACGCCTGGGGCTCTATCCCTACTACACCCGTCAAGGTGTAGCCATCAATGGTGGCGTCCCCCAAAACAGCAGCCTGTCCGAGCACCTCGCCCGCCTCCAGGAGGGCATCGACAAGTACATCCGCTCATCCACCAAAGAAGGGCTGGCCGTCATCGACTGGGAGGAGTGGCGGCCTGTCTGGGCACGCAACTGGAAGCCCAAGGATATCTACCGGGAGGCGTCACAGGAACTGGTGTCACGGCGTCAGCCCACCTGGCCCCCTGAGAAAGTGAACAAGCAGGCAGCGTTTGAGTTCGAGTTGGCTGCCCAGGAGTTCATGGTGAAAACCCTGCGCAAGGCCAAGAGCTACCGACCCAAACAGCTCTGGGGGTTCTACCTCTTCCCTGACTGCTACAACCACGACTACAGCAAGAACAAGGAGAGCTACACCGGGCAGTGCCCAGATGTGGAGAAGTCTCGCAATGACCAGCTGAAGTGGCTCTGGAAGGAGAGCATGGCCCTCTACCCCTCCATCTACCTCGACCCGCTCCTGGACTCCACTCCCAACAGCCGTAAGTTTGTGCGGGCGCGGGTGATGGAGGCCATGCGCATCTCACAGAAGCACCACGATGACTACTCCCTCCCTGTCTTCGTCTACACCCGGCCCACCTACATCCGCAAGCTGAATGTGCTCAGCCAGGTAGGGCTCGTTCCACTGGGACATCCTCATTCAAAGCCCTGGGCGTCTTTGGGGTCAGCCCAGGTGGTTCCTCTGCCTGTGTATGGCACCTTGCTCCCATGGAGCAGGGTGGCTCTGGAGGCTGGTGTCTGCACTCATGGTGTTACTGGCAGCCCATGGTTTGACTGTTTCCATGTGGTGAGAAGTGGCACCATTGGGCATTGGGCTGGTAGCTGGCCCCAGGGAGAAGGAGGGGTGCTTCCTTTCCTAGGACCCCCAGCTCAGCCCCTCTCTGGTCTGGATGATGGGGTGCCACGAACTGTTTCCCTTGTGGATGGGATGTCTGGCAGCAGGACCAGCATCAGTGGTGACTATCACCAGGGAAGTAGTGCAGGTTGCAGGTCCTGGCAGCTGGAACCCTGGGGGTGTGTGAGCCCACAGCCCCTGTGCTGTGCTGGCTTAGCCCCTGAGGAGGAGGGCAGTATTGGGTTGCCTTGTCCCCAAGTTGTTGGGATAGTCCCTTTTCCCTGGAGCAGAGATGGAGTCTTGCCCCCCAGTCCTGCAATGGACACTTTGGAGCACACTGTGCTGGGGCAGTGGGGGCTGGATGGGGTCTGTGGGCACTAATCAGACCCTGTCCCCACAGCCAGACCTGATCTCCACCATCGGAGAGAGCGCAGCACTGGGTGCAGCTGGGGCCATTCTGTGGGGTGATGCAGTGGACACCAAAAACCGGGTAAGTTTGGGGTCAGCGTGGGAGGTGGATGGGTGGAGGGATCACCTGCCCTCGGGGGAGGACCAGTGGCTGAGCTGTCCTCTCCATCTGTGGTACTTCTCCCTGGGTCACCCTGCTGCCTCCCTTTCCCTAGGAGTTGTGCCAGTTAATGAAAAACTACCTGGAGGGGGACCTGGGACGCTACGTGGTGAATGTCACAACAGCAGCAGAACTCTGCAGCACGACGCTGTGCCAGGGCCGGGGTCGCTGCCTGCGCCAGGACAGCCACGCCGACGTCTTCCTCCACCTCAACTCCACCAACTTCCAGCTGCGGCGCCGGGATGCTGACCACCCCGAGCGCCCCCTCTTCTGGGCTGAGGGCCAGCTCTCCTCTGCTGACATCCTCTTCCTACGGACCCACTTTCACTGCCACTGCTACCAGGGCTGGCAGGGCAGTGGCTGCCAGACACGGGCTGGCCCCCGCAGTGATGCCCCCGGCCCTTTGGCACCGCTGGGACTTGGGCTGCTGTGGCTGCTTGCGAGCTGGTGCTACCTGCCCCTGGACTGAGCTGCCCCTTTCTGTGGGCGGTGTAGGAGGAGCCGATTTGATATCCCGACCCTGCCTAAGGAGGCAGCTAATTATGGAGGGCCGTCCCTCACTGTGGTGGTGGGACCAGAGCTGTGTGGTTGCCCCATCTCTACCCACGCTGCTGCAGTGCAGGTGCCCTTCATGGGGATGGGGGGAGGAGGGGGACCCCTCTTCTGTTGTAAGGAGAGGGATGGGGGCAAGAGGGACACGGGGGCGGGGAGCGGGTGCTGCGTGGTGCTGATCCCCCGTGTGCTGCCCCACACTGAAGCGCTTTACCTCGAATAAAGCTGGTCAGAGAGAGACGTGGGCTGATTTGGGGCGGGGCGGGCACGAATCACTCAACTCGCGGACACGACCGCCGGGACGGGGCGGGGGGAAGAGGTGTGTGTTGGTATGCAGCTCGGGGGAAGCTCTGCCGTGCTGGAAAGCGCCCCGCGGAGCCGGAGCCGCTGGGGGAAGCGGCTGGAGAGGCGGGAGCGGCCCCGCGGGGCCGGAGCCGCGTGGGCAGCCACGGCCGGGCCACACACGTGGAGGCTGCGTGCGGCCCGGCCCGGCCCTCCCGGCGCCGCCCCCGGCGGGATTCCCCGCGTGGCCCTGCCCCCAGCCCCGGGCAGCGTCTGGGATGCGGGGCTGGAGCCGCCGGGACCGGGATCTCCGTGTGGGGACACGGTGCTGTGCGCCACGGCCGGGGGTGGGTTCAGCCCCGCGGCACCGGGCACGCACACGCCCCTGTCCCTGAGCCCCGCTGTGCCGTGCCACGAGTGTCCCCCAGCGGTGCCCTGGCATGGCTCCTGTCCTGACACTGCCCTGCTCTGCCTGTGCCCCTGCAGCCTCTCTGGCCGCTGCTCCGTCTTGAGGGCTGTCCGTGGGTATGGAGCGGCCCCGCGTGGCACAGCCACGTCCCTCAGCAGCCGTGACAGTCCCCGTGCCGTGCTCTCCGTGGCTGCTGTCCTGTGCTGCCGGTGTCCCCAGGCTGTGTCGTGCCCGGTCCCTCCAGCAGCGCTCTCTTCCCGCCAGGGAATGGCCTTCGCTCTCCGCTTCCCGAGCGGCGCCCGCATCCATCACCGTGACCTTCCTCCTCCCGCCCCGTCCGTGTCTGTTTGTCTTTCCAGCTCACTCATCGCTGGCCAGTCATGGGGTGTTGACTCTGCGCATTCCTTCCCAGCCGAGCCCGCTGCCGCCGCTCATTACGCGGAGCTGACGCTGCTGTCCCACTTCGGGGCCGCTCTGCGGGGCTCCAGCTGCTGATAAATTCGGGAACTTTGAGGAAGTGGAAGAGACGACCCTGGATGATCGGCAGCGCTTGGGAACGGAGGTGTGGATTAATACCAGTCCTGACTTGGGGATAAAAGCATCAAGGCCTGCCCAGGTCTCATCTCTCGAAGGCAGCTCCGGGACTCACTCTGAGCACAGCAGCACCATGGCAACAGCGTGGTCCTGCTGGGTCCTCCTGCTGCTCCTGCCTGCCCTGACCCACGCTGGGGGGCCCAGTCCTGTCCTCGTCAACCGCCCCTTTGTCACCATCTGGAACATCCCCACCCAGCGCTGTGCTGAGAAGTACAACGTCACCCTCAGCCTGGAGGTCTTTGATGTGTTGGCCAACGACCAGCAGTCCTTCACTGGGCAGGACATCACCCTCTTCTACAGCGACAGGATGGGTCTCTTCCCCTATTACACATCTGAAGGGGTGCCAGTGAATGGGGGGCTCCCCCAAAATGCCAGCCTGGAGGCTCACATCCACCAGGCCACCCAGGACATCAAGGTGGCCCTGCCCAGCCCTGACTATGGTGGGCTGGCTGTCATCGACTGGGAGAAGTGGCGCCCGCTGTGGATCCGCAACTGGGACTCCATGAAGATCTACCAGGAGAAGTCGGAGGAGCTGGTGCAGCAGCAGCACCCGCAGTGGCCCCCCGAGGAGGTGGAGGAGGTGGCCAAGCAGCAATTTGAGAAGAGCGCCCGTGATTTCATGAACAAGACCCTGTGGCTGGGCGAGAGCCTCCGTCCCAGGGCCTACTGGGGCTTCTACGGTTTCCCCGACTGCTACAACAACGACTTCGATAGGCTGCCCTACAACGGGACGTGCCCAGATGTGGAGCAGCAGAGGAACAGGAACCTGTCCTGGCTCTGGAGGAGCAGCTGGGCGCTCTACCCCAGCATCTACCTGCCCCTCCGCCTCAATGGCAGCAGCAAGGTGCTCCCCTACGTGCGGCACCGCGTGGCCGAGGCTTTCGCTGTCCAGCGTGGGGTCCTTGACAGTGGCATCCCCGTCCTGCCCTACTCCCAGATAGCCTTTGATACCACTCTGGACTTCCTTTCCCAGGTGATGGGGTTGTGGGAATAGTGGGCACCTCTCGGGCTGATGGGTTGGCACCGGGGACTCCTTATCTCTGCTGGGGCTGTCTGGGGGGCTTTGGGCACTGCTGACTTGTCCTCTGCCTGTGGGTGCAGGAGGATCTGGTGAACACCATCGGGGAGAGCGCGGCGCAGGGTGCTGCTGGCATCATTCTCTGGGGCACCCTGGATTACAGCAGCTCCAAGGTGAGTGCAGGTGGTGGCATCGTGTCCCTGTCAGCAGAGACCCCTCAGCTGTACAGGGCTGTGACACGGAATGCCATTGCAGGAGGTGTGCCTGAGGCTGAAGGACTACGTGGAGGGGCCCCTGGGCCACTACATCGTCAATGTGACAGCCAGTGCTGACCTGTGCAGCCAGAGCCTGTGCTCGGGCCACGGCCGCTGCCTGCGCCAGGACAACCAGCAGGGCCACCTCCACCTGGACCCCTCCCGCTTCACCATCGACCTGCAGGCTGGCAAGCCCTGGCTGCTGGCTCAGAGCCTGGAGCCTGGGGAGGACGTTTCCAAACTGGCCAGGGAGTTCACCTGCCAGTGCTACGACAAGTGGCAGGGACCTCGCTGTGACACCCAGGGCTTTGCCAAGTGACTCCCACCCCTGGGGGTCAATCCTCCCACCCTGGGGACACTGGGGCAGACAGGGTGACACTACCTCAGCACCCTTGCCACGGGGTTGAGAACCTGACTGTGGGGCTCTTAATAAAACCAGAAAGCATCGGCAAGTGTCTCATTGTCTTCTGCTGCAGCACTTTTAGGGTGGGTTGGGTCCTCCTGCAACACCACTGCTGCCTTGTGATGCTGCCAAGGGCTGTCCTTTGGACTGGAGGCTTGGGATGTAATGCCTCAGAGAAACCAGAAGGAAAAAAGAAAATTTATGGGAAAAGGCATAGGAAGAGGGGATGGTGGGAGAAGAGGATGAGAAATGGAAAAATGATGGGGAATGGCCAAAGAGTGGAGGCAAAGGGGGTGAAAAGATGTGATTGTGTGGCTGTAGTTGAGGGAGTGTTTTCTCCAACCCCTCACAGTGCACAGAGGAATGGACTGACAGCGATGCCCCCACACTGATTTTCCCCTGGATAACCATATGCAAAGCAGTTAAGTTCACAAATAATATGCAAAAGCACTGATTTCTGTAACCCAGGCCACAGACTTCACCATACCTCTTTCAAAGCAGTTGGGAGAAGACATGAAACCCTGGTACAGCTGAGATAAAGATGTTGGCATCTTTATCTGGATGCTCATCTTGGGGTGGGGGAATCATGTGCTCAGTTCTCTGATTTTAGGCTCCAGTTCAGGTAATCTCTCCCTGTTGGGACTGCACTGCATGGCACTGTTGTGGGTACTGGGGACTCACAAAGCTGCACTCTTAATTTTTAAACTGGTTGGTGTAAACCATTGCAACGTTACGACATTTCTTTTGTTCACTTATTATTTATATTGAGGAGGATCTGAGAATATACCACTGGAAACATAATTAGGCCTTTGGATTCCACAGTCACAGCTTTCAGAAACATACACTGTTATTACCAAGCTCTTTGACAAGCTGGGAGCCCCTGGAAAAATTCATCATAATTGGATTTTGGCTCAGAATGAATAGTTTTATCTAATTCTTTCAGAGATAGCTTGGTAAATACTGTATGTAAATGTTGGAAACGGTATTATCATTTTTTTGTATGTGAAATGTGATTTACCTTAAATGAACACTCAAACACGCTCCTCCCAAGTTACAGGGAATCTGATATTTGTCCTGTACTAAATGCTGATACTGAAAGCAAAGTTCACCTTGCTATTCACACAAAGAAAATTACCATGAATTTCAAGTCCTCCTTATGCCTGGAAGGGATCAGGGCTGTGTGCTGGTAACTTCAGGTAATTTAATATGCTCTAAGTGTTCAGCTACTGGTGCCTAACTGGAGGCTGGTCTGAGGATCTCCTGGACAGTATTATCTCAATCCATTAACCAAACAAAGCATTGAGGTGAGCTTCAGGATAGAGACATTTCCTCAGGAGTTGCAGAAGCTCTGGCACTGTCAGAAGCCACAGAAACCCTGCAGAAACCCTGTCTCCAGGTGTGTGTGGCTTCTCTCAAAGAAAAATGAGGCTGGGAAGTGACAGACTTCCCTTATTTCCTGAAAGAGCTCCTTTTCACGTTATTGAAATAATGCAAACAGGCATGAATGCAGTTTGCCACTTTCAAATAATAGCTTTGAATGTTTAAGAGGATTTGCTTTACTCATCCTACTTATTGTAGCTCTTCTTCTGTCCTTGCCCCTCACACTGTATCTAAAGACACCCGAGACACTGGATTTCATGTAATTTGGCTCCTCTTGCTCCAGACTCGGCGGAATGGAGACTAAAAAGACACTGCATGTGGTGCCAGCAGACAATGTGGAAGCCCAGAACATCTGCTGGGTTGTTTTTCCCAGGTCTGAAAAGCTGTCCCTGTGCAGAGCCCAGGCTGGGCAGGAGCGTGCTGGAGAGGAGGCAGCAGCAATCCAGGCACGGGGCTTGGTGTGGGTCACATTTCTGGCCCTGGGGGGGATGTGCTCAAGGTGTTGTCACAGCAGCTCCCGTTTTCCATGCTCAGGATGACTGATGAACCTGCTGTGTGCAGAGCTCGCTTGTCTACTACATTAGAGGGTTCACACTAAATCTATTTCCAGGATTTTTCCACGTGCTGCTCCAAAAATTGAGGGAAGACTATTACTTAGAACTGTCCTTACATTGCTTGGTTTTTCATTTCAATGACTCACAATTTTTTTTGTCTACGTTGCTTATGCCTCATTTCTCCACAAAAAATCCTAAGTATTTACCATGGTTAACTTTCCCAAAGAGAGAGAATTGAACTGCTGAGTGCTCTGAAGATAGAATGACTGTTTTACAGTCTAGAATGAAGATACTTGTAGGGAGGAGCCTTGAAATGCTTTGATATAACCAGGACATAAGCAGTTCAGCTGAAGGCTAAGGTCTAGATTAAGTCTTGCATAAAACAGATGGAAGGAAGCCCTTCCAAGGAATTCACAGGCTTTTCAGATACAAGCAGGAAATGAGTGGCCTGTTATTTACCTAATAAGAAAAGTTCTCATCTGCCTTGCTCTCCTGACTAAAAAACTCAGAATCTGTATAGAGAGATATTTCCCATGTTGTTAGAAATCAGTTTAGTCAGACACTTAAGACATTGTTTTCAGTTTTGTCTTGCATTAAGAGCCCACACCTAGGGTTAGATGACCAAGCTGGTGATGGTATTTTGAGACCCCAGAAGTTGCTTTAGGATTCCATTAGCTACCATTTGCTGCTGCAGTTCACTTCACCCAAAGATCTGGACTGAAGCCATAACCCCCAAATCTGACCACTTCTGCAGCTCTCACAGCTGGATGCTGAGCTTCTCCTGAGGTACAAGTGCAAACCTCTCTCGGAAGAAATAAATCCTTCCCAAAAGCAGATCACAGCAACTGTATGGTTTGAAATTAGAGAGATGGCATGTGAGTCTTTAAAATGCCTTTTGTTTCATTCTCACTGCAGTGGAGGTTTGTGGCACTCAGGGCTGGTCACTCAGAGCTCAGGTTGCTTCATGGGCGTGCAAACACAGGGCAGCTTAAAGGGAGAGAGAGAGAAGGGCTGGGTGCTCTGCCAGCCCAGGGGCAGCTTTTGGTCACTCTGTTTAGCTGCAGCTGCAGAAAGCCCCCCTAACTCCCAAACACACCCTGCTCTGCTGTGCCCAAAGCTTCCAGGTGAGCAGCTCACCCAGCAGGAGCAGCTGAGAGGACTCAGAGGTACCCCAGTGAAACATGAGACCAGAAGAAAGAAAAGGAGGCAGCAGCAGAGAAACTGCCTCCAATGACACTTGAGCCTGTGAGCAGCTTGAGGTGCCACTCAGAGCAGCAGAGGTTTCATGGGCTTTGAATAAACCCCATCCCCCGTATGCCAATGGCATTGAGGGTGTGAACAAGGCTTCACTGCTTTCCCCTTAATGCTTTTAACTAAAATTTGCCACTTCTTTTCCAGGTGCAATGCCAAAGCTCACTTCTGGTTATTGTTTCAAATTGACACATCAGCTCCTACAAAAATAATTTCCAGAGCTCGAATGCAAGAACTCTGTATCCCAATCCCCCCTCAGTGTCAACAAAATGAACACGACATTTTCAAGCTACCAGTTACCTAAAATGAAAGTGTCTCTTTCTTACAATGTCTTTATATCTCTGTTTTATCTCTGTTTGAAAATCACCCACTCCAACCTTTTCCTTTGCTGAGGCATTGCTGGAAAAGATGTGAAAAGATTTATAAAAAAACAAACCATATTCAAGAAAGATTCTAAAGCAAACTTCAGGGGCCACAGCCTCTGCTACTGCCCTGGACCTGACATCCCTTGTTTCCGAGAACTGGCAGGAATATCAGCCTTCATTCCTCTGATTCATCCCACTGCAATTTCAGAAGTTACATTTCAGAAGTTACTTGGAAAAAAAAGAAAAAAAAAAAAAAAGAAAAAAAAAAAAAAAAAAGAAAAAAAAAAAAGCAAGCCCCAAAGCACCGTTTGTGGGCTCTCGGTGAGCGTTCAAACACTCAGCACAAACAGCAGACCTTGCTGTACATTATACAAACAAAAACGCCTCTGCTGCTTGAGAACTTGTCCTGCTTTGTTCCATAACTGTTTTAATCTGCCGTTACTGGGGCTGGGCAGCAGAGCAGGACTTTCACCACAAGAATGTGGGTGCAGCAGCAGCAGCAGCAGCAGCAGCTCCTTTGTTGCCAGTGCTCCAGGCCAGCCCCAGCACAGGGCTGGTGTGTGGGGTGCAAGGGCTTCCACCTTTTCTGCTTGAGAAAAGTGTAGTTTGTGTTTTTCACTGCTGGTGGGACTGTCAGAGGCAGAGCACTTGTCCTGTTTGCAGCATCTCCTCTGCTCTGATTTGGCAGCGACTTCCCTCCTTGTTATTTTCCACCCTGGGGCTTTCAAACAGGCTGATCAGTGTCCTGTGCTGGCATTAGTAAATCTGCAGGGCTGTTATCAACAGCACGAGGAGGGTTAGAGTGAAGCTGCAGGCTTGCACCGTATAAAACACTTTGTAAACTCATTTTCCTCCAGTAACATTGGAGGAAAGATTGGTGTCCATTAACACGTTAAGCACAAAACCATATAGTGCTCCAAACTCTGCTCTAATCTGCTGCTGCAAACACCAAATAATATAGCTGAACATTTTGTGGGAGCTGTCCTGCATTTGACTGCAACTCCTCAGGAGGAAAAATTTGATTTGACAGGTTACTGTTCCCGTTGCCCAATTAAGACATAAACAGTTGTAATCCTCTGTGCAGGTGGGCAGAGTTCAAGGTTAGTTTCAGCAAGAACAAACCAAGTCAGAACTGAAGCAGGGAAAGAAAAAAAAAAAAACAACCAAAAAAACCCCACAAAACAACCCAAAATTTGGAGGCAGAACCTGCCCACAGTGCAAAGCAGATATTCTTCATTATCTTATTTGTTTAAATACACACCAACTGATACCTGCACAGGGCAGATACCAGCTGAGATAACAGAGAGTTCAGTATTTAAGGCTTGGCTTTTCTCACCATAGCAACAAATCTGTAAGGAGAGTGAGAGGACATGGATAACTGGCAGCATCCAGCTCAGCAAGGGCAGCAGGGCTGGGAGTCTGAACCTCTCCCACCCTCGGGGTGCCAGGTGCAGAACCACCGTGGATGTCTGATCACGAGCACCCGGCGTGCTCTGGGGAGGGTGTGCTGTGCAAACCACCAGCAGAACAAACACACAGGTAGGTGTTTGCTTCCTTGTCTTCAAGGCAGCTGGGAAAGAGGGATGGTATTTTATTTTATTTTATTTTATTTTATTTTATTTTATTTTATTTTATTTTATTTTATTTTATTTTATTTTATTTTCCTTTATTTTCCTTTTATTTTATTTTCATTTTCATTTTATTTTATTTTATTTTATTTTATTTTATTTTATTTTATTTTACTTTATTTTATTTTATTTTATTTTATTTTATTTTATTTTATTTTATTTTATTTTATTTTACTTTATTTTATTTTCCTTTTATAAAACAGTGGAAGTGGCGACCCTTGAATGTGGGTCTGCTCTCCCTGACTACATAAACCAGCTCCTGGGGCACAAGTGACTCTTCACAGTCACTGGCCTAGGACAGAAGAGCCCTCCAAAGGTACCCTTTTCTCTCTGCACCTCTGCCACTCTACCAAAATTAGCTGGGTGAAGCAGATTCTCTGTCATAAATCCACGCTGCATTTATTCACACGGACAAACACCTACGTTGCTTTTTATTTCATGGATTAACACTCGTTCATCCACTCATAGAATTTGTTGAATCAGTAATTACATTCAAATGGAATGAAATAACCTGAAAATCTGTCATCAGTGTCCCATCAGTGTCTGAAACCAGGAGAGCCCAAGAAAAATTTCCACCAAAATCTACTTGGAGTTAATCTTCAGGATGTTGGTCAGAAGGGTCATGAAACCTTTTTCACTTCACTTGTGACTAGAAGGCATAATATGAATGCTAATTTTCTGCCAGCTAAAAAAAAAAAAAAAAGAAGAAGAAAATAACAAAAAAGCCTTATCTTTGCTTTCTAAGCAAGAAAAAATATTTCTACTTATGCAGGTTTATCACAAAATACCTGCCAATAACCAAGAGTAAGGGGATTAATCTTTAAAATGCCCTGATCTGGGTTCTTGGTAGACAAATTGATGTCAGAGTTATTTTAACAAGGTAGTTAATTAATGAGGAATCCCCAAGTTAAGAGAGACACACACCACAGCATTCATTTCCATTATGGCCCAAGCTTGTAATTTATTTCTTCTATCACCCAGACACTGGTGGAAAGAAATGCAACACCAGTGCAAGCAATTTGCCAAAAAAATGTGCTTAATATAATATTTATATAATCTTCTTACATGCTGCCTGTTGTGAAGGGGAGCTGTGATTAAAGATACATTTTTTTCTTAGTCAAAGGTTATGGAAAATCTCAGTTGTCTGGGATCAAGAAGCAACACTTGACTACAGCTGCACACACAAAAAAAATGAGCAGTAAAAATAGCACAACAAGCACTCCAGCAATGCACACAACAAGATTTCCCTCTTCCAAAGAGCCTGAGAAAGGCCAGGCCAGCTCTTAGGGTCTGATGATAACTCCCACTCTAAAAGATAAGGCTTCCCAAACAAGTCTCCAGTCTTGGGGTACCTTAACATGCTCCTATGCTTGAGGGCAAGGATACACCTGATTTTTTAAGACATTATAGTCTAGACAAAAGAAACAGCCCAGAGAAAGGGGAAAAAAAAAAAAAAAAAGGCACAGCATGAACAGTGACTACAAGTGACCACATGCATAGTTAATATAACTTTTGTTTGCTGGTTCACCTGTTGGTTTCTGCCTTTTGTTCTTCTCCTGCCCACTTTCAATTTGGGTAAAGATTGCAAATGTATCTTTAAGAAAGGCTTGTGTTATCTGGCTGAACTGAGTGCAGTGCAATCCTGCACGTGGCCAGCATCCAGGGAATTTAACAAAGCAACCCAACACCTTAAACCTCCCAACGAAGCTGAGGAACGAAAACCCCATTGATTTACTTTAATAATTTATCGTCTTTAAATTATTGTCATCCAGAGGTAAAAATTATTGGCTGGGACTCAGAGCAGGAGGAATGTGACCTGTGAAAAACACAGTCAGGGGGATTGGTGTCCCCAGGCAGTCCAGGCCTGCCCCAGCCACGTTGCTCTGATAAGCCTGATCAGACACTTCTCCTTGCCAAGCAGCTGAGGGAAAAAATGTATTTTTGTGGCCCTCTCTTCAGTTCCTTGAAACCACAAAGCCACATGAAGGGAAAAATATTTTCCATGGCTTGTAAGTGAGGCAGTTTTTCCAATTTAACTCTTTTTGAGGAAGGCAGAGGACTAAATCAAACATTTTTTTCCAAATGGATGACGCTGCTTGCTCAGTTTATCCAAGCACAAGCCAGGATCAAACATCCCAGGCAGAAACTGTAGGTATTTACCTTGAACAGTTTTTTTTTCTCCTGCTGAGTTCTCCTAAATGCAAAGAAGTTATCAGATTTATTTATTTCCCTCACGAATCTATTCCTAGTTCCATTTGCCAAATTAACTACACCTCTCCAATTTGGACAAAATCTCAACAAGCTCATTAGTGGTTGGCTACACAGATCTTGAGCAAAACCCAAGATTTCTAGCAAGTGTTGCTGTTAATGCCTGCACTGGTTTATCAGTGATTTAATGTGTTTGGCTTTTAGGAGCACTGAAGTTCTCTGCACAGTTAGGGTTCTGCAGTACAGCTTTTGTGGGAGGGCAGCTGCTGCACACAAAGGCCAAGGTGTGCCTTCCCACCTCAGAAAAAAAACACTGTGGAGGAGGATAAACATGGTTAAGCAGAAGAGAAAAGCCACTAAAAGGAAAACCACTAAAAGAAAAGGCTGTTTGATGCCCTGTGAGGCTCTGCCCACCAGCCCGTGCAGGGTTACAGGCTGCCCTCACCCCTGGGGCTCAGCACCTTTTGTTCTGCCAAAAGGAGTGGAAGTTTCTGGCTGGCACTGAGCACATCTCCCTGGCCAGCAGGACAGGGGGTTAACTCTGAGCCTTTCACCAGCATCCAGCAGTAAGGAATCCTTGCAGATGGGTGGTTTTGTTGGATTTTCTTTGTTTTTAAGGCCAAGGACAGGAGGGTGAGCTGCTGCAATGCCCAACCCCCTGAGCTCCATTTCTGGCTGTGCCTCACCTGCTGCTTCACATCAACTTCAATAAACACTTTTTTTTTTTTTTTTTTTTTTTTTTTTTTTTTTTTTTTTTTTTTTAGTGAAACATGGGGATAAGGTTTCACTAAGCCCAGAAACTGTGACTAAAAGATGTCTCAAGGGGAGAGCAGATGAAGCCAAGGGCCTCTCTCCTATCCCAGGGCCCAGAATTGTACGATATTTCTTTCAGAGAAACTCTCAAACAACTCCAGTGGCCCTTGCTTCAAGCTGGAAGCAGTCAGTGACCAAAACCAGAGTTAACTAAAGCAAGTTTTGAGCTATGCCATCTGTGCCAGTGACAAATGCTCTGCTCCAGAACAGCACAGGGACATGGTGGCTCTGAGTACCAACCACATCTTCATGCTCTTAGTGGACAACAAAGCTTGCTAACGTAGAAAAGGCTACAGTTACGTAAAGTCGCTTGAGCTCCTTAAGAAGATAAAGCAAACTTATCATTAACACCTCAGATGAAATCATAGAGAGTTAAGAAGGATTAAGTATTGTCCAGAAGGTGGACACAGGTGACTTCCACCTCCAAAGAGCCCAACACTTGCACTCTGGCACCTTGAGAAGATGTTCAGCTCTAGGGGCTGCAGAAGGAGCTGGATCTTACTTTGCCAGTTCCCTGAAAGAAAAGGAAGCATTCCTCAGCATTGCATCAACAGTGAAACGCTTTTCTCTTGTGTTTGCCCTCAGTCCCTAGAAAATCAGATTTCCAGAGGGGCTGTTACAGCCTAGGATTGGAGAAGCTGTAGGAGCCTGGTCTCTCAGACCAAAGGAACTCAGCCCTTGCTCTGAGTCACCACACACACACGTGAAGGAAGGGATACCAAGCATGCTGCTGGCCTCAGCTGCCCAGTTTCCTCATTGCAGGGGGAACCATCACCTGGAGATAAGCGTGCAATGCTCCCTGTCTAAAAAACCCACACCAACAAAGCAGCCTTTCTTTCACGTGGCTTAACTTCTATAAGCAATTCAGAAGTTGTACTTGATTAAGTAAAGTTTTAGAGGTGATGCTCAGGCAGAGCCAGCGTAGTTACAGTGCTTATGTTGCCAGATCTGAAACCAGCTGCCCAGACAGTAAACTTAGAGTTGATATCACTTGGGAAGCAGGATGGAGGTGTGTAGGTAAATGAAAAGACATCCTGACCAGGTAAAGAAAATTTGCATTTGAATTTTATGCAAAAGAAAAAAAAAATCTTAACTTCATTGCTTATGTCGACCATTTTCATCTTAAAAGGGGAATTTTTTTCTGATTTTCCACTAGTAAGTGGCTTTAGACTGATGCTCCCTTAATCTTCTTTCATTTTCTGTTTGGCCCCTCTCTCATCTGCAGTGGTGTTTCCCCCTCCCCAAACTTGTGTTTGCCTATCTCTGCAGGCCAAAGGCACAGAAAGTCAGATAACTCTCCTGAGCACAGTGGTGCTGCCTCTCCAGCTGCTCACCCCGGTGCAGGGCAGTGCGATAACAGCCCTGAAGTTCCTAAGCACACCCATTTAGTTCACCTCTGCCTCAGGGGAACAGCCTTAGCAAATTACAAAGCCGTGCGGAAAGGCAACCACAAAAACAACCTGCCCCAACCTGAACAAAACAACAAACACGCTTCAGTGTCACCCCAAGGGTAAAGACCTAGAGGACTTTGGGCATTAAGCTGGAGCTGGTGTTGGGGGGATGCTGTGTGTGTGTGTGTCCTCAGGGATGCTGCGCGGCAAGGGCAGCGAAAAGCCGCAGCCCACAGCAGGCGGGTGCTGTGCCCTGAGGGCAGGGTGGGGCTGTCCCTGCCCCGACTGCCCTCACCTGGGGCCGGGCCGGTGCCCTGGGAGGTGATCCCAGCCCTGCCTCAGGGTCAGCGCTGGAGTCACCCGGGGCTCCGCGGAGAAGCTCTCGGGCCTGTCTGAGGCGGCTGCTGCCCAAAGCCCCTCTCCCTCTGCCCGGAGCCCCTCTCCTCCCGCCCGGAGCCCCTCTCCTCCTGCCCGGAGCCCCTCTCCTCCCGCCCGGAGCCCCCTCCTCCCGCCCGGAGCCCCTCTCCTCCCGCCCGGAGCCCCCTCCTCCCGCCCGGAGCCCCTCTCCTCCTGCTAGGAGCTCCGCTCCTCCTGCCGGAGCCCGCTCCTCCCGCCCGGAGCCCCCCTCCTCCGGCCCGGAGCCCCTCTCCTCCGCCTGCCCCCCTCGCTCACACCCGGCTCTGCAAAATGGCCACAGCCTCCTCACCGCCCTCGCGCCCACCTGCTTTATACTTATCGACTTATTTATTTTAAATTTCGGTTCGTTTTAAATTTAAATTAATTTTATTTTAAAAAATTATTATATATATATATTTTTTAAATTAACGAAACGCGAAGCCCTCCCTGGGGAGCAGAGAGCGGAGGGGCGGCAGGGAGCGGGCGATGGGGTGCGATGGGATGAGATGGGGTACGGTGCCTGGGCCGCTCCCCGCCCGTCCCTCCCTCATCCCCCCGGGGCCGCCCGGGGCGGAGCCGGGGCTGCCGGCGGGGCGGGGGCTGCCCGGGGCCGGTCCCTCGGCCCCGCCCCGCCCGGCGCGGGGCGCGCACACCCGCGGGCAGCTCCGCGGGGCTCCCCGCGGCCCTGCGCCCCTGCCCTGCCCTGCCAGCCTCCGCCGGAGCCCAGCCCAGCCCAGCCCAGCCCAGCCCGCCGCCGATGTGGGGCTGCCGCCGCCGCGGCCGCTGCCCTCAGGGCCGGCGCTGCCGAGGTAGGACCCCCGGGCCCTGCTGCTGCTCCTCCCCTGCCGCCCCCCGGCCTCCCGAGAGATCCTGGCTCCTTCAGGGCAAGGCTGAAAGGGGGAGGTGGTGTTTTTCCTGGACCCCCACCCCGCGGTCGGGATTTTCCCTCCCGGCTCCACCGAGGAGTGAGGGTGCCCGGCATCTCAGAAAAGCTCGGAAATGGGAATTGCGGCTTCTGCTGGAACAGCCCTGGGTGAAGGAGGGTTTGGGAGATGTGGCGTGGAAAGAGGGAATCGTAGTGTACCAGCAGCTGTTTGCTTGCCGAGTTATTTTTGGAGGTTGCTTTGCTGTGATGGACTTTTTTTTTTTTTTTTTTTTTTTTTTTAACTGTAGGAAGGCGGGTTTACATCTCACTCCTCCAAGCCTTGGTGCTCTCCATTGGCTGGGGAAGGGTGTAAATCCAGTGCTTTGGCAAACACTGATCTAGCTGGTTAGCTCCTCTTTCCGTATTCCTAATTAGGGGCAACTCCATAAAAAGCACATAACCTGCAGCTTTTTTTACCTTCCTTCGTGAGATGTGGCTGCTGGCTGGTTGGGGCCTTCCTTGGAAAGGGCTGTGTCTCCCTGAGGACCGGGGTCTGGCGTGTTTGTGAGGCACTTTGTGTAATACAGGGTGACAGCCGTGACGCAAGCGCGCCCAAAACTTCTGAACATCGCCTCAGCCGTGCTGGTTATCTGTGGATATCATTTCCCCACTTTCTAGGAAAATTGTATTAAGTAGGCTGGAGGATGAAGCAGGCCCTGCTGCTGCTGTGGGGCAGAGGTGGATGTGGCAGTGGCAGGATCTGCTGCACCCAGGTCTGGTAACGGGACCAGGACCCAGGATGGTAAAACCCCATCGCAGGAGCCTGAGCTGCCTGGTGCCACCCAGAACCGGGCGTCATCGGGGTGCAGAGCGGCTGTGGCTCCTGCCCACTGAGTCACAGGCTTGCTCTTGTTTACAGCCATCACTTTGCTTCTGCCAGCCTTACAGCAGGCAGCTGCCTGCCTCCTGCGTGCCTGGCTCCAGCCAAGGGCAGGGGAAGGGATTTCAGAAAGGTTGGTGTTTCAGAACCTCTGGGATTAGGAGGGGCATTCCCATTGAGCTGTGGAAATGTGGTGATGGCCATTGCTTTGTGGCTGAACTAAAACCCCTTCACTGCCCCTTGGCTCATTGCCACGATGCTTGTGCTGGTGTCTCTCAGGAGCAGGGATTGTTGGCTGTGCCAGGGGAGTTGGATATTGTCCTTGCTGCTCTTGTCAGCACCTGGCTCCTTGTTGGCTCTGTAGCAGGTCCATGGAGCTCATGTAGCTCCTTGAGATGCGAGGAGGAAAATGAAGACATTCATACCGAACAAACTTGAAGACTCTTTAAGATTTTTCCATCTTTAAAGGCATTAATTCTGAATTAAACTTTTTTATATTGGCAAATGCCAGAGAAACTAGTTCATTTGAGGCAACAACATACTGAACCAGCTGTAGCTTGGAGCAATCCCATACAGGATTGGTTGATTTTGTAGTGCTTTGTGCAGAGCTGGAGGTGGGACTGAATGAATGCCCTTTGTGGGACTCCTGATGCTTGTCCAGTCTGTTGCAGAGCAGTTTGCAAAGTTTCCAGTAAGTTTGCTTAATGTGACCTTACTCAGTTCTGAGGCACTCCCATCATTATGGCTGCAATTAAAGGCAATGACATCCTTTTACATAAGATGCCAGTCCTTTTAAATCAGTGCATCATCTAATGAGAGCATTCATGTAGGGATAGCTGTGCAGGATGAGAACCCAAAGCTGAGAGCATTTTGGGGAGGATTTGGCTTCAGAACTTTCTTGAGGTCATTTGAAGGAAGGATCTGCCATGAAATAGGACGTTTTATTATGAAAATGTACTGATTTATAAATACAACCCTTACCATCAAGCAGGATGTTGTTGAATTGAGTGATTGTAACACTTTATTTTTTTTATGTATCATCCATCCAATTAAAAAAAAAACAACAAACAAAACAAAACAGCCTGGTTGCACCAGTATTTTTCTCAGTTTGATTACATCAATGTTCCTTCTTCTCTTATGAGTAAGAGATTTGGTAAATCCAACTTGTGGACAGTGTTTAATTGCTGGTGAGGCACTAGGGATGTGTTCTGAATGGCTCACTGGACTTGCATGGTTTCCTTGGGGCTCAGCCTCTGCCTACGATGCCCACAGATTTTCCCTTGAGATAAATACAAATCTTAGATTTGAAGTGCTGGAAAAGGTCACGTATTTGGGGAGTGCTTCGGCCTTCTTCTGGGAGAAAAGGCCTGGAGGAGTATTCCTGCCTTTCCACTCCTTGTGTTTTGTTCTGCTTCTCTTTCTAAATTTGTTGCTTTAATTTATTGAATGTGGTGTAAACTTGTGGCCTCACACCCTGGGTGGGGCTTCTTGGGAAGAGTCACAAGGCCAGTGTCATAGAAAGGAATAAAAGATTCTCAAAATACAAGTGAGGTGGCACCAGCTGTGAGCCTGAGAAGTGCAGGGTTCCTTGGGTCTGCACAGGTTTTCCCCAGAAGCCATTTCTTTCCCATTATAAGAGAAATAATTAGTCTGTTAACCTTTTCTCACGGGCAGAGTGCTTGGCTTGCGGTGTCTGAGACCATAAGAGGTTAAGTAATTAAATTGCAAAAGGGAGTAAAAGAGAATAATCAACTCCAAACTCCCCAGTCTGTCTAGCTGGGCTCTCCAGCATTTAAAATTAAGTAATTTAGGTTGATTCCTGGTTTCACTAGATTTTTACCAGGCACTCAAAGTGGGGCTGCAGGAGAGAGTCCCCCATTCTTCACACAGGTTGTTATTTCTGGCAGTGGTGGATTGGTTTTGAACATAGTTTGGTTGTGCAGAGGGGCAGTGTCAGGGGCAGCACTGGCCTGGGCTGCTCTGCCAAGGTTCCAGCACGGGGCCAGGGTGGCTTATAAACCACCCTGGCTTTTTCCTGGGTGCCTGCCCAAACCTGGCCCCAAGTATTGTAATCACTCACTAATTATGAATGCTAATCTCCAGGCACACTGAACCTGTTACCTGCTGAGGTGCTGACCTGGTGAAGTAAAGTCACAGAATGGTTTGGGTTGGAAGGGACCTTAAAGCTCATCCTATCCCACCCCCTGCCATCAGCAGGGGCACTTTCCACTATCCCAGGTTGCTGAGATCCCATCTCACCCGACCTTAGACATTTCCAGGGATGGGGCAGCCACAGCTTCTCTGGGCACCCTGTGCCAGGGCCTCATCACCCCCATAGGGAAGATTTTATTCCTAATAACCCATCTAACCCTGCCCTCTGTCAGTTTAAACCTGTTCCCCCTTGTCCTGCCACTCCATGCTCTTGTCAGAAGGTCCTCTGCAGCTCTTCTGGAGCCCCTTTAGGCACTGGAAGGTTCTATAATATCTCCCAGAGCCTTCCCTTCCCCAAAATCACTCTGATGTGCTGAGCCTGTGAATTTGTGTCCGTTCAAAAAGAAGAAATACTTGGGTTTTTTTTTGGTGTAAGATGTGTCAACTTACCTGTGCTGTTACAACAGTTTCAAGTACCTTTGGGGTTGTGTTTTGATTCTGCCAAACTTACCTCTCATTTGAGAAGGTGCTGAGTGCAGCACTCTCCTGGATGTTGGTGTCTGCAACATTTAGGGCTCTGAATTAATGCACTGGAATTAATCCTGAAGCCCTGAGCTGCCATGAATACAAACGATGAGTCTCTTAATTGCAACTGCCATGGGTCCGTGTGATGGATAAAAAGGATGTTTTGCAGATGTTTTATTAATAAAATGAGATGGGTTTGTCATGAGTGCCCTTGTAAGAAGTAATGTGCCTGTCACACTGAAACATGGAATTTAAAGCTGTAACTTCTGCACTTGGGTATCTGAAATGCCTGTATGGCATTAGTTTCCAGGTGATTCAGTATTGTTTACAGGCCATGCATGAGTAGGAAAATGTAGGATAAATATATTAAAAAAAGGTGAATTACGGGTTTTACGTTCTCGCCTCTCCTTTTGACTCTGAAGGTGAGCTAGGGTTGGCCTGAACTCCTTCCTGAGTAGTTATTTTAAATTTTTTTTTCCTCTGTTTCTGCACGGTGCCCTGTCTCTGCATGGAGCTGGCTTCACACGTGTTGAGCCCTGGGCATTGCCAGGGGAGCTGTGTGATCCCTGCCAGGGGAGCTGTGTGATCCTTACCAGGGGAGTTGTGTGATCCTTACCAGGGGAGCTGTGTGATCCTTACCAGGGGAGCTGTGTGATCCCTGCCAGGGGAGCTGTGTGATCCTTACCAGGGGAGCTGTGTGATCCCTACCAGGGGAGCTGTGTGATCCTTACCAGGGGAGCTGTGTGATCCTTACCAAGGGAGCTGTGTGATCCTTACCAGGGGAGCTGTGTGATCCCTACCAGGGGAGCTGTGTGATCCTTACCAGGGGAGCTGTGTGATCCCTGCCGGGGGAGCTGTGTGATCCCTACCAGGGGAGCTGTGTGATCCTTACCAGGGGAGCTGTGTGATCCCTGCCAGGGGAGCTGTGTGATCCTTACCCAGGGGAGCTGTGTGATCCCTGCCAGGGGAGCTGTGTGATCCCTGCCAGGGGAGCTGTGTGATCCCTGCCAGGGGAGCTGTGTGATCCCTACCAGGGGAGCTGTGTGATCCTTACCAGGGGAGCTGTGTGATCCCTGCCAGGGGAGCTGTGTGATCCCTGCCAGGGGAGCTGTGTGATCCCTGCCGGGGGAGCTGTGTGATCCTTACCCAGGGGAGCTGTGTGATCCTTACCCGGGGAGCTGTGTGATCCTTACCAGGGGAGCTGTGTGATCCCTGCCAGGGGAGCTGTGTGATCCTTACCAGGGGAGCTGTGTGATCCTTGTGTGATCCCTACCAGGGGAGCTGTGTGATCCCTACCAGGGGAGCTGTGTGATCCCGGCTCCCTGGCAGCCTTCTCCCCTCAGCAGGAATTTGCAGCAGCCCCTGGCAGCCCCAGATCTGCTGCGGGGTTGGTGCTTGTCACCAGCGACACCTAAAAATGGCTGGGACGTGCTGTTCCTGCCACCAGCCGTGGTGCTGCCTCTCCGGCACTGGATTCCCACGTCAGGGATTTCTCCCTCTGCAGGCAGCAGCAGGCTGGGTGATTGTCTTTGATCCTGCCTGTCTGAGGTGCCCCAGATGGGCAGGTTTCCCTGAGCAGCAAGGAGCTCCGATGTCTGGGTTAGGTACAGTGGATGGTATAAATCAAAACAGGGAAAGACGAAATATTTGTGGTGATTTATTGTAGCTAAAAGTTTCTATATGGCTACACCCACTCTTTTGGAGCACAGCCACCATGAGCTGTTTTAATGCATCTGAAACTGCTTCTGACCAATGACCACTGGCACTCTTTGCATTTGAGGCTGGCTTTTCCTTCCTTTTAAGTTTCCTTTAATGGTGATATATCCCTGGAAGTCTAATTGATCTTGTTGGTTAATAACAAGCAACATTTGTTGTTCATAGAAACCCTGTTGATATCCTTGAGCTGTGCAGCTTTTACCTTCTGTATTAAGGAGGGGAGGAAAAAAAAGCTTTGTATTTTTTTTTCTGCTACCCATGTGAAAGTGGTTTCCCCAAAGCAAGGAGAAGATTTCAGGGTTTCATGACCTCTTGCAATTAGAAAATGTCAGGGGGCTTGTGAGAGGTGGACTGATGGGCCAGAGAGGAGGAGGGGGAGCAGCCCTGTTACTGCAGAAGTAACTCGTTTTTGGTGGGAGCTTGATCTCGCAGATTCTTCTTTATTTTTTTCCCTGAGAAATGCTCCATTTGGGGATTGGAGTAGAGGAGCTTAAAAATCCAAGCAGTTCCGGAAGAGATATCTCCCTCAGATTTATGTCTTGGGCTTTTAACTGATTTTTCTCCCCCAGGCTGGGCCAGTTCCAGGGGTTTGGGCTCGTCTGTTGTCACTCCCAGGTGTGATGGGACCAGCTCAAGGCACCGTGTGTCCTGGGAGCATTGGCAAGGCACCTCTTCACTCCTGCCAGCCACTTTTCATTAAAATGTGGAAAAATAGTGTTTCTAAGGCCTCTGTCCTGTGTGAGAGAAGGTTCAGCTGTCCCTGGTGGTGAGGGGGGACCTGAGCAGGCACAGAGGGACCCAGGGTGGGATGTCTGGAGCCAGCAGTTCTGGACAGCTGGTGTTTCACCGGGGGTGGTGAGCCTGAAGGGCTGGTGTGCTCATTTGCTTCTGATTCCCTTGCTTTGTTTTCTGTTTTTGTATCCTGTTCGGCTTTCAATTGATATTTAAATTTTGGAACGTGTTTTTACACATTCTGGTGCCAAAGGCTGTCCCTTATGCCATGTGTGATGGAGTATGGCCTTCTGTGCACCTGAATAATTTTTTGTATTTTCTCTAGGGATGCACTTGTGCTGAACCAAAGTTATTTTTTTTTCAAAATACAAAGAGAACTCAGGTGGGCTGCTTTTTTAAAATTTGTTTTGAAGAGAAGAAATTTCTTTACTAATAAATATTATGCTGGAGCCTCACTTGGTGAATGTTTCCCCTTGCAAGAGTTTAATGCGTAGCATTTGTGCTGTTCAGCCTGTCTGCATTCTGTAGATTTGATTATTTTGGCTGTCATAATTTTATCACTCTTATTAAGCTTCCTCATTTGCACATTGATCCTGTTAGTCTCAGGAAGCTGATAAGCCATCTAATTCTACTTGCAAAATGCACAGAAAATGAGAAATCTGCCCTGGAGGCTCTGAATGCTGAGATTCACTGTGATTTAGATCTGTGTGTCTGGCCTGGTTTTTTCTCCCCCCCTTCAGTACTGTTTTAGACTACCTGACTTCACTGCAGTTTGCCAAATTAGGATGAATTTTTGCTTTTATTATAAATCCTGTCACTGGTAGCTTCTGGGGAGCTTTGCTCTGGTTTGCTTGTATTTTTATTTGGATGAACACCCTCCTTTTTCACAGAGCTTAAGAATATTTCCAGCAGCAGCTGGCGTCGCATATGCTGTGAGTTGTTTTCCTCCTTGTCAGTGTCAGTTTTCCATGCTGGCTTTCCAGACGGATTTATTCTTTCCTTTCACAGAGCCTGCTTTGCTGTTGCCTGTGGGACGTGCAGGAACCCAAGTGTAGCTGAGAGGACTTTGGGGCTGTTGCTCTTTGCTCTTGCTTCCACAGCCTTGGGCTTTTCCCTCAGTGACCTGCCTGTTCTCTAAGGTAGCCTGGATATCCTCTGTTGGACCTTTAACTCCTGTTGCCCTTTTTAAAATTTGTTCTGGCTCTCAGTGGAGTCTAGTCTGTCGCTGTGGGACACAATGAATGAGACACGGACTCGTGATTTAGAAGGCTGATGCTCTGAAAAGGGGCTGGTTTATTCTCAGAACCTATTTTTATACTTTTTACAATGTGCCCACCTAAGAGGTGGGATCTTTGGACTTATTGGCCACATCAAGGGTCAACAAGCAAAGTCCCTCCTTAGGAGAGGGAAAAGTGAAAAACAAGAGAGTTTACAGAGAGTGACCTTGTTTACCATCTCAAATCCCTGGAAAAGATTTTAAGAAAAACCCAAACATGGCAAACAGTGACTACACTAGTCCCTCTTACGAGGTGAGGTTGTCCCCCCTCTCCTTTCCCAGGGGCTGCTTTGGGTGCTTCTCTCTATTTCCATGTTCTTCCTGTCACTGAAATGTTTGCAGGCCCCCGTTTCGTTCCTGTTCTGCACGACCTCTCTGCACAGTCACTGCTGCTTCCAATGAGTCTTTCTTTCTTTGGTGATGCTCTTTCCTCTCTCCTGGTCCAGCGTTTCCTCCTCCTCCTCCTCCCAGGGTTTGACCTTGTCTTGCTCTTGCCTCCCTGTGCCCTTTTCCAGGCCTTCACATGGCTTCAGCTGCTGTGAAGTGCTGATGACTCACAGATTCACTCGACACCTCCGAGGCTTTGTCACCCAGCCCGGTGGCTGTTTTTCCTCCTTGCCTTTTCCCCTTTGAGTTCCCCATCAGTCATTCTGTATTTCACTCCCCAGAGCCCGGGTGGTGCTTCCCAAGTTCTCTTATCTCTTGTCTTTTAAAGTGCTGCCATCTTACAGGTAGCTCTGTCCCGAAGCCTTCAAGGTTTTTGAAAGATTAATTTGGTGTATTTCATGCATTTGAATCACATGCAAATTTTGTGTACTCTTTGTTGTCTGTATATTCTCCTTTTTCATCTCATCAGACAACTTCCCTATTGCACGTAGTAAGTTTTTACAGATGTTTCCCTTTGAAGTGACAGCTCTTGTGGAACTGAACTTCTGAAGTCAGTTGATAGCATTTTGGTTTTAGAGAGATGGTGTAAAGTGTTTTAGTTCTACTCTGAGAAGGCAGCTGCCCTTGTTTTATCATTTTTTTTAAAAATTTTATTTAGCAGCCTAGACCTGCTGCTATGAGCAAGTGGGATTCATAGGATCCTAGCTGAGTGACAGGAGAAAGGATGTGTGTACACCAGAAATGTTCAAATATCTAATATAAAAGTAGCTGAGCATAATTCATAAGCCTGTCAGCCTGGATGAGGGCTGTCTGTTGTTCTTAAATCTGTCAGTCCTTTCCTTGTGCTCCCCTTAATTACATTACTACTCATACCTGCAAACTCAGACTGGGAACTGGGGAGGTTTTCTGAAATGCTTGGTGATGGAAAAGGAGCAGAGAGCTTTGAGGTGATGGAGGCACGTTCAGACTGCTCAGCACAGGTTGCTTGTAAGCAGGCTCAGGAGGCACAAACACAGGTGTCCCCACGGACGCAGGTGTGGTTTTGTTTTTCCCTTCTCTTTCCAGCACTACAGATTAATCCAGCCTTTGTTTTGCGTGGTGGAGTCACGGGTGTCAGGTGGCTGAAGTGGACTTGCTGCTGCATCACCCTGGCAGGGAGGTGGGCAGTGCCTGAGGGTGCACCCACCCTGCAGGGGCAGTGCCAGCCTGTTCGTGCTGTTGCTGTGGTAACAACATCAGGTTCTGCCAGAACAATGTGCAGGAATGACTCTCCTCAGCCGGCTTGCCATCTTGGAAACCCGGGATTTTCAATGAACCCCTGGACGTGTGGGTGTAAACAGGCAATTTGTGCCAGTGCTGTGTGTTTTGGTGTCCCCTTTCTGCACTTCTTATAAGCACAGGGCCCCCTCATGCAAACAGCTGGGAGTCCCTGGTAACTCTGGGTTTATCTACAAAGGGCTTTATAACCCTGGGTTGCACTTAGGAAACATGAATAATGGATGCCATCTTTCCTTTATGTTGCATCATAACAGGAAGACTTAAAATGTTGCTCAACTCTGTGATGATGGGAATAGTTTTAAGCAGTACCTGGAAGCACTACTTGAGGATCTTGCCTGTTTTTCAGGGAAATAACTTCTGTGTTCTCTCAGAGGTAAAGATGGGAGAGGACTGAAGGTGTAAAGAGTTAGTGATTTGTCCTTCAGATGTAACAAAGAGAATTAATGCAGGCTGGCCTTAAATCTACCCCTAATGCCTTAACACAGGAAACTTCCTGGTGTGAAAACAGCAGCCTCTCATCAAAAGGGTTGATCTCCAGACATTAGATTTCTCCCATATTTAAAAGAGATCAATTATTTATTCTGAAATGTGATAAACATCTATACTAACATATTTATATACTTAGAAATAAAGAAAATATTCTGAGTGGCCATGCCTTGAGGAATGGCTCATAAAGATCCTGAAGAACAGAGGGACGTTGTGGCAAGGTGTGCATTATTTTAGTTGATATCTTTGTGTCTGTGAGTCTCAGCCTTTGCTGCTTGTGGTTCTCAAGCAGTCCACATGTTGCTGAGATGACATTCTGTATCTCCCCAAGTAATCTGAGATATCTCCCCTGATACAGTTTATACTCCTGCAGTGCAAGGAGTGAGTTCTGTAGAAAGCTACCCGAGAGTTTATTGGTACCGTTCTGGCAGTAAAACCTTTGTGTGGCTGCTGCTCCTTTCCTGGTGCTTGGGTCGTCATGGTTTGGAAAACACAGCCCTGCTGGAATCCAGCCACACATGAGCACTGCTGTCAGGGATACCTCACTGCTCTGCGTGCTCTGTGAGTATCTCTGATGATGTTTCAGCAGACAATGAGGAAAATACCACAAAAGCAAATTGCTGTGGGAATGATCTGTCTCTCCAGCCAGGTAAGTGTGGTGTGAGGCTCCTGAGTGCCCAAACCCTGTCAGATCTTCCCTTCTATCAGGTGTGTTGATGGCTGTTGGAATAGATAGGAACTTGTTTTCTTGCTGATTTCCCTGACATGAACATTTTCTGTTTGGATGAATTATTTTCCTTATCTATGCTAAGGAATATTTTGTTTTAGCTCAAGGAATCTCTTTAGTGTCTTTATATGGCTTTGTCTGTGTGGGATCTTGGGTGTTGTTTAAATCTCTTCCCTAGTTAGCACTGAAGAATTTTCTTGTCCCTAAGTAGTAGCTTATCCTCATCTAAAACATGATTCCATCTGGGTATTTGTTATCAATCTCTTTGACAGATTGATCTGTAGCCATGAAATCTGGTAGTAAAATGAACTCCTACAAAATAATTTCTGAAGGTGTGTCTTGCTGAGAGCAGATTCTTGTCTTACTTTTGAATTCTTAATGGATTTTTGCTTGTCCTTGGGGTAATAGTCTGCTCGAAGACAACTGGAAATTTCCTCTTTAGGCAGTGATGGGAAATAAGATCTGGAGTGGATGGTGCCACTGATAAAACTTGTTGCTCAGAAGAAATGAAGGAAGTGCTAGGGCCGTGTATCACAAGGCCTGGCCCTTGTGATTTCAGTTGGTTTGGAATCAAGTCCCAAATGGAAGGACCTGTGGAGATGGTCTGGGGAACCTGCTGAACTTGTCATGTGGGATGCTTGAAATTTTTGGGGGCTTAGTGGGCTATTTGTCATTTTTGCTGGGTTGACTCCTGGGACATTAGACTGGGAAAACAAAAAGGAGGATGGCACTTGGGGTTGAGGAGGGAACCATGGGTGGCCTTGATGAGGTGAGAAGGCTTCATTTGGGAAGCTGATGTAACAAAATGTCCTGAGAGCCTGAACTGAGGAGGTGTGAGTCAGCATATGTCACTCTGCTAACCCAGCATTGCACCTCTCTGCCCTGATTGCTCACTGTGCTTGCTAAGCTCTGAATGGGAAAGAACTTACTCTGTTCTCTGTGGGAAGCTCTGAGAGAAGCTTTTAGCTCCTGAGGGATCTCCTGTGGAGGATGACTGTTCCCAAGGCATTCCTGGTGTCATCATCCAGGAGCTCTGGAACAGCCCAGGGAGGAAGAGAGGTGCTTTTTTGGTGCAGTTTCCTTCATCTCTGGGTTTCCTTGGCAACTGGATAGCAAGGCTGGCTTAGTACCTGGCTTACAGAGGTCACAAGGTGCTGAGCAGAAGGGCATTGTGTGTTAGGCAGGTTGTTAGGGACTTCTTTTGCACAGGGAGGAAAAACCAGCCAGGCTTGATCTGCACTTCAGGAATATGGGAATTACCTGGAGGAGAGCAGTCTGTTCCCTGCTGAGATCTTAGTGTAACAAGGGATGTGACAGAACAGGCCAAGTGTCTCAGCTGCTCTGCAGCAGCTTTGGTCATTGTAGCAGAAACCAGGTGCATTTACAAGTCTTTTCACCATGTAAGAGCACCCCAACAAATGCTTGGTCAAAAAAACACCCATCAGCAGCGTGCCTCACATCAGCTGAGTGGGGAGAATTCTCTCCCCTTCCACCTGAAGCCCAGTTTTGAAATGCTGGACTGTTGCTACTTGTAACAGAAAGGGCGAAGCATAGTTGTGTGTTTGGTCACTGACTCCTCTCATTGGCTTGCAGTGTTGTAACAGCCTTGTATAAATTAGATCGCTGCTGTCCTGGGGTGATGCTTCCAGCTGCATAGATTTTGGCCAATGAAGGACTGCCACCAGCCTGCTGAAGGTACATTTGAATTATTTTTTTTTTTTTCATTGAAAGAGAAAGTCAGTTATAAGTTCAACAGGAATTATCCTGTCTGCTTTATACAAACACGGTGATGCAGTGTAGCAGGCTGCATGTTAGCTGGTCAGACCCAGCCAATCCATGTGAAACTGGGGAGCTTTGGATGGATGTCAGAGCTGGGTGTGTAAGATGTGTGTGTGGCTGAAGGCTGTGGTGGTGTGTCTGTCTGTATTTCTTGAATAACAGCTGTATGTAATGGTTTTTGCAAAGTCTGTGTTCCTCTGTGTTTCCTCAATTTGTGCTGAAACAAAACAGGTGCTGTGCTAGGGGTGATGTCTTTTTTGAGTATTTGTAAGTGGAGAGCCTCACAGCCCTGTCTCTGCACCTTCTTAAATGAGGATAAGAACTTAAACTCTGATCTCTTCCCCCTCTCACTATTGCCAGATGTAGAAAATGCAGATGCCACTCTTAAGATGGGGTCATTTAAACTAATTTATGTCACTTGGAGCTGGAGCAGTAATCTGCCATTTGCAATAGAGAGGGTTTGGATTTAGGTTTTTCCCAGCTGACCATTGCCAGTTGTGTGTGTAGAAGTCAGGGGCTGTGGGTTTTGTCAAAGTAGATAGCTGAGAATGTGGGACTGCAAAGTACATCCCATGACTTATTGGAAGGAGAATTACTTTGGAGAAATTGAAGCAATAGATTATTGATGAAATATAATTTGTTGGTGTTTAATATCTAGAAAGAAATGGGGATATTTGGTTCTGAGTGTGGACTCACTCCTCCCAATATTATTATTTTTTTTTCATTTGGATTAAGAAATGACTCAGGGCCGGTAGATGAGCTTTCCTTCCCTGTAGCTTTCTGTAAACTCTGCCTCTACCATGCATGTTTAAAAGCCGAGTCCTGATGTATTTAATTCTGCGAAGCTTTGCTATCTCCTGGCACGGCGATCCCGGTGTCACTCGGCTGTGACAATGCCTTTCTGAAGGGTAACAGGGAACTCATTTTTCCCGGAGAACTCTTTGGGCACGGGCAGCTGGGCGGGCTTAGAGCAGTTCTCAGCACAGGGCTGGCCAGCGCTCTGTGTCCCCCGGGCTGCGTGTGCGTCTGTCCCGGGCTGTGCGTGTCCCCCACCCGGGCTGTGTGCGTGTCCCCCACCCGGGCTGTGTGCGTGTCCCCCACCCGGGCTGTGTGTCTGTCCCTCCTCCCCGGGTTCTGTGTGTGTGTGTGTGTCCCCTCCCCGAGTTCTCTGTGTCGCCTCCCGGGCTCTGTGTGTGTGTCCCCCCCCCTCCCCGGGTTCTCTCTGTCCCCCCTCCCCTCGGGCTCTGTGTTCCTCCTCCCCGGGCTCTGTGTCCCCTCCCCGGGCTCTGTCTGTGTGTCCCCTCCCCGGGCTCTGTCTGTGTGTCCCCTCCCCGGGCTCTGTCTGTGTGTCCCCTCTCCCCGGGCTCTGTCTGTGTGTCCCCCCTCCCCGGGCTCTGTCTGTGTGTCCCCTCCCCGGGCTCTGTCTGTGTGTCCCCTCTCCCCGGGCTCTGTCTGTGTGTCCCCCCTCCCCGGGCTCTGTCTGTGTGTCCCCCCGCCCAGGGCTCTCTGTGTCCCCTCCCCGGGCTCTGTGTCCCCTCCCCGGGCTCTGTCTGTGTGTCCCCCCGCCCAGGGCACTCTGTGTCCCCTCCCCGAGTTCTCTGTGTCCCCTCCCCGTGCTCTGTTGTCCCCCCCTCTCTGTGTCGGGGCGGTGCCTTTGCTCGCGGCAGCCACCAGGGGGCGCCCGCGCGGTGCCCGCGGAGGGGCGAGGGCGCCGCCTGGCGGCGCGGGCGGTCCCGGCCCCCGCGGGAGCCTGAGGGGTGTCCCCGGGGTGTCCCCGGGATGTCCCCGGGATGTCCCCGGGCCATGCAGGAGAGCTGTCGGAACGCTCCAGAAGCCCGTGGCTCGCCGCTGGCCTTGCCCGTGTCCCGTTGTCGAGGCGCAGATCCGTGCTGGCTCTCGGCTCTGGCTCGGATCCGCCGCACAAGGGCCCGTGGGTGGGTTTGTGCTGAGCCCTGTGTGCTGAGGGCCTGGGCACCTCTGGGAGACCGGCAAGGCTTCTTCCCCTCAAGTAGCGAGTGTGTGCTGCCAGAGAGGTGGTGGAAGGGCGGGGGGAAGAGATGTTGTGTGGTTTATGGATTTTTTTTTATGGGCTGTCAGACTAAAAAGTGCTATCTTTACTAGGGAAACGAGATGCGCAAGTAACTTCCATGTATCTCGTATTGTGAATCTTGGATTACATAGCTGCCATATGATGCAGCATGTTCACAGATACAAGTTGGATTTCTGTAGAATCAAGCAGTTCAGTCTATTTTATTTCTCCCTGTCTATAAATACCATTTGCTGTAGGCATTAAGCCCCAAGTTTCCTGTCTTGTCAGTCAGTTGTTTCCAGAGAATGAGTGTAACTTTGTCACTTGGCACAAGCACGTTATTTCCGTGCTGCAGCTCATTTTCCAAGACTGCCCTTTCCCTTGATGGTTTGCCTCTGGAGAGAGGTGGTTTCTCAGGTAAGCTCTCTGCTCACCATGGCCCTGAGCGCAGATGCTTTGTGTAAAAGCCTTCCCAGGTGTAAAGGTTTGTTCATGGTTTTTCTGTAGCAAACAAAGCTCTTCACCTGCAGACATCAGCTCTGCTCCTCCAGCCCTTGCATTAAGACCACAACTGATGACAATGAGACTGTGCAGAAGGTGATCTCTGTCATTTATTGGGAATCTAATGAGTTCTGTCTTTTCCCAGGAAGTGAAGGTAATGCCCTTGTAAACCATGTTTTGAAATGAGACCTCAGGAGTAGCACAAGATTTTGTATTTGCTTTCTCTCATTACTCATTATATACTCAAATACAATATACTATACTCAAATAGCTCATTACTGCACTGAAGTTTAAAAACAAACCACAAAACAACTAACCCTTGAATGCAACATAATCACATAAGCTTATTGTCACACAAGCTGGAACTCTTTGCCTCACAAAAACAAAGGCTAGCAGGTGTCTCTGGAAACCTCTCATGTTATTACAGACACCTGGGCAAACCCTTAACTGAAGTTTTGTGCAGGTGCCACTGGTTTGAATCTCCCTGAGCAGAAAGGAATTGATTAACTGTGCCTGGTACTTTGAGGAGGAGGCTTAGAAACGTGGTCATTCACCCCACAGACTTCTGAAAAATGCTGTTCTTGTATGAACAACATCAGGTCAGTGTTCTTGGTTTGAGGCAGGTGTGTGACTGCACTTCCAGTTCTTTTGCAGGGTGTGGATTTGCAGAAAGGAGGTACAAACTTTGCTTCTAGAGACTGGAAGGATTTAATAAGTTTTCTACTTAATGTTCATAAAACAAACCTGAGAAGTGCCTTTTATAAATTGGGGTTCCTATTAATCTCTCGTTGCTGTTAACATTACATCTGTTGTGGACTCTCCTGGCTTTACTGGAGGCATGGTTAGGAAAGCTGGAGGGTCTTGGTGTTGGCCTGGCTGTGGTCAGAGGAGGGTGAGGTGGGGATGTCCTGGTGCTGGACCCTGCCCTGGGGCCTGTCATCTGTGTGTTGCAACTTTTGCAACTTTCTGTGTGTGCACAGGAGCCAGACTTCTGGAATAAACCTGGGACAGAGATGGAACTGTTCCTGCTCACACCTCTTTGGGCAACTGTTGGAAGTAAACACACAGTTGACAGAAGAAACCAAGAAGCTTCTAAGCATTCAAAACCTCACTCTCCTTGCTCCTTGTTTTCTGACCCTTGCAGTGTAACTCCTGGAGCCCCTCTGCCCCTCCCCACGTCAGCTATCGACCCAAAATGAAATCAGGAAGAAATTCTTGGGTAAAAATATAGTGTAGGGCACCTACAGTGGAAAACTGTAATCTGTCTTGGAGAGAAGGAAATAACTTGGAACAGAGGGGAAAACCAGGTCAAGCAAATATGGTTCTGGAAAAACAGTACTGACTCTCCCAGTGGTGTCTTGCCAAATGTCTCCGAGAACTGAATTTTTGTTGTTTAGAAAGGTGTATTTTAGCTTGTAAAAGAACAGAAAAGCTAAAAATAATCCTCAGGTGATCAGAGTCTGGTTAGTATTAAAAAAGAAAGTATGTACTGGCCTTCACTTGTGTTTAGGCCAGTGTCGTAATAATGGAGTGATTAATAATGAAAGTCTGTATTGCATTTCACTGCCGTATTTTCATTGTGTCGCATCTATTTTCTGTACAATATACAGAGAGGTGTATATATGTGAAATATGGAGCTTTTTTAGGGCTTTGCTCAGGCCAGTTAATGAAATGGGTTTCCCCAAGCTGTAAAGGTGATGTGGAAAGGCGACAGCTGGCTGTCATGTTTAGTCAAACCACTGCTCCCACTGCAGCTTCCCAGGGTCATTTTGTTAACAGCTTTTTTTTTTTTTTTTTTTTTGGAGCCAAGTAGGATGTAGGAAACCTATAGTGGTGTGTTGTTTGGGTGGTGGTTTTGGTTTTTTTTTTTTTTTTTTTTTTTTTTTTTTTTTTTTTTTTCTCTTTTCTCTCCTGCATCGCTATTAATTTAGCCTTCAGGCCAAAACAGAGTTTAATTGGAAAAACGTATCACTCAATGCATGACTTAAAACACACTGTACGCTCCCTGGGCGTTCTATATTTAGGTTTTGGGGTCGGTTTTTTTTAAAAAAAAAAAAAAAAAAAAAAAAAAAAAAAAGGCAAGCTTCTCAGCGGCAGCGCGGTGTTCCCTGCAGCCAGAGCAGCCCAGCGCCAGCACGGAGCGGAGTCACCTGCTGGCAGCGGGACCTTCCCGCGGGGGATCTCGCTGGCCCTCGGGGCGGTTCCCCCGTGTCCGGGGCACGGCGGGGCTGCGGCTTCCCCCGCCGGCCCTGCCCCGGGGGCGGCCCCGGCGCGCCCCGCCCGCCGCTGCTGCGGTGGGAGCCGGGAGCGGCCGAGGATGGCGGCGGCGGCACCGGCGGCACCGGCGGCGCGGGAGCTCACGCAGAACCCGCTGCAGAAAACCTGGGAGCCCTACGACAACGGGCTGCCGGCGGGGCACAGCGCGCAGCGCGGCGGTGAGCGGCGCGGGCCGGCCCCGGCACACGCTCGGGGGCCGAGGGGGATGGATGAAGCCCCAGCCTCGGCGCTTTGGGGTCGGGCACTGCCGGAGGCTGCGGCAGGGGCGGCGGTGGCGGTCCCCCCGTGGAGGGTCGAGCCCCGAAGCTGCTGGCTCCGTGCCCAGCGGAAGGCAGGGGAGCTCGAGCTGGAGTGAATGTGTTTTCTGGTTGCTTTTTGTTGGCGTTTTGGGGGGTTTGTTTGGGTATTAATTTATTAGACGCTCTGGTGTTAAGGGAGCGTTTATATTCAGTGTGTTCGTCTTGGAGAGAGGCCTAAAAATGTCACTGTGTTCTTGTTTTGGTTGTTGTGTTCCTTTGTGGTTTTTTTTTTTTTTTTTTTTCCCTTTAAGGCCAATGCTGTATCAGCCCATCTGTTCCGTGAGTTAATGACTTCCCATATTTTGAGGTGCAGCCAACCAAGTCGTCAGCCTCCTGAGACTTTGGCTGTGGCGTTTGTAAACCATGCTTCATTAACAAACTTTGCCTCACAGGTTGTTTTTCCCCCTCCTCTTTCTTTCATTTTCCCTCCTTATTTAAGTAACTGAGGTCCGGTGTACACGGCAGTTTTGCAGACAAAAAGGGCTTTGTCGTGTCGAATTGTTTGTATTTGTCATGCAAAGAGGCTGTGCTGACAGAGCTGAGGCTCTGCCGGTGTGGCTGGAGTCCATGGGCTGCAGCCTTGGCTCTCTCTGCTCTTGCTTTGGTCCAGCCCTTGCTAAAAAAGACCAAACCCCTCCCCCTCCCCCCCAAAAAAACCAAAACCAAACCACCCCTAACTCTCTTGCATGCTGGGCAAGCAGGCAGGAGTGTGTTTCTGTGGGAACTGAATTACTTGCAGCATCTGAACCGTAGTAGGTCGAGATGAATGCTGAAATAGGAGGAGGCTCAGAAAATGTGTATAAGTGCTTTATAAACATGCTAAGAAGACTGCTTCGTTTTAGCCCTAATTTGGCATCTCTTTTCCAAACAGAGTAATATCTGTTATAGCTCTGACACTGATACTGTTTTACAAAAAAGTTCCCCAAACCCAAGAATAAAATTGCATGTGAGTCATGTGTAATTTGACAATGTACGCTGTCTTCTTGGCAGAATTATTTAGCTTCACTTGACTATAAATTAAAAAATATTTCATATGCCTGTGGGGTTTTCTGTAGGACTCTATAAGTTTAATGCCTAAGACCCCTTATAAATTAAAAAAATCCCCTTTTGCTAGAAAAAGATTGCTTTTTTTTTTTAATCCTTTTGCAGCCCTACCCATAAAAAGTCTGCAGTTACTTGTGATATGTAAGAGTTACAAACAGCCTGCAAAGGAGCAGGAGTTACTCTTCCTTGATAAAACCATCTAGCTCGTTTCAGCAAACTGAGAGCAGTTCATGATTTTTCCCATGCAAGGGTGTTGCAGACTCCTTTCCCCTGAGATTTCCACGTGCCTTGCATTGCCCTGTGATGACCTGTGGGTGCTGTAGCTGTGCTCTGGCAGCTCAGGATGGGCTGCCCAGATGGGTGATTTGGAGCTGTGTTGGGTTGACCAGTTCCAGTTCTTTGTTGCTTCAGGTAACCCTGTCAGATGTTACCGTTCCAAAAATACCAGCTCAAGGTGGAAGTGGTTTTCTTGTCCTCAAGTGTAGCTTTGCAGTGAGAAAGGTGAAGTTACTCTGTGTTCTGAGTTTCTTGGCTAAACAAGATGAACTCTTTCAGTCTCCTTTGGTTGGGGTTTTTATTTTCTCCTTTGTGCTGCTGGCCTTTAACTGCACTACCTTTAGTCTTTATCATTCTAGAAGGTGGATGAGCAGAACTGTACACGCTTCCAGTTGAGGACTTGGCAGACTTGTCTACAAAATCTTCCCTGTGTTAGCTGTTTTTAGTGTGATTTTCTAAAAGTTGTAGCAACTACAGTTGTCTGGGGAAGAAGAAATCTGTTGAGCTATGCCAGGGTTTGGCTGTCACAGGGCTTTGAAGAGCCAGTTCTTTTAGTCTGTGCAGTACAAGGCCTTCGAGGAGGAGCTGTGTCCGTGTGCAGCCTACTGAGCAGGCAGCTCTTACAGCTGGTGGCACTGGTGCAGCCCAGGTGACTCTTCTGGTGACCTTCCAAAGTCACACCTGAAGGCACTGGAAGTGTGGATTGTTATTAATGGCTGTGGCTTGCCTTTTGTGGTCGCTTGTGAAGGGTTTTGTCTGTGGATAGGATGATTTGAAGCTGCTCCTGGCACTGGATGTTCAGATTGCTTTAGCCTCTGAATCAAGCAGTGGACTGTAAATGTGAACATAAAAAACAAATAGCCAAGTAGGCCCTGGTGAAAGTTGTTTGGGGAGGCCAGCAGAGGATGTTTATGGTGAGAGATAAAGAGTGAACTTCCTGTGGTTAAACATTCCCCCTCCCACTGCAGTTAAATGCTTTGTTTCCTTACTGCTGCTGGAATTTGATCATTGTAATAATTGTCATTTGCTGTTTAGAAATGTACATCCAAAATAAAAAGTATTGAATTACTCTCTCTGCTCTAAAGAACTCTACCCCTTGAGCACATACTGCTTGTGTGTATTTATGCTCCTAATCCTAGGAACTGAAAATAGGAGATGGAATGAGGTGAGGATGGTGCCTGAGGAGCAGGACGTGTGATGGGAATGTTGCTGTTGGCATCAAAGCTGTAGGAAGCAGAAGGTGACACTGAGGAAGTGAATGACAGAGCAGCTTGGAGCAGCTGGTGGCACAAGGCTGGCCTGGGGACAAACGTGAATTCTGAATCCCTTGTGCCATGGTGATGTTAAAAACTGATGGTTTGGACAAAAGGAGAGGCAGATTAGAGGATAATGGACTTCTTCAGGTCTAGGAGCAGATGCTTTTCAGAAGGAACAGCAGGATGGGGAACTCATCCCCATGGGATGCCAAGGAGGGACACTGGTTGTCATCACTGATCAAAAGGATACGATGGATTAGCAATGGTTAACTTGGATATGTGATGGGTAAAACACATAGGGCTGACCTTATTTGGAGGGGTGTTGGCTTAAAGTCAGAAATATTTGTGTATGAGCCTCTAAATAGTACAGGATTTTTGGAGAGCAGGCCTTGAGTTGAAGGCCATAAAAACTGCAAGAACACTCAGTAAACTTCAGGTCTTTAACAGTAACAGCTTGATACAAAAAACATCCGCCCTTTACACATATAAAGAAAAAACAAAATCTAATTCTGGGTCAAAGGAAAGGACAGCTGATAATTTGTTTGGTAGTAAGTGAGTCTGGAAAACATCAACTCTTGACTCTGATTTCACAAGATCCATGAGAGTTTCGAGGGCTGATGAGTTGCAGCACAGCTGATCTAGATTGTCCCATGTCCCAGTTCGGTTTCACAACCTTCTTTTGCATTTGCATTATTTCACAATACTCTAAAAGTCAAGAAATAAACATGTAATTTCTTTTTCCTTGACTGTTAAGTCTTAAACTTTAGAAGGGTAGGCTGTCATAATTTTACTCTTGAGTTGCAACTTGCTGTGTTGTTCTAATGTTTAAGAAATATTAAACTGGGATGATGGCTTTGCTTCAGTTGCAACACTTATCCCTTGGCCATTTTCCCTCACTAATTGGTGTTTTGGATGTGTTTTTTCCACGTTCCCTCTCTTTGGCAGTGCTGTTTATAAACATGCACTCTTAAATGCATATATTACAAGCATCTATTTTAAAGAAAAAGAACTGACTAAAGTCTTAGAGCATCTTTAGCAAATGATGGTGAACAACCTGTAAGTTTTGTTTTACTGTTCTGAGTGCTTGTGTTATTCTGACAAAATTGGTGTTGATGGTGCATCCACAGGTTGGGGCTGTCAGAAACCCTTGGGAGTTGCATATGCAAAGCAGTAGTGAAAAATGAGTTTGTTTCCTGGAGACTAGACCCTGTAGAGGCATTTCTGGAGATAAAGCAGGCAATCCAGTGGTGAGGAGTGGAGAGAAAGCTGCCCTTAGGAGTCTGCCTTGGCTCTAACTCACACACCTGTAACTCACACCAGCATTTTTTTTTTAATATAAATTGAATGATGGTGAGGTGCTGTGAAAAGGGAGATTGAGCACTGTGCCACAGGGAAACCAGGAATTATATATATGTAACTTGTGGTATGTTTGGCTGTTTTTGTCAGCCTACTTCCTCATGTCAAACTTGCTTACATTTCTTCAAGGGAAAATGTGAGACACTGATGTTGGAAATACCTTAGTGGGAATGACTAGCTCTCCCTGCTTGCAGTGAGCATTGGCAACGTTCTGTTGAGAAAGCTGTGGCTTAGATAAACTGAAAGGTTATTAATTTCACTGGAGTATTTGATACATCCTCAGAACTTTGCATTCTGTTGTAGTCTTAACTTCTTTATTCAGCTAATGAACAAAATTAAACCCTGTTAATTACACAGGATGATAAGGGAGGAAATAAAGTCTGCTCTGCTGAGTCTTTGTGTGTTGAGAATGCTACACTGAGGCGCAAAAGCAGCAAAATAGCTGCTTTGTGTGCTTTTATTTTTAGCCCTGCCATTTAGCTGTGAATGGGCTGTTTTGGCCAGCACACATGCCTTTAGCTTTTACTTCCCAATGCACAGGTGTGTTTGTTTGTCACTAAGTGCCACCTGTGCAGGTGGCATGAGGCCACTGGTGGCCATCTAATCCAGAACACCAAACATTTTTTTTTTAGTGCCCTGAATTTTAGACTGTGAACTGCCAGCCTCTTGTTAAAGACAAGCACTGAGGGCTGGCATGTCTTGTAGCACCATGTCCTGTGCTGTGTTGTTTACAGGGCTGTGGCATTTTTTAAAAGCAGAGTATTGGGATCATGGCATCAGTGGTGTTCCTCCTTACAAAGACAGGGGCCTTACAAAGATAGGGTAAAAGCACTCTTGGTCAGCCTGGCACCTAAAGAGAGTAGGGTTGCCACTTGTTTGGTTGGGATAATTCTCTTGGTTTCTGCTCTGTGGTTACCCATCAGAGTGATTGGAATAACAGCTGAGATGTGCCTGTTAAACTGGACACATGGGGTTCTAACAAAGGCAACTTTGCTAGTTTTGTCCTTTCTTTGAGGAAACATATCTAAAAATGCAGATGGTAGCAGACTGGCACACTGAATATCCCTCGTGTGTTGTAGTTGTGTTGATCTATTTTGCTACTTGGTTAGAAAATCTCTTACAAACCCATGCAGGCAGTAGGGCTTCATTTAGAAATTTAGCTGTTGGTATAATCTGTGAAGCAACCGTTTAAGTGGTTTGCAGGTCTCTTCATGGCAGCTTCCCAGCCTTTAGTTTTACTCCAGTACTGGTTTATTGTTGCATTACCAAAAGACAAATGTTCTGTGAGAAAGTGAATTTTGTATGGCTGACCCCAGCAGCAGAGGAAAAAAAAAAAAAAAAGGAGTTGCTCTAGGAATAAAAAATTGATAAATTCTGCTTGGAATGGGTGGAAAAGGTTGTTACAGCACAGTTCCTTGCAGAGCAGGAGCTGTTGGGGCTGTGTACAGAGCCTTTCTGTACAGCTCCTGGTTTGTCTTTCACAGCTCTTACTTCACTGCTTGTACTGAAAAACTGTTCAGAGCTTGAGCTGGCTGTTTCAGGTGAAGGACCTTTTGAACAGGCTTTTAAGAAAAATGTCTTCTCTTAAAATTTCTGGGGGCTCAAGGGTTTCTTTCATCTGAGTATTTTATTGTACTGTCCTTAAAGCTGGAAGCAAGACTGTTAAGCTTAATAAGCACTCTGCTCTTGGCACTCCACAGACTTTGTTGTTTCCCTAGAGACTTCCTTCACCCTCTTGGAAAGGGGGTTCACAGCCTGAACTTATGACAAAGAGGAAAAGAAATTATTACCTTTTTGTTTAGAGGCTTCTGCACAGAGGAACTTTCTCTGAGAGCTTTTGTCACCGTCCTTCCAGAGACTTGGTCATGTTTGGATGGATCTGTTTTGCTTTGCATTTAGTTCCCTGTAGCTTTCATTACAGGGAGTAGTTGACTGTTTCATGGATTTGAAGTTGGGTACCATTTTACCTCCTCTCCCTCCTGAAAAGTGGTGTATTTTTAATGGTTTTTTGTTTTATGTCTTTCAGTGTGTATTTTAAAACAGCACATCTGCCTTCACTAATCTGCTTGTTCTTTTTTGACCTGTTAGGTGAACTGTCTGCACCAGATTAATGCAAGTGACTTTGTGGGATGGGACTTTGGGAATCCAAAGTTTGGGAATCTTGAGCAGTCACAGTCCTTTGTACAACAGTTCAGTTAGGCCTTTTAGCTAATCACTGAGATTTGTTCTTTTGGAGTGAATTGATATCTCCTCTGTCAAGGCACTGAGGAAATTGATACGCGTGTGGATTGTATAGAAATTAACTTCCTTAAAAATACAGAGTGGAGGGAGCTGGTGGTATCTGCATCACTTTAATATCTTCTTTCTTTTTAGGCAGTTCATTGTATCTGTGATAGATTAATGCAAGGTATCCTTAGTTTTGTGCTGTTCAGATGTTCAAAAACTTGTGATTTGAAAGGAAATGCCTCAAGGTTTTCAGATTATACGTACGATACCTTCAGCCTCCTACAGTGTTGAGGGTTTTTTTAATTAAATGCTCTGGCTTTGATTAAGAGAGTGTGTACATATATCTATATCAGATTATTGTACTTGATTGTGTAGGATAATTGTGTTTTAGTAACAGCCAAAATGAGCTCTGCTCAAGAGAGATTTTAGTGTTAATTATACTTAAAGGAGAAATAATCAGTAGTGAGTAGCATGTCTTACTGTAATGTATTAAGCTGCATCTGTCATGCTTATTTTGCTCAAAATCAAGAAAAGATTGAGCTGTGCATAGGTTTTGTCTTAAAAATGTAAAAATTATTTTAAAAACTGTACACCTTGCTGTTTCCTTTCAATGCAAGCACTGAACTGATGTACACAGGGGCGTAAGATATTGGTTTCCTTTTTTTTTTTTTGGTGTTGTTTCTGTATGCAAACACACAGGTTTCTTCTTTTCTGCCTGTTCACACTTCACATGTCCATCATGGCACTGCCACTGACTCACCCTTCCAAAATCCATCACAAGAAAGGTGGTCAGGTTCACTGTGCTGCTGTAGAAAACCCCAGAAAGAGCGAGGCCACAATGCATGAGCTGCTTGGATGGGCACCTTCTCAGAGAGTTCAGAGAGGGGTTTCCCACTGCAGCAGCAGCAGCCTTTGCTTTGTGGGAATGCTGCTGGTAAATCCTGCTTTCCTTGTGTTTCTGTTGCAGTATGTATGACCAATTGCCCCACTCTGATTGTCATGGTGGGTCTTCCAGCAAGAGGAAAAACCTACATCTCAAAGAAGCTGACACGCTACTTAAATTGGATTGGAGTGCCTACGAAAGGTAATGGATTTACTTTTGCTTGCATCAGAAGGACAGGACACATGGTTAGGTGGTTTATAAACCTGATTTACAGGAATTTTGTTGCCAAGTTTGACTGCTTAAAATCCTTCTGCTTTGTTAATGTATTTTTAAGCAGTAACATACACAGGCACATTGCTGTTTAAGTGTGAATTAATCAAATTATGTTGACTGTCCCTTTACCTCCTTGTTCTGCCAGGTGCCTAAATCAACCTTTTCCCCTTATCATTAAACACTGCCCTTTTTGTTTATTTATTTTTTCCCTTCTTTTCCTTCTCTTTTCTCCTGTGGGTGAAGAGGAATGTTGTTTACAAGCAGTTGAGCAGTCGGCACTTCTGGGTTAAACTTCCCTGCTTCTCCATCTTTTTTTCCTCTGTGACCTTTGTGCTACTTGCAATTCTCTACTTCTTTGTGTTTGTGGAATGACTTGCAGTTCCTTGTCTAAATACTAATAGCCCAAGGACTGAGGGAGATAGTTATTATCACCTTCTTAAGGATTTCTCTGTGTGTGTTTTGGGCAGGAAATGGCTTAGTTTGGCTGTGCCAAGGATCTGGCTGGGCTGCTGTGGTATCTTGTGGGCCCAGTAAACAGGACCTAAGTCCATTAGAGGTTCTGAGCAGCCACCTCCCCTTCCTTCTCCTCTCTCTCTGCAGAAGAGACAAGACACTTTTTAGTGTGCTATGATTCTGTGCCCAGTGCAGTAATAGTAGCTTTATGCCTAGTTAATAATTTAAACATTAAACATATGAGATCATACTGGAGTGTGGGGTTTTGGCTGGCTATTCAGAGATGTATTTCCTAGTAGCTATAAGAAGTCAAGATGAAAAGTTCTTGCCTATATTTAAACTGCCTTTAAATCTAGGGTAAAGATTTTGTGCAGGCGTTTTCTTAAAGTTTCTAGGAGCTTGTATAATGTGCTTTATTTAGAAGAGACATTATGGGGGATATATTAAGTATGAGAGTTTACAGGATTTAAATTACCACTTGATTTTGACTGTTTTCACATGGTTCAACCCTTCTGATGATCAGCATCAGCTACTTCAGAGTTCAGTTTTATCCCTTAGGCTGAAATGGAATAACAATCCAAGTAGTTTAGTTTATATCCAAGGTGACAAAAAGCTTGTATGTTAGATACACATGTAACTTAAATTTGAGATGTGTTATGTATAAATGTCATTGAGTTTGAGCGCTTCACTGTGTGAACTTTGACAAGCAGAAGTCCAGTATTGGACAATAAACAAGATACTATCCACATCTGGCTCATGCTTGGTTGAATGTATCCCAAATACTAATTTTACTGTAGGTGGGGTTTGGCTCAGCTGTAGGGAAAAATGTGTTTGTGCTTGGTGAAAAGCAGGTAGAGCATTGCTGCTTCATTTTATCAAAATATGCAACACCAAGTTGCCATATGAGCTTCTGTCCTTGGTTGCTGGATATTGTTTGTCTTTGTTAGAAAGGGTGACTGAGACTTTCCCAGAAAACCACAGAGCCTTTGTGTTCATGTCCTCAGTGATGCAATTTTACTGAAGTCAAAGTCAGTATAACACACCTCACTGCCTGGCTGAGGGAATGGATTACATTTTCCTTAATTCTTCCAGTTGGTGGGACTGAACTGATACAGGATCAGTATCAAGTAGCCCTAACATCTGCTACCCTTTGGCTCTTAATGTCTTAAAATTAGTGTGTGCTCAATTTAGCAAGAGTTCTTGTTCTCTGAGACAGATGGCTCAAATTATGAGGTTATGTAAACCAGAGAAAAGATAAATACCATCTTTTCATGTAACATTAAGCAAGCTGAAGAGTTCAAGAACAGGAGGTGTAGGTAAATAGCTCAGGCTTGCTGATGGTCGAATCATTTCAGCCATCATTTCTGTGTTTTCTTCCTTCCAAAATCCTCTGATGTTTAGAAGTGAAATGGTTAAAAGTACAAGGGAGCTCTGTCTGTGCTTTTTGAAGGAAATGAGGTCAATGAGATGTCTGAATGAGAGTTGTGTTGCAAAGTGGTTTTGAGATACTAAGCCCTGGAAGCTTTTCTGAATAGTTGTGGTTGTGATACCAGTTAGCTTTGGGAAACTTTTCTATAGGTGGGGCTGCTAAGAATAAAGGCTGAAGATTGTCCCACTAGATAGCACTTTTCCCTCTGCTGATCATGGCCCTCTGGCAGTAACTATTCCTTCCCATGAAATTAATTATTTTTGATCGTTAAAGTGCTGTTTTCTTACAATGCTGGCCATCTGAACTTCTTGTGTCTTCTGTTTGTTTTACAAGGACCCACATTTTCATGTAGCCACTGTGGCCAATGCTCATTAAAACCATCACAGAACCACCTGGATTGTTCTATAATCCATGTCATGAAAAATTCCATCACCACTGCTGAGCTCAAACAAAACTTGACTTTTTGGGGGATAAAAATTACATCTTTATCCTCTGCCTCCAACCCCAACAGCAATCTGTATACAGCAGCTGGTTCTTGAGCTCTTTATTCTTTTTTCTTAACTACAACCTTATAATTGTGTCTACAGCTTCTTTTCCTCTTTCCAGAAATGAAGCCTCACAAATAGAGTTGTACCTTGGCAGCATCTCAAATGGAATACTTTAGTGGGGTTTAATGTTAAAAAAAACCCCAAACCCAAAAGCTTTGCAGTTCAACAGAAAAAACCTGTATGTCTGAAACAACTTAAACATTAATTGCATTTCAGAGCCTTTGAATGAAATTAGAGTTCAGTGTCATTCTGCTCTGAGGCAAAGATGAACTGTTTTGCCCTAGTGCCATACCTGATATTGTGACTGGATACTATGTTTGGCCATGGACCTTTTGCACCTCTGCCCAGACAAAGAGTAGGTGTTTTTGACCACTGATATGAGATCACAGTGAAGTTATGTATCATACTTAGGATGATTTTTAATTTTTTTTAATCAGTTTTTGTTCTTTTTTTTTTTTCAGTAAGCGGAACAAGGGTTGTGAAATACTAATCCATAAGGAATAGAAAAATTTGAGCAGGGTTCTGAGAAAACGTTTCCACTACTGGAATTTGAAGTTTTGTTTACCCAAAGAAAGATTGTTTAGTTCTATTTAGAGCTCTGCCTTGCTTAAATAAGAGCTGTAAGCTTTGTGAGGTGCTATCTAAATACTGTTTCACTGTACTTATACATAGAAGAAAAAGCCAATAATGATAATAAATTATTATTAATGCTAATAATCATTACTGGTCCTTTATAGACTTTGAGTAAACCCTGAAAAGGAGGAAAAGAATTACTTTTTGTTGTCTAGGTGAGCTACAGCATGGCCACTGTAGTGGAGAGACTACAGCCCAAATAGTTCTTCAGCTATTTCCAAGATTTATTGCTGCCTTGCTATTTTAAACCTCACAAAACACAAAAAAAAGTACGATACATTGACTTCATGCAGGCCAAGTTATTTTATCTTTGCAGGAAGTTTGGCTTTGCAGGAAGGTTGTCACAACTTTTCTGTCCTCCTCACGTGGCTGTCGCTGGCTCCCGCTAACGCCGGTTTCTTTTGGCAGAATTTAACGTCGGTCAGTATCGTCGGGACTTGGTGAAAAAGTATAAATCCTTTGAATTCTTCCTGCCTGACAACGAGGAAGGCTTGAAAATCAGAAAGTAAGTTTTGATTGTTTTTGGGATGCCATGCCAATCGTATTAAAATGATACCCTGTGTAATTTGGTCTTAGAGGTGGCTTCAAGTTGCGTTTTTGTATCATCAAAAAGACCCTTAGGGAGACTGCAGGAAAAGACATTCTAGAGATGGTGGGATAGTGATTTGTTTGGGCTGATTAAAATTTGGGAGTCTTTTCTTCTTGATTTTTTTTTTCATCTCAAGCATCAAAAATGGAGAGAAGTCCTTCTTGATTCCTTTTCATTAGGATGTTACTCCTGTAGATACTCTAGGATATTTTCACTCAAAAACTACTTAAACAGATAGTTATTACTTTTCCTACTTTTTTGTAAGGTATCAGCTAATAGATGTGACTCTTTCTGCTGCATAGTTCCTAAAATCCTATTTTAGAGCTTTTGTTTGCTTCATAAAGGAAAAAAAGCCACGTAACTGCTTTTCTTTTTGATTTGCACAGTGAAATTGTTCATCTGGAGCACTTTGAATGTATTCATCACTAGCTGCTTAAATGACTGAGAATCAAACACGATAATTTTCTCCCTGAAATTGTGGTTTTGGCCACCATGCAGGTGCCTCTTTCAGTCCATCAATGCACAGCCTCAAAAATTGCCATGTTTTGCTAACACTGTGCAAAGCAAGGAGAGAACCAGAGTGAATTTCTATGTCCAGATGAAGCATTTGAGTCTCTGCTCTTGCCTGGAAAGAGGCTGTGCTTTGATGTAGGGATAGGCCTTGAGAAGAAAGGGTAGATGAGGAGAAAGATCAGAGCAAGAGGGAGCAGCTTTTCCTAGAGGAGATGAAATGAGAAGGCCTTTTGATTTTCTTCAACATTCACTGTACTTCTTAGCGTGTTCAGGAAAGCACTGTGAGCGTGCAGCGTGAAATGAGAAGGAAATGAGAAATTTGAGATGGATGGATATAATATTTATTTAGTCTGCTTAAAATATGAACTGTCTTGTTCCTAATTCAGCTTCACCTTATGCATCAAAATGTCTGGACTTTCCTACTGTCTGGACTTTCTTTTGTGGCTCTCCCTTGTCCCCTCTCTCTGTTCCCTTTCCCCCTCCTCAGCAGCAGAGTGTTGCTAAAGTCAAAGGAGAACAGCTTGCATAAGAACCTCCCAATCCTTGGGGGTAAAAAGCAGTCATGAACTGCATTAGCCTTGCAAACCCCACTACCTTTTGCTTACAGGTAGAGCCAAACCTTTTAATGTGTCTCTGTGTCACCTATTAGGTTAAATGGTGAGGGATGCAGCATGAAATGGGCTGTGTGAGATGATGTGCCTGGTTAGCAATGAGTAAAGAGGGTTTGTATTTATTCAGTGAGGACCTGGGCGATGAATCTCAGCTCCTGACATCTGTTAACTGTGCTAATGTGGAAATACTGTCAGCATCTGAAAGCCTCCATTTCTCTCTCAAGATAAAGCTGTGCTTGCAGAAGATGGTAAATAAAAGAGTTATGAATTTCAGTCTGGAAGTCAAAATTCAGGAGTAGGTGCAGGGAAGGGCTGTTGAGATGGGCAGACTCTTATGTTGGTACTGCAAAGAGGCTGTACTTACTGGGAATAAATGGGACTTTGTTCTGCTAACAAGTAAATCGTGTACAATGTTACCCTCCAGCATTACTGACGTGTTAGGAATCATAATGGACTTTGAAGATAATGCTGATGCTGGGGACATAGGAAAGTTGCATATTCATGTGTTCTTGTCCAGATTGAACACAAGTGTAAAGTATGTCAGGGTGAGGATTTTTGGTGTTTGTGTCCTCAGCTGTCTCCAGTACTAATTATACTGGGCTGGTGACTTCAGTGGGAGATACTTCACCTCAGTCACTAATACTTGATGCTACCTTTGTTCTGCTCTCTGTTTTAAGAAATTTTTTTGCATAAGCAGTTTTCACACAATAGCTCAAAAGAGAGTAAGTAGATTACTGAAAAATAGAATACTGAAAAGTAGTTGTCTCCGTACCTCAACTTAGTGCCACAAGGTAAAGGCCTTAAGTTGGTTTGTTTGTTTTTTGTTTTTTTTTTTTTTTTTGGTGATTCAAATTAAGAAGCAATATATGAACAGGTAATTGGGAAAAGCATACAGTTGCAGGGATGTTTCAGTGCTGTTACTTTAGATCAGTGGGAGTGTATCCTGGTCAGCAAAGTTGAAGGGTGTTCTGTGTCAGTGCCACGAGGAGCGAGGTGACGTGACCACATTTCCTTAGCCTAGCTTGGCTGAACCTCTGTTGGGTTTTTTCCCCACGATTGGAGGGAGGCCTGTCTTTTTGAGATAAATTATTTAACATTTTCAGGGCACTTTGCTCCCAAGTGCATTAACAAAAGGCCTTTAACTAGCATTTGACTGTGATTCTTTTCCTCCTGAAGACAGTGTGCCTTAGCAGCGCTGAACGACGTCCGGCAGTACCTCAGCGAAGAGAACGGGCACGTGGCTGTAAGTTAACTGTTGAAGGCACCTTCTTGGGATGCCCCTGCACTAAACACTGTGTGTCTGCTGGATAATACACAGCCTGAGTGATTGCAGGAGCTGTCCAGTATACCAGATTCCTTTTCTTTGGCAGTTAGATCTGCCTTGTTGCTGCAGTGAAGTGAACGCTGAATTTCAGGGTGATAATACCACATTGAGCAGCTACCTTTGATTTGAGGGGTTAGCTGAGAAGAGGATAACAGCAAGAAAAAAAAAAGTCCACCTTCTCACCACATTACTGTAGGGCAGTGCTCCACAATGTACCAATAAACACATTTTGCTTGCATGTCTATTTGATAGTTTAGTGTTCCAAGTGGAAGGTAAAGACTTGCTGAACAAAAGGTGTCCTCTGTATTTCTTGGTGTGAGAGGTGTCTGAAGAGAGCAGGAGAAACTTGTTATAAGTTGCTGCATACCTGAGTATTTAATAATGGGATGCAAAACATCAGTTCTTTGACTATTGCATGTAAGTTCACTAAAAGCTTGTGCATTAGTGTTTAATGCTGGTAATGGGCAAGGAGGAAGGTTCTCTCCTGTACTACGTGCTAGGCTTAAATTCTGATTTCCTGTTCCAAATCCAGAGTTCTGCTAGAATTGCTTTCAAAATATTACTAAATTTTAGTATCTAGAAAATAATATGTGTAATGTAGTAATGTCTTTGTTTTCTCCTTGAGCATGTTGAGATAGTGGGGTAGAGGGATGGGGAAGTGTTTCCATTGCTTTCCTTCACACCCAGGTGCTTTGAATCCGTATTTTTGTCATTACTAACACAGTGCTTTCCTCAGGCTGTGTTGCTTTTTTAAATTCCTTTTTCTCTCTCCCTTTAACTGTTCCTAGGTCTTTGATGCTACAAACACAACTCGAGAACGCAGAGAAACTATTTATAAATTTGGTGAAGAAAATGGCTATAAGGTGAGTCAGAGCAGAGCAGTTCTGAGCTATTGCCTGGCCAAGTAAGCCAGTGGTAGATTTGCCCTTATCTAAGTGCTCTAGCACAAGCTACATCCTTCTTGGATGTTTAATCAATGTGTTTTGTGTTCCAAAGAATTGCTTGGGATTAGGAGTCATTCAGTCCTTGTTTTTCTCATCTTTAGTGTTTGTTCTGTTTGGAGCTAAGCTATTTTGTGCTACAGCTTCAATTTTGTCTCCCTGAACCTGTGGTCAGAAGTGCAGTGTCAGAAAGAACATTTCAAGTACGGCTCTTCATGCAGCTCAGATCTTTGCTGCAGGAGCATGAAGGGAGTTCTGTGTTAGTTCTGTACAAACCAAAAACTTTGTGGTTTTCTGCCTTCTGGTTTTACATTTAGCTGTTCTCCAGTCATCTTTCACTTCCTCTAAACTTAATCTCTGTAAGGCTTTGACACAGCAAAACAGAAGCCTCTTTATAAGCGAGGCTCCTCCATTAGCTGGGAGGCTTCTAAGATGTTATTTCAGAAATGTTTGTGGGGTTGAACTTGCATCCTCTGCATTTGTTTCTTCCTATTCCATCCTACGTTTTTTTTCCTGCTGCAAGAATTTTCCACTTGCAAGCATTGTTGGGGAAAAGAGCACAGAGCATGATGTGTCATGGAGTGGTGAGCCAGGAATTTCTGGTGAGAGGGTCTGGAGAAGCTTTCTGGGTAAATGGAGGGGAAAAGACCTTGGCATGGAAGTGGGTGACATGCTGCTCGTGTCTGTTCATATCCAGAGGTGTTTTCATGCATTTTCCTTCTTCCTCCCTTTTGTTCACGTGGCTCCCATTTGGACTGAAGACTTTTTTTGTGGAGTCTGTGTGTGTCGATCCAGAGGTCATTGCTGCAAACATTGTGGTGAGTACAAGAAAGTTTGCTTTGATGGCTTGACATTGGGAGGCTTAAAGTAGCTCATTATGTTTAGAAGTACATTGTAAGAACTTCCAATAGCAAAAACCCCATGTTAACTCTCTTTAATGGAAATATTTTTTTTTCCCTGTCCATGTGAATGTTACTAGCCCAGAGGTTTAATTCTTTGAAGAGTATGTGGGGTTTTTTGTGGTTTTTTTTTTGCTTTACATGTATTTTAATGAAGTTGCAGGCAAAACTTTTTGTTGTGTTCTCCCACTCCCTATTTCTTTAAAGATCCACGAAGAAAGGAAGGAAACTTAAATACTGTCCTCCTGTTTTTATTTTAAACAGCAAGTGAAGCTGGGTAGTCCTGACTATGTTGATTGTAGTAATGATGAAGCAACAGAAGACTTCATGAAAAGAATAGAATGCTACAAGAACTCTTATGAGACCTTAGATGAAACCCTGGACAAGTAAGTGATGGAACAGCACTGTAATTACAGCTGGTGATCACAATATTATTAAAATGTTATTTTAGGGGTTGGGGCAGCCTGTATTGGGGATTAGGGCTTTCAAGTCATTATTTTAGTGGCTTGAGCTCTCTCTCCTTTGGCAAATTAGAGTGTTGACTCTGGAGGTTTAGCATGGAAACTTCCTTGTTTGAGGAAAATTGGCTAGTGAGTCTAGTCTGGGACAATATTGTGTTTGATTTTCCCACTTGGAGAATGGTATTTATTCTTCTGGGATAGAACCAGCATTTAGCAATTATTCCAGACTTTCTACAGGGGTTGGTTGGTACTTGCTTTTAGGTACATAGAAGGAGACATGAGGGATTTGTAAGCGTAACTTTATTGGTTGGCATGGTTAAGGTTAATTATGAACAGGACATAATTTAGGACATCAGTCCTAAAAATGTGACTTCTGAATTAATTTCTTTGTGCCTGCCAGATTATCTCACAGCCAGGCTGTGAGAAACTGTCTTAGCTACGTTGTTTATCCTCACACCAAAGCATTCTTCTGGATTTTATTAACTTTGAACTCTTGAAAAGAAGGTAGGGATGAATCTTGTGAGGAGGAACCCCTTTCATTTTGCTAGAGCCCAGGATTCCAGGGTAGGACTTGGAGCTGCAGCCATCCCAGGTGCTCCTGGTTTGTTCCAGGCCAGAGCTGCAGAGAAGGCTGAGCTGCATTTTAATCTAATTGAGCGTGAGCAGCATGAGGCTGGTTCAATCGGCTCAGCTCAGGCATGTAATTCCCATGATGGACCTAATGGCTGTGCTTGGCTGGAGCAGGAGTGATTAACTCCAAGGAACAGGGGCAGGAATGAGGGTGCTGATGCCTGTTCCTCGCTGCCTCAGTTTGGTTTTATTATCAGTTTTCTTGTTTTATTGCAGTGTGGTGTCTTCAAACGCATCGCTAGAAACCAATAGGGGTTATTTTCAGCTTATGAGACATCTTTCCTTGTGTGAACGAGAGGCTGCTCTAGAATTATAGCTCAGATGATAAAGGATAAGCAGTGAAAATTGAAATTATAAGCTGTCTGATACTGAGAGAAGGTAGTGGTGGGGTAGATGACAGTACTGTTAACAAAGAGTTGCTCATAGAGCAGTTGAGAAAATATCTTGCTTCAGACTACTGCCTGGCTCTTCTGGTGCCCTAGTTTTTCTTGGAGGGATTATTTGAGATGGGTAATTAGTGACCATTCCTTTTGGCCCCTGGGTGCAATCAGACAAACACTTGGTGATGGAAAGTGTTTGTAACCTGGAAAAAAAACCCCCAGCAAACAGTATTGTAAAATAGCTGTGTATCTTATTCAGCTGTGGTAACTTAAGTGACTCCACTGAATCCCCCTTTCAGTGTGTGGGCTGTATTTTTCCAAGAGCAGGATCTAGATTTGGATGACGTGCAAGTAAAGGAAGCAGAGAAGAAAGTGATGTGAGAAGCTGCACGTGAAAGGAGTAGAGTTCATCCTGTACCTTTGGAGTACTGCATTGTTCCTTAGGACTAATGCATATTCCATGGCTAATTGAAGATTTTTTTCATTTCCTTGGCTGGTTGCCCCTTTGTTTTATACCGAGAGGGAGGGTGGAAAGATTGTGGTAGGTGTTAATAGCAACAATGTGACACCTTACACTTTTTTTTTTTTTTTTTTTTTTTTTTAAACTTGCTCATGAAAGGGATCTTTCTTACATTAAAATCATGGATGTTGGAAGGAGTTACCTGGTGAACAGAGTGATGGATCACATCCAGAGCCGGATTGTCTACTACCTCATGAATATCCATGTGACTCCTCGCTCCATCTACCTCTGCCGGCACGGGGAGAGTGAGCTGAACCTGAAGGGCAGGATAGGAGGAGATCCTGGGCTGTCTGTCAGGGGGAAAGAAGTAGGTACCTCCAGCCAGGCCTGGCTGTGTTCTCTGTCTGTTTGTGCTGGGCAGTTGCAGCTTTCCTCCTCTGCAGCCTTTTCCTCTGAACCAGTTTAAAGGACTCCTTTACTTGCCTGTTTGGGTGATGGAAACCCAAACCTTCGTTGTGGTTTGTACTCTTTTGTCTGTTTGTCTCTCTGTTGGCTGGAATTCCTTTCTATCCCTACAGCACAAAGCAGTTGGCAAGAGGGCTTTATTTTTCAACTAAATTTTTGTGAAATCGTGACTAGTTGGGTAATTGGGGAAGTGTACACAACTTAAAGCTGAAAGGAAAATCCGTGGAAGGAAAGCTAGGAACTGCTAAAAACTCCTCTCTTGTATTTTCCTTGTACTCCTTTTCTTTTTCCTGCCCCTCTTGGATAATGGAGTAAGTTGTATTTCTTAGCAAAAACTTTGACAGTCTTTTGGAAGAGCTACAGTGAGCTTACAGAGGCTGGAACCTGTGTGTTCTAAACTGAACGCTGTGTGTTGGCTCTGAGCCCTCACCCAGTGTCTCTTGGGTTTTTCTTGCAGTTTGCCAAAAGCTTGGCACAGTTTATTAATGAACAAAATATCAAAGATCTGAAAGTTTGGACCAGCCAGATGAAAAGGACAATTCAGACTGCTGAAGCCTTGGGAGTGCCTTATGAGCAGTGGAAGGTTTTGAATGAAATAGATGCAGTAAGTGTTTCTCTTTTAAATGCCTAATAAGTTTCTTTGATTGCTAGGGGTGAAGAAAGTACTTAGTTTTTTAATAATACGTCTTTTATGGGAAAGAAAGTCATTGAAGCTGCTTCTAGAGGCTGGAAATGATTGTCATTACCTGTAAACAAGGCTAAACATTTCATTAAATTTTACCATTGTTTATTTATTCTTCTCTTGTCTTTCCCAGTAAAACATTCCTCTGTAGAAGCTGTGATGTTATGAAGTTTTGGTTAGCTGGGCTTGAAAAGAAGCTTGTGGTGAGGGGATTTTGCTAGCTGGCAATTTCCAGCTGTAGCTGTAAGATATAATAGGAGGTGCAACAGATAAAACATGGCCTTGCTTTGTCCAGAGATGTAACTTCACCTCTGCAGGGATTGAGTGATTCCTTCTAACCCACTTCTGAGTCAAGCTGAGTGCCCTGTTCATCACTTTAAGTGTCAGAGTAGCAAAATGAAACCATTAAAGGTTATTTGTATGTGGTTTTATTTAAGAGTGATACCTGCTTTTTGCATTACTGGAAATAGATTTTTTTTAAATTATTTTCATTACTGCCAGGGCGTGTGTGAAGAAATGACTTATGAAGAAATACAGGAAAATTACCCGCTTGAATTTGCACTGAGAGATCAAGACAAATACAGATACAGATACCCTAAAGGGGAGGTATGCTATTTTTAATCTCTCAAGTTGAAGGGCTTCCTTGTCTTCTTGCATACATGCATGCTGGCTTTAGGAAGGAAAAATAAAATTTTAAATGAATGAAAAGGTTGTTCCTTTCTCTGTGAAAAAGCACGTAGGATCTTGCAAGGATTGAGCCCAGATCACTTCATTTGATTCAGGGCTTGAAAAATAAAATCATAAATTTAGAAAAGCAGTGGAGAGCTTTGATCTTGTGGGCATCGTTCCTGTGCTGGTCCTGCAGTGATAAAGCAGGAGCAGTTATTGCAGGGCTTCAACTGTTGCATATGCAAACATGCTGGTAAAGATGCCCTGTTTCTGTTCATCCCTGCTCTTGGTGGTGGCTGTTTTGCAGGCAGCTCTGGCTGAAATGCTGGGGAAATCTCCAGCCACTTGCCTCTGGGAAAGTGAACTTGCTGCTGGCTTTTTCTAAAGCAGCCCTAGTACAGTGCAGTGATGGCCAGATGGTCACAGGGCCATTGCTGGGGGCTAAGGGCTGAGGGTCTGGGCAGCACGGAAAGGGCACTGGCCCAGCTGCTCCTGCTTGAGCCCTGAGGAAGCAGAACTCTGCCTTCTTCCTCAAGAGCAATCACTGTGACAAGAGCAGTGTCCCTGGCAGTGTGACCCTGTTAATGAGACAGTCATTAAGCTGCAAAGTTCTCCTCATGCATTTGAGCAGGGAGTGTTTGTTTTCCAAACCAGTGTAGCCCTGGGGATGGTAACTGGCAAGTCAAACTCCCTCCCTGCCTTGTGGGGATGAGTTGGTCTCATTTATTTTCCAAGGCAGTTTTGTGTCTGGTGACAGTGTGAGGGCTTTGCACAGCTCTCCTGTTGTCCAGGGCTCAGCCAGCAGTGCCACTTGGTCCTGCCTGGGGACCAGGGGGAAGGTTTTCTGCTGGGCAGTGTGCTGAGCTCTCCACACGTGCGGTACATGACACAATTTGGATGGGTGTGACGCATTTTGGAAGCACATGGCACATTTTGGAAGCACATGGCACATTTTGGAAGCAGAGTCTTTACCCTGCATGTGAAATTCAGTTCAGTCCTGTCCATGCAGAAGCCTTGCTGTTCACCTGCAGCAGCAATTCCCTGTGCTTGGTGGGGCAGGACAGGTCAACAGCAAGTCCTTGTGCTTGACTCCTGGTGGGATGGTGGCTGCCACCAGCAGGCCAGTCCAGCATGCCCACAGCTTGTTTTGAAAGGGCAGCCTGAACAAGTCAGGTTTTGTGAACCCTTTGCATGCTGACTGTTGGCTGGGCTTCATAGATTTGGGCTTGGAAGAGAGATGCTTTTGAAAATGAGCTATGGAGAATAATGTGCCAGACTCATATTTGCAGATGTGAATTAAACTCTAGGGGTTCTGTGGAAATTCTTGATCAAAGTGGCTAATTCAATAAAGCTTTTCCACGAGGGAGATTTCTTTTGTTAGGTGTATAATAAAATGTGTTACGTGCATGCTCAGGTCTGAACTGTGCTCTTAGTTCAGTGGAAATTATTTTTGCAGCATTTGTGCACCAAATAACATTTAGAAGTTGACTAGTACGAAAGTAAGATCCCCTCTATATGCATATACTGTTCAAAGAGCTTTCCCTTTTTAATCTGCTCTGTGTTTCTGCTCCCCACCCAGTCCTATGAAGATCTTGTTCAGAGGCTGGAGCCAGTAATCATGGAACTTGAGAGGCAGGAAAATGTGCTTGTCATTTGTCACCAAGCTGTCATGCGCTGTTTGCTTGCATATTTCCTTGACAAGCCTGCAGGTGAGTCTTCCTTGATATATTACAAGCAGTCTGGTTTTTTTGAAAATTTACTGCTTAAGGTTCCAAACAGTACATTCTAACAATTTGCTGTATCATCAGAAGCTGGTTTTGCTAGGCAAGTGTGTTTTTTCATATTGGACCCTCAAGTAAAACCTGGTGGTTGATGTTATTGAGCTGCTCCTCTGCTGTGATATTTGGTGTTTTTGCTCTGATTAGCATCTAGGCAAGTACCCAAGTGTATTTTTTCATATTGGACCCTCAAGTAAAACCTGGTGGTTGATGTTATTGAGCTGCTCCTCACCTGAAATACTGTGCTATTTGTTTCTTTTTTTTTTTTTTTCCTCTGATTAGCATCTCTGTTGCACGCTAGAAAAACAGATATAATGTTAGGTTAAAAAGTCATTCAAGTCATTGACCTGAAGCATAACAGAAAAGTCACTTGCAACCTGTATTTCATGTGCAATTTGTGGTTTAATTTCTCAGAACAACTGCCCTACCTGAAGTGCCCACTGCATACTGTCTTAAAGCTAACCCCGGTGGCTTATGGTAAGTGCAGTTATGTATATTTAATATATATGTCTGTCTGTATTGTCTTTGTCATCAGGAAAGGTGGTGAAGTATTTAAAACACACTTTATTTTGCTTATGAATAGTTAGGTTTGACATTGCATGTATGCCTGCAGAGCTTTGCTGGAATAAATGAATCCTCTGGATTAACCTTGCTTTTTTGCCTTGTGCCAGGAAACACACGTGTGCTGCTGAAGGCCTGAAACCACCAGTGGCTGTAACTGCTGGAGGGGACAATTGTGTGCTCAGTTCATACTCTATTTCACTAATTCTTCTGGCAGACCCATGCATTTACATGTCTGCTACAGCAAGATCTGACTTTTTATTGATGTCTTGGAGGGTATTGCTTTTCAGAAGACAGGCAAATTTGCATTTGTATAGGTTTATCATTTTGCAGAATGTGTTCCCTTAGCCTTAAATACCTTTGTTCTCTTCTCCTGAAGTATTTTTTTTTCATGGGATACTATGGGAGTATCCCATGAACTCACCTTGTTTGTTGATGTTGGCATTTGTTTGTCAGCAGCTGTTCCTGGTGCTTGGCTCTGAGGCTTTCCCTGGGCAGTGTGGGGTGTGGGTGCCCTGCTTGGGCTTTAGGCTGATGGAGTTCTCTGTGTGTTCCCACCTCAGCTTAGTGTCTGCCTGCTGTTCATGTTCCTTAAGCTATGGCTGTGTCATATCTGCTGATATCCCAAATTCAGAAGATCATCTCAGGCAGGGAATTATCTGCATATCTTATTAGGAAAAATGTATTGCCCAAAAAATGTTGGTTCAGCCATTAATTGGAAGCTGTCTTTGATTATCAGCTCTGAAAAATAGCAGTCCAGAGCTGTACTCTTTTTGTCGTTTTTTGTTATGTTTCAAATGAAGTTGAAACAAAGAATATTATGAAACAAAGTAGCTGCGACACTGGGAAATCTGTCTGAAGAGATTTTTGTCGTTTGCTTGCAGTGTCCTCTTACAGGAACGACAGCCTGTGCTGTGGTGACATCTGGTGTTCCCAGCCTTGCATGACAAGCTGGGGTTTTGAAAATTAAGATTCACTGCAGTTAAAACTTAGGCTTTTGAAAACTGGATTCTTCTGGCCTGCTAAACTCTGCCTGTTTTCCACAGAAAGGCTTTGTTTTGAGGTTCTCTTTGGGTTTTTTTTTTTTTTTTTTGGGGGGGGGGGTCCTCTGGTGATAATTTTTTTTCCTGTTGTGGTTGTTGCTGTTTTTCTTTCTTCTTTGTGCAGGGAGGGAAGTTGAGTGGCTGTTCATAAATTTTAAGAGGGTGTGGATGTTTGGAGTGTTTGCTCATGCACTGAGAGAGGAAGGAAACAAAGTGGTGTGAAACTCTGTCCTTGCCCTTTTGACTTGAGGGAGAGAAATGCCATTGTCCTTTCTGAAGGTGTTTGAGATGTAGGGCTGATGAGCAATTTCAGCCAACCTACCTTTTGGAATTCAGCCATCTGAAAACACAAGGGCTGTGTAAATGATTTCAATGGCTCTGCTCCAAGCTGATGTGTCACTTGGCTCCAGCCAGGCAGGATGCAGGATCTGACCTGGTGTGTTTGATACCTCCCAGCTAAGCCTGTCCTGGGGAAATGCCTGCCCCAGGCTTTGCTCTTCCTGCTGTTGGAGAGGAGCATTATTCCCACCTTAAGAGTCTGATCTGCAGTAGAGGAACATCTGTTACAGCCTGACAGCTGGATCAGGGTGGATGAGAGCTTTACCCAGCAGTCCAGGGCAGTGGCAGTCAATGGAACAAGAAACAGCAGCTTGCTGTAGGTGTGAACTTGCTCATCAGTAATTAAAAATGAGCTGGGAGTATGCACGTGGTAATGACTGTGGAGCAAGGCATGGCCCTTCATGTTTAAAGCTTTCCACACGATGCTGCTCTCTTTGGATTTTAAACTCAGCTCGTGGCAAGGGCTGAGAGGTCTCTGAAGTGTCTGCTGTGTAACTTGCTGCTGGCCCTGGGTAATGGCCAGCAGCAAGGCTCAGAGCTTGTCTTGGCATGGTCTCAAGGATCACAGTGAATCTGTGGACAGAAGGATGAGTAAGGATGCTGCTCCAGTGGGAGATGTGTGCTTTTCCACCTTGAAATCTGTTTTATGGTTCAGTATTTCTCTGACTGCTGGCCCTCCTGCAGCATTTGCTCACAGTCTTCCTGACAAATGGGCTTTATCAGGATAGGCTTCCCGAAGGGAAGGCAAATACTGGCCTTACTAATGTATTCTTGTTTTTTTAAAGTGCAGTGGTGACCTGGTTTAGGGCAAATTTGGGAGAAAACCCCTGAATAGAATCACTTCTGGGAAGCAAACCCAAACAGCCCCTTCCCCCAACTGGGCTGGGAAAGAACTTGCTTGGAGAAAAAGGGAAAAAATGATTTGTTTAACAAATGAAGTGCCCACAAGCATAAAGAACAAATAATATGAAACAACAAAACCTTTCATTGTTCTGGAGTGAGATGGTAAATTCAGAAAGTCCTTGCTGTGGGTAGCTCAGTCTCTTATCAGTCCCTCTGGAGGTCCAGGCCCCTGTAGGCTGCAGGTACAAGCTCCTGGTGTCTCTCTGAGTTTTTCAGTCCATGGCAGGTTTAAACACTCCCAAGAGAAAGGAGAAAAAAAAAAACAAAAACAAAAACAAAAAACATTCCAGGGAGCTTCTTGGCTGCAGCTAGCTAAAACTAACTTAAAGCAAAGAGATCTCTGTCCCACAGTCTGTCTGTGCTGCAGACAACACTGTCTGGGAGAAAGGACGTGTAGGAGTCAGGCAGTACCTGAAACAAATTCCACACTGCTTCTTTCTCCCCCTTTGCTTCAGAACCAGTCTTAGGGGTACAGAACTTAACATACAGCATGAACAGAACAGACAGCTGGGGATACAAGCATCAAAGAGTCAGCCCAGGACAAGAGGCTTGCTAAGGAAATCCCCTTTTTCCATCCTGTAGCAATTCTGTGGAGTGTGTTACTACCTTAGGGAGTAAATGAGGAGAAGAATCTGGAAACCTGCTTGTGACAGAGGAATGATGGACTCTGGTGTGTCAGAGGAAGTGACTGTGAGTGGATGTTGTGTAGAGTAGTGGTAGCTTACAAAAGTCATGTTTGAGGTGAGATAAGCCAGGGTTTGGCAATCAGAGGTTGCTTAAGTGCTGTGGCCACTGTGTGTGGAGTAATGGTATCGTTCTGCCTGGGAAATAGGTGTTTCTTCTCACTGTTTAATTTTTCTTGCCTCACTGGTGTTTTGAATTTTTGAATGTAAAGCAGGAGTTCCTTTTCAGGAGTCAGCTTTGAAGTTCTTTTTAGCTTGGGGTTAAAACCATTTTGCACATAGAGAGGAATGGGAGTTGCTGACAACACACTGTACCTTCTTGTAGTTGTTTCTATGTTTAAGAAATGAGAACAGTATTTATCTTCTTAGAATTTCACTGTAATAAAGAAGTCCAGGATGTTTAAAACACAAAAAGTTACAAATAAAAACTTTCTCACTGAATGTTCCTGTATGTCTTAAAAAAAAAAGTTTTTTTTTTTCAAAGAGAATAATGATAAAGCTAAGCTGAGGAGACTGATTGTCAGATTGAAGATAATATTCATCCAGGTGGAACAGATTAATTTCTGTAGCTTTAGGTCTTCAGAATTCAGGAAATTCTGGTATAAATCAGAAGGGGAAGTGATTAACCTTCACCATCTCGAAATTAGATTGCATCTTTATTATAACTTCACTTTCAAAGCAGATGTATCTAAAAATGTGTTTTCTATCAACAGGATGTAAAGTAGAATCTATATTTCTGAATGTCGAAGCTGTGAACACACACAGAGATAAACCTGAGGTAAGAATATTTTTCAAACTGGAGAACTTGATGTAATGTACTGTCTGAGCTGATTTCCATTGTCCTTGTGGCTGGAACTGATCTGATAACTCAGCCAAGTGTATTTTATTTTACCCATGAAACTTTCCTACTGGTTTACTGTGGGGGGGGGGCAAATCTTTTTATTGGCAGAATTTATCTTATGTGTGAGTTCTGGCCAGAATAGTTTGAGAAATGAGAATTTGAAGATGAATTTGAAGATGTGGTGTCAGGCTACAAACTGTATGAAGCTCTGCCAGGTTTTATCACTCAGCTGAGGAAGGTGTAGCCACAGTTGTGTTATGAGTGCCATGCTTACTCTGGGGAGAGGAATCATCAGCTTTTTCATAGTTGCTGTGTGGAAAAGAGGAATTGATGATGTCACCTGTGTTTTAAGCCAAAGCTGGAGAGGAGGACTAGTTCTCAGGAAGCAGCAGGACTGCCAGGGGAAGGAAACTGAACGTGTTTGTGAAATGTAAGTGCAGAGGAGATCTCAGCCCAGGGCAGCTCTGTGCCCTGCCTGTGTCAGGTTCTCTGTGCTCCTCAGTGTCCAGCTGAGCTCAGGCTGTTTCTGCTGCTTGTGCCAAGCTCTTCCTTTGCTTTATCATCAGAGTTGTGTGAAATGGGTCATGGTTGGAGCTCTCTGGTTCCCTTCTCAGATCCTCAGGCTCATGCCACCAGGCATGGCACGTGCTGAGGTTAGGGGCAGTGCCATGCCTGGTGAATTGGGAGTCAGTTGGATAACACCAGAGAAAAGGGCTGTGTTTGGTGGTTTTCAGAGCAACAGTTTATGGTGAAAAGGAATGTGGTGAGAAATGAGGTTTTATGAGTGTATGCAACAAGGCATGTGACATAAAGGGCCTTTTGTAACTGAGGGTTCACTTCTGTGCAGAATTCATGCTGGAATTCTTTGCTGAATTCTTCTGCAAAGAAGTTTTGTTTTAATGACCTGGGTATTACAAGTTCTGCAAATACTGACTTTTGGATGTTTTCTCTTCAACAGCTGCAGTACATTATTCCCTCTCTCTTCCTTTTCCTACTTTGTCATTCTGCTTTGCCATTTTGTATCTTGGTTTGACTTGTCGTGTTTAGGAAATCCAGTTTGTGTTTTTGCAGTACCCAAAGGTGAAGAAGCACAGTAAAAATCCACGAGGGTCTCTTAGGCCAGCAGTTATCTGTGTTTAATAATGTGGATGAACATCTTTAGTTTGGCTGATCAAAATGTCAGTGCTGAATTTGCAGTTTGTTAAAATGTTGCTGAAAGTGCCAGTCCTGGAACTGAAGGGGTTTATTTCAAGGGGAAGAGCTCTGCCTGGCCCTGCTGTGAGCTGGATCTGCTCAAGTGCACATTGAGGATCATGAAGACACTTCCATTGCAGTGGGCTCAAAGGCACAAGACTGATTTGAGCAGAAATAAATGGAGTGAATGAATTTTATAAGGAAAAAAAAAAAAAAAAGAAAAGGAGTAGTGGCATTTTCCTAAAAACCCCTCAAATTCTCTTCTCCCTCTGGCCCAAAAGAAACCCAGCCTGGTGAACATGGGTGATGTTATTACACTGTTCAGGTAGTGGGTCTGAATGAAGGATTAAGTTGGTCCTGTCTGCATTTAATTGCTGCTCAGAGGACTGTGAAACTTTCAAAAGCTTTCATTTATATCACCTACGAAAATGTTAATTACTTCTGTAAAATTAGGTTTTCAAGTGGTCTATTGAAGTCAAAGCATGTAATTAAATACAGATCACATAACAGCATTGTTAAACAATGAAACTGTTGCGTTGAGAATTGCCCAGTGTGTTTGTTTTTTTTTTTTTCTGTGACCCACCAGTCACTTGTAGCCTGTGCTCCAGAACAGTGCCCTCCCTTTGGGCTCAGCTGAAAACGTCTGTTTCCACATGGCAGAAAGGCAGGCAAAGCTCTGGGGCGCTTGTTTGTGGTATGTGTGAACCTCAGAGCACCATGGTGATTTGTCTGGAGCAGATTGAAGCTTTGTGTTTGTCAGCATTGTAGTGGCTGAAGCTGTGACCTTTTCCAATGAAGGAGTCCATAGTCCTTTACAGAAAATAATTCAGGGGAGTTGCTTTGGCTGTTGTTGGGTCCCTTCTGTGGGCCAGAAAACAAGTGCTGGGGTGAAATGTCTGCTTTGCACATTTGGCTTAGTTGGTGGATGACAGGGAGGGGATTACTCATTCCAGATCCCCTGTTTTATTTTGTGGAGGGGATATGGGGGAGGGAGATGTTAGTGCAAGGTGAGCTGGCTTACCACAGTGTGGAACAAGCAAGACTAATGAAACCCATCAGCGTGAAGTTTGAAGAATTGGCAATGATTTGACTTAAAAAGGACCTTGTAAGGAACTTGAGAGCAGTTTCTCATGGTCTGCTCTCTTGATAGGAGGGGGAACACCAACTGCACAGGCTTTGGGACTTGCAGGAGGTGGTGCCATAGCAGATGTGGTTCCTGATGTGTTTGGCTGCACCGGGGTCTTGGTTTCACTTGGTTTTGAATAATGGAGTGCTGCACTGAGTGTCATTGTTCTTCTGCAGTGCCTGCAAGAGGAGTTGAGAGCTAGCTGGTGTCATCAGCCTTGAATGGTTAAGGTGTCTGAGAACATATTTTCTATTTTGTTAGAGGTGTTACATTGCCCATAACACAAACAGGTGTTAAAAGCCTTTTTTTGGCACAGAAGCATGTGGCATATTCAGGGAAGCACAGGAAGTTTCTCAGTGGGAAGATGTGTTTGTGCTGAAGCACATGATAAGGTAAATTCCTACTTGGGCCTGTAAAAGACTTCCTCCTAAATGTGACTGACTTGAGCTTTGGGTAGTGCTGTCAGCAAGGGAGCTGTATTTAATTGCTCCTCATAGGACTGTGAAAATTTCAAAAGCTTTTATTTTTTTTTAATTGTAAATACATTTTTGTGCTGTCTCATTCTGGGACAGCAACTGGCTCTCAGTCTGCTGCACTCTTGGGGTGTGGGGGGCTGAAACCATCTCTGCTTCTCAATCAACCCAGCTGTGTACTTGTGAAGGGACCTGATTGGTGGCTTTTGTTGGTCTTACTGCTGCATGATAAATATTCTCTGTATTTTTATTATTATACAGAATGTAGACATTTCCAGACCTACCGAGGACGCTCTTGTAACAGTCCCTGCTCATCAGTGAACCCCGTGAGCTGACCAGCTGTTGAACTTGGGGTGCTGTTCTCGTCCTGCTGCTACTTCAGATTAAATTGAAAAACTAATCATTCCAATCACTTTGAAATAATAATAATAAAAAAAAAATAGCCACACCCAAGCCAAACTCATAACCCAAAGCAAATGTTTGTACAGCGCATGACTTGAAAAAAAATTTATCAACTCACAATAAAACTGTTGTACTCTGTTGATAATTTATTGTGGATGAGTTATCAAACCCTGATCGGCTCTCACTGGAATGCTGGTTTTGTAAATTGCTGGGATTTAAATGTCCTGGAGGATTAAGCTTTATTGTAACAGCCAGCAATCATTTCGTGTTAGGTGCAGTGTGTTTGTGAAAGCCATGAAACACAACGTCCTGTGTGAGATAAGAAAAGTCAAAATTTGTTTTGCCCAGCAGAGCAGCAGTATTATCTGTTTCAGGGCCCTTGGGAGTGATTGGACTGCCATGTAGTGTAAAGTAACAACCCATAATTACTGTAAATCCCTAATCCCACTGATCCACAGCACTGGTGCTCCACATGTGCTAATTAATGGTGTGCTGTTAGAGCAGGGTAGCAAGTTTTCACTTAGTTCCAGGACACTTATTCAAAGAACTGGAATGTCTGTAGATGTTTTTAATATACAACTTCTGTTAACAGCTGTTCTATATTAACCTTTAGGGTTAGGGTTTGCCCGTGGGCAGAAGGGATTTTCAATTCCCTCTTTTCCTGCTTTGTGTGGATGTGGCTGATGGAGCAGGTACAGCTCTGCCCCAGCTGCTCTGTACCAAGATTTTATGTGAGCTCCAGTAAGCAGTGCTGACCATTCCAGAACAGGAGAGCAGAGGTAGCCAGAGGATTTTGTAGCTGGGTGGTGGCTCCAGTAGATGCAGATCTCAAACCAGCAGGGCACAAATCCCAAACTGTATGATAGGAAAGCCTCTTGCAGGAGGGATGAGGCTGCAGGCTGTGGGAGGTGTGGTGCCTTGGTGCCTTTCCCCTGGTGTTCTGTGGGAAGCACCTGTGCCATGGAGCAGATAGCATTGGGGCAGGGAAAGGCAGAAAACACTGAGCCTTGGCACTGTGTTCTGAGGGGGGCTGTTAGTAGTGAAAGTAAGCAGGACTGTAGGCTGTGGAAAGCTTTTATCTGTTAAGTTTCTCAGGTGGTATGTTCTTCCCAAACCAGGATTTTGGAAAAAAAAAAAAAAAAAAAAGTTACATATCTGTGCTTCTAAAATTGTACTGAAGTCTTCAGAAGTTTATAGCAATTGGGAATGTTTGCTATAACCAGATAACCTGGCCAGAGAGCCTCCTGCTGTGGGGCTTGGTGTTTAGTTAAACTACTGCCCCTGGGATGAAATTGGGAGAACCTGGATCATTTTCCTGTTGCTGTCAGGACTGTGATGTAGGAGTGGTTGGTCACTTTTCTGTGTTTAATTGCCCCAGGGTCTGAGCATGAGCTTTGCTGTGAAGGGTGTCCCAGAGGAGCACCTGGCACACAGCAATGAGTCCACTTGCTCTTGCCTGACAGCTGAGGTGATGTTCCTGAGGGATGCTGGCCATAGTCAGGTTCTGAGGAACCACATGGAGACAGCTTGGAGTGCTGCCACCTCCACAGGCCACAGCTGAGGAAATACCATCCAAATGAAATTAAATGCATTGTGTTTCTGATGGAGCCAGAGCCTGTGCAGGCATCTGATGTGGAAAAACTGAGTTTTGCTGCTTGAAAAGGATGGCTTGGACTGTCAGAGGATATTTAGGGAGAGGATGACAGGAGCAGGAGCTTGGCCAGAGAGGAGAGCAAAGCTTGCCTGGTCTGTGGCTGGTGGGTGTTGCAGAGGGAGGGGAAGCAGCAGGAGCAACCCAGGACCCTCCATTCCTGCCCAGCTGCTGCCAGCCAGATTTCCTGGGGCTGTGCCTGCACGTTGTTCACAGCTGAGCACAGCACCCACTGTGCTGTTGGATGCAACAGAGTGAAGTGGGTGTATAAAAGCAGAATGCTCTGAGGGGTCTCCTCTCACAGCAGGATTGCTCAGCAGCCTTTGCTTTGCCAGTAAAAGGAAGGCCTGGTGCTGGGTGGGAGGTGTCAGCCGTGGCTGGTGGCACAGCTTGCTGAGGGGAAGCTGCCTGATAGGGTGCTGGGTGTTTGTATTGTGCTGTTTGTTTCTGTTTGTGCCTGTGCTGGTTGTTGTCTCCAGAGGTTCCTCCTTTTGCCTTTCTGCAAGATCTTCTTGTTCTGCTGTGAGGATCACATGTAGCTGAGTCAAAGTAAAACTGAAAACAGGGCCTGTCCTGTTGGAGGCCCACAGCACTTTGCTGGGGGATGCTCTGTCCTGTAGGAAAAAAAAATATACAAAGGCCAGGGCATAATGAGAAAGTGCATTTAAACTTGATGTTACCAGTTCTTCAGGGAACATTTGATGTTACCAGCTCTTCAGGGAGTTATTCAGAGTTCTTCTAGTGATTTGGCTGCTCACAGATAGGATCAGGATTGGCTTTATGGCTGTTGGTGTTAAGGAATTATTTCCTGCAGTGTGCTTGGAACAAGGAGAGGTGGCCTTCCCTCCCTCAAGATTTTATTGGTTCCTGTGTGGTTTATGGCCTTTGCAGCAGTGGTATAGGAGGGTATTTGAGTTAATCTGTGTACTTTGAGTCTTTCCAGGAAGGGCTGCATGAGATGGGCTCTTGTGCAAGGCAGGGTCAGACTGCTCCTCCTTGGGGAGCAGGCTGTGGAAGCAGCAAGCTCCTGCTGGGGCTGGCCAAGGAGGAGGGTGTCTGTCTTGGTAGAAACAGTATTTGGGAAAGGTGTGTGGTTTTTATTCCCCCTCCTGTGTTTCCCAGGCTCTCCAGACTTGCTGCTGCTGCTGCTGTGGGGCTGTTCCCACAGCATGGTCATTTGTTCAGCTGTGCTTTGGTGCCAGGCAGTTGCAGGGACACTTTTTGATCCCAGAAGTAGGACTGAAACCTCCATCACCTTTCTGAGCAGCAGCAGTGTCCTTGTTGCATGGCTTTTCCCTCAGAGTGCCCCTGGCTGTTCTGAAAGTGGGTACAACCCAGCTGCCATCATCTCACCTAATGGGATTCCTCTGAGTAGGAACCCACTTACAGTTAGTGAGGATATTGGTCCCTTTCTAAGCCCCCCTTCACCTGGTCTCACTGCTGGCTGCTGTGTTTGTTTAATAAGCCTTTGGGGGTGTTTATCAGGGTTTATCCCACTTTTCTTCCTTCAGTGTGACAGTTCAGCACACTCTGCTTCCACAGCCTGTTCGTGTTTACTCAAATTCAAGCTTTTTTTTGCTTTCAGCTTTCGTGCCTGCTTATCAATATTCCCTTTGGGTCTGTCTTAGTTGTTAAAATGCTGCTTTTATCCAGTACCTCTCATTGACTGAAATAAGCTGTATCCTCTGCCTTGCCTTAATAACCTCATTTCCTTTTAGCTTCATGTTTGAGCTGTCTAGCTCTTACTGCTTGTGGACTAATTTCCAGTACCTCTGGATTCCTGCATTTTGATGCTCCATTTCATGCTCCATTTAATTTTCTTTGAATCAACATCAGATGTTCAGCTTAAAAGATTTCAGCTAGTATTCTGGGAGTGCCTGTGGAGACCTCTGTGCAGTCCCAGGGAAATTCTGGGTATGTTGCATCAGTTGCTAAGAAAAACACAAACACACCAAATGCCAGCATGTTTTGTTGTTTTGTTTGGGTTTTTTTTTTCCCTATAGCCATGCAGAATATGACTTGTTTTGCCAACTCCTCGTGTTCTTAGCAGATGCTGATGCTTTCCCCTTGCTGCAGGAGAGGTGCTTCTTGTAGAAGCTTCTTTTTGAAATAGGGCTGTTGCTTTGCTTTGCTTTCTTCCAAAAGAGATGTGAGAGTGGGTCAGGCTGTGTGCTGGTGGGTGCAGAGATTTCCAGTACCTGGACAACTGTGTCCAGCAGCATTTGCTCTGTGTGTGTTCCCAGAAACCTTGCCTTGGTGTTTATGGTGGAAAAACGGGGATTTACCCAAGGGCTTGAAGGCTGGTGACAAAGGAAAGGGCTGATGTGGATGTAGGAGAACTGGTAAGGGCAGAGCAGTGTTGGCAGAATTCTGCCTCCAAAGAGAATCTGGTGCTGCCTGTTTATATCCTGCTTTCATAAGAAATGGCTGTAAATCTAGAAACTGGGGTTGGGGAGGGGATTGAATTCCTTTTTGAGGAGTTTTGACTGATGGAGTTATGTGCCTGAATGTGCTGAGAGTGCTCATGGGGCTCTCCTTTCCCCAGAGTTGGACTGGAGAGACTTGTTTTGAATGTAAACTCTAATAAATGTGGTCATAAAACCACTGGAGCATTCCCTGATGTCAGTGTGACATCTGCCACATGCCATGTCTATCCCAAAGTGCATTTAAACTTGATGTTACCAGTTCTTCAGGGAACATTTGATGTTTCCAGCTCTTCAGGGAGTTATTCAGAGTTCTTCCAGTGGTTTGGCTGCTCACAGATAGGATCAGGATTGGCTTTATGGCTGTTGGTGTTAAGGAATTATTTCCTGCAGTGTGCTTGGAACAAGGAGAGGTGGCCTTCCCTCCCTCAAGATTTTATTGGTGTGTGGTTTATGGCCTTTGCAGGGTTCTGTTTTTACTTACACTGCATAAAGTGCATAAAGACTGGGAGAGACAGTGGGTTAGAAAAATGTGGTTAAAGGGAAAAAAGGTTTTAAAAGCTGTAACACTGAGGCCTGCCTATGGTGTACAGGAGCCAGCTGTCCTGCCATGGCTGGTGTGACACAGCTCTAAGGGGTGCATTTCACTGGCAGCAGAGATCCTGCTTTTGGGTGTCTGAGGGGCTCTGTGAAGCTCCTGGCACTGGGGTGAGGTCCAAACCTGGTTCTGACTCCTGCTCAGGGGCTGGGACATTTCCTAACAGAGCATTTTGAGGAAATAAGCATCCCAACTTGCTCACCTTTTGTGTCGTGTCACAGCTGCCCGCTGAGCGAAACCCGCGGCTGCCTGTCAGACCTTTGCTTTAAATTATTATTATTTTTTTTTCTTTTTTTGTCTTTAAACTTGCAGAATGTAGGTGTGAACAGGTCGAGAGAAGAAGCTTTGAGGACAGTCCCCACCCACCTATAGCTGCAGCTCGGCAGCCCTTCCTCCAGCAGCTCAGGGTCCGGCGGTGTCGGAGCGGGGCGGGATGGAGGCGCCTCCCCTCCCCTCCCCTCCCAGACATTTCGAATGTGATTCCACTTCTTTGGACAAAACTCCTGCTCGTGGATAACCTGAAAGAGGTATGATTGTGGCCAGCAGGGCAGAGTTGGGTTTAGATTCCTCTTTATGTAAATTTGTGCAGTTTCAGTGGGGTTTTTACCGTTTGTCTGTGGATAATGTAAGGTGGTTAATTGCCCGTGTTGATTTTACTGTCAGATTTTAACTAGACTTTATTTTCTTTTGTAAGTGTTTTTTTCTAAGAGTTCTCTTATTTTTACTGTGAATGTTTGCCTAGAATTACATGGAGGTTTGTTTTTTTTTTTTTGATGGCGTATTTAACATGGGCAAAATTCTACATTTTGAGCACTGGAGGCTTCATGTTGCAAAGCTGCTTTAAATGGGGAAAGCCCATCAGTTCTGAGAGCTGTCCTGTGTTTTAAACTGAACTTCGGTTTGCCAACCACAACTTGAAAAGTTTTCCTGAAATTCACAAGGGAGATGTTGTTCCCTTTGGAAAAATCAAAGCATTAAAGCTGATTTTGCTACCTGGGAGGGCAGTGGAGGGACATGTGTGAGTGACAGCTGGGGAATGAAGCAAGAGAGAAGATGGAGACACACACATCCTTTCTGCTGCAGTTATGGGAGGGGATGAGCAGTTTTTCTAAGTCTGGAAGGGAGGGGAGAAGGATTCATTCAGCCTGTCAGGGGCTGGGAAAGCTGCCTGTCTCGTTAGCGTTGTCATTATATTTTTAGAGAAATTTTTGGAATGAATTTCAACATAAAAATGTATGTTTCTCTTTTATAGCCACATTTAAAACGTACCCCAGGAAACAGTACAGAAAGGTTAGGTGAGTTTAACCATTCTAACAGCTCATTGCAACAAAACCAACAGGTAAATTCTGAAATAACTTTTAACATGGCACACCTGCCTTGGGGTTTTTTTGTATTGTTTTTAAGCACCTTCCATCATCCCAACTCTTTGTTGCTTCTATCTGCCTAGTGAAACTCCAGTGCTAAAAATGGAATTTTCTGTGTCTGTCAAGGTCACAACCTTTTAACTGTACTAAATCAAAGTGTTATTTTGTGTCTGTGTTACCAGACAACTGAAGTGAGCTGCCAGCACTGCTGCTGGCTCTAGCTCTGAAATGAGGAGAACTATTCTTTGGTAGCTGAACTGTGTTTTTTTCTAAAGATTCTCTCCAATTAATTGAGCTTTTACCACGTGAGTTGTTGGGGTTGTTTTGTTTTGGTTTTTGTTTTTTTTTCTTTCCTGAATTCCTGTGTGAAATACCAGGCCCTGGTAACATAGTTTTGCACGCAAGGGCTAAATTGTCTTTTGTTTGTGCAGGGTTTATAAAATAATGTGCTGCTGTTGTGATTTTATTTTATTTTTTTTTTTAGTAAGCTAAATTCAGCAATATATTCAGCCCTGGAAGTAAGCCATAGTGGGTTCTGTTTCAGAGGAGGAGGGTGTAGGGTGCAGAAGGACCAGGAACACTTGCTTCAAGCGCTGTCTAAAGCTTTGTGTGTGTGTGTGTGTGTTATGGTAATGCCATTTCAGACCTTGATTAATTCAGCTGTGCCCAGAGTTGTGGGGTGAGGAGAGAGCCTGCCTGGCACTGCTCAGAGGAGGGAATTTATTGATGTGTGGTTAACAAGGCCACCTTTGTGGCACAACTGAAGGAGCAAGTTCCCCTCCCACTGTGGTGTGGGAAAGCTGGGCTGTGCCCCAGGCAGCCCTTGCTCCTCTGCTGGGACAGGAGGGGTGGTTAAACAGTTTTTACACTGAGAATGTCAGGACTTATCTGTAAAAATCCCAGGAGGCTGCATTTGGAAAGTGGGATTTTCCTGGCAGATTGTGAGCTCAGACCCAGCTGAGGAAATGCAGGCAGAAATGTTTCCCCCTGTGAGAGCTGAGCCCAGGAGCTGCTTCTCTTTGCTGGCAAGCACGGCTTGAAGTGTTTCCTCTCCCCCTTTTGTTTTTTACCTCTCTGATCTGTCAGAGGTGCTGTAACATCCTTGAGGCTACATGTTCTATGTACAGTAGGTATTTTTATAGCCTGCTTTCAAATATACTGTGATGAGTGTTTTACTACAATGGGTGTTCAGTAAAAAGAGTTGTACACAAGTGTAAATAAACTATTGTGCTGATACTTGAAGAGAAGAAAAAAAAAATGAAGTTATTGGTTCTGCAGTAGGAAGGTACAAAATCAGTGACTGCATCTGAGCCTGGCTGCAGAGAGCAGGTGGAGAGGATGAATGTAGATTGGAGCTGAATGTACATTTGGAGCAATGGGTTCTTCCAGGGTGTAACCCTAACTGCACAGTTAAGAATTGCAGTTAATTGTCACTTTCTAAAAGTGTGTGTCCCTCACTCCTGACAGAACAGTCACTGACAGGGGAGGGGAAAACCCTTCTCCTGACCTTCTGTGTTTGTACCATTTGACTGCCTCTGTTCTGTGTGTGCCTGGCTCAGATGCAGTCTCTTTGAACGGGATGAAACTGTCCTTTCTTACATTGTTGGCCTTTGTTGTAATCTTTCAGACAAATGTAATCATTTGACCTTTGATCCAAGTAATAAAGATCAAATGCTACAAAGTGCACTGAGAATGTGTTTCTTTCCATGGCCATTCCCAGTGGCTGAAGTGCCAGGTGAGTGTTCCTGAGCCTCAGCAGGGTGGGTGTGGGGAGCACAGATATAAATGTAAGGATTAAATTAATTCACCCTGTGGTTCCTCTACTGTGACAAATAACTATGATTTAAGTAGGCAGCTCAAGAATGGAGGAAGAAGTTGGAAGAACTGATGAAGTAAATGCATGCCAAAATTTGCACACGGTGGAGGAGAAAAGTAAGACTTTATTAGCTTTACCTGGTCACTGGGATTTAAAGCCTGCTCCACCCTCTCAGAACTACACTGTTCTTACATTGTCTGGAACATGCTGCTAGTGTTTTGAGAAAGCTGAAAACCAACAGCCAAATGCTGCCTGTCAGTACAAGTTTGTATGCAGAGGGGAGCTGGAGGGCATTAAATTTGCAGGGGTACTTATCCTTCAGAATGACAAGGACAATATTAATTACTGCTTTGTGCTTTTAGAATGATGTACTCACATTTTCATGTCTTGCTGATTGCAGCCCCCTAGGTGGTGCAGAGCACTTCTCTGCTGGGTGGGAGGAGTGTTTTCATCATTTTTTAACTCCACTCTATTTCTGTTTGGGGAGCAGGTAACTTCTTTGTTTCAGAGTTTTTAGGCTGCTTTCTGGACAAAATCCTTTAACAGCTGAAACTCCCTGTGGTCTGAGGATGACCTGGAGCCAGTGGGTGAGTGAACCCAGATGGGGCTCACCCTGGGGTGCAGCAGTTGTGCAGAGGAGGTGGAGGAGCTCTCCAGGCTGTGGAGCTTTCCTGCCTGTGCTGTCAGGAGGTAACAGTGGGGCAGGGCAGGGCCCTGAGCAGGGCAGGGCTGCTCTGCAGGAGGGGTGGAGTAGCTGCTCTGCAGAGGAAAGTGCAGTCAGGCACAGCTGGGGCAGCAGGAGATGCTCCTGGCACATCAGCCAGATGCCAGCTGAGAGCTGCTGTGTGAAGCCTCTTGAGCAGATCTGGCACTTGTTACTCCAGAGCAAAGCAGGTGAGTACAGGGAGCCAGTGTTCTCAAGGAATATTTACTACTTATAGCTCATAACAGCTGCTTTGTGTGCAAATAGCCACTGCTGCTGGCACCCACATTTGTAACTTCTTACCTAGGAAATGTATTCCTGCTCGGGTGCAAGGGCCCAGCTCTCACCTTGGAAAGCAGGGTCACTTTCTGGTGAAAAATGGCAAACCAGAAATGATTCTGGAGGTTATGTGAAGGGAAAAATGCAGGTTCCTGCTCTCCCTGCAGCACCTCCCAGGGCACTGCTTGTTCCCCTTGGACTGGGGTTGGTAAAGCAGGCCAGCCCTGGCTGTTGGGAAGTGCCAGCTGTGTTCTGCCCTGTCCAGCCTCAATCTGCTGCAGGCTCAGTTGGCACCTGAGTCATGCTGGCATTACTTGAGTTACAACAATAAGCTAGAGCTGTTCTGTAAGAGCAGAACAAAGGCAGCAGTGTATTTTTTTTTTTTGAGTCTCTACAAAGTATTACAGCTTTCTGCTGCTCTTTTAGCAGGATTAACAGTCTAAAACTACCCAGAAGCTCCAGGGTGCTCCTAGGAGTTCTGCAGCATTCCATAACTCTTGGATGAACTGACACATGTACATTTTTTCTGCCTGCTCAGTGTTGAGAAAATCAAATCATTTGCAATAGTTTTACAGAAAGGTACAGAAAGCTCCTGAGAAGCAAGGAAACCTTACTTCAGCCTGAATTTTATGAGCTGACTGCAAGGTGAAGGTTTTGGAAGGAAGCTTTGCAGTGATTACATTAGTTTTTCTTTCTCACTAATGGTTAAAAATCAAAATTCAGAAGTAGGTGTTGCAAGAAAGCAGGATCTGGTTTTGTGCCCTTGTAACAGCAAGCAGGAGGAGCCAGAGCTGCTGTGTTACAAACAAGCAAATATGAAACTGGAAGAAGGATTTTGTGTTTGGCACTTAAACAGAATAATTCCTCAGGCAGAGCAGGCAAGTAACTCTGCAGTCAGAACCTGTGTTGTGTCCTGCTGTGAGTGTTGTGGCTGTTAGCAGAAGTGGCAGAACCTCACCTTCCCAGGCAGGATGGGGCTGCTCTGGGGTGCTGAGGCCTCTTTGTCTCATGCTTGGACTGCCTTGGAAGAAACATGTAGCATTTATTCAGCAAAGCACCCCTGAGCTGTTTCCCACAGCAGCTGGTGTTACATTAGGAATCTCTGCTTTTGTCTGGCACTTCATTTTGTTTAATTCACAGAAACAGCAAATATTTTAACAAAGTGGTCATGGCTGACCAAGCATTATTTTTTCACTGTCGTTTAAAGACAACTGGAATTAAATTGTATATTGTTAAAAATCGTAGAGCCATGAATGAAAGTTACATTAAACCTTCTTTTAATTGAAGACAAATAAAAGAACCAAGGGCTCAAACACATTTTAAAAAGGCATCTTCTGTTCCCCAATGTCTTCTCTCAAGCAAAATATACAGCACACACATATATATATAAAACATAATTACATTCAAGTACCAAACAGAATTTACATTTTCCCAAACAGAGAAAATAATGCACATGATTCACATACCTTAAACCCAACCATGCATGAAAACACTGCCAATAAATCAGGAGTTGAACATAATTCATCACACCACTGTGTATTATTCTGAAGTATCAATGTTGTTGGAATGCAATAACACTTGGGAGTCTGGGTTTGTAATGTGTAACTCTGCTTCAAAGTCCAGCTCTTCAGAGACTTACTTGTTCAAGATCTGTTCAAATTTTGGGTTAATAAAAGAAAATCCAGCAAATGCAGACTGATCCATGGACTCAATCAGGTTTTTGTCACTGTAAGACAGTTTTGGCTTCTCACTCAGGAATTCTCTGTCAAAGTTGTTGTAGTCACTGGCTGATTTCTGTGTTGGAGAGGGAAGAGAGTTTGAGACAAACTTTGTATTTTCTTTTAGAAAAAATTACTTAAATACAAATGTTGGGAAGTTAGTCTTTGAGCTCCCTCCCTCCTTCCCCTGCTTTAGAGAGGAAAAAATAAAATCTCACTTTAACCTGTTTTAACAAGACTCTAGGATTACTGGGCACTTTCTTATTATCAGTTGGAAATCAACAGAAAAATGAAACCCAGGTTGCTTTGGAGAAGAACCACCTGGCATTGGGATAACACTGGGTTATTACCCAAAGATTATCTGTTGACAAAAGTAATGCAGCATTAACTTCCACATCAGATCAGCATTTCTTGCCATTAACCAAAATGTTTAAATTCCTGAGAACATTTTACAGGCTGTACTTGTTCAGAGAATAAAGCAATGCCTTAGAGCAGCTGTTCTGTGTTTCATAAATATTCATGTAACTAGAGACTGTTTTACACTCTGAACCACTAGAGATTACTGTTTGTAGGATCCTTATGTTTCCAGATTTCCCACTTCTCTGGGAACAAGCAACACAAAGCCCTGTGTGTTTGAAGGGAACAGCTCTCCCCCATAGAGTACATTTTAAAGAGACTGTTGCCTCCAGACATTTCACCTGTTCTAGTAACAGGCTGGAGAAACATTGGTTTGGATTTTTAACCAGGTGAGTAGAAGCAGCAGCATCCCCCTGTGATGCAGACTGAGTTCCAGTCTGTTCTGCAGGTGTTTTTTCAGGTAACATCAGATATGTACATGAACCCCAAGTTCAGGACCTTAGAGAATGCTGCTTCTTGCCCCCTTGGGGATGCCTGGGTGAGTTTGGAGCAGCAGAGATTTAAAGCTTGCACAGAGTGCCTGCAGTCAGGTACCAGCTGAGCAACCTGGACTGCTGCTCCTCCCATGTGGCATTTCAGAAAAGCAAACTGCAAGGAACTGTGACCACTCTCACACAGGGAAATGGAGATCAAAGCTATCTGTTGGCATTCCTGAACATTTTTTTTTTTTTAATAACCTCCTTGAGAGCAATAGGAAAACAATCTTGACAGGAAGATCTCAGGGCAGTCAAAGGAGTACAGTGCCCCTGTGTAGAAGTGAACCATCCAAGAACAATGGGTTTACAGATACACAACTTTCTCCTTTGTGAAACCTGAGGAGAAAGCAGCAGTAGGCTCCTTTGTGCAGGTACAGAATTCACCCCTCACCCCTGGGCTGCTGTTGAGTAAGAACAAAGAACAACCCACGTACCACTTTTGGCTTGAAGGGAGGCTCCACCTCCCTCTTCTCTAGCACTGTCCAGTTGATTGTTTTGAAGAAAGGATGCTCTCTGATATTCCCAGTGACCCCAAGTCGTTTTGCTGGATCCCTTTCAAAGAGCTGCAAGAGAAGACACCCAGCAAAGCGTTAGAGCTGCTCCAAAGGTGCATGGCAGGGGAGGAATGTCAGGTGTGGTGCTGAAACAACTCAGGGTGCTGACAGCAAACAGAGCATTAGGAATTTATCTGATCTGGCTTCCCCTTTGTAAGGGCAATTTGCTGATAAACAGCTCCTGTATTAGATTTGTGTCTCCCTGCCCAGAGACAGGAGCAGGAGCCCAAGCTGAGCACCAGTCCTACCTTTTCCAAGATATCCTTTGATTCCTTGGTAATCCAGCGTGGGTAGTGAGGGGTGTCCACTCGGATGGACTCAAACAGCTCATCTTCATCATCCCCATGGAAAGGGGACTGGCCAATCAGCATCTCATAGAGCAGCACCCCAAAGGACCACCAGTCCACAGAGAAGGTGTACCTCAACCCCTGCAGGATCTGAGGGAACACAGGGGAGAGGTAACGAGCAGCAATACATCCCCAAAACCAGGTGTACTTCAAGAGAGAATCTTTAATGACTAGAGCACTTAGGGGAAAAATAAAATCCCATCTCTCTGGGAAATCGTGGGCACTGATGCAGAGCTGTGGTTTTACCCCAGGCTGCTGTTTGTGGGAATGGGGCCAGCTCTGTGGACAGGTCTTTGCTCTCTTTCAGAGATTTTCTCCCTTAACTTTAAATAACTATAGACATAAAAAACATCCTCTCTAGTTTCCTTACAAGATGAATGGAGAAGCAAGTAGTGATGCAATGTAGATTCCCAGAGAAGTCTTTGACATAATTTACAGCTTTGAAAGCGAAATACCTTAGTTGAGCTGCTTTGCAAATAAGACTTTAAAAAAAAATAACACAGAATTAAACTCTGTGAGATTCCCCTTAAAAGCTCCTTTTGTTTTGAATTCTGGTTGTTTGCCCAGGCACAAATTTCTTCTCCATCTGCAGTGCACATACACAGCTTCATTCTGCAGGAGCCTCATGGGTGTGCTGGCTACACCCAACCTCCAGCTCTTAAAAAAACCCAAGCATTTTAACTTTTCCCCATTTTTTTAAACTTACAGAATATTTTAAAATCTCAAGTACCTTCTATAGAAAACACAGATACATTATTTTCCTGTGATTTTTTCCTCTGATTAGACTTGGATTTTTCTGAACTATGAGTCTACAAAGAGGTGGTTAACCATGCCAGCAGTGTCTGTGTGTGCCATACTGACCTCGGGAGCGATGTAGTCGGGGGTCCCACAGAAAGTGCTCGCCTTGTTGTCTCCAACAACGTTTTCTTTGCACATTCCAAAGTCAGCTATTTTGATGTGGCCTTCTTTATCAAGCATCACGTTGTCCAGTTTTAAGTCTCTGCAAAAAAAGTGTTTTAAAAATGTTGTGCTTTGAGGAGTTTTTGTAATGAGATGCACACAGTTCCTTCACTGATAAACACCTCCCCCAGCTGCACACCCAGAGGCTTTTCAAGAAAACAATCATCCATAAACACAATCCATCCAAAATGGTGCTTTTGTGCTTTGAAGGCATGAGGGACAAGGGAAGAATTCTCTCCTGTCAAAGAAAGTAAGAGGCTGAGGTGCACATAGAGAATGTGACCTTACAATCTGGCACATTTGCTTTCAGATCCAGGCTTCTGTTGCTGCTGGAAGGCAGCGTGAGTTAATGCCCCAGGAGCTGACACAGCAGTGCTGCACCAGCTTCCAGGGCTCAAAAGAAGGATTGTGTTGGATTTTGAGAGCATTTGGCAGGAATTTGATTGTTTGAAACCTGCCCAGCTCTTAACACTACCTGTGACTTGTTCCTGGTTACAGCACGAGTTCGTGTGTTGTGGCACAGCCTGTGAAGGGTCCTATTCATGTCTTTTCTCAGAACAACACTATTCAACCAAGAAAGAGCTTTTTTTTCCCAGCAGTTTCCAAAAGCTACATTCCCTCCCTTTGACCATGCTGCATTTTTTGTCCATCTGGCTGCAAATGCACATACCAAGGAGGGCAGGCTGGAGAGAAACTGAACAGCCCTCGCTTACCAAGGGCTGAAGCACAGCAGAGAATTTCACACAAGAACAGGGCAATCTTTTCTCCTGGGTAACTGAACTTCCCAGCACCAGCAGTGGATCAGGGTCTGGCCCTGGAAGCTTCAGCCTTGCGAGGCAGAAGCATCAATGTGGTTTCATCAGAAGGCAAAAGCAGGGAACTTTGGCCTTGGTGGTTTGCTCAAGGAGCCTCTCCCTCACCTCCACACTAAACAGACTCATGATTGGAAGGCAGTGCTTGAAAATAACTGAAACAAAACTGCTTTTGTGTAACACAAATCCCATGCCATCATCCAGTTGCCAAGGAAAAACCCACACAAAGAGAGATTCACCTCGGGCATGTTAACAGCCTTGGAGCTACATCAGATCTCTGACAGGGAGCTGTGCTTGTACCATCAGTCAGGAATTAAAAGATGCATGAAGTGCTAAGACACTTCCCAGGTCCCAGCCTGGAGCTGGGTGGTACTCACCTGTAAATAATGCCTTTGCTGTGAAGGAACTGGAGCCCACATACGATTTCAGCTCCATAAAACCTGGAAAGACCAAAACACATTTTAATCTCCGCTCAGTCAATGCAGGTAAGCCAAAATAATGCTGTGGGCATCTTTTCATGGAGTGAGAAGCACTGTACATAATCTTTAAATCCCAATTATCTCTGTGTTTATGCAGCCAGATGCTGTCACCTGCAAGTTAATCCCTTCACCACACATCGGCAGTGTCCAACACCAAACAGCAGAGGGGACACGGCAGGAATTGCTGGGAGGCTTCATCCCACATCCCTCAGGGCACACCAGCCCTTCCCCTCCTCCTTAGTAACAGTCCTCGTGTGGTTTTAGTGCCTTTTGAATGAGAGCTACTGGGAGCTCAGCCCTCCAGGATTGCTGCAGGAGGGACTGGGCAGCAATGGCAAGGTGAGAATTGGGCCTCACCTGTCTCCCTCTGCACCTGCCTGGTCACAAGAGACAGACTGAAAAGTGCCATCGCTTCAGGGGCACTCTCCTCAGAAAAAAAGGGGTGATAATCTAGGGGACATCAAGGAAAATCTGAAAGAATCCTTCCCTCTGCCCCCCAAAAGCACTTTTTTTTGTTTTTAATTGGAAAAATGCAAAACTATTTCCATTTCTGTATAGAAGATGAATGTTGGTCCAAACCAAATAGGCACAGAATATACCCAGAGAGCATGCCAGATGCACAGGTGTTTGCTGGGGATGCAGGTAAGCTGGAGGGGCTTTATCCACATTTTTGCTGGGGATAGTGGGAAGGGAGCTGACCTATACAACTGGCTGCTGTTGATGCCAGGCTTTGTGCTGTGATCCCATCCAGTCAGCAATCCTTGGTGCAGTGCCAGTAACAGAGGTAATTTTTCTGGGGTTTACAGATAGGTCCAGCACTCTGCACTGTTACTTTCTAAGGTTTATCTGCCACCTCTTCAATGATGCCATTAAAACCTCCATGGGTTTGGAAGAGAGAAGTAGAAACTAACCTCAACCTAAAAATGATAGCTAAAGTAACAATAATATAATATTTTGGCATCTTTTAAAGATCACTGGAGCTGAAAACTTAAGTCACAGACAACTGACACAAGTGCACTTACTAAACGAAGTGCTTACCCATTTAATTGGCACCTCATGGAATGTAGTTTTTTTGTACTATCATGTCAATTTAGCAGTAGCAGTAAGTGTGTGTTGAACTTTTTCTCCCCATGCCATTTTCCAATTTTTTTTTCCCATCAGAATGCTGTCCTTAAAGTACACTGAAGCTGTGCCCTCTGCTTTTCAGTGCTGGCTTATGTTGCAATTTATTTTGCACCTCTAGGAACAAGCATCCCACAAAGTCCAACATCACACTGCTATGCAAATTAAACAATTGCAACTCCACACTTCATTAAGTGAACTTCAATGTATTCAGCCAGAGCCCAGAAACATCTTTTCAACCATCAGCCACTGCAGCTTGACTGCAGGCAAGGAGGGGCACAGAACTAGAAGCCACAGAGCCAGAGATGAAATCATTCATGGAGGTGAGGAATGAAGGGCTGAGGACTCACGTTGCTCTGTAGAGGTCGAAACGCCCCTTGTCCTGGATGTGGAACATCAGGTCTCCCCCATTCAGGAACTCCATGATGAAGAACAAATGATCCTTTTGCAGATAACCAGGGAATGGAACAATTACTGATGCTATCCAACCATAAATGAAGTAGCAATGTGCCTCCAGGGGACCAAGCAGCCACTTCCCCCTTCTCCTGAAGGATTTTTGGTTTCATGCACCCCTGTGAGGCTCCTACAGAGTTGAGTGGCCTAGTCTTGTAAATACAAATATCTGCTCTTGTATTCTGTGGGTTTCTAGACTTAATACACACTTCAATAGACTTCCTGATTTCAATCTGTGACAGTTATCCTTTTCCCTTCACTGAGGGTAGGGCTCAGATCAAGGACTTAAATTAACTCCTTCATATTCCAGACTGCATAGATATTTTTCTGATTTTATTCTGTCCTTCTCAAGCTATGTTTGGTCATACTCATATTTACATTCCATTAGGCCCACAAATTATTGCACAGACCACAGGAAAAGGACATTTAATTCTTGCATCACTAAATTACTTTCCTTCGACTGCTGGTATCAGCAGCCATTAAAAGGTTCAATCCATTTTGCTGCTGTCACCATTTAAATTTTTCTTACCTTTGTCTGAAATGTGCAGTAAAGATGTGTGAGAAATGGATTTTCCCAGGCAAGAGCGAGGACCCTCTTTTCCACCATGGTACACTCCACGTCATCATCAATTAGCACCACGTCCTTTTTTAGAGCTTTGATAGCGAAGAATTCGTTCTTCCCTTTCAGCTCAGCCAGCAGAACCTACCAAAATTAAAAGATGAGAGTACAGCACCTGTAGGAAAGACTGGGGCTGATGGATCAGTGGATTCACAGCAGGTGCACTGACAAGTGAAAAACATTGAAATGGGGAAGATGAGGGAAGTTTGGGCAGGTGAAGCTGCTGGACACAGATGAGGAGACAGCTCAAGGGCCATGTACCACAGGCACAGCAGTTTCTCTGTCAGTGTCCTGTGAGTGTATGAACAGCAGCCATGGAAAGCCTGCTCTGTCACTAGAGCTGCAGTTTCAGGGACAGCAGTGGACAGAGCCCAGGGAGGTCCCACTGCTCCCCCAAACATCCCCTGCCATTGCACTGGGGCACTGTGAGGCTGTTTCTGTGTGGAGGGAACAGAACTCAAAATATCCATTTGCACTGAGTGCATTAAAGGGCAATTCCTCTGCCTTGATACTGCACACTGACAAACTGCTGTGCACCATGAGTCACTTCTGGGTTTACACAAGATCCAGCTGATGGATTTCAAGTGCCTTTGACAAAGATGTCTGCATACAGTTCTGTTAGAAGATTACTGACCCAAGAAGCTGTGAGACCTTTCTGGTTAAAGGAAACATCCCATTGCATTGCAGAGATCAAGCCAGGCAGCTCAGTTTGTCCCATACCTTTCCAAAGCTTCCTTTCCCCAGCACTTTGTGGAAGACAAAGCTGTCTATGGTGAATTTTCTCCTGGCAGTTCTCGGTGCTGGCTTGCTTGTGTTCACCTCCCAGAGCTTATCGTACTCGCTGTTATCTGCTGATCAAAACAGGGAGGGGAGAGTTCAGTGGAGGCAGGAACACTGCAGCCCTTAGAGCCCTGGGTAAGAATTAGGTACTGACATGTTTTTTTCAGTGCCTCTGTTGCTGGAATTACTGGTGAATCTAAAATATAAGGGACAAGTCCTGTGTAAGCTTTTCATGTGGCCAGGAGATGGTAAAAAGAAGCACATGCTGGTTTTTTTTAATGGCACTTATTAAAAAAATTGTCTAACACAAGGCAAGAATGAGTAACTTCTTAAATTGTCTGGTAGGTAAGTGGCTGTATTGAAGCATTGTTTCCTCACCTGTTGTGTCTCCTCCTGGAGCTTTATGTTTCTTATCAAAATCTTGATAAATACCAACACTTTCTACTGATCCAGAATCAGACCTTCGTGTAGATTTCTGGGGAGAAGGGGAACATTTGGAATTCTATTAGCACTGTTACTTTAGAAACAGAGTTAACAGGTTTAAATGCAACATGATGGCAGTGTAAACCTTTATTTCAAATACTAACTCCCAGTATGTATCTTTTCTCAGGAAGTCTGGTTCACAGACTATTTAGTCACCTTCTTTACAGCTTCACATCAAGCATTTGCTTTATTTCCTTCTCTGCAAAAAAATAAGTCACTGAAATTCCTGAACAGTCTATGTTCCATTGTTCATTGCAAAATTAATAAAGGTATGATGGTTTGAACCAGAGTGGAAAGAATTTGAACTGGAGGGAAATGTCCCCTTGGATGTCTGTTCATGTGAAAGAGGAGATGGGAATCACTGTTTTACTGGACATGCTGAAGTCATATCTGCATGTGACATCAGGGACACAACTTTTTACATATGGGAGATCCCTGAGATCAAATTTCAGTAATGAAAAGATTGAACTCCTGTGCCATGAAAGAGCTGCCACAGCAGCTCTCTCTGTCTTTAAAGTAAATATCCTGTGAAAGCTTAGGAATACACATCTCAGAGGAAGCACTGTTGGCTTTTGTGATATATTTTCCTGTTTTATTTCAGAGCTTGTGTCTGAATCTTTATTTGCAGAAGCTGGCCAGAAAAGAATCATGCTGCAGCAGGAGATAAAAGATGCAAGCTATGGGGCCAACATTGATTCCAGAGGGGTTTTCTATGTGTGTGTGTATATATATATCAGATGAATAAAACATGAGAATATTTGGTATATTTCTCCTCATTCACTTAATTTTATCATTCAAGTGGAATTTTGAAGTTGAAGCATGTAAAAACAGATTTTCACATTACGACACTGCTGATGAACCCATTAAACAGAAAGGAACAGAATAATCTTGGCACCACAGAAGAACAAAACTGGATTTTACAGGAAGCCACACACCTTTTAAAAAATTCTTTAAGTGGCAAACCCCCTTCCCTATTTCAGTTCCAGACTATTGGTATCTTTGTTAGTCTCTATAAGTATCAAATTAAAAAAAGACAAAGACAAATGTTTGCATTTCCTCTTTTCCAAATACAGTTCCCCATAAAAGTGATGTGTCACAGCTCAGCTGGTCTGTAGCTAAGATAAACTTGGCCATATCAGACACCCAAACTCGACCAGCCTAGAAGTAAAACAAGTGCCTGGGTAAGGCAAGGGTAGGTTGGATTCAAACCTGAACAGGCACCCACAGCCAACCCTGTTCAATCCTGAATGCAGACACTGCTCAGGGTGCTGCAGAGATCCCAACACATTGGCTGTCCAAATCTGGGAAATTGGAACCCCCTGTCTGAGAGGGTTCTGAACAATAAAACCTCATTTGTCTCATGCTCATTGCTGACCCGAGTCCTGAATTTGCCACAACCTATGACCCCATGTAACAGTGATGCAGAAAAGATGATGTGAAAACCCCCAAATGCTCTGAAAACAAGGAACTACCTGAGAAATGGCAATAAAGCTTACCTGGCTAACTTGATTTAAAGCTTCAGCTAGCAACTTCTGGTTTATCCCACATAAGTTTGCCACCTTCTTCTGGCATTTATGATGCACGTTCATCCCACATTCTAAAAGAAATGTATGGATTGTTTTACAAGCATCAGGAAAATACTGACATTACAACAAACAGGGCTCTCCTGTGCAGTTCAGAAATCTGGTTTTTTAAGACCAGACTGGCCATGGACCTGTCATTGCTACCAAAATCACAGGCTTTATGATTTAACACAATGAAGACTAAAAAACTTTTCATAAGGAAAAAACTGCCAACCATCATTACTTTATTCTCAAAACCTGTGACAATAAAAACTGCCAACCATCATTACTTTATTCTCAAAACCTGTGACAATAAGCATCATATTGCCTTTTTGTGGGAGGAAATTACAAAAGCAATATTGGCAGTAAAATGCTTTGGACGCACTTTGAGATGCTACGTTGAGTCTCCAAATTTCAGCTATTCCCAGAGCAGTAATTTTATAATGCTCAAGATTACACCTCTGCAGTGTTTCCTGACTCCTTCAGCAGCTCTCCTGGGCTGAGCTGTCCCACGAGCCCAGTGCCTCTGTCTCTCTTTTGTACCAAAGCTTTTGTATCCCACATGGATGAGACGAATCCCACCCAACACGACACACACACGGAAAGGCACAGTGTGCTCCAACAGCATTCTCCAGTGAGGGGAATACTGGAAAAGCACAGAGAGCTGCCAGCTCCCTCCTCCTCCTCCTCACCTTCACACTTGAGCCCTTGCTTGACCAGCCCCCAGAGCAGGCTGCCACAGTGGTCACAGAAGGTGGGGCTCATGTAGTTGTAGACTCGGAAGCGGTGGGGCATGTCGATGTTGAACCGCTCCTTCTGGAACTGAGCACAGCCACAAGGGTCTCACCTCAGCCTGGGCCCCCTCACCCACCACCCAGCACCCACCCCTCACACAGCCTTCAGCTGCTTTTCTGGCTTGAAAGCTTGGCCCACTGCATGTTACAGAACTTTACACAGCTTTCAGCACAGACAGAAGCTTGGGTTGTACAGCTGAGCGTCTCCCAGATGGAGCTGTCAGCTTCTGTTACAAGGGTTTGTTAGCTCAGCAATGTTTAATTGCATAATTAGACTCTAAAGATATTGTTCCAGCTCTTACCATTGTGTCCCTGCTGTTGGCTGCAGTACCAGTACACCTCCCAATGATTTTATCAATGCATTTCTTATGGATAGCAGCATTGCATTCTTCAAGACATGCACAAGAAAAAAAAGGATTCCTTCAGGTAATAAATACATGGGATGAGGTGTTTGCATTTAATGGCAGAATGGGAAAAGCACACTCCTTTTGCATTATACCATATATACCAAAAGTTTATTTTTTATCAAGATAATAATCTTTTTTAAGCTGATTCCCCCACCCCTTTTCTTTTACCATAAACTTTATTTCTAAACTAAATTAGCAATATCCTCAGCATCTGGTAACAGTAGGACAATATTATGAGTTTTACCCTTTGATAGCTCCTCCCTGCTTTGAGTAATGCACAGGTCTATGCTAAGCCAAAAGTGATTTTCAATTCAGCTGTAAAACCTCTCAATAGTTGCAATTCATTTTAGAAAAGGTTTCACAATGAACTGCTGTCATAAATGAGTGCAACTTTTCAATAGCATCACACACTTCTGAGAAGAACAGCTAAGTCTAAATCTTGATACTGAAATCCCAAGTAGGAATCATAGTCAGATTCCTTTGGTTATGGTGCAAAATTGATATTTAACATCAACTACTACCCATAGATTTACAGATTTTTTTCAAGAGCAACTATCAGATCTCCAGATTCATGTGGAGAGCAGCATAAGAAAAAAGAAAAAAAAATCAACTTACGTCTACATTTGTATCCCTGCTTGTTGAGTCCCCTGAAAAACAAATTATAGAAAAGAAAATCAATATATTTTCTGGAATAAAAGATGTCTGGTTTGTTTTATTTTATTTGAATCACGTCAACCAACCAATTAATAAGCTGGCCTAACTTCTGGTAATCAGAATCCTCTGTCTTAGGAAAGCAGGGTGTAGAAGATAAGGTCCTGTATTTGATAGATCAGCAAATTAGGAGGACACCCCAGAAACAACAAGTTTTTAATCACATGGGAAATCCTCCCAACCTCACTTAGGACAAAACCAGCCTTGCTATGAAAGGGATCCAACTTGTGGCTCTCTAGTCTGCCATCAGTCACTTCACATCTCAAAGTCTGGGCATTATTTTCTCAGACCCACCCCTCTTGTTCTCCTGTGACAGAGCTGATGATGGTCAGGGCCAGATATCACTTGGTGCTGATGGAATTTCTATTATTTCAGTGGCAAAACTGTTCAAGCTCTATTTCTCAATGTGAAAGGCAACTAAAGTTCTTAGATACAAAAATGCTCTTAGTGAGTATACAACTTCAATTTCCCAACACAAATTTATTTGTCATGTTTTGTCTACCTGAAGCAAAGTTTGCAGCAATTTGGCCCTTGGAGCTGGGGGAAGCTTAGATTTTCTTTCTTACCACACAAAGTCTCTGCAGACAGAGCAAAACGTAGGTTGTCCAAAGAAGGTGGCAATAAATTCATGATTTTTGATGTAGTGGATTTTGGCTTGCTTGATAGCTCCTCTCCTATTGATAGTCACTGTCCCCTCCTCTTCCTTCATCGACTGTCTGCAGTCTGAGGGGGACACAAGAAGACACATTCTTAATACTTGCAGGTATTACAAAGGTTAATATTTGCTTCTCCCAAATGTTCAGTTTGTTTTTCCCGTTTCTGACTGGTGTTTCTGTTCATTTCACACCTGCATTCTGCAGACTTTCAGTCCAGCAGGGGTGGGACAGGTGCACACACTGCTTCCCAAGGTGTCCTCCCTGAGTTCCTGTGCAAGCACTTCCCACTCCTGCCCACACAGAAAAAGCCTCCAGCTGATGAACTGACAGCAAAAAGCAGGGATGGAGCACAGTTTTGATCGGGAAGTGACAACCACTGTTGTTTCTTGAAAAAAAAAAAAATCTATGATTTCTCTTATGTGATTTATGTTTAATATGAATAAGTATTTTATTGGAAGCAGGAGGGTCAGCAGAAGCCTTTCCATGCTGCTGCACATGCTCTCCTGAACCAGGGCTACAGCAGAAATTCAGATGAACTGCTGCAGGACCTTCTGGGTGACCACAGGACCATCCTGCAGGAAGATGACTTTCTTCCAGCCTCCAGGATCATTAAGCAGCAAGGACAAATTAGATTTTCAGTTAGACATTTTTCCATTTTGCTGTTTCATAACGTTCATGTTTTATCTTTCCACAAGTCTCAGTCTCATTCCTTTCCCCTTCCAGCCCCCATGGAGTCAGATTATTTACTATTACAATAATACTACCTGCTCCCATCTACTGTAGCACCTAATGCTGGATCCCATAGAAATCACTGTAGCATTAAGCCAAGAAATAAAACAACAAACAAATTCTCAGGCTCCAAGTCCAGCTGACTCATACAGGTCCTCATTAGAGGTTATGGTTATTTTCACTCATTTCCAAGGCAGCTTCTGAATTTCTTCTACAAAAATGTCTATTTGTGGCTGTAACACTGAGACACAAACTCAGACTCTTTAGTCTTAATTAGGCATTTTTAAAGTCCCAGTCATTGGTTTGTACAGAGGTAACCCAATGCAGGGGTATCCAGAGACTGGGTAACTGGTGATTTAACCTGAGAACACTTTTCTTGTCAACTGACAGGAGCTGTTGAGGGACAATCCCACCCAGCAGGAAAAGATAAAGGCTTGAGCTGGCAACAAGGAGCTGACCAACTGCTAACTCCATCAGCTCTGGCCAGCAGCTTGTGGGTCTCAGCCTGGAAGAAATGTGGACATGGTTCATATCTCCAAAGTGCTGTAAAGCTGAGGGCAACAGGATCTTGCTGTTTGCAGGCTGGAAATTTCCACAGCAACGGAGCAAGGAAAAAGTCAGAAGAGCATTTTTCCCATTGTCAATATAATAGTTTTTTAAAATCTGCTCCGTTGCACTGCTGCCTTTTATCATTAGCAGTGGGAGCCTTGATTTTAGCACTGACAGAAGCAGATCTGTTTCCTTTGCCATGTCACACTCACTGCAATGCCTGAGCTTACTACAAAGTTACCCAGGAGCTCTGGTTTTCTGGTGCTAGAAGCACTTGGTTCTTGTCATTCTTTTTAGCTGGCTGCCACCACTGCTAATCCAACAGACTGGTGAACCTGGAATGCAATCTGTCATGTGGCACCATTCTGAGTGTCCTAAAGTAATTTATCTGTCACAGCCAGCAGCAGCCACACTGCAGCAGCTGTGTGCTGTCTTAGAAAAGAAACGGCACCATCAGCTCAGAGATTAAGGAACATTAGACATATTAGTGGCAAGAAAGTTCTAAAAAGGTCTCCAGGTTTTGCCATTGATTATTAATGTACTTTTCTGAGAAACTGCCCACCTGGTTCAGAGAAACATCCATGCTGATAGCCCCTGAAAGGACTTTTCAGTGACAGGCCCCGAGTTACCCTTGCCCCTCCAGGAACAGGATTAGTTTTCCTTGTTCAAACAGGCTGCTGAATTCATCCAACACAAACTCATCAGCTGCTGCACTTGAGCTTGTGGCAGTCTGCAAACTGGGCTATCTCTTTGTTTAATGCTGCTGAGCAAACACACAGACCTCACCCACTGCTCCCCAAATGCTTCAGGGAAACCACACTTGTGTGGTGCAAGGGAAGCAAGGTGCTTGAGAGGCAGCAATATTTCATGTTTTTTACTTCATATGGCTGCAGTGAAGGGGATTTAATCAGTAACAGCAACAAAGCAGAGAAGAGTCTTTTGCCTTATGGCAGTATTCTGAGGAGATCACCTGTGATGCAGCAAATTACCAGACAAAAGCCTTTCTGAAGTCCACAACACAAGCAAACCAAGTGTTTAGTGAGGAACAAACACCTCATGCTGAAATACCTGGAGCAATTTAGTGTTACTGCATGTAGAAGTCTGAGAAAACTTGATCAATTTATGGGAAATGCCTGTGTTTCCTCCCTGTCTGATGCCCCAGTATCAAACTTCAGAGAAATATGTGAGACTGACATTTATTTCTTTGAGAGGGTAATTATATAAACTAATCACTTTGGGGTTTTTTCCTCTTTTTTTTTTCATTTTGCACATTTTCTGTAAGTATACTTTAACGCAGAAGAATCCTTGGGCACAGCAAAACCTCAAAATCTGCAGGAGAGGACACACAGACTTTACAACCAGCTGCCTCGTTAGATGCCTTTGCCAAAACCAACCAATATAACAAGAATAGCTAACAGAAAAACATTTCTGTCTGGATCAGAAGCAGCTGAGAGGTTTGGAGAGCAGCTGTGAGTCAAGTTCATCTGGAGCTGAGGTGGCTCTGAAATTGTGGTGTAGTTTCAATTTATTATGGGTATGTTTAACAAATTATCTTTACTGTGTAAATAGCCTTTAATGTTTTTAATTTTCTGGAGCCTTTAATTGCTCCAGAAAAGTTTTAAGCAGCTCAGCCAACCATGGAGTTAACTGGAGGATAAAGGCTTAATTTCAGAGTGCAGAGACAAGCAACAATTGCAGGGAAGTAACTTTCACAACAACTGTATAGATGCAGGGGGATGGAGAAACACAAAGGGAAAAAACTTTGCTTCCCCCTTCAAGCAAGCCAGGATTCCCATAAATGAAATGCTTGTCATGAACCAGGAGGAGCATGTACAGAACAGCTGAATCAGCAGCCAGGATCCAGGTGACCTCTGCAGCCTGGACTTGACATTAATCATTCTGGACCTAGCACACACCATTAAACATCATCTATTTCCTCTGCTGAGAGCTGTGGTTAATATTTATCACTGACACGTTCATGTATTTCAAGGTCCCTTGTCAGAACTTGCAGCTGACTTGACACAACCCCCCAGAACTCCTCTGTGCTGGACATTCATGAAGAAACCATGGGCTGGGAATGGACAGTGCAGCTCTCCAGGCTGCTGTGAACACCCCCCTGTATCCTCTGCTCAGCTGCACTGCCCATCCTGCTGAACATTTCACAGTCCCCACAGCCACTAACACAACACCCAACCCATTGCCTGGGAAACATTTACTAAAATAAATATTGCTGAGGCTCTGCTGAGCTGTAATAAACCTCAGGGTGAGATGTCATATTGTCTCAATTGAACCTCAAAAGTCCAAGAACAAAAGGAATCAACCTTAGGATAACCATACTATTTAAAAAAAAATAAATTAAAAAATATTTACGATCTTCAGAGTTCATTTTTCATTTTAACCTGCACATTTTCATGGTGCTGTTTGTGAAGAGGAAAGATAACAGTGCTACTGTCAGAGCTTCAAACAGGGAAAGGAAAGGAATCTTCTGAGCTGGTTGCTCAGGCTGAGATTTGCCTGAAACTTTATAATAAATTACAAACCCCACTAACATTTCTGTTCAGTGTCTGTCTCCTTCTGCTGTTCTGCAGTCTTGCACTTGGCTTTGTTTGAAAGTTAAGTGCACCTTCAGGTCAAGAAAAATATTAATCTCTCAGAGCAATCATTAAAAGGGAAAGCTTGTTCCTGAAAAAGGAGACTTTCCCAGCATGAACGGTCTCAGAGGCAAATTGCTCTTTAACCTGGTCCTGGAGAAGATTGCTTTAAAGATCACCTGCTAAAAAAAAAAAACAACCCACAACCAAACCCAAAAAAACCATGAAACCATTTACAGAAGTAGAAGTTTCCCAAAAGCCTACAGTTCTACGACATGAACTTGCTCTGTTAAATCATTCCAGTCTTCCTGCTACCCCTCTAAAGAGGATTTAATTTCTCACAGGTTTGGGTTGGAGCATTTAGTTCCAATGTCTGCCACAGGCAGGGATAAATTCCACTAGATCAGGTTGCTCAGAGCCCCATCCAGCCTGGCCCTGAACAAATCAAGGATGAAGTTCTGCTGTGGCCCCTGAGCCAGCACCTGCTGCTGCTCTCAGCTACTTCAGTGTGTATGGATGGAACCTTTCCTAGGCACTGCTGACACCAATGGCCTGGCAGGAAAGTGTCAAACAAAACACCAACTTTAATAAGCCCTGCTTTTCAAAACAGGATTTAAAAAAAAAACCCCAAACCAAACACACTCCAGCCTGTGTAGTGCTCCCACCTACCCAGAGCTGCAGTGGGAACACAGCTCAGGGTACAGAGCTCTTGCTTTACAGCACAGTGTTTTGGTAAATGCTTCTGCAGAGACCTCTGGTATCTCATTTGTGGCAATAAAACCAGGAATACACTGGAAAACAGGTCTTCTTACTTTTTCAAATTACACAGTAAAACCAACCTTTAAAGATACAGCATCTCAATAAAACTTCTACTAAAGGTACAAACTATATCAGATTTTCTGTGCTCTGCACAAGATGTTAGCTACCTTGGGAGCCGCAGACACACCAGCCTGGTATCTATGAAATCATTACATCTGCAACTGTCTGATTCTTCTAGAGAAATCAGAAGATAAAGCCTGCAGATCTTTTTGTTAAATTCATGCAATTGCACTTCTGGCGCAGATTAAAGCAGGTGCCACTGAATAACCTCCACATCAGCCAAATTTCTAGAAACAGCATTTTCTCAGTTAAATGATTAAATCATACCAACATCCCCATGTACAGTTATAAGGTTCAGTTCTGGCCCTTCAGCCCTCATCACTATTATTTATTAAAAATGTGACCATCTTTCCAGAACACGCTTCATTCATAGAGATGCTTTCTTCAAATCTGACTTCAGGCCCACACAATATAAACACTGAAATCTGTTATTTACCCTATTATTTTTCACAGGTAACTCAGAAAAAGTTGCAGTCTCATGCTTCCCCAGCACTGAGCACACAGAGAACAACATCCTCAAAATATATGAGGCTCTCTGGTTCCTGTCCCTCTCCCAGAAGTCAGACACTTGAGATATCAAAAGTTCACATGCAAATTACTCACCTTCTGGTACTTCTAATGGCATTGCAAGGAAAAAAAAAATCACTGCCCCACTGCCCCTTTCTGCAGGAAGCTGTAGCCAGCAAAAGCAGCAATTCAGAATTCAAGCCCAAGACACAAGCACACTCCCAAAGCTGCTAACACTGCACGAGACACTCAGGAGAGGGAGGCTCTGCCTTTCCTTACTCGAGGAGGTCATTAGCCACGTTTGAATAAACAAAGATCAAGCAAAGCATTAAATGTATTGCAACTCCCACCTATTAAATCTGAAGCTGCTTTACAGCATTATAACCTAGTTTCAATACTACAACGAGAGGAGGAGGAGTAGAGGGAAAAACCATTTCAAAATGAAAATTGAGGTTAACACCCTCTGTTCTCACGTTACACACACCAGGAGAAAAGTTTCTGAATTTCCAGCACAAGCTCATACTCAAACCACAGGACAGAAGACAAAAAAGTTCTTTGACAGCTCTAAGGCAGGGCTCTGCAGCCCCCCTTTTATAGGGTTTATGTAGAAAAAGCCCTTTAGGATTGGGGTAAGACTTTTCATATGCAGCCCTAACTTAGCTGGTCAGACCTCAATCTGGAAAAAGAATATTCAAATGAAAAGTCTCAGTGTAGTCTACCACGGAAGAACCATTAGTACCAGCTTATTTTGTAATTTTTTTTCTCTAAGAATGTACCTGTTAACGGAGCAGTAACATTCTTATTTCTCTGCCCTGCACCACTGCAGCAGAAGAAAGCAGTTTTCTCTAAAGGTAGCAGAATGTTTGCTGCTTTAGAAGAAAGGCTTGAAAAACAGCAGCTTCAGTTTGCAATACAAGCCAAAGAAAGAGTCAGTCACTTCTGCAAAGTGCTCGGAGATTTTCAAACAAAAGGTAGCACCTATAACTCAAAGATACAAATGGCAGCAGTGCCTTTGAATAAACCAGGGAACAACTGAAATACCTGTTTCAGAACAAGCCTTTTTTAGTATTTTAGAAACACAGCTAGCATAGAGTTCTGTATGCAAAGGCAGGTCAGAGGGAGAACAAACTGACAAGTGCATAGGGAGGAATATGAGCTGTCTCTGAGCTTTCAGCTATTAAGTGAACATTTCAGCAGTGTGGGGAATGGAGCTTTACACAAATGCACCAGCAAACCTCTCTGCTCTCAGAATGAATCACAGAATGACTAGGTTGGAGGAGACCTCCACGATTGAGTCCTTTCACACTGCTAATTTAACTGGAGAGGACATTTACAGCAGTGCAATGATGAGCCAACAATCAGTGTTTGCCTATTTACCAGCATTACACACTGACATAAGGGAGGTTTACAACCTTGAGGAGGAGTAGTTTGTTAAAATGTATTGATATCTGCAGTGCTCACATTAAAATACCAGATTGAGTGGCTTTCCTTCACAAAATGTTGATGTATAAATGTCTTGAAAGGCAATTTCCACCACCTCTGTGATTTAGTTACCGAAAATGTATCAGTGACTAATTTCATAAAAAGCAGAGGGTTAGTAGGAAGTCACTGCAAAGTAGAAGGCCAAAAAAGTGCATTAAGATGTGAATATTAACTTGCCAATTAGAATATAAATGCATGACTTAATGATCTGTTTGGTATTTAGGCTGCATCCACCACCATCTGCAATACCTAATAAAGGCAATGAAAAGAACTGGAAGAACATTGTATCTATTTTTAAATTATTCTGATTACTGAGTAATTTAGTACTTTCAGCACACAAGTATATCACCTTTCTACCAACAGCTAATAATAAATTATGGAAGGTTTTCACTTATTCTATCTCTACCTTTCCACATGTCTGCATGGAGAGGAGGAAATATGCTTCAGCCTCATTAAATAAACAACTGAAAATACAGAAACTGGGTTTGTACAGGTCTGCTGGAGAAACTTCTGGATGTCCAGGAGAAATGGATTTCTGTATATCTCATTAAGTATGTATGATCATAGTACCATTGCCCTATGAAACAGCCTTGCACAGGAAAGTATGACAAAGACCAAGATAAATATTTTCTCATATAATGACTCACACCACTTTAAATGCAAACCTGAGAAAAGCTCTCACTCACAGACTCTTAAAGTCACAGCATTTTTAAAAATTTTGCTTAAAAGTGTTGACTTTTCACAGACACCAAAGCAGCAAGCACATAAGCTGGGTTTTTTTGCCATCACAAAGATAAAACATCACCTCTGAAATGTAACCTGTGCACATCACACTCCATCCTCAGTATCTTCTGCACAGATGGTACTGAGATGTATGGTACCTTCACAATGAACTTGTTCTAGAGAGCAGAACTGTGCTCCTTCTATAAATGTCTGTGAGGGTTAAAAAACTCACCTATGCCTCAAAACATCCTGCTTAGTCTTTTCAGTTATTTATAAACACATAATATAAAACCTTATAAGACTGGTAGGCTAATCTGGCAGACTAATTATATTGTAATTACAATATTATTCCCAAGAAATAATGGTTTCATGACTTCTGGTATGGGAAAGTCTTAACTACAAGCTAAGCAAGTTGTGAGGTTTACAGCATTTGCTTTAGGAAAGGACTCCCCAGATACACAAATCCATGCCAAAATTCTTGGGTTTATTATGCTACTTGAAGCTTCCCTCCTAGCTCATTTCCAAAGAGCCTGTGTAGGTTTCTGACACAGACAGGCTGCTCACATCAGATCATTGACTAGATTTGCATTTGAACACTAAACCATTCACTCATGGCTATAATCAGTTTCTCTGATTAGTGAATAGGAAGTCTGAATCCCAGGAAGCTCAGACCCACTTCTCCAATCCACAAAAAGAGTTTCCCACATAAGCTAGAGCAATAGACTTAACTTCTTTACACCTAAAAAGGAACAGATAATATATTTTCTATCACATCCAAACATAAGAATAGACATATTAAAGATCCAAAAGTGCCTAAATGCAACAGCATTTAGAAATGAACAAATCCTGCCGTGAGTCCACATAACAAAAAAAAACAACCCAAAAAACAACAAACCAACCAACCAACCAACCACACACCTAGAAAGCAAATTAATAAAATTAATTAAAAAGATTCTACTCAGTACATCATGTGATATTTTTATTGTAAGCTGTGTTCTGCAAAAAACCCATTTTTTTTTCATATAACTGACTGAAAATAAACTATTGACATTACCTGCATCTTCCAAAAAATACTGCACAGCCATCAGCACCTTCCCCTGAGGCTGAAGGTCAAGCTGTGGAAAGAAAAATAGCAACAGTGAAGTGTGGTTGACTGCATCTCTCAGGAATTTAAACATCTCTTTCTAGGGTATCAAAGTAGACTATTCAACAACTATTTGATTAGAATCCTCTTCCATATCTCCCTATTGCAGCTGAGTCAGGGGCTTTTATTCTCTTGCTTTTACTCGTGTGCTGCATTGCTTTGATGTGTCCCCAGGAGCTCAGCACAGTCAGAGTTCACATTGTTCATGTCCCTTTCCCGTGTCTGCAAAGGAGTTTGTTGGCTTCTGTTTTTACTCTCAGTAAACTCAATCTGCACAGGAACCCAGTTTTAAAAGAAGTCTACACAATCCTTTATATGTTTATTGAGAGTACAAACCACAGTGATATCAAATGCTGTTGCTGGCAATGAAATAAAGTGGTATAATCAGAATTTATTTTCCTTTCCTCCTCAAAACCATTGCACATGGTTTCTGTGGCAAATTCTACAGACCAGCAAAAAAAAAAATGCCTTTTAAGCTAATAGCTGAGGTCAGTTCCTGTGCTCAGAAAGCAGCCACTAATTCTTAAACTGCTGCCTTCATAAAAGATAAGAAACTCTTTATCACGTAAGAGTGACTCAATCTTCACCTCAGCACAGAGCAAAGTACCCCTGGGTTACACTAAATACAACTTGGGATGAAAAATCCAGTCCCCAGACAAAACCAAACCAAACCAAACCAAACCAAACCAAACCAAACCAAACCAAACCAAACCAAACCAAACCAAACCAAACCACAGTTACATTAGATACACCCATGAACACATCCCCACAAATCCCATCATCCTACTGGGATAATGAGTGAGTTCATCTCTGGCAGTGTCTGACACTCAACGTTTGCCCAGCAGAGTTTACAGTTACAGCTACTAATGCCAGGCTGTCTCTCCACACACAAAAATAACCTTACAAGCTATGCTAAGTGGTCTCTTTGCTGGCCATGATGCTCTGTCCAAGGCATAACAGGTTGTACACAGAAAGTTTAACACTGATGATTGGCAATGTGGTACCCATTCTGTGGATAATAAACAGAGGATCTGAAACCATTGAATTGGCTGAAACTCATCACTATTAGTTTTCACTCTTCTCAGTAATTGTTCTTGTCTTAGAAATCAGGTTAAGGTGTGAAAAAAAACCCCAAGTAACAAGTGAATACAAACTAGAGTGTGGGTTTGCAAGAAATGTTTAATAAGCTTTAGTTATGAATATAGTATAGTTTTTTTTATATTGTAAGTTTAGTGTAGTTTAAACACCTTGAAAGGGCCTCTTGTTTTAGAATGTATTCTTATCATAGTTTAATAAGGGTTTCTAAGACAACTAGAGTCTCTGCCTGGAGGCTCTTCTTTATTGGTTCTTTTCTTGTTTCATCCTTGTGTTATGCATAACTTTTCCCTTTGTCCATCATGGAATTCTTATCTTCAAGGTCCAAGAGTTCCAGCCACTCGTTGGCAAGACTCCCTTGAGACCACTCCCAAACCTGTATTGGGTTTGTTAGAATTTAGGTAACTTAGCTGGTATGTAGTGTTCGGATTGTTTTATTGGTTTGTATAATTTTGTACCCACCTACCAGACTGAGTTGTAGAAAACCGCCCTGCAGCCCAGGCTCGGGGTCTCTCTGAGGCACCCACCTGAGGCTGGGGGATCCCCTGACCCCCCCCAAATAAAACCTCTGTTTCCTGAAAGCCTTGGAGAGTCCCCCCTTTTTACCACAGCCATGACAGTGTGAGCCAACTGCCTGTAAGCCAAGACCCCACAAACAAGTATTGCTGTAGGGTATCAGAGCTGCTGGGAGCCCAAGCTGAACACCAGGCTGGGCCAGAACCAGATACACAACGCAGCACTGGAGATTCTACTGACCTAGGAAAATCTGCAAGCCTAAAAGACACGAGGCATTCATTCAGCTTGAAAGAAACAAAACTAGGTCAGCAATTTTGAGGAACGAATCTTTTTCCTTACCCAGAACTCTGCTTTGCCGTTGCCTTTCTTGCACCGCTCTGCCAGCACTGACACACCCACGGTCACCTCAGACAGGGGCTCCTCTGCTGCCTTCATCAGCACAATCTGGATCACCCGGCCCTCGTAAATGTGGGCATCGAAAGTTGATTTCCATTCAGGATACATGGTGGGTTTCTTCTGAACCAGAGTTTTTCCTCTCTCTGAAAGCCACAAAAAGGAAAGAACAGAAACTGTAAAATGTATGTAGATCTAGTGTTTAAACCCAACAAAATAAAAGAGGGGACACTTGTACTGAAACTAAAAGCAGAGTTACTGCTTCTTTTACTGTTGTTGGAGCAAGGTTTAAATACTCAGTTCAAAAGCTCATGACATGGAAGGCAAAGCCCACTGCAAAGGCAGTGAAGGGGTTAACATGGAGCCAGAGAGCAGGAGGGACAAACCCTGATGTGGAATTCACAAACTGGTTTAGCCAGTCACAACCTGACAGGGAATGCTTGCATGGCTCCATTCTGGTATCAATCTCCATGAAGTGTCCTCTGATCATCATGAATACCTACTGCTGTAAGATAAATTAAACCTCACACTGACCCAGTTCAAACTGAAACCAGTGTCTGAGAGATGAAAAGCTTCACATTTCATTAATCTACTTCCAAGTTATCCCAACATTTCACTTGTATTCATAAATCACTCCCCTTTGCATTGTACTCTACCATGACTGCTGCTTTTTAAAGGATATTTCAGGGCCTTATCTGTCCTCTGTAGTACATGCAGACCTTGTGTAGTTAAGGAATAGCAAAAAAGCTAAAATTACCTCAAAAAATGTCCTTTTCCACCCTTCTTTTTTCTTTGGTTTCCTTTAAGAGCATCTCAGCACACTCCTTTGTTAGGAGTTTTACAGTGCTGCACTATTCTTATTAAATGGATTTTTTTTTCCTTTTTGCCAAGAAAAGCTGGATGATCCTTGAAGTCCCTTCCAGCCTGGTATTCTATAATTCCAATACACAGCTTCAGTCTCTCTTGCTACCCATTAAACTGATTTCTTCCTGTCCATATCTCTGGCACAGAAAAAAGCCAGTGACTGCACAATCTATGCCAAGCTTTGGCATATTTCTAGATCTGGGTCTCTAAGTCTCATCAACACATCCAGAGTGATGGTGCCTCCTAAGGAAACACATCCAGCTCTTCACTCTGACTTTGGCACACTGTGCCACCTTCCAGTTTTTCCCTGATTTGCTGCCAAGCCAATTATTCTCCATTTGTGCCCAGGTAATTGAATACCATTTTCTACATTCTACACAATTTCTCTTATTTATCAAGATTTTTTTTTTTAATAGAAGTGCTTTTTAAGTGCCTCTCCAGCTCTGAATGGTCTATTTGCTGTTGTGATATCAAGGCAGTAGTAAAGCAGATTAAATAGTTGGACCCTTCCCCAGGAAGCTGCAGTGTGGTCTGTTAGATACTTAATACTTTAAAATCTTCCTGGAAACTCAAGGCCAAGTCAGTGTTCATTCATTAAGAGCTTGCTGGATGCACTCCACTCAGCTGTGCTGAGCTCTGCAGACAAGCACAGGGAATGGTGTCCCTGCACTGCTTTATTAGGGAATGCCTGCCAGCAGCAGCACTGGGAGTTACAGCTCAGACACAGCCCTGAGCCACGTGCCAAAGGACATTCCAAAATGCTCAGAAATGGCCACCTGAGGACCTCTCCAATGCAAACCAAACTTGAGCATTCCTCCTCTACTCAGTCAAAAGCTTCTCTCTTGAATTCGAGGCACTGTGCAGACAGAAGGCTCAAGCCCTTCACAGTGCAGACCGACTTCCAGGGCCCTGTTTGATGAAAAAAACTTGAAAATACAGAATCACTGAATTGTTGAGGTGGAAAAAGACCTTTAAGATCATAAAATCCAACCACTAACGCAGCACCACCCAGGCCATCATTAAACCATGTCCCCAAGTGCCACATCTACACATTTATTTGGAGATTATTAGGACAGGCTATAAAGGCGAGGAGGGGGACAAAAAGCAAGCTGCACAGCAAGGCTTTTGCACTGGCCTGCTTTTTTGGATTGCTAAAGCCAGACCCCTTCAACAAAAAGGCACAACTCAGGAGGCATCTTTTGCATTCTCTGCAAAAATTGCCTATTTGCAGAGACTTTGACAGTAATTTAAGGTTTGCAGAAAGAGCAGCAGTTTGTAAAGAGTTGGTAATACTCTCTGTAAGGTTCTTAGAAGGGGAAAGAATGATTCCAGTCTGTCCCACAGGCCTGTCCCCTCCCTATTCCTGTATCCCAATTAATATCTGCTTTGATCATTCAACTCTATACATTTTTACCCTATATAAAACATAAAGAAGGTGTCTCAGTTTCTGGAAACAGCTTCCAGCCCTGCCATGCTGCTTTTGTAATTAAAATCATACTAATCAAGGTTTGTCATGTATCTGTCATGGATCACAATCCCTGTCTGTAAGTGAACAAAGAACAGCCTTCAAGAGCACTGTTCCTTTGTTCCTGATGTGTTCAGGCCTCCTTGGCTTCTCTGCTCACACTCCTGACTTCAAAACACATCACATGTTTGCAAACTGGCTCAATGTCTCATCATTAAGCTCTATTATTGTCTTCTTCCTATACAAAAAGTTTTTCCTTGATTGTGTTTCAGCATTGAAATCCAACATAAAGCTGTTCCAGATCTCCTCAAACCGACAACAGGAGCACCAGAAAATTTTCCTGATTGCTCCAATCACTCTCCTCTCCAAGCAGTTCCCTCTCCTCCCCCTTTTTTAGTATGTCAAAGACACATGGAAGCAAAGATTGGGGAATACTGGGACAATTCTACTTTTCAAAAGCAAAAGGCTGGAAAAAACCCAGTGGATTTATTCAGATTAATTTCTCCACGTATTCTGGCAGCTGCAACACCTTCAACACCATTTCTTCAGAGGTTCTCCCAGCAGATTAGGAAACTACTTCTTTGGAACTTAGTACATTTGCTGGATGACAACACTTTGTGGAAAAGGCACCATGCCTTGTATTTCAAGTTTAAATGCAGCTTTTACCCTGAGCAATAAGGGAAAAGACCAATGATGTTGTGAGGAAGAAGAAACTTGACTCTTTTCAGCATTCTTTGATGTTTTGTGAATCTCTAGAGCCATAGCACAGGATTAGAGAGCTGCAGTCCAGCCCAATACAGCAATTCCCTCTCATCCTATTTGGCTATAGGGGTGTATTCTAGCCAAATGTCACAAAATGTTATAAACCTTTGGACCAGCTTCTGTAAAGAGAGGTCTTTGAAGGCTGAGGGCCTGGTGAGTCCCTTGGCCTGTTCAGTTGGAGAAGACTGAGGGGAGACCTCATTGCAGTTACAACTTCCTCAGGAGGGGAAGAGAGAGGGCAGGCACTGATCTCTGCTCTTTGGTGACCAGTGACAGGACTTGAGGGAATGGCCTGAATCTGTGCCAGGGCAGGTTTAGGTTGGATATTCCTCCCAGAGGGTGGTGGGGCACTGAAGAGGCTCCCCAGGGAACAGGCACAGCCCGAGGCTGACAGAGCTCCAGGAGGGTTTGGACAGCTCTCAGGCACAGGGTGTGGCTTTTGGGGATGGTGCCATGCAGGGCCAGGAGCTGGACTCAGTTATCACTGAGGGTCCCTTCCAGCACAGCTTTTTCTGTGCTACTATGTTAAGAGGACCTTCATGTGAGTAATTTCAAGGAAACAATCCAGCCAAAGTACCTCAATTACTACAACAATAACAAACTGCACCTTTCATCAGTGCCAATCCTCTAAGCAAATAAAGAGCATTTGCTGCTCTGTGCTGGAGGACAGTTCTCTCAAACCTGCTGCAGCCCAGCTTCCTGTCCTGCATACTAATAAATAAGCCTTGCTTTAAAGTGGGGGTAGAGAAAACAGCCATATTTTTCCTCCCATTCCAAAAGAAAAGCTCACATTGAAGTGCCTGGCATGACAGGAAGAGAAGGACTGACTGCCATTCACAGATTAAGGAGGGTTACAGTATTTCTCAACAATTTACTGATATTCAGAGAAGCATCCCCATTTGTAATCTCACCTGTAGTCAGAGCTTCCTTCATCTTGATAGCACAGAAAGGCTGTAGCTGTTCTCCTTGATTCTGCACAGGTCCCAGCTCAAATGAGTTGAAAGATATCCGTAAAAAGGGGGCCATTGCTCAGGGTGAGACACAACCTACGTGGAAAGAAAAATAAAAACCATAGAGTAAAAGACCTGGCCTGGGATATGCAACAAAGCAACACATTTCTCAGCAGCCATCAGAGCTTCTATTGAAGCTATAATCACATGGCTTTTATTCCTGCATTGCTTTCAGGTGGCAGTTCCCAAATCCTGGGAAGCACCCAGAGCTAGGATCCAACCTGTGAGCCTTCAGACCTGCACAGGCCAGGCAAAAAGAGGGACAGGTGGAAAAAGCTCCAGACACTACTGTGTCTGTCACCCCTTCTAAAGTCAGGAAGCACAAGAATTCAAAACACCTGTAATTTCCAAGTCAGCAAACAGGTGTTTCATTACAGTCTTCCCCCATTCTTAAGAGCTCTTGAATTTACAGCAGATTTCAGTTTACAACTCACAGCAACTTTAACAATGGAGTTTGTCCTGGATGACATATTGTTTTATTCAAAGGCTAAGAGAAAAGAGGCATTTGAGAGAAAAACAATGCTAGTGCATTTGGAGAATGAGGGATGCAAGGAAGGAGGGATTAGGAGGAAAGAGATAACAAGGTAACAGGAAGAGATGGTGGAAAAAAAATTGAGATTTGAAACTGGGCTGAGCTGGCCTTTTGACTGTAGATTGTCAACCAGCTCAGTCAGGCAGGACTAGGAAGAACATTTCAAGCACTTGCACATGCTGGCATTTTTTAATGTAAAGACATTGACCTGAGAAACAATTAAAATTTCTATTTCTTAAGGCCCTTACAGTCATTTAGATAAAAGATGAAATCAAGTCTCTGCAGCAAGACAGCATATAGCTCCTGACAGCATCATTTGCACATCTCACACTCTCCTCATGCAGGGACCAATTTCAATAAATGGAAAAAATTTATGATTATTATTGAGCTAGTTTTTGTTTTTTTTTTTTAATTGACTGTCTCCCCACTTTCTTTCTGTAGAGTAAAACAAGAGTTAGAAAGCAAGTTTAGGATTACTTGGCACTACTGCCTATCCCCCTGAAGAACAGAAAGCCGTGACTGTAATTCTCACTCACGAAGAGTAACAATAAAGCAATAACCTTCCCACACTAATCCACTGCTTATTGCAGCTTGGGGCACCATTTGATGAGAGTGGAGATTGAGGTGACCTCACAAAGAAAGGAAAATAGACAGCTTTTGTAAAAATTAACAAATACCATCTGACAGCTCACTTTCATAAATGCAACTTAAGCACAATGCTCTTCAAGAGTTTTAATGAGGAACATATTTTAGCTGCTCTAGAGATCCTGTGCTCATTATGTTCACAACTACACCCCAGTGATCAGCTACAGGACTTGCCAACAGCAGATCACGTATCATTACTGCTCAACATGGACGTAAAAGAAACCAGATTTCAGCCTTGTTCACCTCTGGGAAACAGCTCTAAGACTCAGGGAGGCCACAGGTAGAAACAAGCTGGGAAGGTCAGCATGTAGCTCCCATTGGAAGGTTTATTTAAGAGAATCACAGGAGAATTCTACTGTAAGGGACAGCCCAGCAAGAAGTCACAATCTCCAGTAAGCCTGTGATTATATGAACAAAAAATTGGAAAGCACTGACAAAGCTAAACTGACAATTGCACTGATTTCACTCAGCCCACAGGACTCAAGCCAATGTCAGTCCTGAGACAGAATACAAGGATTTACAAACTTAGTTTTTCATCTCCAAGTTAACAGATACAATAAAAATAGGTAGAATGCATATACATTTTGAGTAATCTCACAATCTTTCTCATTTCCAATGGCCAAATACATTTGGATGCCATATTTTCACCTCTGCTTCATAGTTTTGAATGTGGATATTTGTTGTAGTTCCACTGTACTCAGCTTCGGTGCATCTCCAATGCTCACCTCTCACTCAGAAATGCTACACACAAGCAATTCAGCAGTTATGAGAAAACACCAATATCCCGGAGTTTTTGATGATTTTCAAAGCCCAAGGTCACAGTGGAAAGCAGAAGATAACTGTTTGCTTTTACATTTAACAACAGCTTATAAAGAACCCAAACAAACTCAGCAGCTGCCTGCTCTTGCCAAGTTTCTCCACTCCTACACATTACGTTTTTTTCACACAAGTAGAGATCTTAAATGCCTGCATGCAAACTCTTCAATATATGTTGTAGACTATATTGTGACAGAGAGAGGTTAAGTGAGAAAGGCAGGTTTGGATTTGCTCCTCAAATACATTTTCTGATCTTTTCCTATGCTAAGATGTACTGTGAGATAGTTGACAAGTGTCAGCTGCCCTGCTGTAAACAAAAACATACCCCACTAAAACTGTTTTTGGCAATGAAATTCAGTGAAAGAGATTAACTTTAAATCAACAAAGTTTCTCAAAATCCCTGCTGAGTACACTCATGAGAAGGAAAGACAATGAAAGCAGCACACAGGCTTAGCTTGTTGGATTTTAGACAAGAGTCCACCTCCAGTCCCTGTGACTGTTACAGAAGTGACAGCACAAGTGCTGACTCTTGTTTTAAGGGCTGTATCTGTCAAGAATTGAAACTGCAGCAGAACACCAGCTTTGAATTGAGGGAGATTGTAAAAATCTACTCTCATAATTTGCATTGCAGCTATGAAGTACTAAAGCCAAACTGTTTTCCCTAAAGGGCAAGATTTTATCCAAACCAAGTGGTGGAAAAACTGAGATGTGAGTTCCAAGAATACTCCAAGTCTAAATGACAGGTTCAATATCTCAAACAGTTTCAAAGTCAAAGTACATTGTGGAAAAAAAAAACAAAACAAAAAACTCAACAAAAAACTAAGGGAAATACATTCCAGTAACATTACTCTATATGAAGTACCTGGTGGTGGCCACAGTGGTTTAAAGCACACCATCAGATGCTGTCCTGCACAACATTCATTTTGTCAAGGATCCCTGACCTTCTCTAATCCAAACTAAACCCATGTTCTGTGCTATCTGGGACAGATTCTGCAAAATGCACAGCACTTTCCATGGAGCTTTAAAACTGAGAGCTTTTGATTATTTAACATGGAAAGAAAATCAAGAGTATTATTATCAGCTACAGACAGAGAGAGAGAGAAAACTGGAAACATCTTCACGTCATCGACGTCAACACCTGCCAGATGAACAAATGTTCAATTTTCACACTGATATGTTTGTAACATGTGGTTTTAAAGAAAGCAAATTAAAATCTTAAATATTCCAAGGAGAACCTTATCAAGATTTTGATAAAATGGCACAAAATTCAGATTGGATTAGAAACCTTCTCCACAGAGACCAAAGGGACAAAGGGTAAATCCTGCAGTTTCTCTCCTTCCAGCAGTGCCCAGCTCTCAGGGGCTGGGTTCCTTTGTTGCTGTAATTCTGCCTTGTTATAAACAGTGAGGACAAGCCAGCCCTAGCACAGCCCAGAAACAAAGGCACGGCTGTACCTTCTACACAAAGCAGGAAGGCACATCAAAGCAGTGGATGATCTGGAGGAAAAGCAGTGGATGATCTGGAGGAAACGCTGACACTGCCTGACAACAGAGCACTGAAGAGACTAAAAACCAATGGGCCCAAACAGAGCCAGGCTGTTCCATCACTGATAAGGACCATACATCCAAGAGAAATACAACTGAGAGAACTCCCCTGCTGGTTTGCCTCTCTGATTTCCTTGTGTTAGTCTGTGAAACATTTTGCAGATGGATGTAAAGCTGTGACACATCACGGCTGTTCCATGGTGTCTCACAGAACTGCTCTGGGTGCCATGAAATGCCTGGTTCCTGCTTAGCTCCTTGCTGAGGCTGCTTCCAGGGCCACACAGCTGCTCTGGGAATCACCAAAAGCACCACACACAGATGATTAATGCAGTCTTTCTTCCCTGAAAAGATGAAGCAGTAACTTTTTCTTCTTTAAGATGCAAAAAAAATATAGATTATATCTAAACTTTTTTATACAAGGGTTTCCTGTCCTCTATTCTGGCATTTACATTTAACAACATTTAACAACAAGGGACAAGGAAGACAGCAACAAATTGCTGTCCAACTTATTGCCCCCACAGCACTTCCAAACACACAAAGAAGGTTCTCTGTGGTCTTTGAGTACAGCCTGCAAAGGTGATTATGCTGCTTGCATGGCAATCACACAAAATAAGCCTGCAAATAAAGATGCTGGAAGAGTGGTTAGCATCCTTCACTGTGTGTTTTTATTGTTGCCACGTGTGACAACCCACATTCCCTGCACTTGTAGCATTTCAGGTGATGACCCAAGAGAGAAAAACACTCTGTACCTGTGCTGTAGGACAATTCACTGAACCCAAGGAATAATGGTGCTAACCATTGTCTACATTGCACACCTAGGATTAGTCTGCAGAGACTTTCTGCAGGTTCTGTTGCAAGCCCTGACCTTTATTTGATGCTCTGTAGGTAAAAATCAACCTAAAAATGAAGTCTGTTCACAAGAGGCTCATTATATTTGCTGTTATGAACCTTGTCCAAAAGATCCACAGCAGCAGCCTTTATCAGCTGGACTTCCCTCAGTGCTACTGCTACCCAAACAAATCCTAAAAAACATATCCAGCCTCAAATAACTTTATATTGTGGTGCTGAACACTCACTGCCACCAGGGATAGCAAAACACCCCATTATCCTCAGGTGCTGCTCTGAAAGCTTAAAATCCACAGAGGACTTAGAAAGTGCTCTCCACAAAACAGGGCTAAACTGAAACATTCATTGTAGATCCCTGAAAAAAAAAAGAAAGAAAAAAAAGAAAATAAAAAGGAGAATTCTCTAAAAATACTGCCCCTACAACAGCATCACTTGTGCTTTTATTTAGGTTTAGCCATTTATCATTTAGGTTTAGCCATTAAGGTACAGCAATCTCCTATGAATGGTTTAATTTAGAAATTAGAATTGTGGGACTATACTCATGAAAGCAAAATATATGCATCCAGTGATGTTTAATAAGAACAGTTATCTTCAGGAACACAAGGATAAAAAAAGCACTTTTAAAACAGCCCAACAGCCCAATCAAGCAGAATTCTGCAGTAATAGTTCTAAAACAGTGTATCTTCATAATATATTTTTAAATAATTACACAGCTTTGTGGAAAGTAAGAAAAGACAACAAAAAATTTAACTCAGAATTCAATTTACTTCCTGTTAAACTTACTGCGAATGATTTTTTTTTCTGGTTCATAATTTCAAAATGACAGTCCATACACTGAACTCCAATGCAAATTATGCAAATTTTGGGGTTTATTTGGTCTCTGTTTTAAAATATTACAACTAGAGTGGCTCAGAGTCCAAAGCTTAGCTTGGAAAAAGTGTACTTACCATTTTCTTCCCTTCCTCCCCTAAGCGTATTTTCTTTCAGATACTTCTGCTTTTGCTGGGTTATGCCAATTCCAGAAACAGAAACAATTATGTAACAAAATCTGTCACTGTGTTGCAACAGCCTGCAGAAGAATCCATCCAGATAAGCCATGCAGCAAGAGATGTTCCTTGGTTTCATCCCACTTGGCCAGAAGCAGAGATATTTCCAAGTTTCCACACTTTTTTTTGCATGCTCAGCAATCCCCAAACTGCCCAAATTTGTGGCTGCTGTCTAAATTGCTGGTATTTCCCCAACACCCTTCAAGGCAAAAATAATTACTGATATTTTTCCTTATCATTACAATAAGAAGCTTTTCAAAATATAAGCACCAGAAATATTTTTCAATCTTGGCAGCACAAACTCTTTCAATCTTGGCAGCACAAACTCCTTGAAGCTCAAGGGGATGCAGTTTGGAGGCAAGCAGGAGGTAAAGCAGACTTGATTTTGGGAGCTTTTAGGAAGACACAGAGCCCGATTTATTTGAGCATAGGGCAACATGATTAGCTCAGCAACAGGAGTTGACTGTTCTTAAAGTGGTTTCAAGTGCAGTGAGGATGAAAAAATCTGGATTTTACACTCAAAGATGAGGAAATTGTGGACTCTGAAATAGGCAGAAGGCCAGGCTGTCACACAGCACAGGCTGCAAGATAAAAACAGCATTTTACACCAAACGTCCTTTTTTTGGAAATGGAGAAAGAACACTTGGAGCTACAAAGTTGGCTTTTCCAATATTCCCCAACCACTGCTTGGTGGGCAGAAAGTGGAAGTACTGTCAGCTGTTTTTTCTTTAGAAGTGCATAAGAAAGAGCCATTTAATTTTTTTTTTTTTTTTAGAGTCCTGAGTCCTTCCAAGACTAAACATGAAAACAGTAGAGGCCATTGTTTGTCACCATTGCCAAAATCAAGCTTGAAACGAAAGTGCAAATGAATCTCCTTCATTAATTTCAAACCCAAACATCAGACATCAGAAACATGCAAGAGAAGAAAGGCTGCCTGAAGCCCGAAGACTTTGTTAATTATTTCTGATAGCACAGGCTGGTATCATTTTTCAAGTACAGCTGAAACAACTTCTTGGAAGGATTAATACAACCCAGCTGGCTGGACAGACCCTTATGAGGCTCCAGGTGAATGAACAATTCATTAATATCAAATCACACTGTGAAATGGGAGCATGTCCAAAATATTTTTATAGGAGGCAACTTTTCTCTATGCAATGCATAATTTAGGTCTAATTAGGAAGCTTTTTTTCCCTTTGACATGGAGAATAAGTAGAGGCTGAGGTTTTTTTTCCCCTGCAATTAAGTAACACAATCCCTTCCACATGAGAGGAAAAAAACCTATTCTGTGAAAGGGATGAAGTTAAACTTCTCTGTAATAATACAGCCTGCAGCCAAGCTCTGCACCAGGTCTGGCTCTGTGTCATTAAGGAGGGCACTGGAGGAGCTGGGCTGAGTCTGAGCCCCTGATCAGCTCCCACTTCCCCACCAATGGTCAAGAAATGGGGCAGTTTTTAGTCAGAATGATTGAACTGCAAAACTGCACATCAAGTTTGTCATGTGAATATGATTTCTCCAGAGGAAGTGTGCCATTCTGCAAAAGGCTTCGTAGACTTTTTTTGTAACAACCAGTACATGAGCACAGTTGAGCTACTCACAGCTTTCAGAAGCACCAAACCAAAGTAGCCAAAGAAAATCCAGTGTACAGTAACTGTTTAGGTACCACCATAACCAAGTGGACATTCAGGCATACTCCAGTAGCATATTTCTCCTCTAACAGAGGAGATACATGCCAAGCCCATCCTCCATTTATGATGAATATTTTTATCTAGAATTCTTTATAACATCCAAGATTTTCTGGCCTTCCAGTGCCTAAAGGGGCTCCAAGAGAGTTGAAGAGGGACTTTGGACAAGGGGGAATGGCTGCCCACTGCCAGAGGGCAGGGTCAGATGGGATATTGGGAAGGAATTCTTGGCTGTGAGGGTGGGGAGACCCTGGGCACCAGGGAAGCTGTGGCTGCCCCATCCCAGGAAGTGTCCAAGGCCAGGTTGGATGGGCTTGGAGCAGCCTGGGAGAGTGGAAGGTGTCCCTGCCCATGGCAGGGGATTGGAATTGGATGAGCTTTAAGGTCCCTTCCAATCCAAACCCTTCCAGAATTCTGTGATTTTCTGCTCAATTATAAGCTTTCTGGAAATTGAGATGTATTTCCCAGAAAGAATAATAATGTCAAGAACATATTTTCAAACTAAACAGAAAACACTGCCTTTCTCTTCAAAACACTGGAGAGGGTTTTATGTTTGGGTAGTTTTTTTATATTTTCCACTGAATTCCCTTCACAGTGAAAAAGCCAAATACCATAAAGATAGTAAGTCAATTACAGTTTAAGATAAAAAGGAATTTTTAATTTGTCTTACTTTAAATGTACTGGGTTAATGACTCTACGTAAACCATGAAGAGGGGGAAAAATGGAAATAAACTGGACATTCAACAGAATTATGAAAAATACCTTCTAAAACACTGCAGTAAGAAAACAATTTTAGTTCGCTCTTTTGAAAATATCAGCAGATCATGCAGTCTAAGTGCCTCTCAAAGAGCACAAGCCTCCAAGTCAGAAATTTATCCTCCTGCCAGCACTTATGACCTAATCCTCCAAGTATCTGGAAAACTAGAATCTTCATTAGCTGAGGGAACTGTATCATCATTCATACAGCTGGAAAGCTGCTGCTCAGATAACCTCATCAGAGGGGACACAATTCAGCCCATGGATATGACCAAGGCTTTTAAACTAAAAGGGTGCAGGAATTATGAACCAAAAATGTTGCTCATTAACTGTGTATGGAGTTGTAGGAATAGATCCAGTCCACCCTCCTGACTGCACCTGGCATTACTGGGGTTGTTTGGTTTGGTTTTTTGAGATGACCTTGAGGGTCCCTTCCAATCCAAACCATTCTGTGCTTCTAAGATGGGCTGGATCTGCCCTTTCTGAGCAGGATGCTCCTCTTGCTATTTCCTGGTACTCAGAGGCTGCTCAGGGCAGGTAGGAATCATCCTTTTATTCTTTTGTTCTGGTTGTTTCATTACTGGGAATGTGAAAGCCAAAAAACACACAAAAAAAAGTAAATAACCAACCTTATTTAGCCAACTTAATCAAGACCTTTTTCCATGGTTTATAAACTGGAAATAAACAGTGAAGCTGTATATGCATCATTACCTGCGTTTCTGTGATCTCTCTTTAGCAATGAAGACAGAAAATAAGCACAGCCCTGTTCCACTGAGGATGTACAGGGTGATGCTAAATAGTGAATGGCCACAGGGGTTGATAAGGAGAAATTGGAAAGAAGCAAACATAACCAAAACTTATTTTTAATCAACACAGCATTGCTCCCGCTGTAATTTCAAGGTTCAGCCTTCGACTTGCAAAAAGAGAAAAAAAAAATGGAACCACAAATCATTTTTAATTGTCCCCTCTCCTCTAAATCACCTTCTGGAAGAAATGGGCATATAAAGCTCTACAGCAGACCTGGCATTCCCAAAAATACAGAGAACAGACAGACCTCATTAACAGCAAGTTGAATTTAGGCATAAAGAGATGTTAAGAGAACAGAGAGTTTGCATAACAAGTTTTAAACTCAGGGTGAGATGTACAATTTAATACCATTTTAAATTTCTTCTTTTTTTTTTTAATCCTCCAGGTAAGAAGTTAACAGCAAGCATTTCTTTTTTTGCCTTTTCCTGAATTTTGTGGTTTAAATACATAAACCCACACTGTTGGATTTAAACAGTTAGGATTTGTGTCTGCTAATAGCCATATTGAATGATTTTCCAGTAAATGAATAAAAACATATCATTTTTGTACCCTTATGAGGCAAGAAAACATTTAAGCATTGAAATGTCTGGAACACAAGACAGTACATGAGAAAGAAAAAGCTAAACAAAATTCCCTGGAGCTTCTGATAAGCCAGAACCTTGTTTGTAAGGACAACCATGTCAGGACATGCTCAACTGTTTTAGGTTTTGAGAGCATAAGAAGTTGTGTGGACTGGGTGCTGTCAGGAACACCTCTGAGCACCTCCAGAAATGTTATTCCCACTTCCTGGAGGACTCACGTTTCTGGGCTGTGCAAATCAAATTATTAAGTGTGCATTGTTTACCATGGTTTTTTCCAGCTTCCATCCCAGTGTTCATCCTACTGAAAACTGGAGAATCACTTAAAAAATGGGCGTTTTGCTTTTCATATGCAAAGCACTACACACAGAGAGAAACACAAACCAAATACCCAAGCACTTCACTTCGCAACACTGCAAGTCAGCACCTGTTTTGTTACTTTGTTGGGTCGTTGCACTGATGAACACGTTGGTAAACAATACACAGACTTCATTACTTGCCTAAAAAAAATACTTTCAGGAAGATAGGTGCAAGTGACTTGTCAGGGTGTCTACAGACTACCCAAAAAAGTAACTGAAGACAAAGCCTTTGATTACAGTTATATTCTTCTGTCCCAGTTAATCCACAGAAGCAACAGTGTTCAGTGATTTCCCTCCAGACAAGCTTTCCTGGCTCATTATGGCCTCTCTCCATCACTAAATGGATAAATGAGTTAAAGTCTTGGTCACTTTTCCTGCACCTTCCAATTATTTCTGACTTTTTTTTTGCTGCACACGTCTCTTCTGCCATAGAAATGCTTCTTTACAACAGATTTTGTAGCAACTTTTTTTGCTAGAAATGACACGTCCTCATGGTCTGCTCTCCAACCACGCTGGGATAGTGGAGGTGACAGCAGGCTGGGGTTTTTTTCTGTGAGATTATTCAGTTAAAAGTGATGGGGCATGGTTGCTACTGGCACAGAAAAACTCAGGAGGAAAACCAAACAGCTGTAAAACCCCACAGCTCCTGAGGCAGTAGCACACACCACGGGCACAGTGCTCTCCCTAACCCTTCCAGTGCTCTAAAGGGGACAGGGAGTGAAGCCCCACAGGAACCAGGATGCTCCCAGCACTTCCAAATGCAAACATTCCTCCATGGAAAGACTGCTTGTCCCCTGGCAGCCGAGTGGGAAATTCTCTTTCCACATGGTGTCATTTGTTTGAGTAGATCTACCCTTAATGGTCTGCCCAGTCCTGCCTCCAAATCTTTCCTCTGTGAATTACTGCTATCCACACTGCCTTGATTCTTTCCCTTCTGCGATGCCAAGAGGCTCTTTCATGCTGCTTACTATGCAGCTTGCTTAATTGTAATTGCCCTGGCATTCTGTCTATCTGAAATACCTTTCACTTCCAGGAAGCAGAAAACGAGCGAGTAGTTAGTGCTGGCCAGGAGCTCTCCTGGTGTTTACAGCAAACCCAGCACAAATTAGCCCAAAAAGATTCCTTTCTGCCTCGTGGTTTACAGCACTCAGCACTCCCCGGGCCACAGGGTGCTGGCTTTTCCCCACAGGTCTGGATATTTGCTTCTACTACAGCAGTAAGTGCATAAATCCTGGTCTAAATGATGTTCCTTCCACATTAGCAATTACTGCTGAACCCACAGACACGTTTTGTGACCAGGACTGAGAAGCAATTCATACAATTAAGAAGAAGTAAATAGATGCCAGTAACCCACTTCTTACAAAAAGTTAGTCCACATCTTGGATAATTTGAGAGTCCCCAGTACTGAGTAAACAGAAGTCAAACCAACTTCAGCCCAATGAATTACAGCTTTGTGGGAAAGAGCTGCAGACAGCTACATTTCCAGTCTTTAATAGACAACCCCATTCTGCCCCCGTGGGACTATTAAAAAATTAAAATATTTACTCAGACCTGAAAAACAGCCATATTGAAAAATGTATTGGCTTGTATTTTGAAAATGCTGAATTTAAAGTAAATTTTTTATGCTCCTATGATGTATCTCCTTGTCCCAGATGCAGTTTTCCAAGCAGAGCATTAACGTTTTCTTAACTGCCCTAAAACTAAATCCAACTCTGAAAATGAAGTTATGAAACCTATTTCTGACAGAAAATCAGCACTTAAAAGATACCAAAGGAGAAAAGAAACTCACAATTCTCTTACAGCTCTCAGCACCCTACCTTCATCCAAGATGTGCACTGAGAAACTGCATCGGGTCAGATGTGCAAATATGTATCACATGCATAAAGACTGGATATCCTGAGGAAGGAGAATAATTTTCATAATTATCTCCTCTCATTTCCATTTTGTTCCACCGAAGCAGTAGGGTTTTTTTTTTAAATTTTAAAAGTTATGAGGAAAATATTGTATAAAGCCATCTTGATTTCCAACATATGTCAACTGAATATAGTAAAGTTTGATACAATCTTGCCTATCAAACACATAAAACTACTTAGAGCAGCTCCCTTGCCAAAAGGGAAAATTGAACTTCCATGCCTTGTGTAAGTGAAACTGAGGAAAGTTTCCAGTATAACTGGAAATACTGGAAATAGTGTATGTCATGCAGCATTTGCTCAGTGGTAGAACCATTTCCTTTATTTTGTTAGGATTACAGATTAGAGTTGACTATTAAAAAATACAGTATTTTAAGTAACAACTTACACATCTTAAGTAAATCATACAGAACTATCCAAGCTGCTCTCATTTTCTTTTCCAGAGGAAGAGTTGAAAAAAAACATGGAGAATGAACTCTGTGTTGCTGACTTCAGATGTTCCCCACAAAAACTACACAGAAACCTCCTGAACAAGGTTTCAAGCACAGAACAAGGCCTGAATCTGCCCTACCATTACTTACAGGGGAAAAGGGTACCTAGAAAATAAAACAAGAGCTTCTCAAAGAAGAAACAGAAAAAAAAAACAACTGGTGAAGACAGATTCTTTCCTGTTATTGCAAGTAACATTTTTCTAGCCATAGCATTCATTTACAGTGGTTGATGGACAGGCAGGAGGCCACGCATCTGGCATAAGAGAATTAAGACAAATTAAAAATGGTTCCTTTTAAAAAAATGGTGCTAATCATATTCTTATCAACCCACCTTAATGCATGGAACTGATACAACAGCAAACTGGATTTGTACACTGACCTCTTTCAAAATGCTTAATGTTAGCTAAACATCAGAATACTTTTAAATTGGGGCATTAGGAGTTACAAGAGTTTAAATCTCTAGTTATTCTGGACTCTGATAAAATCTCCTCATGTTGCTACCTCTGAAAGACTCAATAGAACAACAACTACTACAGGCATTTAGTACAGTTCTGGAGCAGTGATACATAGTGTAGGCACTGCCCTACACTGTGAAGATTCTTCACCCTCCCCAAAAGTAGATCTGAGCAATTCTCTACTTTTACTTTCAATCTTTGAACACGAAATCAAAATAGAAGCACTTTAAGCATTAATCTGTACTACTGAATAATCCAAAAACAGTTTAGGAGACTTAAACAGTAGTGGGGTAGAGTTGTTTCCATTGTTTGTAACTAACTCCCCAAACCATGTTAAATTTTAGGAGAAGCAAGTACAATTAATTCTGCCTATAGAAGAGAAAACACTGTTCAGTTTGGTTTTTCTTGTCGGTAAACATTTTGTGGCTCTTGCTTAATTCAGGATAAACTTTCAGTATGTTTCCATTTCTACAATGGAAACATTAATTTCTGTTCTCCAAACAGAGAATGGTTAGAATCTCTAAACAATTTTCAGTAACAACTTTAAAAGACTCAGTTTGAACTCTTCCAGCATTTCCTATTGAAGTTACATGAGCTCCACAGAGAAAAAAGCTACTCCAGGCAGTTGTATGGAGTTCAGAGGAACACAGTATTACATTTAAGATCTTGTCATGAGAGAGTCAAAAGATCAAGGTTTGTGTTTGTGACCCATTTACTGCTGACCTCCCTTCCTCTGTTCCCTTTTCCTACCAACACCTACCTACTGGAAAGTGAAGCTGTACAAATGGTTATTGACAGGCTTGGCTACTTAGTAGCAATACCTCATCATAGCTAAGGATTATCATCTAAAGTCTCAAAAGTCTTTTACCATTTCTTTCAAAAACACTCAACAGAAAGAGTCAATATTATACTTCCAGCAAGGTGCCAGGATGGCCAGGTAGAGGCTCCTAACAGCAATTCAACACATTTCTGAGGCAACGAGTGACTGGATTTATATCCAGAACTTTTCCTCCTGCCCCTCCAGCAAAGAGGATCAAGAGCCTTTCTGTAATGTTGGAAAGATGCATTACGCATGCAGGTTAATTAATTTGCTTCCATGATCAGACAGGGACGAGGCTCTTAGGATTCCTCCTTGATATGAGTAATTCTTGTGGAAACTCCCAGCTTCTGTGCTTACTCATAAACCACGGAGCAAGAGTGCTGAGTAAGGACACAGCTCAGAACTGCACAGACAGGTATCTGCCATTACAAACACTCATTCAAGCACTACACTTACTAAAGTTCCCCTTTCAACATCCTTTTTCAATCTGAAACAAATTTACCAAACTTAATATCCAAAGGGCATCTCAAGAAGTTTGTAGACTATCTACCCACTTTTGAGATATATCTTTATAAAATTATAAGACTTTTTTTTTTCCTAAGTTTTTCATTTTAAGGACCTTTGAACAAGTGGGATGTTTGAATCAACCTCAAGGACAATCTGTGGAAGAGCTGAAGGATAAATGAATGTAACTGCATTTTAGTTTGGGATAAGAAGACTAAAGGCCAGGCTTGATGTAGATGTCAGTAGCACCTTAAATGACAAGTTCTCAGTTGGTATCTTACAGTGTTACAGTGAAGCCTATTTTTCCTACAAAACTGTTAACCTGAAAACCCCCAGGCTTCCCCTATAATAAATAATGATAAGTAAACCAAACTGAATACAAGGAATGATGGAGAATGGAAATACCCAGGGAAGTGAAAAATGAGAAAGACTTAAAATAGGAAGAGTAAATCTATTCTATTTGATTCTCTTCCTGGTTTTCACCCATTACTAACAAGAGTTTCATGTTGTTGACTCACCTACATGTCTAGAGGGTACCCAAAGGCAGACCAATGACAAGACCAGCCTTACAACATGTTCATTCTTTTATTCATCCCCTTACACACGAGTGAGGAATCATTTTGACAGAAGTTTCACAACACCTCAAAACCAAAAAAATCCTTTACCTCGAGGAACGCTGCAGCCCAGGCTACCTTTGTTTTTCCTCCTGGTGCCAAGGCCCAGCTCACCTCAGTTTCAAGAGGCACCTCTCAAGGAGGAAACAGCAGCATTCTTTCACGTTTCAATATTCATTGGACTCACTACAAATGATGACTGAAACCTCATTTTCACGTGCAAACATAAACAACAGGGAGAGATTAGATTCCAGAGAAGCAATTGGTGAGTTCTGCTATTACAGGGAGGGGTGTTAGTGACCATAAAAGTAGACAAGGTCCCAGGCTGAACTGTTTTCCTTTGAATCTGATCTTGAATGCACTATGACCCTGAGAAACCTTTAAACTTCTCTGTTCCTTAGTTTGCTCTAATAAAACAATATATATATACTTGACAAAGTGCTTTAATTGTGAAGACTCACAACAGAAACTTTAATATTAAAAATAGGATTTGTTAACATCAACTCTCAACCCAATTTTGAACAAATAGCTCGTATTTACAGAGGAAAGCAAAACTACTGGATCTGAACTAATCCTACAAATATCAGATATATGGAAGAGCCTACATTTTGAAATCAAGATTGTCAATCACAGCAATGTCTGCAGAACAGCTATCACAAGTCACCTAAATGGTGCAGGAATGGCAGATAGGGAGCAGTAGCCTCTGGAGGCTTTGTGGCATTAAATAGCAGCTGTCAAAATACAGTTCAGCTCCATGGGAACACACCAAACATTCCCAGACACTCTGCCTGTAAGTTTACAAACACTCCATAAATAATGCTTAAGCATCTACCAGGAGAGAGACTCTCACATGACTTTGAGAGCCAACAGTACAAGCAATGCAAACTACAACTTAAGCTGAACACCTACAGATAACCAGAACTCCTGAAGAACTCAAAATTGTTTCCCTTCAGGTATTTAGTAGGTGAAATAAATGTTCTGGACCACACAGTGTGCAGAGAGAAGTCATTAAGAGCCAACCCACAGAGCAAAAAGGAGAGATCTAGATTTGGAACAAGATTTCAAACATGTTTGAAAGCCAAATTGTTAAGAGGGTTTAGATCGCTGCTTGTCAACTGTATCCAGCATGGGATTAAAAACAGGCAACAGGTGGAAGGGAAAGGTGAAGAGGAACTTGAACATTTTTACTTTCGTTGCTAGCTTTCATCTGTGTCTTAATCATCCTGGGGACAGATCTTGGTGGCCTGGATTTTGGGATACACACACCATAAACAATGTTTTCTTCTCAAGCAAACTAACAGACTGTAGATCCAGAATTCTGGATTATCAGATATTTTAGTCTGCTTATGATTTTTTTCAAGTGATGAACCCTAATTAAGTATGTTTAGAATAATTCTTTTCCTCTCATCATTCCTCAGTTAGCTCCATAACTTCTGGAGAATTTTAACCCTTCTTTTTGGCATAGTTTACAGACAAACATTCCTGCTCAAACAAACTACGGGAGAGTACATGGGAACACAAGAGTTTACTAAAAAACACAGTAAAGAACAAGAAGCATCAACACCACAAGCACACAGATATGATACTGGAAATTCCTAGGTCTTGAAAACAGGACTCAAGTACTTTATGGAAAAAAACCCAGATGTGCTGCAACTTGGGAATGAAGCACTCTACAACTTAAGGGATTAAACAGCTCATGTGTGAGTGTTTGGACCACACTCCTTTGAGTGGTAATGTCCTTGTCAGGATGCATTCCAGGGACCACAACTTCAGCTGAGCTCCCAGATCAGCACGTGTCTTCTTAGGAGGAGGCATCTGCCAGGAAGAGATGTGATGGATAAAGCAGTCCTGACTGGCACCCAGCTCCTCAGCAGGCCCAGCAAACTGAACTGTGTCACCTCTAAGTGATGGGCCATCCCTACTGCATGGGGGGAGGTGAAGGAGAGGGCTGGTCCTGGGCTGCAGAGGCAGGGAGAATCCCCCAACTATTTTAAGACTTTGGTCAAGGCCTTCTTTTTGTTTTTATTTTTCTCTTCATCTTATTGAGAGGGCAGCTGGGCACTTATTGATTTCAGAAGGAACAAAGCAACAAAAGCAGAAAACCATCTATTTATGGGGTTTTTTTGTTTGTTTGTTTTTTTTTTTTTTTTCATCTTCCACCAGGTGCTGAGCCATGGAAAATCATTAGATGGATCACTGGATTGCTTCCAAACAATAGTTCCTCTTTTTCCAGGAAGCTGAAGGATGGTGCCTTCTGAGAAAGCACTGAGCAACTTTTCTGGAAGTTGACTGGCAGTTAATTGGGTCTATTCCACGTGCATTATTTGAGGATCATATAAATATTTCAGTGTGGCATCAGAAAGATAAAGCTCCTCTCCCTTTGGAAATACCCATCCCATTTTTGAATGACAGACAGTAAAAATACATTATAATGCAGAAGTAGTTAACAGGTGGTGCTCTGTGCACTTATGTACACACAACTACAAATTAAATTATGACCTCTGTTACCCAAATGACTCACTCAAAACAGCAATAACAGCCTCTGACATGCACTACAGTCATGACTGCCAGCAAACTCCACTGAAGCTTCTTAACCTCTCTGATTAGTAGATGTGGTTTTGGTTACTTAACAAGTATGTCTAATTTTAATCATGACACTGAAGTTCCACAGACATTGCAGGTTTTCTGCCTCAAAGGGATAGAGGAGTTTTTAAGTTTCATCCCCCCAAAAATTTCATCTCTTTATTAGGACATGGCTATAAATCACCTGGAATGTACTCTGAAGACACAGGTATAGCTGTGTCTATTTCTAAAATATGAAGATTAGTATCTTAAATAGATGAGAAACTTTAACTTTTCCTATAACAATTTTTCTCTTTAAAACGCAAATAATTCCACCACAATGACACTGTGAAATCACCCTGAAAAAAATTTACTTACTCTAATCATAAACACAGTGAACAAGAAAATTACTGACATTATCTTCAAAGCAGTTTAAGCAAATAAACAGAAAAACTCCCCCCAAAATGAGACATCATTCCTACTAAATTAAAGAGAACAAAAAACCTCCATCTTCCTCCTCTCTTCACACATTTAAGGAAGGCACTACATTACTACCGACTGCCTCAGTTCTAGTTTGCATATTAATCTTCATTTGGGCACTTTCCAACATTTTATAAACTCATTTTTCTGGCTGCCAGTGGGAGACATGGTACATATTCAGTGTCTGGAACTGGCATGATTTAGGCCCCATGAGTCCTTCTAGCATGCAATGAAATAAAATTATCAGTTCTACCAAGGGACAGAACAAAATTTCTATCCCACAGTATTCCTTGTTCCCAGTGACCTTGTTAGGCAATTATCCTCCCTTTAACATGGAAAGCTGGAAGCTTGCCCCTTCAAAGGGCTGCATAATAAACAAAACTGCCTGCCAAGAGTACTTGCCTGTCATACCTGTCTTTCATACTTGGCAAAGATTTCACTCTGCCTTCTAAACCTCTTGGATAGGGGCCGTAACCACGCTTAGGCAAGACAGAAACAGTCACATCATCGGGGGAGTAGCTGGGATTTTTCCTTGAATACACACGGTAGTCGGTGTATACTGCACTCACTCAAAAAGTCACCAAGTTTGTCTTTCTTGGGCAGCCCAGCACAACAGTCTGTGCTTCCTACCTGCTTCTAGCACCACAAAAATTTCACTCTACTGAGTTAAACTCTATTAGCTCAAACAATAAAGAACAAAAAAAATATTTTGCAGACTCACTGCTAAACCCTTTTCCTGAATTTTCTTTGGTAGTATCTTCCTAGACAGATGAGTTTTCTTCTAGGTAATCTATTACTTTTAAGAGCCAGGCTGTGGTAAATCTAAGCCACAGTGACAAAGTCCTTCAGGACCAAGTGTCTGCACTTGGCAGGAAATTACAGCTGACCACTGAAACTAAGGATGCACCTAAATGAATATTGTAGCCTGAAAACTTTTCCTGCTTTTCCAGATAAACTGGGCAGAGCCACAAGAGAGAAGCTTTCCATTGTAAATGGAGCAGCAGCCAAATGGAACTGCTTGATCCTTTCTCTCTTGAGCACCAACACTGAATCGAGAACAATTATTTGAAGTACTATATGTGTCTCTCTGCAAGGAGACAGAGCTGCTTGCAACTGCTACAGTTTATCACAACTAAATATCCTAAATTTAGACAATAACTCAAATATAAACAACAGAAACCAAGACAAGGAACAACCAACAGAAGAACCCTTCTGTTTCAAATGAAGTATCACCAGGAATCTTTTCCTTGTTCACAAAGAGCCAGCTTGGAGTCAGAAAGTAAAATTATTAAAGCTATGCCCCCATAGAGAAGAGTTAGGATTTAGCAAAAAACACAACTCTGGAAATGAAGTAAAGCACATGAATGCTTCAATAATCTAACAAAGTCCTTTTTCAATATAATTCCATAAAAAGTTATATTAGTCCCTGAAAATAATCAAAACTTTGAATGTTTCCACAGGCACTAGGGGGAAAAAAAACCCAAACCAAAAAAAAACACAAACCAGAAAACCAGGATCAAAGCACACAGTAAAGCGTCAGGCAGCAAACTCTGGAGCCATAACAAAGGCTTTACAATCTAAAAAAGATTACATGCTTGCCATTTTAGAGTGTTTCTGTGAGTGAGAGATAAATGAGAACATGGTAAAGGTCCAAAATACACCAGCTGAATAAAACCCAACCTGTTATACTTTCCAAGACAACACTGTGCTCTCTGAGCTTTACTAGAAGCAGCACGGTGAGTGCAGCCAAATTTTCCCTGAACAGGAAAACCTCAGACCTGTGTATCAATGGCAAGACGAGCCAAAGAGTGTAACAAAGACCCTTTCAAACATGGGAAAAATCTAACTAGGAAGGACAAACCAGCTACTGTAAAAGAACCAAAACTTCCATGCCCTAATACATTTCCAGAGGTGGGGTTTTATAGGAATAAATGACTTTATGGGTATAACTTCACATTTCACACTAATATCCTTCCTATCAGCTCTTTCAAAGTATTTCACCAAATAAAACAAGCACGAACTGTGAGAGACTCAGAGTACACACTTGCAGAATTGTTTGATCACAGTAGAGTTGCTCTGAATTTTACAGAGTTTTCACCCCTTTGTTGACTTTACAAAGGATTTTGAGAGGGAAAAATATCCAGCTATGAGCATCTTCTGAATGCCAGCTCACTGTGCTAACCCCCTGCATTGCCTGCTACTGAAGAAATCAGTAAGAAGGCACAGAAAAGGCAGGGAAAAGAAAGCAGAGCACAGGAATACAAAGTGAGAAGTGAAAGCTGAGTTTCAATTCTGTGAAATATGCTCTATTAGGACTGATGTCACCAGAATGTCAAAATGTGTTTTAAAGTACAGCATTTGAGATCTGAAATTGATTTCTTTCTTAAGGCAATATTATTTTACTTTTAAAATTAAACATTTTACTATTTTCACACTTTTTCAACAAAAGATGGGGGGTTTTTTCAGTGTTTATTTTGGGGAGCACACACATAGCCCACATCCCTTAATGGGTGCAATGGCACTGGTTAAAACAACTGCAGCAGAAAGAAAAAAAAAAAAAATCAGCTTCATTAACATTTTAATTAAATGTGTATTCTGGTTAAAATCAGGGAAATTTCATTCTTGAAGCACAATCCTGCAAGTGTGATATATGACTGTAAGAATTCATTTATTTCTCTGTCAATGACAGTGCTACCAAGTCAGGTAAATCATGGCCACACTGAAATCTTTGTAAACACAGCTACACAGCAAAAGGAAAACTGGTTGGACTGCTCTCAGTCTGGTTTTACTCAGACATTGTTCAAAGTCTGGTGAGCCCAAGTAACTCCAGCCACTATCTAACTCCTTCCTGATATGATGGGCTGTGCAGTATTTGAGGACGTGTAGGCAAAGCAAAGTCTAACAGCAACAGATAAACTTGGATGTCTTTGCAGCAGGCAAAGGCTCTGGGCAAGGTGAAGTACAGAGGTTTTCTGGCTTTTAGTTGGGGTGTGAAGTAAAAAAAAAAAAATCACATTTTGCTTTCCTTGCTGGGTTCCTCCATCACTGCTACCACTGGATGGAACTAAAAGGATTAAATTCATCTGCAGGCCCCTCTCAGGCCCCTGGGCATCTCCTACCAGTGGAGATCCCTCAAGGAGTCCATGGCCACCTCCCTGCTACCACTTCAGCTCTTTCTACTGACCTACAAAGAATGCAGTGTTTTGATTTGCACTGTCAGAACACACAACCAAACATCTAAAAACTGTTTCAAAGTAAAAGCTCACATTTTTATTTCTTTCTTAGCATTTAGCAACACCTGAAAACAAAGAGCACTAACATTGTTCTCCAAAAGGCCAATTGAGGACTTGGACAACTTCAATGTATAAATGATGTGGGAATGAGCTTAGAAATGTGTTTATGAAATGTACAGTCAGAGACAATCAACCTCTGGATTCCAGGATCCACATTAGAACAGAAGCAAGCAGCCTACTCCTTCTTAATAGGTTGCTTGCTAGGGATTACTTATTACTGGTTTGCATTATTAATTATTTGTAGATATTATTCCTCAGCTGAACATTTTCATTATTGATGAATGCCATATGCACCTGATGTCATACAGCATTACACATTTGAAAAGACTGTTTGAGTTTTTGGGGAGATAAAACTAATAGAAAAATGGTGTCAAAGTCCTTCAGCCAACCCTCTCCACCTCCAGCTATCCAAGCCAAGCTGAACACAAATTACAAGAGTGCTAATTCTATATAGCATGGGAATATTGAGAAAAGTTTAATAAAAAATGCTGCAACAGTAGAAGTCACTGGATTGCATAAAGCCCAAGAGGCTTAAAGGACATCTCCCATTCTTTGATCTACAACCTGAGGCTTCAGCTTGTGGCTGCATCAAACACACAACAGGGGCTTCCCACAGCTTGTCTTCCATTTCACCACACTTTGTCTCCAACAGGAAAGGATTCTGCTCACTGACAACCACAACATGCCCTTCCAGCAATTTATCAGATCAAGCATTCAGAAGATTCAAAATGAGAAATTCTGTACAGTTGAGTGTGAAGATTTGCAAGCTCAGCCAACAATCCCAGGTAAAATCTCAGTCAGTACCAGAACATGGCTCCAAGGGATACTGAGCTAGTTCAGCTGGAATCTTTGGAAATAGACCAAAAAGAGCTTTTCCAGCTTCTTTTCCCAGAGGACAAAACCCTCTCTGTTACAACACTCATATTACCCCCAGCTTACCAACACACCTGCAACAGGCACAAAATATGTGAATTATACATGTAAAACCTAACTGAGGAAAAGAAATCTCTCAGAAACTTTTTAATCATAAAGAGTCACAAAGAATGTGCAGGAGAATTCACAAATCTCAAGAGTATTCGCTTTTCCCTAGGATGCTGGCAGAACATCTACCTCATCTTTGTTCCAGCTTTGATACAATACTGTACAGTGTCAGTCACATGGAAATATCTCCAGTTTGCACCAGGGAAGGGCTCGGGCTGTGCAAGGACAGCAGTGGGTGTTGCTTTGCAGCACACACAGCTGAGCTCAGCTTGGTCAGTCCTACACTGCTGGATGGGAGCTGTGGGCTGTGTCCCAGCTGGACAGCTCAGTGCTCAGCCCCTGAGAGATGGGGCAGGCAGCAAACCACGGGACACTGACAGTGCTTGGTGGGGTGTCCCAATCAGGCACTCACTCTTGGGCTCCTGCAATAGGAAAAACAGGGAAAAAAAAAACCAAAACCAACCAACCAAAACCCCCCACAAACAAAGAAAAACAAACAAAACCCACCACAAATAAACAAACAAAAAAAACCCCAAACCCCACCAAACTGGAAAAAAACAAACCACCACAACCAAATACCCAAACCCCCAAAACTAAAACCATGAACAAACACAAGTTTCACTACCCATGTTCTGGGCATGCAGCAAGCAAACAATTACCCAAATTACTCAACTTGTCAGAAGTCCAGCAGAAGCAGAACAATTCTGCTACCCAGTAGAACAGCATTGTCACTGTCTTACCTCTCCAGAGTCCCAGATGCAGCTCCAAACATTTCCCTCACCTGCCCCTGCTTCTCACCTTGCCTCTTACCTTGAGCACAGGGAACAGATAGAGCTACACTGGGGCATTTATACACAGGCTTTAAAAGGCTTACACAGTACAGACACTGCTGTACAAACACTCACTGCAAAGTGAGGGGGTTTTTTGTAACTTCCCTAACAAATTACTTCAGGAGATTGAATGGTTAAGCAATTAAAAAGTGCTATGGAGTGGACTTTGGAAAATAAGACCCTGATCAGAAGAGCATTATGCATGCTGCTCTCCATTTACTGCGAATTCCCTCACTAGAACTCCAAGACCACAGGAAAAAAAAAAACAAAATCAGAGAGACATAAACAGGCAAAGTTTTAAGTTACCTTTAACTCTTATTAGGCAGCAGGGTGCCCCCACTAACCAAAGCAAAACTCAACACTGCAGAAGAGGGATAGGTTCTTCTGCCTTGGCCTGCCTGGGACACCTTGCCTACAGCAAATGTTTTCAATTACATGAGTCTGGCATCCTTTTTTGTTTGTGCTTTAAGAGGATAAAAAGACTAGATATGGCTGTCTTTCCTTTGAAGTATTTGAATGCTCAGTGTCTGAGAAGCATTAAGTGGTCAGCCCAGCTTGGAGAGCTGTTAATTCAGAACAGAGCCGTGTAACCTGCATGGTTTGTTTAAAGCAAACAAAGAAAATATCCCTCTGTTTGAGACTCACTCAAAATTTTTTTAGCATTAGGATCAGCTTTATTCACTGGAAAGCAGAATGAAATAGCAGCAAGAAACCCAGATTTATTAAAAAAAAAAAAAAAAGAAAAAAAAAAAAAAAAGAAAAATACCCAAACCAGATTTTTTTTGCAACCTAGAGTAAGAATAATACTAAAACTCTTCCACAGCCCTCCAAACAAAATTTATTTGCCAGTTGGATAAAGTCTTAAAGAAAGTATAAAACCCTCCAGAATTCAAGCATGCCATCACACATGATGTGTGTATCAAAATATTTTCAAATAATTTAGAGCCTTTTCCTCACCATCTACAGAAGCATCATTTTCCAGCAAATGATATTCCAGTAATCGACAGATAAAGGAACTGAAAATAAATGGGGGGGGGGGGGGGGGTGGGGGGGGTGGGTGTTTTCTACTGACTTGCATTAAAGTCATCACAGAAGTTATTACAGAGTCTTGTAACAAACAACAACAACAACAAAAAACCCCACCAAAAACAAAAAAAAAACCCAAAAAAAACCCCCAAAAAACCCACAACACAAAAAAAACCACAAAAAACCCCAAACAAAAAACCCCTCCCCCTCAAAAAAAAACCAGCAAAAAAACCCCACAAAAACCAAAACCCAAAAAAATTAAAACCAAACAAACAAAAAAAAGAACAAGTCATGACTTCCAAAGGAGTAATTATCTGTTTCAGTGTGTCCCTTTGACAAAACTGAGATAATGCTATGTCATGACTTTCAGAATACTTTTTACTTTAAATTTTTTTCCATTTTTGGTTATTATAGCTGCAGAGTAGCACTGCTAAGTAAAATCAGTTTTGTTATCAACCAGACAAAGCTCAACTTGCTGCTGCTCTGGTAATTAATTCCTCCTCATTTCACTTGGCCAGAAGGGGAAGAAAGGTTTCTTCCTGGATATTTTTTCCAGTTAGAGTCCTCAATCAGTTTGCAAGTTTTATCCATCAAACACAGCAGCAGCAGAACTTGTATCCACACAAGTGGCAAATCAGTCCATAAACATTTGGAATTACTGTGTTTGCACAAGCTTTTGTATTTAACTGCATCAATTTAAGAGCAGACTTAAAGTGGACTGGCACATATGCTTAGACAAGGCTTAGCTATGATAAACTGACTTGGTCATTAAATACCAATATAAGAGACCATTTTCTTCAGGGAAAAGAGGAGGATTAATTGCTAATTTAGCTATACTCACACATTTTAGAAGATTATTGTCTAGTTCATCCCTAGGGGAAAAAATCACTAAAATAAGAATTTTTATTCTTATATCCCTTCTCTTTATGTTACATTCAGTATTTATCCACAAAATAAAGCACTGGGAAATCCTGGAAGAGTCCTTTCACGGTTTTAGTATTTTGGAAAAAAAAAAAGAAATTTGGTTTTTAAAGTACATTATATTCTGCTCCTTGATCCAACAATAATTACCAACCTCACACTTGGTTTCAGCACTGATACAGATACTTCTTACAATTTTAGAAGAATAGATTTAACTTAGCTGTACTTAGAACTGCAGTATTTTATACATTAATATATATTTATATTCCCATCAATGCATACTAATGTTTTACTCAGAACTGTTTACTAAAAGCACTAATGTGCACTTTAGCTAGCACACTGGATTCCAAGTACTGCTTATTTTAATAACATATGCTTGAACTCAGCTGTGAATAAGATATGCACTAACTCCATACAAGAAATCTGCATGAAAGTTATTTTCAGTTAAAATTTGGCCTTGCAAGGATGCAGATATTAAGAGTTAAAATACTTATTAAATTTCAAACCATCAGTATTAAAGACTCCTTGTCAAGATTTTCTTTTTTAAAAGGAGAAAGATATTACATGTCATATTCAAAATCAAAATACAGTTCTGGGAAGGTAAATACTTCACTGCAAGAAGTCAGCAGCTCCTTGCTTCAACGTTTTGAAAGGAGGCTTATGCAATGCAGAGTTCTAGAGATGGAAAGATTGGGTTCACAGTTATTAACTGGTAAGAGAATAAGGAAATGAGCGCAGAACAACACACAAAAAGTAGGAGATTGAAACTAAAAGCGGATTTTGCTCACAAGAGGTTTTTGTTCTTTTCTCCAGCTGCAAGATGCAAGACAAAAAGAACAGAATTCAGCATAAGGAGAGACAAAGAACAACTGGCCTATTTTGGCTTCTTCTGCTTAAATCCATATATATATAAACTTTCAAGCAAATAAACATTTCTCCTTGCTTCAACTGCCACCCACTGGAAAAGGAAAGCAACATTAATTCCAAATTGCAAGACCCTAAATAGGTTAGAAAATCAATCTGCTGGATACTGGTACATAGCACATTAAAATCCTGGGGTTGCCTTGAAAAATCTTAGTGGCACTGCAAAAAATCAGCAACCTTGCAAATTAAACTGAAACAAAAACCAGGATACAGCAACAAACCAGAGCTCCACTTCCTCCCTCCACCCTGGCCCTGGTGAGAGCATTTGGGTTGTATTACAGAAGTTTTGGGGAGGAGTTCCTGAGGATGGAGTGGGAGCAGGGCTGGCAGCACAGGGTGTGACATGGACGAGCAGCACCATAGAGCCTGGCATTTCTCATCACTCTGGGCTGCCCCTGCCACGCTCCAGGTCCATGTCTACACTCATGGTAGTTCTCTTTCCCACCTGCTCTTGCCCTACAGCAGAAACCAATAAACTCCCTTGCCCAAATGGCAGTTTCAGCATTCCTGCTTTCTCTTGTCAGCAACCCCCACCTTCCCTTCAATGGACATGAGGGTTGGTTGTCTGTGGTGCAGATCAAACAACTTTGTATTTTGGGAAACAGAGCCACGTGGAAAGGCTTGCTGAGTAAAAACCCATACAGGCTGCAACAGAGCATTCTCACTTACTCTGGACCAAACTTGTTCTAATGTTGGATAAAATGAACCCACACTTGCACCTACAGCGCTTGCCTAGGTCAGCCCTGTGAGGTGTTTGCATACCAAACCTGCCCTGCAGGTGCAGTGACAGCAGTTTAACAGCCCGTGTGCCACAAACCCCACCCTGCCCTGGAACTGACAGCTCTGCAGAGAGGCAGCCCTGGGGAGCCTGTGCCCAGGCTGCCATGGCTCAGCCAGGGAAGGCAAAAATCACAGCTGAGACTACTGAAGGAATGAGACAGACACGCCCTGACTTCCTGGAGAGAAAAACCTCTGATGAAACGAGCCCAAATAAATGGGGAGAATCAGATCCCAGAGGACCTTCAATAGTTAAGATATTCTAAGGTGTATGTGCAACAGAATAGATCCTCTGCAACCACAGATGAGCTGAGAGGTATAGATTGATTGCAGATTCCCTCACTGTAAGAGTCCAAGAAAACCAGAGAAAGGAAAAGAAATCCTAAGAACTTTGTACAAGCGTGGTAGGGATTAACAGAGAAACCTATAAATTCTTGGTCCAAATAACATGTTTCTTCAAATGGCCTTTACTAAAAAAATAATAATAAAAAAAATCCATCAGGAAAAAATACCTGGCAATATTCCCTTATGAAAATTCTCTTCTGTTAATGTAAAGGTGAGGAATCCACAGTGGAATGACTTCACTGGGCTTGCACAACAAAAGATGCTTCTTTCACTGGGCAAGGCTGGGACCATGATACCTGCCAGTACTGCTTTGAGCTGTGTCTCCTGCTCTCTAGTTCCCCAACATGATTTTTTCTAGGCAAATGCTCTCTGCTGACCCCTGGTTTAACCTGTCCTTCCCTAACCTGTGCTAGGTTTGAAGGAATGAGGTTGCTGGGGGTGTTGGCATCTCCTTTTCAGCCAAGAGAATGGGAGAAGACATGTTCCAGTGAGCTCACTGCGTTCAGTCTATAGCAAACTGGTTGAATTTTAGCTCTTAAGTTACCTGGCAAAGTAACATAGCAAAAAGCTCTTGCCCCTGGGATGCTGCTTCTTAGGTAAACTTGTCAAACAGAAACAGCAACTGTCGGCTCCTGTCAGCTACTGAGGAATGTAAGCAAATGTAACCTGAGAGGGCTCGCAATTCCCTGACACGCTAATCTGCTCTGGATATTTGGCAATCAGCACCCCCCAGTCATTAGTGAGACTATCTGAGTTCAGCAAAGGCCACAGTCATCAGACACTTAAGGAAACAGCTGAACCCTTGTTGAGCAATTCACAGCTCAGCATGAGCACGGCATTACAGACCGGCACACTGGATGGGAAGAAATGGAATCATGCTGCACTTGATCAGCAAGTGCAGGAACCAGACTATTAAAAAAATTCTTTTAAAAACCCCCAAATTCATACAGTATAGATACTGAAAGCATCTATAGTCAAATCTACTCCTTCACCTGCAGAGATACTTGTTTGACTGAGGGTTTCAGATTTAGTTTAACAGAGTTCGTTAACAAAATTATAGAATGTGACTGCACCTGCTTGATGTAAGACAGCCATCTGTGCTCATTCTTACAGAAATATACAATAAATGTTGTGGGGTTTTTTAATAGGCAAGAGTAAATCTTACTTTCACACGGATTTTTCAGTAAAACATCAGACGCACAACTGTGTTCCTTAGCAAGTGAAACAATTTCTCAACAGGCCCTAATGAAATCAGTGAGATACAAAATACCCATTTTGGTTACAAAGTCACACCAGCAAAATGCAGTCACCAAGAGGCATTCCAAAACATATCATAAACATCTTGATTTAAAACATACAGGCCACGTACAGGGCACTCAGTGTCATATTTCAGACATGACAGTCTTTCAATGTTATTGCACTATGTCTATTTATCTTACTTTTCTGTGAGAATACAAGTTGAAAGCATAATGACAAACACGACTTGTTACTGGCTGGACCATATCTTCCTACCAAACTTTGCACACAGGACATTTTGAAAAGGAGGGACTGTTTCTTTTAAGAAAGAAATACAAGATCCCTCTTTTGTTCAAGCAAGAATCAAATATAGTCTTCTAGAAAAGCAGAGTTCAGACATCAAACGGTGTGTTAGCAATTGCTTAGCTACCTTTGTACTCAGAATTTCCCACAAAGACAGACTTCAGAAGCCAAACTTAACCTTGAGTTTGGCTCTTAAGACAGTTTTGATCATCTTTTCACTTACCCATCCACATGTTCAAGCATCTAAATCTTGAAAAAAAATAAAAGCTTTACTCTCAGAACGAAAAGTCTGGTATCACAACCAAAAATCCTTAAGCTGTTCCTTATAGTGAATACTGATACACTCAATGCACTGAATTAAATCAAATATCTGTGAAATGATGAGGAAAGAAGTGGTCCTGACAAACACTCAGATTTCAAGAGTTGCTCCGGCAGAAAAGCCATGGCAAAGCTTAAACTGCATTTCCTCAAGAAACCAGAGAATATGATAGAGACAAGTATACAAACAAGGTTTTTATTACATCTCTATTAAATAGGTGTTGATGGGGATAGGAGCAGATAAAATCAAACACTCAGAGACTAGCTCAGCACTTGAGTGCTAAACAGCCATGTAGTTTCCTCTCTGTCATCTCATCAGTACAAATTTATCACAAAATAAACAACAAGGCTAAACCAACACAGGTCTGGGCTTCCAGCTCTAGATCAGTAGCATGAATTGCTTCATAGCTCAGGTGTGGGGGAATAAATACAAGCTGAAGTTTAGATTTAATGCATATGTTTCAAGATGTGCTGTATCAACAGCAGCCAGACAGGATTAAAACAAGAACATAAATACCTAAATCATTTTTGAGACTGCAAAAGACTAAACAAAATGCAAATCAAAGCCACTCATGCACAAACGTGCATGGCATTTTAGAGATTTTCAGCCATCCACGAGGTGAGAAACAAGATACTAATTCAGATAACTCCTCTGAGCCCCATGGGGTGGAAAGGACATCAGCCCACGTGAACCTCTTCAAAAAAGAGGGGCACCCTCACTAAGGGGTCTGGGAAGAAGCTGTTTTAGGAGGGTCTCTGAGCCACAGACACACAGTGCCCAGAGCAATGATACCCTGCACTATTACCCAGCCTCCAAGGAGCTCTCCTGACTCCACTCCCAATGGGAAAAAGTAAAACCACTTGGTTACATCTCAACCAAGTAAGACCATAGCCTGCTCACAGCTCTAAGCAAGAGTTCATGAAACAGCATATGTATATATACATTACCCAATTGCTTTGTTCTCAAAAGCAGGTAGTACCCTGGAATTCAGAACAACCTTGTTCTGAGGCATAAAGAGGTACTGCTGCTTTTCTTTTTTGTTTGAGAGTTGGCTGTTTAAATGGGGCAAGCACACACCCTCCTCCCTTAGCAGTCAGGCAAGTATCATTCAAGGTTAAAAGCTTAACATGGATCAGTTCCACTAAGTTATCTGTGATAGTCATTCCCAGACTTTATGGATGGTGATTATTATCATATGAATACCAACTATGCTTAAGTATCCTCAAATAAACTTTTCCAGATAGAGCATTGCACTCAATGGCAAAGCAATTACCAGGAAACACATTAATTTCAGTAAGAGGATACCATAAAAAGTATTCTGTGGTTTTATGCACTTTCTTGGCTTGAGCACTATTTGCAAAGAATTTATTTTATGGCCTGCTTCTTGGATTTGCAGTTATTGATACAAATCTGTGCTGCATCACTTCCATCTTTTAGTCAAAAACTGTCAGCTCTATCATCAATCAGAAAAAAGCAACAGGTTGAAAACGTAACTTCATGGATGGCAGGGCACCTTGCTGTCACCAAAGGGCAGACATAATATTCCACTTGCATAAATTTTAATCAAAAGAAAAAAAAACCCAACAGAAAATGATTTGAAGCACACAGATACACACATCCGATTTCTATCTTCTGCAGCAATGTTACATGTAATAACAGAATCTAGTCTAGAGCAGACCAGAAATAAATCCTGCACGACTCTTGCCAAGGTCAGATTTGTGCAGTTCCCAGTACTCCTGTGTGCCAGATCCCTCATTTCTCTACCTTTCCTGGTGTCTCTGGTACAGGAGCAGCACACCGCTGCAGCTTCCAGGCATAAAGGCAGGATGGGTAACCTAGGTGGTCCTGCCGAGTTAGAGGCAATGCATTGCTTCCTATGGAGCAGATTTCTGTTCAAGTACCCAAATACCATAAAAACCTGTCAGGGTAGCTCTGGCTTGAAGAGGCAGTGCCTCTTTAAGAAAGTGTGGAAACTCTTTCGGGTAGAAACAACTGCCTTTGAAATGAGAACACAACACAGGGCACTTCAGCATTATTTTAGCGAGGCTGTAAAGAGCTCTCCCAGGCTCATTTCTGTTAATTGCATCTTTGCAAAGTGCAGCCAAGCGGATGCAGAATGATTACTTTTAATGTGCTACCCAAATGGCTCTGAATGGGAGCAGCTTTCCCCCTTTCCTTATTCCTGCTCCTTGCCCATTGGCTTCACAAGGAGCTCTAGAGAAACAAACTCAGCACTTGGATTATGCAGATAAAGGCAGACTTGGAGAAAGATGACAAGTTCTGTCACAGAGCAGCAGCTAAAAAACTACTGGAACCCAAACTGGTCTGGCGCTTTTCAGGCAGCTTTTGAACAGAACCTGATAAGCAGAACGGAGGAGCTGCATTCAGTGCAAGGATAGCCCCAGAGTGAAAAGTCACATAATCTTTCTCATCAGTGGATGATTAACAGAGGAATTTGGCTCCTAATAAATCAGCCAGCCCCCAGACTCCACTGGTAAATCCCTTCTTGTCATCTTTCACATTCAGCTCTGACTCATCCGAAACAAACAGCTCAATCCCCAGCCCAGTCCTTTTTTTCCTCGATTCTTTCTGCAGTAGTTAAAGCACTTTGCAAATGCAGTGAAGGGGATTGTGGACTACAGGCACACAATGCACTGGGGCTGCATCAGGAAGAGACACGCCTGAGTTAGCTTTGGGGAACTCAAATACCTGTGTCAATGAACACGATCCAGGCACATACCTCAGGGCTGGCCAACACCTGTAAAGTATTTACACTGCACAGCCACACTGGGGCTTGGGCCACTGCAGCTGTCCTGAGTGAGCTTGGCACATCCACACCTGCCACAGTCCCACCTCGGGAGTGACAGGTGAGGAAGGGGCTCCTCTTTTTGGGAGCAGCAGCATCCAGAGCTGAGCTCCAGCTATGGATAGGCAGGGTACAGATTTATGCCTCTGCACAGAGGCAGGGTGACAGTGAAGCCCTTCAAATGGGGACAAGGATGGGTGGTTAATTTAAACTACTAGGCTCTAAAGTACCAGAATCACGCCTGGTTAAGGTTGGTAGGGATCTTGAAGATCATTCATTTCCACCCCCCTGCCACGGGCAGGGACACCTTCCACTAGAGCAGCTTGCTCAAAGTCCTGTTCAGCCTGGCCTTGAACACTTCTAGGGATGGGACTTAATCTGAATGGACTTTAATTGTAATGACTGTGGCTTTTAGAGATCAAAATAAACTCAGAGGCCTGAAAGCTTCTATGCTTTTCCCATAGAAATCAGTTACTTTAACAACAGACGGCATCTTTCCAAGATTTATTGCTATTTCCTAGATCTATATAGCATCAATTAGCCAAGTTCTCTTCGAGAGATTCTTCTGAAGATTTCTTTTTAAGAAATGTACCTAGAAAATTCCTTAGGTTTTTATTTTAGAAATAGTTTCTAAATAATTCCTTCTGTACAGGGCATCTTTTCATCTATACTATGTGATCAAAAAGTAAAAATTATTATGCAATTTCAGTGTTCCATTCAATAAAAAAAAGACACTGCTGTATGATTGTGTCTAATGAAAAGGTGGGTTATAATTAATAAAGCACAAAATGGCAAAAAAATTAACAATGAGGTCTTTTTTTAGTCTTTTTTGTGCGAACAATATGAGCATTTTCCTGATCAATAATGTCACACACATTGCCTGAGCAGAATCACCTCATGGCTTTCTCATTACCCACACAGACATCACATCTGTGTAACTGAATATATTTTTCTGTATGTTTGTATCAGCCACTGAGTGGCAGCAATTCCTTCATACCTAAACCTGAATTATGAGATGTAAGATGAAAACCTTGAAGGATTCCCAAATCTTTTTCTGTTTAGCAGTACAGGCACTAGTACTGCAATAACAACTAGAGAAATCTCTTATTGCACCTTTCAATTTTTTATCTGTTGAAATTCCAAAATTAAAGCACTTCATTCTGAAAATCATGCGTCCTTAGAACTTGGATGTATTAAAGTTTTCAAAACATAGCAGAACTATATGGGTCAAAGAAACTGAAAATGCCAACATTTAATAATTTCTTAAATTAAAGCACACACCTGTATTTTATTATGAATTCCAAGGTGAGGATAAGAAACATTAAAAAAATAAATCTAAACCTATGTTTTGCAGCCTTATGTTTGCTTTTCTCCTCAGTATTTGCAGGTTCCCATAGCAGTGACTTGGGGTGACTGAAATCTATCAGTCCAAAGACAAACAGCTCATTTTTAACATAGCCATTTTCAGGAACTAAAATAAACAGGAAATCCTGCATATACACTTAAAAAAATGCTTATGAATTATTGCTTAACCACTTGAGAAGCACTTCTTCATAGTGCTCTTGCTCAGAAATCTATGCTGGTTATAGCTTCCTATTTGATTAGCACAGTGCTGCATGGCATTATTTGGTAGATGGAAAGCTGAAGAGTTTATTTGCTATTACATTGTTAATAGACTATTGACTGTGCAAGTCTGGAGCAAAAAAGATTTAAACACACCACAAGTGTATCAAGGATTTTGACATGGATTATTTGTAGAGATACTAAACATTGCCGTTCAGGCTTTAAACGAGTCTCTAAAACTAGGTAAAGATCCAGCATTAGAACTGATTCTCCCACACCCATCTGCTCTGCAGAGTCAGTTCTCTCCTTGGACATATCAAGGGATGGGGACACAGGGCAATGTCATCCTTGCACATAAACCTCCTGCAGGAGCTCCTGGGTCCAGATCTTTGCTCTGCCCTACTCGGACAATCTAGAAGTGAAGTGGTGCAAGAGTCAGGGCCCACAAGTAAACAGAATCAGATGTAACCACAGAATACCGTAATCCAATTATTTTAATATTTCATGCCCTAATGCACACGGGGAATTCTCTAGCGACGAACTGAAAACTGTTTTTTAATAGATGCACGCCTGGCATGTACGTACACAAAAGCATCAGGCATTCCTGCTCCTTCATTTCTTACTGTCTGTCGCCAATCAGCTGGAAACCTGACCATTTAAAAGACTCTGCATTTCATCTGCTCAAACTCCCCGTGGCACGGAGGCTGAAACAGAGCCGGGGCGGCTGGGTGGGGAAAAAAAACCCAAAACTTGGTGGTACCAAAGTTGGCATTTCTGCCGGGAGGAAACTCCAGGTTTCTCTCAGGGACCGACCCCGGGGATCTCGCCACCTCCTCGCACGGGGCACGGCGCTCTCCCTCCCGCAGCCCCTGGGGCTCGCCCCGCTCCAGGTGGCGCTGGCCCCGCTCCGCAGCAGCCCAGGGGAGTTGGGGCTGGCCGGGGCCGCAGCCCCCTCCCCGCAGCCCAACATGGAGGCCCCGGAGGAGGCAGCCCCGGGCCGGGGGCACAGCCCCGCCGCCTCCCGCCCCACCCCGGCGCCGAGGCGCTACCCGGGGCACACGGGGAACGGCGGCTGAGCCCCGGGGACCCTCAGTCTCCCTCCCTCTCGCCCTGCCCGCCGGGCGCCCCACGGAAACCGGGCGGGCCGGAGGGAGCCGGAGCCCGTCTCGCTTCCTCCTTCACCCCAGGCGGGGCAGGAACTGCCGGGCGGCAGCAGCGCCGCGCCGGGGGCAGGTAGGGGCACTCACCGGGTCCGGAGAGCCGTCGGGAGCCGCGGCCGCTACCAAGTTTCGGGCGCTGTCCCAGGAAACAGAGAGCGAGAGAGAAGGAGTGCGGGCGGAGGGGCGGGAGGGAGCAGTGTGTGCCCGGCACGGCCCGGCGCTCCCCGCCCCGCGCTCCGCTCCGCCCCCGGGCGCAGCTGCGGCCACGCTCACCTGCTCCTGCCGCTGCCGCTCCTCCTGCCGCTGCCCCGCCCCGGAGGAGCCGCGCCGGGCGCTGGCTGTCCCTGCCCGGGCTCTCCGCGGCTCCGTCCCCTCCCTGCTGTCCCCACTCTCCTCTCCCGTGGCGGTGGCCGCATGTGGGCACGCCCGAGCCCTCAGCGGGAGCCCCGCGCTGGGCCCTGCCCGAGGCTCCCGCTGTGGGCTCGGGGCCGCGCTGAGGGCTCGGTGCCGTGCTGAGGGCTCGGTGCCGCGCTGGGGGCTCGGTGCCGCGCTGAGGGCTCGGGGCCGCGCTGGGGGCTCGGTGCCGCGCTGGGGGCTCGGTGCCGCGCTGGGGGCTCGGTGCCGCGCTGAGGGCTCGGGGCCGTGCTCGGGGCTCGGTGCCGCGCTGAGGGCTCGGGGCCGTGCTCGGGGCTCGGTGCCGCGCTCGGGGCTCGGTGCCGTGCTCGGGGTTCGGTGCCGCGCTGAGGGCTCAGTGCCGTGCTGAGGGCTCGGTGCCATGCTGAGGGAGGGGCTGCGGCCCCGGCAGCGCTCTTGTGGTGTTTGGGGTTTGGGAGGTTTTGGTCCGCTGGTCACCCAGACACGGGGAAGCACCGGGCTTTGAGGGGCCGGAGCTCGGAGTGAGCCCTTGCCCGGCGGAGAGAGCTGCGCTCAGGTGTCCTCAGCTTTTACTGCGCTTTTGGTTAAAATATTCTTTAGTGACTTAGAAGTCATGGATGTGGTTTTACAACGGGGCCAAACCCCGTAGCTCTGTGGTTACTGCCGCCGCCTCTCACCTCAGAGCCCTCAGCTTTGGCTGGTGTGCCCGAAGCTGGAGGCCTTCACTGGGTTATTCGGGGTCCCAGCCGGGGTCCCCCAGTCCGTGCTCTGCTCTGACCGATGGGGCTCGGTTTTTCTTCGGGTGCTGTAAGCGTTTGTGTTAAAATGAGATACTTTAGGGATGGGCTACAGCACAGGAATGTGTGAAGCGTAAGAACCAGAGAAAACACCTCCATACTTCAAGGCAGACCTTTGTCATCACTTTTTAACTCGCACAGGTCATGTATAATCGCTCTCATGTTTTCATCTTAAATGACCTCATCCAGCACTAGCTGAAAGCAGTGATGAAATTCCCAGTGTTTTTGCGGTGCTGTGGTAACTGGGTGTTTCTCCGAGCAGGTGCCAGACCCTGGTGTGCAGTGGGGGTGTCAGCATTGCAGGGGCTGTGACCCAGCTGTTACATTGCTGCAGAGTCCATTCTGAAACTACAAATTCCACTCACTTGATGTCCAGCTTCTTTCCAGAACATTTCACTTGATAGTTATAAGGCAATGTCAAAGTTCCTCCCTTGTTCTGTCTGACATCATCTCGGAAAGGCTGTGCTATGTATATAAATCAGTCAATAGTTAATTTATAGTTGGAGAGTCTAATTTGAAGAAACTTATTTCAAAATTGAGAGCTCTAGTAGATATATTGCTAATCACAGTTTGGCTGAAAGCAAAGGAACAGTGTCATGTAAAGTAATTTCCTTTTTTCTTCTGCTGCAAATTAAATTATGTAGTATTTTGTACAGATACATGTTCTTATACATGATTAAGTGTGGGGTTTCTTTTTGGTTGGAACATCTAAAAAATACTTTATTGGTTTGGGATAGAATGTGTCCCAAATTAGCTGTGATGTTCTAATAAATTGTATGAGGACCCTCATCTAAAATTGTGTAGATAGATTGCTGTCACGCTGAAGTCTGGAGGAGCTTTATATGCATGAGCAGTTCATGAATGTCAGGCTATAAAAGCAAAACTAAAACTAGTTTGAATGAGAGGAGAAAAAGCAAAAGCTGATTGTGGCAAGGGGATCTCCTCATTTCAGTACTTCCAGTGAAGTTTGGAGACAGTGCTTTAAAATATATTTTATTTAATTTCATGCTCTTTGGGTACTTAATGGCATGTAAGTGGTCAGAGAGAATCCACTTCTATTTGTGACCTTACCATATAATGTTGTAGCAAACCATTAGTTAACTACAGCTGCCTTTCAATTATTTAGAGCATCACTTTTGTCCAAGTCTTTCTGAAACCAAGAGTCATTTCTCATTTGGATGGTGGAAATTTTTGCAAGACCTGAAGAGCTTTGCCTCTCATGTCTTTGCTCAGTCAATGGGTTCAAGTTGGATTAGGACTGAGTAAAAATGTAAAAATTTGATCCACAGGAAATGAAGTGCAAAGCCTTCTCAACTATTAATGTGACTTTAGAAATTTGAGGTGTTTCCTGGTACTGAGACTTCCTTGCTGCCTATTTTCTGCAATTTTTCCTATACAACTCAGCTGTGCTAAATGCATGGAAATGCTCCTACAACTGGAGAGAGTCTTTCCTCAGAGTAGATTCTAATGCAGCTCAGAAGGCTTTATTAACTCATTTTATGCTCAGTGGATTTGAGGGGGGGATAAAAATCAGTTCTTAGTGAACATCCTTTAGCACTACTTGCTGTCAGCTTCTAAGTAAATAGTAAGAAATGCTGGATTTCATAGTGATTACAGAGTAACTATTGGAAAGGAAAAGGGCATTACTGTCTCTGATCCATTTTTCTGAAATGTGCCTTTGGATATTTCGTGAAAAGAGAACAGTCTCAAGCTGAGTTAAAACATCTCATCTCTCTGGCAGCTGGATGGACATGCCAATAATTTCCAATCCCATGGTAAATCGCTGGTTTGTTCCAAATAATCTCCTGGGAGAAGATGAACTACCAGGGCCTCCCACAGCTGGATTTTCTCTTCTATTTTCACGTACAGAAAACCTACTTTACCTGGGGCCACTTTTTTTTTTTGCCATATGACAGGATGACAGTAAGGGGTGATGTGACTTTGAACATGCACATTAGGAACAAAAGTTAAAGATAAAACTTTGTGCAGCAAACATAAGCAAAAATTTTCTACTGGAAGTTAAGAAGTAGTTCTCTGAAGGTTTCTGAGGCACACTGGTGCAAAATCACTTTCAACAAGTGTACAATAACCTATTGCGAGCTGAAAGACTCTATCACAGTACCTCTTACCTTCAGCAAACAAACATGATTTTAATCCTGGTGGCAGATACTTCATTTATGCAAAGATGATGGCTTTTGCAAAAATGTAATTTCAGAACAGAAAACAGTCATGGCCGTTGCTGCCATTTTTTTTTTTTTTTTCACAGCTCCACTTTGTAGCAGGACTTCATTGGTCTCTCAGTCCCAAGCCTAACCACCGAATGCCTGCTCTCATTTCCTCTTTTCTGATAGTAGTGGAAGGTGTGAAGAGTCTGGTGGTGATAGGAGTTTCCACCATTACCTTCTACAGGGTCTGTGGTCGATTGTGTAGATTCGCTTTTTGAAGCGTTTTGAGCATTGTTCGTTGCCTTCAGCTTTGCCTTAAGGTTGGGGTGAGAGGCTTGTGCTCTCTGTCAGGCTTTTCCTCCAGGCTTTCATGCTTTTCTTTGAAGGATGTGAGCTCTTTATGGATTAGTAATGACACAGATACTGAATTTGGTCATGTGAGGAAGGTCTGGCTGCCATAAACATTTGGACAAGTGAAACAGGAATTGAGCTGCCTTTCCTGAAGTCTTCTAACTTTAAAGATTCTTTTGATAACGACACACCTTAATTTCTACTGCTTATCTTTGCAGTATTTTATTGCAAAGGAAGAGTTTCTCTAAATTGGAGCTGAATTATATTTTTCCTACTTTGTCAAGGTTCGTTTCTCTGGATGTTGCATGTGCCTGTGCAGAGCTGTAATTGAGTAAGGAGCACTATCTGCAGGGGAGAGACTGTGGTAGGCACTACACCTAGGAGAAATTATCATCTCTGCCCTTAATTTACTGTGTTTTAGAACTTGAAGATGAGTAATGTTCCATGCCTAGCAGAGTTTAAGTGGAATGATGGGCTTATTTTCTTTTACCTGGAGGATGAGATGTAGAAGTTAGTTGGCTGTGCCAGGGAAGATCCTCGTGTCAGATGCAATCACGTGAATTTCTACATGTTTGTATAACTAAGTCACTGCAGAGGCTTTTTTATCAGATAAGAGTCTTAAGAATTTGAGATTGAAATGACATATGCTTATGTCCCAACCACTCCACAGTTCTGCTCATTTGAAGGCACTTTTATATATGCTTCATTTATAAACCAGACAAGTAGTTTCCTGACAGTTTTGCTGAGATGCCCTTTGAGAGCATTGTCAGTTCTTGTGATGTTTGGTGCTTTTAAAGCCTTACTTCCTTGAGGAAGTAATTGCATTAAAATCTTAGGCTTTTGTTTGGCTTTCTTAAATAAAACCTATTTTTCATGTTTGTACAGAAGGTACATGCACATGTCATCTTGGAGTTCATAAAAGGTTGAAAACCTGGGCTCCATATAAGAGGAACCAAAAATCTCTCCAAGTTTTACAAATGCCCCCATGCTGCCTTCTGTTGTTGAGGGTGGAAGACTGATCCCTGCATTTTGAACATTTGAGACTGTAATTGGTTTTTAAGAAGTATTGAAATTAAAAAAAAAAGGTTTTCATGGTGTTTACTGCCTACACCCCCTTACATTTGATTTCAATGTGCCAGCTGCCAATGTTGATTCTGAGCAATGTAAGTGTTCTACTTCCCCTTCTGACAGCTTTTCTTTGCAGTTGATATAGATGGGAGAACAAGGAAGTGTATGTATTGATGCAATTCTCTTGCTCACCACAGTCCTATTCATTGCTGGTTTTATATTCCTCTGAGTACTGGAGAAAGCCGTGCTGTGAAGGAACACAAGCAATGTTTTCTGATTTCTTGCTTGGTTTTTCAGCTCTTTTGAAAAAAAAAAAAATTATTTTAGGTGCTAATTTAAGGTTCAGGAGGTTAAGATTCACTTGTGCAAAGAACAGAGGCAGTATAGAGGGGTGCAATTCACACTGTGGTATTCTCAGGCAGGGGGGATTTTAGGGGCTTTTTTCCCAAATCCCTTTTGATTTGCAGCTGTAAGTTGTCTCATCAATCAACAAGAGCAAGCAGGAGACCATCAAGTCAATGAATTTAGGCCATCACATGACATCAGCTTGTAGTACCGTGTACTTTTGCTGCTCACCTGGGAGGAATGAGAAGCTCTTCAGCTACCTGAGGCAGCACAGGTGGCTCCTGCTTTAAGAGTGATGTCTCAAGGGTGTCAGATATCAAGAGCTCCAACACTTAGGAAATTCTGTCAGATTCTCTTATCTGATGAGATGGTAAGACCTTAAGGTAATGCACAGAGGCTTTGTTTTGGTTTTAACCCTCTCTCATTAGTGGATTTTTTCAGGGACTAGAGTTGCTGCCTTCCTTTAAGGAATGAGAAGAGGAGGTTAAGGGCTGCTGCTCGGGCTGCTGCTCTGGTGAGTGTGGCTGTTCTCTGCTCTCTGCCCCTGCTGTGATTTCTCCCCATCTCAGCAGGGAGAGGCAGCTCTGTCCTGCTGTCCCCTCAGTGAGGGAGCAGGACATGCCAGGCACAGCAACAAGAGCTGTGGAACATGCACCACCCACCCCATCCCTGGGATAAAGGGCTGGTGTTATTTTGACAGGTTATTGTCAGATGGTCAGAAGGTATTACCTAAAGGTTTGCCTTTCATTAGGATAAATGGTTATCCAAAAATGCAAACTTCAATGGCATTGGTACATGAGCTTGTTTTTTTTTTTTATTTTTTTGTCATAAAATGCTTCAGCTGTGCTGTCAAACAATAACATGGATCAGTCCCACGCTGTGGCTGGAACAAGGCTTTCTTTGCAGAAAGAAAAATATGTCCTATTGTGACCTGGTGTGAGGATAGGGGAGTACTTGAATCCTAATTTCATTTGTCATTTGTATCATTTTAAAGCACAGTTTGGCCACTGCAAATGAGCAACTTTTGGCAGCTAGTACCACTTACATTTAATTCTCAAGTATTTGTTTCTGCTTGGGTATTTTCCCTTGTACAAGTTATGATTAATCATGCTGTATTCATGTCTTTCAAGCTGTTCATCTTAATAAATCTTCTTTCCTATACTGGGGCACATATTATTTAGACCATTATTATGTTGTGGTAGTAATTTAGTAGAATTTGTTTTTATTGCTACGGCCATTATTGCTATCAAAACCAAACATGATATCAGTGAAACAAGATAGTGTGCAAAATCAATCCTAGTAAACCTTTAAAATGAAAGCAAACAGCAATAATGAAACTGCAGACTGTGTGTGTTTGCACAGGAGCAGGGTGGAGGATTGAGGTCACCTGCCCCAGGCACGTCACAGTTTTGGTGAACCACCAGGGGAGGGTTTGGTGCAGTTGATGTTTGGAGTCAGGACACAAATGTTGAGTCAAGAGACTTCAGAGAGAGAGATGTCAACACAGCTCTCCTCCCCACAGTGCTTGTGGGTGAGAGATGGTGTTTGGGGGAAATAGCTCTGCCTTGGGCTTGCCAAGGAATGGGTGAGCCAAACTCCCATTGCTTGTGCACGTTTGCTGCTATTGGTAGCAGGGTGAAGCAAGGATTTGATGTTGCTGTTAAAAGCTGGTAAAATAATGAAGGCACTGAGAATATTTCCTCCACTTTTTAGTAATAGGCTAAAAATTGATTGTTTCCCTGAGGACTCAGCTATATAAACATAAACTGAAGATGCTGCCAACAGAGTTGGAAAGTCCATGTGCAGCAGGCCTACTTTGCAAATGTGTCTGAAGAAAGGATTTGTTGTTTGAGATACTAGAGCCAGTATTCCAGACATATTTCTTGGGTAAATTCAGCTATTTTCACCTCTTTGCAACTGGGACATTAATTTTACTCAGCAATCTGTTATGTCTCCTGTCAAAAAAAAAAGTTAATTTTAAGGGAGTTAAAATTCTATTCAGAAGAGGCTGTAGAGTTGCTGGGTCTTGATGCCAGCATGATGTCTTGTGTCTGCTGAATCCTAGTGCATGGCCTTGCTCTGCTGCACTTGGAAACTGTTTATGGGGTCAAACCCAGATCTCTGCTTAGTGCTGATCTGACCCTATGTGTCTTTGAACCACTTTTAAATACATGCAGCTTAATTCAGTTGGCCAGTGTTCCCTTTTATTTTTGTAAGCTAATTATTTTATGTCTAATTAAATCTCCTGGAATTTACATCTCATTATATATAATTGAATAGTTAATGATTTACATATTTTTATGTTCTACAGCATACCTGAATAAATGATCATTCAAGCCTGAGTGTATAGGAATGTATAGGAAGTTTTAGTAGGCTTAGGTGTCCTAGATCACCACAGAATTTTTCTTCTAGTCAGGCTGATATTAAATATGATTCACTGCATGTCATTCTCATGATTGAAAACGTGCCTCTGGTTGTTTGTTTTTTTTTTTTTTTTTTTTTTTGTGACAGAAAGGTACATGGAAGAACAATTTAGATGTTCAAATATTAACTAGCTGCCTTCTCGTGCTGACTGTACAGTAAATTTTATTGCTAAGGACAAATAGGTGCTGTTTTTTCTTTATTGGTCACATTCTTCCAATGGTTTTGACTTGCTTGACAAAACTTTTAGAGGGACAGCTTTGCCATGTTTCCAGCTACTTTTACTCAGCAAAATTTTTAGGACTCTGTTTGGAGTCAATTTCTTTAAACATTTCTTCACTTTTGTTTATAGGAAAGTGTGTTCTACATGCAGGTTTAGAACTGTGAGGAAGCTTTTATGAGCTGGTTATGCAGAGGGTGGCAATGGTATAAATCACTTGGAGGAGGAAGAGGGGAGAGAACAGGTAATAGTTCCCTTATGGTTATCCAAACTTTGTTTCCAGGTAGACCCAGAGTAGAAGAGGGGAAGTCATTCCTGTCTCATTAAATATGTTTTTTTACCTGCTCAAGCTTTTAGGAAAAAGTATAGGTTCAGAAAAAACTTCAGAGCAATTTAGGACTTCAGAGCAATTGTTTATTCTCTGTTAATGATTTTATATCCTCTTCCTCCTCAGAATATACCTGTTGTGTCTCCTCCTTTACAGCAGTAGGGCAAACTCAGGTTGAGTGAAGACTATATAGACTTTGTTTAAATGTAGATGAATGCACTCTATAGAAGGAGTAGTAAGTGTCAGTAGTGGTGAAAAAGAAAAAAATTAAATTAGGGATGTGTCTGTGTCAAATCCATGTGTTTACAAGTGTCCTTTAGGGATCAAAATCTTGATGTACTGTTTTAGTTTTTATATATCTAGGGAAAAAAAAAAGCCCACTGAATTGCAAAGACCTAATGTAATTTTGCAATTTCCTTTTCAGAATCTGTGGGATCACACTTAATAAACATACAGGTATTTTAAATGGTTCTTCCCTAGGCTTCTTCAGAAAGCAAGGTTCTTCTACCAGCAGTTCAGAGCACCTGACCCAGATTCCTGCTCTGAGTTGCCCTATGGAGGATGGTTTTGTTTTGCATTACCTACAGGAAAAGTTTGTTGCTTTAAAGCAAATGCTTAGAATGTCTCCTTAAGTTTCATGTGGAAAAAAAATCCTCTCTATTTTATTTCTCTAACTACCTTGACTTGAATAGTTTGATAACAAATATGTATAATACCAGTTTCATTCACCTTATTTGAGGCCAGACAGAAAGTCTGAGCAGAGCTTTTTCTGCGTGCACACCTCCTGCATGGCAGAACTCGGAGGTGGAGGTGAAGGTGAGGCGATTCTTATCTCGTGTAGGTGCTGTTTTCTGTTGTGGGTACTTCACCATCTTAACTCTGACTTAATCACTTGGCTGCAAAGCAACATGAAAAACTGCTAAATATCTGCCCACTATCTGCCTGGTTCTTAGCACAGGGGGGACAGACTTAGCAGCTCACAGCTGCTGAAACAGGGAGTCATGTCACCCCCATCTCCTCGTTCCTGTCTTCCTGCCTACATGTTCCCACTGAACACCTTGTGCCAGCTTTGAGGCTTGCTGGAATGCTTCAGGCTTTGATTTTACTCTTGAAATATCAGCAAGGTGTTCCAGGGGAAAGAAAAAACCCCAAACCAACACATCCAAACCCCAAACAAATGTGGTCCATTTTCTGCCTCTTTATTGAACAACAATGACTTAATAATGGGTTTTTGTGCTTGAGAGACGTGGGATAAAGGGACAACACAAAAGGAGGGCAGCAAAAGTTGTTCTTTTTGGCAGCTGGAGCTGTTGTGATGATTCTGGCGTGTGGGAGAGAGCCTAACCTATGATGATGTTATCAGACTGGGTTTCAGTCACACGTGCAGCTCAAAGGGTTAAATTGCATTTGGCCCATTACTTTTTGAGCACCTGCAGATACAGCTGAGTTTAAAGTCTGATGTTTGTGAGTGCTAAAGCAGAGCCATGCATGTTCTCACACACCCTGCAATGCTTTCTTTGAAGTTAAATGCACTCATGTGTGGGTCTCTCAGCTGCTCAAAGGGCTGACTGCTGAATTTCATTCATCCAGCTGTAAACACCAAACTTATCTTTGATAGTAAATGTTTTCAGGATCCAGCTTGTGTTTCTCATGAACTGAGTTCTGACTCCAGGTGGGTGGAGATAGGAGGAAGAAAGGATTTTGATGTGCTCTTCCCTTTCAGGAACATTTAAGCCTTGAATTAAAAAAAAAAAAACCAAACCAGGAAATGATTACATCCACCTTGTATCTCATATTGAAAAGATTTTATTCCTTGAATCCTAATTCTTGTATTGAGTGTAACAAGAATTCACCTTTTTAAACTGAAGGCTTCTTTGGTGGGCTTGTGATATTGCAGAGAATTATGGAATTATAGTAACACAGTGAAAAGCTCCAATGTCATTCTAATCTGAACTGAAACCTATTTTGTTTCCAGGAAAAAATAAATAAATGGAGACTCAAGCCCTGGGGTTTGCTCCCAGGCAGGGTCATGTGCTTCAACTGGCTGTGTTTGCATGTTGGTCCAAATGTTCCAGCTTGGATTCATCTCTTCTTTACTTTCTCATTTTCTCCTCTGAGACTTTTCCTGCTGGTTTTGTCTTCTTGGGAATATCCTTCTGCTGGACATTCCTTGTGCAATTGTTGTTTGGATGCTTTTGTGCTCCTCTTCCCTTTTTTCCTTGTCTTTTCCTTTTCACTCTTCTTTTTTCCCTCCTTTTACAGGTATTTCTGGATATACAAAATACCTTTAGCTTTAGCCCAGCTTCTGGTGGACAAATGGTCACAAGGGAAATGTGCAGATGGCTTAAACAGATGTTCCTGTCAAAGTCAAAATATTTAACTCCTGAATTGCTGCTGGGCAGTGCCTCTGATGAATACTGCCAGAATGGTGGCCAGGGACTTGTCTGGCTCCTTTTCACATTGCAATACTTTAACCTCCACTTATGAGCTTTCAGGAGAAATGAAGGCTGCTGAGAAAAGCTTTTATTATTTTCACTGCCATGTTAATCTGGAAGTCAGTTAGTAAAGATCTGTGCTTGTGCCAAAATGGGAGAACTGTTTTGAACTGGATGAAGGAATCCATCCTGAGTTCTCTCTAACAAGGCCTGGGTGAGTTTAATTTTAATCAACATATGCAGATTGTCACTGTTGATTTGGTTTTGGGTTTGTTTCCAGAGTTTTTGTTTTTGGGGTTTTTATTAAGATGGGCTTTTTTTCCTCTGTGCCAAAACTGAAGATGAAATGTCAAGATATTCAGAGAAGAAATCGTGTGTGCTCTGGGGAATATTATTTGAATATAAATATATCCTTTATGCAAGTTGTTTTTCATGTTTTTCTAATACTGAGATATTTAAATCAGATTACTTTAAATAAAATAGTGATTTGGTTTATCAGTCCCTTATTTAATCAGGGAAGATGTACAAATAATTAGTAACTGACAGAATATCCTAATAAAAATAGAAGCACATGAGTACAGTCGTTGTGAGCTAAAAGTGCAAGGATATGACTGATTTTTATCAAGTGAGTTCCTTGTGAGTGCCTTTCAAGTTTTGGAAAAGGTACAATTTCAGACTTCAGATGCTTTAATAAGGAACAAGTTAAATACTTGAGTGAACTAATCCGTAGGCACAACAGAAACTTGATGGTATAGTAGGTGGCAAGATTCATTTATGATAAGTTATAATGGAATTTCCCTGGAACTGCATATTCCACCTACTTGAATTCACATTAATTCAAAAGACTGGCAGCGTGCAGCAAATGCCAAGACATAAAAAAATTGGCACGTTATTGTAAAGCATGGGACTAAGTGTATGCCTAAGCCACTGCCTGCAGCTCTTGGGATTTCTGGTGGAACTTGTGGTCTCTGTATGTTGAACTTGTGGTTCACATTTAATCATTTCTATTTGTCCAGAACACTGAGGCTGTGTGTTTTAATTCAGAGCATGGGGGCTGCACAGAGCAGGAAGTGCTGCGTGTCCTCCTTGAGATGAAGTCACATTTGTTGTATGCAATAACTGTGCTGATGTGTTAGAGATTTTCAGAATTCCTTTTCTTTCTGTTTATTTTGCAATTATAGATAGGCAGAAATTCTGGAAATATTCCAAGTTATTGGCATATTAAAGGGGTGGGGTTGGTTTAAATGAATAACAGCTGGTTTGGGCCACTTTGAACAAACTTCCTATTATTAATGGAATTTTAGTGCAATGTTGTTCTACTCAGGGCAATCTGACTGAGAGCTCTTTCAGCTTTTAAATGTCTCTGTAGATTGAGGGTTGAGAGACTTATTTGGGCATCAGGAATAATTATCATGTTAATCCCCTTTTTAATTCTAGTAATTCTAGCTTTGATGAAGTAAGTCATGTGAATTTTGGTTCAGGCAACTGAAAAAAACCTCAGTAAATTGAGTCCTTCCAGGTAGTGATTTGTTGCCTGGAAATGTGCTCTTTTTTTTCTTCTGTTTAGCTTTATTAAAAGACAGTTCTAAAAATATTTCATTGAAGGTAGTTCAGGAAAATGAAAATATTTAAAAATTAAAAAAAACCCAAAACCTAAACCCATAGCAAAACAAAACCCAACAACCTCCCCCCCAAAAAACAAAAAAAGCCCAACCAAACAAAAAATCCAAACCACACAAAACAAACAAACAAACAAACAAAAAAAGAAAAAAAAAAGAAAAAAAACCCCAACCCCCAAAAAACCCTAAAGAAACTCTGGGATAAAACTTTTTTTTTTCCACTTGACAACGTACAATTACAATTTTGCGTCTTAACTTTTCTTGTGAGTGATGAAGAGTCATTCCAGATCATTTTGCTTTTCTTGTGTGTGGTTGGTTTTTTTTTTTTTTTGTGAGTACAAAGCTGTTATTCAGATCTTGGAAATGTCACGTGGGCTATAAGTCTTTCCTCAAATTTCAGTAGCAGGTACATTTTCCTAAGAAACTGGATGAATCAGTGATATTGAAATATGCGATGTAAATGTTAACACAGCTGATAAACTTAGGTGACATCTACAATATAGTATTATTGTGAGGAGAAACTAATGCAGATGGATAAATCTACTTCACAGAGAGTCTTCAAATTGTTATTTTTAAGCACTTATTATCCTACAGCGCAGAGGCAGCCCAGTCTTATGGAGATATCTATTGAAAAATCTGCCTTATTTCCAGGTACGTGTGAATGAGCACGAATGGTGGTTATGACTGTCAGGTGTGGGTGTTTAAAACTGTCTGTCATTTCTCCAGTTTCAGGTTTCACTCTGCAAGGTGCTGAAAGTTTCTCTGTGATCCAGAAAAGCAGGAAAGCTGCCTGCCTGAGGCCAGTGCAGCTCGGAACTGGGCACCACTTGCTTTTGCTTGACGATTCTGATTGATGTGCGTGGCTGCTGTGAGGGCAGTTTAATTGTCATCTTCCTGGCATAAGCTCTGGTATTTAAGGATTTTCTTAGTTGTCACAGGGAATAGATTGAAAAGGTTGTGCTCATCTTTTCTTGATTCTCCAGCTCACTGTGCCGTTACCACAGTAATGAGGAAGTGGTCCTGTTTGGTGAAGGTGGTGGGAGTTTTTATCTGAGCATTTATTGGTGGTGGGGGGGTGGGGTTGTAGGGAAGGTGACAGAACAGTGGTGCAGCTCAAATGTTCAGAGGAGTTGTTTGTACTGTTACCCCCGGAGACTGGTTGTGCTTAATACACCCACATCAAGCCCCAACCCTCTCTGTAAAAGAATATTTCCCCCAGAGTCTTAAACCAATGGATCTAAATATGTATTTCTCACCATTCTGACTTTGGTAGGTAGGATCATTAAGACTGTTAATTAACTTGACCAGAGTAGCAGTTCAACTGGTATTCTTGTGCTGGTTTCTTACCAGCTGGTCTTCATATGACATTTCTGCCATGTTCTGTAGAGATTTTTGGTACCTCAGAACATGTTTGAGAGAAGCAGCACGTTGTTCTTTGAGATTCTGATTCGTGTTTTATTTAACAGTGCAGATGAGGAAGGTGCTGGTTTGTACCCCTATTGTGCCTGATTTGGGAGAAGTTGTCTCCTGTGATGCCAGTGAGATGGAATGTGCTCTGAAGGATGAGGTGTTGGGAGACCAGGAGAGCTCTTATGTAATCACTTGCTTTTGCTGTAAGATGAAAATAATACAGCTGCCTATTGTTTTAAGTGCATTGCTGTCTCCAGAGGAAATCTTTCCTTAATGGTATATATTAATAGGCTAAGTTCAGCTGCAGGGCAAGCAGAATGAACTGCAAAGATAAAGAAACCACGCCCGGGTCTGTGATGGCTGAAATTGCTCCAGTTTGGGGCTGCTGCTGTTGGGAAGTGTTCACCCATAGAGCACAGGCTTGCAGGATGTGCTGTGTCTGGTTTCCAACAAACTTGCTTTTCAGAATAGCTTGCTACATATGGGGATCTTTGCATATATAATATAAAATAATTTAACATTTTCTGATTCTGTTTTCGTTGAAGGAATTACATATATTTATTTGTTATAATCTGCTTTTATTAGTGAAATCTGTTAAGTGCTGTAGGGTGCAAGAATGGAGAAGGTGCTCAGATCTCTGGACTCCTGTGGCTTTGTCCTCAGCTTATTACTAATAAAAGGTCTGTCACTTATAACTTTGGTAATTTCAAACTATGGCCTGGACTGCTTACTGTCCAAAAAAGAATTCTGATGAAATTCAGTTGGTCTTAGGTGGGGTCCTGAAATACCGGGGTACCCAGGCTGGAAATCCAGCAGCTACATGATACAGGAGAGAGTTTGGAGAGCACACCTTCAAGGAAGGGATGCTACTACTATGTCAATGTTTAAAGCCCGTTTTTGACAACATTGCAGAGCACTCAGGTGTAGAGCTGAAAGTCAGTGCTCGGGTTTAGCTTTGAGGGTCATCACTCCTGAGTGAGGAACAAAACCCTTTTATCCTGGGGAAAACCAGGATAAAGAGCAACAGTGCACTCTGTCACCGTCCAGTTCAGCTGCAAACTTCACTTCCAAGTGTTGGAATCTAGGGTAACTTACTAAGCTTTGGTGTTTTGTTAGCTCAGGCATAGGTGAAGTACAGGTAAGGAGCTTCAGATGCAAAATCATTCATGCAGAGAGTCCCCCGGGGATTTGAAGGAATGAAGTTCTTGGCAAGGGCAAACACCATCTTTTAGACAAAAGGTCACGTGTTAGTGACCTCCTTTTGTTGTTTATTTGCATTATAAGTGAAACATCTAAAATTAGATGCTTTGTGGAAAATGATCTAAACCAGCAGCGCTCAGGCATGTATTACGATCTATTTGGTGCTTTTATCCACAAGGAAGTTGGATGGCAAATGGAAACAGTGCAGAGTTCAGTTCCATGGCTCTTGAAGTTTGTTTACTCTGTCAGGAGCTGGTGCTTGTCCAGGGTGTCAGGTTTCATCACTTGGCTTGTAGCTTTGCAAATCATCAGTTGCAAAATCGGATTGATTTCCACCATGAAGCAGAAGATGCTTATCTTTGTCTCACGGGCTGATTTAGGCTTCAAATTCTACTGTTTCTGAGAAGGGAAAGCTGCTTCGTGTAGTTGTTGAAAATGCAACTGCAGCGGGGAAAAAATCCCCAAACAACGTAACACCAAAACCCCAAACAACAGAAAACCAAACCAGCCACAAAGGTTGTCTTTGGGAGCAGAAATGTAATAGAAGGAATTGTATTTATGGCCCATTTAAAGAACATCAAAGCAGTTAGATAGATGTCTTGAGATAACTCGTCCTTGTGAGATGGAAATGTTAATGATTCATGAGGCTGAATCTCATTTAAATGTGAAAATCCTCTTGCATCCATATTATTGTGCTTCCTTTCCACGTCCTTTGTGCTTTACCAAACTTCTGGTAATTCTGTTACTGCTTTGTTTTTTTTTTTTCCCCCCTTAGTTATTGAGTAAAGTTTTGGAGAATAGGATAAAATATTTTCCTTTAGTCAGTTTGCAAAAGTTGTTGGAATATTAATCTCTTCTTAGAGTAGAGCACAGAGGAGATGAAAGGAATGAATTGCTCCTTCTTGTGCTCGGGGCATGTTTTATGTGCCCTTGTGCCTCAGGCCTTCCACTTGTGATCAGCTGCTGCTGTCTAAGACGCTTTCCTGAATGGATCAAGTAACCCCCAAACCTCATAAACAGTCTCCTTGCTCCCTATTTAACAAGAAATGCTACTGTTTTCCTAATCCTATTATGTTCTTTGCAGAGTACACTTAGTTTCCCAACCACTCATGTGGACCCTTTCATTTTCTGTTTGTGCCTTACTGTGAGCAAAAGAAATACATTTGAAATAGCAAAGGGGGAAAAAGAAAATCAGAATGTTCAATGATGTTACATTCAAACTTAACAGATGTGTGGCAGGTTATATTTTTATTGTGATTCTTCCCTGTGGTATCTGGCTCTTGCCAAATGACTGAAAGTTCTGCTTGAAACAGGCATAACATCACAGAGGATATTTTTACCGTTCAAATTATTAGAAACCAAGACTAAAATAAAATTATCTAAAAAAAGTATAAAAAGCAGGGAGTTCTTTATTTTCTGACTCTTTGGACTGGGTTTGCTTCAACTTTTATCCTGCAGATGTGCTAGCTAGAAAGTTTTTGTGACATTCTCTTGTGATCATTTGAATTTCACACCTAAATTTTTGGGAGGAAAAAAAGTCTGTGGCTGTTTTTGGTTCTTCCCGTAGCTGTGCCTGAAAGGAGCCCTTTTCACCTAATCCCCTGTGTAAATTGAAATCCCATGACTTGGAAAGATGTGACAACTGTAAGGGGGCAGGAAAGCAGAATATGTGGCTGAGTTATGGAGATAATGAATGGCATAGAGTGGGCATATTAATATTACAGCTTCTGGCATTGGAGATGAAAACCTCTTTAGAAGAGGCTCATGCAAAAAAAAGGGAAGGATGCCCTTTGATAAGAGAACTGATGATTGACCATAATAGGTGAGAGAGGAAAGTGAGAAGTAAAGTTTGCATCAATATCTTCATAATGGTGTAGAGAGAGATTTGGGATAAATCTACAGACCAGGGCAGAGAAAATCCATTTCAAGCCAGAATTATCTGAGAGTACCTTTATGGCCCTTCTTTAATGGATTTTGCTGGCTGGATATTTGAAATGCTTCTTCCAGGCAAGGAAGTAATTTCTTTCAGGGGCAAAAAGTTTAAAACTCAGAATATTCTGCAGTGATATCACTAATGCAAATCATTGGTTATTTTACATGGAAAGGCTTTCAAAAGGATCTAAGATTCCTTTTTTCTTTTCATTACCTGTGATCTGTCCATGTGCTTACTTTAGACTCCTTAGTACTGGAAGTGCAACTCTAGGATTCTTCAAGAATAAATTGAGTGTGAATGATGGATATTTCTCATACTTCAATTTAAAAGATAAAGGTTTGGAATAACAAAAGCTTTCTTTTTCCTAAGTGTTGCCTAGACAAAATTTACTTAATGTTACACGGTTATCTAGTGAGTCACAAAAAAAATCTCATTTCTTCTCACTCATACACTTTTCAAAGAAGACTAAAATATTCTTTTATAGTCCTTCACTTGCTACAGAGTCTGCCAGAAATGTTTGATTAGCCCAGTGATTATAAAAAGCAATGTTTTCATCTGGTTTCTATATGCTATTGAAGCAGAAGTCAGTTGGGAAATTATTTATTCTTTCCCTTCAGTGTTGGCAGGAATACTCTGTGAACTTCAGTCAGATTAAAATTAATAACTATATTTTCTGTATTCCATCTGGCTAAATTGCCATGGAAGTTTTGTATTTTCTTCTGTTCCATTGCATGGACACCTTTGTTCAAGAGGAATTGATGTATTTGATTAGAAATGTCTAATTTTAATGAAAATAACTCAGTGGCATTGAAAATTACTTCTAATTATTGCCATAAAAACTTAGTAGCAAGATGTCATGACCAAATGGAGGTTTCCTAATGTAGGAAAGTAGAGGTAGACTAGAGGTGGACCAGAGACCAAAATGTAAATTTGAGGGGCTGAAGGTGATGGAGGAGTTTTAGTGATGTTATGACAGTTCCATCCTTTGATTGCAACAATGCAGAGCAACTGCTTTTAAAAGCCACTGTGGCTGTAAAGAGTGCTGAGCCAAAGGGATGAACCACAAAGTGAAGAAAAAATCATGTATTTTATTCTAATATGTAGAGCAAAGACACAGTTATGGCAATTGGGATTAGAGTCCTCTGATGGTTTCACAGTTAATAGGATAAAAATAATGCAAGTTCTATACCAGCATTCCTCACAGATAACTGAGCTGTGTTACTGTCCTGATTCTCCTTTCTTGTGGTTTCACTGGGGTGAATCCTCCTGTTGCCAGCTTCAGTATTTCTACAGCAATATTTTTCTGTTACAAGGGCCATGAACTGTCTTCTGCACCAGGAGTGAAACAGATCCCCGTCTTCCTCAAAGTGCATTGAAAACCTTTCAAGGTGCAAGCCAATGTACCTTGGGCATTTAAATTTATATTATCTGGGTGTAAGGGTTTTTTAAGAGCAGACTAAGGTTTTTTTTGTAATTTCCAAAAACTTGAGAGGGCATTAATGTGAACACACAAATCATATTATAATGTATGTACTAGGCAAACTGTTGCAGCCATGTATGTTCAAATGCATTGTTATGTATCAAATAAATAATTGTGAAGGTAATTTATCACTCTGTATGTCAACAGTCAAGAGACTGTATTTAGAGGACACTGTCATTTATTGCTATTAATATAATACTTAACTTTGAGGAATATTTGATTTCCCATCATTGTTCCTTTAATCAGCTTCTGCAACAAAAACTGATTTAAAATATCTCAAGTTATATCAAAGAGGAAAATCCCAAACAAAATACCTGTCAGAGAGAGTTTCCTGACTTCCTTGTTTGTCTGACAGTGATTCAGCCTGGTTAATGCTGACTCAGGTATAAATTTATTTTTTTTATTTTCTCTTTTTAATGTTCCTGGTTTCATGGATACTCCCATTGGCCTGATTCTTCTGGTAAGGGATTTTCATACCGTGACTCAGGAGCAATGTGACAACTACAGGAAAACACCTGATAGTATAAGGTAAGTTGTTTACATTTTGTTTATTCCTTCAGCTGAGAAATCTGGAAGATTTGCCAAATGTTACACCTCGCAAGCCTTAAAGCTTCCTCTCACCTGAGAAACACTCATGCCCCATTTAATGGAGCACATTCTGAAATGAGGGATATTCAGAGACCTGGCCTGAGGTTAGGAACAAGTCGTGCAGGTGAAAGCTCACCCTGGGCAGCAGCTTCATACCTGCAGCGTTTCTCGTCGTGACCAGACTGCTCTGGCCATGCACATGTCCTTGTGCCTGAACAAAAGCTGGCACAGCCCCGCAGCTTTGCAATCCAGACTTCTTGGGTCTCTGTGAGAGAGAAGTTATACCTTTTATCTCTTTATGCCCTTTGCTCCCATTTCCCAGAAAATGTCTTTTCTTGGCCCTGCTGCTGGCTGGTTCAGGCTGCTCTTGCACCCCGGTGGTGCTGCAGTGACCCTCGCTAGTGGCCAGCAAAGTGGCAGCGGTGCCATCATTCAGACAGAGGAGGTTTTTCCTACATCAGGTTAAAAGTATTATTTGGTATTTCATCAAAGAGTTCCTGACCAGCTCAGCTCTTGTCTTGGTTTGAAAGGCAGGTGTCTGCTGGGGAAGGCAGGAGCCTCCCTTGGAGTGGAGAATGCAAACCCCCTCCCTCCTTCTGAATTATTATAATTTTGAAATTAAGGGGCTCTCAGGCAAGGATATGAGGGTAGGAAGAACAGTTCTTTACTAGTATGTATAACAGGGCAAACAAACAACAGTAACTATGGCATTAACAACAAAACAGAACCGGGAACCCCGTGAAGGCCTTCTGGGCCAGGACGGGAAGGGATGGATTTGAGGCTTTGCTTCACAAACCCCGGGGCAGGGCAGTGTGACCCCGGTGCCCCTGCAGGGCTCTGAGAGCACCAGGCTGGCAGGGCAGGGATGGGCAGAGCTCCCGGCTGGGGGATGAGATGGAGCCGAAGCTCCGCTGGAGCTGCGGGAGGTGCCGGCAGGGCCGGGGCTGCGGGGCTGCAGCGCAGCAAAGACCCAGAGCGGGGCCGGGACAGCCCCGGCAGGGCAGGGAAAGGCGAGCTCAGGGTTCCTGGGCACACGAGCAGATGGTGGTGGCTCCCTAGGACTGGGCTGCAGTGCTGACAGTGAATTCTCCCCGCAGTCAGCAGCAGCTCGACCCTGCTCCTTCCGATGCCGAGAGAGCGCAGCTGCCCCCAGCCCCGTCCTTTCCCTGCCCGCAGAACTCGCGGCATCTTCCCCCTCCGAGAGAAACTCCCCGAGACAAAAGGACTGTAGCCAGGTGCTACACGCCCTTCCGACTTTGACCGCTTTTTTTTTGTTTTGCATAAGTACCCAGTTAGTTTCCTAGCAACTTATGGGGGAAAAAAATCTATAAAATAAGTAAAAAGGAAAGAAATCTAACCCCCCCAACAGCTGTGTATCTTGTTTTCTCTTGAAATCTTCATGTTTTTCCTCATTAAATGAATTGCACTCTTAAAACAACATCAGGAAAACCCAGTAGCAGAGCTGGGTGTGCTGTATATTGTTGTTTGCATCAGCCTCAGCAAAACTGGCTTAATACCCCTGAATTGTCCTGGACTGGCTTCAGTGGAAGACAGCAGGAGCTTTTGCTCCATTTCTGTTCCTGTAGTCAAGGTCACAGACAACCTGGAGCTCTTCAAGGTAAAATGAGTAAACGAGGATGATGTTACTTTCTATTCAGGTGGGTGAAAAATCCCTCCTCTTACTTGAAGACCTCTTTAAGAAATTGGCTTCCAAAATAATCTTGCTGTAGGCCAAATGTTAACACACATCACTGATAAACAAGGAAATCAGGGTCTTTTCTGGCCTCACCTGGTTCTCTAACTCCTCAGGTATTTCTTTATTATTGGAGATGCCAGGTACTAAAGGAAGTCCCCAAATAATTCCTTCTGGGTTTTTGTAACAAATTGATTTTCCCCTGTACACCAGGCAAAGCTTCACTCCTCTAGGTTACATCTTTCTTCTTTTTTGTCTGCTGAGTCCCTGTAGGAGAGGAGTGGCAGGCTGTGTCCTGGCACAGGACAGTGCCAGGGTTGTGCAGCTTGGGGCAGCCCGTGTGACATCGCTGTCCTGGAGCCGTGTCAAACACACCACGGACACTTTGTAATTTGGAGGCTAAAACTGAGATCTGCCCCAGCGTTTGCAAGCAAGAGCCAAGAGGTAGAAACTCACAAAGCAAAAACCAAACCAGCTTTTTAGGCAGTGTCAGGAGGTTTCTGTAAAATTTGCCACAGGCAGAGTCTGACTTGTTCATTTTACAAGATGTTTGACTTCACTGTGAAGTCACGTTTTGGAGCTCTATGCCTTTGATTTTTCTTGGAAACATTTGGGGAGACTTTATATATGATGGGATCAGAAGGTTAAGAACCAAGCACTTCACTGCCCTACATAAACCTGGCATTGAAAATATGTTTGTACAGCTGTCACCTTTGTCCCTTTAGCTATTCTCTTCTGTGGTCACTGGGTGCTTTTCATGTGTCTGTCAGATGACAGCCCGGGAAGGGACACACCTTGTGGGAAAAGATTCTTTAAGTCTGTGCCCTTTTGACACTGTTCTGAGGAGCAATGGCCAGAAAAACTTTCTGGACATTGTGAGTTCAAAGAGAGTTCATTGCTGAATAAAAATTCAGTTTTCTTGGATGGAAACTAAAATTTAAGTGTGTATATCAGAATTAAGTAGCAAGAAGACACTTGGTTAAAAATTAATCAATTTTTATAGAATGCATTTTGGTGTGTGCAGGCTAGAGAGGGATTAAAAATTAAATATTGCTTGGATCTTTCTGCACAGTTGCAAATGCAGTGCAAAAGTCTTCTGGCTAAATAATTTATGAAAATAAATACCTGAAAGTGGATTCTTAAGCCTTCCTTGTTAGTGATGTCAGCTTAATCTATCAAGAGTAAAAATACAAAGTCACATAGTTAAGCAGTTTAGCCATTTAGAAATAAAATCAGAACCAGAAGGGAATGGGCTTTGCCCATTTATATTCTTACTCTCTCTTTCCATTTAAGGTGAGTTGCCAGAAAATGTATTTAGTATACTAAATGTGTGCCTTCCTAGTGTTTTATCACCCAATCCTACATCTTTATCTTGGGGACCTCTGATACTCTTGAAGAAACCAGCACCTAGGAAAGTAATCAAGAGGTTTGGGGGCAATCCTTAGATAAATTATGCTCTTTTCCATTCTACCATCATGGTTTAAAGCTCTTCTGCAGTACCACTGTGTAGAAGTAGTGGTTGGGTAAAGATATGCTTAGAAATAAGGGTTTTTTTGCTAATACAACTGCTGCAAATTACATGCTGCTTTCTTTAGTTCTATTTTAATCTTTTTTTTTTACAGCATGAGAAGCAAAAGAAAAATGAGAATATTCTAGGGAAATAAGTGATGACTCTGTTTTCTAATTTGTTTTGGATTTTTCTTGTTTTTCCCCATGCTGCTCTTCAGTGTTCTTTATCCATGGGCACAGAAACAGAAGCAGGTGAGGTAATCAAAACAGGATGTGGAGCACTTATCCTCAAGATGATTTTGGGCAGTGGAAATCACAGTTAATTGCAACTAAGCAGTGACATTTCTGATACCATCACTTTTATGTGGACATAGGACAGGGGGTACTGGGGATTTAATTAGCATAGCCAGTTTGATAACCAAGGTGCCTTGGCAAGAACAAACAGAGCTCTGAAAATTACAGAAAGGTTGGATCAAGACTGATGACAGGAAAAGAACATCGATCCAATCTTTGCAAGAAAAAGATGCTATAAAATGTATAAGTTGGTTTGTGTGATGTTTAACCTAATCATTGTGGTAAAAATTATATATAAAGATTTGTAGCACACGGTAAAAATTGAATTCTGATCAGGAATCAGTCTTCCCATCTCTCTCTTAACCATTGATACTTTTAGGCATGGTGTAAACAGTTTTACAAAAGCTGAGATCTGTGCTTTTAACTAAGAAAGAAGGAAATAGATCTCATGCAGGGAATTAAATGGAATCTCTCTTTTTACATGTGCTCTGGCTGTTCATTTGTGAACACACCAGCTGTGATTTCTTGGAAATCTTATCTTGGTGTACCCTTTCAAAGAACAGTGAAACGCTCAGATGAATGCAGTCTGTGCTGGCAACAAGCTGAAAAGTCCCACATGAGTTTTATGGAAACGCTTAAAAGTGGGTTGAGGGGTTCCACCAGGTGGGATTTTTGGTTTGTGGTGGTTTTATTTTTATTTTTTTAAGCCTTTTGATTCTGCTAAAACCTGGTTTGGTAAATGATTTCGTATATATATAATGATTCCATTTGGTTAATTATTCCAGATATAAAACTCAGGCTTCATTACCATTTGAAGTTTAATTTCGGTACATTTTGCCAAGTATGTCACCTGCTGCCATTTATTTAAAGCAAAGACCACTTGCTTGTTTCACTTTCTTTTTGAAAAAAGCAAAGGCCTATTCTGCTGTTTTGGCTGGATGAACATACATACACTTAGAACTAAGTAATACAAGAGGCTCAAATGATCTTGTTAAGAATTTATTTTGCCTGGCTTGCTGTGTGCTGGAGGAGCTAGGAAAGCAGTTTTGATAACTGCTCTTGTCAGGAGTTGTTTCAAGTCAAGGGTTATGCAGATTAATAATATAATCATTAGCTCTGCTCCAGGCATGTCATTAAGGAGAGCTCAGATATCACTGGGTAAATAACTGCAGGGAAACCTGGAGCTAATAGGATGTGGGGAGTAGGTGCATCACTCACCAGATCCGGGTCAGGAGTCCTGAACAGTTTTTCATTTTTAGCCCTTGAGGGGTGTGTCCATCGTCACACACTGGTGACTAAACCCTTTGGCGTGCTCTGCGGGGCTATAAATGCTGAGTGCACTATTTTGGTTGCAGTACCTGTGACGGGCACTGAGGGAAGTTCTCTGCCTCAGGAGCAGGATTCCTGCCTGGCAGCAGCTTTGGGGTTGCCAGCACACCCCGTGCACTGTGCTACGAAACCACATCCACGTGCAGGTCAATGCTGCAGAGGCAAACGAGGCTGTTTTGTTCTGAAATTTTTACTTCTGAGGCAGGTGTTAGCCAGTGAGAGTTTCTAACGACTTCAGCAAGATCTGGAGGCTGAGTGCTTTTAACTGTTTTTTATTTCCAACAGAACAGAGCTGTGATGAGGAACACTATTGTTCTTTGCATAGCATTATTGCCTGTAGTCCTAATTGCTGAAAAATACAAATTACTCTTCACAAACCTATATACAGTGTAGGTCAGCACAGTAAATTTAGATGTCAGTATGTCTGTACAGGTGTGAGTGTGTTAGGCAGACATTATAGATTAACCCAAGTTAACTTTGTGTACAGGGGTAGCAGGAATTTTTTTCACGGCCCCTTAATTTTTGGAGTAGCTACAAGAGGAAAGAACTGAAGTAGAGATGTGTCTTACTTGCTGTCATCTTGTAATATTCCTACTCCCACCCTTAAATTTTCCCCATTATATTCCTATTCCCAACCTTTTACTGGATTTGGTTGCTTATGTGGGCAGAGTCAAGGGGAAGACATGGGGGAGACACCTGGCCTAGGGGGCTGCTTTGTCTCTCTTTAATGAGGTTCAGTCTTCTGGGGTGAACCCTGCCAGGCTGTTCTGTGAGCACTGAAGGGATAAACCTGCTAACATTGCCAAGGAGAACAAAGCAAAGTATTCTCAGGTGCTTGTTCTGATGCTCTGGGCTTTGTGAAGGAACTTCTAAAATCCCCCAAAGCAGATCCAGGTGGGCAGCTTCTAAATTTAAGGCATGCGTGCCCAAGTGCTGCTTTGAACAGATTGTGTATGCCTTTGACAGCTTCTGCATCCTGAAATAGAAAATAAACCCCAAAAAACAAAACAAAACCAACAAAACTAGAAAAACTTCATGTTTTTGGCTTGGTCACTGTGCTGTGTTGGTTTTTTTGGCAGTGCTGTATAGAAGGAGCTGTACCAACTGCAAAATGGGAAAATCATTTGAAGTCTCTTAAGACAGGGATTATGTCTCTGTGTCCTGGGGACTAATATGAGGATTTGACAGTTACCCTTGAAGGAATCTGAACTATGGGACATTTGAGGAAAGAGCCAAGGGACTGGTGGGAACAGTGTTCTGGCAAGTGCAGCTGCAAAAACATGAAGCTGTTTCTCCCTGAAGATTTGGAGGAAAATATCGGTGTTTCCTTTCACAGCAAATCTTGGGATGTGTAAATGGAAAAGAGTAAGACAAGGGAGCTTTTACTCTGCCTAACAGTATTTCTGAAGGCAGTTTGTTAAAGCTTGTGAGTCATATGATGTTATCACAGAGTACTTTTTCTTTGATTTCTTCTCTTCATTTCCATTCTGATAGCTTAAGTCTGGGTGAGATAAATTCTCTATTGCTCTTACTTTTCCTTTTGTTCCAAAGGAGCTGCAACAAAACATTTGAAACTCTTCATGTTCTTACTAGGTGAGAGGAAGACTTTCCCTGTCATCTCTGCAGAAGTCCTGTACTACAGGATTCCTAGAAGAGGTATTTATGTGCCATCATTATCTTTTGGATTCATGGTGTCCTCTACCCTGTATCTCTTTGGAGAGATATTTCTGTGATAATGCAGCAGCTTGCTATCAAAATATGAGCAGGAAATGACTGAAAACTCCTAATACAGTAAGAAGGGATAGAAATTAGCCCCACCTGAGGGACAGACACACAAACATAGAACCAAACCCAACTTTCAGAGAAATGAATGCCTTTACTCGAGTGTCATAAGCTCTCCTTTGGCCCTAGCCTTTCTGTGTAACAAAAGGAACAATTTTCTGTTGTGCTCTCCACAGAAAACCATCCCTAGAGGAGGGAAGAACATGAATAACACGACTGTGCTATTAAATTATAGTTTTCTGAGATAAAGTGCCCGTGTCAGTAACCACATTCAACAACACTATTAGCTGGAGAAATGGAAGTAAAAGCAAAACCAAGGGGAAGCATTATGTATTTGGCCCTCAGACGACACAATTAGTGAAATAGTTATTTGGGGCATTTTAAAGCTAAGAATTAAGAAATTATTGGTGACTTTCCATGATACCAAATGCACAGGGGCTGGTTTGTTGGTGAGTGAGATGGAGTCTGTCACTTCCAGAGATCTAGTGAGAGTGTGGGGATGAGCTGGTGCTTTTTATCCCACTCTCTGCTGAGAATGTTGACTTCCACAAAATCAAATGTGATGAGGCTGTGGATTTGGGCAGCAGAGGTCATGAGATGTGTTATAAAATGACATTTGTGCTGTGCTTTTTCTTCTTACCCCCTTAAATCAGATTTCTGCACATTGCAAATGATGTGCAGGTGAGATCAGAAAGTCTCAGCTGCAAAGGGGTTTTACCTGTTAAAAACAGTAAAAACCCCCTTACTTTCTCTCTTTTGTATGACCTAGGACATCACACCTCCTGAATCCATTCCAGTTCTCAGAGTCTGCTCTATGAACTAAAGGACAGACTTATACTCCCTGTTATAGCTGAGGAGAAGTTGAGTGAGACATCATTTAATGAGTCCATCATTTTGAACAATGTTATTATCTACTTTCATGTAATAATGCCAGATTTGCTGAGAAGAATAGTTTCATGAGCTACTGGCTTGGTTGGCAGCCCTGCCCCGACAGTTCACTTGTTTGCCCTCCCCTCAGTTCAGCAGCCTGTGTTGTTCTTTGTATAGTGTTGGTCTATCCTAGACTGTTGAAACAACCACAAAAACTGTGCATGTTTCTTAGAAAAAACCCAACCAAACAGCAAAACAAACACTTGATCTTTTTCCTGATTTGCTTTACAGCACTGCTGGAGTTATTCTGGTATTTGTTCACTGCCACACATGGACACAACAGGTGACCCAGCTCAAAGTGACTTTGCTGCTAATGTGCCATGAGACTTTACTGAGGCTTCATGGTATTGCTTCAGCTTCCCTTTTTCACAGAAGACTCTCCCTGTATTTTCATGCAGTCACTGGAAAACTATCTCCAGAGCTGCCTGGACAATCAAAGTGTTTCTCCTTCAGTACTGGATAAATATTTAAGGGAATTAAGTCACCCAGCAGAGTGGATTCTGAGAAAAGCTCAACTGTTTGTAGTGGATACCATTTAATTTCTTGTATCACTGGATAAGTTGTAGCTGTATTACATCGTCAGGCAGGGACAGTTTTTGTTGTGGAAGGTGGTTTATGATAGATTAAGAGTTAATTGACAGGGGCCAGATTAACCCCTCTTCTGGAGGGCCCTTGCCAAAGCCACTTTAGAAATACTAATAAAGGTTTAACTCCTTATTCTCTACAGACTAATCTTTCCAAGATCCTTCTATAGGAAATAAAGTTTTTTTAGGATTTCAGATTAACTCAATTCTTTTATGCCACAATTTATTTCACTGTGGTGCTTTTCATGCACAGGTATTTTCTACTGGCTGTGCCTCCCAGCTGACCTGTCCCTGCTGGCCTGACAATGCAGATCCATAAAATACAAATTATTAGCAAAAGTTCCAGAGAACTTTTTTTGAGAATATGGATTTTAATTGTACTCCTCCAAAGGTATGAACTAGGAGTGCAAGGGCTGAAGCTGTTGCAGTGTTGAGCCAGACACTGAGTGCAGAACTTGGGCTCAGTTTCTGCTTAATATCATACTTTGGTTTCCTGTTGAGCTGGAATGATGAATACTCCTATTGCTGTGATCCTATTGTTATCAAGGCACTTGTGTAGGCAGTCTTTGATGAGAAGCTGATGGGAAGGTAGAACAGCAAATAGCTCTAGGTGCACAAGCAAAAGATACCTTTTGTTTTCAGAGTATCTAAAAGCCATGTCTTGTCTTCTTTGTGACTGAAATTTCTATTTTAATAGCACTGTGAAGAGGTTTAATGACTTTCTGCAAGATCTGTTGTACACTCACACAGTTGTTCTCTTCCTGTCTTTTCCCTCAGCATTAGAGAAGAGCCTCTTGCTGTTTGTGAAGGCAGTAATCAGTGGGTTGCATTAGCACAGCATTTCTTTATAAGCAGCGAGAACATGTCATGATGTGTGTTGTTTCACCACAGAGAGCATCACAGAGCCAATATCTGCTTAAAATGCAATTAAGGGCTACGAAGCCTGAAAAAGCAACTGCCTGGGGAAACAAAGTTTACTTTGAAAAGGAGCAAAGAGAACATTGTGAGTGGTATGTTCAAAGTGCTTCTTTGAAAAAAGGCAACGAACTTCAGTACAGTTGAACACCTGCCTAGCAGAAGAAGAGTTCTCAAACATTTGGAACTTTATCAGCGCTTTTTGGGGCATTGTCTTAGGTCTCCAGTACTTCAGGAGAGTTTAGGTTCTGATTTAGGCCAGAAGCAGATATGAACTTATGCTGGTACTTTACAAACTATAGTCTAACCTTTTAAAGGATCACTATGGACCAGAATTGACCACCCTGCATTTACATTTTCAATGGAATAAGCTTTACCAGTCTCATCCACTCTCTCTCCCTTCCTTTTCTGCCCTGAACAAACTGCTTGCTTTTACTTTATGATATTCTCTTCCTTCCACAGCATTTTTTTCCTCCTAACAGACTTTATGTTCTTAATGATGGTAATAAGCAATAACATAGCAAAAATACAGGGCTTGTGACTCTCAGAGGCTCTCAGTCATTTTTCTTGAAGGTTATGGGAATGGAAAATCCAGTTCTGTATTCTGGATTCTGCCCTGTGTTACTGGAGACACTGCCTTGATTATAACATGATAGGAAGCATGAACTTCTTAGAAACTAAATACTCCTCAGTTCTGAATATTTTTTGGTCATGTTATAGTTGTGTTTAATAAGAGAGCTGGGAAAAAAGCTTGTAACCTAATTTTCTGACTTTAATCTACTTCAGTGATCTCGGCACAGACAGAATGAAGTTTATGGAACTCTTTTCTGCCTCTTCACGGTCTGGTTTTGTTCCAGCAGACATTTTTTAAGTGCCTTTTAACTTCCTTCATGAATTGCCTTTCTGCTCAATTCATTTCCTCTGTTATTTTATGTGTTATTTTAATATGTGTATTTTGTGTTATTATATTTTTTGTGTATTGTATTTTTTTATAGAGTCACACACTTTGTTATGCTATTTTTATTTGTTTAGGGAAGCACACAATAAAGAAAGATGAAAATAGAAAGAATTCTGGACAGCTTTTACCTTTGGCTTAACTGCATTAACTTATACCTATCTGTCCCATATATTTGATGGCTTGAGATGCAATTTCATGCAATTATATTTACTTTCAGCTGCCAACACCTTCAACGAATTTTTCAAGGTTTGAAGAAATAAAATAGCAAAGAAAGAAAAAAATTAAGTTATAATCACGGATGAATAAAAGAATGTGTGAAGGTCATTAATTTCAAAGGATGTGTGAATTGGAAAGTCATTTGAAACAAGAATCATCTCTAGGTATGTTTAAATTCCTCCTCATTACTTATTTCTATTGCTTCATTATTTTCTTCTATTACTTTAGAAAGCATCTTGACTTAGTTATGAAACCTGTCCTTTGAGAAAAGTCTTTGCACTTAGCTGTCAGCTCTCTGTAAGTGTTTCTAGGAACTATGCTGATGGTTATGCTGAGTGCAATGCCTCAGGAGTTCCCTTCCCTTGGAGCAGCTCAGGCTCGGTGACACTGAGCAGCCCCTGGTGCTGCGGTGCAGGGCACGGCAGGGCCCTGTTGAACTGCAGCACAACTGGAGAAAACCAGCAGCTTTCAGAGCAGAGCTGAGAGCACAGGATTAATGAGCTGGAAGCTTTGCCAGGGCTGAGCTGTGCCAGCAGCCTTTCTCCTCCTCCTCCTCCTCCTCCCTGGCGTGGTGACGTTTCCATCCGCTCCGTGTTATTGGCACACGCAGAACACCTAAACATGGCCCATCACACCCCTCCTGCTAGCCCAGGATTCTTTCCACCACAAATTACAGGCTCAGCACTGACCAAGAAGGGCAGGGCTTGGTCTCTTGTACCTTTTTATGGCATGGCAAATAGCTATGCAATCATCCTGCAGTAACAGTGCAAGAATACAAATTACAGGCCAAGCCGGGCTGCTGGTGTCTGGAGGCAATGGGTTGTTTGTGTCAGGTTCATTCTCTGCTCATCATTTCACAAAAGGCAGATGGACACAAAGGGAATGTGCAAGGCCCAAAGAGGTTCTATCTAGGTGTAAGGTGCATTTACTAGGTGTTGGTGAAGTTACTGGTGAAATAAACTGCCTGATGAGAATAAACCACTGGCAGTCTGCTGTTATGCAGTTTTTCAAAGACTGCAGAAAGCTCCTTCTCCAATTTCAGCTGTAGATGAGTACGGGGAAGTAGGCAGTAATTAATGGAAGTGAAATTGAGTCAGAGGAGTCATGCATGTCCAGAAAATGCCAGAAAATCTGGATCTCTGTTTTCTGATCCAGTGCAGATGCCAGAGCATCGCTTAAATTAGGGTCTGTTAGTAGTTACTGCAGAGCTGGGAAGGAGAGGATTCCAGATCTGTGGAGGAAAGCATTGAGCTCTGCTTGGTAATGGTAAAACATTAAGGAAACCAAGTCTGACTTGAAGAACTAGATACAATACCAGCCTTAAAGGCAACTGCTTTCTCAGGTGCTATTAGTTGTCATGGTCTTTCAGTATATGGTAAAAAAAACAACTGTACATCTCTAGATAATCATTAACAGCACACATTGTGTAGGAAGGACAAATTTCACTCTCTTGCCCTAAGGTTACTTGGAATGTGATGTTTTCCTCTGTCACCCAGGGGGAAAGGAGACAGCCTGACTTTAATTCAAGGCCATGTGAAAATCAGTGTGTGTGTGAAGGTGAGGTAAACTCACCAGCACCAGTTTGATCCCCCTGTCAAGGCTGGAAGATTCCAACCCAAGGTACTGGCAGGGATGACACTCATTACGAAGTCTGAAGCATCACAACCCAAAGAATCACTTGAAAAGAAAAAGTCTTGGTTTGGAACAAAAGAAAAGTGTTTCAAATGACTCTACTTTGAATCTCCTGCTGAGTTCCATCTTCTGTCATAAGACTACAAGCTGTTACAAAATGTACTGCTTATTTTTAGGATTACCACAGCACAAAAGTTTAAAGCATTAAAACTTTCTTACACGGGCTTATGTTCTGTGGAGAAAAACAAAAATCTCTCCTCCAGTTGGTGAATAAGACTTAGATTTCAAGGACAGATGAGCAAAGAGCAATATTTGGAAAGTGGGCATTGAGTGTGGGGTTACTTCTAGTTTTATTTAGCTATCTATTAGAGATGCACTCTGTCTTTTCAGTTGCATATTCTAATCTTCCTACTGTAATGGACTTGAGCACACAAAACAATGGCATTTTGCCCATTTCTCATCTAAAGCTCTGAAAGTCGGAAAACACAGCTCTTAAGCTGTGAAGCATCACTGTGTGAAACATTATCAAAAACAACTGTAATTAGAAGTGATTAACCCTATATTTAAAATCTCGGAGGACTGGAGAGCGATAAAAAATCATAGATAATGTAAACACAATTGAGAGAAATAAAGCCCTTTACTGCTAGCATTGTGTAAAAATGTTTAAGTCTTCCATCTGTTTTTTCTCTTCTCAAAGATATAAAAATAGATCTATTAACTTATAAGCTGTGCATACAGGAATGGTTTAGATCAGAATCTTTCCTGATGCCTTTGTTGTCTTTTGTCTCTGTCTCCTTCTGGCAGGGGGTGTGGGGATTGTGAGGAGAAAGCTGTTGGTGTTGTTTAGAAGCACATTTAATTCTGCCCTATGCCATTCTTGCTTGCTCGCTCGTGTATCAACTTTCCAAAAACCTCATTTTAATGATCCCTTTTGTACAGAGCCAGCATCAGCTTGGGGAGACTTGTGAGGGGATCTGCAGCCTGGTTTGAGGTTTCAGCTTGGTTGCAGTCACACCTAATTCTGACACGGATTCTGCTGCAGTGTTGTGTGAGTGATCCAGTTTCTGGAATTTACACAAATTTATTAATTCATTATTCTGATGGCTCCAACAGTAAATATTTCATGTGGTTCATTGGAGAGCATGGTTGGAGGGGGGAATAGAGAACAAAAAATCCCTACAGAAATGTGGCCAAGCAGAGAGAAGGTTGAGAGATGCAATGTTTAAAGTCTTTTAGAGCAAAGTTGTGTGAGACTACATGGTCTTTAATGCCATGAGGAGTAGTGGCTTGACTGTGACATCATCAAGTTTTAGATGTAATCTCAATATTTCTTAGTCCATTCTGGTTAGACTTTGGAACACTGGAACACTTCAGCAAGATTCCACCAGTTGCTACCACAGAAAATAATCTGTTCTAGCCCCTAGCTATGTTATGTCTGAGAACAATCATCCTTCCTTAAAACACGGGTTTTACATGTTGCTGCTATTCTCAGATAATGGTTTTTGTAGAAATCCTTGTGGGGCCATATAAATGCTGGTTGAAACTCTCAGTAACTTCTTTATTTATTCATAACTAAAGATTTGTGGCAAGACCAGGTTCTTTTTAGGAGCAAGTGTGCATCTTTCCTTAAAATCATCTATTTGGCTGCTGTGTGAGCACTGAGCTGGCCCAGCCTCTTCTGGGTGAGGTGTGGCCTCTGCACATGTCCTGTGTTTGATCACTTCTTACCAGCTTCCTTGGATGTTTATAGCTATTTAATATTTTAGTACTTTAATATAGCTGTGTTTCTGCTGCCTGTCTGTCTTCTGAGTAGCATGTGTGCACATATGACTTTTCAAGACTGAAAAGTGATCTAGTCTGACCTTCACTTCACCAAGGAGAGGTGAAAATCTGAAGGAAACAGCTGATCTCCTAAAGTAGCTGGTCCTCTTCTAGCTTCATCTGCTCACTTCCAGCTTTGCCTCCATGAAGCAGGCTGTCTTGTGACATGCTGAGATTTTGAAAAGTGTGACAAAGAAAGCAAGGAAGACTGCTTTCTCAAGAATACTTTGACTCCAATAATTAAAAAGCATGTTTGTGTGGAGCTTACTGTTGTAAGGGTCTACAAGTACTTCACATAAAAAACTGTAAAGGAAGGAACACAATGACTTGTTGGTTTCATTGCCTTCAGTTTATCCCCATATGCTAAATCACTAATCTATGGCAGCTTCAGAGGCTCTCTTCAGTTGAGGTGATGAAGAAAACTGGTACTGTTCTTTAAATTGAAGTCACTGATCTCTGCAGTTTCAGTTCCAGCAGGAGCTCCACATGTGAGACAGTGTCTGGATTCCAGAGACCGTTTACATACACTGTCAAATTTGGGAAGTTTGGGTCCAAATGACTCAATAGGCTCAAATAAGCAGTTAGATGAGGGATTGCAGTCAGAACCATGCCAGTTACCAAATTAGTCCCGTTTCCTTTGAGAAAAGAGGAAGAAAAAAGATCTGGTGTTACACTGCATGACTGAACTCGGATGTCCTCAAGGCCCACAAATGGAATATGACTGTAAATGCAAATTCAAGCTTTTTCAATGAGCTCAATCCCCAGGGAGAAACAGGAAGGCTTTGTGGATCATTTATGCTTCATCCATCACTGGTGCCATTGCTGTCTCTCCCTATTTGCTTTAGAAAGAAATCTGCTCAAGAGAGTAAACTGGAAAATGAATTTGAGGCAATGAGTGGCACCATGGTGGGAAATCTTTACAAAAGGAGGTCCACTTGTCCCTTTCTCCCTCTTTGAGTCCTTACTTCAAATCCTACAAGCTTTGTGCTACTTTTAGACTATAAAATATGTAACGTGGCCTGTGCTGGGCTTACAACACTCAGGATGACTGCATTGCCATTCTTGCAACAGCCATGCTGCAAGGAACTTCAGAGAGAGATGTTTTCTTACCTATGATAAAATCCAACAATTTAAAATAGCTGTCAAAACTCCTAATCCTTCGTGGAACAGTTAGGCAAGAACTGTGGCTTCCATTTAAGAAAGAAGAAAAAGAGGCAGCTTGCCCCAAAGTAATGGAGCAGCATTTTCAGCAGTAGAATACAACCATCAAGAGTATTTTCTTTCTAGGCCATATACAGGTTTGGGGATTTTTTTTTGTTTTGTTTCAGCATCTTTTTAAGTCAGTAAAATGTAAAGCAATGCCAGCTTTACTTGGCATACTCATATTTTTTATGTATTTCAGATCTTTTTGCCTTCCTCTCTTGAAGGCAATGGGATTGTTTCCAAACAGCCTGATGCTTCTAAGGGTCAGGCGCCTTACAAAGAACAAACAAGGGACTAAATTTTGCTTTTGCTTATGCTGGGTTCATGCCAGAAGAACTCAACTGATGTTACTGGAGTGAGTAACCCTTGTGCAAATCCAGAGTAAGAGAATAAACTGAACTGTCCCTTCTCTTGCTGTGAGGAGGAGAAAAAGATAAGATATGTATTTCTGTGAGGTATTTCTTTTGTTAATTTAGGCAACAGTGAAACTGCTCTTTTTTGCTGGCTTTGCTCTATCTTTAGCTGTAGTTATCTCCCTGATTTTTTGTTGGAGTTCCTTGTGAATATCAAGACTTCAGAGTTTAAGGAAAGACTATAAAAGGGGGTTGACGTGGCTGAGATTCTCCAGCATTGTGGGAAAACACCCTTAATGAACAAAATGCATAAATCCTCTCAGTCACATTACTTGTGGCATCCCCTGCTCACACCCATTTCTTTGACAGCCTGATCCCGAGCAGAGGAGGCTTTTTCTCAGCAAGTGTATCTTCATTCTGAAACTTGGTCTAGGAATTTAAGCAGCAGTTTAAATCCTGCTACAAGTGTTTAAATCCTGGCACAAGTGCTTCCAGCTTGTGACTGCTTTGTAGGCTGACATTTCCTATTTTATGACCCCTGGAAGCAGCATCCCAGCTGACTGCCCACTGCTGTGGCACAATGTGCCACTGTGGCTTCTGCTCTCACCCCATTTCTACAGCAGAATCTGGGTGTGAACAAACCAAATTAAATTGTAGAGTCATGGAGCAAAAGAACTCCTTACTGTGGGGAAGGTGCTTTAGTCCTGGGAATCCTTCCTGATCCTGCAGTTTCCAGCCATTTTGGAGTGCACTGAGAAGGGGATTAGAATTGCAATAATCACCTTGGTAGGGAGATCAAGTCCAATCTCCCAGCTGAAGTATGGCCAGCCTCAAGTATCTAGGATGTGGGGGAAAAAATACATCTCCCATTCCTGAGTTTGTGTGGGAAGCATACAGAGACTTGGATATTTTGTTAGAACAATGACATCAGCTTCATCCTGTTTTCCCCCTGCTGCATTTTAACTGCTGTTTAAACTGTTACTTTTCTTGACAAAGAACATCAAAGAAGATTTTTAATTACAACTGTCCACATCGCTGTAACTTTTTCATTTCAGCAGTAATAGGAACTGTTAGTGAAAGGGATTATTGGATTGGAATTTTATGTGTTTTTCTTTTTACAACATTCTCAAACTGCACTTAAGGAAGCATCAATTTTAATTATTATGTAAATCATAAAAGAAGCAGCGTCAAAAAAAAAAAGGAAAAAGGAAAAAAAAAGGCTCACTTATAATTACATAAATAGCAGAAGTCATGGAAAACTTTGATGTCCTGTACACTGTAACACCACCTCTTGGCATTTTTCCTATTCCAGGCTGACTATGAAATTCAGTCAACATGGTTTAGAAAATACCTAGTACATATTCAATACCCATAAGGAATCCAAGCTGCATAGGTCAGTAATTCCTTGCATAGGTCAATAACTCTTCAGTACAGTGGTTCTGAAATTAGCTTTCTAATAATTGTACCACTTCCTGGGGAGCTGAAAAAATTGACTGATAGGTTTAGACTCAGTGGAACACGTCTAAGAAGTAGATCTACAGAAACAAAATTTGTCATTTCAAAGTTTTAGTTGGATCATGGACAGATTTAGAAGTCCAGGCCTGTTTAATGTCAGAGTTACCCCAGGACAGAAACCCTCCAGCCCCCACAAAAATATCAAACAGCATCAGTAAGAAGAAGAAACCCAAGAAGTTTTGCTGAAGGTGCTGCATGGTCTTGGAAGAGTCACTGAAGCTCACGTGAGAGTTCTCCTTGCAGTAATGAACGTGTCTGCTACCACAGGCTGAGCTGGTTCCTTTCTTGCAGCTGGATGTGGAAGTACCACACCAAGGGACCTCACCACCACACAAAGAAAGTTCCTTAACTCCATCCATACCCAACCTGAGTAATCAAAAGCCGTCATTAACCTTGCTGTCCTTCTTCCCTAAAATGAGTTCTATCTAAAGCTGAAACACATCAAGGCAGGAGCAGGTTTGTGGTTGTTGAAAACAGATGCAGGCTGCAAAAATGTTTTAATAATATGTTTTTAATTTTGCGTGGGAGCTGGCTATGGATTTGGGCTGGATCTTGGGAGTGAGGAGGATAGCCTCAGGCTCCCACCCACACTTGTTTATCACAAAGCCCTTTGACATTCTCCCCCGGGTGGGAAAAACCAGAATATTTTCTGTGAAGCACACACAGAACTGTAAGCAGCATCTCAAAGCAGTGATGCAGGTGAGGGGCCTTGCTGAGAGAACTTTTTTTGCCAGATCTCCAGTGTGGCTTTATCTGTACAGATCATAAACAGTAATGAGGGCCAGAAAGGGAAGATGTTTTCAGAATCTCCAAGAACTCCTTTACACAGTAAAATGTAAGATTTCAATGCCTTTTCATGGGTACCAAAAGAACTCTAAGAGGATCTGAGGAAGGCAAGCAAGGTGCTGCAGGGATTTTTCATGGCTCAAACCTCAGGTCAAACCCAGATGGCAGCAGCATCCTTGGGGCCAGGCAAGCAGAGATGTGGTTTGTGTATCATTTCCTTACCTTCACAGATTGTAATGGTTTCTGGATATGTAACAGCGTTTTTAATCCTTGTGACACTGCCAAGAGTATCGACACACCAAGGATTTTGTTTGGAATAGGTTCCTACCCACAGTTCTTGCCATCTTTTTATTTCTGATGTATTAATTTAATGGGTTTTATGGGATGCTATCAAATAAAGGATCTCAAAAATAATTTAAAATACATGGTCCTGAGGCTATTTCATAGCACATTACAGATTTTTCTACCTTGGCCTCAATTAGAAGGTATCAACTTCATTTATATCTCAAAACTGTCAGATGTGTATCTTCTGTCTTGGATTTTTTGTGCTTGAAGTTTCTTTTTATTTAAGAAATCTAAACAGAAAGAGAGGATTGTTTTCTCCCAGGAGTTGTCTTGCAAAAATTAATAACAAATGTGCTTTTAGCTGGAAGCAGAAGCTTTATGGAGTAAGATGAGTAACTCTAGAGCAGTGTGATATAATCAGCTGTGCTGAGCATTTAGATTTCCTCTGTGTGGATCAGATGCAGCAACCCAATGCTGTACAGTCCACTGGCCTGTACATAGGCTGCCAGTCAAGACTGAAAAGAGATGATATCTTTGCTCCTAAACAGGATTAAGGTTAATCCCAGGCTTGATGGGTGTGTGTATGACACCAGGAAAACACTTGAATAGAGAGTGCTCCACAAATGGTACCATTTACTGGCACCTTGCCATTTGAGTCATGGAGCCTCCTCTGTGCCTGGAGGTCATTTTGTAAATTCTGTGCTTTGATTACAAACTAAGCTCTCAGGTGCCATACTGATAGTCCAAGCTGACAAGGCAAATCAGCCACCAGTCTAGGGGGCTTTTTACAACACCAGAGCTTCTACTCAGGATTTATATTCTATCCTTAGGATAAAAGAAGTCACACTCTTAACTGGCTTAGAGCTGTACAGTCAATTCCACGCCCCTCAAGTGTTTGCAGCAACTGGAACTAACACGTCAGAATATCAGCTGAAGGTAATAGAAGTTTTGGATGGCAAAGGAGCTTTATGGATCACAGGCTTGGGTTGAAAGATTAGAGATGTTGAAAGGTTTCTGTGCAGGATCCCTGAATTCATGGCAAGTATAAATTCATGGCATCATCTCCAAGACTTAATGAATTATAAATATGCAACTTGGCTCATTTGTTAAATGTAAATGCTCCTGGATGTTGATACTCAAGCTAATGCTACAAAATGAAAGTTACAAGTGTGCAGTGAAACTATGAATATCATTTATAAGCCACTTCTGCTGGGGGAAAAGGTGTAGAGTGGAGGTTGGACTGGCAGGGACTGACGGTGAGTTGGCATCAGTCTGAGACCATGGAAAATGAGATGCTGGGAAGGGAAATAATCTGGTTAGGTTATGGCAAGAAGAGCAGGACTGTGGGTATGGTTAGGTTAATGAAGTTGCACCACATCAGGTTATATTCTGAGTTCTTGCATATGAATGGTTAACAAGGTTTTACATACAAGGTAAGGTATTGTTCACTGATTCACTGTCTGGGATGAAGTCTATATATTGCTGTGTTTGCCCCATTGCTGGGTCTTTCGAGGTTGCCCCACGCTGTGTTTGGCTGATTTTTTTGTTGGCTCAGGCTACTATTGAAGTGTTTTTCCAGGCTTACTCCATCATTCCCATCCCTGTTTCAATTGCCACCCCGCCTGGTCTGGTTCCTGTTGCATCACTGACAACAGTGCAGCCAAAGAAAGATGGGAAGGCTAAAATTTTATAATAGTGTGACTTGAAAGGTTGGGAAGCTGTGAGCCAGTTAACAAAAGTAAGGAGTTGCTCTGGTGTGGAGCTGGGTTCTTAGAGCCATGACCAGCGCTGTTCTGGGAGCTCAGAGACTGGCAGGGAGTCAAATATTTCTTCCTTCTGCAGCCCCAGTAGTCCTAACATTGCTCTTTGGGGAAGAAGTACTTTTTCACTTTGAACATATGGCATTATCTTGAGCTGACTGCTTGATGAATATTTAAAAAAAGGACAAGTCTTATATCGAAGAAGGCCAAGAATGCAACTTCATTTCCTCCTCGGCCTAAAAAAAATACTGGCCTGTATTTGTACAGATTTAATTTGGAACACATGTATGACATATGGAGCATCATCAAATAGTTACCTGATGCTTATCAAAGCAGCTGAAACAAAATAAACCAAACCAGTAACTCAGTGTATGGGTCAGGTACTGACTGGTATGAATTTGTATCCAGAGCCTGTTGGCTTCAGTTTTGTAAGGGTAACATCTGTTAAGAGAGGCAGCAGAGTGGAGGCCTAGATTTTCAAGGGTATTCCCATCACTGTTTTGTACAGTGTGTAATACCAGCATCTGAAACCTTAAAAACCAGCTGTGTGTGTTTTAAATACTCTTTCCAACCAGTAAATTTTCCTTTGTCACACATCCCATTCCCAACATGCACGGAGCAGTCTCTGAGTGCAAACCCTTGCTGCTTTCTCATCTGGGAAATGGTAACCCCCCACAAGGTGTGGTGAAGTGATCTTCGTGCTGTTGTGGGGATGCCTTGAAAAATGTCACTTGCTGAAAAAAACAGCAGCACCTTAAGTAGCTTGGCATTTGCTTACTACAAATGGCATATGGTAGGTAGGTGGATTTGGGAGTTCAGCATTTAATGTAGAAAGTTTTGTGTAAACACTAAGTAGTCAGCGTGCTCTGTGGTACTGAAGGAAGAGACAATAGGACAGCTCTGCAAGTAAGAATTCTGCCCCTAAATAACCATTTTCAGGGCAGTTATTGATCTGTTTATTCCATGAAGTGCTCAGCTGTGCACATTGGGTCAACTTCAAATAGCTTGGGGCTGATATGACTTGAAAATGAGGAGTAACTTTATTGATGTCTGTGGAGTTAACAGTGTAAACAAACCAGTTTCTGCTCCTGTCATTTGGGTAGTTGGTTTGTTTTTTGGTGTGGGATTTTTTTTTGCCATTTAACCACCATAAATGGCACCAATTTAAGAACAATAGATTGCAAAAATTATGACAAGAAGATTAAAATGAGGTTATTAGGCTCATTATCCAAGTGCTCAGGTTAGACCAAGGGCTGGGAGAGAAGAGCTCTGGTAGACAGACTTGTTTAACCCTTGGTAACTGAGCTCTGCTCCTCACCATGTACTGACCAACCCATTGAAAACTTTAGGTGAAAACAAACCCATTTCTGTTTCTGTACCAGCACAAACAGGTGTGGGTCTGGGTTTGCTGCTTTGATTGCAGCCTCTGGCAAAGGGCTGGAGTGAATGTCTTGGGACAGTTCTTTTTTCAATCACTTAAGGAAAATTCATGTAAGAAAGGTGATGTAGGGAACAAACTTTCTGACTCCTGTCACAGAGGATCTACTGATTTTTCCACTTAATTTTCATAGCAAGTGCCTCTGCATCCAAGACTTCTGTAAAATTCGCTGTATTTACTTGGTATCTTTAATTCTATTTAAAATTACATGAAGAAAAAAACCCTGTCCTTTCTTTTTGCAATGAATCTTTTTAGGACCAGCCATTTTCACAATTTTTTTCCAAATTGTTATGAGCACCTTTTTTTTTTTTTTTAAATGTAATTATAAGTCAAAGTAAGGCTTAAAGAATCACAGGTCCAGAGATCTGAAATACAATCATCCATCAAAAACCCTCAGTGGGACAATTACAGCCCCCACATCCTCCCACAGCAAACCATGACTGCAGGAGAATTTTTGAGGGCTGCAGCTGAGATTAAACAACATGAGGTACTCTTGCTTTGGCCTCCACGAAATCACCTGCTGTGAGTCTTAGTGATTCTTGGAATTTTTTTTTTCATTAATAGCAGCTCTACATAATTTGCAGTTTAATTTAGCATCTGTCTCCATGATGTCTGTCTAAATGAGATGTGAATCTATCTCTTAAGTAGTTTTCATGTTCTTTAGAGAGCAAACATAACTTTGAATACTCTTTCAATACAAAGTACAGTGCATATCCAATACCTCCTCTTCAACACTGAGTGCCCTCAGCATTGCTTTTCTACCCAACTCCTGTTTTCATTCCTTCCCAATATCCTCCTTGCTTCCTGAAAGCCAAGAGGACCCCAATGTCATCATTCCTTCCCAATAGTTTCCAGAGATCTTCCTTCTTCTCTTTCAACAACTCACTCCAGAATCTGATTTTCAAGAGTTACACATCTGATTGTCACTTGGATGGATGTATAAAGGCTTGCTTTGCCTTATTGCATTAAAAATGAAGCAGCTCTGGTGTTACTCTGGTTTAAACAAAGAGTGTTTGTGACCTGCACAGACTGCAGAGCCCCGAGGTGCCGGAAAAGATCCTCAGCAAGGAGTGCTCAGGTCCAGAATCTTGCTGTGCCATACACAGAGCAGTCAGAGCAGTGATGCTTCTGTGAGAGTCCCTTTCAGGAAATCATTCATGGAGAGCCTGATCTCTGAGTCAGATTTTGCTGTTAGCTTAGAAATTCATTTACAGAAGTTTATGTACGAAGGTAACAGCCATTGTTTGGGGACAATAACATCACTGATAATGACTGAATCCAACAGGCACATCAGTGAGAAAATGCTTGTGTTTATTCCTTTGTGTCTTCAAGTCCATCAGGTGAAAATCTGAGCTATAGATGTATCACATGGAAAACCATATGGCAGCATCTATGCTTGGACAGGCATTTGACTTGACCGAATTAATTTCTCAGCAAGCTTGTCCTTGTTGACTGTAGGATTTTGGGGATTATAACAGGAATGTGGACAAGGTTGTCATGTCCTTCAGGATTTTTAGCATGATTGTAAGCATGAGCACAGGTGGGCAGGGAGACATTCTGGGCTTCATTCCTCACCAGGTGTCAGTCATTTCATTTCCATGATTAGAAATAAACGTCAGTGATGGAGCACCCTCCCCTATGGCTATTTGTCAAATGGAGGCACAGCTACATCTGAGAATGGGGCTCTTTTTCTCTTTGTAAGGGATGCTTTAGCACTTTTTTCCTATCCCCAGTCCAATCCTTAGCTGCTGACAGGTTTTTCCTCAGAGCTGCACTTCCATGTCTCTGATGTGGACAGGACTTTAGTTGGTGCTGCTATTGTTTGGGAGAAACTAAGGGATAGAGAATAACATGTTACCCTCTTGTGAAAGTGGATGGCTGACTGAACAGAGTAGCAAAAGAGGCTGAATAATATTGTCTCTTAATTTTTAATTTTTTTTTAAGGGGAATATGGATGCTGGTTTAGCTCATTTGTTTTTTACTCTGAAGTACTCTTTATAATAGAATCACTCACATCCTGTATGTTTTGAGCCCAGGTTTTCATTTATAAAGCATGATTGTATAAAATAAGAGAGAGAATAATTTAACTTGTACAGCACAGCTAACTTCCATATTGTGCTGTAAAAAATAATGTGAATTCCCAAGTTGTTTGTGACTCGGGTGTGAAGTCTCCAGACTGACTTTTGAGCATGCTCCAATTTGGCTGCAAGAAAATGGCTTTTTATTTTTTTTAATCTATCATTCTCTAATTTTCATAAAGTAACTTGTAACATGGTTTTGGGAATTAAGAACAAAGATATTCTCCCCTGAAAGGCTCCTTCTTCAAGCTTGGTATTACCCAATACTGCTTAGCTCTTGTCTGGCAAGGTTCAGCGGGTGGAGGAAGAGAACAGGTCTTATTTTGAGATTTTAAGAGAAGCTGAATTTTATATTAGCTTCACAGTTTATTTGTTTTTTATTCCTGTCCAATAAGAAGCTGTTTTTCCATGGGAGCCTGAGGAGAGCTCACTCAAGATGAAAGGAAGTGGAATGTGTCCGAGAGAGTGGCCAAATCTTGATGGCTTCTTTTTGCTGATGGTATGAGCAGTTAAATCTTTTTAAAAGGCAGTGCTGCTTTCCTCTTACTGCATCTGTTGTCCAGCTCTTTCCCATCCTTTGTGAATGTACCATACTTGATCATCTGCCAAAACCTGCTTGTTTAATTAACCTCTTTTAATTTAACCTCGACGAAGTTCGAACAATCGTGTGCAGCTTTGGTGTTCCCCTGGGATTTTAAGTTGGTTTTGGTCATCAGCTCAGCACATTGGAATAGATTCCCTTCCTGTGCTGCTTAGTGATACAAAGGAGATGCAGCAGCCTTGTGTTCATGCTTCATTACAAATACGAGCATTTTAGCACTGCTGGGTAACTTTCTGGACCCATGGCAGTGTTTTTCTCATTAAAATCATTGCTTGGCTCCTTGTGCCTGAGGCACATTGGGTCCCAGGTTTGTTTAAGTGTTCTAAAATAGGACCCCTGGCATACAGAGGGTTTCACATTTGTTTCAGTGATCTAAAACGTGAAACATGGTGAGGACCAGGCATTAGCAAAATCCAGCTCAGGGTGATGAGAGTTACAAAACTGAGAGTGTTGAGATTCTGAAATACATTTCTAATGAATGTTGGTGCAGTGTGTGGTCTGCTCACATTGGTAACATTTCTCACCCATTAACACCTCCTGGCCCACGCTGAGCCTTGGGGTGCTGCAGCTGACCAGCTCTGGTGCCTGATCTCAATGGCTCACATGAAAATACTCCTTTCAGTGAAACCCTGGAACTTCTCAGCTCTGAATCCCTTCACTGATAGCTCAGGCTGTGGCAAAGGAGCACAGAGAAGAATGTTAACTTAAGATCACTCCCCTTCACATTATGTCAGTCTGCTTCCAGCTGATAGTGCCACATTATAAATGAAATGTGTCAGTTGCCATTCTGATCTCGTGAGGTGTGAGCAGAATGACTATTTTCACATTTTTAGCAGCTCAATTTGAAACAGTCCTTGAGTGAGGGCCGGGGGGAAGGAGTATGCACTCTGTGTGAGGATATAATCTCTTCAGTTATTTGATCACTTGATCAATTCTTGTGTTTAGAGGCACTTACCACGCCAGTATTTAAGCACAGAGGTAGTACAGCAGTATGGGAGGTATTCATACTGTTTTATAGGTTTCCTTTATTAAATTCACAGGTGCACATTTCACATAGTTGAGCTTTTCCCCATGTTTTACAGCTGTCCACTGTTACTTGACTTCAATAAGAAAGCAGAGCAGTAGAGCTGCAAAGATATGTTTATTATTATTTATCTCTGAATGGACAGATAACTGAAATCACCCACACAGTGGTTACTCCCAGGTTTTCCAAGGAGCCCTCGTGGCAGCAAGCACTGATTCCTGTGTCTCCTGCAGTTGTTACTGGAATGCTGCTTCACTTTGACAAACTCTCTTGGGCAGGGAGCCACTGGAGCTCACCTAAGCACCTGTGCTGTTGATTATTGATTAGAGTAGCTCAGGCAATGCCCATGATCAGCTGATTGAAGCTTCCTGGAGTTATTGGCAGAACCCAGCCAGAAGGATCTGCGCTCACCTGGCTCACCTGGGTGTTGACTGCTCCAATTTCCATCTGCCTCCTGCCCATCCTGCTGAAGCTGAGCAAGGCTACAGGGATGAATAACCCCCTGCCTTGGCTCTTAGCTGCTATCATTTGCTATTTCATATGAGCACACAATCTTTATTATCAGGAAAATGATGTGACAAAAATACCCTCTGCTTCATCCTGTAGGTGATCAATGCCATCGTTGGCAGCCCTGGCATCAGTTAGGACAGAGCTCAGAGAAAGTGGGAAAACCAACAGAGAGCTATTTTTCTACTTTTTGCCTTTCCTTCTCATTGTTGTTTTAACTTTTTTTTTCCCCTCTTGTTTTGTTTCCCAGAAATGTATTTTCTTTTGCACTTTGCAGGTATCACTTCTTGATAAGAGTTTTTCCTGCTTTAGCTCCATTGACAGGACAGCAAAACAACTGGATGTGTCTTTTGTTAAAACTTGAAATTGTGTTTATGGAGATGGTAAGTTCTGGTACTTAATACACAGCACTGGGTAGGAGTTTGCCTCAGTACAGTGGCCAATTATCACTTCTTTTCAGAAGCTCTGTTTTGCTTTATATCACCACCTACAATTTCAGAACTGCTTTGTGAAATACAGTCTACAGAACATTCTTCTCAGAGGAGAAAGAGCTAAACAGTTTCAACAGTGTTGGAAAACAGGTTTGAATTTTTAAATAGAAAATGCTACATCTGCTTCTTTCCTTCTTTTTTCCAGCATAATAACTAAGTTTTGCCAGAAAGCTCCTTGCTGTTTATTCTTCACATTTCTAATTCCTCAGATGTTGCAGATTCAAAGGACAAGACCATTCCTTCCTTTGTTTTTTTTTTTTGTGATAATTAGTTCCATTTCTTTTAAGTCACATTTGACTTTCTCCCCCCAGAAAAAAAAATTACCATCAGTACTCCTGCTATCAGATCTGTCTGCTAACATTCAGCCTGGCTAATCTGAGCACCCCAAAGCCCACTGGTTGTTCATCAGCAGCCTTTTTTTGTACAGTGATCACAGTTGCCTGTCTAATGGGAAGGTGTAAAATAAATGGGAAGGCGTGAAAAGCCCTGGATCTGGTTAACTGATTTTCATCCTTTTCACTTTATATCAAGCAAGATATTTCCTGTTGGAGCACTGATTTTTAGCTATGTATATAAAGACTGTGCTGTCACATCATATGCTTGTAACCATCATCTACTGCCCCCAAGCTTTAATTAGTCTCTTTGCTTTCTTTCCTTTTAACATTTTGAGTATGTAATGACTTATTATATTTTGCTTCATATTAGGTGAGGAATAATTTCATATCTTGTTCGTATTTTAACCATTCTCCAACTTGCTTTTCAAACAAATGGATTTTAATGCTTCCCTCTGTTTCATATTATCAGCTGTAATTGTTAATTACTTAAATATCTCCTTAAAATCACATAGTGACTATGTGATTTTAAGGAGATATTTAAGTAATTAAAAGTAAATCTCACTTTGCTTTTGCAGTGGATTCAGGAAGTGTATGAGCAGTGGTTCAGGTTTTCATTACATTGCTCTTACAGTAGTAGCAAATTGTCTCCATCAGAAATCATCACAATCACAAAGTGGCTGCAGAGGTAAAAACAGAATGAATTTCTGTTCATGTAACTCTGTTCACATGTGCAGGAGCATTTGTTGACAGTTTGAAGAGTTCATATGCAGCAAAGTCTGGAACTGTCAGTAATTTTTCAGCTTCCTGGTGGATTTATTTCGGTGATTTAATCATCTTTGCCAAAGAGAAAGTATATTTTATTTGTATTGGGGAGAGCATTTACTATCTTTGATGCTGTAACTGTCATCAATAGAAGCCATTTAAATTCTAGATGGCAAAAAAATTCTTAATTGGACTCCATGTGGTAAGGTCAACTTGCCTGTCAGAGTGCTGTGTAACTTGAGGGAATTATTCTCTCAAATACTTCAATTTCTCTTTCATTGCAGCTGTGTGATTCCAAGTGGCAAGGATGAGCAGTCATGCAGAAAATCTGTGACAGAATTCTTTGACTGCTTCTAAAGCTTTGCAGGCTGAAGATCTATAAATGTTACTAAATTAATGAGTAAAGGCAATTTCATGGAGTATTAATGATAACAAAATGACATTATCATTCTTTTATGTTTTTTATGCAAGGCAGTTACACAGAACGAATGAGAATATGTAATGGGCAGATTTAATTGATTAAACCCTCTGTGCAGTAAGTGAGAACTCCAGTTTGAGCTACATCCCATTAAATACTGAACTCTTGACTGCTGTTCAACAAAATCAATACAGAGCAGAAGCTGGCAGTGAATCTTGTGCCTGCAGCAGTAATGAAGTTTGACAATAAAAATCAATGCCCAGTCCCAAAACTGAGCAGTTAATAGTATTTGTGGTTTATGTCTTTTATAGATCCTTAGGTCCTTAAGGCCATCTGTTAATTTACTGCCTGTGTCTGGATCTGGGGAGGTCACTGACTTAGAGAAATAGGTTGTTGTTTGGGTTTTTTTTTGCTTGTTTTGTATTGTTTATCAGTTTCTTCCACTAAAATCTGTATCTGTTGCACGTGGAATTGTTGCTCAAAGTATTAACCTGTACACATCTCTAGATAAAAGACCACCACCCAGGAATAGGCAGGAGGGATCCTTTCCCAAAACCAAGCACAATTTCCAGTGGTTTATTCTTTAAAAATCAGTCTCCTGACAGTGATAATGACATGTTCAGGGTTTTTTTTTTTTACGTCTGTAATAGATCCTTTATTAAAATGCCTTTTTCATAAAAGTAACTTCTAGCCAATTTTTACATACCTTGTGGAAATAACAGGACTGGAGTTTGGTTACAAATAGATTGTATGTTATCCTAGAGTAAACTATCCAACAGCAATATATGAAATAAATGAGAATTTAACTAATTCATAGTTTAGTAATCAGGCATTGTTATACTTTTCCTGGAAAGAAATTGTATCTATCTTCATCAGTGAAGATTTAAAAGCTGTGTGCCCTGAGCTTTCCTTTCATTTTCAATTCTTCCCTTTCCCAGTACAACTCCAAGCATATCCATGAATGTTTTATAGAATGGAGACAAAACTCAGTCCTTAATATTTCACAATATTTCTCAGACTTTTTTATGATTAACAAGTTTATTTTTGTGTATGTATGCAGTACATTTTGTCCTGTACTGTGTTATCTTTGTGAAGTGTTTTGTATACAACAGAAAACAAGGCACATAAAATGTACATGAGGGCTTGAAGTCAGGTTTCAGACCCTACTGGGAAACTGAGCCTGGTGTCTTGACTTGCAGCCCTTTGACCAGTAAATAATATTTCTTCTTGAATAGTGAGCTATCAAACCCAAACTGAAATCACTGATCATTTTAAAACCTAGAACACTGTTCATTTTTTCAAGTTGTGTCAGAATTCTTACGCTCATCTGGTAAGCTGCAGAGCATGCTCCAAAAAAAAGGGGGAGAAGTTTCTGTGCCCATACATGGTAAAGAATTTATGAGAATTGTTTTGGAATTACTGCTGAATCACTCTTAAAATACTCAGTAGAGACCTCTGAAAAATGTGCAGTGGTGTGAAGCAAATTAGCTTCCTGCCACCAAAAGCATGTCTTTTTAAAAAACAATTTATGCATGCAATTTTCCCACTATAAATTTTGCAGAGTGGTTGTGATTTTTTATTGTGAGACTGAAGTGTAGGGTTAGAGAATTACCCTAGACATTTACCTATGGCTTATTTAACTGTAAAAACTGCAAAAGCAGTGTCTGGCACTGTGGATCAGATGGGAAGGGACCACTGGAGATCATCTGGTCCAGCCTCCCTGCTCAGACAGGGTCACCCATGGCACAGGATTGCATCCAGGTGGCTCTCCCCTGTGGGGAAGACTGCAGACCCTCTCTGGGGAGCCTGTTCCAGTGTTCACCTGCACTCTGAGGTTCTTCCTCAAGTTCAGGTGGAAATTCCTGGGCATCAGTGCCTGCCCATTGCTTCTTCTCTCATTGTCAGAGGTCCCTGCTCTGACCTCTCCCTGCAGACAATGACACACAGGGATGAGGGCCCCTCTCAGTCATCTCTTCTTCAGGCTGAGCTCAGCCTTTCCTCAGGAGAGAGGCTCCAGTCCCTTTGTTATGGGATCCCATCCTTGGGCTGCTTTTGTTTTACCCTTAAGCAATGGCAGTAGAGTTATGGCTGGTAAAAGTTATACACACACACCCACCCCAACACAAACACAGCTTATTTTGTGTACTTACAGTAGGAAAGAAAATAGTTTCCTGATGATGTGGCTTATTTGGGTTGTTCCAGTGCTGACAGAAGCAAGACAGCATTTTGGAAATGGGGCTTGTTTGTGTTCTTACCAGGCCAGCTTGCTTCTCTTTGTTAATCTAAGAGCAAGAAAATCTGTCTTAAATTTCTGCCTTGCTTGTTCACATATCATCCTAACCAGCAAGGGAACACTCTTGCCTGTGTCATCTGTCTCTTCAGAATTTGTGTAGTCTGCTCTAGCAAAGCCTGTGACAGAAGCCTACATTGATGCAGCTATGGCAAGTGGAACCTAATTCTCTCTTTATCTCTTAATCTAATCAAGTGGTACACAGTAATTCCTGAAGCATAACTGGATTATCAGCACAGTCAAGCCTCTATCCAGTCACAGTTTAAAATGAACCACCTCACAAAGCCATAGTAAAGGCACTTGATAGAGTGGTGGACAGTAAAAACACCTAATTATGCAGCTTGATTAATCAGGACGTCTTTGAAATCACTGATGATGTTCTGATGGACTGAGATTTATCATGTGCAGATATCATCTACTTCTTCCAGCCTCAAGGTACGGCTGTTTGCTTCCTGGAAGGAGATTTTTGTTCCTCACAGTGTTTGTAAGTAATGGATGTTTTTCACTGAGGGATGGGTACGAGTGCTTTTTTTCCCCAGTCATTTTTCTCTGTGTGGGGTTGGTTTGGTTTTATTTTATTTGGGTTTTGTGGCTTTGGTTTTTACATTATGTGGTCATATAGAGAAAGCCTACAATGGTACTGCTGAATAGTCTGTAGCCTGGACAAAACTCTGAAGTTCATGGTCTCCCATGTTCCAACAAACTCTTTCATTTGCCTTTTTTTTTTTTTTTTTAAGCTCTGTCAATAGTGTTGAAGGATTCTTATTGTTGCCATTGCCTGGCTTCTGTTTAGAAAATGATTATGAATTAGTAATTTCCAGCAGCTCCATACTAGCAGCAGGATAATACAAATGCAGTTTTGGAAGAGAAGAACAGTATTTCAGGTGTTAGGGCTGCACTTCCATCTGGGCGAGGAGTGAGAGGTCATTGAAGAGGAAAACAAGTTTAACTTGTACCTAGTAACATTTTCAGACTGCTGATTTCACTCCCATCTAATATGTGAAGTTCAGAGAGGAATTACCTCAGCTTTAAGCATTTGTCCCAGAACAGACCATTTATGCACTGCCCTGCAGTGTTGAGTTTCAGCAGAGGTCAGTGCAGCCCCCAGGCTGGTTTAGCTGCAGTAGTGCAGACACTCAGAACACAGAGCACCTGCTCCTGCAGAAGAAAAATATAATCCAATAACCTTCTAATGGTCAGAACTGGTAGTTCAGTTTTACAGAAAGTATTTTACAGATATTCAAAGCTTCTGCAGGTACTGAAAAATCAGCTTAGTAACTGTATGATAGGAAAGTTGTGATGCCTACTGATCTAACACTGTTAGTGAAAGCTTCCTGAAACTTTTCCAGGAACTGCATCCAAGACTGAGTGCCTTCAGCTCTTAAGATCTGCTCTACACGTAACACTTCACTCTTACAGAATACTGGGTATTTTTGGCTTTGTCAGTGTGTCAAATGTGACATGAAAACAAACTTGGAGAGTTTTGATGATGATTTCAAGTAGCAGTAGCCTCATTGTGCTCTCAACAAAATCAACATGACATGTCTGAGATGAGAATCAGTTTAATGCTGTTAAAGTTGAAGTCCATAACTGTACTAAGGTGGATGTGATTATTTGGGTAACTGGACAGAATTGGAGACAGTATCTGGGGCTGCAGTTTTAAATTTTCAAAGAAGTTTGTATCTTTGTTAATTATACAGGTTACTGGAATATGTTCAGGTCCATTTATACCACAACTTCTGGGTACTGCAGCTTAAAAAGCCCTACAGACAGGCTAATGTTCAACTCCCATTTTTGAAATGTAGTTTTAGTTGTGAACTGATCTCTTTGCTAAACAGAGAGTCTTTCTTAACTGGAATTCACTAATTCCAGAGCCTGGGCAAGCTGCAAGTGATAATGAGATGCAGATCCTGGCTGGTGAAGCACTTGTGGAAGGTTTGTTTTTCCAGACATGACTGAGTTTGTGTCTGTACCAGCAACACGACTGGTGTCAATATCTGGTCAGAAGCCTACACAGCTAGACTGGCTCTCACAAAAGCTAAAATAACTTCTCTTCCATTATGAGCAGTGGCAGGGGACTTTCCTGCAGCTCCTGGGGCTGAGAAAGCTGAAGGGAAGGGTTCACCTGTTCTGACAAATGAGTGTAAAAATCGACACCGGGTGGATTCCACCTCTGACACGTGTAGTGACTGCTGAAAGTGCCCTGTGTACATGGAATGGATCTGAGTGTCCTGATGACTGTCTCCTTGGCCTGCCCAGCAGGGGTGAACAGGGTTTTTTGTGTAGAACAGCCAGCCTGCCTGGTGTGCTGTAAGGGGGAACCACCTGTTCCTGAGCAGCAGAGCACACCTCAGCGTGACTTGGCTCGTGGCAGTGGCTACTGGTGCCCCACTGCTGATGAAAGCACATCACTATTAACAGAGATGTGAGAGAAGTGCAGGAAGAAAGTGCAGAAAACTGCTGTCTGCAGGCAAAAACTGCTTTTTAATCGACTGCCATCAGTAGAGGCAGAAAGCCAGTCAGATAAAAATCAGCGCTTCCTCGGCACTGTTCTGTTACAGTTGTCTGTCTTTCACCACACATTATTATTGAGTGCTTAATCAGTATTAAATCTAATTCTGGGATGCCATCTGAGAAATTATTTTACAGCATTAGCAGCTGGAAGAATGTCCTGCCTGTTAATTATTTACGTTATCTGTCTCTCAGAATAACAGCTGGCAGTTAAAATACTGTAGAGTGAAACCCAGTACCCAGATAAATGCTGTATTTATGCAGGTGTAGGAGCATACTGTGTGATTTCTTAAAGCCTTCAGAAGGTGATGAAGGAACTAATTTGGGGCACATTCTGTACTGATATGTCTTAGAGAAATGGAAGATACTTTTCTCTGTGCACACATACATAAGATATCTAATTCTAGCAATTTTATAATGTGCCTGGGGAAGAGCTAGAGTCACCACAAGGGTAGTTAGTATCAAAATCAGTCAGTCAGCTGTCAGTTCTAAAATATATCCTGGCTGATTTTGAGGAGAATATCAAGGGATTAGTTGTGAACTCTCTGTTGGGGTTCTGGCATGTGCAGGTTTGCTTCCCATTTCTCCAGCAGTGTGTGAGCCCAGATTGCATTGCTCTGCTAAGCCACAGCACCCTCATTCCAGGCAGGAGGAGTGGGACTGACCACCAGAACTGCTTTCATTTCTGGGTAAGCTGTGAATACTGTGTTGCTAAGAAGGCAAACAGGTGAACTAAATCCATACATTTTGTCCTTTCAGAGTCCAAGTGTAGTCACTGCCTGTCATGTTTGGGTTTTCTGAAGTTCTTTCCCAGGGACCTAAACTGGTAAACAAGGTCACACTCTTTAAACTCTCTTGTTTTTCACATTTCTCTCCTAAGGAGGGACTTTGCTTGTTGACCCTTGGTGGGACCAACCAGTGGTTCAAAGGATCCCACCTCTTAGGTGGGCACATTGTAAAAAGGTATAAAAATAGCTTCTGAGAATAAACCAGCCCCTTTTTTGGAGCATCAGCTTTCTGAAATCACAAGTCCATGTCTTTCTTTCGTGTCCACCAGCGACATCCAAGCCTCTGCAATCTCTTTCCCAGGGTGCCAGGTTTTGCTCTGTTCCCCAACTGATTCACTTGACTCCTTCAGTATGAACCTTCCCCTGGGAGTACTGGGAGGAGCTCTGCATGTCCTCATTCTTTGCCTGAGGAGGAAGCAGTGGTGGGGCCTGTGAGGTCTGGATCCATAATGAGTCATTTGACCCCTCTTGCATTTTGTCTTGGAGAAGGGAAGGATTGCACAGACATCCTTTTAAGGAGCCACATGCTCCAGGGTGATGAAAAGGAAGACGTAGGACAAGCTGTGGCTCTAAATACCTCAATGCAGATTTTGAGTCTTTTTTAAGAGGAGGACACTTGCTCTTAGGGTCTCTGCACTATTTCAGTCTGTAAATGCAACTTTCAGGTTCACTTAGTTAAATATGCTTTTTCTACTCTCCTGCCAAGTTGTCATGCTTGTTCAGTATTCCCCCTGAGGCAAATACAGCCTTGTGAAGGACAAATATTTGAGAAACACTGGGATGAAAAGGAAATTCAGGAATTGCATGGCATAGTTTGCAATTAAAAATCCCAAGACGTTTTTTAATCTTACAAATAATGGTCTGCTCCCTCCCTCCTCCTCCAACCCCACGATTCATTTACCTGTGTACTAAATTCTGTAAATATGTATTGTATATTGTGATGCTTGTTGAGAGCATGCAACTTAAGTTACATCATTCAGCCTGAAAATACTGGGGGAAAGCAGTGATAGGAGAATACATGATCTGTGTGAATAGAGGGCTGTTTGTAGCATCTGGCTGTCAGATTTCTGTTTGCTTGTCTTGTTCCAGCATTCTGACAATGAATCAATATTGAAATACTGCTCTGGACGTGCAAAGGATTGGGCAGAGTAAGTGCCAACCTGACCATATGCCTTTCAGCAAAACTGCTGTTTGGCCTCTTTAAGTTTTATGAATTTTCACTAGGTATATTTCTCAAAAAAAGAAGAAACTGATAATGAAGTAATTTTTTCAGGACTGTGAGCAAGACTATTTTTGCAATCCTTGGCATACACATTCAGAAGAAAACAGTAACAATGCATGCTCAGGCCATTCGTTTTTATTTATTTTGACAATATACTCAGAAATTTTCTACTGTTGGCAGTAAAATTTTGGCTAATGTGCACTGCCTATTGACTGAAAATCCTCCCATGCACTTCCCAGGGAAGTCTTGCTCTCTTATCTACTCTTTATTCATCTCATAAATTACATTGGAATAATAAGACTAAAAAATTCCAATTTTATCACAAACCAGCTGAAAATGGGCAGTAACACCACAAACTGTCCCAAAATTGCCCAGCTGGTCCTGGTGCTGTCAGTATCATCCCAGCACTGCCAGTTTTTACATCCTGCCAGTCAAATTTATTTTAGCAGAAGTTCCAGAGGAAAGTTGTGTTAAACTTCTCTGCCCTCCACCAGTGCTTTGGGGTGAGCTTAAAAATAAGGTGGCAATTCTTGGCCCCATACTGCCTTGGCAATCCCATCCACTTTTCCTTTAATGTTTTCCACATATGGTGGTGAAACCCAGTGTCTGACTTCTTTTCTAAATATAGAATCATAATTCTTTTTAAAATTATCAATGCAATGAGTCTTATTTGTTTTCAAGATATTTTTCTCCTTTTGCAATATAACAAAGTATTGAGAGTTCTTGTGTTGTCCATTTCCCAGAGGCACTTTTGAAGAGGTTTTATTCTTTCTTCCTAATGTTTTGCTGCATATTGGGAAATAATTCCTTTCCAATTTTCTGCAGAAAGCAGAGTGGCAAGGAGCACATTCCTTTGCCAGTGGAAGAGTGGCCAGGCATGAGCAGGCTGTTCCCCACGATCAGCAGAGGGCTTGTTTTTCACACAAGCTTGGGCTTTGGTTCTTTGGTAGCAGTGACAGAACAAAAACCAGTGGTGGCAGTAGCAAAGCACAGGCTCAGTGGCTTCCTAGCTGAATTTGGAGTGTTTGTCTCTTACATTGCACTGCCCAGCTGTCAAGTCCTCGTTGTACTTCTGTGTTGTTGGAGGGACCAAATGGAATTAACTTCACATGAATGGCTCTGAATTTGCTCTTTCTGTGATGCAGGATTTTGTCTCGGAGGCGAAAAGTGGCTGAATGTAAGCCTAGACTGTGAAAAAACAAGTCAAGTGAGTGACTTTTATTTCCCCCTCTCCCTGCAAATATTTGTGTTTTTTATCTAAAAAGCAGGAAGCAGCCTGTGATTTTAGTAATATGCCTAGAATGAAATCTGGGGGTTTGAACAGCTTCCCCTGCTTTAGCAGTGCTTTCCATTGTCAAATTCACAATGACTTATAACAGAACTGTTCAGAAGCAATCCTACCAGTGCAGAGTTCAGTTTTATACCCCAAACCACTCCACTTCTCTTGGCAAAGAAAAGAATATACAGTGTTATATCAGGGGAGAAACTGGTAAATGGCACTTGAAAGCAAACAGCTCTAGTCATAAAGAGAAGAAATGATACCAGTATACAAGTAGAGTCACAACTGATGATGATTGTCTTTAACAAACAGATAGTTCATGGGTAGTGGGGAGGAGATACAAAAATATGAAGTTATTTTAAAATCACCTGCTATTTTTAAGTTGAGATCAACAGGTTCCATCCTGCTAATGTAAACATTCTTAGGCATAACTAAAAACGTGTTTGAAAAAACAATATGTAAGGAAAGAGGCAGTTTTAAATAAGACTGGTGAAACATCCAGAATAACATGAAGTGTTGTTGACTTTCTTATGGATTACCTCAAATGTTGGGCTTATACTGTTGCAAATTATGTATGATGTACCTGAATACTGGAATTAATTAGTCGTGGCAAGATCATCTCTGGGTGGTGTTTTTTTGTGTGGTTTTGTTTTGTTTTTTTTTTTTTTTTTTTTTTTTTTTTTTTTTTTTTTTGATAATCACATGCAGCCAGTGACATAAAGCTCTGGAAGACTGCCAGAATTGCAGTAACAAAATAAAGCAAATTTCTTACATAATTTCCTGGCTAGCACATTCCCAGAGTACAGTAACCCTGCATATAGCATTTGAAAACATTACCAACAGCGTTACAGAATGAAGCCCAGTACAATTTAATATCTGAGAGAGGATGAAGGGATTAAAATCTAAGGATACCATTCAGTGGAATAGTCAGAAGGGACTTGTATCCCTAAATATTTCTGTAGAAAAGTCACAGTGTTCTCTGTGTCTAGGGCTGAAAGGATTTCAAGATTCACCACTCTTTGCCACTAACCATTTCTTGCTTTTTCTGTTGTCCTCTGAGCAAGAGTGACAACATAAAATAGTGAGCTTTGCAGATGGAAAGGAACTGGTTTTGTAACAGATTGAGATTTGGGAGCAGGGTGTGGGTAGAAGAAGATACACATTGCTGGTTTAGTCTCAGACATGTGGTCAGATCCTTTTGTTTGAACCTCCCCACATTCTTCAGGATGTGAGTGGGAGTATTCTCCCATACATGAAAACTTTTAACGACTCCTGTGACTTCTCTTACAGTGAACCTCTGATACTGCTGGTTTCTAATAAAATAATTTTAAATTTATTGAGGTAGGACAGGCATGGAGGTCTAAAAACCTCCTGTGTATTTCTCCATACATGGTGAAATACACAGTGCTTCTGAAATCTGCTGATGAATGAAGGGTGGTGTGAACCATGGCCTGCAAGCTGCAGAATGGTGAGTAAAGGCAATAGTGACAGACTGAGGCTCCAAATTACCAGGAGTTGTATGCTGCACCTTTAGCTTTCTAACACAATGGTTCTGAAGTCAGGAAGATGAGACTTTTGCCATTTAGTGGCATTTCTCTTCTGATGGAATGGTGGTCACAGGTGAAACAGCAGAATACAGGAGCCAGGGTGTGGCTTTCTTTCCTTACCAGTCATGCCCATTGCTCTGTGGGAACACCTGTATTTGTGGAATATCCAGCTCCTTTGACTGGCTATGAACAGTTCTGCCCACTGCTCTTTCAGAGTTTCTCCCCTCTGCTAAGGACAATAAATTTTCTCAAGGATTTTCATCCATGGACCTGGGAAGGCCTGCTTTTTTCCTTATTTCTTTTTATTTGAAGCTGGGTTACTTTTGTTCTCTTATGGCCTATGGAGTTAATTGTGTTTGCTTTCACCTCTCTTCCACTGGGCAAGAAGACAGACCATGACTCTTGGTTGAGGGATGCAGACTTTTTGGTAAAATGGAATATCTGCTAGGATACATAGCTCTGTCCACAGCATAAATTCTTAGAAACATGGCAAGCATAGTGACTATAGACATGTGAGCACCAAGGTGCCCATGCAGCCCTCAGGCAATTCTCAGGGATTGAAACAGAGCCCATGGAATGTGGCTGGAATACCTTTCCAATCATGTTAAAGCCAGACTTCCTGTATTTAAGTATAAACTACCTAATAATTTATGCCAAAATGTCTTCACAGTACTACAAGGAATCTTTTCACCAGGATTTAATTGTGGTCAGGAATATGTTAATAGATCACAACATCTTCTGTTGTAATAGACAAATTTTTACTCTCTGTAGCTAAACCACAGAGGGAGAGAAGAAGCAAAAGCACATAGCCCAGTTGAGGAAAGAGTTTGCTGCTGCTATTTTTAGGAGGTTTATGCCATTTGGAAATTTAGCCTAATATACCTGATCCTTAAAAAAAGGCCAAACAATCACCTCCTTAACCAACCTTAATAGTGAGAGAGGATATATTATTTTTTTTCCAAGTTACACACTAACTGTTGACACATCACGGTTCAGTTGTAATACACTCATAACTTGGCTGAACAAAGAAAAGTATTTTTTTCTACATGACTGCTTAGCACACAAACTCAAGAGTGATTGGCAAAGCTGAAAACAAAATGTCTTTAAGAGAAAATAAAACAAAGCAGCTTATATAGTAGAGAAGGGAGAGGGGAGGTTTTTTTTATTGCAATCTCCTTAAGGGACAAAGTGGCAAAATCCCTCAATGTTGTTAGCATGACACAAGACCTTGTGTTTGAAGACTTGCAGAAGTGTCTCTCATGTGATGACTAATCTCATTTGTCTTTTCTATTTTTCTGTCACCATAACTGTGATGTTTGAGGACAGCTGGTGTCCTCAGAGCTAAGCCATCCTGTGTTTGTTTGTTCCACAGAGAGACTGAGCCAGCGAGGGTGGCAGTGCAGCTAAACTTGGAGTGCAGAGCCTTGTTCCTAATGCCCTGACAAAGGACCTTCAAGGTGAGTTGTCTTATGACCTTGGGCCTCCTTGGGCTTGGAGAGAATAATTTTTTCTGAACAGAGACATCCAGCAAAGTTATGTTCTCAATCCAGATGGAGGCAGTGAAGCTGAGGAATTTGATTCTATGGACATCTGGCTTAGAGGCAGAGATGATTTTGGTGTTCAGTTATTGTTCCCCTATATTGAAAGGATATATTCAGGTAACTTCCCACTAAACAGTGAACTAGGAGCTTTCATTTTCCCTTATTTTTAGTTGAGAGAGTACCGATGGGCACAGTTTTAAGTTCTGCTCCCCATATTCCTAATGAGGGTTTTTTCCCCCTCATGTTTTGTACTGAAAGTGAAACTTAACTGTTGAAGAATAATGTGGGAGTTTCTGAAACTGAATAGGTAAACACACGCTGGGATTGTCTTATTTAAGACATTTCTTGTTTACCACTAAAGGATAAGAGGAATCCAAAAAATGTATTGCACTTAGCTGTCAGAATGCTAGAGGAGAGCCCATAAAGGGGCAGAAAGTATTTTATTCTATCCATTTGTCAGACTAATCAGTGTCTTGTGAGAGGGATTATTTCAGTAAAGAATGAAAGTCAGCTCCCAAGAGAGAAGGAAATGAATGATGTGAAGAGATCCCTGTCTCACACTGAACCCTGTTCGACAGGTGAGCGTGCACAGGGTTATCCAACACCACACAAACGTAGGGTGAGTCACCAATTCTGCATTCTCAGACTTTATAAGGCATTGCACAAAGTGATTCCTCTCCTCCTAGATGCTGAATTACTTTGAGTAGCAAAACTACTTTTTTTGTCATATCCTCCTGGTTGTTAAGTACAACTCCTGCATGTCTCCATATTTTTTAAAAGTCGCCAGGTGACTCAATAAAACCCCAAAAAACCAAAATGAGACACTGGAATATTTTTCAAAAATACCTTGCATTCAGTGCATGTTCAGAATCCAAATTCCTCTCATATGTATTTCAGAAACTCTTGCCAGTTGTGTCCTTCCACAGTGTGTATTTTACTGTGTTCATTGAGTTATTGTCACTGTTGATTTTAAAAGTCTTAAGGTTATTTCACAGACAAACAAATCATGCTGAGGTCAAAGCAAGTTTAATAACACTTCTTGTTGAATTCTAAAATATAAGAGGATCATTCTGCTTGAATACTTGGCAGCTGCCAAGTGTTTTAATGAACAGAGCCTTACTTCTATATGACTATTAAAGCAAATAGTGTTGGTAACTATAAATGTTTGCACAGCAAGCATCAATCTCTTGTGCAGACTTTTTGCACCTCTCTCTCTTTCAAGTACATTTTTTTTTTCTCAAGGGATGCAGCCTGAAGCTCATGGAATGATTTTGTAGAGCAAAGATGCCAAGTACTAGTTAGTTTTCAAGTGCAAGTGCTCACAGCTGCAAAAAGGGGTTCCTGCACCTTTACTCTGGCTGTTCCAACCAGAAAACCCTTCTGTCTGTTCACTGGCACCAAACCTGCAGCAGCGAGTGTTACCCTGGGGTTCATCTTACAGAATGCATAGGAAGGAGGAAAAATGTACATTTTGCCTCAGCACCTGCTCATCACCACCTTTATAATTCAGGTCTGCAGGGTGGGATTTGGGATGTCCTTCCCTCCAGGCACTTTTTGGATCACAGTGATAGCTGAAGTTGTGCATAACTGACACGAGCAATAAGTGAAGGCAGTGAGATTTTGCAATGGTAAAGGAACAGTCCACAAGAGAACTTATCTCTGATTATTGCTGACAGGATAAATGTTCCAAAAAGATAAAGAGCTGTTCCATTGTAGTTTTCTTGTTTCATATATTGATAGGCTTCTAAAGCACACAGCAATTAGATAAATTGTTTTTGAGTGCTCAGTGAGGGGCTGATACAAAGCTTCCTAAGACGTTTAAGAGACAGGTAAGACAGAGACTGTTGGGCAGATCTCAGCAAAAATGGCTGGAATTTCTACCCTTGAAGAAGACCTTAAGATAGAAATCATCTTTAGCTGAACCCAGATAAATATATACAAAAAAACATTCTTAGTGTTTAGAACACAAAGGACACTAAAGATGGTGCAGAATTAATTATGTGCGTGTTTTAGAATTCATTTTGCATGAATTCTAAGCAAGGAGCTTGCCAGATCCTGTGACAAAATATTGTAATTTATTGCTTCCCCAGATTAAATAACCAGAAGGTGGGGTTTTTTTGTAGATCTTTAAAATGTCTGGTGAATGTCACAGATTTCTAAATTGAAAAGGGTAAAAAAAAAAAAAAGCTTTTTGGAAGCAAACAACACTGTGCAGAACACTTGTTTTTGCTCTTCTAATCAATCCAGACAATTTCTTAAAATCTTCCTAATATACTGTGAATTATGCAGGTCAATTATTTAGCAGTTATAAAAAATGTAGCACTATCCCATCCTTGATATTTTACTATGACTTGTATTTTTGCTACATATTTTGCCTTTCCCTTGAGTAGAATATTGGTTTGTTATATTATTTCATATAGAAGTGTTAGTCCTCTATATGTAAAATGTTTCAAGAAATAAAGGTTGAATTTACAATTTAAACTGATAAGGCAGCCAAACCAGTTATCAAATTACATATAAACAGTGTATTAAAGGCACTGTGAAAATGTGTGAGGCAAAATGAACACCGTGAAGTCAAAAGCTGTTCTGTAAAGCTGCAACACTGTTTTTTCAAATGTTGCATATCACAGAAAACCCCACTTCTCTGCATTCTTCAAAAAGTCCCTTTAGTCTTTTATCCCAAAGCAAGGACATAAATTAAATCCTTGCTGATTTAATAATGCAGCCAGGAAAAAAAATGCAAAATTTTGTTTAACCGTTTAACATGCTCATAGAAATTAACTCAGTGCACAAGGCCTGGGGAACTAATCTAAAAAGCCCTCTGGGGGACACTTTGGTTGGAAGGAAGGAAGGAAAACCAGCACAACAGTAACTCTTAATGTGTCCTTTGCTGGTCACTGGCCTGTGACTCTCTTCTTTTTCTTCCTGCAGTTCTGCACTGCATTGGAAATTTGCATCCCCAGGCTTGGATATGTCTCTGACCCAAGAGGGGTGCTCAGAGGAGAGAAGGAAGCTTAATGAGATTTAGTGCCTAGTCTGGTAAGTCTCCATGTGACTTGTTGTGTTGACCCCAACCTCCTAGTTATTCCTGCAAAGGAACAAGCTTTATATGATCAGGAACAAAAACACTAATTAGTCTTCTATGCTTTCTTTCTGAAAAAGAAACAAAATTTAAACCAGCCAACATAATTTGGCCTCTGCTGGCACAAGACTAGGAAAAAATGCCATTTTGCCATCCCAGCAACAAATGATTTTGTCCTCATTAATGAAATGGCAAAATGTGGACTTGCAGCAGAGGCAGAGCAATTGTGTTAAGGAGCATTGCTCCTGAAAAAAGCCAGAGTGGGGAGGGGGGATTGGGATGAGTGAGCTCTGCAGAGCAGAACCCTACAGCTCCAGTTGTGCACCACTGGTCTGCTTTACTGGGACCCACGGGACAGAACAGAGGTGTGGGCAGAGGGATGGGAGGAGCAGAGTGCACCCACCCTTTAATGCAGCACATGCTGCCCTCAGGGGCACAGAGCAGGGCTGGCTGCAGCAGCAGCACCTCTGGGCTGCTCCCTGGGCTGGGGGGATCTCTGCTCTGTGCACTGAAGCAGCTGGACAGGGTGACATTGAGGGGCAAGGCTGCTCAGCCAGCACCAGGGGTTCTGAGTATTTGTTTTGCTCATTTCCAAAATGGGTCCTGACTCGAAAGCTTTTTCAGCAGCTGCAGAAATCTATAGTCTTTAGCTCACGGCCCAGTCTGTCATTCTGTGTTACATCATGCACTATTCCAGGAGGCTGAGCTGCCTATGATTTCATAGCATAGTTGATTTTCTAGCTTAAATCCTCAAGGGACTTTAAAGGGAATGGAAACCCACAAATAAAATGAAGAAATTAAAATACATTGCTAACTCTAAAATGCAGCATTTATTTGGATTAATAAAATACAAAATTGTAATGATCCTTTACACTGGATTTGATTTTGGTTCTGCAATGATTCAATAGGTTCCTGCTTCCCAATCTCACTTTGTCTTTATTTTGGGAAATATTGTTGTAGAAGAGGAATTCCTCTCTGGGGAGGTGATACTGTGGAAGGTCTCTAATTATTCTTAACAGGGTTTAAGTTTTCTGGGCTACTATCGGTCTATATAAAAGTTGTGATTTGAAGTCAAAGTCTGCCTTTTATCCTGAAATACCTTATTAGCTGGGTAATTCCCAAGTGGAACACAGATACCAAGTTACTGAAAGACAAAAATTTCTCATTTTTAAAATTCTGATGAACAATCCCAACTCATTCTAAGGCCTGTGTATGCATTGGCTGGTCTTTTTGGACTAACTAAACTTCAGTGTAGACTGAAGGGGTTCTCTCTGACATGAAAGTTTTGCACACCTCTAATAAAAGCAGGGGTTTGTCCCATTGTGCCAAATCAAGGAGTGTGTGGTCTGTGCTGGAGGAAAATCCAGCCTAGTTCAGTTCCAGATGCATGCTAACTCTGTATGTAAAAATCTCTGTAATAGTTAATCTTTCCTCCTTCGTTGTTAAGAAAAGGGAACTATTTTAGAGTATCCCATCACAAACTGTTGCCTCAGAGCAGCCAAAAGTGGAGAATGTTGTGCTGAGAAGATGCAGGAATGCTTTAAGTAGGCATTGCCTGCTGTGGGATTCAGAGAACAACTGTTTTGACTTCATGTTTTCATGAAGCTTTTGTGACACTGCATGCCAGTTCAGTAACTTGGTCCTCCTTTAACTTGTGCCTATTCTCAAATTGTTTTACTAAAATCAAGCATTTTCTCTCAACTCAGTTGTTACACCTGCTCAGGCATAGTTGTGAATACAACTAAGTTAGCTGATAGGTCAGTTTATGTTTTGAAAAGGGCCTGAGGTGCTGGTGGATGAGAGAGAGGCTGGACATGAGCCAGCAATATCTGCTGGCAGCCCAGGAAAACCAGTTGTGTCCTGGATTTCATCCAAAGCACCGTGGGCAGAAGGGGAGGCAGGGGATTCTGCCCCTCTGCTCTGTTCTGGTGAGACCCACCCGGAACAGTGCACCCAGCTCTGGAGCCACAGCTTAGGAAGGATATGGACCTGCTGGAAACAAGCCAGAGGAGGCCACCAAGATGCCAAGATGAATTGAGGGATGGAGCACCTCTGCTATGAGGAAAGGCTGAGAGAACTGGGGTTGTTCAGCCTGGAAAAGAGAAGGTTTTGGGGTGACTTAACTGAAGGGAACTTACAGGAAAAATGGAGAGAGAGCGTGGACTTATAGGACAAGAGGGAATGCTTCACATAGAGAACGTTTAGATTAGATATTAGGAAAAAGCTCTTTACTGTGAGGGTGGTGAAGCACTGGCACAGGTTTCCCAGAGAAGCTGTGGCTGCCCCATCCCAGAAGCGTTGAAAGCCAGATTGGACAGGGCTTGGAGCAACCCAGTCTATTGGAAGGTGCCCCTGCCCATGGTAAGGGGTCGGAACAAGATGAGCTTTAAGACCCCTTCCAGTCTAGGCTGTTCTATAAAATGCTGCTCCTGCTGCGAGTTGTACTAGTGCGGTGTCCCGTTCCCATCACCAGCCGGGCTGCTCCGGCTGTTGCTCGGGCACAACCCGCAGCGGGGTTTGGAAGGTGCCGATGGAGGGAGCAGGGAGCGCCCGTTCCCGTCCGGCCGTGGCGGGGCCGGTGCCGCCACCGCGCGGCCGAGCCGCGGCAATGCCCAGCGGCTCCGCCTGCCAACGCTGGTTCCTATAAAAACCAGTTGGAGTTACAGTTATTCCTCTTCTTTTCCCACCCCCCTCAGGCTTCGCAGCTGTTTCTGTTTCGGCTTTATGAGGTGACAAGCCAAACTGTCCAACAAAACATCGCCCATTGTCACTGTTGCCCATGGCAGGTGCCTGAAAAGGTCAGACCATTGCCTCCAGGTAGCACAGTGGATGCTCATGTTTTAGTCCATGAAGTTACTCGCTTCTGTCACGGAAATGTTTATGTCTAGAGAGAAGATAACATGAGTCCTTGTTACTGGAGTGTTGGTAGATGCTGGAGTGTGTCCAGCGAAGGGAAAGCAAGATGGTTAAGGGGTCAGGAGCGTCAGTCTCACGAGGAGCAGCTGCAGAGGCAGCTGATAACCGACTGCAGGAGGCTCAAGGGAGATCTTATCACTCAACTGCCTGAAAGGAGCAAACAGCCTCAAGTTGTGCCCTGGGAGGTTTAGATTGGATATTAGGAAAAATGTCCTCAACAAAACAGCACTGGTACAAGCTGCTCAGGGGAGTGGTGAAGTCACCATCCCTGGAGGGATTTCAAAACCAAGCAGATGTGGTGCTTAGGGACATGGTTCAGTGGTGGACCTGGCAGTGCTTGGTTACCAGCTGGGCTCTCTGATCTCCAGGGTCCTTTCCAACCTGAACAGTTCTATGGTGCACACTTCATGCTCCTCAAGTGCATTTTTGTTTCCCTCTTTAGCTTATCTGCTAGTTCATAACGGGTTTTAATCCACCCTCACAGAGATAAGCACAAGCCATAACATAGTAGAAGTCTTTTTTCATTTCTGCTGTCACCCTTTACTGCCACAAGAGGAAACTCCAGAGCCTGAGGTAGAACGGTATTTTAGTTGCTTTTTCCATTTGATAACTGGAAAACTGCTTAAAGGAGAGGAGAATGGCAATGCTTCCTCCCCTCTAGCTACAATCGATACTCTTCTATAACTCAAAATCTGTCTCTGCAATTACTCAACACAGCTTAGTTTTTTTCTCTCTCCATCTCCCTAAATTTACAACAGGAAAACAAACTCTTATTTTTTTTCCACAGTGTTTTTTTCTTTATTGGTTTGTTATTTTTTTTATCAGAGGATATACCCCTCTGCCACAAACATCTACATCTATACATCACTTCCAGATTAATTAAATAATGTTATTAGGAAAAATGACCAAATGGGGGGAAAAATCAGGCTGGAAAACTTTACTCTGAACATGGAAGGAATAAAGTGGTGGGTGAAATGGCTTGGAGGAGGAGGTTTCATGCAGAAGACAGTTGATGGAGAGACAGTTTGCATGATGTTGAAGAATTTTGGTTGGTTCTCCAGATTCTCTGAAGACCCTGATTTAAACTTCTGTTGTTCATAGTCTGTCACTAAGAAGCTGTAATCAAGCAGGGCTCAGATACTTCCCTCCCCCATGCTCTTTGTAGCTGCTGCTGGTAGACAGGAAAAATCTCAGTTCAACTCTCGCATTGCTAAGAAAAATGTGACCTCTGAGCTTGAAGTGCCATGCTTCTGAAGGGAACGTTCTGTAACAGAGAAAGATAGAATCTTTTTATATATCACTGCTTTTAAACAGTGATCCAAAATAGTCTGGAACTGTCCTGACTTACACTGAGACCAAAGTCTTATCTGTTTGGAAGGCTTCAATGCACTGTATTATCAAATCCAATCTGCTGCAATTAATTTGAAGGTGCATTTGGGGTGGGGTTTTTTGGGTTGGTTTTGTTGGTGTTTGGTTGGGGTTTTTTGGTTGTTTTTGTGGTTGTGTGTGTTGGGGCTTTTCTCTCTTTTTCTCCACTGAATGAAGATCCTTTCCCCTTCCTGCACATCCTTTCCGAATGTGTTTTCCCTCCATTTCGGTTGTGTTTCTCCTTAGGTCAGGGAAGGCTGGTGAGTTTAGTTTGCCCTGAGCTTAGGAAGGGATTGGTGGAACTCGGAAGGTTTTTCAGCAATCTTTGGAAAACAGCGCTTGCTGAATGACATCAACCCCATCTACCGCGCTATCTCCTCCCGTAAGCCAGGCTGCAGTTTCGGGCTGGCTTCGGAGGAACCCGGGGCTGTGGCGCCGAGTCTCAGTTTTGGCGGGCGGCAGTTCCTTGGCCATTGGCCCTTTGTCGCGGGCGCCACCCTCCGCGCCGTGTCCCCTCAGGCTCCCGCCCTGTCGCCCGGTGTCCCCTCAGGGCCGGGCCGGGCGGTCCTGCCGTGTCCCCTCAGTGCGGGGCGATGTCGCCGTGTCCCCTCAGTGCGGGCGGTGCCGCTGCGTCCCCTCAGGACCGGGCCGGGCGGTCCTGCCGGGTCCCCTCAGCGTGGGGCAGTGCTGCCGTGTCCCCTCAGTGTGTGGGGCAGTGCTGCCGTGTCCCCTCAGTGTGTGGGGCGGTGCTGCCGTGTCCCCTCAGTGTGTGGGGCGGTCCCGCCGTGTCCCCTCAGTGTGTGGGGCGGTGCCGCCGTGTCCCCTCAGTGCGGGCGGTGCCGCCGTGTCCCCTCAGTGCGGGCGGCGCCGCTGAGTCCCCTCAGCGTGGGCGGTGCCGCCGGGTCCCCTTAGTGCGGGCGGTGCCGCTGCGTCCCCTCACGGCCGGGCCGGGCGGCCCTGCCGGGTCCCCTCAGCGTGGGGCGGTGCCGCCGTGTCCCCTCAGGACCGAGCCGGGCCGGGCCGGGCGGTACCGCCCCGCTGACGGGATCCGGCGCGACGGCGGCCGCGCCACTTCCTGGCGGCGGGAGCGCGGCGATGGCGGCGCAGGACGTGCTGGGCCAGACCGCCCGGCTGGCCTCGTCCAGCGCCCTGCTGCAGGTGCGGGGCCGCCCTTCCCTCCTTCCTCCTCATCCTCCTCCTCCTGCTGCTGCTCGGCGGGGCGCCGCAGGTGCTTCCCGTGCGGCTTCTTTCACAGGTGCTGTTCCGGGTGGTCACCTTCGGGCTGAACGCCTTCACGCTGCGCTACCTGTCCCGGGAGCTCATCGGCGTGGTCAATGTCAGGTGAGGGCGAGGCGGGCACCCGTGAGGCGTCCCGGGGCTGCTGGGGCCGTGGGGCAGAGCTTGTGCTCCGCGCTGCTCTGTGCCCTGTCGCTGGCCGTGCTTTTACTAGTGCTGTGCAATCTGCTGTTGGCTGTGCCACAGCGTTTGGTCATTTCATGCCTCCCCAGGTCTGTTTTGGCCTGAAACACCGGTAGCAGTGGTCTGGTTTTTGTTTTTCAACCATCAGTTTGCAGAGGAAAAACTAGATACAATGTGCTTCTCCGATAGGATATACTCTGTATCTTCACATTTGGTCTGCAGCATGTATCCTTGCCGTTTGAATCCGCACATGAAATTACTTTCTCTACGTTTTTAAGAAGATGGTGATAATTTTAGCTCGCCTAACCATGCTTGCATGCCTGTAAGAATTTATCTGCCTGGTAGTCATGTGTCAAAAACTGTGATGCTATCGCATGAAGGATTTACAGTTTATAAAAAAAATCGTTTTCTTCCTTTTTTTTTTTTTTTCCCTTTTCACCCCCTTTTAGGCTGACTCTGCTGTACTCAACAGTAGTCTTCCTTGCCAGGGAGGCATTTCGCAGAGCTTGTTTGAGTGGAAGTGCCAAGAGAAACTGGACCAAAACAATTAATCTCTTGTGGCTGACGTAAGATACCTTTAAAAGTTTACTTCCTTTAGAATTTCTCGTTTTTGTCTGGGGGCTCACAGAATGAGAGGAAGTGTTTATTTACTGAGGTGATTGTTTCAGCATTTAGAAGCCTCAGTTGTGTTTCTGATGTAGGACTGATGTAGGAAGCTGCTCAAGTCTGGTGCTTTAGCATTTACAGACTTGATTTCTTGTTGGAGCACATGAGAAAGTTCATTGCCAAAAGTGCCCATTTCTTTTGTTGCTCGAGTTTCATTTAGGTTGTAGCTGTTGAAGGAAAACCCTGTTGCACAAATACTTTGTTTTTTTCTTCCTCTTCTTGCTCTGTTTTGTTCTTTTATTACTCTGTATGCATTTGTGAACCTGCACTGTAAATGTTTGGGTAGGAGAGATGCAAAAAGGTGAAAGAAAGAGTTGGAATTAAACAACAGGGAGGAAGTAGGGTTGCTTCTTTCAGCTGTGATGCTGTTTATAACAGAACAGCTTGAAGTCCACAGGGTACTGCAACAAGCAATCACACGTTGCAGTAAAGTGGATTTTATGGCTTGTTTCTCCCTTCTGGGTCCTGGTTCTCTCTGCTCTCTCCCTCTCTGTCAGCTCTAGCTGCTGGGCTGGGAAGTAAATGTACCTGCCTGATATGGTGCAAAACTACCCCTGCATGATAAAATAGTATTTTGCCATTGGGGCACCTGAGTTTCCCTGGAACTGCCCAGCTGTTAACTGGATCTGGCCCAGGGATGGGGGGTTGTGTGTGATCATCTGCATCCAGGTATGAAGCAGAGGGATTGTCCCTGCCAAGGAGAGGTCTAGTACTAATATTTAAAATGTGTTGTTTCTGTTCTCTAAGCTGTTACTGTAGTCAGCTCTCTGCTGTGTGATAGCCTTTAAAGGGAGCATTAAATGACAGAGATGACATTGACTGTGTGCATCTTCTTTTATTTTAATCTTTTCCTTGTAGAGAGGCATAACTTGAAATGAAGGTTAACTTCAGTGAAGCATCTGAAATATGTCTTAGGAGCTTGATGTCAAATATCTTAGGGGTCTGGTAGTGTGAGGGTCAAAGAGATCTTGCTCCAGTGATGTAAAACTTGATGGACTCTGCCAGAAGCTCTGTGTTTCTGAAGCAGTGTCAGCAGAACAGGCTGATGTGGGATCAGATTTGTTTGGTCCTAAGGCACAAAAATGCAGATATTTAACCTTATGGCTCTGGAGTAGAACACGGACAACTCAGAAAAATGTTTTGTGGCTCTTGCAGAGAGTGCCTTAAGGGTGTTCATTACAAAGGAAAGCATTCATTCTTGGTGTGGCAACAATGGGAATTGATTCCTCAGGACCATGTGTGATATTGTAATCTAATGTTTTGTTTTGTTTCCTGCTGAAGTAACATTTCCATTAATTAGCTTTTATGTTAACTTTTTTAGAGTCCCTCTTGGTGTCTTTTGGTCTCTTACCTTGGGCTTAGTCTGGCTACACTTGCTTGAAGTACCCGACCCTTCTGTGGTTCCTCACTATCAGGCTGGAGTAGTGGCTTTTGGTCTTTCTGCCATTATTGAACTCCTGGGAGAGCCATTCTGGGTTTTAGCACAAGCTCATTTGTTTGTGAGACTTAAGGTTAGTAAAGTCCATGGGGTGTGTGCATGTGGGGGGAATCTTTACTGAAAAGAACAGATTACTCACTTTGATCTTTGTATATTCAAGCATTGAAAAACCCCTGTGTGTACTGTTTAGCACTGCATGGTCTGGTTTGTAACATCCAGGAATTGGTACCCATTAAAGCAAGCAAGTTGGTTTATTTAGACATTTTTACCTCCAAGATCATTAAATCCTGAAACATAGGTTTTGATTGGAGGGAGAGACACACTGCTTCCACAATTCTACATCAAATTGTGAAATGTATCTATTGAGAAAATGATAGTTTAAAGCAAAGTTTTCTCCCTTATGTCCAAAGGACTGGGAAAATGCAGTGGATGAAGTGTGAAATGCTAGAATAGAAAACTTTCAGAGAAATGACGATCTAAGCTGGCCAGCTCAGCAGAAAAAAACCCTTGCAATAAACTCACATTGACTTTGAAAATCTTGCATTCCTGCATAAATGATGAGCATTAAACTTATATATTTTAAGCTTGTATATGTGGTTAGGTTGCCAAAAAATAACCCTTCTCTGTTTTGTGTTTCTTAAAGGTAATTGCTGAAAGCCTTTCAGTGGTGTCAAAATGCATTTTGATGGTTACCTTAGTAATCCTTTATCCTCACTGGGGCCTTTACATTTTTTCCTTGGCTCAGGTAAGTTCCTTCTGTTCTCTCTCAGCTGAATTTTAATTTTCCTTCGATATTTAGCCTGCTGAAGAACTTTGGGGAGCTGAGAGAAAAAGCTCCTGGGAGGTTTAAGATTTAGAATTTATATTTGGTATTTTCCTGATATTCATTATTGACTTGGTGCTTTGACATTGAGTTAAAGGGAGATAGAAGGAAACACCTTCCATCTGTGAAGGCACATCTTGCAAATAAGATTATTCTAATCACACAGAGCCTTATCAGCCTGTACCACCAACCTGCATCACCTTATCAGAAGGTGCTAATCAAGTGCAATTAATTCAGGTTAAAACTTTTCCTGACAACAGTGAAGGAGGGATAATTTTTTTCCTTCAGTTTTTGCCCTGGCTGCTGTAGATCACTTATAATTGATGGAAATTGGAAATGTTCTATGAAGTAAGAGATGTAGGCAGTAGCTGCTCTGTCAGCTTGACTTTTGATAGCATAATTGCTTTATAATTGGACCTTCAGTGTTCTGAAAATGCTGAATAAAACATGAAAATTAGCAAAGGTCTATGATAACCTACAGGTTAGAAAAAAAGATAAAAAGATCAACAGCACTCTTAAGAGCTGTTCAAAGCCTTACCTAGTGTAATATTTGGTAGGCACAAAGACTACATACATTTTCTTTTCACTGTATTTTCAACTAGTATATAATTCTGTATTTCTAAGTTAATTTTGTTTCACTGTTTTTCTTTTCTCCTTTCTGATCTTCCCAGCTTTTATATGTCAGTGTTCTGGTAATGTGCTATGTAATTTATTTTGTGATGTTTTTGGGATCTCCTGAAGCCACAAAGAAGTCATTTCCAGTTGCTAGAATGAAAGCTCTGTTACCTAGCTTTGTGGAAGATGAAGTAAGTTGCACAATTTATTTCTTGATTTTCTTCTTAAATCTCACATGAAGGCACTTTAAATGTTGCTTTTAGACTAGGGAGTTAATTGAGTGGATTTGGGGTTATTTTTGCACTATAGAAGATATGATAGATTATGTAAAAAATATCACATAGAAATTGTGTTTGAAGTTTGTTTTAGTGAAATTCTTATCAGAAAAACATCATGAAACTTGAACTCTTTGTGGTTATGGGTTTGTTGTTGCTGACTTTTTGCAACATAACTTTAAACTTTATGGTTTATGCAAAATATTAATAGACATTAACTGGAGGTAGACCATCTGCACTGTGCAGGGGAATGACCAGCTATCACTGGATCTGGGGCAGAAAAGAAACCAGAACCAGAAAACAGTGGATTTTTGAAATTTTGATCTCTGCACAAAATAACCATGGCGTTCCCCAGCGTCCTAGAGACACTCAAATATCTCTCAAACCAAAATGAGCCAAAGAAAGAAATGAAAAGACTCATTGAGGAAGACAACATTCTGTATAAGATTTATAGATTGAAAACATAAAGGTCATTCTTGGTTGCAAGTCTTACAAGGACAGTTTGAAGAGCAGTAAACAATTCATATCTCCAGTGAGAGTGAAAGTTACTCTGGCACATTAAACACCCTGGGTGTTTTTTTCCCAACTCTAACCTTGATTAATATTTTCTGTAGAATGCTCTTATGGGTACTTTGTCTGCAGCAACAGCACTTTTCAACAAAGGAATCAGTTTTTGCCAGATCAGTGATGTTGGTGCTTGAATTCAGCAATACTTTGCATTGGTGGGTAGTAACTGTGGCCCTGTGGGTTTCCTCAGCACTGCAGGTAGAGCTGCCCTGCAGTGTTGCACTGCCTTGCTGTCTTCTATCTCTCCTCTGTAATTTCAATCATGTTCATTACATTTCAGTTTGTTTTTTTTTTTGCAGACCTTTGTTAACTGGAGGGAAGCACGCTTGACTTGGAGTTTCTTCAAACAGTCCTTCTTGAAACAGATTTTGACAGAGGGTGAGGCTTGACACAGAAGTGTGAGGGAAGGGGGCTCATGAAAACCATTTACAAAATTGACTTTCACAAAGCTTGGGTGGGGGAAGATGAAGCACATGATTCCAACCTGAGTGGAGTTTTTGAGGGTTTTAAGAACTAGGTGCTGTCCCATTTGACTTTGTCTCTTGAATACTTAGTATTGGAAGTGCCTGAACAAGCACTGGGGAAGATTTAGGGGCTTGTTCTGAAGTTCCTTATTTTGAACTTGCAGGTGAACGATACGTGATGACTTTTCTGAACGTGTTAAATTTTGGAGATCAGGGTAAGTGTGATGATATTGTGGAATGGTGACAAGAGTTTTCATGAAGAACCACTTCATGTGGTTCTGAAAATGACTTAAAATGTTTGAAGATAGCTTGAAAACCTGAGAATGTTTCAAAGCTTTTGAGATGCATTTCAGGGAATAATGAATATAAACATGAAGATAATAGAATTATAGAATATCCTGGGTTGGAAATGATTATCTGGTTCCAACCCCCCTGCCATGGGCAGGGATGTTCACTAGATGTGTATCTTTCTCTTCTCCTGTATCAGTAAATCCTTACAGGATTTATCAGGATCCTCTAAATTCCTCTACAGCAAGAATTCTAAGTGTGGTTTGGTGCTGTTCTAGATTCACTTCTGTGTAGTTGGTGCTTCTGTCTTACTTTTGCCATGAGCAAGCCTTGCAATTTTCAGCTGTAGTTGCTTGACTGTCAGAATTTTTAGAGAATACTGCTCAATGTTGCACTAAATACCACTTGTTTTCCCTTTTTTTTGGAAATGTTAAATTAGATTTCTTATTGTTAAAGACTTGGAATTAAAATATGTCTAAAAATCTGGTTTTTTTTTCTTTTTTTAAGGTGTATATGATATTGTGAATAACCTCGGTTCACTGGTGGCCAGGTTTATCTTTTTGCCTATTGAGGAGAGCTTTTATGTGTTTTTTGCTAAAGTGTTGGAAAGAGGGAAGAGTGTAAAGGATCAGAAGCAGGTATGATTATTTTGGATTAATTACATGTCAAATGCTTGATTTTTGTTACAGATACATTGCATCACAGAAATGTGATGGACAGAAATGTGTGTTTCAGTTTGAGTATCGAGGCTGCTAAAATTGAAAAGTGGAAAACAAAAATGTTGAGTGAGGCTGGACCAAAAAGAGAAGAGAATAGGTAAAATGCTAATCAAATAGAAATGAAAATATGCAGTGGCATAGTTCTACCTTGCATCAATAAAGTTAACATCAGCTGCTCCAAACAGTGTGATGGAAAACTTACTCTGCTGTGTATTTCCAGATTTAGCAAGCCATTATTTAAATAATAAAAACTGTTCACCAAATGCTATCTGGTAGTACTTTATTTACTTAAACGTATCAATAGCTGGTAAATAATGTTTCTGAAGAGTGCAGGGAAGAAAAGAATTGGATTTTTCTTGTGTGTTTGAGTTGTATGAGGAGGATTAATGAATAAGAGCTTTGTTCCACAGAGTAATATTCTTGATCACTCGTGAAGGTCAGCCTGTAGCAGTCCTGCTAATTGCACATCAGCACACAATTAAATCTTCTGCTTCAGGCCCTTGGTGTGGGCTAAGGGAGGTGTCTGTGTCTGTGTATTTTATATAAAACCTACCTGGTGTGTAGAACTAAAAAAATGGTGGAATAATAAATATGTAAAAACGTTACCAAGTTAAGAGCACGTGTGTGAATAATTCAGTAACAAAGGATAAGTTTGACACCTTTTTACATGATGCAAGCTGATTTGTTTCTCTGAAGCAGCATTTCTGCACGAGAGTGGCTATTATTACATTGATTTTGGTTCGTGTGATTTACTACCTTTTTTTTCAGGATGATGTTGCTATGGCTGCAAATGTATTGGAATTGCTGCTGAAACTTGTGCTCCTGATTGGCCTCACCATCACTGTTTTTGGCTATGCCTATTCTCAGCTGGCTCTGGATATTTATGGAGGCTCAATGCTCAGTTCTGGAACAGGTAAAGGTTTATAGACCTGGCAAAAAAACCTACCACTCATTAGGAAAAAAAAAACAAAAACCTATAGCTATTATGAATTTTTTGTAAATCAGCAGTTTGGGATTTTCCTGTGAAACTGCTGTTGAAATCTGTGATTTAGCTCATCAGACTCCTTCACCTTGTTTATTTGTGTTCTTGTCAAGATACCTAGGCAGGAAACTTGTTCAAATGTACTTAAATTTCCATGATTAGTGTTAACATTGCAATTTCTATCTCTTAGGATCAGTGCCTGTAAAAACAAATTGGTTTGATAAAAGAGACCATTACCTATTTGTCTTTCTGATGTGTTTTTTTAGGTCCAGATCTCCTCCGGTGCTACTCTTTGTATGTCCTGTTTCTTGCTGTCAATGGAGTAACAGAATGTTTTACATCTGCCTTAATGTGCAAAGAAGAAGTGGACAGGTAGGAAACAGTGCCTCCAAAATTCTTCCTGTAAATTTCTTTGTGCTGACCTTCAAGAGGAATTGGTGCTTTTGAAATTGGCACAAATAATATCCTGCCCCACAGAAAAGCAGCTGCTTGCTAGGCTGTCTGCATTTAGATTGAGATGTAGAAGCTTTACTAAAAGTTGTGAAGTTTGGGTAAAAAGGTCAGAAACGAAGAAATAAAGATTGTTAATTTAGCTTTTGGCACATCACTAACTGGTAAAGTAATATAAATGTGTGTTTTCTGCACAGATTAGCTTGAAGTTAAAATTTTTCAGACAATCACTTGATTCACTGGAAGTTTGCAGCTATTAACATTTTTCATGTGCAGGTGCTGGACATACACTTAGGAATGATCCAAGCTGTGGGTGTGAATCCAGTGGTTTACTGCTTTGTAGGAGGTTGGAGTAGGTGACCTGAGAGCCTTTCCAGCCTGGATTATTTCCTGGTTCTGTGTTTAGGCTGTCCCTGATGTGGCCCTTTAAAATTAATTTCAGTGAGATCTGTTCTCCACAATCAAAGTGGGAGCTGTTCTGGACTTAGCAAGGGCTGCTTTCACAACCCCTTTAAAATGTGCACTAGCTTTCCAAGTCACTGTTTATAACAGAAACAACATAAAGTGTCAATTTGTTCTTGAGCATTCATTTTCTTTAATACATTCCTAACATAAAATAGCAAAAGTGCGCAAGTTTTTCCATTACTAATAATTGTTATTAAATTTGATTTTCTGCAATGGGTGCACAGCTGATTTGTGTAATAGAATTTTGTTCATATAATGTAGTTCTTGGTTTAGTTTGGTTGATGTATTTTCTATTCTTTCAAATGATTTTTTTATCATCTTATTGCTCAAATTTATTTTCACTGGGAGATGGTGAGAGAAATTCTGTTACTCATGTTAGAAAATAAAAGATCATTAGTAAATGAATGCTGTTAACTGCATGCATTGTTAAATTATTTCTTTTTTTTTTTATTATTCCCTAGGTACAATTTTGTTATGCTGGCCTTGTCTTTCATATTTCTGTGCATCTCTTATTTCCTGACCCACTGGTATGGCAGTGTGGGCTTTATCCTTGCCAACTGCTTCAACATGGGCATCAGAATAGCTCACAGCACCCACTACATCCATCACTTCTTCAGAGAAAGCACCCACAGACCTCTCACAGGCCTCCTGCCCTCTCCAGCTCTGCTCCTGGTTTACATCAGCAGTGCAGTGGTCACTGCTTTCTCAGAGGTGAGCTCCTTCCTCTCTGCTCTCACTGGCCATGCTGCTGTCAGGTGGCTTTTGTGTCCTCAAAAAGAGGAATGGCATTAGGAAACGAGGCTGGGAGATTTGCATGACAGAAAGGAAGGATATGTTGTTAAGGGATTCTTTGTATCAGTGTTCTCTGCCACCTGTATGAGGTGGGTCTGACAAGAAAAGTTTTACACATTTCTGCTGTATGTAGTTAATTCATGTTCTTAGTTATTAATGGAATTTTGCAATTCCAAAAATTGGAATTGGCACCAAGAAACTGGCATTGAAAACTATGTAATAAAAACAAGTAACCAAAACTAGGAGGAAAACAAAAATTGCTGAACACATTTAACACATTTATTCAGTAAAGGATGCTAATTGTGCAGGCTGATTATTAAGGGGATTAGAGCTTTTCAGTGTACAAAAAAATTGACAGCTTGAAAATCCATTATGCCTGAGAAAGGAGAATTTTATTTTTTGGAGTGGGAGATTTCTGGTTTTGTTAGAAAATAGCAGCAGACTTGCCTGACAGCACCAGTGAAGTTTTTTGTCATCTCAGTTAACACATTTCTGCATGCCAGATAACAGCAGCTTCCTCATTTACCAGGTATCTACTGAATGGTGACTTTTTGCTTACAGAACTTAAGAGAGCAAATGTTGTGACTCCTAAAGATGATTTATTGTAGGGTCAGTGCATGTGCAAAACAGCTCTTGGCTCGATTGTGACGTTGGCGTGTTGCACCTTCTTTCTTGTTAAGACAGTGAATGTACTTTGTGCTGACTGGTTCTCCTGCAATGCTTTGTTTTTCTTTGTTGTAGGTGTTGTTCTGCTGTGACAAGGGCTGGATGGCCAGGCTGATCCACATCAGCACGGGTGCCCTGTGCCTTGCAGCAACCCTTGTAACCATGTTCTGCTCAGAGACCAAGCTCATCCACTTTGTCAGGAGCCAGTTCCTCTCCCGCTATTTGAAGAAAGGAACATGACCTCCCTCCTGTGCAGAACAGTTTCTTGTCATGCTTGCAGTAAAGGGCTGTGGGGTTTTTTTTTCCATAAGATCTGTATGGAAAAAAGGTTTCCACATGTGTTTTGGAAGCATTGATAAGGGAGTGGCAATGTTGGCAATTGCTGAATATTATTTTGTCTTCTGAACTGGTCAGTACAGCAAAAGAGAAGTGAATGATTTTCTCTTTATGCACCATTCTTTTCTAAGCTTTTCTTCAAACAGCCTCTGGAGATCTAAGCTGCACCCCCTGACATAACCTGGTTGACAGACTGCATGTAGAGAGCTCCCCTTCCTGCCCCTGGACAGTGTGGGAAGGCCTGAGGTGGCTTAGAAGGCCTTGATTTTGCATGGGTGCTGCTTAACTGGGGGGAAAATGGTCAGGGAATAAACCACTCAAAACCAACCACAACAATAAATGCCATAAAAATACACAAAGCTGAGAAGAACCCTAGAGCAGAGACCAACTCCAGTGTGAGTCTTGTGCAGCAGAGCACAGTGTGGTGCAGAGAGATTGAGCTGTCACTGTTTGAAGTGCAAAGTGGGGAACAGAAAATCCTGACGTTTACAAGTAAATTAATGGAATACACAGCGTGTGTCCCTGCTGCCTCTGTGAGATTATTTCATTCAGCAGATCCTTCATGTCTGAGGGCATTGATTAACTTGTCAGAAATACTCTGAAGCCTTAGCTGGAAGAGGTTTTGGGCATTGTCTGCAGGTGGTGTTGAGTACAATCACTGATGGTGCAGTTCATAAGGTTACTGATAAAACTTCTTACTTTCATTCCATTGTTTTTTTGGGTTTGTCTGAGATTTTGAACGCCAGCATGAACAAACTTGTCTCAAGAATTATTTGGTCTGTGCAATTGAATGTTAAATGTATTTAATAAGATTTTTTACAAGGAATTATGCATATTGAAGATTTCTTTATTGGGTAGTAAATACTTCCTTTTGTTCCAATGTTTTCCTCATATCTTATTTCTTTACTTGTTCTGTCTCAACCTCTGGTTTGGCTTTTTTGTTTTTTTTGAATTGTTGAAAATTTGGACATTCAGAAGTTCTAAAATTACATGTAAGTCCTACTGATTTAGGTGTACTGATGATGTATTTTATTGCTGGTCTAAGATCTGAACTGGGCAGTTCCAGAATGTACAAATGGCAGGTTTATAATAATCAGTGTTCCCTTTGCAATGTTTGGATGGACCAAAAAATGTCAAGGGATGAAAAATGTGTGCTCAGATGCGTGCAGCTGAAAGCTTTGAGTTTAATTCTGTAGCAACTCTGCAGATCCTCAGATTGCTTAAGAAAAATTCACTGCAGTGGCATTGTGGTGACCTCAGTGCCCAGGCTGACATGCTTTCTAGTGTCAGGGCCTTCAGCTTGTAGTTAGAAATATTTTCTGAACTCTGGTAATTCCCACATGGAAAACATTGCCAAAGGTTCTTTGTATGAGAATTTGGTGGTTGAAAAATTATCATAGAGAAGTCAAAATGTGACAGTGAAGGGAAAAGAGTGGCCTTGCACAGCCAAGGGCAGTTGTCTCCATTGCCTGGCTGGAAGTAGATGCAGACTTGCTGATTCTTCTTATGCTGTTTTGAAATCTGTCAAAACAAAACATTATTCTGTCCTCTTAGTTCAGAATTCAGTGGTGCTTTGCCTTTTAAATTTTTCTCTTCTGAGGAGTCCTACAGCTTTTTTCCTCTTTTCTGTCAGGTGTGGAATTAGTGATGAAGTACAGCTTCAAATATTGCAGCTTCTTTATTATGAATGGTCAATGCCTACAACAGTTGCTTCTCCTTTATTTGTTTGCAGTACAAAAAAATCAAGACAATTGAACCTATGGACTGTGTTTTAAGGTCTGACTTTTTCTGTGTGTCTTTGGGATCCTACTGTGGCAATATCTCAATCTGTACTGTAAATTTTTATAACTCCTTGGAATGAGAAATTTTGTACAACCCTGTACCTAAAGTGCTTTGGAGATGGAAGAATTTCTCATACCAAATTGAAGCTCGAAGTCATTCTGCCTTGTCTGCTCTTCCAGCCCCAGCTGTACACTGACATCACTTCTGCTGCTGGTGATCTCAGGAGTAGGGTGATGTGAGATCTCCTCCTTCAAACAGTGACCTGTGTAGTCTCATAAATATTATTTAATATAAATGCAGTGAAATTATTTAAAGAAAAGTTACAATTTTACGCCAATTTGTGTTATTCCACATTGGAAATATGATTTGTCACATTTCATATTGGCAAGTCTCGTGTCTCAAATGCAGTTTCATATGAATCAGGAAGGCATTTAAGGTGACTTAATGGTTGCTCATTAGCAAATTAAGGATACATTCCTCATTTAAACATCTGTAAGCAGCTCAGTGATGGTTGATTGGTGTTTGTGATGTGAGATGTTTTATTTTTAATGTTTTATGTGGCAGGAAACTGCAAAGAGAGACAGGAAGTAGAGACCTATGAAACTGTCTGCTGGTTTCTTATTTATCAGTTTCTTATTATTAATGTCAGAGATGTTAATTGCTTTGTTGCTAAAGCAACAAACTCTCAAACTCGGGGACAAAGTTGAGATTGGACTTGACCATGTTTCCCTTTTGTTTTAACCCTGTTAATCTGTCAGAGGCACAACTCTCTCTAAAGTGTCATGAAGCTGTTTTACAGTGTTCTGAAATGTTTCAGTTTCAGCCAAAGGAGAATGAAACCTTTTCTTTGGTGGAAAAGGTGATGATTTTGTGCGTTGTGGTGCGTTTTTCTTACTTGCTGGATGACTGATTTTCAAGGTAACACTAAATAAAGTTTATTTCCTTTACATTTTGTTTTGTCTTTGTCCTGGTTTAGGGCAATTTTTGGGACCCAAATAGGGTCCCTCTAGAAAGCAAATTCAAGCAGCCCCTCCTCCAACCAGTCAGAAAAAATTTCCATAGAGAAAAGTGGAAAAATCTGTTTATTCAACAAGCAGAGTGTTTACAAGCATAAAAAATTTGAATAATATTATTAAACAATAAATCCTCTCACTGTTCTGAAGAGAGATGGCAAAACTGAGGAAGTCCTTGCCGTGGGTGGAGCTCAGCTCTCCCAGTCCCACCTCAGTCCCTCTGGCGCTGGAAAATGCCATCCTGGGCTCCAGGGGGCTGCAGGCCTGAGCTCTGGGTGTTTTCTGGGTTCTCAGTCCAGAGCAGGGTTCAACAATCCCAAGAAAAAGAAAAAAACCCCACAGTCCAGGGAACTTCTCTGCCTCAGCTAGCTACAAACTGATTAAAAAGCAAAGGGGAGCTCTCCCCAGTCCATCAGTATCCAACCCAGTCCAGGAGCAGAATGCAGAGCTGGGAGTGCAGTTTCTGCAAACAAAGCTCCTTTCCCCCTTTGCTCTCAGAACCAGTCTTAAGGTGCAGAACTTCTTTCTGGGCTAAACAGATGAATGAGGATACAAACATCATAAAGTCACCCTAGGACAGTCTTCCCCTTGATGATTATTGGAGTTTTATCTGTGTCATTGGTACAGCGGATGCTTGAATTTGGTTGGATTTTCTAGGATATTTAATGTATAAGTTTAATTATCAGCCTAAACATACACACCATTTCCTATCACACACAGAGATGAAATTTGCTGTAGTAGTTTTGTGAGAAGTGGCATCATTGTAGTCAATTTTTTCCTCTTCGTTTCCGTCAAATTGTTTCTATGAATCGGAATAGTGAAGTTCCTTTGTTTGCTTTTACAATGCATTGTGATAAAAAGGGATTCAGTGGCCAGGAATAAATCTGATATTTAATGAATTAGTTTGTGAATGGCAATGCTGCTCGTGGGAGCTAACCAATTAACCAATTGTTGCACTCTTTGATTTTTCCCCAGTATTGTGAACATTTTATTAGTAAAAAAGTAAGGCAGGGGGAGCCCCTTTTTAGGCAAAGAAACGAGGAGTTAAAGCTTTGCCTAAATGGTTAATCTGCTTTAGCAGCCACAAAAGGTAATAGATAAAACTTGAATGTTGACCACAGCTGAGCACCCATAAGGGATATTGACTTCTCAGTTCATGTGAAGGATTGTGGGTCAGTCCTATAATTCCTTGGTTCCTGAACAGTCCTTCTGTCTAAACTTTGAAATTATTTTTGTGGACTTCGTATTTCTTGCTGTCTGAACATCATAGGGGTTTTTTTTGTGGTTTAATTACCTGATTTTAAGGATCTGAGGCTTTTGGAACCTACCAGTGCTTCAATAGATGTGCTGAGCTGTAATGGTTTTGTTCAGGACAAAATGCATAACTCATCTGCATTCTGGGGGTGCTGTGGAAATGGAGCTGGCTTTCAATATCAGCTGAAGATGAAGTTTGAAGCTGTGCACATGTGATGTGCAGCTGGGCCCTGGGAACAGCAGGGCCTGCTCAAAAGCCTGAGCAGCTGGGGATCTAAAGAAAACTTACAGGAAGTGCTTATCTCTGCTTCACTTTGGATTGCTTCCACAGAAAGATGTGTGTTCTCTCTAGTTTCTGATCTGAGCTGTGCTTCATGCACTGCCTTGCTGGGGTCTGGGAGGAGGAGTGAACCCTTTTCAGTGGGCTGTCTGCCACTGCACATCCCTCTGGTGAGCTCTGTTGGTGGAATGTGAGGAGTGTGTGCCCCCTGTGCAGCTAAGGCAGGATTTTCTGGTAATTGTGGGGAAAGGTAGAACAAGCTCTGGGTTTCCCTTGGTCAGACTTCCTGGTTAGATGTGAGCCTCTGACAGAGCTCTGTGTGTTGTTTGCTGGCGAGGTTTTGTGGGTCATGGATAATGTGTTTGGCATAATTTATCTCCCACTGAACTGAGAAAGTGGCAAGGGACATAACCAAGAGGGCAGATGTTTTATATCTGAACTGTATTAATAAGACTGAAATAATTAAAGCTGTGTTGAGAAGAAAAAAAAAAAAACTGAGATAGCAATCCTTAAACACACATCAGGTGGATGAGTAGCTCTAATCCAGTAGTAAACAAGAATCAGGTTTTGTTCTTTCTGATCCACTTTTGCTCCAAAAAGGCAAGAACATAACAGAGCTTGGGAGAAGAGTGCAAGGTTTAGCTCTTAGTGTTCTCAAATGCAGGAATATTCCAGACATACATCCTTGAGGGCCCCCTTGGGAGAGAGGAGTGTGAAACAGGGCACTGATGCTGTTCTGAAGGGATGTGCCTGTGTCTCAGAGAGCAACTGAGACATGCACTGTCTGTGAGAAAGTGCCTTGTCATCATTTGGGAATATCTTCAACTCTTTTCTTTTTTTTCTTGGTTTGTTTTGATTCCTGTTTCATTCCTACATTGACAAGCCATTCATAACCAACTCCTGTATATTCCTTATTTGCTGTAAAAAGTCAGCCTGGCCAGTCTCATTGCAAAAATCACAAGAGCCCTGCCCTGGGCTGGCTTGAGGAAGATGTTGTTCAGCTTGCTGAAGGTTGTGTTATGGCCTCTTTGCCAGCCCTGACAGCACAGAGTGAGGAGGGAGCAAATCAGGCTTGCACAGAAGAATTTAATTGTGGTTTCCTTTTGGTTCTGGATGCTTGACTTGGCAGTGCTGTTTTCCTAATGGAAGGGGTTTGGGGGAGTAATTTTGTAAAACAAATGCCATAAAGTGCACTCATATGCCTTCTCTCATTGGTGTAATGATTTTTAGCAGTCTCTCAGTGTGGCTGAGGAAAGGGAAGCGTGCTGAGTGCAGTACATGTGCAAGGAACACAGTGTCCCTCTGGGGAGAGGCCTTTAGTCTGTGAGTTACTTCCCTCTCTGAATGCATTTCTGTCACTGCAGATAAAACTTTTAAGCATTTCTCTTGCTCAAGTGGTTCTCTAGGCAACCAGGAGAACCTGCTTGGAAGAAATCAGAGGATGCCCATGAAGCTTTGCTGGTCAGGTAAGGTTTATTGAGGCATTAAAAATACAGGCAATAGTGTGTGGCAATATTTGACTCTCACTAATAGTCCTCACATTTGAGGGCTACTGTGTATTAACCTGTGGAAACAGTGGGTTTTTTATGTGGTTCCTTCAGAGCTGTATTGATCAGGTTTAGTATATTTTTCTTCTCCCTCAGATGATTTTATTACACAGTAAGCTTCACACATGTTCATCTGGGAGCTCTGCAGAAGCACAGGCCGAGGATCAGAGAAGTTCTGGGACTCCACCCAAGTCCTGCTCAGCACAGCCAGGTTGGAGGAGGGCTGAGTAGAACCTCCCCTGGTCAACAGGGATAAGTGTCAGGACTCATGGCCTGAGTCTTGGCTGCACAGCTGTAAGCACCTTGCCTCAGATTCCCTGCATCAGATTCCCAAGGAAAAGTTGTGAGAGCTGTGGAAAATGTGGAAAATAAAGCTAGGCAGGATAAATAAAAACTAGGATTGTTTTCTTGAGGCAGCAGCTCCAGGATTCAGGATGGAAACCACCTCCAGGTATACATTCCTGACTGTAAATACAGAGTTGGAAGGTGGCAGCTCATGAGTCCTGAAGGTCCATTTCAGGGAGCTGCAGAAATTGCCTGCCAAACCATCTGCTGGTAGAGATGCTCTGAGTGCTGTATGTGTGCTGTGCTATGAAACTTCTCTAAGTTTCAGTGATTTTATGCATCTAAACCAATATATAAATTATCTTTTTGGAGTTGAATGTATCACAGAATAATAGAATAGTTTGGGTTGGGAGGGACCTTTAAAGATCATCTAGTCCAGTGCTCCTGCCATGAGCAGGGGCATCATATCCTGCTTGTGGAGTCTGTTTGCAGTTGGCCAAAGTTGCCTGAATGAAACAGCTCAGAGGAGGAATTGCAAAATTGTGGAGTGCAGGTGAACCAAGTCTTTTGGTGTGAAAGCCACAACTGAAGCAGAAAAGCAGAATAAAATCAGAAACTGAAAACAAACACATCATGCTCAGGTTTGGTAGCTGGGCATTCAGGGTACTCAGTATTCCACTGGGGCTGACTGCTCACTAGGTGAGAGAAAAGGGAAGGATTTCTACCCATTCAGAGGAAAATATAGCGATGTAGGTCATCTGAAAGATATTCTGGTGTGGAAGCAGGAAACTTTCATGGCTGAAGATGCATTGATGAAGGCTGAAAAGGCATTTGCCATCTGTCAGGGGAGCAGTACATCTAAGGTAGCATTAAGGTTGCAGTAGGATGGGCCTTGAGGTGAGCTGCAACCAATTTGACTTAATCTCTTACAGTTAGGAAAAGGAAAATTGGTCTCTGTAGAGTAAGAAAAGGTGGACTTGAACGCAGAGGTTGAATTATTAAAGGAACAAGAGCAGAATGGAAGTGGAAGAACAGAAGAGAAATAGTTCAGAGTGGTGTGTTCTGCAAAAAGCCTGTGTTCAGCATCTGTGATGAAGTGCAGGTGATGAAGGACACACAAAAGGCTAGACAGTAAAACCTCCAGCTGTGCAGTTACTTGGCACTGGAAAAAAAGCTTAAGCAGCTTCCAGACTAGTTGGAGGCAGAATTGGGGATTGGATCATCCAGCTTCCTCAAGGAGTCTCCTGGTCTTTGGAAAGAGCACTGCAGGAAGAGCAAGGTGTGGTTGGATTTGTCAGTGCAGAGTTTAGCCCAGAGACCTCAGCCCATGGGACTGAAGGGGAGGTTGTTGGTTCAATCCAGATCACTTTGGTGTGGATATACCAAAATACATGGAAGAGACATTTCCTATCTCTCCCTGAGTTTCTTTGTGCCAAGACTTAGACCAGTTCTCTTCTGCTAATCCATGTGGGCAAAAGGGGAGAAATTGCAGGTGGATGCAGATGAAAAACTGCTGCTGTGACACCCACAGGAGCAGCTGTGACACCCATGTGAGTGGGATCCCCATCTCTGGTGGGGATCATGGACACAGGGAGTGAGTGGGGGGCACTGAAGCTGTGGTGCAGACTGTGCTTTCCCTGACACCACACGTGCTACCTGCAGGAACTCAGAGTGGACATACAGGAGCCCCACAGAGAGCACAGTGGCTTTTAAGTGTAATGAACTGGAGAACAGAAATGGAAAATTAGGAAGGTTATGCACTGATAATGTTTGGATTGCAGCCAGATGTGCATTACTTAATATTCACTATTGAACTAGTAGAAAATTTAGTGTATTAAATATGGACTGAATCTTGAATGAGCAAAGAAAGGCAAATGGTAAATATTGCAGATTGTAAATGGTAAATATTATATGCAGATCTCCTTTTCTTTGAAGAAAGTGAGCTGTGTAGGATGTACAGTAATTTGGGTAAATGAAGAAACAGAATGTAAATAAATAATGACTGTCCATTCTGCTTGAGGAGGGAAAACTTCAAGCATTTAAAAAATAATGGAAGATTCTGGGAAATCCCTGTTTTCCAAGAAAGATGTGTGCTGAGGGAGTGGTAAAGTACAAACAGCATTTGGGGACATGTGGACATTGGGGACATCCCCAAGGACTATGCAGGACTACATTTGTGTGAAAAGATACCACCAGCTGTAAGTGTAGGAAGAGCTTGTGGTGCTTTGGATCAGGAATAAATAATAGGATTAAGAATAGACCAAAGTATGAGGACCAGTATTGGAAGAATCGCTTGAATTGATTTAGATAAAACTTTGGAAGAGTGAATTAAAAACACAGTAAGTCAATATCCATTGTTAGGTTCTTGTGGTTTATTTTTACAGGATGATGCCACCAGCATTAGTGGCTTGGGGAGAAGTAGCTCAGTGTAGTGAGGGGTAATGCTGATTTCAAGCATGTGGCTATAGAGGGGTTCCAGGAGAGGTGAATAAAGCAGAAGGGAAGAGAGGAAACAGAGGAACATGAAATACCAACAGTACTTTAGTAAGGAGTTTGGAGAATTGTGGAATTTACTGTGTATATGGAAGAAAAGTTACTAATGCAATAGTGCAATCCAAGTGGGGTAGGGGCAACATGAAAGGAAGATGGAACACTTGAGTGTTTCAGGAGGCTTGTGTGTGTATGCTAATCAAAATTCCCTCCCTCCCTCCTCTGCCTCCTTCCCCTTAAGTATGTATCTTTAAGATTTTCAATGTTAACCATGGTTTCAGTTGCTAAACACAATTACTTTTTATAAAACCGACTGTAAAAGGAATACTTCTCACTAGAATAAGGGAAAAATGGGAGAGGCATCTGTACTGTGGTCACAATATCAGACATCTTAACCATGAAAGGCATTTTTTTCTGTACAAGCTGTAAGAGTTCAGAGCAGAGACTTCTGTGATGAGTGTGTGCCAAGGAAACAGGATGATTCTTGGTAGTGATTGTTCTCTCCTGGCTGTATTAGAACAACTATTTGTACTAAATACAAAGTTAGCTGCTTCTTGAAGGGGAAAGGTGGAACCAACGGGTATTGAGTAAATAGAGAGCAGACATAAGCAGATCGTAGTATTATTTGAGCTTTACTGTCTAGAATATTGGCAAAAAAAAGGAGCAAGAACTTTGTGCCTGGATAAAGTTAATGCCTGACAAAGGTGGGAGGTTTGCTCAGTGAATAGCTTCATCAAATTAAAAAATAATACTAGTAGTGATACTGTGATTTTTCTTTAGTGATAACCAAATATTTCTCTGTCATTAAGAATGATAAGTAACAGAGATGACATGAATTAATAAAGAATGCCACTGCCATGGAATATTACCTGAAGATATCCCTTGATTACAAAAAACAAAACAAAACAAAACAAACCAACAAAACAAAACAAAAAACCACAAAAAACAACAACAACAACAACAACAAAAAAAAAAAAAAAAAAAAACAACAAAAAAAAACACAAAAAAAGAAGAAGAAGCTTTGTGAAGGAAAAAGGTTAAATGATCCTTACAGTCCAAAATAGGAAACAAGCATAAATGTAAGTGAGAGCTGCTCTCATGCAGAACTTGAGCAGGTCATTACATGAGTTCCTCTAATCTTTGGCACTGCAATTAATAGCAATTTTGATGACATATCTCACTTATCAGTAAATCACTTGGCTGCTAATAGGAATAATTGTATCAACATATCAAAACCTTGGTTGGTTTCTGTGCCATTTGTTGCCATCACAAAGTGCTGATGTTTGTTTGGGTTATGACAGCCTGCACTGACTGCCAAATGCATTCACCAGGTAAATATAAGTGTGTGTGTGTCAAACAAATCTGTACCTGTGTTAGAAGATCACAGACCAAAGGAAATGTTTCTGTTACTGCACAGCAAGCATTAAACATCAGTGGAATCCAGTTTGTACTGATGCATTCATAAATATTTATTCAAGTAGCAGTTCCTGGGGACCATTTCTTATGGAATGCCAGAGGTAGTTTGCAAATTCACCTTTGAAATGATTTGTAAAACTGTGTGTTTTTTGGGGTTTGCTTCCTTACTGTTTATGTTGTGGCAGGGTGCACAGGATCTTGGTGGCTGTGACAACTTACACAAAGTCAGGTTGAGATAAAGGAGTGTGATAAGCTTTGGCCAAGGGAATGGTGCCCTGCTGCTCCTGATGGACAGAAGGTACACTGGTTATATGTCAAAATGTGCTGCTTCCTGGACATGTATGTGGAGTGACTTTTTCCTTCTTTTCTAGAAGATCTCTTGAGAAATTGTATGGAGTTCATCTGCTGAGCAGTGTTGTTTTTGGCAGATCAAGATGGATTTTTATAAAGTGCTTCAGATTTCTTTATTTCTGCACCAGGGAAATAATTTATTGCATGTCCTTCCCCCCCTCCCTTCCTGACTGGCTCCAGGGTGTTGCACTCTGGTTCTTTGATGCCCTGACTGCCAACCATTGCCAGCAGCACCATCCTGGCAAACAGAACAACAGAAAGAATTACCCCTGTAATTCTCTGTGTGTCCTTGTTCCCCTCTTTGCTCTCCATGTTCTTCTTCTTGTTCTTTTGCTGTAGCAGCCATTGGACCCCAAGGAGATACTTTTTGTGTGTTTAACTGTGAAATGTTTCCATGCATGTTCCTTCAGCTGATCCTTCAGCTCAGTCCTGTATTATTTCAGCAAAGTCCACGTGTAACATTTAATAAAATGGCACCATCAGTTACTTCACCACCTAATTCTGGGTTTAAATGTTTGTGTTCAAGGTAAGAACATATTCATCTGATCTCAGCAAATAAAAAGTACATCTCAATTCTTTTAAAAATACCTCTGCATTTTAGTCATGCACTTAAGTTCTTAAGTTTTAGAAATCATCTGTTGCTAAAGTAAAGCCTGGCAAGAAAAAAAAAGGATCAAAACCATTTGTTGAGCAAATATAATTTTCCAATAGTGAATGAATTCTGTCACCTGAATTGAGATATACTACCTGAAACTAGTTCCCTGATTACTTTTAACAGTTTATGAAGGGTTATTTGGATTTTTCCTTTCCCTGCAGCTGTGAATTAGATGAAAAAATACTGCAGCTGAACATAACATTGTTTTCTCACTAGGAAATTCACTGCTGGCATTGAATTCAGCCTGGAAAAGTTAAGAGGTCACAACACAACATCTGTTTTGTGGAGAGCACAGTTTTTATCACCAGTAATACTGCAAACACTGGAGTGGGAAAATATAACTCCAGAGCAAAGATACTGCAAAGTTGCCTTTTTGACCATTGTTTTATGGGCTGTGTTAGCTGGATTTCCCCTCACGTGTGTGCTTGGAAGGTAAGTTTGAACAAAATGCTCATGCTGCTCAAACATAAGGTGGAGCTGTTTCTTTGTGATAGAGTTTCCACCTCATCCCCTCCACGTCTTCCTTTCTCCCCCCTCCCCTCCTCACCACATTTTCAGTGTTGCCAGTGATTTTACAGGCAGTGTGCTGAAGGCACGTGACTGAGGTTTGTTAAACTCCTGTGATGATTTACATTTGCTCTTAGGTTTCATTTTTAGCTAACACGACCCATCTGAGATGTTAGGGATCTCACCCTGCACTTGGCTGTGGTTAGTCCTCCTCACTCCATTGCTGATCTGAACTGACTTGAATTCCCATGCCATGCTGCCTTGGGCTGGTTGTAACTGGGGTAGCTTCTTTACCTCTTCCTTGGGGTCATGGCCTTCGTGTGTCAGTGACAAAAATAATTTAAGGTACACAAAAATGAATTATCTTTTGCCTAGGTCATGTTGTCATTTCTGTATTTTTACTAATCATTTCAAGCTGTAGTTTCTGATGAACATTTTCTGAGGGCAGGAAGTGTTGTGCCATCCTTGGAAGCAACTTTCAAAGTTAAGAGTTAATGTTTTACAGTGGCTGCATTGGCACCTGTGGCTCTCTGAGCTGCTGAAAGTATCACAGTGGTGCATTTCTCTGCTTTGGAGGGATGATTGGAAGTATGGATGCAGTGCTCCCACGGGATATCAGAGAGTGCAGCTGCAGGCAGCTTCCAGGAATGAGCACCTTTCCCCCATGCCTGTAAAACCTCTCTTTCTTTTTTTTTTTTTTTTTTTGGTTTGCTTTACCTTTGAAGTTGCTTTCTCCACGTCCTGACTTGCAGAGATTCAGACTCTCATCCTTCTTGCTAAAAGCCAACTCCTCAATCCTTCCATTATCTGGCTGGCGTGAAGGTCTCAGTTGTGGATTTCAAAGCTTTCCTGTGAAGTGGATGTGTCTGGGATTAAACTGGGAGAGAGCCAGCAGCTCCAAATGTGAAATTCACTTTTGGTGTGTAGCAGATAGTGCTACACAGCCCTGAGAACAACCCATCATCACACACACACACACACACACAAAAAAAAAACAAACGGTGGCAACCCCTTGGGATAATGAAGGTTTCTTTATCCTCAGGCTTTTCAAACACTCTAGGTACTGAGTAATCATCTTCTAACTGCTCTTAGGAGTAGCCCTCCCTAAGTTCACCTGCAGCCAGTGAGACAAAACCCTTTCTATGAGGTCACTTTTCTCTCATTCAGTTCTGTAATGGAAAGGTTGACTCACCAACCCCAGCCCTGGAGAGGCAGATAGGATATCTACAGTGTCATTTCACTTTTTCAGCCCTGTTATGCCACATATTAGTCAGAGTTCATTTATTTCATTAGTTTACTTTGTAAAGCAATTACATAACTGTTACCACAATAGGACTAGAATGGTGTTTCACATTTACTAAAATAACTTGGCAATTAATTTCAAATGATCTCTGCACTGTAATCTCCTACATATAATAGAATTATTCAGATGTCTATGAACATTTTACATGCAGTATTAGAGTGAGTTAGATCAATCAAAAATTAATTGCATCCAAGGCATCAGTATAGCCTTCTGGGATCAGCTGAATGCCAGTATGTCACAATAAAGTCATAATAATTGATGTAGCATTGAATCGTGCCTCTCCCTTATAATGGCAATTTTATTAGCTGAGCAGGCTAGGTGGAAAAATGAAAAGAAAAGAGAAATGAAAGTAAGTTAAATACCAGCTAGTGGCCATTAATTTTGATTTAATTCTGTGCTTATGTGGTTTATCATCCTGACACTTTCTGTATGTTTAAAAAAGCTTGTTTTGCACAATTGCACTTCCCCTGTGCTTCCTATTTATATACGTAGGGAAGAATGGAGTTTATGGCTGAGCATTCAATTCAAGCTGTCAACCCAAAATATTTCTTCTGAACTTTGATTTGATGACTTGCCAGTTAACATGAAAAGTATCTCTCCTGGTAAATATTTGATTTTTCCTGGGCTTCTTTCCTTCTCAAGGTGTGACTCTTGGATGATTTATGTAGTAGAAGTAGAGTGTGGATATCACAATATTTAATAATTCCTTGTCTCACTAGCAGATTTCTTCTGTTTATTTTATTTTTTTTTAATTCATAAACCAGGACTATTGCTGTATCCCAACTACTGAAGAGCTGTTGAACTGAATTAATACTTTGGCTTCTTTGTCTCTGGGTATTGGGGAATAAAGAAATTCCTGAGCTTCAAATTCAACTACAAACTTTTTAACATTTTCAGAGAATCTGTGAGCTAGATGAGAGTTTGTGTTCTTTATTTGAAAAGCCACATTGACAGTCAGCAGGTACAGAAAGATAGTGAGTGAGAGGGCAAGCAGGGGTGGTGAGGGGCAAAATTTCAAGAAAACCACATTGTTGCCTTGGGTTAGGGGGAGTTGGGTGGTAGCTATTGTTTTGTCTTGTTTTATTGCACAGGAACCTGGAAACAAATGGTGAAAATAGTTAAACACACTCAACTTGGTAAGAGCTGTAGCTGGGTATTCAGGTGGGAAAAACGTTCAAACATGAGATGGAGATCCAGATCTACAAAATTCTGAACTGTCAGGCTTCATGAGCAATGCAAGAAAGTGATATAAGAGTCTGGAAGACACTTTGGTGCCTGAGAGCTGGCAAAGGGAGTGATGGAGATTAATGCAGGACCAGAGGAAGCCTCATGGGTCCATGGAAAGTGACTTCTCCCCTGTGAGTCTGCCTGTGTTAGCAATGCTGTTGGATCTTGATCTCCTTGGTGCTTCATCTACCCAGTCTTATTTCCTTACTTCATCTTACTGCTGCATTCTTAAAAGCAAGAGCAGAATCAGACTTGCAAAGCTGTGGTGCTTGTGGACAGGCAGGAAAATGAGTTTTTCCTCTGAGTGAGCCCCAAATTGACTGGATTCAGCTTGTTCATGGTGGAAGGTTGAAGACAAATGTGAAAATCTTCGGACTTTCTTCACAAGAACTGCTCAGATTTGGATAGATCTATTTAGAAGTACCTGAATATCAGTAGAGAAACTGTTATCAACTCATTCCTGGAGGGCAAAGCCAAGGCAGTAAGGGGACACTTGGTGGTGTGGCTCTAAGTGATTGAACTATTGTAGCACGTGGGTGACTTTGCAGATAAAGCAACTAGAACTTGACCTCTGACCAGGGCATTTCATCACTACAGAGCTGACAAAATTACATTATCAGAAAAGTAGGTCAAGCATGGAAAGGGGCTAAGGAAGGGAAAAAATGTTTGAAAATTTAAAAACCTGCATCCTTTTCAGGGTTGGAATTTTCCAGCCTGCCTTTAAGCAGCTGAGTTTGATTTGTGAAAACAGCCAAACTAAAGCCAGTGTAGCTGCCCAGTCCTGGTACCAGCTCAGCTGTCAGTGGGCTGGATTCATCCTGGCTTTTCAGGCACCTGACATGCTCGAGCTGGGCTGAGACCTGTGCCCCTGCAACCAACTTGCTACTCAACCTGATTTTGCACACTGGCTCTGGAATGCCTACCTTGGTTGGATGTGCTCAGACTGCAGGGTGCTTAGATTCACCTTGCAGTTGGTGACACAGTGACAGATGATTGTACAGACAGATACTTGCTATGTATGTGCGTGTCTTGGGTTATGGAACCAAAAATGTGTATTCTATTTCATTTGTTAAAAGCAGCTGGGGAGATGTTTTTCTTTATCTCTTGTAACTCTGGGGGGAGGGGGGCTGGATGCCTTCTGTTAATGGGGCAGCTGATAAAACCAGGTGGGGCAGTGTTTGTTATCTCTGTCACCCCTGTCCTCCCTCCAGGGGGATATTTTCTGCTAATGGGCCATTAAGGCTCACTAAGGGCATGACATATTCCATTGTGAGCTGCTCCACCCAGTGGGAGGAGCCAACCATTCCTACCTGGATAAAACTGAGATGCAAGAGCACAAGAGATCTGGTTCCACCAGATTCCTGGAGGAGGACTGGACCCTTCTCTCTCAGGATCATCTCTGCTCTCCAGTGGAACCATATCTGCCATTTCAGGAGGACTTCTGGACTGCTTCAAATACCCTGACCAACAGGGTGTTAGGTTGTATCATTCCATTCATTTCACCTTTTTTTCCTCTCTTCTTCTATTAAATTGTATCTCTGACTGGGAGTCTCACTGGTTTTGCTTTCAAACCAGCACAGTGCGAGAATGGGAAGGGATTGTGGCTGTTTTGTGGGAATCTGAAAGGCAGGAAAAAGGAGGAAGAGGTGAGATAGGTCAGCAATCCATGGTTTGCACATGGTAAAAACACAACAGTTGGCAGGAATTTTTCCTAACTTATAACTTTCTAATTTGCTCCTCATTTAAATTTTATCTGGAACAGATATATCTGTGGAAGTGACAGCAAAGCCCTCAAGTTTGAGAGGCAATAAAATTAGCTGATGTAAAGATGCAGAACATACTGTAGATTGTGTAGCTGCAATTCTATGATGGAAAAAAATCTGTTCCCTTTTCCATTTACTGATTATGGATTTTAACATGCTATAGGTATTATCCAAATACTTTTTTTTTAATGCTTAAACCCAAATTAAAAGGGGTGGGGATAATTCACTGATGTTATAAGGACATATTGTCTTGGCTGATATTGCCAGTCACTCTTTATGATTAAACCTGCCCTTCAGAGCTCCTCATTTGAAATGAAATGCAAAGTTAAGGCAGGACAGAAATATTCCTCACAGTCAACAGATCAACTGTCTGATTCTGAGCAGAATTTCCTCTCACTAAGTTTCCTTTTAAGCCAAGTGACCTGCAAAAAGGCTTTGTGAAGTACATGGCATCAACAAGTGGCACTGAAGACTGAAGAGCCAGCTCAGCCTTTTTGATACAAATCTGTGATTCCAAGGGAGTGAAAACTGAACAACACTTGTGTGTGTCTGGCTTTCCCTTGGATGAACTGAAATTGAGTTTATCTTTCATGCTTTGAAATTGTGTTGATCTTTCCCTAACTGGAGGCATTTCATTTCTTTACTGGGGAATTTGGGGATATCTCCTTGCCTTTTTGTGCATCTCTGGGTCATTTGTCACAACTGCTGTGTTTCAGCACAGCTGAGGGGTTTTAATGGCTTTAACCTGATCACCCTGCAGACAGTTTATTATTTTCTGTTATTTTTCCCTACCTTCCCTTTCTGTATTTCTCCCTTCCTTTCTCCCAGAGTGCTGCCCTTTCAGGAGTTGGTTTGCTTAGTACTGAGCCATTGATTTCCCTTGTTCTCTGCATGTTTTTCTGCCAGGTTCTGGGTCCTCTTTTACTCTTCCTGTACAAGATTTTACTGGTTGTATCCTCCAACACAAAGAAGTGAAATTAATTTTGTTAATTAATGCCTAACTCCTTATAGTAATGAAGACTTTATTAGATTGCTTGTAATTATATCATTTATTTCTCAGTGTGAAGAGGTGTTGTTTTTTTTGTATTTGACTCAAAATTAAATCATATTTGAGTGATTTAACTAAGCTATTATTTGTGATCTTCATTTGTACAAGTATGCTTTGCTCTTTACTGGCAATACCTGGGAGGCTCTGCATTTTTTTTTTCCTATTTATGTGATCTGATCTATAGTTGTGAAGTACAAAGTGTTTCTTCTCTCCTAAGGTGTGCTTGTGTAAAGAGTTTTCAGTCAATTATGAATTTCTCTACAGAATTTTGGGGTTTTCCTAAAACTACAGGAAAAACCTACTGAAATTTTGGGCTCCCCAAATTCACTACCTGTCATGGGTGTGTAAGATGCAGTCAGGGATCAAGCTGGCATTGGAATTCAGTTGATGGATGTGGCTTCTGTTCCTCTCCTGAGTATTTCTCTCCCAGGTTTTTGTTTTGCAAATTTAGGGCTACTTTGAGAGAATCAGGAGTTCTGAGAACACTCCAAAAATTTAGCTTCCTACTGGGGCATTAAGTTTTTGTATTTGTATAAATGGATTTGTGAATAAGACTCATTAATGTTTTTGTCTTACAGTAACTGAAAAAAAAAAAAAAGAGTGTTTTTCAAATAAGAAATACTGGGAAATAGCTTCATGGGAGCCCATTTATCTGCTTCCTGTAATCGTGGGTTGCATTACTGCACATAATGCTCATGTGCCTGAAGCAATGCCATATTACAGCAGCAAAAATAATAGCAATGTCATTTTAACAGTTATATGGAAGCATTTCCCATAACACAGGAGTTATTCTTAACATAGCTGGTTGGTTTTTTTTTTTTTGTCTTCCATGGTTCTCCAGGGCAGAGCTTTTGTGCTGTTAATAGAGCTGGGTATTGTCTTTATGTTTTAAAGTTGTTCATAAGCATATACTCAAAATGCTGTCTTAATTGTATACTTGTTCTATCAGCCTTCTATTTATTTTCTACAGCTAAAAAAAAAAAAAAAGCATCACTGTATGTTTAATTGTAGTAATCCTGTGGGCTTGACTGTTGTTTTGGGTTTTTATGGCTGTTACTGAAGCACCTGGTAGGAGGAAATATTATCAGTGACTAATGAATGAGGCTGCTTTCTTCATCTGCAATAATATTTTCCTGCTTCTCCAAGTATTTCCTCATTTACATTTCTTTTCAAGGTGCTTTAAAGGTGCTCCGACTTTCTTATTTTTTTGGCATGGACCCTTTTTATTCAAATTAATTAAATAGCAATAACTTGGCAACTTCAGTGAGAACAGAGACCTCTTGGGCTGGAGCCTGGGACATTCCAGTCTCTACCAGTTCTATTGCACGAAGATCTTAGCTGAGACTTGATGCTGCTTTTAAGCAGCATCCTTTTATGCAAGGCATCACTATGTGGCTTCTATTTTTACTTTCTGAATGGCAGATATTCAGTGATGAGCTTTCCCCCTGTGGGAGGAGCAATGCCAGGAGGCCTTTTGTACCTACAGAGTTTCCAGCGTTGATGGAGTGGGAGAGGAAGAGGGAACCCAATTGCATTGCACTCCTTTGTCCTGCCAAAAGATGGAGTAAATGATCTACTCAACTGATTGTGCTGCTGCTAATTGATTTTCTAGGCAACGAGGAACTTTTCCACAAGGAAGGAAGGAAGGTTTTCTGTTGCCTTAAGAGTGTTAAAGCTTCGTAGTTCTCATAATCTGTGCTAAATGTAATGAGGCAGTTCTTCTTAATGAATTGACCAAATTGCTTGGTAACAGATGGGTTGATGACAAATGGGTTAATTAGTAGTCTTGTCTTATCAGTTTTTATTTCAATTATTTTGTCTACTTATGTGTGAAAGGGTTATTTTAAATTAGTCCTTTCACCTCTTGCAGATAAAAGAAGTATCTGCATTATTGGTCAAAGCAGTCCCTTCTACAAATATAGGGATCCTCGTCAAATCAAACTAAAAATAGTATTGGCTTGCCACGATTACAAGTGGAAAAGCTGGCATTTTCAGTGGTGCAAGCTTATTTTAGACAGTTGCTATGGAACACTAAATTTCTTTGGCAAATAAACACGTGTGCTGTAAGCGTAGCTGGATATATATTGTCTTCTTTTTCTGCAGATTTTCACTGTCCATGCTGAAATTACCTGTTGGATTCTAGTGGCTGAGCTTCTGCCATCAATTACACTGGCATGAAAGCAATAAGCTTTGTTTTGGGTTTTTTTTTTTTCCCTGTACCTTTGTCACTGTATTCACCTCACTCAGTGTCTGTCTTTGTGCCAAAGGATTCTGTCTAATTGTTCCTCTCAGGTACTCACCGAGTGACTCGACACAATTACTAACCCCTGGAGTTAGGGGCTGCCAATCTGAACCACTGAATAAGAAGTGCTGGGAAGACTAATCAGGATAAGTTGAAGGAGGCTGGAATCACAGGAGACAGGCTGTGCAATTTAGATTCATCAGGTAAATGAACTGCAGACGTGTATTGTGGGTAAAACTGGTCCCAGAGTGGCCTTTTTTGTCTGGTGGCACCATGGTGATTTTCCAAAGGTGCAGCATGGTGAGCTGCTGTTTTTACAGCAGCCTTTAGCACATGTGTTGCATCTAATGCCTTGTGTCTTCCATTGCTTAGACTTTATTTTCCCCCAGCAACCTCATTTATTTGTAGAAATCTCACCTGTACAAGTGGTCTCGTTTGACTGCTTCCAGAAAATCCTTTTTTTCACTCCTGACTTTGTAGCTCTTCAGAGAATTGAAAGATGGAGGACTACTTTTAACTTTGAACATTTCCAGTAATGCAGATTTTTCGCCTTTAAATGTCAGTAACTTGCAGCATTGGAACAGAAGGGAAATGCCTGGTGGGTGGCATAAATGGGGCAGAGGGGTTAAATGACTTATTTGGATGTAACTTGGGAAGTCTGTGTCAGAGTGCAGACCAGAGGAGTGTTTGGATTTTGTATCTATTTCAGGTTACAGATGACCCTATTATCAACCTCCCAGCACGAAATCTTAGACATAACTCCTTGATTCCTTCATGTCCTACAAAAAAACCCCCCCAAAGTAAGCACTTAATAGATGATAATGTGGAATGCAGTGTGGGAAGGTGAAGGAATAATATCACCAAATTGGAAGGTCATTTCGATGATTCAATGGATTTTGTATATTTTGGGCATTACAAACTCCAGCAGCTCTGTGTCTTACAAGACTTTATTCAGCTTTTAAGTGCATTTATATAACTTTCACCCATTATTGTAAAAAAATGCAAGATATTCTAGCTAGATCACAGGTTCACAGGAAGAATGCTCCTACTGAGAGGATGAGGAGGAGAAGGGCTTTGATTTGACACATGGTGATAAGTTTTTATTGAAATTGAGTCCTTTGCAGTGTCATATTTGCATATTGCACTGTTCTCAAAATAAAAAAGACTCTTGGGCTTGCAGCAGTTCATATTTGAAATAGTCTGACTTTGTTGCCTATTCTATATAAGGCATAACTATCTGGAAGAACAAACTTAAATGTTAATGAATTCAACTGCTTTATCCTGTATGTATTCATTTTAGGAGAATTGGAAGGTGTGAGCTGAAGGAAAAGGGAGTAAAGGGAGGAAAAAAGATGCTCTGTGTAAACCACTTGCTTCTAAAAGTAAATTTTTCTCTTCAGGTCAAAGTACTGTTTCAGAGGCAGTCAATATGTATGACACACAGGTTTGCTCCTCCATTGCCTAAAAATACCAGTTAATAATCTAAAATCTGATACTAAATATCTAAAATCTGAGGTGGCCAAGGTGAAGCAAATTTAAATTTACAGGGCACAAAGCCAAACATTTGTGAACTGGAGCACGTTGTGAAGAATTGTTGCTGTGAGGTTAGCCTGCTGTTAACTCTAACTGCTGTTGCCTTGGGCATTTGGGGTGTTGTGCTGCATGGGGAAGATCTTCCAGTGTGCAGATGACCAATGTAATGTCTGCAGCTTTAAGGTCCCAGTTACTGTAGGTGTTGAAATTGTGCTTTCCCCTTGACGTCCCAAATGGTTCCACTGAAACCAAGAGACTCATACTTGCAGTGGGAAGCAGATTTAATACACTGGGGTGGACCAGGGTATGGGAAACCTCTGAAATCCCATTGTTTCACTTCTGCTCTGTGCTGGGAGCTCTCTGCAAGCTCTGTTACATCATTTTATCTCTGGTGGGGTGCAGGGGTGCTGCTGAAGGGCTCGCTGTGGAAACGGGCACTGTGCAAGAAGCAAGTGGCTTGTGGTGTCTGCTTGTGTGGGCACAAGGACATGATTTCAAAATTATCTGTGGCTGTATTGGTGGTACAAGCAAAATAGGAGTGGTCTCACTTCATTAGTTGTTTGCACCAGACACACAAAATGTTTATTTCCTCACTGGCACAAGGCACTGGGCACCATAGGACTGTTGGCATAAATGTCTTTCTTCCAAAGCATTTTAATGCCCTTAAGTAAATTGACTTGAGATACAGGATTAGTCTGCAGTCTGAGCACTCAGACACTCCAATTAAAGGCATTCTCTGGCCTCTTTACAGAGGAAATTGCAAACTGCAAGTATGAGTCTCTTGGTTTCGGTTTCATTTCTGGATTCCTCTTCTTTGAGCTGCTGGGAACAGGCAGAGTCATGCTGTAGCTTTGGTTCTAGAGTGTCTTAAAGGGCATTGTTTCATCTCTCACTGTAGCATAAATCTACAGTTGAAAAGAAGCACTTAGTGGTATAATCACACACACCTTGATTATATTTTATCTGTTTTATCTGATCTTGGGCTGATGGAAGTCACAAAACTGTCTTTGAATTAAAGTGGATTTGAACTTTAAAGTAAGTTCTGTCTAAAATCCTGTGTGTATATATAAATGCATCTTAGAGATCAAAAGTTATCCCGTTGCTGTGCTGCTCTTTAAGAGAAGTATTGCAATGCTGACAGTGCAGTTTAAATAGAGGTATGTGTTTGTTGCAAGGTTGAGTGAGCTCCCACATCTGCCTTTTAAGCCTAAAATATTGACAGTAATGTAATCAAAGTTCTGTCTTTTTATAGAAGGTTTCCTGAGGCTGTCTGTCAGAAACCTAATAAATCTGAGAAAGAAACAAAACCATACTCTGCTAAGGCTGACTTAAATGATTCAGAAAAACCCAGATCTCCACTGAATCTCCCTGTTATTCTTGACATGAGAGTAGCACAGACTTTGTGAGCTTTTCCATGTTTCTTTCCTTGTGCATATTTTTTCAGCATTTAAAGAGGAGAATGTACTGGGAGACCCTAGAGCTTTTAATGGCTTTTATTTTCCCCCTTCTCTTTCTCTGTGCTCTCTTTAAAACCATCCACTGGGGCTATTTCTGCCAGAGCCTTTTCTATTTAAATCTTTAACTTTCCTGATGTAAAGACCTATTTTTCTTAATGAACTGACTTTTTAAACATATGGATTTGTTTGAAAAAAGAATTCAAAAGGAGCAATCAGAAGTTTACTTTTTTTAAAGTATATTACCTTAATTCCTAGCTACACTGTGTACTGAATGATGGGACTAGTGGCATGGATGCAGGTCTTCCAATTAGCTGACCCATGACCCTTCATGTGGTACTTTTATTCTAGCCAGGGATACATTTTAACCTCCAAAGTGTCTGATCTGCTCATCACAGAAAATTGCATAACTCTTTTAAGTTTCTGTCAATATTTTTTTATGGAGAAGACTCCATTTTCAGGAGTGTCTGTAAATAAATAATAAATCTTTGTAAATAGTCTCCTATTTGCTCACTTGTGGCTTTGAATTTAAAAGATATTTCTAGCTGAAACCGTCTTACAGCTGGTTGCTCAAACTAATTGCAGAAAGTGCTTTAAAAAATATAAAAATAAATCCAGTGTGGTGGCTCCTACTTCATATGGCTCTGCCTTGCTACTCATGACATCTCAAGCACACTAAAAAGAGTGTCCATTCTAGTCACAGGCAAAGCTCTCAGAGGTGCCTTGTGTTAACATCTCAGGTTTGTGAAGGTAGGACTGGGTGCTGACCTTTCCCAAATTATTAAAACTCTCCACTGTTCTTGATGTTCAAATGAAAAGTTAGTTGACTGTCGTGGCCAGTTGACTGGAAACACCAAGTGTGCTCCACCTTATTCCTACCTGTCTTGCAAATGCCTCAAGCTTGGGACTGGTTCATTTTGTTTTCTTCTGTACTCTGATCTGTCTTGAGAGCATCCCTTATCCCCCACAGAAAAGGGAAGCTGAATTGGTAATGGATCACTGGTTTTCTTTCCCAGGCAGTTATTTAGCTGAGGTGTTTTGGGAGGGAGAAGAATTCAAGGAGTGTTCAGTGACCTTCACACTCACCCTGCCATGGGGCTCAGTGTTGTCTGTGCTTCCAGTGGGCCCTGCCTGGTAACACCCCACTGTTGACACAACCACCCCACAGTTTCCTCTGTGTGGCATTTTTGGACAGCCTTCCTCCTGCAGGTGGAATGTTTTATCTGTGTCAGGAACATTCCACGTGTGTAACTGAAGAGGATTTTTTTGTTTACCTTTACTCCCTGGCCCATTACCTTGTTTTCCTCCCTGTGCACGTGTGAAGGGATCCTCTGATGTCCTGTTTGTCCTGGACAGTTGTCCTGGGTTATGGAACCAAAAATGTGTATTCTATTTCATTTGTTGAAAGCAGCTGGGGAGATGTTCTTATCTCTTGTGGCTCTGGGAGGAGGGGCGTGGATGCCTTCTGATAATGGCCCAGCTGTTCAAACCAGGTTGGGCAGTGTTTCTTATCTCTTTCACCACCTGTCCTCCCTCCAGGGGAATATTTTCTGTTAATGGGCCATTAAGACACCCCTAAAAGCACACATCCCCAAAATAGACCATCCACATTCCATCATCCCATTGTGAGATGCTCCACCCAGTGCGGGGAGCCAACCATTCCTACCTGGATAAAACTGAGACACAGGAACACCAGGGATCTGGCTTCACCTCATTCCTGGAGAAAGACTGGACCCTTCTCACCACCCCTGGACCCTTGTTCTACAGGATCATCTCTGCTCCACCAGAACCACATCTGCCACTCCAGCAGGACTCACTTTGGGACTGCTTCCAACCCCCTGACCAACAGGGTGTCAGGTTGTAGCTCTGACTCTGTCAGGGTTCTCCAAAATTGTTGTTTGTTTGTTTGCTGGTTTGGTTGGGTGGTTTTGTTTTTCTACTACATTTGTATTGTTAGTATTCCAAGTAAAGAACTGTTATTCCTATTCCTAAATCTTTGCCTGAAAGCCCTTAATTGCAAAATTACAATTTGGCAGGGGGTGAGGGGTTTGCATTCTCCATTCCAAGGGAAACTCCAGCTTTTCCCTGTCAGATACCTGTCCTTCCAAACCAAGACAACAGGGCCCAGAGGGCTTTCACAGCACCAAAGGCACACAGCTGTGGGAAGCAGAACACAATCCTTGACCCAGCAGAGCTTGGAGCCCACTGAGGGGCACCATGTAGAGCACCATGCTGAACATGCTCCTTAGAGCATTATGCTGGGCATGTTCACCTGGGTGAGGTGAAATTAATACTCAAGGAAAAGCAGCAGGGCAGTGGTGGAAGCAGAAATAAATCACAGGTTGTCTGAATCACAGCTTTTATTGCTCTTCAAAGTGTCCTTGCCTTCAATGTAGGTAATCCAACTTGACCAATTCAAAGCACCTCATCCAGAGGAGAGGAGCCTTTTCCCTTGGTTGGGAAGTTATGTGGCTGCTATGCAGAGAGCAATGTTTGCTGTTAAATACAGAAATAAAGTTGTATTACTCATTCTGCCACTTTTGTTATGAGTCAGTAAACAAATATTTGTTCTGTTGCCTTGGCTTCTCTAAATATCAAGTAGTGGCATTAGGACCACCTGGCTCTGCACACTTTTGTTTTGTAGGCAAATTACTACTTTGTGATTTGATTTTTGTGGAAATATAATATAAATGGAATATAAATGGCACAAACAAGATGTTATGAGTTTATAACAATATCTCCTATAGACTCCTGTGATGTCAAAATCTGCTGATACTATTTCTGTCTCCAGAGCTGAAGTAAGGCTGAGAACATGTTTGTTGCTTTAATGTTAATCCTGGAAAAGTAGTCATCTAATAGTTCAACAGCAGTATTTTTCTATATATTTAAAAAGCAATAAGAACAAATAAAACAAGAAATATTCTTAGTAGTTGGTAGGAGGAAAAATCTGATGAGGAAAATTATAAACCCTGAAGTTGATGGGCTGTTTTCTCCCAGATTTGGATCTCTAATGTTTCTGGACTGAGAGTTTCTAGCTCTTAGCTTTATTGTTCTGTTTTCATTATAGTTAATATCTTAATCTGCTTTCCTAAAACCAGAGGAAACCATTACAGCTTCTACGTGCACATTGGTTCTCTGGGAGTTTGTGGCTGTGTGATTTAGGGTTGGGCAGGGTCTGCTGAGCAATTTTCTTCTTACTGTTCTTGTGGTGCAAAGGATGAAGAATGTTGAAAACTGTGCCTTCTAGGCTTGTTTTCTGACTTTTTGTAAACCACTCAGAGTATCCAGTAATGCTTCACTTGAGTCAAGTCCCTTGAAGAATGCAATTCCTACTGTAGTGTGCTTTTTTGGCCCAGTACAACCTAATTCAGACTGTTTTTCAAACCCAGATCCTGTTTGTAGCAATGCTTGGGCAGGTGCCTAGGAAAATGCTGAAGAGCAGGAGAAGCAGATAATAACACTTCCCTCACTATTCCAGTGATCCACTTCATTTCTGAACCTTTGTAAATTTTTATATCCTAAGGGAATGAGTTCTACAATGTAATTACATACTGCAATTTCATTTGACATCCTATGGCTCTTGTATTATGAGAGTTATTGAACACTTCTTTCCTATCTAACTTTTCCCCGTCTTCTAGTATCTTAAAAATCTTCATCATACTCTTGTCTGCCTCTTTTCCAGGTGTAGTACTGATATATTTAGTTTAGAGCATGCTTACTCCTTTGTTAATAATCCCTAGTGTTTGGTTTGATTTTTTTTAACTGCTAATGAAGTCTGAGTCAAGGTGTTTACAGAAGTGTAGATTGTGACTTCAAAATCTCATTCCTAGGTAATAGTTTCCAAGTCAATCACTCTGTGTATGAAGTAAGGATCATCTTTCCCTGCATGCACTACTTTGAATTTGTAAGTGTAGTTTTATCTGCTCTTCTATCAGTCACTCAGCACTGTCAGAACCCTCCACAAATCTCTGCAGACAAGTTATATTTTTATTATTATAGATGCTTTCTCAGCATAAGCAGAATTTCTCATCTTGGTATTCGCCCCCTTTTGCAGATGATTTATGAATATGTTGAACAGTTTAGCCTTTAGCAGAAATCTGTGCTGTGCCTGATCTCTGCATCATTGCTGCTCGAGAAGTGGGGCCACACTGGAGGCTTCCTGGGTTGGATGGTGAATTTATTTTTTGTATTAGATGGTGGATTTATTCTTGTATCAATCATTTGCAAACATTTAACCAATTTAATGTGTATATTTCTGTCCCTCACAGATGACTTTAATGAGAAATTTCACCAGTGTGTGTGATCAGAGGCCTTGTGGAAATCCAACAATGCTATTTCAGGCAGATATATCTTCTCCACATGCCTGTGACTTTTCCCAAGAACTCTTGTAGCTCACGAGTTGTCTTTTCTTCTAGAAACCTTGTGTTGCCTCTTCCTCCATATGTTCTGTTTATGCATGTGTCCTTAAATTTTCCTTCGCTTCTGACAGTTCCCCTGCAGCATAAGCCTGACATACTGGTCTGTATTCCTTTAAATTCTTTAAATCTGAGTGCTTTTAAAGATTGAAACTGCAGTTTGCTACCTTCAGTTTCTCTGGCATCAAGAGCTGTTTACATCCAAGCTATTGCATTTATTTCCCTTAGTACTCAGGTGTTTGACTTCTCATACTACACTTCTATTTGCTTGCTTCTACACAAACAAAAGGAAGACAAAATAACTCAGGTTTTATGTTATTTTAATGTGAACTGCATCAATGCCACAAAAAACCCCCACAATGGTCCTGGGCTGTTGTGAGAGTACTGGGATAGAAATAATTGATGTGTACAGCTAGTTTGGACAAAAAGGGAGAAGCCCCTTATTCTTAGTGGCAAACTATCCCTTCCCACAGAAGGCATCTTTAAATTCAATAATCTGTATTGTCTCTGTGATCTAACAAGGATTTTAATAGGCTGAGTGACTCCAGTGTCTTGGCACAAGCAGTGGATTATTGGGCAGGTACAAGCTCTGCTCTGTGATAGTAATAAGATGTCATTAAGAGGGGAAAGAAGGAATTGTTTTAAGTGGCTTGTATGGGATCAGGTGGAGAGAGGCCAACTTCTCAGCTGTTTCTAGGACATGGATGGATTGTGTAGATTTGTGGAGAGCTTGATCCAGCTGCTTAATACAGGACTTCATTCTTGTGCTGCAGGCTTGTTGTCAGGGTGCATGGCAGGACAGTTTAGTTGTGTGCAGTAGTTTTGGTCCATGCTGACCTCCTCAGTCTCATGTTTGTTTGTGGCACGTTATTTCTGATGAAATTTCTGTGTCAATGTTACTGTAACAGGAAAGTTTTGGGTTTTTTTTTCCCCCCAAGCAAGCAGATAGGCAGAGTGGAGTTAATTGTTTGCTGTGTCTGCAGCTACCAGTGCCAGTAGAGAACTGGATTTGATTGAAGAAAAAATGAATGCTTTCCAAAGTCAATTCATAATAATTTTAGCCTCATTTTCCTTTACATTGGTGTGGAGGCCCCTGAGCCTGTCAGGGAAACTTCTAGGGCAATGCTTTGGAAGAATCTACCAGCGGCTTCAGAAATGCCACTTTGCTTAGGGTGAGCAAAAAGGTTCCCCCCAGGATACTCTGCAGCACTGTGTTAATCTACCTCAGTTTTGCTCTTCCCATTGGCCTGTGGGCCTTGCCCACCTCTGTTGTTCATACATGTCCCCAGTTCTCCAGGTTTCTCCTTTGCCTGTTTCCCCACTGGCTGTGGTGTCCCTGATGGTCACTGCCCTTTGCCCTGCCCTCTACAGCTCCTGTGCTCATTGGCCTCTGACCCCATACTTAACCCTGGACATTCTTCTGATCTGGGGCTTTTGTCCCTGGACCCTTTGGCGTGGTGGATGTAATAAACCCTCACTGGAGTTCCTCATACAGAAGGCCCTCCCTGTCTTTCCTTGGCTGAGCTCTCTGTGGGGTGTGTGTGTGTGTGAATGGACTGGGAATGATTGTTCCTATGGCCCACCCAAGTGGCTTCTGAAGGAGACACTTTGGGAAGGTAGGGACATGTCCTGGTTTGGAAAGGCAGGTGTCTGCTAGGGAGAGCAGGAGCTTCCCTTGGAATGGAGAATGTAAACCCCCCTCCCTCTGAATTATTATAATTTTGAAATTAAGGGACTTTCAGGCAAAGGCATGGGAATAGGAATAACAATTCTCTACTAGGAATATTAAAAATGTAGTAGAAGGAAAAAAAAAAAAAGGCAAACAAACAAAAAGGAAAACACTGACAGAGTCAGAATACAGCCTGACACCTGTTGGTCAGGGTGTTGGGAGCAGTCCAGTTAAGTCCTCCTGGGATGACAGAGGTGGTTCTGTTGGAGCAGAGATGATCCTATAGGAGGGTGTAGGTTTCCTCTGGAGGTTCAGTGGTGGTGGGATGGGTCTGTTCTCCCTCTGGGAATCCAGTGCAAACAGGCTGTCCTGGTGTTCTGGATCTCAGATTTTATCCAGGTAGGAATGCTGGGCTCCTCCCCCTGGGTGGAGCCTCTCCCAATGGGCTGATGGAATTTTATCAGCCATGCAGTGAGCCTGGATGGCCCATGAACAGCAGATATCCCCTGGAGAGAGGATGGGTCATGGAAGAGATGAAGAACAGGGCCCCACCTGCTTTTAACAGCTGGCCCACTGACAGAACACACCCACCCCCTTCCCCCCAGAGTTATGAGGATGGGTCATGGAAGAGATAAAGAAAACACCTCCCCAGCCCTTTTCAACAGATGGGAATAGAATACATCTTGCAGTGAATCCAAGACACAGCATTTTCACATCCTGCCACGCCACTACACATTGGTAACTACTGCAGTTTTTCTCCTGTTCACAACAGTGGCAATCAGCAAAAATTAGGCCTTCCTAGATATCTGTTTTCATTAAAAAATTGCATCCATTACTCTTTTTATTTATTCTGTTTGTGCTGCAGACAGAATAAATACTTGTGGTAAGCTATCAGAAGTCTAGATTCAAGCCACAAAGATGGAAAGAGTGTTCTGCAATGTGAGATACGGGCAATTGGTTCACATAATTTGGTGTATGAGTGGCTATTTTAGAGACAGATTTTGTATGTTTCTATTTGAGCTCTCTCTCAAAATACACAGTATATATGCACTTTATAACAACAGTGTATTCTGGTAATATTTTGTCTATAGTATACACCAGGGAGTCAAAAAATACCTGTATTTGTTTGAAAAGAGGCTGGATATTTTTGAACACAGTTGAATTGGATTTTTTTTTTTTTTTAAGCTTGGTAATGTTTTGAGTTCTTTCTTGACCTGTTTCTTTTTGCCCTGTTTGCTCCTATCAGGACTTTGTTCACCAGCTGCTGAAATGTAATGCTAACACCTTTATAGGCTATGGATCCCATTTAGAAACACCTTTTCAGTTACAGAAAAGGAGGGAACCATCAGGGGAAGAACTGCACACGTTTTAAAAAAATACCACAGGAAAAAACCACAAAACACTCTGTGCCCTTAATTAATTCTTTCTCAGCCTTATAATATACTGAAATCTCTAAGAATGATACCTGCCATGTGACAGGGAATGGTTTGGGTCTGCTTGCCCTATTTGCATGCAGCTGGTTCTGTTTTCTTTCATGTACCTGATAGCATTTATATTTTTTGCAGTTAAAGTGACAATTTACAGTTGGCTCAAGGCAAAATCGTACAGGCAAGTTTTGAATCTGTTCAAGGACAGAGGAACCCACAGGGGGGTGTAGGTGTGCAAATGTGTGTGAGGTTCTCAGGAGCACTTTCATGGCACCATTGCTGTGCCAGTGTGATTATGATGTGAACTAATTAACATGATGTCACTGTGTCCCCAGGTTTGAAGCTGCTCTTTTGGGCGTTGCCAGATCTCTCTCCTCGTCCGAGTCCATCTCCTTCTGCTGGAATACATTTTAAGATGGCAACTGCCTACAATGCCTCTGAAATATATTTGTTTCTAGAAAATGGGATCCTGTTGGTGCATGTCACTTCTTATATGGTGCTGTTATTGCAGCCCCCAGCAGCGAGTCTCTTACTTGCCTTGTACTGGAGCTGACTCTTCTCTTCCAATTCACTTTAACTTTTTGGCCATGAACTAATACAGGGTTGTTTATGCTCCAATCTGGGGAAATTTCAAGATACCCATTTACTGTGTAAAATGCTTAATTTTGTGTGATCAGTCTAGTAGGAAACAATCTAGAGATACCCTTGATACTTTTTTTTTTTTGAGCATAGATCTCTTCACATAGCACACATGCTGAAACTTGATATTGCATGAGAGTGGATGCAGTGAGACATTCATGCTTATTAGGATTGCATATTTCGTAGAGGAATTTTAATAATCAAAATGCAAAATTCAATCTTAGCTAATTGTGCTGTCACATGTGCTTTTACCATTACATTGATTTTTAAAAAGCTGGTGGTTATGTTTTCAGTTACACAACCCCTTTTATCTAGTTCCTGTGTTTAATGAATTTGAGATGCACAAGCATTTAGAAGTGTTATATTTAGTTTGCAATTGGTTGCCTGACAACATAGATCAATCTTGTCCTTCCCCACCAGAGAGATGGGAATGTTCTTGCTGGTCTTAGGAATACTTGTGCACTTACACTGAGAAAAGGGATCTGTCAGCAGTGTATTACAGGTTTCTCATCTGGTATTTTTGGGTACCTTTTTAAGGTGTACTTATTTATTAATAAGGATTTCAAAATGGAGCATTCAAATGTTGGGGAGGAGCAGTTTTACACCTGTGCTGCTTGTTACAGAACAAGGAGGGAGCCCTTGTTTTCAAGGCCTTCATACTTTTTTACAGAATTCTTGCTAATACTTTATATTGGACAGAAAAACTTTGTCTGGAGTTCCAAAGACTCCAGGCTTCTAGGAAGGAGCCCCTAGAAAATAAATCTACAGTGGTACAAGTGGAGGCTTTTAAAGCTTGGGAATGTATAAAGGGAGAGAACTGACCCTATTCAGGGGTGTTCTGGCCTGGTCTTCCTTAACTTGAAAACTTGATCTAGCTTGATTTTGATACTAATTCAGTCTGTCAGCAGCTTACTGCTCTTCATTCTCTCTCTCTCTCTCTCTCTCTCTCTCTCTCTCTCACACACACACACAAAGGTGAAAAATGCTGTCTTCTGTAAAATATTGTAAAGCCCTGCCCCATCAAGGATGTTCAGATCTTGTGCTTTGAGCATGCAGTGCAGGTCTTTGCCAGGCTGATGTATTTGGTGGCAATTGCCTGGAGAGAGTGGCCCAGTCGTGCCAGGGGCCAGGAGCTTATGGAAGATGGGCAGAGCCTCAGCCAGGAGCACTCCCAGCTCCCAGGGATGCTGTGGATGCAGTGCAGAGCTCAGGCAGTCCCAGGCCCAGCCTTTGTAACACTGGCTCTTAATTCAGCTCTCACAATGTTTGTGAGGGGAACAAAATCCAGTTCTCCTGCTTGAAGGTCTGGCCTTTCCTGCCTTGCAAAGGCTTCCTGTAAATAATGGCTTTCCATTCATCAGGAAAGGTTGTTCAGGAAGTGGTAATAATGCTCAGTTTTCTAGCAAAAAAGAAAAGAAAACAAAAAACTTTTGTTAAGTTTGTGGGGAACCACAGTTTTGGTGGATGGTGAAGTGATGAACAAGATGGTGTTTTACAGTTGACACATGAAAGAATTAAAAATAATTACGAAAAACGGAACTCCTTTTATAAAATACTATTCCAGTTAAATTTCTCTTTCCCTAAATTAAAATTTCTGTGCTTTTCTTCACACCTTGAAGTGCATGAGGAAAGGAAAGGTTTTAATACCCCTCTGAAAAAACCCAGAACTAGAACTGAACATTCAACTATCTTCACGTAATGTTTTTCTGCCATTGAGGAAATATGGCAAACCTTTTTGTTAACAAAAATAAAAAAGTTTCTTTTTTTTTTGTTCAATCCAATTCCTCAGTGGTAACATCTGTGTTGAGAAGTTCGCCATCTTTATTAAGGATTCTGATTATATTTTGTTGTTGACTTCTCACTCTAACATATGTAACATGAGGGTATCTTCCCTTATAGTGCTCGCAGTCTGTGGGAGGATGGGTTGTGAAAGCACAGGGCCAGTGCTGCAGGCAATCTCAGCCCTGGTAAGGTGCAGCTGTGTAAGACAGGTGACCCTCATTAAAGAAAAAGGAGCAGGGAATGCTAATTAGTGTTGACCAATCACAACAGAGTAAAGGGGCACCCAGGTGTTGTGCATAAGGGAAAAGGGTAGAAAAGGTGGTACTGGGGAATAATAAAGCACTGAGGCTTGAAGCCATCCTTGGTGTCAGTTGTGTGTTCTTTCTGACCAGTCTGCTGCTTATTCACATCCAGAGGCTGTGCTGGCTTTGATGCTTCCAGGACTTGTAGCACCCAGGATCTCCTGTTTCTCAGTGAGTCAAAGTCTGAACATTGAGAGTGGGCACTGGTTTATTTCAGCACGTCTATAGCTTTAGGAAAACTGTTCCTTGAATCTGTCTCATTTTGATAATTGCTTTTTAAAATTGTAACACTGTAAATATCTCTGGTTTTGGTAAAGATTCCCTGCCATGGGACTCATTTACTAGAGCAGTTGAAGGGTAAGTACATTAGGAGAGTTTTCAATGAGTAGCTTATTGTAGAAATTGATACTCTCCTTGGGATTTGGACTCTGTGTTGGTAAAAGTTTTAATCCCAGACCTTTAAAATGCCTTCCAAAATTATTACCATTTGATCGTGCTGTGACAAAGTTTATAGTCACAAAAGTGGAGCAGCATCAACTTTTTCTTCAGGACTTATGAGGAGATTGGATTACAGGCTCAGGAGGATTGCCTCAAACACAGAGATCATCTGGTCTCTGTGTGGCTGGCAGAGACAATAAAGAGATTGGCCTGTTGTGCACATACAGAGTATTTTCACTTTAATAGTTAAGTGCTTTCCCCTAGTGCTAAGTATTATTGAAACTAATGAAAATATGTTTTAGTTATGAATAGTAGCAATAGAAATACCTTGGAGGTCTCTTCCAACCTTGTGATTCTGCTGTGAGAGGTAGGGAGAGTATCCCAGGTTGAGAAGTTAGCTTGTGTTGTGCAGTTAGTGGGTGAGTTTGTGTGAGGGGTGCTGACCTGCTCAGAGCAGGAAGGAGCATGAATTCCCAGGAGTGCATCTGAGATCCTGTGGGTGGCTGTGGTACCTGGCTGCTTGGCTTTTGAGGTTGATTCGTTTTTTTGGAAAGCAAGAGGCCAACAAATGCAAAGTTCAGTCTTGTCAAAAGTTATTTCTCTTTGGTAAAATGAGCAGCTGCATTATTTGCCCTGCACAGTCCAAGTAACCAGGCTCCCATGATGGTAAGGAAGTTGACATTGAACTTCATTTCCCATTTTGCTTGGGCAAAACCACGCTCATAAAAGCACCCTCTAAAGTTCTTTCAACTTGGAATGAACTCGTTGGTGCTGGGGTAGCAATAGACTTGAACTGATAGATGTAATAAATGTTATTGCCTGTAGAAAATGTATCTTTTGCCTGAGATGCTGTTGCATGGTGGCAACTCATTTGATTTCTCAGCCCTTGTCTTCATCCTTTGTGCCTGTTCACCAGATTCATTTGCTTCTTCTTTATAGGCAGTTTTGATTGGCAGTTTATACGCCAGTGTAATTTAAGAACTCAATAAAAGTGCTTTTTACACAAATAATATTCTGTAAAAGAGGCACATTTCTTCAGGGTAATTCCTCAGATTCTTAATGAGCCACGTAGATCCTGTGTTGGATCATGGCTCCTTGTAAAGGGTTTATAACTGTGCTCAGATACTTTGTTTGGTGTGTAATCAGCTTTAATATCAGCTGTGTAACCGTTCAGGGATGACAAGAAATCCTATGGAAGGCACTAGAAGGGCCTATAGAAACTTAATTAGAGTATATAAACATTTTTCTAAATACCTATAAACACATAAAAATCTGAATTGCTTTACAACTCTTTCCCATCATAGCAGGGAGAGTGGAAGATTCTGTTCAACCTGAGGGCTTTTCCCACGAGCAGCTCTGCAGGACCTCGAGCTGCTGCCCCACGTGTGGCTGAGGATTTGTGCCTCTGTGGCCCATCTGGGCAGGGGGATGCCAGGGATGAATCAAAGCACACAGACAGCCCTGTGGCAGCCCTGCTGTCCTCGAGGGATGTGGGACCTGTGTGTGTATGGGTGGTTCAAAGAGGAGTCAGCCTCAGATCACTCACAGAAAGTGTTCCTGGAATAACAGACCTCCTTTAAAATTTAGTATTTTTTAAAAACACTGGGTTGTTGTTTCTTTTCCACTCTTCAACAGTGGGATGTCATAATGTTCTCTATGGTACTGTATGAATTCCTTAAGGTTATGCCCTCAACATGCACAATATAAACAGGAGTGTGTCCAGCTGAGGTTTTCTGAAGTTTTCTATTGAAAAATTCATGTTCAAGTGCTTCTAGCTTTGCCAATTTAGTATCTTAGGCTTGAGGTAAATGCTAGTATTTTGTGTGCCTAGTGTGTTGTTTTGTTTTGCTTTTTAACCTCTTATAGATTAGGGAAAACAAAAAAAAAGCATCTAGAGTGGTTGAAATTTCTGGGAATGATAAACAGCAAGAATGCATTTTTTTCCTTCTCCTTTAAGACTTCCTTGAGGTGCTAAGCTATGTTTTTAATCTGCAGTGGGAACATGAAATCTGTAAAAGAGGAACTTTTTTATAGGCAGACTTGTGGTTTTTTTGTGTAAATTTGTAAATCCAACCACAGGTGACCAAAAGGTAAACCTCCAGTTTCACAGACAGACTGCTGCTAGGGTGTGACTGTAAATGCTCTGAGGCTGCTCTCAGTGTGATCCCTTCCATCTGCAGTTCCTGCTGAGCAGGCTCTGGAAGTGCTGGGTAGAATCCATACTGAGGGATTTTTGTGCTGCATTCAGTGCCTGGGACAGTGCATGGTGACTGAAAGGGGCCTTGCAAACTGCTCAGGGAATCAGAGAAATTAAAGGCTGTTCTGAAAGTGCTGGATTTTATCCTTTCTGATCCCGCAGAACTCCTGACTGGCTCTGGACAAGGCACAAAGCAGGGGCTTTGCAGGTGGCTGTGGTTTGCCTGGCTGTGCCTTGCAGGACTGTTGAGTGCTGGCTGTGACTTAAAAAATGAAAATCCAGATGACAAACTGACATGCCAAGCCCACTGACAAAGTCTCACTCCTGGTTGTGATGTGGGGTCTGCCAAAACAGATGTCAGAGCTGTCTGGTTCAGTTTTCATGTGTGTGAAATGATGTCAGTCTCGTTCATACAACGCTGTAAAAGGGAATGAAGTCTGTACTGATCAAAGTCTGTAGGAAAATTGACTTTTCTATCCATTGCAAGGTGGAGAGTGTGCACTGTGTGTGACCATGCAGGACAAGCACCAAGTGCTAATGTTGTCTGTGCAGCATTTTGCAGCACTTGCTTATTTAAATGTTTAATTCTGTGTTTCATTTTCTGGTACCTGCTGGTTTTGGGGTTACTTTGAGGTAGCCTGTGAATGCGTGGCAGAGAAAAGTTCTGCCTGTCCAAGGAGCAGGATGTGAGTTGACATCAGGGGTTGAGGGAGCAGTGCAAGAGAAGAGAAGAGAAGCTCCTACAGGGTTGCTCCCCAGCAAAGAGGAGAATGAAGTGTGACCCAGAGGCAGCTTTGCAGCTGCCCTGCAAGAAATAATCACAGCTGGAATGTTCTTCTCAGGACTGGCAGAAGGGACAGGGCCCACAAGCCCAATTTTGGGGGGTCAGACTGTGCCACAGGAAAAAAAATCTTCACATGAACAGTACCACCCAGGACAAGTCACCCAGAGGACTCTGCATTCTCAAATATAGTTTATAAGAGTTACTCTTTCCTGCCTCGTGATGGGAACGGAGGGTACTGACAATTAATCTCTTTCAGAAGCAGCTCTTTAATGCCCATTCTCAGGGCTTCTTTTACTTCCTAGAGAAGGGTTAGGAAAGAAAATGAGGCAAGAGTTTATAGAAATGGGTATGACAATTGGGGGAGGAGGGGAGTACTGGAGTTTGTCATAATTTATGAATGCAGCAGGTTTAACTTCTATTAGTGTCAGGTTTTATTAACAGCCCTTTCACTCTCCTTGTGTTCCTTCTATTTTCCAAGAACAAGAACATGCTGTGTCTTCTCTGTGGCTCTTTTTTCACTAAAGGGCCTTCCTGGTTCCAAGGCCAGGAAATGTCATGAAGAGGAAGGTACAAGTGAAGAGATTATTCCTCACTGTTTCATTTGCTGACAAATGTAGAACAGAACACAGTTCTGTTCACAGTTACCAAGGACAGAAAACTGAATTGCCTGTAGGCATTCACTTCATTGTAAATTTATGGTGTGACTGTAATATTTGCATTAATCCCATCAGCACAAAGCATACATAAATGCATTCAGAATTATTTTGTCTTGCTCATACAATTTACATTAAGATCCATATGCAGAATTGTATTTTCACAGTAAGTTCTTACACATAATAGTAATTTTTTTCTCCTTTTCTCCCATTAGTATGTTGCATATTTTTAAGTCTAGCTGGGCTCAGTGCCAGCAAGGAACTACAAGGATCTATGGCAACTGCCACATTTGCACTTTTCATTTACAAATCAGTAACTAAACTCTCATTAAATATTCTTAACCAGCCTGTTCAACATATGCTTGCCTGGGTATTAGTACTTATAAGTTGAAACAAATTAGATCAATAGCTAAATTTCCTTCCTAATAGCCAAAGATATTTGAGAAATAATAGGTTTTGGAATGTAGAAGAGGCAATGCCTCCTTTCTGCTTCCTTCTTTCAAAAATGAGACATTCAGCTCTGCTCAGCAAGGTAAAAAGGTGGAAATTTGAGCTCCCTCTCCACATCTGACTTCTCTGGGGAGACTGGCATAGGAGGAGCTTTCAAATGAGGCCAGTAAACATCCACTAACTAATGTGGCTTACAAATTAGGTTTTGCTTTGAGATACATTTCTGCCCTGTTCATGTTTCTGCCTTTTAGACATCCATTAAATACAACACAATTTCTTTTTAATACTGAGAGTCCTGCTTGTGGAGAAGCATTTTCATCTTTGACTTCCAGTGCTGACACTAATTGCAGGAAGAACCACTTAATGAAAGAATGTGCAAAACCATGGATGTTAGCTCGTGTTATACCCTTAAAAAGGTTGTTGCCTCTGCTTAAATAGCTATTTCGTGCACTTGCAAAGGTTGTTAATGATGAGCTTTTAGTTAATTACATTTTGTTATCTGGTGGTTCTCCAACCACTCCACCTGACTGGGTGCTGGGGTTCTGCTTGTGGCCTCTCTCTGGCTGTGATGCTGAACTCACTTTGCCTTTGCTTCCAAATCTCTAAAATGAGATTCATATTTGTGTATTTTGACAATATTCCACACATATTTATTTTTATACTGGTAAAAACCAGTATTCCCACCAGTGGAGGTTGTCAGCAACCAACAGCTTGCTAATGAGGATTTTATGGTTTTTACTTGCATCTTTATCCCACTAAGGAAGGTTAAAATATGACCAAGTCTCTTCGTAATTCTGGAGCAAAATCCTTCAGGAAAAGAGCCCTTACTTTTTGCCATGTCACCCAGGACCCTGACAAGAATTTCATTTTTTCAGTAGTCTTGCCCCACCCCATATCTTGTTTCTGACTGTCTAAGATAAAAAAAAAAATTTCCCTGGAGAGACCTGGACACATAACTGTCTTCATTCAAAGCCAGAAGAATCAGTCGGGAGGCAGATCCTACTGCAGGGAAATAGCTCTTTGTGCTAACTGGATGACAGTTGGGAAGCATAACTGAAAATATAATATACAACAGCCTCTGATACCTAAAATGAAGGAGCAGCTGAATCCCTTCTTTTCAGGAAAAAAAAAACAACCCAGGCGTGCTTGTTAAGTGTGAATCTTAAGACACTGACATGCAAGTGTGCAGGAACCAGTGGGAGGCATTTGGCCTCTAGTAAGAGGCTTCTCCAAATCACTGGAATTTAGAAAATCATTTTGATGCTTTTCTTTTTGCTCAGGGCACAAACTGAACTGCAGGAAAGAGCAAGTGCTTTCTTTTTGCCTCGGCGTTGGAAGCAGGTTTTTGTGTCTGCTGCTCTGACCCAGGCCTGCCTGGCATGTTCAGCGTGTCACCTGCATGCTGGGCTACACAAAACTGGATCAGCAGCTGAGCAGGTGGGCAGGAACAAAGCACCACACAGGAAAATGCTGAAAGCATGTTTGAGACCACTGTAACTGCAGGAGGGGTTGGTTTGTTTTATCAGCACATTGGTGGTGAGAGGAAAGGAGAAAGTAGAAAGCAAAGCTCCAGAGCAGCAGTGCAGGCATTAACTGCCCTTCTCTGTGCTGAGACAGATTACTTGCCTTTTCTTCAGGCAAAATGTTGATTTCAACATTTATTTTCCTTCTGTAGGTGAGATCTAACCAGTTATCCCCAAATAAACCGAAATAGATGAAGAATTAATTCTTACTTTTTGAATGGACAAGTTTGCTCGCTTAATGATTATGTGTTAGGGGTTGGGTTTTCTTTCCTTTTCACTTGTGAGGTCTTTTCCCATTGAGTTGCTCAGAAGCACTGATGGCTGGGTGCTTGACACGGGGAGGGGGAACTCTTGCTCTCTCACTTTTGGCATTCAGAAGAGGTCCCTGGAGCTGCTGCTGGGGCAAGGGAGCCCACTGCTGCTGGGGAGAGGGAGCCCACTGCTGCTGGGGAAAGGGAACCCACTGCTGCTGGGGAAAGAGAACCCACTGCTGCTGGGGAGAGGGAGCCCACTGCTGCTGGGGAGAGGGAGCCCACTGCTGCTGGGGAGAGGGAGCCCACTGCTGCTGGGGAGAGGGAACCCACTGCTGCTGGGGAGAGGGAACCCACTGCTGCTGGGGAGAGGGAACTCACTGCTGCTGGGGAGAGGGAGCCCACTGCTGCTGGGGAAAGAGAACTCCCTGCTGCTGGGGAAAGGGAGCCCACTGCTGCTGGGGAGCCCAGCTCGGTCCTGTCTCTCCTGCTGTGGGGTGAGCCTCTGCTCCTGGCAGCAGCCGCTGCACTGGGACCTTGTTCTCGCCTGCCTCACTTCAGGAGGGGCTGGCGCCGTTCTCTCGGTGTCCGGGGATCCTGAGCCTGCCCCGCTTTGCCCTGCTGGGAGCCCGGTCGCTGCTTCCTCGGCGCTGCTCTGAGTTTTTCTACTACTGGCAAAACTTTTTGCTGCTCTGTAGCCCGCACCCCCTGCCTGCCGAGACCTCCTGGGTCTGCAGCCACAGCTCTGGAGTTCCTGATCCATCCCTTCAGCCACAGCTCTGGAGTTCCTGATCCATCCCTTCAGCCACAGCTCTGGAGTTCCTGATCCATCCCTTCAGCCATAGCTCCGGAGTTCCTGATCCATCCCTTCAGCCACAGCTCTGGAGTTCCTGATCCATCCCTTCAGCCACAGCTCCGGAGTTCCTGATCCATCCCTTCCATCCCTTCAGCCACAGCTCTGGAGTTCCTGATCCATCCCTTCCATCCCTTCAGCCACAGCTCCGGAGTTCCTGATCCATCCCTTCCATCCCTTCAGCCACAGCTCCGGAGTTCCTGATCCATCCCTTCAGCCACAGCTCTGGAGTTCCTGATCCATCCCTTCAGCCACAGCTCCGGAGTTCCTGATCCATCCCTTCCATCCCTTCAGCCACAGCTCTGGAGTTCCTGATCCACCCCTTCCATCCCTTCCCCTCCCGGCCGAGCCCCATCCCCGCGCGCTCCCCGATCCCGCCCCACAGCGCCCCCTGCAGCCGCGGGGGGATCATCGCACCTGCCCTGCCCGCCGGGAGCCCCCAGCGCCCCTGCCGGCCGTGCCCGGAACTGCACCCCAGGGGAAGGTGCCGCGCTCAGGGAAGCGTTTCTGGTTCCGGTTCTGTTCATTGTTAATGCTGTGCTTGTTCTTTTGTTTGCCTTCTTATACATACAGTAAAACTGTTATTCCTATCCCCACATCTTTGCCTGAGAGCCCCTTAATTTCAAAATTATAATAATTCTGAGAGAGGGGGTTTACATTCTCCATTCCAAGGGAGGCCCCTGCCTTCCCTAGCAGACACCTGCCTTTCAAACCAAGACATTATGTTTTAAAAAAATTTCTTGTCCTTTACAACTCTGTGGAGCCAAAGGAAATTTTGTCAAGTACTACCTCATTGTTTTAAGAAAGCCTTAAAAGCCTTGGGGAAGTATCTTTTTAAGCTCTATCTGCAGTACTTCAGAGACACTAAGCTGTTTTTCTCACCAAGACTAACAGAGCAGAAGTGGCTTTTATTCTGATGACAGTTTGCATATTTAGTTTCCGCATTTTTCAATACTAGTTAAATCTTGTAAATAAATCTGTGATGCACTGCAAAAAAAAGTTCAAGGCCAACATGTTTTGGAAGAAATAACAAATTAGAGGGGCTTTTTTTTTTTTTTTAACAGGAATAGTAGAATTTTCTTTATAAATGTGTTTAAATGTCAGTTGTTGACAAGCTCCAATACATGCTGGGTATTATTTATCTGAAAATCAGAATAACAAAATTCAGCAGTTGGCCTAAACCATTTTCATTATTTCCAGCTGGCAGAAATATTCTGTGATCTTCATCTAAGGTTCTTGCCTTGTTGATTTTATAGGTATTTATTACACAGTTGCAGACAACACACAAAATTGGCAAGACTGTGTTTTAGGTAGTGATTCTGGATTATCAAACTCGTTGTTTGAGACATGAAAACTCATGTTGAGTGATTTATCTAAACTGCTTTCCTGTATGCAGTTGGACAGGAAACCTTGAGGAATGGACTTTAAAGAACCTTCGGGCTTTCCCTGTTTCTGCCCAAGACAGAAATATTTCTCAAAATGTTATGTTTTGTGATTAATGAAGGTTTAGGACAATGTGTTGCAAGCATAGTCAAGTACCTTGACTACCTCCATGTCCCTTATTTCCATTTTAAGTATTCTTGCTTACAGAATAAGCCCTCCATCTCTTCTTCCTGGGTGGGTGGATGATAACAGACTCTCAGCAGGGTGTCAGCCTTCTTGGCCTTCCCCTTAATTCCTACCCATAGGCATTCAGCCTCATTGCCATTAGTTTCAATACTCATGGCATCAAAAGCCTCCTTAATATAAAGGACCACTCCTCCACCTCCTCTCCCTTTCCTGTCTCTAATGTCTGTATACATTAGATATATAAACCCAACGCCATTCTTTTCAATTTATTTGAGGTAAAAAGAAAGACTGCTGTTGTACTTGCATAAAAAATAGCCGTTGTACAACAGCCTTACTGGTCAGAGGAGCTGCTCAACATTCTGTTAAGCATCTGAGATAAGAGAAGGCTGATAGTGCTGATTGATCAAAGATTTACTAGAAATCTAAGGGGAAAAAACCCCTCTTGCCTGATTTGCAACTTAAGTGATACTGGCAGTATCCTGATCAGTTAACACTCTTTAGGGAAAGGGCTGTATTTGGGCTGTATTTGTTCCTGTGAATAGGCAGAAAAGGAAAGTTGGCATCCATTCTTTCAGTTTGCAATCCCCTGTTTAGTAATAACTTGGAAAATGAGAGAATATATTTTTTTTAACAATTTAGCTTCTGCTAGAACTGATGAATTCATTCACTAGAACTAATTCTGTTCAGTGTGGAAGCTCGGGGCAAAACAAAGAATTAAGGAATAAGCTGGATGTTTCTCCTTGAATGAGAATAGGGTAAAATAATCTTTCTGACTAATCTAGGCCAAATATTGAGCTGAATGAAAAAGTGTACTTGACCCCCAAAATTCCAGAGACAGGACAGTTTGACTTCTGCTCTGTTCTCTGAAGGCCCAACTGGCTGTGGACCAACCTCAAAACCAGGAAAAACTGGAGTGGAGACTACTCCTAAATGGAATTCTGAATTCTTTTATAGGAACTTGTCCTGTGGGTGTTGGAGTCGTCGTGGGGTTTTCATTTCATTTGTAATTACATGTAAGAGGAATTCCAGCCAGTTGCAACAGCATGGAATGTGCCTCCTTGCTGCTCTTGGAGTCATGGGTGAATTTTATCCTTTCCCTGTTCTTGTTGTAACCTCAAAAATCTTACAAGTAGTTGGTGGAGCAGTGCATGTTTTGGTCTATCTGCTTTGGTTGGTTTGGACAATTAAAATCTCTCTGACAAAGCCCAAGAGAACACAGCACAGTGCACTCTCCTCTTGGCAGCCTCAAGGCTGGCAACATAGACAAATAGAGGTTTTCATATTTTATCTTAGTAATTACATGCTTCAGAGGCCACAGGACCATATTTAATGGCTTTAAGTACACTGTGGAAATAAGGAAGAGGAATGTGGTGTTGGAGGAATTCCTAAATTGATAAAGCTTTAGCCCACCTTTTAGCCCATGTTATCTGTAATCTTACATTACTGTGTGCTACAAGAAGAAAGAGCATGTCCAAACTGATGTTTTCAACTTCTCACAAAATTGTTCCTGCAGTTCTGAGATAGTCCTTCTGTTTACATACCAAAATCAAATTTGTCTGTTGTGGCAAAAGTAGTGAAATATGAAGCTAAACTAATAATATGGATAATGGTAACCCACATATGCCACTGTGAATGAACTTTTTCTCTTTCTCTGGTCCATCAAATATTTGGGGCAACAGATGTTTTCTGTTCTTGATAATATCTTAAAAGTAAGAGCTTTGGTCACTTTATTTAAGGAAGATGTGAGATGATGTGTGCAGTCTTATGTGTGCAAGAGAATTGTGTTTGGTAGGTAAAGAGATTTCAAAATTGTTTTACTCAGATGAATGCAACAATATCTTACTGCAGACAGAGATGCTTGGTTTACAAGATCTGTGGTTTTGCTTAGCTGATTTCAGATGTGTTGTTTGAAGTGCAGTCATGCAGAAGGAATTTTAACTGTGGAGGTTTCTAAACAGACTGAATTCAGTTGCTTTCATGTGCATTACGGATTTGACACTTTTTGTTACTAGAGTGCATTTGCTGCCTTATGAAAGAAACAATTAACTCATTTTAACCAGGAAGAGAGATAAGTAGCTGGCAATTTGTATATTGAAACCTGCAGTCTGTACCTGAGAAAAATGCATAAGATTATGATGGTATATCTTGAGCTGGAATTAATCTCTTTTAACTCAGTCTCTCAGAATAAAAACCTGGAAGGCATAAGGTACTGTTAGAATGAGATGTGATTATAATCTCTAATACTGAGCTGACTGATTTAGTAATAGCTTGAGATACTCTTTTTGCCCTAAAACCTGGATATAAGAGCTTCTTTTGTAATGAAACCTGAAACTAGAAAATGCTTGTGTGTTTTGTGCTTCATTAACCTCTATCGCCTGTGGTAGTTTTGGAAAAGATCTCAAAACAGGTTTCTAGTTTGGGTGAATTTCATTAAAGCTCATTCTTGGTGGTTTACTAATGGGGACATATAGTTTTCTCTAATGATCTGCATCAGGATTGTGTAGATTCATAACCTGGGCTGGGATTTTGTCTAGAGCTGCTTATAGTAAGTCATTTACACAGTAAAGATAGTCACAATTTTATTCTGCTGTCAGCCACTTCCAGCAAGTGGCACAGTTTTTGGTGTGGGCCTTGTTACCTTCTTGACAACTGTGTTATCCTTTAAGGGAGGTCTGAAACCTTTAAAGCCCCTTGAATGTGAATATGCTTGGGAGATGAGGGTTGTGCTGCTTTGCTGTTGTGTGCAAGATAAAGCAGCACAGGACATTCATGTAGATAAGCGCTTCACTCTGACAGACCTGATGTGGCAAGGAGTTAGACAGCACCTCCCTGCAAGCTTGTTTGTATTTACTGGAATACTGGAAGCAACCACCAAATGTCAGTAGTGCTAAAAAGACAAGTTTTGCCAAATTACAGTCTAACTGGAGTTTGGCTGCTTCCCACCTTTCTCTGTCCTCCCTCACAACTGCAATTACAACTCCCCCCCTCTTCTGTTGGCATTCTCCTCACTCCTGTTCACCTCTTCTCACTTCATTAGTGGGCTGCTGTATTTTTTTTTGTTACTGAGCTGCTGGCCTACGACTACATTCCCTTCTCTTTAGCTTACTCTTAACCATTGCCATGGATACAAACTTAGTTGAATTAAATACTGACAACAATGTTCACAAAGAATAATGACCCAGCCATGTAAGAGACAAAGCATATTAGAAGTCAAAGTGATTGTCCTAACAGGTTTTATCGAAGACCAAGCAGAGGGAAGGGATGCCTTTCTAGTACATCTGCAGTTGTGTTGCCATGCCCAAGTTTCTCTTACACCTTCATCTGACCTTGTCAAGCTATGTTTTGTTCTTAGTTTAGTGTCAAATACAATACCCAGATTACACACGTGAAGAGTACTTAGCATTTTCAAAAAGTTGCCTTTTGTCACCACGCCTTAGAGGTATAAATTCATATGTCTAATTAGAAAATAGTTTTGGGATGAAAAAATGATGCTGAGCATACAGGCTCCATAATTAAATAACTAAAACCAATTCAGCAAAGAACAGAACAAAACAAGGGCATGTTTCTGACCTGCCTGGTGCATTGAGTGCAGTGTTTTGGCTTGGTTAGCTCAGGGTGGCCAGGGGTGAGTAGCTCTGGTGTCCAGCACTGCCTTTGTGGAACTGCCTTTTCTGGAAGGGTGTACCTTCCTGAGAGCTGAGGCAGGAGGTGGAGGGAACACATTCAGCTTCTCACCTTGTGAGTTCTCTTAACCTTCCCCCTAACAGTGAGATGATGGCAGGATTATGGGTGATTTACTGCAAATCCTTGTGGCGCACAGTGTCAACTACAGCTGTGCAAACTGCTGCCTCAGCCAAAAATACGTGTCACGGTTCTTCATTTTTCACCTTTGTTGTTGGAGGAAACCTGGAACAGTCCTGTCTGCCCTTGGAAAAACTTCTTTTGTCCCCCGTGAAACTTGGCTGGGTTGGTTTTGGTTTCCTACCAAAGGGCTGCCAGCCCTGTGCTGAGAGGTGCCCAGGATCTCCCCAGCAGGCTCATGCCCCTGGGAGGTGGCACATCCTCTGTCTTCCCACTCTGTGAGGTTTAGTGAGTCTTAGAGGGGCATAACCTATGGTTAAATGACAAATATCTGAGACACTGCACTGCCTGCCACACTCAAATCATGGGGTGGATGGAGATCTTGCCCGTGTGGTGATGAAACTTGCCGTAGTTTCTAAGTGCCCAGGACTGTCCATACAGCCTTGTTCATACAGTTTGTAATTATGTCAAAGGTTCTGCATTCAGGGATGATCACAGAAGATTAGAAAGAGCTGGTTGTGCTGATACTCAGAATTACAGCTGTCCCCTCTCCCTGGAGCTGCAGTTGCTCCACGTGCTGTGTCCTGTTTCATCACCCTGGCTGAACCACAGGATTGTGTGTTTGGAACCTGATACAGCTCACTGATGGCATTTACTCTTCTAAGGTTTTCTAGCATCAAACCCCTGAGAGCTGTGGATAAGGTACAAAAATGGAGTGCAGAGATAATTTAAGGAAAAGAATATTAACTGTTCATACCAGCTTGAGCTATTCACCAAAAATGCTGTTTCAAGACTTATCTGTTTCCATCTTCACTGTGGTAAGTTAGGGTAAAACATCTTATTTCAATTAACTTTTCCTTTTCTTCCCCCTCTCTCCATTAAATAAACTTCTTACCTGTAAACACAGTTTCTCACAGTACAGGAGAATGAGGAAATTTTTGTGGGGACTTCTTAGGCAGCCTGTCAAATTCTCCAAGGATGGGGCTATAAAATGTTATCAAATATGAATGTTATTCAGAAATTATAAAAATTTGGGAAGTACCTGTGTTGAAGTTATCAGTTCTTAAAAATGAACCAGTGAAGGTTCCCTGTTTCCCAAGATGAATCTCTAAGACATGCTATGTTGCTTCACATCCAAAAAGTTCCTTTCTTACCAATAAAGGCTGAAAGTGATTCCCAAATCATCTGAAAACAAAGGAGGAGACACGAGCAGACTTTTTTGAGAGTTTATAGGTAGTCAGGGATGTTGGATATGCCCTGTAATTACTTACCCAGAAGCACTCCCAGCTCTGTGTTACTGTGGTGGTTCGGGTGGGTGACCCAGAGCCCTGCAGAGACACCCACCACTAAACTGGGAGCAGGCTTAAGGAAATTGAACTTACAAAATTTTGGAGTGCTATTTTTTCTCATGCAAATATTCCCTCAATGTTCTGTAGTGGTTTTTTTCTGCTGTGACAATCTCTTCAAGGGAGAAAACTGCTTTCAAGTGATGTGATTGGAAAAAAGTGCATCTGACCTTGCATATTCTGAGTGATGTGTGAGAGCTGGGTGCTGCAATGAGCCCTAATTCCCCCTGAGCCACTCAGGATCCTGGTGAAGAATACACACCCATTAATCTTTCACTCTCTATGGGACTGATCATTTGATTGCCTGGCTGTGTAAACATTTGCATTTTGAGAATATTGAGTGCTCTTTATCAGTAACAAATCACATATTGACATCAGCTAGAGATGTATCAGTGTTGTCATCCAAGCAGGCCACCCACTGCTTTGGCTTTTATGATTTCTTTGTCAGATATTTGCATAGTAGAAGATGTTATAATGAGAATCTACTTTGAAGGGAAGGAATTTCCCTGTTTGTGCAAATCTCTGGAGCCTTGGTGTAGCCTTTATTAGATGTGGAGTTTAAAACATCTGTGTTTAAACTGATCAACTGGCATTATTCCTGGGGGAATAAAGCTATTTTCTTATTCCTAATTTTAACCTTTCATGAGCCAGTTGAACACACTGCTTGGAAATGGAACATGTATACTTTTCTCAACCCTTCTGTTCCAGACAGCCCAATTAAAGTGAAATGTGATGGGTGATTGCTCCAGATGATGTGCTGATCCAATATTAAACAGCTAAAAATACTGAGTAGCTTCATTGTAGCAGGGTCCCATATGCTTCTTGCAGCTAATAAGGGATGGTTTAGATATATAAATAACGAAATTCAGGAAATAATGAACTTAGTAAACCCTCTGAGGCCCCCAGTGTGAGATTTCTGGTGTCCCAGTGAGGCTGTTCCGTGGGACATGCCATGGCAGATCTTCACAGACCCCCCTGCAAACCCCAGCAGAGAAAAACGGATTGACTTCCAAACCACAGCAACAGAAAGAAACTTTGCCTTCCCCAGACAAAGGAACTACGTGTAAGTTCTTTATCCTTTGACCTCAGGGGGACTTGGAGGAGTCACTCCAAGTTTTCCTGTTCCCCCAGGATTTGTCTGTCGTTTTGCTCTGAGCTGTGTTGTGGATGCTGGCTCAGGTCAGGCTGCTTCCCTGTTGGCTCCTGCTGCCCCTCTGCCCTGGGAACGTGACACAATGGCAACAATAAGGGTGTTGTGTCAAGAGTCTTGGCTTACCTCTGCAATGAGAAGCAAAACCTCCATCAATTTAGGTGTCTCTCTCTTCCAGTGGCATTTATGTTGTGAAGGGAGAGGAGGCTCTCTCACCTTGGAACTGTGAGCACGGAGAGGTTTCCTGCTGTGTGAAGGACTAATCAGTTAAGTACAGTCTGTGTGATAAATCTGTCTTCTCTGAACACTCCAGACTTGCTTTTTTTCCATGGATGATTGTCTCCTTTGAAAACTAGATTTATTTGTTTGTGTTTGCAGACTGCTTGAATTACAAAGCCAACGGAGGCTTAGGTTATGATGTGTCTGGCATTTTCCATCTGGGGTACTGACCCACTTCCTTGGCCACTCATGTCATTATTCCACCCACTTCCAATTCACAGATACTTATAAAAAAGTGAATAAATATAGGTCTTAAATGGGAGCAGGAAATGCTGATTTTTGGCACTTTCCCCACGGTCCCCAGGATTGAGCTCATGTTGAAATAATGTTGATAATGTTGGAATCTTGGAGTCAAATCTTGGATAATAATGTTGAAATCTTGGAGTCAAATTTTGTCCCCTTGGTACAGAAGAAGGGGTTTGGAATGGGGTGTAATGTAGCCATGAATTAAGGTAAGCAACCTTTATTTTAATTAAAATTATTCCTGACTTTGGGCCAAAAAATTCAAGTGTTTATTGCAAATACTGGATGTGGCCTTTAGAGCAATGCACTGCTAATTAGTTGTCTTCCTTTAAAACAAAGATCTTTTTACTTACAGTCTAAATTTCATCCTCAAAATTGCTGAGCTCACATGGGTGGCAGCAGCTCTGCTCAGTTGGACATGACATACTTGAAATTAATGCTTGTAATTGGGCACAAGCCTGAATTTATATCACAGTGCTTCTCTCCAGATGTGTTTACCAGAATGTGTTTATGAAACTACAGCCTAGGGCAGGAGAGGTTGCAGCTGCACCTCGAGCTGGAGAGACTCCTGTGAGCAACTCAGGCAAAAGTTTTCTGTATTAACAACTCTCCTAAAATGCACCCAAAGCAGGGTCTAACAGCAATTCCAGGTAATGTTTTTAGAGATGCTCAGCTGTGAAACAGCTGCAGCCCCTGAGGTATTTGCTGATTACTTATTGATGCTTTGTCCTGACGTATATAAACAGCTCCACTGCTCTTTGAAGCATGCAAAGGAAAAGAAACACAAGGCTCCCCAATTTGGCTCTGTCAGGCAGCAGGTTTTAAGGATGAATAGGCACCAAAAACAGGCATTTACAAGGACTCAAGGAGTGTTCAATAGACTTACCAGCTTTATTAATTGTAAAAATGAAAGGGCAGTTAAAAATGGGCCACAGCTGATTCAGTCAGTGGAGTTAGAGAGATGGGAAATAAGCAGTGAGAAGGAACACACCACTTTCTTTTCTTCCAGATGCCTTTTAATAGCTCCTCAGAGATGTGGCAGCATCCCAAGCCTTGCTTGAGCCACAAGAGCTATTTATACCAAGTTGCACTTTTCATAGTTTTCAGTTTTATGTGATCTCTAGAAAAGCCAGAGATTATTGCTGCTGCCTGTTCCTTACCTGGGTTTTCAGGGAGATTGTGTGCTGTGTCCTGGGACAGCCCATGGCTTTGCCCCTTTGCCTGGCATGTTTAAATCTCTCTGTCCCAAGAGAAACCTGAAACCCAAAGGTCAGTGTGAAAGATCTTAGGGATGCTCTTTGTCCCTTGGCCAGGTTAATTTCCAGCTGCTGTTGTTTTCAAAAGTTTATGTGAAGTTTGAGTTTATCTTGTGCCTGTATTCCAACCAGGGCACTCCTGCCTGGGAAGGAGGGGCAGTTGCTTCACTTGCATCCTGCTCATTTCCATGCACAGTTTTGTTCTGCCCATCTTAAAAGTACAACATAAAAGTAAAATATTTAATTTCCCCATTCTCAAAATCCCTGCCACTCTGGAAGGCTCAGAATTTCGTCAAAGAGGTTTTTTTTCACTCAGATTTTCCTATTAATCTGAGTAATTTACGGGTGAAACAAACTTCCTGGGAGCTGTGTCTGCTACCACAGTGCCCCAGGAAATAAGAGTGGCTCTCAGTCATTCTACATATTCTTTTATGTTTCTTATGATGGAGCCTGTTGGATGATTCTTACAGCTCACATGTTACTGGCTCTGGCCTGCTGTGCAGTGGCAGCCAGAAGCTGTAACCTTGATGTGGGAGAGCAATTACTCTGCATCTTTGCACTCTGGCCCCTTATCAGTTGATTCAATCTGGAACCTGTTATTTTTGATGGATGGAACTCTTGTGAGTGAAGGCTGACCTTGGGATGTGTCCACCAGGGCCAAAGATGCCATTTTGTAAGGTTTGTGCCTCAGCTGCAATAACCAAATTTGTGTAGCTGCCTCTCTGCTCTCCATGCAGACAGACCTGCCTGTGCCAATGCTACAGAGGATAGGGAAGCTTTCTGGAACATTAATATAACAAGTTACCTCTCTGACCTAAAATGATGCTCTAGGATTCTATTTTATTACCCAAGACTAGTGTAGAAACAATTTCATATGAAGGTGATGATCTCCATAACTTTCATGTTCCAAAGAAAGGGAAGAGAGGAGAGAAGCCTGAAGAACAGTTGAGAAACCAAAAGACAAATACAGGTAGGGTGTAAAACAGCATCTCTGCTGCCCAGTGATGAGCATGGTTAGGATATGTTCCTTGCTGCACAATTCGTTGTGGTGCCTTCCCAAGAGCAGTGAATTCCCTTGCCCACTCTGTCAAGAAATGCTCCATTCAAGAAAAAAAATAAATTAAATAAAGTATCTTAACAATATTTCCCTAATTTCTTTAATCCTTAACAAATTTTCCTTGAAGTAGAAGTTTAGTGCCTGGATTGTACCTCATAATATTTTTGACAGTACTCAACAATCAATTCAGCAAGTTCGTGTCTCAAGGGCCTTTTCTTTTGTTAATAAACTTGGGTTGCATTCCAGCTTCTGCAGAGCTGAGGGATAATTTATACAGATAAGAAAATGGCCTTTTCATTTTTAATGTGTATGCCTTGTGTGTACCTTTTCTTCAAAATCAGTTATCTCTTATGTGGGAAGTAGCTCAAAACCAGCAAGGGCTGCAACTGCTTTGGTGTTATATTCTGTGGTTGGTGGCTGCATTACCTTCTGTCTGGTAGAAATGGGACTAAAAAAAGGCAAACCCCTTTTTTTTATTATTTGAGTTTTCTCTTTAAATATATATAAGAACACTTTGCTCTAGTGTTTATCCAAGAAACAGTAGAACTTTGTGTGGAAAAATGAGAAAATATCACAATAAAGGCACTTATGTTGAGATGTGTGGGCTGATAGTCTGCTGCTGTTTCTTTAATTTTTAAAATATTTGCAGTAACTCTTATTTTGTTCCTTTAGGAAAGGTTGAAAGAAGCATTGGGAGTTACTTAGGAGTTGTTATTGACTTTTTTTTCCACTTGCAACTGGTGAGGCTGCAATAAGGAATTGCTCTTGCTTGCTTTCATATAAACCCTAATACAGAAGGGCAGGGGGAAATATCTCTGGGTTAAGGATTAAGTTATGTTGGCTGGGTGGAAGTGGCTTTCTGTTAAAAACAAACAAAAAAAAGGGTAACTTCCTAGGAAACCCTTAGTAAATGTTTGGTAAGTCTCCAAGAGGAAGCAATGGAGTAGTTTATTGTTTAAAACATGGCTGAGAAAGTTTCCTGTCTAGCCCTCATTTAATACCTAAGGGTGAAAGTCTGTGTATTCCTTACCGTGGTGTTTGATATGTCAGACAGGTTCTTTGAAGGCCAAGGGAAAGGCCTCCTAAAATCCCTGCTAAAATCCCTGCTCTTCTCCCAAAAAGCAGGATGTGGAAGTTGGCCTTCCTGCAATGGTGAAGAAATATTCAGTGGACGTTCTCTCTGCACCTCTGGTCAATTAAATGCTTAAAATGATGTATGCTCCTCATATTTTATGTTTCAGAAAAATCAATTTAACAGCTTACTGCTGATGTTCTTGCCAAGTGAGACTGTAGATCTTTTTTTAAAGCACAGAAGATGCTGTGGGAACAGGTGACTGAGGAGGTTCTCTGCCCTCATTTCTGCATGCTCCTGTGTTACAGAGCAAATGAAACTGGTGAGGAGCAAGTTCTTTCTTGCTTCTCATTTTATCTTTTTTTTTTTTTTGCTCTAACACTCTGTTTTTCAGATTCTGCAGCACTGCCTGAACATTTGAAGCACCAGCAAGGCAACGTAGCCCAGTTATGCTGCAAGCAGGAATTAATCCCCCTAAAGCACTGCTGGCTGATCTGAAAGTTGTTCAATCCCTTCTTAAGGCATGTTCACAGAAACCCAGAGAACTCCTCATGATGGCTTTAGAACCAGAGGAGGAATCTGATTAATTCTCAATTTATTCAGTGCTAGTCAGGTTGAACTAAGAGAAATCTACAATTTATTACTTGAATAGAGAGAAATCACCTTCACCTGAAGTCAACACAATTTCAGGAGCTTTCTGAGAAAACTTTTGTAATTGAAAATTATTGGCTTGCAGAGAACAGAACTCTGGCAGGAGCACACACCCTTCCTTTCAGTATAGCTGGGATTTCTGGTCACAGCACCTTTGCATGGGATTTACAGCAGCATGAAACCTGGTACATTAGGAACAGGGTTCTTTTTTTTGGTAGGTTGTTAATCTTGACCAAAGGAGATCCTTGAGTAAGAAGGCAAGCAGGGGCAGTAATGATGCTTTGCTGATTTGTACCACATCTATCAGTAAAACTCATCCATGTATGTATTTAGGTTCACAGTCATTCATGTTTCATATTTGTTGCATTTGCATACAAAAGCCCCAAAATATTTTGCAGGAGCTGTTTGTTTATAATTTTATTTAATCAGCAATGCTGCAGTTGACAGTTATTAGGACAGGAAATAAGTTGCAGGGAAAACCAGTTTCAGGTTCAACGTTATTGTTGCTAAATCTATGCAATTTTTTCCCTCCTTTTAACCTGGACTTTGCATTAAATTATGTATCATTTTAAAGAGTGACTGCCTTTCAGAGCATGTCAGCTAAAGGATTTGAAGGTGAAAGGCAAGCTCCACTTTTTACATTGGTATTTGTATCACTTTCCCTAAGTCTTAAGATACCATTCAGTACTTTGGCTACTTTCTGTGCTCTTTTCATTGCACAGCTACGACAGAACTCCAGCAAGAAAGGAGAAATAATGAAGGGTTTCAAGTTTTGTGTGAAGGAGTATATGGAAAGATGTCTCATTTGTTAAAAGATTACAGTTCAGGGATCTGTATAAAGCTGGGATGTTTGAACTGAATCATTACCTTTTTTTCTTTCTGGCAATTAAATCTTTCATCTTCCACAAAGACTGTTTTATATTACTGAGCTCTGAAAGGGATCCCTCCCAAACTTACAAACACCCTCAAACTTTACAACCTGGAAAAGCATTTGAGCCTGAGAGGGGCCTTTTGGGCTGGAGAGTCTGTCCTTTGGCACACAGTGGCTGAAGAGTACAGAATTTAAAAAGGGTGGTAAGATAAGGTGCAGAGAAAGTTTTTGGGGAGTCCTCCCACGTTTACAGGTTGATGCACCTTGCCAAAGTTCCTTTTGCTGGGTTTTCTAACCTGGTAAACCTGACAGAGGGTTGGTCAGCACCTAAATTAACTCTTCCAGAATTCCATGGAGGGGAACCCCACTGCAGTGAGCAGTGCCCATCCATGCAGTGAGCCTGGATGGCCCATGAACAGCAAATATGTGCTTCAGTCCCTCAGGGATTTGGGGATAAAGCACCACTCAGTAATTGTGCTACAATCCAGGAATGACAGAACAGGATAGAACTGCTGGGCAGTGGGAGCAATTCCCAGCCCTGTCAGAAAGGCTGGGAGAAAGGAAACTGCAAATATTTGGTGAAAAGGCAGAGGTGGTATTGGGAGAAATCCTCAATGATGAGGTTTTTTCATTTTCTTTTGTTAGCTCAATTTGCTGGAGTCAGAACCAGTCTCTGACCTGTGTGATGTCAGTTTTATGGGTAAAGATGTGCTGACCACATACACATTATTCCCAGCTCATTACAAATCTGATAGTTTGGTACTTTTTTTTTTTTTTTTTTTTTTTTTTTTTTTTTTTTTTTCTGGGAAAGCAAGCACTTTCCACTTGTGGAAAACCCACTAAATTTAAATGAAAGATTTCAGAAAAAGGTTGATCTGTTAATTTTGTAGATTGCTGAAAGGTTGAAGTAGTCTTCAAAAAGTGTTTGAATCCAGAAGTTGGATCCAGGTCTGACTTTTTTTACCTCTGCCTATTCTGCTGGCTTGAAACAAATTCACTGTAGTTTTCTTTTGAAGGGGAATGTGAAAGATAGAAAAAAGCCAGTGAAAAGAACTAAAATATGACTCAGAATCTTGGAGTTTTATTTTACAGTTTTGGCTCATTGTTATGCCCTTTATATCTTCTCCTTATCTTGAGTTACACAAAAAAATAGTCTTATCTTTTGTACTTGAAAACAGAAACCTTGACTTGTCTTTTGGGTCTGGGCTACTTCCATATGAAATTCTTTCTAAAGAGAAAAAAATCAATTCAAATGTCCAACAATTTTCACATAGAACATGTAGAAATATTTTCCATCTCACTCATATCCCCTGCCTTATAATTTTGTCTTGTGTTGTTTGCAGTCTCTGATGTGGGTTTTTTCTATTAAAAACTGTTGCCTGGAAACTTGGAGCCTGATATAATTTTTTTTCCCCCAACTTCAGTTTTTACAGTAAACTGGGGCTTGGAACATTTTGTAATATGGCTTCATTATAAAATCCTAAAAATGTCCTATCTCATTTTCTGTAATTCCTGAAGAAATTTTTTGCTCTTCCTTGGTATGTAACACCATAAGCATAGTTTGTAATTTTGGATTTTGAGGGAGGTTTCCCTCAGTTCACGAACAATAAGTGTTCAGCTATCCAGAAAATACACTTACACTCTGCTTTTTCCACACGTATTGTTGTGCAAGTAAAATTATATCAGGTAGTAATTTAGTGCCTAATTCCTAAAAGCCATTAAAAAGCTCTTTGGAAACTTGTGGAATTTTCACTGCTGTAAAACAAAGCCCCTGAAAGCCCTGCTTGGTGATTTCCATTAGATAACCACTCCTTTCAGGACGTGGTGGTCGATGTGGTTAATGACTGGTGTTTAAGAGCGTGAATGAACTTGACTGATCACTGCAAGAATTAGCAGCTTGCCTAAATTGATACGTTTCAATCAGCTTCTGCTGCAGAGGTGTGAGTGCCACGTCGCCCTTCACGCTCCCTTCTCCTTTTTAATTGTTCTCACAACGCCTCACGCCGTGGGACAGATGTAAATAGCAATTCAGGGTTCAAATGATCATCTGCAGCTCAGCAGAGGTGGGGATGTTAAGAGCAAGGGTGAAACTGCACAGAGTGAAGTGGTGCATAGGAATAAAGAGATGGCATTACACAAATTGGTAACTAAAGTTTTTTTTTTCCTGTGTCAGAACAGAGTGCCAGCATTTCTTGTCTCTCTGAAGGGATTAATTGTGATCCCTTGTGCTGCCCTTTGAGGACTTGGGTGCTCAAACCCTGCTGAAGGGGGCCTGGAGATGGACACTGCTAGGACTGTGATTTAGAAATGCTTAACCTGGAGATAAAGATGCCCCTTTGCCTTCAAGAAGGAGTTCTCTGTTGAGCATAGAAAGAAAACAACCCTCTGTACTTTCCTCATTTTGTTTTTCAAGCTACTGATCATCTCCTAAAAATATTTCAATTTAAATAATTTTTCTAAGAAACATCAAGCAATTGGAAGGATTATATCTGAGTGAGGGATGAAACAGGTTTGGAACCAAGCACTGGGATTGGTTTAGGCATTTTTGTGCTCTGTGTTTTCCTCCATTCCTGGAATTCTGAGCATGCCTTTTGTTTCCAGTGTAGATATGGAGATTTTGTCCAGGCTGAAACCTGTAAGGGATGAAATTTTGAGGAATGATTCAGAGATGCTGGTAATTAATTGTATGTAATTAATAATTTTATTGAGAGAACAATGTCTCCTGATACACCCTGCCCTATTTTCTTCTGGTTTTTGTCAGTGATATTGGTATTTTTTGTTAGTTCTGTACACTTAAGGATAGGAATCTGGGTGGTTTTGGTGGTTTCCCCCCCCCCCTTTTTTCCCCTCTGTCTTGGTTTGAAAAGACAGGCAGGAGCCTCCCTTGAAATGGAAAATGTAAACCCCCTCCCTCTGAATCAGTGTAATTTTGAAATTAAGGGCCTCTCAAGCAAAGATATTGGAATAGGAATAACAGTTCCTTATTAGGAAAATTAAATTAAAAATGCAGCAGTAAAAAAAACAAACAAAACCCAAAAACAAACAACCCCCCAACAAAACAAAAAAGCAAACAAACAAAAAACCCTACAACTACTGACAGAGTCAGAATACAGCCTGACACCTGTTGGTCAGGGTGTTGGGAACAGTCCAATTAAACTGTGGCTGCAGTCTTCTTGGAATGACAGAGGTGGTTCTGTTGGAGCAGAGATGATCCTGTAGCAGGGTGTAGTTTTCTCTGAAGGTTCAGTGGTGGTGAGATGGGTCTGGTCTTCCTCTGGGAATCCAGTGCAAACAGGCTGTCCTGGTGTTCTGGATCTCAGATTTTATCCAGGTAGGAATGCTGGGCTCCTCCCCCTGGGTGGAGCATCTCCCAATGGGCTGATGGAATTTTATCAGCCATGCAGTGAGCCTGGATGGCCCATGAACAGCAGATATCCCCTGGAGGGAGGATGGGTTGTGGAAGATAAAGAAAATTGCCTCACCTGGTTTTAACAGCTGGCCCATTGACAGAGGATATCCCCTCACCCTTGGAGAAGATACAAAAAACACTGCTCCACCTGGTTTCAACAGATGGTGATAGAATACATACTTCTGGCTACATCTTGCATTGCAACCTAAGACACCCCCAAAACTTTACACAGTGTCAGTATTTTGGTACATTACAAACCAATTGGTTTTGTATTGAAAAAAAACCAACCCTGCAAGGTTAACAAAGGCCGTGGTATTACATGGGACACTTATTTGGAGTTTTACAAAAGTTGTTGAGTTTCTCATACAAGAGGAAACTCAGCTTGGTGAATCAGCTTACACATTAAGTTTTATTCAGCTTTTCAGCCTCTTGTAACTTGAACCATTAACTCTAAGCAGTGCTGCAGTTACTGTTAAGGTTTAATCATATCTTCTAATCTTGAGATATTCTGTTTGTAACTCTGCAGAGCTCCCATTTTTAGAAAGTCTGGTAGAAGTTAAGCACACTAACATTTTGTGATTTCCACTATCAGTATCACTCATTTTTGAGGGTTTTCTTCCAACCAGGTTAAATGTCATTCCACCATGGTTACTCACGATTTCTATCCTTACTATCAAAATGGTTTATGAAGTCTTGAAATACTTCATACAAATTGTATCTTAGATCTGTCTCTGTAGTGCTCATAATCTTTGTATCTTCTGGCTCAGTTTTTAAAGATCTGAGTGAATGTAAGATACATGTGAAAAAAGGCAATAGAAATACAGGAAAGCAAAACTGCAGAATTGATAAAAGAAAACCATTATTAACTATGATGCAGTCTTTAAAACTTTCTTGTTACCTGCTGTTACTGATACCCACTTTTCCATGCAGAAGTGAAGCACAGCAGCAGTCCTCACTCAGGGTAATATGTTTCCTATAATTTGGTGGCACTCCACTAATCCTGTTTGCTTGTACCACTTTGAATCTTACCCCAGCCTCCCAAAAATGCAGTTACTCACACCAGGTCATAGGCTGCAAGGTAAAACAGCAGCACCAAAGCCACTTGAGGTTAGAAGGGGCTTGGCCAGACCAACAACCTGCACCCATTTCCAGGAATGAATGGACAGGGAAAAGCAAGCACAGCATGTGGTGGGCTCTATGCAGATGTGAAGAACTGTTCCCTCTCTGCCTGGGAGTTAAATCACCACTAGCTTGCCTTGTAATAGAAGGTTATAATTTTAATTAGTTTTTCCACCTCTTCGAAGTAATGCAATGTTCCTCCTGCGTGTGAGGCACTGACAAAGGGGATCCTGCTTGTCAAGTGTTTCTTAAAGAATTGGAAACTCAAAACTGCTCTGAAGCATGACCAGGAGTAAATTAAAAAAAATTATCCTATAAATCTACAATGATTTTCACTCTGGGTAATCCACTGTGTGAAACATTGCCATTGGGCTTTAGTTTGCAACCTCAGAGAAGTATTTGACATTTACTCAGATAAAGGATGGAGTATGAATTAATTTTAAAAAATAATTCCCAGCAGTTTTGGAAAGAAGACAAGTCCTTTTCAATTCCTTTCACTCTTTTCTTGAAGTGAATGTGCATATTAGCTGATTTTTCAGTGTCAATTAGATGTAGCCTCTAACATGTGTTTAATTCTTTGTTAACCAGAAGTTGGTTGCAATAAATACTGCCACAGCTATTCTGCTTTTTTTTGCTGGCTTTCTCCAGCATTGTGGTGTAGGGCTGTGAGGCTGCAGGGAAGTTAAATAGTTTGTAACAGCACTGGACAGGAACTACAAAATAAGTCTCTGCTTAAAGTCTTTCTCCCCTGTCAGCTTCCAAATGTAATTATGATGGAATTTGGGAAAGTACTAAGAGTTGCTATCTGCTGTGTATGTGCAAGAGATAAGGTGTATATTCAATAATAACACACTCTTCAGAATCTGATCTTTGCTCTGTTAACATGCTGAACATGCCTTTTTTTTTTCTTTTTTTTTTTTACAGCAGTGATTTATAGTCCAGCATAACCATGCAGAATCACTTCATTATATTTGAATAATGAAAAGAGTGCCATCAAGATGGCATGTCTCAGGGGAGCTTTCTAAGGCAATACTTTAAACAAATGACTTTTTAGATAAATTTATTATGAAGTGTGATGAAAGGCATTTTTCTCAGCAGTCACATCTTGCAAAATCGATGAGGTTTGTTGTGCTGTGGTGTTGGGGTGGGTTGGTTTTTTTTTTTAAATCTCTTACATAAGTAAAGGCTGAGTCCATAGGAACAATGGTTGGTGTTTTGCTGGCACCAGGGAAAGGAGATACAGGGCTGTAATGGGCAGCTAAACTCTGTCTGATCATGTCTGCTGAATATTTATGGGCCAAACTTACAACCTAGTACCACAAAAAGTTTATTAGTTACTTTAAAAAATATTTTTATAGGTGTCCATGAGCACTCATTTTATTTTGTTGTGCAAATATGTGGTTTTATGCAATAAAAAAAAAAAAAACAAAAAAACAAACCCACAACAGAATTTGACTAACATTTATTCTGTCAAAGGAGTACTCAGCCTTTGTACTGGCAATTGTTAAATTTGTTAATGTTAATTTGTTAAATTGTGTTATGAAAAGGTTACAAAACCACCCAGGAAACACCAATATTATTATTTGTGTAATATCAGAAATTTCGATTCCTCTGGCGTGTTTAGCATTCTTGAACCTCTTGTTTCAACACCCAACATTTAATTACTAGTAAGAAATAAACTGTGCTTTCTCAAATCTCTTCATTAGTTTTGTAATCAAAGTAATCATTCAGGACAAATATGTATTGAATGAAGATATCTCAGGTGGTTTCTTGGAGATCTCCATTTTGAGCTGTTTTTTCCACTTTCATGAAGTTATTTGAACATGCTTTTCTGTCTTGAGATGACCCTTCCTTTGGCCCTTTTAAAATATAATATCTGTTCCAGAGTAGAATATGCTTTGAAAGAGGTTGATATTTTTAAGAGGCAGAACTGTGTCTATACAACACAAAAAAAATTCACTGGCCTTTATCTCCTTCATGAGTGCAAAAGTTTTTGTGCTCCAATCTACATCTCATTGCCTGGAATGTATTAACAAACACGACAGTAAAAGGATTTTGGTTGCAACTCAGTGTGCCTGGATTCTTCACCTGAAACAACCACTGAGTGTCCTTTAACCACTTCTTTTCTCTACCTTGAAAATGGGATATTTTCCACTTCTTGTGAAGAGCATTGAGATCTAAAACTCAGAAGTGCCATGTAATTGTCATGGATTATGAGAGATTAAAAAAAAAGGGAGGTGCAAAAGATTCTGGGAGAATGAACTTCCTTCTAGAGCTGAGCTGGTTTTTCTCTCTGTGATGAAAACTTGCACCTCAGGATTTGGTGGCTGTCAGCCAGGGTGCCCAGTGTGAGCAGCAGGGTGGCAGAGCTGCTGCTGGGGCTGCCAGAGAGCTCCTGCAGGCAGGAGAGAGGAGGAGGAGGACACCTCTGTCTGCCCTGTTAAATGCTCCTTGATCCTCCTCCCCCAGACAGATTTCACTCCATCCCTGAATGGAGCCTGCAAACAAATGCTGCAGGATCAGGGAGAAAGAAAGACCTAATTGTCTTCTCTTCTGATTGTTTACAATTTCAGTTTTAAAAAAAAAAATCAATAAATTTTACCCATAAAGAGCACTAAGAATTTTCTCCCTCTTTAAGGAGTAACTCTTATATAAAATTTTAACTCCCTAACACCTTCTATTAGGAAGTTCAATAGCAAGTTGCAACGAGGTTGGACTCACTGAACCTTAAGTAAATGGATATTCTGTTAGTCCCTGTGTTTGAACATTCTGTATTCTTGTTGCATTAACTAAGAAGATGTTCAGTCATCAGGGAAAAGTAACTGCAGCCAGTTTTCCCTTTTTGAATTCCAGTTTTTCCTACAGCAAATGCAAAGCTGGCCATGCTTAATTCCTCCTAAAGGGGTTAATTGATTCTGCAGTCGCCAAGGGTGTGACCTGACTTCTGGTTCACTGAGCCACTGAGCGTGGGATGGAGATGATGCTTTTATTTCTGTTTCATTTGGTGAGTGCATTTTGATCAGAGTTGTGAAGGATGTGAACTGGAGGTGTGAGGAGGGAAACCTGCCCTTCACCTCGGGCAGGCCCAGCACAGAGGGGCTGTGCAAACACGGCCTGGGTGAGCACCTGGGGCCTGCAGGAGGAGTCTGCCCTTCACTTGTGTGTTGGACTGCACATTGAACTCATTCATAATTTGATTTCTGACGTCTCAGTAATTACTGCCAGCAAAAACTAGTCATTTTAATGGTGGCAATATACTGCCAAGCACATTTAACTTTGACAGAAACTTCAGATGACTTTGCCTCAGCCTCTCGCCTGCTCTTTGTGGGCACTTTTACAATCGACTGAGGACTTGCACAGAAGCCTTTGGTGAAAGCTATTGGCTCCATCAGGCCAGGGTGTGATTTCAGGAGGTTGTTAATCCCACCTGGAGCTAACCTTTTTCAGGCCAAACACACACCAAGGGACATGCACAATCTGATTTCTGTGGGATCTGATTTCCTCTAAATCCTGATGACCCTTCAGGAGCTGCCGTGATGACCTGAAACAACCCCAAATGGAGACCTTGTCTCCCCAGAAGAACCAAACTCTTCAGCAGCAGCTTTTCTCCCATCCCTGCAAGTGTTGTTGTTGCCCAAGCCTCCCTGGCTGTGTGTTTGCTGCCTGCAAGGGGCACTGACAGAGGGTCACACAGCACAGCTGCAGGTGCTTGGCTTGATGTTCACTTTTGTTACCTGCCTGAAACATCAGCTCCCAGCTCTGATGAGATCTTTGTCAGGCACAATGCAGAATTCAAAGGAGCACTTTCCTTGCTGCTGCCTGTAGCACTCACAAGCTTCTGGTTTGTCATTTTGGTGATGATTTGGAGCTTTTCAATGTTTTAGTGGCCAACACTGAAAAAAATCTCTCCTCCATAAGGACAGATTTTTTTCCTGGACTAGCAAAATGCTTCTGAAGAGGCTGGAGGTGCTGTCCATTCAGATCAGGCACTTCTGTACAGAAGACTTGGTTAAGGAAAAAGGAAAAATTAACTTCTGAGTGAATAGAAGTGTTTCTGTGGGTTTGGAGAGAGAGCACAAAGTTTAAAAAAACAGCTGAAAGACTGATCATGCTGATGACTGCCTCCCAAAATATCAGGAACACACTTCATGGACAAATAATAGGGATAACCTGAGTTCTTTTTCCTTTTCTTTCTGCTCACAGATCTGTTTGTGACCACTTAGAGTGTGACAATACCACCAGCCAAATTATTTGAAATGTAATAATGGATTTCTGACAACATTAACACACAGCTGTCAGTAATTTACTTCAGCTGTATTCAGTTTACAGAACTTTGTGCTCCATTGCTCAGGTTGGATAAGGAATTGCCAAAGTTTCTGTTGTGGATACTCCTGTACACTTAGAGGTGTCTGAGATTGTGCTGATTGTCAAAGTTCACAACTTGCTCAGCAATCATTTTGCCAGCAGATAGGAAGGGTTTCCATATCACCCAGAGAATAAAGCCAAGGGAATTCTCACAGTAGTCAGAGAGACTGACACCAGTGAGAGTTAATTTTTAAGGTATCCAAGAGCAAACAGCATCAAATTGTTAATAATTTCTTTTGGAGTGTTTGAGGCCATGTAAATTCTACTGGTTTTGTGGCTAGCTGGGGTTATTTGGGAATATCTGATATGAGGAATGTGGTGACTGCAGGTTGGATGGAAATGGAGGGTGGAACATAGAGGGACTCATTTGAGCCTTTTTATTTTATTTAAATATTAAAACATTCTATCCATACTTCTGTGGCCTCCAGCATAGGTTAAAGGGAGATTTTTGTGCATTTTGTTTGATGCAAGTTCTTGCTTTCAACGCTTAAATCTTTTTTCATAGTTTTTTTGGATAAGAGAGCTACAGTTTCCCCTGAGACCTACAGTTTCCCCAGTGTTTATTCATTTAAGAATTGAAAGGAGTTGAGGATTTTGTTGTGCCAAGCACATATTTCCTCTGTTGTACTTATTTTAGGCTGGCTGATTTTCTGTTTTGTTTGTTGTTTTAGTTTGGTTTAATTGTTATTGTGATGGGGGGCTTGTTTGTTTGTTTGTTTGAAGAGGTTCAGTTGTGATTTTGGAAAAGAATTACTAAACAGTTCTTTAGGATGAGGCAGGTGGCTTGCCTGTGTTCCTCCAGTAGGTCAGTACTGCTCATTACATTGCAGCATCACTAAGTCCTTCATAGTGCTTGTCATTCTGTGAAAGATTAATTTGAAGACATGACTGCAAGCTCAGATCCAGCAACACAGGCAGTTCAGATTTCTGCAGAATGTTTCTTATGCATTCAGGATGTATTTCAGCCACAATGTGCCCGACCTGAGGCTGGCAGCAGATTAACCTTGGTGGTTTAGATTGTATAAGGCAGGGATTACAGCTACACGTGTTTGCTGCTTAGGTAGCTGATGGAAAGAGGTTGATGTTCTGAAGCCACAGGATTATGTCTGGTTAATGTTTGATCCTGTAGTAAAATGCCTGCCCAGACCCCCATTCTTCTTGGCTTAAAAATGTCAATATTACTTGGGTGATGTTAAACAGCATAAGGAAAAGGAGTGGAAAGAATTCTGCCTGTTGGGGCTTCCAGCTAAGCCACTGTTCAGCAGCTGCTCACATACAAATGAGGAGGTGCTGTGAGGTTCTCCTGGCTCTGCTTTGCTTTGGGGCTTCAGCTTTCTTTTGTGGAGAAAAGGTGAAATAAAGGGGAGGGAGAAAAAACAGGGCACTGTGGATATAGTTGAAAATGCAATGGAGTTGAATTGTGCAGAGAGGGCAGAGGAAGCTGGAATTCTTTTAATTTCAGCATCAGGGCTCTGCTCTGTAGAAGCTCAGGAAGGAGCACAAGGATGGCTCTCCTTGGTGGTTATTTCCTTGTGGGCACTTCCAAGCTCTCTGTAAATACCTTGCTGGTTCCAGCTGTAGATGATTTGGAGCAGCTCTTGGTTACCAGTGTCTGGGAGCTTCAGGAGACACCTTCCCAGTGATGGGATGAGGGGAAGGTGTGCTGAGGGGAGGAGCAGCTTTGCTTAACCAGAAAAACCTGACAGAGGAGCTGTCATACAACCAGGTGGCCACCAAAAGGCCACCACCAGGTCACGAGGAGTTCCTGGGCAACGCCAGCCTGGTTTGGTTTTAATCCTCTGGGGACTGATAACCAGCCTTGGTGTAGCCATCCATCCGTCCTTCTGTGAATATACAATTGTGCACTCAGCCAGTAGAGGTGGTTTTGCTTTTTTGTTCCTAAAGATTTGCAGCTGAGTAAAAAAAAGCCATGCAAAAGAACCTGAACCCTCACACCTGTAAAGATAACCAGCAGTGCTGACAGCTGCCAGGTAATACAAACATGGTTTTCTGGTGGGAGGTTCTGTCAAAAACTGATTTTTCTAAAAAGCAGAGCCTCTAGTCAGCATTTAATCTGGCCTTGTTAGTGCTATGACGTGTGGCAAGAGGGTTACCTGAAATAGTTTGGAAAATGTAATCTGGTTTTTACTCTCAAGTAAATGGAAAGTGCTCTTTCCATTATAAGAAGAATTATAAGAAGCCTAAATTCAGTTTTAACCCCTGGCCAAAGAGCCACCTGTGACTCTGTGAATGAGTCCCAGGCAGGCCTAACTAAGTCAAGGGGATGCGCAGAGCTTTGCTTCAGGAACTTCTGAATGGGCTTTGGTTTTTAACCAGCCCCAGGTCTTGCCTGTAGATCTTGATTTTCTATTTTATTCAGGAAGCCACACTGACAATTTGTGAAATGAAACAGAATAAAGTGAGGTTTGGGAATGTATTAATGGAACAAAAGCTTTAGTTCATAGGATCCCAATGTCAGTAAAGCCATATGAGGTGCAGGCTGAGATAATTTGCTCTAACGTGTTTTCCTGCTGCATGGGTGTGACTTTAAACCCTGGTGTGCTTGTAACTCCATGAGATTGTTTGTTGCTATGAATTACTAAACGTGCAAGGATGCTTGAACAGCATCTGTATGTGGGAGTGAAAATGAGCTATTAAAAACATGGAAAATATGAATGTCTGAAATTAGACTTAGTCACACTCTCTTTGGTTAGATTTGCAAGTCTCCCACACAGAAAACTGTTAAATACTTTTAATTCTTTAGTCGTTCTTTAAAATATGTCTGTTTTGATGTAATTTTTCTAAGCCTTCATTATTCATTAATAATTTTGTTAGGGATTAACATATTTTAGGTATTGGAGTGTTTGAATTGATTTAACACTTGTTTCCTTTACAGCTGTTGGTTCAGGTGACTTGCAGCTCTGCAGGTTTGTTGGTTTTGGCTTCTCAGCTCAGCAGTTTCCATGATGTGAAGATGCTGTGTAGTCAGCAATTTGAGGAAGAGATTCACTTTTGGTGTCCTCACTTGGATGGCCAGAAATCCCAGTAACTTGAAGAAATGTAGGCTCAAATATCTTAGGTCGCCTTATTAAAATTTCAAGGGATTAGCACTATGCAAGCATTTCAGAAGCTTATTCCAAGAAACTCAAGGAAATCTTGTGTGTTATTATAGGCATATTCTGAGGGTTTCACCTGGTTTGTTTTTTTTTGTTGTTTATACCTTATAATGGTGTGAGTGAAAAAAGCTGAAAGCCCCAGCAGTCACCCCTTTGCAGCAAGGAGCAAAGGTGCAAAGGAATGGGATTCTGCAGGGAGGTGCCATGGTAACTGGAGTCACTGGGGCTGTTGGTGTTGATCTGTTTATTGGAGAGTGCTGTATTTAGGCTCTGGTTTACCCCAGTGTGAACAGCAAATGGAAAGTTTGTGTGGTGGTCTCATTTCCTACCCTTTAGAACCCAGAAATGTGAGGTGACACAGAACACAGGATTGTGCTGCCTTTGCTACTCTGCACCCCCTGGAAACCAGGGCTGTCCTTTGGAGCACTTTGCCCCTCTTGCCAGAGCCTGTGGCATCCCTGCAGCTGCTGCACTCTCTGTGCTGTCCAGTTAATGGTACCCTGCCTGTCTACAGGGAATTTAGCTCCTGGCACAAGCAGAGGACATTTGCCTTGTGACCTTCCAGCTGGGGAAGTACCAGGAAGGTCTTTTCCATGGGAAGCTCCGTGTCTGGAATATGTAAGAAAAAGTGGAAGTGGAGTGTAGTGGGAAGACATCCAGCCTTTTCTCAGAAATGCTAAACAGAGCCATCATGCAGGCTGTGAAGTCTGGGCAGGGCAATAGATCCTGTTGGCAGTGATTTTCACAAAAAGTGGTGGGCTTCTCTTTCCACCTCTTTTTAATGGAATAGGAAATGAAGCCTCATTACCAAGGTTTCATTTTGCATGCTTTAATGCAGCTCTGTGTACACTGATGTATGACCATTAACTAAAATGCAGCCCTTGCCCAAGTGTACAGAGGGAATTGCAAGGCAGCACTTGTTACTTGGCTCGTTTAAAATTCAGCCAGCACTGGTCAGACTTCATTGTTAAAGACAAGGTAGTGCTGCTTTCAGAAGGAAACAACCACTCTTGGAGCAGAGTTTGAAATGCTTTATGAATTATTTGAGCAAACCAGGGCCCAGCAGAACTCTTTTAAACAACAGAGAAACTTGAGAAGTCACAGAGCCAGCACAGCTTGGGTAGGAACAGCTCAGGTGTGAGCTCAGCTCAGAGCAGCAGACTGCCATTCTCTCCTGCAGGTGGGGAGACATAAGGAAGGACAGTGAGGAGAGCCAGATAAATGGGAAGGAAAGATTAAATCAATAATAGGGGGAAAACCTTAACAAAGTGATTATCTAGATAGAAAACTGGTCTCAGAAGACCTGAGGCTTGACACATGAAAAATTAATGGGAGAAAGCAGTAGCAAATAGTTTTCTAGGAGTGATGTTGTATTGGAGGGAGGATGGATAAGATATCTACCAAGCATTTAATTAGGTTATGTCCAACAGCATTATGAAGTAGGTGAATGTGTGGATTGATTCATCTGGTTAGGGATTTTGTGAATAAAGAAGAACAAATTCAGCTGAAACAAAGCAGAATTATTAGGTAGGAAGATTTCATAACCTGTAAACAATATTCTGGATTAGAATATTGATAATAAATCTCATTACTAATGCTCATTTTCTACATTGATATTTATACTTTGCAGGCAAAATAAAAAAAAAAAAACCAAACCTAAGTTTGCAATGCAACACAGTGTCAAAAGAACCCAAAGTCTATTTAATCTCAGAGAAATAGGAAACTCTATCTAATAGCTGCTTTATTTTCTTCTATTTGGTTGGGTTTTTTTGTTGTTGGTGGTGGTTTTGTTTTGTTTGGGTTTTTTTTTGTACAAGTTAACATAAACCATAGTTGTTTATTTGATTACATCCATGGCCTTAAATTTCTTTCTGTGTTGTACTATATATCTCTGCTTTACAGGCTCAGTTGAACTTTCAGTGTTTTACAGCCTTTTGCCATTTCTCCAGTCCTCAGAGAACGAGGAGAACTTTCTGATAATGGTTTCACGTTGACCTTGCAGAGCTTAATAATAAATATTTTGGGGTTGGTATTACCTGAAACTACCAGTTAGATTATACCCAGCAGTCAGCTGGTTTCTGTGCAGTGGAACTGTGTGATTAAAGCTCACTGAATTTAAGGCTGCAAGGAGCTGGTGAGTGTTTGTACCACTGCAGCCTATAGTTTTCACTGCAGTGCAAGTGTGTTCATTGTTTTGCATAGTGTGAGGAATAAAATGTTTCTCAGATGCAGTGCAGCTGCTGAGGAAGGTGTAAAAAAGAGCAGTCAATGTTCCTACTTTTAGTGAAACAAAGCAGATCAATCCCTCCTGTGACTGATAGGCTACTTTATATAGTGGCACCTACTACGTCAGGAATAGAGGCTGTGGGAGTGAATTAAGAAATAAACAAGTCTGTGCATGTGACAAAAATTTCATTTTTGGACTGCTGTGGAAAATAATGAGGAAGCTGCTCACAAGTGCATTGGTTCTGTTGCTGGCCTGTGCAGTGATCTATTTCATAGCAACATTGGTATATAAAGTTTCTGGAGCTCATCCTGCACAGCACACAAACCAAAGCAGATGCTATTATTTTTTTTTTTTTCTCTTAACTACTCTAGAAGGCAGTAGATCCCTTTAGCTGCTATGCAGTAACAGCTGGTTAAATCTTGATTGTTTTAGATAATCTGTATAGGTCATTGAGCTTGTGTGTAATAGCTGAATGTACAGAACAAACATATTCCCCTTCACTTTTGTGAAAACTGAGGAAATTTGCAGCCTTGGGTCTATGTCTGCCATCTTCCAAGGTGCTTGACATCTTGAATTTAGTTGCTAGTTATGATTTATTTCCCCCCTGTGCTGCCCCCCTTAGTCACATGTGAAGGCTGACATCTGTCCTAGAAACAAAACTCCAGCCAGAGATGCACAAGTGAAAATGGAGAAGAGTCTTGAGTCAGAGGAATAAGTTCATTCAGTAAACAACTGAGCAAGCAACATAAAACCATTTCCTCACACAAGTGCACACGCCTGCATTTTTGGCAGTGCCAAAAAAATCACTGCTGGGTCTTGCTCCTAATTTGTTGCTGGGACACTGAGTGCTGGAGGTTTATGGGCTTGGCCAGCGTGCTGCTAACACATCTGCATGAGAGCCACAGGACCAAAGGGCTTCAGGGGGCTGCAGTGCTGCAGGATCCTGCCTCTGCTTCCATCAGCACCTCTCCTTCTGAGCTGTGCCTGTGCTGGGTCATTGCTCTGAGTTTCAGAGAGATCCCTGCTTTCTGTGGCACCGAGTGAAGGGTGCAGAGTTTTTGTGCCTTGAAATGCTGCTGGAATTTTGGAGCCCAGATGAAAGATTTTAATATCTCCCAAGACACAGAGCTCCTGTTCGTGCCATCGAAAAATCTTCTGCTAACAGCAGCTGTTAGTAACAGGCATCACTTCTCTGCAGTACCTCAAAGCACATTAGCAAGAAATTAGAAAAATTGTTGCAGGATTCAAGAAAAAAAGGCTACTGGTACTGTAGTTGGAGATGGGTCACAATAGGGAATCTTTGTCCACCTGCTCAAGTGTGACAAGAAAACTTATTTTAAATAATATGTGCTGTGGCAGCACTCGATGTCAAAGTGTTTAAAAACACATCAATGGTCTCTTGGATGTGACATATTTAGCAGGAATTAATAATAATAATAAAAACTTGAGTGCAACGATTTTTAGACATCACATAAGGTGGCTGAATCGAGCAAAAAACTCCTTAGAAGATAAGAAGATAAGTTTTCTTTCACTTTTGAATGAGTTATTTCCTTTGTTCTCCAGTTCTACCTTTTGTTAGCTATTATTGCTGCCTTCCTGAGCATGTGAGGAGCAGTGAAATCTATCAGGAATATCAGAAGGGTGGCACAATGCAGCTATCACCAGCCAGCACATCCATCACTGTTTGTCTCCAGCGCTGTGACAGAACAAAACTTGTTCTCTCTCTCTTCAGTGCTGCTGAAAATTTTAACACTATTTTACCTTGTAGCTCACTGATCAGTGTCCCATATCTCATTTAATATGGTAACCACTCTGTCCAATTAAACTGCAGTATCATTTTGCACTGTGTGGAAAATCCTTGTGAATATTCTTTGGTATTTCTAACATTGGTCATGAGTTGGTTTGATACAAAAGGAGATGTGGTCTGTGATACTCAGTTGTGGCAGAAGTCACACCTGCATCTGTTAAAATTCAATATGAATTGCTACAAATACATTTTGTTCCATGCAGAAATGCAAAGAGTTCTAGATGCAGCAGACAACACAAACTAACTTCTTGTGACCCACAGCCCTGGTAGAAGGGGAGATCTGGCAGTGAAATGTTGAATATGTTTCAGCAGCAGTGGGTCAGAATATTCAGAGGGAACACAATGAGAAAATCAATCATATTAATCTGATCTGTTCTTACACCTCAGCTCCCTGTGCATGCTGCTACCCCAGCAGCTTCTATCACTGCCCTTCTTTGGCACATCCACTTGGAAGAAAGTCTGCTGTAACTTTTTCTTCATTTTAGTCTCTTTACCTTGCCTTAGACATTATTGCCATTTTTTCTTCACTAGATGGATCAGAGGAGTGTATCCTTCAGTGCTGTTGCTTGGTTTATGCTTCCCTTGCAGAGGGCTCCTGTGGACAACCACAGCTGGATGTGTGCTGGAGTTTTAAACCTCTTACACATCCTCTGCAGCTCCCTGCAAGGTTTCCTGTGTGACTGAGTTCACACTGACCTGGCAAATGGCAATCTCTCTCACACACTCAACTACAGAAATAGGTTTGGAGAAAATAATAGGATGCTGGTGTAAATTTCTAGGAGACTAAATCTTGAAGGAAGCAGATATGCAACACTTCCTGCATTGGAAAAAAAACCTCTCGAACTCACTATTTATAAACTTATTTATCTAAGCCTATATTTTGCTAGGAAATAGTTCTAGGAAGTAAAAATAACTTTGGGATATTAGATTGAAAGGCAGCATTCCTGTAAGTATTTTCTGGGGCAGAAGCTTGCTGGTGTCCATGGCCCTGGGTTGTGCTCCTTGCCCAAGTGGAGGAGATCCCCTCCTTGGCAGTCAGAGTCATGAGGAGAGTTGTAAAACTACAACCTGTGAGAGAATGATGTCCTGGGAGCTCAGAGGAAGGCTCATGAGGGATTTGAGGGGGAATTTCAAGGCTTCCCATCCTGGTTAATGACAGCCAGCATGCCCACCCTGCCCTGTGAACAACCTCCCTGCCCTGCCTGGGTGGATCTGGTAAAGTGCATCTCATTCCCTGTGGAGTCAGTGTTGGAGGAGGGAATCACTGCTGGAGATGGGCCAAGGTCTGCCTCCAAGTGTTCATGCATCTTCTCAGCTTTCCTTGTTTCTCTGGTGATTGCTTCCGTGTACACAAAATCTGACAAATAATCGTGGTTTGAGGGCCGTGCTTAATGGAGGCCATAAAAGTGATTCACAGGCAACTGTAAACTGAACTATTACACTAAAGGATAAAAAGCTTCCTTAATGAGCTGTACAAGACAGTTATCGATGTATTTATGAAAACATTTCCAAGTACATGTTACCAGGGGAATTAAAAGATAAATATTTAAAGATTGGCTGACAGTTTTCACGTGCAGCAAAACTCCAGTTCCTCTATTAGGCAGTAAATTCATAAAAAGTATATATTTACATGATTTTTAACAAAGAAGAAACAAAACTTGCATAAAACCCTGATGTTTTTCTCTGTAATTGTGTTTTTCTATTCTGATGAAGAGATGAAGCGTGAAGAAAATGAGCAGATGAGATTCAGAATATTAATAAGGTAAACCAACATTTTTTTTACCATCCAAATAATTTATTAGCATCATGCCACAGAACTGTATTTAAGAGGCTGAAACCTAACAACAGTTCAGAGTTTGATTAAGTTTCTTTTCATCCTATCATTGCTGTACACAATTAGGTTATTCAAGTGTGATCCTTAAATGTTCTCAATATGATTCATAGCCTTGTTCTTCACACCCCAGAGAGAGAAAAATTGGTCTGTGGGTATGAATATGATTAATATATGGATCAATGCATGCCCTTTTAATGTTTATTATACACATGCACTTTTAGTTTGGATAAATGATTATCTCATTGTGTTACTTGCTCTTTTTAGATTTGCTGTGTTATTGTCTGAGTAAAAAACTTTAGAAGCATCTTAAGCATTCAGGGCTGACACTTGATTTGGCACTACCTTGTCAGCTGAGATTACTTTTATTCTTGAATGGATTAGTAATCAATAGGTGTTAAACAATATTATTTTCCCTAGGATTATAGCTGCTGTGCTGTGCAGCTCTGACATAAAGAATGAAGATCTGGCTCATGCTTTCAAGTCAGTTTTGCAGGTTTTTTTAGATGCACCTATTTCTTAGGTTTATTGCACCAGAGGGTTTGTAGATGGAAGCCATCCCAGTGGCTGTGACTCCTTGAAAAGCAGGGGTGGATGAGGAAAACAGGTGACAAGGCAGCCAGTCCATGCAGAACGTTGTCACCAGCCTTGATCCTGCTCAGGGGAAAGCTACTGGCAGTGCTAAGCTGTGGTGGTAGGAGTGCTTCAGTCATGGGGGTCTCCTCTACAGCATCAGGTGGGTTGTGGTGAAGCTGAATTTAGCCCCAGGTGATGATGCTCACCACATTACCACCAGTAGAAACACCCAGTAGATAATTTGGCTTAAAAGCATTGATTAACTTCACAGATGTCAAAGACTTGTGAATCTTTCAAAGTGTAGTGCATGTAACAGATTTTAAACTTTTCCTAACTTTCTGATGGGACACTAGGATTTGGGGTTTTTTTTTCTTTTTTCCCTTGACATTATTTGATTGCTTTAAATTTTGCTTTTGTGAGTGACTCTTCTATTCCACTTGCTCCATTAGGATGCACTTGTTCTAGTCCATGGGAGTTACTGGCCTTAGAATGAAAGGTGATTTGTGTATTAGGCATGTGAGGGAAGGAGAGTAGAATCAGATTTCTAAGCAATTAGTGACAGTGGTGGAAGCACAGGAAGATGCTCAGGCCTTGGGAAGATTTTCAGTCTGGCTTTGCACAGCACATGTCTGACTCTTTGGCTGGAACAGCCTATGTTAATTATGTCTTTAATCTCTCTTGCACCAAATTGCCAGTGCTTGAGAGAAAGAAACCCATTAATCAAAGGCAGAGTTTTCAAGCATAATAATAATTTGTAAACCTGGTACTTCTGCAACAACAGTTGCATCATCTCCGTTGCAAATAGATTGTTGTGCATTTCAGGGCACTTCCTTTCAGTGGCTATTGTGAAAGCACTTAGGGATTTGATTTCTTGGTACATATGCACAATGGATTTGATTTCTCAGTAAGTATGCACAATAAAAACTTGAAGATTTTGATTTAAGTACAGTTTATGCATTAAGCACTTCAACCTGGGCAGCTTTCCCTCATGCCCCTGTTTTTATGGCACATCTGCTCTGCACCAGGAAACTCCTGCTGCAGCTCTTGGCCCAGCTGAGGTGCCTGCTGAGATCAGCTGGTGGAGGTGCCTTTGCTGCCATCTGGAGAACTGAGCCATTTTACATGCAGGGAGGCTCAGGGCAACAAGTGTGCAGGTAAGAAGGGAAGAATCCCTGAATGATTCCCTGTGTTTGCCAAACTGTGCTACATCCCTGCTGCTCACTGCTCTGCCTGCTGCCTTTGCCCATTGTCACTGTCAGGGCACAGAGGACCCTGTGCTTCAGATACCTGGATGATATTGGACCCTCTTCTGTACTGATTTCAGAAAACACGGTGTGTGCACTTTTAAGCAGTTTCAGGCACATCTTAACTCAAAATTTGCCCCGTGGGGAGGAGTTTGTTACCCTGCAGCTACTCAAAATGTCCCAGAGCCCTGTATTTGCATTGTTGCCTGTGCTTCTTCTGCTTTCTTCAAGGAAACACTGAGACTGATCAGTGTAGGAGACATTTCTCTATAGACAGGTCTATAGATAAATGAAAGGCATTGAGGGAAGGCTTCTTGTTGTGTAAATTCATTGTTACTAAACAAGGGAAACATGTCAGATGCTTTGCAGAGCATCCCTGGATGTGGACGGGGTTGCTCAAATGCAGCACATGATCAGGGCTGTTGCTTCCTGCTGTAATGAGCAGACTGAGAACTTCAAAAGGAGATTTCTGGCTGTGCTGTGCTCACAAGGCCTGCCAGTCTGTCATTCCCATTTGATTTAGAGTGATGAAAGCAGAAGCAAAATCAAACTCAATGAAGTGAGTTTGGTTTGATGGGATTGTAACTCCCAGTGCTCTGGGGACAGAGTGATGATGCCCATGGTGTGATACAGCATTGTCAGATCTCACATGACAATGGGCAGGGGCCTCAGTACTGCCTGTAAATATGGGCAGGAGCATTGCAAGTCCTGCAATGCTGCCTCTGAGACTCTGAGCTTGCTGCCTTTGGAGCTGTGCAGTTCTTGGATTTTTGGTTTGGTCCACCACTGTTGCAGCAGCCCTCTTGTTAGAGATAGAAATGAGCTGAGGCACAGGCTTCTCATTTATCACAGCATGAGAAGGGTCCTGGTTTGTTCCTCTTTACAGCTCAGCCATCCTGATCCAACTATTCCCTGACTCTGGCTGCAGCAAGCTCCTGCTGGGGGGTTTCCCTTGCAGTTTCTGGCTGCTGGTTATTTCCTGCTGAACTCTGACTGCAGCTTTTACCCAGCTAGACTGTGACTGCAGACCCAGACTGACCTCACAGCAGTTATTCTCTCCTCAAAATTCTCCTTCTTCATCCTCTCCTGCTAATCCACTCCCTTCTATCACACTTATCTTTATTGGATACAGCTTTGACTCATCAGGGACAAGGTCACCTGTATTCTCTTCTCCTACACACCACAGAGTTGATGTTGAACACCCACATTGCTGCTTTCCCAAGGGTAAGGATATCTGCAACTCTCTTTTAGCTTTTTTAAACTCTTTTTTGGGTTTTTCTCACAGGTTCAGCTCAATCTTTAGATAAGCAGGTTGTTTCCTATGTGTATTTCTAGGTTTTGTGGAGTTGGAGACTCTCCAGCTTCACACCATGGAACAATTATTGAAAAGAGAAACAATCACATTTTCCCATCTTCCAACACCAGAGATTTGGAAGTTAACAAGTTAACTGTTAACAAGTCAACAATAATTTACTCTGTTCCACCCAGATGTGTGAGCAACTGCACAAAGTTGCTAGCATAAACATATGAAAATGAAATATATTATCTTTTTAAAACCTAATCCTTTATTACTACTAAAGTACAAACTGCATGCCAGAAACCTCATTCAGTTTTCCAGCTGTCAGTGGAAGGACCTTTGTGCCACAAGGGTTTGGTTTTTTTCCAGTTGTATTGGTTTTATTAGATATGTTCCCTGCTCTGAACACATATCTTATTCCTAAAATGCCAGGCTAAAAGTGCTCCATCACTTTGCACACAGGCACCTGAGTCTGTGTTTGTGCTGTCGTACTGGAGAGAGCAATATCCTCTGCTGTGAATCTGTGAAAGTGCTGTGAATGTGTTGTGGTGGATAACATCCACTCAATTATACAGAGCATCTTCCACAATCCCTGCAGAGAGAACAACAGAACCTGACAACCAGAAATACAGTCAGAAAACAGCACAAGGCATTTGCTCTGTAGAGTGAGATTTTGGTCCTGTGTGCTGAAGAACAATGACAAGCAACATGCTTGCTGCTGTATTAATAGGTTTTATTTCACTACAACTCTTACATCACATTTTTCAGCTTGTCATCCTTTTTCTGTACTAATCCCTGCTGTAAGGTTTTGTTCTCATCTTCCCCGTGCTCTGTCCTTTCTGATAAATTTCACAGGAAATGAAACAGGATAGAAATGCTGAGGTGGTACTAACAAGACAGTACAGACTCTTTCAGTGAGGAGGAATGATGTTGTGATTCTTGTCTTACTTGATATCTAGATGTTGAAATCCTAGCAACCACCCTTGTGTGTACAATTTTAAGCTCTTGCATGAAATCTGTTAAGGTGTTTTCTGGTTTTTTATTCCGAATTTGTGTGTTGTTTGAATGTTATAGGCTTCTGTGATCTTTATTTGGAACATGCAGTTCATACTTAACCAGCATTTGAAAGCTAACAACCAGATTTAGCTCTACAGATGAGTGTGAACCCAACCACACAGGCACAATTGTTCTTCATTTAATGTAGCCTCATTTTCCCAGTAGTTTGAACTATTAATTCTGCTCTCAGTGCCTTTACATGGACAGTGTTGAAAATGTGACAGTCTGGTTTTCTCTGCAAGGCTGAATGAAATTAAGTCATTTTAAATTATATCTTCTGATGATCTAAGATTGTTATTAATGAAGGGAGACTGAACAATTCTTTACATTGTAACCCTCTGCTCTATGTCTTGTTTTCTAGTGTAAAATAAGAATATGTCAGAGACTTCCCCTACAGGCAGATCTCCAGCAGCACATACCCTGTTGGTGCTGCAATGCCTGGCTGCTTTGATTTCTACACACAAACAGAAATCTGGCAAGTGAAATTGCATTTGTTAGATCATCTGATATTCAAATGGAGGATGATTGAAGCAAAACATTGCGGAAATGTAGCTCAGGAAAACTTTTGTTTCTTCCAGAGCAATGATTTTTGTCGTTGCATTAGATTATAAAACATCTGGGTTTTAGGGCAGCTGGCTTTTTAAATAACGACACAGCTACGAGGAATTTTTTTTTTTTTTAATTTTAAAAACTGCAGTTATTTACTTATTCTTTACATGTATTGGCTATTTTGGTGGCTTTCTTAGCCTGTTCTGTATTGTAGGTTTTAGTTGTAGTTCAATTTTGTGGAAATAAAAAAGATTTCCCTACCATAAAAATACAATATTACCTCAGACAACTGGGTTGATTTTCACTTTGGCACAAGCATAATTCCTGAACAGGCACTTAATAAATTCAAAAATAACCGAACATGAAGGCTTGATATTTGGTTTTCAAACAGGTGCCTGAATGCTGAAGCATTCAAATAAAGTGAACACAGAAATTTAGTAATAGTGCCTGGGCAATTCAGGTCATTAATGTTTTGGAGGGTTTTTTCCACTTTACCATGGTTATAACTGGCAGTGATTTCCATTTCACACTTTTGCTTTAAGAATGACTTTTAAAACAGCAAGTGTGTGTTCCATGGGGACCTTTTCCCTCTGTTTATACTTGCCCTTTAAGTGTATAAAGTGGTCTGATGTAAACAACAGCTTTTGGACTTTGCCCCAGCAGAATAAGCTATTTTGGTTTTCTTCTTGCACTTACCATATGGGTTAGACCTCCTCATTTCTTCACACTAGATTTCTTGGATTTAACTTTTTGGTGAAGCTGTATTTCTGTGTGTCTGTGGAGGAACAGATTGTTTTTCTTCAAATCATAATTGACTTTTTTCTGTAAAAAGGAAAAAAAATTAATGAATTGTAGCTGAAGAGCTTTAAATTACTTGAAAAATGGCATGCTAAGGAGTTACTGTAATTAACTGAGGCCTTGATCCTGTAGGAATTATTTTTTGGGCACTTTATGGAGATACCATTTACATCAATGAAACTTTTCTGGTTTTGTGAATTGAAGCACACTGACTTTTGGAGACTCCAGATCAACTCCAGTTCTTTAGGTACTGCACTTAGACAAGTTAATTCAGTAAACACATTAATGTTAGTGGAGAGGATTGTATTCCCCTGCCCTTAACCCTGGGCTGGGAGTGCTGTGGGGGTGTACACATGTCCTCCCCTCTTTGGGAGTTTGGGATGCTCAGGAGCCGTGATCCCAGTCTGGGTGTGCAGGCCCCTCATCCCTGTCCCAAGCCAAGGAGCTCAGCACTCCTCTCACAGAGCTTGGGGATTCCTGATGGATGTTCCAATGTTCACCTGCTGTACAGCCCTCCACTTGACTGAGGTTGTAACATCAGTGACTTGGAAATTCAGCTGTGTCTGTGTCTTGGTTTGGAAAGACAAGAATCTGCAAGGGAAAGTTGAAACTCCCCTTGGAATGGAGAATGTAAACCCCCTCTCTCCAAATTATTATAATTTTGCAATTAGGGGGTTTCGGGCAAAGATATGGGAGAGGAATAAGTTCTTTACTAGGAATATAAACAATACAAATATAGTAGTAAAAAAAAGCAAACAAGCAAACAACAATCCTAGAAACCCTGACAGAGTCAGAGCTACAACCTGACACCCTGTTGGTCAGGGTGTAGGGAACAGTCCACAGTAGGTCCTCCTAGAGTGGCTGATGTGGTTCTGTTGGAGCAGAGATGATCCTGTAGAAAAGGGTCCAGTGATGGTGAGAAGGGTTCAGTCTTCCTCCAGGTCCAGTAGAACCAGATCCCTCGTGTTCTTACGTGTCTCAGTTTTTATCCAGGTAGGAATGGTTGGCTCCCCCCACTGGGTGGAGCATCTCACACTGGGATGATGGAATGTGTCATGTCCTTGGTGAGCCTTAATGGCCCATTAGCAGAAGATAATTCTTAAGGCCCATCAGCAGAAAATATCCCCCTGGAGAAAGGACAGGTGGTGAAAGAGATAAGAAACACTGCCCTGCCTGGTTTTATCAGCTGCCCCATTATCAGAAGGCATCTGCCCCCCTCCCCCAAGAGTTACAACAGATAAAGAAGAACATCTCCCCAAACTGCTTTCAGCAGATGAAACAGAATGCACATTTTTGGTTCCCATAACCCAAGACAGTCTACAGCAAAACTGTGATGCAGTGGTAGGGGGAGCAGTGTGGGTGGCACCGACTGAGGCACAGCCCGGCTGCTCCCACTGACAGGGCTGGGGCTGGCTCAGGGCAGCACCTGCCACACATCAGTGCCCAGAGGCAGCTGCTGCTTACAGGGTGACAGTGTCAATTATCACCTGCAGCACTCCTGAGGAGTAAAATGGCACTGACAAAAATGGAATTATTCGGACATTTGCGTGCTGCTCCTCTGATAATGCCAGGCTGCTCCTCTGGTGGTGCTTTCAGGACTGTGATGTCTTGCCACTGCAATGTGTTGAAAGCTACAGCTTCTCCCACTGCCTGTGGATGTGTTGGCACTGGGAAATGCGCTGATTAAAGCAAAACTCCCACCACTCTCTAACCTTTAACTTCAGGCACCCTGGTGATTCTGCTGGGTGGGGCAAATAGATCACAGCAATGCAGTAGGCAAAGCAGGCCTGAGGGAAAGGGTGAATGCACAGGGGAGGGAGTTTTAGCACCTGTAGTCAACTCACTTTGGCAGTGTTATGTTTCAATATCAGATAAATGGATAATGGGCTGTGGCTGCTGGTTTCAGCAGGGCTGCAGGGTCTGGGCCAGCCACAGCCCTGATGGAAGAGGAGGGAGAATTGTTGGGGTGGCTCAGTCTGGTGTCAGCTGGGGCACACCCAGGGGCTCTTTGCCCTCTGGGGAGCAGTGGAGACCAGAGGGGACAATCCCAAGCTCAGTCCCTGGGTGTCTGGGACAGCTGCAGCTCCAGGAGCTGGGGACAGAGCAGCAAATGGACAAACACCCTGTGCCACTGAGTCTTTGTGCTGTGGCTATTTCATGGACAAATGCTTGTCCCTCTCAAGCTGACCTTTCCATCAGCTCTGCTCCTCAGTGTCCCTCTCAATTTCCACAACTGCTGCTAATTGGTGCCCCTCTAATCACCTCCTGGAGCAGTGGGCACAGCCAGCTCTGCCTGCTGCTGGCTGAGCTGCCCAGCCACACCTTCCCTCCAGGAGGACAGAAATCTGGCACAGCTTCAGGACATAATTTGTTTTAGGGAGACAAAAAGAAGAAAGAAAAAGAAATAGCTGTCAGCTTTATTTCCTGATTAATTTTCTATTTCGAGCATCTACTAATGATGTATTTAACAGAAAATCTGGAACAGGACTGAGTTCATTGATTAGTTGTTTCCTTACCATTGGTGAAGATTTTTTTTTTTCCCCAAGTGCACCCCATCTTGCCTCTAGGGAGAGTTAGTATAACTTTTTCTGTGATTTTCTGTTTGGAAAACCACAATTGTGGAAGTTTAACCTTTCTTCACGAGTCTCTCATTTTCAGTAGTAGACTATCAATTTAAGAAAAAACTGAAAGAATCTGATGATGAAGCTGAAACACTTTGTTTGATCATTTTCAGAATAGCAGATTAGGGGAATTTATTCCAAGAAAAAATTATTGCCTACACTTATATTGTTACATGGCCAAAGAGAGTGGAAATCAGAATGAATTCCCCTGAAGAGTTTTATAATGTCCTAAGAAATGTTTTTATTCTTTTGAATTGTAGCAAATTTACAAGATGTAAAGCTTGCAGAGTCTCTTGGAAAATTGCAGAGGTTTCTTTCAACTCTCACTAGTAGCAGGGATAAATGTTACAAAGATGATTCTTTTTTCAGACAATTAAATAGTGGTTTGAACTTCTTTTTTTGACCTCTTGGTGTCCCTTTCCAGCAAAGGTTGGTGTAAAGCAAACATAAGAGATTAATGGGCTAATCTTCATCAGGAATTTTCTTCTGGACTTGGCAGGGCAAGGTATCTGTCACTGGGCCATGATCAGCAAAATTCTGCTGCTGGTTGGAAAAGTGAACATTCATGAAATGCTCTTCAGGACACAATTCACTTAACTCCATATATATGAAATTCTTATTCACAAAAAAGCCCATCCCTGTGTCAATCACATGAATTAATTATGCAACAAAATGCTGTTTGTTGATACTGGCATTTATAAACTGCAAAGGAAGTTTTTATCCTTCCCAGTGATTAGGGCTGAAAACCTAATTACAACATGTTCTAACATCAAGTGATGCAGTCCTGCAGCTCTTGCTCCCTTTGAGCACAAGTAATTGGCTGCAGGAGCAATCAGAGCTCTTGTTGTAATAGAAAATAGCAATGTGCTCTGAGAGCCTTGGTGGAAGAAAGCTGAGATAGCAGCAAACCCCTTTGGTGACCTCAGGGAGGTTTCTGGGGCTGAGGTAATGCAGAACCCACCTTCAGCCACTGTGGTAGAAGAATCTGACACTATTATTTTTGTTTTAAAGCCAAAACTTACAGTGAGATCTCCCACTTTTTCCTGGCAATCAGCACACACGAGGAGGTTGTCTTCCCTTTCATCTTGGAATAACCTACAACTCAGCTCACTTTGTTCTCTGATGACTCTACCCAGACAATTTACATTAAACGGTGGCAAAACTTGGTCTGTGAATAAGTCAGTGCTCAAGAATGGTTATTGCTGGTTATTTCTGAGTACTTGGGCTGCATAAGCAGATAAAGCCTTAGTTCCATAACTGTGGAATATTTGTTGTTAGTGCTATAGGAGGAGCCCCAGCACAGAATACAGGATTACTCTTCTAAAAGAAAGTAGCCCACCTATTTTATTCACCTGTGAATATTTTATTTAAAGTGTATCAGCCAGGGCATAGATGTGTCATGGCTTGTGAATTCAATTGCACAGCAACACTTCCTGTAGCCTGGTTCTTCAAACCAGGTGGTGATCAGAGGGATTGACCCTACACAGTCACTGGAGTCAGGGGTTGCTCATCTGCTATGGAAGCACAAAGGAAATATTCTGAATGTGTTAAACATCTGTGAAAAAAAAAATCTTACTTAGTTTTATTAGTGCTCTGCAGGATCTTGGAGATGCCTTTTGAAGGATGTGGAGTTTGCTGAGAGGAATTAGGGCAGAGACACTCTGACATTAGTAAGTGAGAGGGAGTAAATAAGAAGTGTTATTTGCACAGGGGGAACTGATCTAACATAATAAGGTAATAAGGAGAAATTAAGTAGTAAAAAGATTTAGTTTAACAGCAAAAACTGCATGCTGAAAATTTTCCTGTTAATCTATTTTCACTGCTAATTCCCTGTGAAACTTTTGGTCTCAGGGGGTCATTTGTCAAATCTTCTGCTAATGTTTCATTAAAAGTAATTTAAACTGGTGGAGAATGTAAGTAAAATTTTCAAATGCACATTATCTCCCCTCAGCTTCAGGCTCTCCTGACCCTTCTGGCTAACTTTGGCTGCTGCTCATCAAATATTGAGCAGCTCTTAATGGAATTGCATTCACTCCACAGCCCCACAGAAGAAAATCAAGTCTGGGTGGGCCACACAGGCCAAGCAAACAAGAGGAACTAAAGCAATAAAACATCAGTAAACAAAACAAAACAAAGAGAAAACAAAGAGAAGAGGTGTTGCCAACCTATTGCATCCTGAGCTGGGATTAATGAAGGCAACCCTCACTTTTCCCTGGCAGGTGTCACATCCCTCATCCCTGCTGTTCAAAAGCTTTGGAGTTTTTGATGCTGCTACTCCTGTTTATCAAGAAGGAAATATTAATTAGAGCATTTTAAAAAACTAAGCATAAGCCTAATTCTTAAGAATATTTAATAATATTTCATTGGAGAGAGGTTCAGAATGAGAGAGAGAATGGGGATAGAGTTGAGAAGACCTGCAGGTGTGTTTGGAAGGCACACTTGGGAGAAGTGTGCAAGTACAGGGCTGATCCTCTATTCTATTTTATTTTAATGGACATTTAAAAGGAAAAAAATGTTTCTTAACACATTATTTCTGAGTACTTGGGCTGATATTTTTTAAGACTTAGGTGTAGGTATAACTTTGATTTTAAAGAACACTGTGCACCAATTTAAATGAAGACTTTCAGTTTTCTGATCAGGTAGGTGAATTGTAATCTCTTCCAAGAAGAAAAGACCCTGTCTAAGGCCACAAATAGTCTTTGATACTATTGCACATAAATTGTAGTTTGTATAGATTTATCCCATTAGAGACAAGCTTCCCTGGCCCACTTGAAAACCATGGTACATCAGTTTGGTGGTAATGCCTTAGCTTAATTGTAATTAGCCTGATTAACACCAGCTGAACTTAATTTATTCCATCTGTGCTGAGGGCTGAGATGTGGTGGTGTGTCTGGGAAGAGCCCAGGCTGGAGTGTGGCAGAGGCTGTCGTGCCCACTCAGTGTCCGTGAGCAGGAAATCCATCCCAGCACATCCAGGGAAGGAGCTTGCAGCAGTGCTGTGACAATTTCAATTAAAGGTCTGAGAATGGTAATTATGTTTACATACCAGCACTCTGATTAAATGTAAACTAATTATGTGACAAGCTTAAACTGTGACCTGAATTACTCTTGCAGCATCGCAGTTGAATTTCAGCAGAGTTTTTGGGTAATGCATTAGAATGATAAAAGCTTTCTTTTTTGAAGTATGAAATCATTTAATATTTGAGATATGAAATAATATGAATATTACTGGACTAATCTCACCTTCCTTTCCTTATTTTTCCATCCAGCTTCAAGCATAACCTGTAGCTATTATTTATTTCTGCTGTTCAAACCCCTACTCATAAAGCAAGAGGTATTCACAGGATAGTTCAGGTTGGAAGGGATGTCTGGAGATCATCCACTCCACCCCCCTGCCAAGGATGGGTCACCCAGAGCAGGTGACACAGGAACACAACAGGTGGGGTTTGGATGCCTCCAGGAGGAGAACCCACAACTTCCCTGGGCACTGTTCCAGTGCTCTGCTGCCCTCAATGCAAAGAAGCTACAAAATCATTGTCAAGTAATTAATTCCTCTTTTGAAGCAAAGATGAGTTCAGAAGAACTTGCTGTGCTGGCTTTAGAGGGTCTCAGGCAGGTGGGATGTGGGCAGTGCCTGTGCCCAGCTCTCTTTGCTGAAGCCTCTCAGTGCCCTGAGGAGGAGGGATGATCCCTGTGGGTTGTTGTGCAAATTGGGCAGCTGAGAAACAGAGTTTGTGACCCCTCTTAAAGCCACATGAAGGCAACAGTTGAGAGACTCTCAGGCATTTTGACAACCAAGTGCACAGCTGGGGACTGTAACCCTGGCTTAATCTGTTTAACATAATCTACAGCCTACCCTGAGCTGGGGTGCCAGCAGGGATCTAGAACTAAAGCCTTGCAGTGTGTGGGGGTGTCTCATCATCTGACCAATACAAACTGCAGGTCTGAACCTCCAATGCACAGAAAAATGAGAGATTTGAGGAACAGTTCAGGCAGGGAGGACCTTGGGTGAGGCAATGCCTGGTCACCTTCTCTGTGCAAAGCAGGGCTAAATTCAATGTTAGCTTAGGTTGCTTAAATTCTGGAAGTCCTGCAAACTATTATCCTTTCAGTACTCTCTTGTACTTCCAGAGTTTCCACTTGGGGACAAAGTCCACTGGGTTTGAATGGGAAAATCTCTGCATCAAATTGTTGTCTGGTTCCCAGATCCTCTTGATCCAATGTAAGCCATCCTCAGAGCCTGATCCACAAGCCTGAATGTAGCATCCTGTGATCCTTTCAAGGGATTTCAGCAGCAAGATCAAAAGACATTAAAAACTGAGCTGTTTGTCTAACACCAAGCATCATCCCAGAACTTCAGATTTGCAAAGTCTGTGTCTTTCAAAAATACTCATAAAAATGTGAACTAATGCAGCAGCAAAGAAACAATTAAATTCAACTAGAACTGACTAATTTTGTGGTGTTGTAAGAAGATCATATCTTCTCAACTGGAATAAGGGATTGCTCTTTGGGTTAAAGGATGACAGCACCTCCAGTTCTAAAAATGTAACATTTTAAATGGATCTGTGAATAGGTCTTAGAACAAGTCTGAGTTTTTCTGTTCTTAGTCCAAAAGGAGCAGAGCCTTGATTACCTGCAGTGGTTTTGCCTCTGTTTTCCAAAAGCTGCTCCTTTATGCTGCAGATTACAGACAATTCCCACAGCAGAAAAGAATCACAGCAAATGATCTTATTTTCTCTTCTTTCTTCAGGAATTTATTTCTGGCTTTATTCATTGCCTGTGTGGAAGATAAGACTGGCAGAAACCCTCTGCAGAGATTAAGTATAACCACATGTCCATTTCTTTTCATGGCTTATTTCTAATACTGTGAATGTTTAAACATCAGTTAAAATATCTCTGGATCTTTTCAGGGGTTTTATTAATTCTTTAAAATCAAAACTTCTGAATTAGTTATTTGGTCTCTACATTTTGCACCATAATTACTGGGATTTTCTGGACTCTTCCAGCAGCAGTTTATTGTGAGCAGGAGGGACAGAGGAAAAAGGAATATGTGCTTGGTGTTTTAATATTTAAAGGGATTGCTGAGTTTTACAGAAACATTAGTAAATATTTACCTCTAAAGTAAACTGACCTTAATACTCTCGAAACAAGTTGATATCAATATTGGGAATGTGGATTACAGCAGTGATATTTATAGGGCATAATCCATTAATTATAGGAATTCATGGACTTTAAAGCATTTGGTAGCAAAGTGCTCAATTTCCAGCATTACTGGCAAACAGCTTCTTCAGTTGCATGGGAGAATGTCTGTTTGTTTTCATGTGCTCGCTGCTTTTTCATGAGGGATAATTTAACTCTGCTGGAGATAATTGAGCTTCAGGAATAGCATATGTAGAATTTTGGTCATGCAGTGCATCTTGTGGCTTCTGCTGTGTTAAAGAACTGGCACACACATATACTCTCTCTAGCCTGAGCTAGCTTGATGCTCACACCAAGGCCTTGCAAACCTTTGGTTTAACCTTGCAAAACCAAAACCTGCTTTGTTTTATTCCCCACCCCCTGTAGCTGTGCAGCAATCAGCCCAGGGAGCCTCCCAAGGCATCTCTGCTGGCCATGCTTAGAAAAACTGGGGTGCAGAAGAAGCCCCTCTTTTCCAGGAAGTACTGATGCCTCTGTCACCAGGCCTTTCACAGTCCTGGAATGTCTTGGTTTGGAAAGACAGGTATCTGCCAGGGAAAAGCTGGAGTTTCCCTTAGAATGGAGAATGTAAACCCCTCACCCCCACCAAATTATAATTTTGCAATTAAGGGCTTTCAGGCAAAGATTTGGGAATAAGAATAACAGTTCTTTACTAGGAATACTAACAATACAAATGTAGCAGAAAACAAAAGTAACCAACCAAACAAACAACAATCCTGTAAAAACCCTGACAGGGTCAGAGCTACAACCTGACACCCTGTTGGTCAGGGTGTTGGAAGCAGTCCCAAAGTGAGTCCTCCTGGAGTGGCAGAGGTGGTTCTGGTGGAGCAGAGATGATCCTGTAGAACAAGGGTCCAGGGGTGGTGAGAAGGGTCCAGTCTTCCTCCAGGAATGAGGTGAAGCCAGATCCCTGGTGTTCCTGTGTCTCAGTTTTATCCAGGTAGGAATGGTTGGCTCCCCCCACTGGGTGGAGCATCTCACAATAGGATGATGCAATGTGGATGGTCTATTTTGGGGATGTTGCTTTTAGCGGTGTCTTAATGGTCCAACAGCAGAAAATATCCCCCTGGAGGGGGGACAGGTGGTGACAGAGATAAGAAACCCTGTCCCACCTGGTTTGAACAGCTGGCCCATTATCAGAAGGCATCCACCCCTCTGCCCCCAAGAGTTACAAGAAATAAAGAAAAAAACCATCTCCCCAGCTGCTTTCAGCAGATGAAACAGAATACACATTTTTGGTTCCATAACCCAAGACATGGAAATCACAAATAACATCTTTGTAAGATCCTAGAGATCAATGACAATTGCTACATTTTTTTTCTTGGACATCTCTTCACTGTTCAGGCAAATAACTACAAGATGCTCCAGTGCTTCAGATGGAGATGAAAAACTGCCATTTCATTTTTAAAATCCAAGCCAGCTCTGGTTTTCTCTGCATCTTAATTAGGTTTGTTCCATATATTTTTTCTGATACAATTACATTTTTTGTCCTTATGGGTCAGACTTCAGCTCTAGAAATCTAACTGTCATGCTGACTTTTAATGTCTCCAGGATTAGAAGTAATCTGTACCTTACAGCTCTGATTTTCTGAATATTTGATTGATTTGGTTTAACAGGTGTTTAACTCGGTACAGTTCATGGAAATTTGGACAAACTTCAAGTTTTCCAAGTAAAAAGTATTTTGTTACCTTTTAAGTTCTTCTCACATTTGTTTTAAAAGCTGAGGAGATGAATCTAAGCAGCAGTATTCTCTTCAAAAATTTTCATAACTCTAAACTGAAAAAAAAATTGACTTTTTTTTTTTTTTTTTTTTTTTTTTTTAAGAGTGACAGACTAGATTTTAGTCATTTGGTCTTGGGAAAATTTTCCATTCCACTCAGTATCAGTGTGATAAATATGTGCATATCACACAACAGATTTAGGCTTTGTTGCCAATCTTCAATGAATCAGAACTTTTCTGCATGTTGCCAAATATTATGGTCTCCTTTTCACTCATGCTTATTATAAAATTGCTTTGGTGTGTAATCAGTACTGACAATCTTAGAAGCAGTCTTTTTAATTATTTATTGCTTTGGTATCCCTCTCTCTGCTAGACTTCAACCTGACTGAAAGGACTGGAGATTTATTTGAGGGGGAAGAAATATTAATTTTTTTAGGAAAAAATAGGGAAAAAAAAGAAAAAAAGACAAAATATTAATTCTTGTAGACACTTTGAGAGGTCAGCAAATCACATTGCTTCACATGACTTACTGCTTTGGCCTTGCCAGTTCAAACCCAGTTTTCTTTCATCCTTTTGTTGCTTTTGTGCCACTTTCTTCTACTTCATCTCAGTGGAGTCCAGCTTTTCCCTGCTGGTAGGGCTTGGGGAATGCTCTTGTGCCTGTCCCTGATTTGGCCATGGAGCTGTTGAAGCCACAGGCAGGGAGGTCTGTTGTAGCAGTGGCATTTTTATCAGGAATGGGGCTGAGGATGCCCTGGTGTTGGCATTTCCTCCTTTGGCTCAAACTCTCAGCTTTGGTACCCTGATGATACCCTGAGCCCTGCCAGAGGATGCCTTGTGCTGCTGCACAGCCCTGTGTCCATCCAGGCTGAATCCTGAGCCACAACCCATGGAATTATTTACAGCTGCTCCAGGAAAATGTGTGTAACATTGATGTTGTTTAAGATTACATCTACACGGACTCCAGACTTTTAGAAGGCTGACAATGACTTTAATCTTTATTGCTTGGGGATTTTTTCTTTTTATACTGTTTTACAAAGAACCACCCAAGGGGTGGAACAAAGACAAACTTTTTTCATTACATTGGTCAAGTCAGAGGGACATCAAGAAGAAGACCCTCCTAGGGAAAGGAATGTGAACATAGGTTACAGTCAGGAAAACGTGTCTCTTGGTGACAGAACAGTGTCTGGGAAAAAGTGTCAGAGAAACCCAAACATCACAGGCATGATTCAAGGCTACATAATATGATTTAAAGTGTCCAACTGGTGCTGCTTCCATCTCTGGCTGGGGTCAGGCTGAGGCAGGTGGCTGCTGCCTGCTCTTCTGCCCCTGCACTGCTCTTCCCTGTGGGACTCACTCTGACCCACTGGAGCAGGAACCAGAACTCTTCTTCAAGTATTGTGCTGCTTTAAGGTTTCTCTGAACCATGCTGAGGCAAATTTAACTTGCTAACTCTTAACACAAAGCTTTCAATTGTTTTTCCACTTAGAGAGTTAAGCCTGGGAGACAGCAGCTTGTTCCATAAGTTCCCAGACCCATTAAGAGACCTCCTCTTATCTGACTTCAAGTGAAGGCAGTTTTGCTTTAGCTCAAGATGTTTGAAATGGTGTGACAGCATATGCAAGGCTAAGCTTTGAAAAGTCACAGGGCTGGGATGTCAACAGCCCAGAAACAACAAATCACATGGTGCTGACTAACAGCATCGCCTGGAGGAAGGGGGCTGACGTGGTACTGCCCTGGATCTGAGCAAGAGCCCTGAGGGATCCCATGGGTGATGTCTGTAGGGGGCTGCAGGCAGGTCTGTGATGCAGACAGGCACTGCTTTGTTAAACCAAGCCTTTGGTCCAGTTAGAGCAGTGCCAGCCTGGCCTGTGGAACACTGCAAGGGGCACTTGAGGATATTAGGCCCTGCAATCAACAGTATTAACTGCAGCCCTCTGATAACCACTGTAAAACACCACCAGATTGACTACATTAATAAATCATTAAAAAGCTCTGATGAGCTGTTTGTGTGCTCCAACAGCACTGATATCTCCCATGATTTCCCAGCAGAGATGACTCGTCACTACAGAACAGCCTGAACAAACCTCTGTTCTATCTTTAGTAGCCAAAACACAGAGCAAGGATTTAATGACCTGCTCTAATAATGAGGATGGCATAAATATGTATTTAAATATGTTTATTAGATCCTCCTAGGCTGATTCTGCAGCGTTCTAATGTTTAGTTCCAGGGGAGTGCATTTCCTGAGAGCTATGTAATCACAACAGCAAATACTAAGGAATTGCTGGGAATACTGACAGGGTTATTGTAAAGCATGTCACCTTGAGATCTGGACTGAGAGCCTTCTTACAAAGCAGCCTGAGATGATTTGAAATGGCCATAATGAGAAAATAAATTAAAAAGTGGAGGGGAAAGAAAGGAAAAAAAGAAATACTAAAAAAGAAAAATGACAAATGAATCAAACATTTCCTCTCACTGCTCCTTTGGTTCTGACAGATGAAATCACCTGTGTTATCATCACCAATACTTGCATGACTGCCCAGGTAATATACAGAGGAAATAGCAAATGTGGGAGAATTAGTGAGAAGTGGTTGAAGAGTCATCTCAGCAACTAATGGAGGAAGAATTATGCTGAAGGTGTTCAGCATTTTCAGACAGAGGGATGTGTATGTTTAATGAACTTGTTGCTCTGGTATTATTTACAGCTGAGTGCTGCCAAATGTTTACATTTATTTGAAATCCTTTCTGCATCCAAGAAAGGGTGCAGATCTAACATTTTTATGAGCTCTCTCAGGGGCTGACCAATACAACAGAGCAGACAAGGAATAATTATTGTAGACATACTCCAAACAGTGCACTGAGCAGGTTATTACTACGAGGTGCCTAAAAATAGCATCCCAGGACTTGTCTGAAGAGCTCTTGTCTCTGCTGAAGAAGAATGGATATGCCACTTAGAGCCTATTATTTAATGAGAAAGGCAATGTTGACACAAACTAAATTGCTTCAAAGCAAGGTCAGTCATTTTTCATAAAGAGAAAGCCTGGTGTTTCTACCAGTCAACAGTTCCCACTGGTGACCTGATTAGGCTGACATAGATACAGGGGTGGAAGAAATTATTCCACTATTTTTAAGCACAGATATGCTTCTGGTTTTCAGTTTAGCTGAGCTGAACAAATATTAGCTTGGAATGATCTGAAACTGAAACATTTCAGTAAATTGAATGGTTTTTTTTGTGGGTTGAATGAAGAACTGTATCCAACCATGAGTAAATTGAAATTTCAACTGCTCTTAATAAAAGCAAGAGGCTGTACTCATAAAATGGAAAATGCTGATTTGGAAGGCTGTTCAGCTTGAAACTGTTTTTCTTTTATTTATTATGAATAAACCTTTCCTAAAGAAAAATCCTTTAGTCCTATATTTCAAAAATAAGTGGATGTGTTTTGGGTGGAAAAGCAGAGTCCATGTTGCTCGTTCAGTTCTCCCCAGTGGCAAAATGCTGCTCCTGGTGGAGATGACAGTGAACCCTTCCTGAACAAGTTTCATTTTGGAGCAGAATGTCTCCTCATGTAACAAATCATCTGTTCCCTTGTTATTTAATCTTTCAGATTTTGTCAAGACTGGAGTCTTGCAGTTGAGAAATAAGCTATAAAGTTGAGAGAAGGTGATGGTAACCACTGCTCCTTTCTCATCCTCACTGCTTGTGGGGCTGCTCCTTGTTCTTTTCCTCACCCTCACTGTCAGGCAACACTTTCCCCTTCCTTAAGTACAATTTTGGAGAGACAATGAGAAGGGAAAAGTGGTTTGTTACCTGAGCCATGAGAAGGTATTTCCAATGGTGGCCTGAAAGAACAGAAGCAGAATGGTGAGGGGAGAGTGCAGCAGAGCCTTGCACTGACATTGTCAGTGTCAGTGGGAGAGCCTGTTCTGAATCAGAACTGGGCAATGTGACCCAAAAAAGCTGCTCTCGGAGACTGGAGAGGAGAGCTGTGACAGGAGACATCCAGGCTGTTACAGGAGTGAGGAGATGCAGGGAGGAGGATGTGAGGGCTGAGGAAATGTTCTAAACACAGTTGTGTGGTACCTTGGGCTCCCCTGTTGCCCCCTCAGGTGCACTGCCATGGCCAGGGATGCACAGTAGACAGCATTGGGAAGGAAAGAGAACTGTGTGCACCTAGAAAAACAGGAGGGGAATACTTGCTGGGTTTGGGTGGATCCCCCTCACAGCCTGCTCAGGTGTCTCCTCTCTGTCTCCTCTCCTCATGGACCTCAGCCTTGCACTGTTCTCATTTGTTTCCTTTTGTTCTTGCAGAGCAGCAGCTTGTGAAGGAAATCTGGCAACCACAACGTGATCCAGTGCAGGCTGACCTGACCTCTCATCAGATCAGGGAGGTGCTGCCAACTCCATCTCCTGTGGGTGCCAAAGCTGAAGCTCTGGGACATCACTTCATCTGCCCCTGGTAAGAAGTTACATCTGCAGATTTTTCCAGCAGAAGTCAGGCTGTCTGGGATAATGGGCAAAGCATTCACAGTACTTTCCCCATCTCACTATTCATGGGGGCACAAGAAATCCCAGTGCAGCTTTTCAAAAGGGTTTGGACCCTGACATTATTATCCCCTTGGGGCCACATCACTGAAAGGTTTTCCTGAAGTAGCCAGAAATATTTCCTGAGGAGCCTGTGGTTTGAAAATTTCCAGTCTGATGAAGTAGAAGAAATTGGGAAACCAGTCATGGTAAGGAAAATTAGTTCCTGCACTTATATTGTTGTTGCCTTAAATGGTTTACATGTATTATATTATTTTTCTATTGCTGAGTGCATTGAATATCAACTCTTCTACATTTTTTGGCAAGTCTCTTAATCAGTGGCACACAATAATTTTCCATTTTCTCCTTATCTGTAACAATTATGATTGGAAGGTCCTCTGCAGTGAGGAAGTAAGAGAGAATTTCATGTTTTCCATATTCTAATTAATAGCTTGATGAATTATCCCAGAGAAGAAATAGTTGCTGTAATTGGTTTGGAACTAATGAAAGAGGAGCTCTGATGAAACATATTGATATTTACCATAGCCTGCCTACAGAAGCAATTTTTTTTTTCTTTAAATTCAAATTAATCTGTGGTAGTAAATACTAAATGCTCCCCATTTATAGAGAGGGGGACTTGTCACAGAGCAGTGGCATTGTGGCATTTGTAGAGACTTTTCCATCACTAGGAGATAATGGGTTTAATGATGGTGTGAACAGATTGCTAAGTTCTGTGGTGAGCTTTCTGGGCTGGAGTCTGGCAATGTCAGCAGGTACCTGGCAAGGAAACACCCTTGGTTTCTACACCAAATGTCACAACGTTTTTGTTTTGTCTTCATATTTCTTGTGGGCCCTTGCTCTGAGCAGCAGTTTTACTGCAGAGTGCTGTAGAATCACACTGGAGCTGCTCGCTGTGATCTGAAAGGCTCCTCTGCCCACTCAGGCTTCAGCACAGGCTGGTGGCAGTGCTCTCACACAGCTGCAGTGCACACCACAGCCTCCCAGCTGCTTTGCTCTGTGTCCCCTGATGGATGTGGTGTGTCTCTGCATGGCAAAGTGGGCACATTTTATCTTCAAGAAGCTTGGGAGCGAATCTAGCGCAATTAAAATTGTTAAACGTAATTAACACTTCTGTAGCATCGTTGTCTGATGCTGTGGAACAAACAGCTGGGACCATTTTCAACCACAAGCATCACTAAGCCTCAGATAAATAACTCCTTGGCTGACCTGTGAAATGGGAAAGTGTCCAGAACACCTTGCTCTGCCACCTTCTGAGGTGGAGCCCCAAAAATCCAACCCAAGTCCCCAGACAGCTTGTCAGCACTGCAGGAATTAGGGTGCTTGTGAGATTCAGAGGGTTTTTATGGCACCAGGGATTACTTATACCAAATTTCCACTCCTTTAAAGTGTGTGATGGATGAGACTCAGAATTAAAAAGCATTTCTCTGAAGTGTGGCTGCTTAGTGGAGCTCTTAGATGGTGTCTGTGGCAGAGGGTTTAAAGAGGTCCAAGCACCTCACTAGGACACAATGAGAACTGGAAGGTTGATGGGCTTTTAACTGAATGCACTTTCTTTTCTTTTAAATTTATGATATGTAAGACACTCATTAGAATATGCAATTAACCTTGAGTTCCTAAAATTGTGATGTATTTCCTTCCTTGGAATGCAATTCCAAATGAACTGCTGGCATAACTTCGGAAATGTCCTTGAGGCATTTAATAAATATTAATTTAACAGGTGATTTTACATACAGGTGGAGTGCCATATAAATACCCATTCTTGGTTATAAATATTAGATTTAATCTCAGTAAGGACACTTAAAGTAAAAGTGAAATATAGGTAGGCATCAATTCCCAGGTCACCTAATTAAGTGGCATCCTGGCTTTGTAATTTTTATTGTGCTAAACAAGGAATGTGTATACTAATTAAGATGACTAATAGTTATGTTCAATCTAATTATAGCACTGCCAAGAGGCACTATAATAATCAAGGGTCTGTCAGTGTTTTTACTACAAAGTCTTGGCATTAGTGGTGTACAGCTGAGCTCTACTTGCTGCCTTATGATCTGGTAGAGGATTTCACACTGCATGTACTGTCTTGATTTGAATTACATTTGTTTACTTGAAAGGCATCTTTTTCTCAGTGTTTGAGATGGAAGGTTCAAAGTAAAAATACTGTTACTGGTTTTGAAGCACACACACAAGCAAACTTCAAAAGTTTACATCACCACTTGTTCTGTTAGCATAAATACCAATATTTGGTTGTTTATTTGAGTGGAATCTCCCATGTTAGCCAAACTGAACAGGAAATCCATCAGGAGCAAGATCTGAACAGAGCTTTGAGTTCAGTATTTTTATCTGAGATGGCTCAGACTGGCATAAATGGGAGGATTTGCTCTTCATTCCATCTGAGCAGAAGGCAATGCCTTTGTCTTTGCTGGGGCAGAAATGGGAACAAGGATGTAAAACACACCTGGTGCTCACACAGGCCCTGCTGCTCCACGGGGTGTAGGTGTAAGGGACATGGTGGGGTGTTTTGAAATAGAATTCATCAAAATCAATATTTATTGTCGTGTCCTGTCCTGAATGGAGAAGTTCATTGTTAGGATTAACTATTTCCCATTAACTTTTTTGGTTGTGGCCTACTGAGGACTCTGAAAACTGACAATGAGGCAATAGATTTGGTGAAGGATGGTAAATATGGATACAGAACAATGTATTTAAAAGCTAGAAGCCTTTTCTTTATTGAGACAGTGATATATCTCATGAGAAATCTGTTTAAAATTACTATTACACATGCTGAAAAAATTATTTTAGTAATGGCTGCTGTACAACAGAACAGCAGAAACGTACCAAGTCTTCTCAAAAATGAATATGAGAGAGATGAGGGGTTTGGGGCTGGTTTGTGTCAATTTTGATATGGTGACAGGCAGGACAGCCTAGACAAATCTCCCTTTCAAATAACCTGAACCAATGTTCCTCGGTACACCCGTGGCAGGGCTGTGCTCTCTCTGACAGGAATTACATTTTCCACCTGAATTTTCAGGGGCAGTCATTGCACAAAGGGGTGACAGGAAGGATGATTGTCAGGAATGCCCCCGTGTGCATCACCCCTGCTTGTGCTGGAGAATGACCCACCAGGGTAGCACTGCTCCAAATGAGCAGTGTCTGCAAACACCAGGGGACTCATTAGCAGCCCTGTCTGGGCAACCAGCAGTGCTGAGGGAGGACATTTCACAGGATGAAATGTTGGTGGGGCATTTCATGAGCTGCCAGAGCGAGGGGGAGGCAGTGGGGCTGAGGCAGGAGCGTTCTCCTCTGGGCTGAGGCTCTCAGCTCAGCATGGCCACAGGGTCAGCAGCAGGGGTTGCTTTTTCTCACTGAAATGCTCACCTGGAGCATCACCAGTGCCAGAATCTGTGGAGGGGCCAGCTTGGTTTTGTTGGCCAAGCACCTTCATTCCAGCTGCAGTGCTCAGAGCACTCCCTGAGGGGCCTGGCTGCCCTCTGCCCCTTCTCCCTGAGCTCCAGGCTCCCCACACAGCTCATCCCTTTCAGTGAGCACCTCTGGCTGCTGCTCACTCAAGGGGACTGTTTCAAACCATCCCCTCTTTTATATAGCTCCCTCCTTCTCCAGATGGAAGTCCCCTCCAGGAAAGCAAGAGCAGCTCTGAGCAGCTTCCTCACTCCAGGTGTGGTGGTACCTGGCTGTTGGCTTAGCAAACATTCCCCATGCCCAGCGTTTCCCTTGCATCATCACACAAACAGACCCTTTCCCTCCACCCTTTCAGAGATCAACAAGAGTTGACAACTGGTGTTTAAAATTATCTTTTGTATGCTGCTTGCTTGCTGGATCTGTCACCACCGAGAGTGTCAGGTGTTTCATTCAAGAGACCATTGAGAAAGTCAACGAAGAGAGAAATAATGCAACATAAGCAAAAGCCTCTTAAAAGGAGCTTGGAAATTCACTACCAGCCTTTGTTCCCTTATGGAGTGCTTAGTGCTGCACAAAGGAAAAAAAATGCAGTCTTAAGAAATGGTCTCCCCCCTTAAACATGAACTCTATAACACATCCTGAATGTGCTTTTTAAATGTAAGAACAAGAAATTGGTAGGGTGGTTTTTTGTTTGTTTGTTTGGTTGGTTTTTTACAATGCTATCTAAATAAGCAGATGGAATAAAGACCTTCTGTTCCTCATTGTCAAAATTTCACTTCTCTGCTTTAGGACTGGATGCACCTCCTAAGTCTTCACTAACTTTGATTTTCTCATACATTTGTAACCTTGTAGACTCAAGCATTATGGAAATTTTTACTCAAGGGGTTCAAATTCAGCTTGAACTTTGTTGTACTCACGGGTTTATTTGGTGCTGGCAGTGCCCCAAAACCACAGCAAAGGAGAATGTCACAGTGAGGGACTCTGCAAGAGGGCTGAGCACCAGGTGAGGAGCCCTGCTCTGATGTCTCCAAAGAAAAATTCAGTCATTGCACGTCCTGCTTGGATCTCTCAAAGAGATTATTCTGATGGTTTCAAATGGGGAGGCATAGGTTTAAGCAGGAGGAGTTTTCACAGCCTGTCTTGGTGATGATCACTCCTGAATTTCGTTTGACATGTCTCACGATTAAGTATAACACAGCTGTGAGAATGTAGGTCAGCAGTCTCTTTATTCCAGCTATGATTTGTTTTCAAGGGGGAAAAAAAAAAGCCCAAACAACTTTAAAGGAACTGGGAGAGAACAAAGAGCAGAAAAAATTACTTCAAAACAAACTTTTAATGAAGCCTTCTGCTACACACTTAAAGAAGAAGTATTGTGTTTCCTGGAGCACTATTTACATAGCTGAATTATCTTTATGTGCTGCCACTTTATCCCGAGCCTCTCCTGGTTATTCTGACTTTGCTGTTGCCACAGCCTACAAAAAACCTGCTGGGAAAATAAGTCCCAAGGCTGTAAGAGGCCAAAAGGCTGCAGAGTTGGGCTTTTATAAAATAGGGCTCTCTGCAGAATTAATATTCCAGCTGTTATAGTAACTCCAGCTGCCAGCCCATCTTTGCCCACCCTGTAAAATCCTCCCACCCTGGCAGGGCTGCCCCTGGATCCTGTGCTGGGACAGAGCAGGAGGGATTCCCTTCTGCCTTGGGGTGTGAGAGCAGTGCTGGATTCCCCAGGGCAGCTGCTCACCACACACACACACACCTGAGTCAGCTGAAATGGCCTGGCTTTGGAGGCATTGAATTTAAAATTTCAGCTTCTTCCTTCTGCTAAAACCAGGATTACCCTGGAGGCAGCCAGCTGATTGTTTTTCCCCTACAGCAGCACAAGCCAGCCCAGAGTGGCCATAATGGAAGACATGAAAATGCTGAACATTAATATTTAGCAGGTAGCAGCCTGAATTAAGGACACTTTGTGTGAGACAAGGCACAGAACAAAAGCACATTTCTGTGAAAGCCCCTGTACTGTTGTTGGGAGAAACAAAAGATGATTGAGGCAGCAATAAAGATGAGGGTTATTCCAATAACCAGCAGCCACAGCACACCAGCTGCCCAGCATCACAGCAGAAACATTTTTTGGATAGTTTGAGAGCAACTTCCATTTGCTTCTCCAAAAAAGCCATGTTTTTGGGTTTTTTTTGGTTGTTTTTTTTTTTTTTTTTTTTTTTTTGGTTTGTGGGGGTTTTTTTGTGGTTTCTTTTGTGGTTTTTTTTTGTGTGGTTTTTTTTTTTTTTTTTTGTTTTTGTTTTTTTTTTTTTTTTGCATCTTAATCATTACTTGGTCTGTTCTTTCATTCAAGAAATATCAAGGTACTGAGTGTGGAAATTAACCTGAGTGTGCATTTCCCTGGTGCCTGGCTTCATACCAGAAAGAGATTAGAGATGAATAAGCATTTTGTGAGGGGAAAAAAAAAACTAGTGTGAAGTGGATTTTCAGTCTTTAGTGGGGTTTACAACACCCCTTCCCTCAAATAAACTATGCTTGTTTTAAAAACAAGGTGAGCAACGTGTGTGTAATGATAGAAAACAGCATTCAGACAGCTGATTACTTGATTGATTGCCACTGAGCTGGATTGGCACCGAGATGGATTAATTGATTTTCCTGCACTTGGCAGCAGCCAGGGCTGTGGGAACAATTCTGAGCACATCACAAACATTTCTCCTTTGCTGCCAGGTATAACTTGCCTTCCTGTAGAGATGGGGAAAACCCAGCAGCCAAGGATGGGTGCCCCAAGTGGAGCATCCTGCCAAAAGCAGATGTGGATTGTCATCTGGGATGCCACAAGGAGCCCTGTGCCTCCATGGCCTAAATTTGGGTCTCATTTTTTGTTTTGGGCCAGGTTAGACTGAGGTGTTTGCAGAGAATGAGATACAGTTCTACAAATGCTGTCTCCACAGGAGTGAAGCTTACAGACATTTTCCTAATTCACAGCAACCATTGATAAAGTATTATGAATCCCAAAATATAAGGAGATGTAGCCAGCCTTTTGAGCTTTGGACAAATACAAAACTAGTTTGGAAACCAGATTTATAAACCTCTATTTATTATCTCTCATGTTCTCTCCTGACTTTGACAAGATTAAGATAGATGGCCTTATAAAAGCCTTACAGCACTAAAGACCAATTGTCCTGGCCAGCAGAGTTTGCCTTCTTCATTGGATGGGGCCAGTGTGAATTACCAGCACATTAAACACAAATACATCCACTAAGAATCTCATCTCTGCCTTTCTTTGCTCTCCTTCTCCCGTTTTGGGCAGAGGTGTTCATACAAAAATGACAAGCTAGAAACAAATGTCAGATATAAAAAGTGTTTATTATCCATGAGAAACCGAGTTCTGCATTTCCTGCAGTGTCAGCAGTGATTGATGAGGCTGACACAGAGGAGCATCCTCTTGTTTTGACAAATTTGATAGAGCCTTTGACTTGTTATTTTTTCCTAATGGATAAAAAGGAAACAGGTGTGGCAGGCTTGGTGTTCAGGGTTGTTTTTTTTTTTTTTTTGGTGCTGCTAGTGTCTGCTGAGAAATCCTGATCTTTACAAATAAAGTTGCAAGCTTCTCTCCAGCTTCTCTTGCAATAGCTTTACACACTTTCATTTCTGTACCATCATTTCCTATCCTTCCATGCCAATGACCTGCTCCCTTCTCTCAGCCAGTACGTAGTGCTAAAATCAGTTGTTGTTTTACTACTTTTACAATCCTTGATTTTTCTTAAATATTTTAATTGAGGACACCCCCTCATTCATTTATGCTCCATCACATTTCCTTCTCTTATAGCCTGTTGTCCTGGTTTGGAAAGGCAGGTGTCTGCCAGGGAAAGCCAGAGCATGCCTTGGAATGGAGAATGTTAACACCCCCCCCCCCCCCCCCCCCCCAAATTATTTTTATTTTGAAATTAGGGGCTTTCAGGCAAAGATATGGGAATAGGAATAACACTTCTTTACTAGGAATATTTAAAAAAATGTAGTAGTAGAAAAAAGCAAACAAACAAAAAAGGAAAGCACTGACAGAGTCAGAATAGAGCCTGACAGCTGTTGGTCAGGGTGTTGGGAGCAGTCCAATTCAGTCCTCCTGGAATGACAGAGGTGGTTCTGTTGGAGCAGAGATGATCCTGTAGGAGGGTGTAGGTTTCCTCTGGAGGTTCAGTGGTGGTGGGATGGGTCTGTTCTCCCTCTGGGAATCCAGTGCAAACAGGCTGTCCTGGTGTTCTGGATCTCAGATTTTATCCAGGTAGGAATGCTGGGCTCCTCCCCCTGGGTGGAGCCTCTCCCAATGGGCTGATGGAATTTTATCAGCCATGCAGTGAGCCTGGATGGCCCATGAACAGCAGATATCCCCTGGAGAGAGGATGGGTCATGGAAGAGATTGTTAGTGTCAGTAGAAATTAAACAGTGAGCACTTGGTTTCACGTGCTCCTGCTGTTCCTGGAGATCTCTGCATTCTAAGTGCTTACACACTTCTGCATGGTAGAAGGAAAAGAAAAAAAACCAGTCCAGTTAAATCAGGTTTTGTTTAAAGCAAGGGATAAAATGAGATAGGATTATAGAATCAACTCTAAAATGGAACACTTGCCTCCTTTTTTAAAACCTAGACTTTAAATATTAGAAGCACAGGGCCAAGTCCTGCTAAAGCCTGACACAGTGCTTAGGGTGGGAGTGTAAGTGCTACATTTATTATATGTTTGATGTGCTGCCATCTTAGTGGGATTGTTTCACATCCAAATGAAAAGGTATTTTACATACCCAAAAGTTAATGTGGTCATTGAAATGCTGAGAGAAAGAGCAGCCACCTCTGGAGACAGGGACAGAGCTGCTTCTCATGACTAGTGTTGTGTTTTAAATGTTGGGAAAGCCAAACCTCTGTGAAGGTTTATTATGTTTTCTGTAGTTGTGGAAAGGTGTCTGCCCTGAGCTCCCAGTCACTTCTTTTTATGCAATTATCCAGCCAGAAAAAGACAGGAATTGCCACTTGGAGGCAACTGTCTTGTCAGCAGGGCTTTCATCTACAGGGTCAATGTCCTTGGGATTTTGCTGCAAAGCTGTTACAGGGACACCCAGCTGCACAGCTGGAAAAGGAAATCACCCTTCCTAAGCCATGACAAACTGCTTTGGAATGGATGCTCCCACAGGAGTTAATGGCACAAAGAGTGCTGGGAATCAATGGGGTCTTTAGAAAACATCTGTATTTCTGGGATGTCATGTTGGCAGCATTAATGGAACAGTTGAAGGCTTTCTGGATTTCTTTGGTGATCAAATGACCACAGCTACATCCTCCATAGGCAATGCAATGCAGGATTGCATTCAGGCTTGCTCTGCCTGTGTTTGGAGCTGGGTGATTTCAGGGTTTATGATGAGCACAGTATAATTCTGAAGAATGGAAGAAATGGGAAGTTGAACCAACCTGTAGCACAATGAATCAGAGATTTCTACAAAAGATCTGAAACTCCACGATTTGAATTCCTGGTTTGGTTTGAACAGCTAAAAATAAAATTAATTCAGGGGAAGTGTCTTTACTGATTAAAAAAAAATCAAAATAACAATGTAACATCAGCTGTATCATTAACTTTTGTCATTTGCTTCTGAAGAAAGCAATGCATTTTTCCCTGAGATAAATCAATTATTTTATCACGTGTGAACTCTGCCAGTGACAGAGTATCCATCATGTGTATTAATTCATGAAGCACCTGTAGATTTTGTTCATCAATAACAATTCCTCTGGGCTCTACAAATACATATTCTTCAGGTTTCTGCAGCCCAGCATATCTGGCTGTAGCTCACTGCCACTGCATCCAGAAATCTCAGTGCTGACACAGTGATCATTGATACTCTTATCTTTAGAAAAAGGAAGAAGCAGTACAAATGAAACAGGAATGGTGAGTGAGATAATTCCCTGTCTCTGTTGCTTCACAAAGGGCAAGACAGAGATGTCTGCTCTGTGAGCTCGGGGCAGAAGCTAAAACTTGTTCACAAAATTCAAATGGAAACATGAATTTCCAGAAAGTCAAAAAATGTAAATGGTACAGCCTGGCTTTCAGACTGGAGAGGCAGCTCCAGGGGATGAGGCATAACATCTTTTTTTATTATTATTATTTAAGTAATGAATACACTTTATGTTAGCAACTTGTGGTTTTCTCAAGAGTTAATTTCCTGCCCTCATTTTCCCATAAGTTTATTCCAAGTTATCTTAATCACAGGCTATAAAACAATTAAAAAATACAGATCTTTAGATCCATCCCTGAAAATGGCTCAGAAGGGAGTATGTGGGTCAGGGGAACGTTGTCACTGGAGCCTCATCAGGCTGTGACAAAATAAATTATTCCACCGTTTGTGAGAGCAGAATATGAGGTTTGAGACAGTGAAAACTGAAGCTCCTTCTGTGCCTGGGGTTTTACACAGAAGGGTGGTTGTGAAACATTCCCAGAGGTGTTTGTGCAGCTGTTTCACACCACGAGTTTTCCTTACAGACACTTCAGCAGTCAGGCTCGCAGGAGTGGCTGATAAAGGGAAGGTGTCAGGGAGGCAAATCCGTCTTTTTGTCCTGCAAATGCTCAGGGACTAAAAGCAAAAAAACCTCAAACCACAACAACAACAAACCAACCAACCAACCAACCAAAAAAACAGAAAACCAAAACCAACAAACAAAACACCCCAACAACAACAATAACAACAACAAAAACCCAAAACAAACAAAACCCACAAAACCCCCACAAAAACAAACAAAACAAAACAAACCACAAACAAAACCCCAAACCAAACAAACAAAAAACCAAACCAACCAAACAAAAAAAGCACAAAAAACCAAAAAAACAAAAACAACAAACAAAACACCCCAACAACAACAACAACAAAAACCACAAAAAACCCCACAAAAACAAACAAAACAAAACAAACCACAAACAAAACCCAAACCCAAACAAACAAAAAACCAAACCAACCAAACAAAAAAAGCACAAAAACAACCAACCAACCAACCAAAAAAACAAAAAACCAAAACCAACAAACAAAACACCCCAACAACAACAACAAAAAACCCACAAAAAACCACAAAAAAACAAACAAAACAAAACAAAAAACACACACACACAAAAAAAAAACAAACAACAAACCAAAAACCCACCACCAAACAAACCAAACAAAAAAAGCACAAAAAACCAACCAACCAACCAACAAACTAAAAAACCAAAACCAACAAACAAAACACCCCAACAACAACAACAACAAAAACCACAAAAAAACCCACAAAAACAAACAAAATAAAACAAAACCCACAAACAAACAAACAAACAAAACCCAAAAACAAACAAACAAAAACCCCAAAAAACAAACCAAACAAAAAAAAGCACAAAAAACCAACCAACCAACCAACCAACCAACCAGTGATCCAGAGCCCTTGGCTGAGGGAGAGGATCTGGGTTAACAGCCCGGCTGAGTGTTTGAGGGTGCAGGCTCTTAGCAGAACCATTGCTCTGCACCAGAAGGGTCTTTTCAAGGTGATCTGTCCCAACTGGTAAATTGGGACAAAATGTGGCAGGTGAGCCAAGCCTCGTGCTCCAGATTGTGACTGAAACCATTTCAGTTCACTGCTGAGAGGTGCTGCTTTGCAAGAGGAGCTCTGAGTGGTTCCAGCAGGTGTGTAAATGGGCAGGGTGTTCCAGGGCCTGCTCCTTTTGCCTGTTTGTGTCATCCACAGATTTGGCTGCTGCTGGAGGGAAATACCCTTTTTTCTCTGAAAAACGGAGCAGAGGCTCATGTGTAGCTTGTAGAACCATGTGTGAATGTACAGACATCCCCTCCAGGCTGGCTCAGCAGAGCTGCAGCTCCAAGAGGAGCCCAGCCAGCAGCCAGGTTCTCCTGGAGAGGATTATCCTGGGAGCTCTGGATCCCCCACAGCTGTGCACCCATGGGCTGGACACACAGAAATACCCCCTTCCTCCACACTGCTCCCTCTCCCACAACCCAGCCACTTGTTGAAAATATTTCTTTACCACCATTCATTCTTCCTGTAACATCACCCTGAGCCCTGGAGACAGGCAGACACAGAGGGTGTGTGCAAATTTGGTGCTAATGGATCTGTCTTGGTTTGGACAGACAGGTATCTGCCAGGGATGATCTCCCTAGAATGGAGAATGTAAACCCCTCACCCCTGCCAAATTATAATTTTGCAATCAAGGGCTTTCAGGCAAAGAGTTTGGGAATAGGAATAACAGTTCTTTACTAGGAACACTAACAATACAAATGTAGCAGAAAAGAAAACCACCCAACCAAAACAAGCAAACAAACAAACAACAATTTCGGAGAGCCCTGACAGAGTCAGGACTACAACCTGACACCCTGTTGGTCAGGGTGTTGGGAGCAGTCCCAAAGTGAGTCCTCCTTCAGTGGCAGAGGTGGTTCTGGTGAGGTAAAGATGATCTTGTAGAAAAACGGGTCCGGTGATGGTGACAGGGGTCCAGTGGTGGTGGGAAGGGTCCAGTGGTAAAAGAGGTCCAGTCTTCCTCCCAGAAAATTGGGTGAAGCTAGAAGCTTTCTTGTCTTGTGTCTGAGTTTTTTATCCAGGTAGAAACTGCCTGCTCCCCCCACCCCCACTGCCAGGGAGGATGTGATCCATCTCACAATAGGATGATGGAAATGCAGATGCACCGCATTTATAGCCTGGGGGGGGGTGCGAATGGCCCATTATTCAAAGGCTTCAGGCCTCTTCCCTCTTGAGTTACCAGAGATAAAGAAAAGCATCTCCCCAACTGCTTTTTAACAAGATGAAAATAGAATATACAACCCTTGGCTCCACAACCCAGGACAGGATCAGATATGCAAGAAGTGCCCCAGTGTGAGCTGAGGACAGGGCATTTCTGGGGAGCTGATGCCTTCCTGTTTCCTTTGGAGAGAGACTTGGCAGGGAGCAACAGCCTTTTCTTAGGAGCAGAACCCAGCTCTGCCTCTCCTCTCCACCCCAGGGAAGATGTGTTTGGCAGATAGAGTCACAGTGTGGTGGCTGGGTTTTCTCCCTCCCCAGGGCAGAATGTCACACTTGCAAGGGCTGCAGTTATCCCAGAGCCCTGCTAGCTGTGGATTTTGCTGGAGCCAAGGTTGGCTTCAGCTCCCTGGGTCACGGAAACTGTCCCATGAGCAAAACTGCAATGCTTGGACTGCACTCACAGTGGGAAGGATGGTGAAGTTGATGCCCATGGGGGTTTTTGAAAGGATAAAATGAAGCCCAGTGTAATACCAGTAACATGGATAATGTTTGTCTGTTCTGCAGTTCTGAGCATTGTTTAATCTTCCATCGTGGTGGCAATATGATCCAGGAGCTCAGGGAGCCTCAGGGATCCTGCACTGGGGCTCCTTTGGCACATGGAGCAGAGGGGATTCCTGTCACCCCGCAGTGCCAGCAGCTGGGAGCTGCCAAGGAATCCCAGAGCACAGTGCCCGTGTCCCTGGTGCTCTCCTGCAGTCACCTTGTGCCAGCCTTGGCTCCTCCCAGGGCACAGGGATGGGGCACAGGGAGAGGCCTCAGCTGGCACCCTCTGGGCTCCAAACACTTGCACTCCTCTGCCAAACTCCAAACTCCTCTGCCACCCCCACACAGCAGCTGAAGGGTTCTTTCAGGATTCCTGACTAAATCAGGCTCAACTGGAGCTTGTCTAGAAACGACCCCCAAAACATCCTTCCTGTGCAGCATGAGGAGAGGTCTCAGCACTGCTCTCCTCATTCCACTCTCCATGACCATTGAACTGTGGTAATCTGAGATACTCCCCTGCCCACCCCTGGGCTCATTTTCCTTGGAGGCTTTGGAGGAATATCTCAGGGGAACAGGGTAAAAGATTCCAAAAGAGGCTCTCACCCCCTGGGATCAGTCCAAGGCTTTATTCTCCAAGGGTTCCAGGAGAGAGAGAACAAGGAAGAACAGGGCTTTATCTGGTCTCTGCTCAGGAGAGAGAGCTGGGCCTGAGCCAACAGGGTCAAGATAGGAAGGAAGGGTCAAACTCCATGGGGGTAAGTGGGGGAAAAACTATTCCCCAGAGGAATACAACAGTAATCTCCAAACAGCTGCTCAGTGCTTACTGGAAGAGTCACTGAAGTACTGTCTTTACATTAAAAAAATAATTATTTTCTCTCTGCAACGCAGGAGCCCTCCTGAGTGAGAGAATGGTCTGAGCTGGGAAGCTGCTGATCTCTGTTCAATTCCTCTGCTCTTCCCAGTGATGTTCACATAAAAAGTCTCAAGGAATAACATCTACACAGCACTTTGAATTTGCCTGCCTGGAAAACTCCTTTCAGTCATCTATCAAACGAGTAACAATATTTCTACATCTTTAGCAGTTCCAGAGGCGTTAATTCAGATTATGATGCAGCTGCAGGGCTCAGGATTAGCAGCTTCCCTGGGCAGTGGATTTACAATTGGACTGTAAAGCTGTATCCACCATGGCTTATCTGGAGAAGGATGGTCAGACAGCTGACTTCCAGTACTTCCAAAAAAAATAAAACAGCTGGAGGAGTGTGGAGGGAGAAAGTTCATCCAGGCAGTCTGGCTGACTCTGTGCTGCAGATTTGTAGTTCCCTGGGAAGCAGCAGTATAGCTGGTCAAACTGTAATTAAAGCCAAAATGAGGTGTTTTGTTCAAATAAATTAAATGCTTCAGGAAAAAAAAAAAATTAACAGCTCTTTCAACTCTCCTGTGCAGATACTGTTTTTTCAAAATGGAGTTTTAGTTCATTAGCACTTTTTTTTTCAGAGAGCCAAGATTTCTTACTAGGTGAGGTGTGAAACAAGTTAGTGGCCTCTAAGGAGCACAGGCTGATAACTGTGCTCTCTGATCTGGGATATTTCACGTGTCAAGGCTGTTCCAGGTTACTGTTTTCCATCTAAATCAAGTGGAAGCTGCTCCTTTTCCTGAGTGACTGGCCTGTGTTGTGACGTGGTTTTGTCTTATGGCAGGAAAGAATTCTGTTGATTGACTATTGGGTAAATGCACAGCACAGTAAAGTGACTTGAGCAACAAAGGTGACAAAATATAAGAGAAATGACACAATGAGTAATAAAACCAGATGCTCCCCATGGCTGGTGGCCTCAGTGACATAGCCCATGCTTTTTCCATGGCATTAAATGATTTATTCTAGTCTAATAGCTCCACAAGTGCCAAAACGAATGAAAGAGGAAAAAAAAAAAAAAGTCAAGTTAAAATCCCAAATAAAATAACCAATTTTTTTTTTTTTTAATAAAACTGTAATGTTTGTCACAGTCATCTGACTAGGAGAGTGTTCTAGTTGTCCCCAAATTAGCAGGCAAACTGTTTGGGTTTGGAGCTGGTAACATGCCGGTCTGGTCACCAAGAGGGTGGGGACAGTTCCAGAACAAGTTGTGCCTGAGAAGAGAAACAGCTATGACAGCGAGCTCCAGGAAGCCTGGGACTGGGTGAAAATGATATTTTAGAGAGTTTGTCGTTAAATATAACTGTGAGTAACACAACAATTGCCTTCATGACTTTCCTTGCAGAAATGAGGCACGTTGAACTGCTTCCAGGTGGCAGATGGTAAAGGATCCCACCCTCGTGCTGGCTAGATCTGCAACTGGCTGGAAAGCAGCTTTTCCTCTGTGTTGTGGGATCTGTCGTGGGAATTCTCAGACAGAAAATAAAAGGAACTGAAATTAAAAGACTAGTAAACATTTCCCATTATTCCTGAATGGGGAGATGGATCCTGCCTCAGCAAACTGCTGCAGCTCATTGTTGCTCAGAAAAACACTCAGTATTTACCTCCACACCTGCTGATTGGAGCTGTAATGTCCTTGTCATGACTTTCTGGTTTTTTCTTTTTTTGTTTGGCTGTTGACAAAAGCACTTTATTTTTAAGCAGAGATCAAAGTAAGGAATGTATCAGTGCTTCCTGTCTGTTATCAGGGGGATCAGCTGATGGTCCTCACAATGACTGATTTCAGGGACCCACCTTCTTGAGCCAGCCAAGCTAGAGCCAATGGGAGAAATAAAAACAGCAGCTCCCAGTGTTCCTGCTTGTCTCTATAAAGTGTTTGAAGCCATTATCTGAGCTGTGACAAAGGAAATGCTGCTGACTGTGCTGTGCTCTGTGTTCACTGTGCATGGCCAATGAGAGCATCTCCCAGTGAATCCACGGCTGCCCACTGAGGTCGCTTTGCCTGGCAGCCAGTTTGTCTGGGAGGTGTTTCAGTTTGGGATTTACAGTCCTCTTGACTGCACCTCAGTCCTGGTGCTGGCAACCCTGAGGTGTTGACTGGTACTGGTGATACAGCAAAGGCAACAGCCAAGGCACTTTGGCAGGGTTTTTAGGGGTGATGGCAAAGTGCTTATGATTTTAAATGGTAAAACGTGTGGAGTGCCTATGACTCCATAAAGATGCTGAAAGAATAAATAAAATAAATTGGACCATCTGGCACTCACAACTTTCTGTGCAGCCTTAGCCAGCAGTTAGTAGGAAATTAAAACATGATAATATTGTCTCTCTCAATGGCTGTTAGGAGTGATCATTGTGAAACACGTGTAAACACCGAACCGGAATTTTTGGGAACAGCAGCGTATGTAAAATTGGCAGAAAATCACAGCTGCTCTGGGGATCAGAATAACTGGGAGGAGAGCACCAGTGAGTCTGGAAAGCCTCTTGGATCTGCAGGACAAGGGATGGCTCTTGCAGAATGGCTGAGAGGCTGAGGTGCTGCACTGCTCAAAGCCACTCCTTGCAGCCTTTGGGCTCTGGTGGGGCTGGGGGACACCAGGCTCCCACCCTGCCCTCATCCCTCACAAGGGCCACTTGTCAGAGGCTGCTGTGAGTCTGTTCATAAACTCTCATTGTTTCCTGAGTGCTAATGAGTAAATAATGGAGAGAGCTTGTAGGAACAGGCATCTCATTTAGCAATTTATAACCTATTGACCGCCGGGTTGAGTTGATGTGAAATTACAGTGTGCCTCTCCTCCCAGTCTCATTTTTTTTAAATTCTTGGCTTATGTACAATGGATCTCAAGTATTTTCTTCTATTTGAACCTTTTAATAACTTTTTTTTTTTTTCTTTTTAAATCATAAATGTCAGTTTTAAGATTGAAGAGGAAAACATAGTAGTTGGAAATCTTTATTAAGCTCTAGTGCTTGATGTATTCATCTCCTTGTTCAGGTATGTGGAACTTATGAAAAGTAGAGAAGAAAGCCTAGAAAGATGCTGGGCTGAATATTTGGGTTTGGGTTTTTTTGTTTGGTTTTTGGTTTTTTGTTTGTTTGTGGTGTTTGTTGTTTTTTGGGGATTTTTTGGGGTTTTGTGTGGGGTGTTTTTTTTTTCTTTTTCTTTTTTTTTTCTTGGTCATCTTCTTGTGGAGTTAATAACACTAAACATAAATTGGGGATGAAATGGACAACCCTGAGCTTCTAGTCTGGCCATGTGTGATAAAAAAGCAAAGGTTTTCTATCTGAGCAGCAGCTCGAGACATAATGCCTACCTCAAAATAGAACAGCATGTTGGTGCTGGATTTACCCTTTTCTGGGATATTTGACTAGGCATATAAAACAAAAGATTCAGCTCTCATTTTAAAGTGGACAGCCACAAGGAGCCCAAGGAACAGGATCAGATGAAGAGGCTGAGGGGCAGAGTAGCTTGAACCCCTGTGGTGGAAATTAGAGGCAAAATTCACTGTGTGCCTACACATAGCAAGGGGATGGATTGGTTTTCCTCCCTTGCTGTGGAGTTGTGGCACATGTTTGCACATTAGTGGCACGTACAGAGAGAAAGAGGTTTTATTTGCTTCCTTTCTTTTATCTTTTTAAAGATGACAGTAGTGACTGAGCCCTGTAAAAGGGCCATATCCCTGCCCTGGACCCCTTCTGCACCTCGTGTCATGGTGGAAACCTTTCCTCCTCCCAGGCCCTGACACTGCAGGATCCAGAAATGCTTTTCAGAGCTAATAAACTTACTGGATTTCATGTATTCAAGTGTTTCATGTTGCACTTCTAAAGAAAACTCTTTAAAGTGTGATGAAAGCAGCACAAGTCAAGCTGATGCTGGCAGCTGGAATCCTTGACATTGGGCCATGAGCACAGGCAGAACTGAGGAGAGCCAAGCTTTCATCCTGCAGTTCCTTGTTTTGGGAGAAGAAGTGGTTGATACCCAGTGGTTTTAATAAAATTAATCTTTGGAGAGGATTCATTTCATCTGGCTGCTGGTGCCTGGGAATGAGGTGTGTGGTGTTACCTGTGCTCAGCAGCCAGCTGAGAGAGGCAGGGATCTCCAGAGACCCCTTGGGTCCACCTTGTTACACACCTGTGGTTGAGTGAGCTGAGAGGAGTCCCATTCATCATCCTGTGTCCTGAAGAATTAAACTGTTATCACAAGACTTGACTGAATAAACAGGCTTGTTTTTAGGCATTTCATTTGAATGAAAACATTTCGTTTAACTTGATAAAAGCAGATGAAAAAGATTTTTTTGGGAGGACTTAAAGCTGCAGCTTTTGTACACAAAGTTAATTGAAATACTCATTTTGCTGCTCCAAATGAAAATAAGGCCTTGAGTGTTTCTCATATGGCAGGTTCTGCTGAAAGTGGGACGGGATAAATTCCCATCTTCAGAAACCAATGAAGAACATTTGGAATTTTCAAATTCTCGATGATTTCTGTTGCTTTCTCTTTTTGTTTGTTTTTACAATCAGTCTGGTGAGAATTATTGATGGGAAATGTGCTATTGAAAAGCAGCCAAGGGATGTGAGAGAGATGTTTTATTCAGTGTGAGGCTGCTGCCTGCCTGGTTGTGTGCAGCACAGGACTGGTGACAGTAGTCAAACAAAACATTGCACTTTGGCCTTACAAGGTAGAGTGCAACTCTTTAGGAAAAGGCTCCCAAATACTAATTTTTGTAGGCACAACCAGCTGAGGTTTTGTTTTCCAAAGCTAGTAAAGTGGCTAAATTTAGGTTGATTTTTGTGGAGATGGCAGAACGTGGTGCTGTTGTGCCAGGAGCTGCCAAAGCTTTGAGCTGTGCTCCCAATTGCAGGGTGGGCAGAGCCAAACGAGGATGAAAGCTTTTTTATTGTGGGCAAAGCTGCACACTGCCTTCTTCATTTTAATTCAGAAACAGCTGTATTGGTTTAGCTGAATTTTTTTTTTTTTTTAAAAAGAGGTTGCTTGCAGCATACAGCCAGCATGTGAACTTTCACCCTAGAGCTTGGCAATGGCATCAACAACTGACAAAGGGTCTTATAATGGAAAGAGCTGGGCAACTCCAATAATGATGACTCTGAGCCTTCAGATACATTTAAATGGAAACATCCAGTGTCCATTGTTTTACTGGGTTTCTTGCTGGCAGCTGGCATTGTTTCTTTAATACAGAAAGAAATATTGGAGCGTTTCGTTGGGCAGAAAAAAAAAGGGAGAATTTTCTGTGCTGAGAATTGTGCAACTTGGCAAGTGTTGGCAGAAAAGCAAGAGCAACTGTGAAGTATCCTTTTAAGTTAACTCTGGTTTCTGCATCTCAAGCACAGTTTATTTATTACTGCATATTGAGCCATTCTGGGTGGGGTTTTTTGTTTGTTTGGGTGTTTTTTGTTGGTTTTGTTTGTTTGTTTGTTTTGTTTTGTTGTGTTTTTTTTGGTTTGGTTTGGTGGGGTGGTGTTTTTTTTTTTGTTTGTTTTGTTTTGTTTTGTTTTGTTTTGTTTTGTTTTTGTTTTTTTTTGTTTTGTTTGGTTTGGTTTTTGGGGTTTTTTTTTACTTCCATAGAGTTCCCATAACTTGCCCAGGTCATTTACAGCTCCTGGGAGGTGGCCCAGCTTTAGTGGCTGTGTCAGATCTTCCTTCCAGTGAACTGAAACACAAGTGTTAAAACTGGATTTTTCAGTTTTGGTGGCAAAAATGGATCAGTGCAGATCACCTGGAGCAGATCCTTTCCTTCCCAGTCCTCAGTAAGTGTGAGATTGATTCTGTGAGGGAGGCTCAGCTATTGTATCTGAGAGGAAAGGAAAACAAAGAAGAGCTTGTACATCAGCATCCTGTGCATGATTGGAACTGCTTTTAATGGACAACTTGTTGCTGATATTTTTAATAAGCTTTTTAAAAAAAAATAAATTCCTGGTGTGCTATTGAAAACTAGAGCTATTTCTAATTATTAAGATTGCAAGATCAGGTTTCTCCTGTTTAGCACTACCCTCTTGCTTTTTCCTGCTTCATTTACAAAAAGAAGCTGCACACAGCAAAACTGGAGAGCAAAACACTAATTAATTGTTTGTTTGGGCAGGGCAGGGTTAAAAACCCAGCTCTCTGCCTGAACAAAAGGAACTGGGCTTTTTGATTTAGCAGTGTCTGATGCAGGGGATGTTCTTACTCCAAATTCAGTCACCATGGAAACAAAACTTCTCTTTAAGCATGCTGTATCTTTGACGGAGCAAGAGGTTCTTTTTGGCAGGCATTTTTCCATCTTCTTTGTGGATGATGAATACTTCTGGAATGAGCCACTTTCTTCTGCCTCCTCTGAAATGCGCTGAGCTTCCACTGTGCAGTAGACAGTGTTCCCCTTGAAACAAAGGCACCACTTCTCAACACGTTTCTCAAGTCTCAGGAGGTTTAAGATCTCTCTTTTCCTCCAAAAAATATAAAAAAAAAAAATCAGAAGATTCACATGGTGTGTTGGTAAGAATTTCTATTAAAAGACTCTCAGAGGTAGCACAAGCATCAAGTGATGTGAAAATTGCTATGGTAACTACTTTTACTGTACTTTTAAGTCAAAAGTCACATAAAACCTGTGCAGACACCAGTGAGTAAGTGAAAACCTCGGGCAGAGCCCAAAACCAACTCTCCACGTTGTGTGTCTGATCCCTGGGGTGGGAGCTGTGGGTGCCTGGTGCTGTGCACACAGGGTGCTGACCCAAATGCTCTGGAGTGGCTCTTGCTGCTCCTGCTGAAAGGGCTGGCCATCAACCACAAACTGAATACTTGGCACAAAAAAACCCAACAAATGCATGATGCTGAACACTGCCTGGCTGGTAATGTGGGATCTGGAATTCAACAGACCCTCTCCAGGGTTGGAGCCACTCAGTTGCTGTGAAGAGAATGTCTTAATTTTTCATCTGAAGAAGCACTGATCAGCAGAGCCATGTCCTTGCAACTGTGGTGCTGTAAGGGTGGCCTGGGAAGGGGGACAGACAGTAATGGGCTGATCCCTCTGGACAAGGATTCCCACTGATGACTTGGCATCAACTTTGAATGTGGAGAAGAGCATAAAAAAAGCCCAAATTAAAAACCTGGAGCAGTGCCTGCCCAAAGATATTCTTTCATTCCATGGGGTTCACTTGGGTGGTTTTTGTTCAACTCAATATCACTGCTGTGTGGAGAGGAACATCTCTGACATTTAAGGTATCAAAAGGTGTTTGTCTCTTCAAGGATTTGTTTTGCTGTTCCTGAATTTTTTTTTAATGCTCACAGGTAGACTCAGGAGGACTTTAGAGGTGATTGCAGTAAATCAGTAGTAAAAAGGCTGAAGGAAGTCATGGCAGGATTTTAATTGCTTTATGGCAATCAGTAGAATCAGCATCCCTGGACCTCATTATACTAATTACTCTGTGAAAGTTAAAAGGAAAGGATTCAGTTCTTGCTGCAAAGCTTTATAATCCAGACACATTCTGGAGTGCAGGGAGGGGGATTGGTGCTGGCTGCTGCAACGTGCATTTGGATTCTCTGATGGTTTTGTGGTGGTGGTAACACACCAAAGAGAACAGATAAACTCCAGTGGGCCCTTTACAGCAGGGTCTGGACAGATGTGCCAGCTTTCAAGTGTCACTTATGTTTGAAGGATCTGGTCAGGAATTATTTCTATATGGTGGGGACACTGTTTAAAACAGGAAAAGGCTCTCTTTGAACAGACTTGTAAGCCACCACGTGTTTGCATGTGTTACCTTGTCCAGAAAATTATTCATGTCTGTTACCTCCTTAAAACTCTGTGAACAACCTCTGTTAACAACCTTTGCTAGCAAGCCACAGCTACACACTTTGAATGTGTGACATTTTGGCTTTTTGTACCAGATTTTTTTTTTTTTCCCTGACAATCCTGGGAGCTGCAGAGGACTGGATGTTTCATAAAGGATTATAGGCTTTGGTTCACTGACCCCCTCACTGGCTGCACACACTTTTATCAAACTTGCAGCAAGCTGCTTCAGGACTTCAGGTTTAGGCCAGGAGGTCAGTGTCTGTTATGGTTCAGGATAATAACAGTTGTGACAGTGCCTTGCTCTGAACAAAACTCTCCAGGGCTGCCTTAGCAGAGCCCATTAGAGAGAAGCAGATGTGTCTCAGTGCTGCTTGGATGGCTGCAGGTGTAAATCCTGTTACACAGCCAGAAAGGTACCCCTGTGCCTATTTCCAGCACGGTCACATAATGAAGCATTTCAGAAATCTTCTTTATTGAGAGCCCTCCTTTTGTTGCCCCTGAAGTTGTAACACCTAAAAGCTTTGACATCTTGCTGCTGCATTACAGACACAAAACCGTGAGCTTGTTGTACTCTCTGCATTGTCCTGTCCCACGTATTCCCTGAGGGAGCTCATTGTCAGCTCAAGCCTTCTGCTCCTATTGGAAGCTCTCCCTACTCATGTTTTGCTCTGTGGAAGAACTTTTGTCTATTAGCAGCAAGTAAACAAGGGAAAGGAACTTCAGGGTTGGGTGATGTCAGCAAGAGGTCTGTGCCACACTGCTCTTTGGCTTTGTCTTTCTTTGCTAAAAGAAGCTGTGTTTGTCACAAAGAACTTGGGGATATTGTTTTGGGTGGTGTGTTGCTGTGTTGAGTGGCTTGACTAATTCAGAGCAGCCTGCTATTCCTGATAAATACAAAGATGCAAGAGTCTTGAGGAAAATACCTCAGGGAGTGTGGGAACAGTCAGTGGATGAATGGACACAATTGCCAGTCTGGCAGAATTAAGGAAAAGGGCTCAAAGGTTTACAAAACAGACCCCACCTAAAAATACAGGTGATGTAAGCAGAAATGAGCAGCTGTGCTTGGGGATATCACTGCAGAAACCTGAGGAACTGGAGAGGCTTTCAGAGGCTGAAGTGTGTCAGATGAGGAAGAAAAAGGGGCTGTACACACAGCTTTTGTTTGCTCATTTGAATGTATTACTCTTTTCTCTAACTAACTTAACTAACAACCTGGTGCCCAGTGAGCTGGGTGGTCCCCAAACACCCCTGGAAGAAGCTGCAGCTGCTGCAGGGATGCCACAGGTGTCCAGGAAGGATGAGCAGGTAGCTGAAATCCAGATATCTGAGTTTATTCAAAGGGCCTAAAGCACAGTGATTCCAGCGTCCAAAACCTCCCACTGAAAGTGTTCATCTGAAAGCAATTTATGAGCAGTTTTACATCTCAGTGTGCTGCCTTGGCTCAGGATGGCTGCTCAGAGCCTTCTGTGTGCTCCCTGCAAAACCCAGGCACTTGTCCTGTGTCATTTTTGGAAACAGAGTTGGTTAACAGGAGAGGCCAAAGACTAGAAATCCTGCATTTTTTTTCTTTCAGCTCACCACACAAACGTTGGAGGGCATTTCTCTCCCTGGAGCTAAACAACTTGGACTTGCAGCATTAAATCCAAAGTACAAACTGTTGTGTTTGCCAGCTCGCAGAGTCTGAAACGTGCAGGGTAACTGAGAGGCATAATGCTGTGACCTTGGGAGTGGAAAGGCTCATTGCACTAAAAATTCATAGAAAGCATCACCCAGAGAGGTGATGCTGCAGTGGAAAAACCGTGATATTTCTGTATTTGACCAAGTCATTTATGAAAGGCCATAATGGCATAGCTCAGTGTCACTGACCTCTGCTTTTCCAGAGTGTTTTAATCTAATTATTTCACATGACCATAGATGGCTTTGAGATGTTTGACTTTATTTATTTTTATTTTTTTTTTGAACAATGGGTCTGTTTAAATGTCTGTCCCTTGTTACAGTAAATAGTGTGTAAAGATGCTGAAATCAAATTAGAGGCAGGCAGACTTCAGCTCAGCCTTTTCATCTGCAGGCAGGGGGAACAGCGCTGTATCCCTTAAATCTGAAAGCCAAAGGGGCTTCCAAGAAAGCTAAAAGTAGAATAATGTAAGAAAAGCAGCCTGTGCTCAGCAGCCTCATTGTTTGTGTACTGAGAATCCCCTTCAATACTTAACCCAGCTTTTTGTGCTTGCAGTAGTAAGAAATGCTCACTGGGGAGTGCTACAGTGGAAACGTTTGTGCTGAGCACAAAAGCAGGCTGCAGAGGACAGATGCCACTTTGATTTTGGAGGCAGGAATGCGACACTACACACCAGTGTTCGTGCCCAACAGCCAAAATGGACTGAGTGCTCTCTTTCTTAGGCAGACCTGAAGGTCTGTGTCACTCCCTGTTGGCTGGACCAGCTGCCATCCAGTCAGCCAACAACCAAGAGCTGCTCTTGACCCCAAGGGTCTAGGCCTGCTCTTCAACAGTTCACACTGGTTAAGTTATATAATCAAGCTACTGATATAATCAGTTACTTTCCAGTTATAAAACAGGGATTAATTATTATGGTGAGGCCTTCAGGCCAGCCATTGGCCATCGCAATAGACAGATGGCAAAGCATTGTGGCTTTTCAAAACTACTGTGCAAACAGAGCAAATGAAGTGGTTTTTTTTTTTTTTTTTTTTTTTTTAATTTTTTTTTAATTTGCATGAAACCCTTGCACTCAGTATTCCATGCTCTGACCCCTGGAATTAGCAGGGCAGCCATCCTGGGCCACACATTGTCCTCTCCAGTGAGAGGGGTGTCAGGAGGGGCATCCTGCTCCCTCTGGTCTGCCAGGGTTTGGATGCAGCTCCTCACTTGTATTCCTCAGTAGCTGTGGGGGCTCTCACCCCTCAGTCATCAGCCAGTGTGTTGTGGGCCAAGGGTTACAGATTAAATGGGGGCTGAGTGTGTTTTGACCCTCACAGCAAAGACTCAGTTTTGGCAAAGCACTTGGCACAAGGCAGCATTTGGCAGTAGAGGTAACGCGGTGCCACGTGGAATTAACTTCCTGAAAGAAAGGAAGCACCTACTTTCTCGAGTGTTTTTGCCACTATTGAAACATTAAACCACTTTGTACAACACTTTGTGTTTGCTGTAGCTGGTAATTCCCTGTTCCAGAGGCACACAGGCAGCTGGTACCAAGGGTGCACTCAGATCTGCATCCACAGGCTTTGACATCAGGGAAGAGAAAACAACGTTCAGGAGCTGCCTGAATCAGTTGGGCAGTGCTGGCTGGTGTTCTGAACAGGGCACAGAAAACCAGGAAGGCAGGAAGGAATCTCACAGGCTGAGGTTGTCATCTTTCAACCCAAACCTCCTGTCCTTTAGGAAGTTTAGAGCCCATGGTGACCATAAGCAGTCTTCAGTGGGCTCCTTCAGAGCTTCCAGACTGAGGGAGAATATCAATTTTCCCCTGATTTCCAGAGGGAATTCAGAGTCTCTGCTGGCCTGAAGTGTTGCTAGAGGCTGTTGAACATGTTCTGTCTGTTATTTGAACTTGGACACTTGGGATTTGTGTGCAAATGGTACAGCTTGTCACTAGGGTGAGGGCTGAATGTCAAAAATGGATGATGTGGCTGGTCCTGCGATGGCTGGTGTTTAGAACATGTCTGTGGCTGGTTGCTGAGGTCCTCTCCAGCCTCTTGGCAGGAAGAACAACTCCAGTTCTTCCTGCCTGACAAGTATATGTGCGTGTGGGAGTTCAGTAAATTCAAGAAGTCTTTGGAGGTCTTGACTTGTGTGGGTGAGGCCACTGCTAGGAGGGATGAAGCTCTGGTCCATCAGATCCTCTCACTGCATCCCCTGCTGAAGGTCAGTCAGCTCCAGCAGGGAAGGGAAGGACACCACTGCTGGGGAAGTTTGGCCCAAAGTTGTTTTTTTTTAATGTCTCCAGCTTTTCTCTAATCCCCAAGCCAAGAATCTAACTGAACTTTCAGCCTCTTAATATGAGTGTAGTGCATCCTGAAAATAATTGCTGCAAACAAAATTAATCTGGCCCTGCCTGCAGAACACCCCTGAAGGATTGCCTCCAAAGTGCTTGGAGTTAGATAAGAAATAAGCTCTCTTTAGTGATGTGTGTGCTTTCTAAATAAACTCCTTTTAAACAGACCTGCTGTTTAAATCTGTTTATTTACTGTGGCACATTGTGCAGATTATGTTTTAAGGAGCTCAGCAGCCAACATCAGAGCTTTTACATAAGTGAGATCTGAGGAAAAATGGGAGTGAGATTTCAAATATCCCATTAATCTTTTCACTTGAGGTCTGAGCCAGCTTCAAATTGCACCGAGCTGCTGCCAAGCGTGAGTGAGTTTCCATCCAAATAAAGGAGACTTGGCAGGTCTGAGCTGAGGCTTTGTTTGCAGGAGTGTTTCAAGGAGAGGGGGATGGATGGAGTGGTGGTGGAGGCTCTGCTGAAGCAGCTCCTTGGCTGGTGGCTCCAGGTGGCCCCAGCTGCACACGCTGAAGACACCCCTGGTTTTTACATTTCTTTGCCTGTGCTTTCAATCTGTGTTTACAGAGGTGGCTGCTGAAATGTTTGTACCTGGGAGCCTGGAGTTAGTTGTGACTAAATGCCACACGTGTGCAATCCAGCATCTGCCAGTCAGGGGGATTGAGGACCAAGGCTTTGCCCCAGTGGCAGCTGCAGGGTTTTGCAGCTTGAGGATCAGGTCCTGCTCCTGCCCACATGCAGTGGACCCGAATTCACTTCCTTATATTGGCCCTCTGTAAGGTGAAGGCAGAAGGGTCAGAAGGGAGTAACTGGAACAGGTGGGGTGAGCAGGGTGCTGGCAGGGCTGTGGCCATCCCTGCCTTGGGAGGAGCTGAGGGGAGGCCTCTGGGCAAGGGGAGGGGTGCAGCTGCAATCTCACAGCCCACCCAAAAACCAGAGAGGCCTCTTTGGTTTTGCCTTTCCTTTCTAGGGTTGTGGATGGAGTCAAGCCTCTCTACTTCATGGAGGGCAAGCAGGAGCTGTCTGGAGGGTCAAGCTCTCAAGATTCTGCTGAGGGAAGTGGAGCTCCCTCCATCCAGCATGTTAACAGCTCATGATCTGTGCATTCAATAACCCTGAAATTTCCTCTTGCAGTCTGCCTGCTTTGTGTCCTCCACGATCAGCTGTATGCAAAGTCTTCCCAAACATTCTTTCCTTGAATTTCCCCTGAAAATGACAGCAGAAGTGAGGAGGCCATGGTGGCCACTTTCTCTTGTCTCCTGCAGACATAAATCAGGGTATCTGCTGCACAGCATGAGCATTGGCCAGCCTTGCCAGGATTCCAGGTATTAGTCTGGAATTGTTTGGCTGTGATCTGAGCGATGACATCCACCTAAGAACTCATTTGCTGCAGAGCACTTACTGCTTCTGGGGGCTTTGGGGTCACTTCTTGCAGAAGCCAAGGATGAAACACGAAAACTTTTGGAGTTTTACCAGTCCTCATTCCTCCTCCCCTGTCATGCCCTTCCCACTCCAACAAATGTTTTCACTGTGAATATAGGCACTGTGAGTAAAGAAAGTAGTTGAAGAATTCCCTAGGTGACACTTGTATTTTTGGCAGACACAATTTTTTGTTAACATCTTGGAGGCTCTACTGCCTGGAAAGCAGTTCTTGGTGCCTCTGCTTTGTGTCCACACCATGACTGCTGTCCTCAGCCTGGCTGCTGACTTTGCTAAGCTAAAGCATTAAAATAAGATATGTAGTTTGGTGCCCACAGGCCCTTTTTCCCTCAATAGCCTCTGCTTGATTTAAGGATGGTCCAAACTTCTTCAAAACACAGTAAACTTATGTAGCTGGATAAAACCTCTTCCAGGGAAGTTTTTGTGTGCTCCTCCAACCCAGTGGCTCTCAAGTCTTTGTGGGATTGTAGCACTAGGTTCCTGCTGCTTCTACCTCCCTGCCTGCTAGTGCTCTTGGTTGTCTCTAGACACTGTTTTCTCCCCCTTTTCCCCCTAAAACCTGGTGGAGAAAAGCTGCTGTATTTGGATTTTCCTTCATCCTCAGCGTGCACAGAGTGAATACAACACCACATCGTGGTGCATTCTCTCACACAGAGCTTTCCCACTTTTTATGGATCTCTGGGGTGCCTGAGGCCTATTTTCTGACATTCCCTCTTTTCCCTTTCTGCTGACCTTGGCTCTCCTCACACACACTCAGTTATTCCTTGAAGTCAAGCAGCAAATCATCCCTGGTGCCAGCGGAGTGCACAGAAAGCTGCAGGGCACAGCTTTTCCACACCTCCAGAATTAGGTGTTGGCCCCTGTGGATCCTTGTTAAAAGCCAGCACTGGGAGGAGGATGGAGACTTCACAGTGTTATCACCTGTCTGGCCCCTTAGCTAAAATCCACTCCAAGTTTTGCTGAGGCAGAAACTTGGCCAGCGAAGCAGCAGATGCTGCTGAATTTCTGAGTAAAATGTCACCGTGAGTTGGCACGGTGAAAGGCGTGCAGCGTCTTGCAGAGCAGCCAGCAAGGACAATTTTCCTGGCTGGGAACTGAGAGAGTCAGGAGCAAGCCCATGTTTTCTGCTCCTGGTGCCTGGGTGGCTTGTCTGCCTCCTCTCAAGCCGATCTGTCGCCCTGGCAGAGCTGCCTCTGAGGTTAATCTGCTCTCAGAGAAATTGGAAGCCGAGCAGCAACTTAAATGGGCAGCCCAGGGAGGGATTTTTCCACGAAATTGTCTTCCACTGATGCTGCACACTGACATCTGCTGAGGTTTGTGGCCCTTGTGCCACCTTCTCCCTAATTAACCTGACAGAAAGGACACATTTTATCACCTCAGGGGGTTTTTGGGGAGCTGTGCCTTCTTTAGGGACAGCTCAAACAGGTGTCCCTGTGCTGGATAAGAGACTGCTCCCCAGAGCATTCCTGTTGGGAAGGGGATTTGTATGTAGAGGAATTTCATCTTGGGTGGAACGAGGAGCAAAGCTCAGGTGTCTCTTTATTGCACAGCTCTCTCTTGCAATAAAGATTTCTTTCTAGTAAATGCTGGTTTGTTCTCAGAGCAACCTTGGATAGGATAGATTTTTTTAAAAAAGAATTTTGGGACTTTGGAGAAGTTTTCTGCACTGCACACCCACAAATCCCTGGAAATCCAGATGCCTGTGCAGCAGCAGAACACAGGTGGGTCAGGGGGCTGGTGTCTCTCTGGCTTTTACTGCTGTGCCAGTGTCACTCATGGTGTCCCTCACTTCCCTGGCCATCTCCAGCCTGCCAGGATGGCAGTCAGCACCCATCAGAGTTTGCATGCAACTCATTGCACGAGTTCTTGATCTTGAAAAGAACTCCCAAAGCAGAGTGTGATAAAATCTGGGCACGTGTCCAGGGTGGAATGAGACAGGTGAAGATTCACCAAGTCTCTGATGGTGTCCAACACTTTTCCAGAATGGCTCAATAATAGCAAGACAACTTCTCTGGACATGCTTTGTAAAATAAAAGCTTTTAATAAAGGAAGAAAACAATAAACATCATCAAACAAAGAAATGTAAGTGGAACACAGTGTAGGGAGCACTCTGACACTGGGTAAGGCAGTCCCAAAAAAAGCAATTGAGCTCTTTGTACAGTCCCTTTAGTACCCAAGGGTCTGGGTGGGCTATTTGGCCCCTTGCCCCATGAAATTGGCCACAGGCTTTGAGGTGCACTTCCCAAACCCAGTCAGAGCTCCTGTGCTGGCACTGAGCCAGCCTGAGAAGGAGATGGAAAGTTCTAGTTTAACTTCCTTCCATGTTCCAAGGTGAGCTGGAACTTTTTTCCCTTACACAGAAAACACCTGCTTGGTGTGGGGGGTGCATTCCTACAGGAGTGTAACGTTGCTGGGAGAAGGAATGAAAATTGCATCCATTTTCAGGGCAAGAGAATGCCAACAACCCCTTCTTGAGCAGCGAGTTGTCTGATGAGGGCAGGGCTGGCCCCCTCCTCTCATTCTTTCTCTCTCTTTCTTGTTTAAGTACATATTAATACACTTTGTTTCTTCCCCAACTTTGGCTAAAACCCACCAATCTCTACTGAATGCCTGCTGGGCAGCTGTCCCTTAGGAGTCCTTCAGTTAGGGGAAGGTGCTTTCCCCCAGGAATGGTGGAGCTCTGAATGGGTTCCCCAGGGAATGGGCACAGCCCCAAGCCTCACAAAGCTCAGGAAATGTCTGGACAACTGTCTTGGTTTTGACAGGTAACTGACAGGGAAAGCTGGAGTTTCCCTTAGAATGGAGAATGTAAACCTCTCACCCCCTCCAAATTATAATTTTGCAATTAAGGGCTTTCAGGCAAAGATTTGGGAATAGGAATAACAGTTCTTTACTAGGAATATTAACAATACAAATGTAGTAGAAAATACACAAACCAAAACAAACAGGCAAATAACAATTCTAGAAAACCCTGACAGAGTCAGAGCTACAACCTGACACCCTGTGGGTCAGGGTGTTGGAAGCAGTCCCAAAGTGAGTCCTCCTGATGTGGTAGATGTGGTTTTGTTGGGGCAGAGATGATCCTGAGAGAAAAGGGTCCAGTGATGGTGAGAAGGGTCCAGTCTTCCTCCAGGCACCCAGTGGAGCCAGATACTTTGTGTTTCTACGTCTCAGTTTTATCCAGGTGGGAATGGTTGGCTCCCCCCACTGGGTGGAGCATCTCACAATGGGATGATGGAATGTGTCATGTCCTTGGTGAGCCTTAAAGGCCCATTAACAGGAGATAATTCTTAATGGCCCATTAGCAGAAGATGTCCCCCTGGAGGGAGGAAAGGTGGTGAAGGAGATAAGAAACACTGCCCGACCTGGTTTGAACAGCTGGCTCATTATCAGAAGGCATCCACCCCTCTCCTCCCAGAGTTACAAGAGAGAAAGAAAAACATCTCCCCAACTGCTTTCAACAGATGAAACAGAATACACATTTTTGGTTCCATAACCCAAGACAACAACACTCTTAGGAACATGGGGGGATTTTGGGGTGTCTCGTGCAGGGCCAGGAGTTGGACTTTGGTGATCCTTGTGAGTCCTTTCCAGCTCAGGATATTCTATGATTTAATTACCTGTATTTTTGGATGGTCATGTACATTCCCATCCTCTCTGGTTGCTGCCCTTCCTGGAGGTGTCATTGCTTCTGTGGGAGGTAGGAAAGTGAGAAGTGCTGCAGCCAGGGAGAAGTGTTACAAGAAATCATCATCTGCACATTGATTTCTTTATTTTTTTTCTCAAAGTGCAACTTGTCTGCTGCCTTTCTGCTGCTTCCTAAAGAAGACAGGCATATTTTTTTCTTCTTTGAAGCTGAAAATTTTAGGAAATACGTTTTTGTTTTGCTTGGAGGTGCCTAAAAATTGCTACAATTATTTTAAGTCCAGTGTTGAATAATAACTGCCTGGAGGTTTGTTACTTGTGTAGCAGGTTGGTGCCTGATGTGATTTAAAAATCACCAAGAAGTAAAACCCTGAGAGCAAGAATTTATGGAGAAGAGATAAGAAAATTTTTATTAAGAGAATGTGCTTGTCTTTCAATTTACTTTTTTTCCCCCTTAATATTATCTGCAGCCAAAATCATCCCAGAATTTGAATTGTCCTGAATATTGTCATTCTCAACAGCACTTTCAAGGGCAAATAACTCCTGAAGTGCTGAATAACAGGTCTTGGGTCCATTCTTCGGAGAAAATCCTGTGCAGTGCCCTGAAATTCTGGCTTGGTCCACCATCTCCTAAGCTGGAATGCAATTTTCCAAATGAAGTTTCACTGACTCTACACTCAGGACACAAAACACTGCAAAATGTGCATCCCTCAGGGTGAGGTTTGGACCCTTTTCTTTGGTGGAGGCTCAGTGGCCCTTTTGGGGCCATTTGGTTGTCCAGGTCACCTGGTCCTTGTTGGTTCCTCTGGTGCTGAGAGTGCCAAAACCAATCTCCTGACCAAGGCTGTGTGAAATTGTGCCCCATTGTGCTTCAAACCACTGGGCTTTGGGGGGGGTGATACCCAAAAAGGCTTTTCTATGGCAGCTTTGATGTTTCTGTACTGTTAACATTATAAAATGATTTCTCTGGATGATGCACGAAGCTGAGGTTTGGAAAGAAATATGAAGGAGTAGCTGCTGGGAAGTTTTAAGCTTAGAATCGTGTAAACATAGATTAAAAAGCTTTTTTTTTTATTTTAATCTTAGTTGTTCTGAAGTAGATCTGATCTTACAAGATAAGGGAGAATTGCTTTTGAAGCAGAAAGGGAAACAAATATGCAGATAACTAATGACAAAGGAAGCACACACTCAAAAACCCCCACCACTCCAGCAGTGTGTTCATGCATATTCCAGTGAACACTGTTAAAGCTCATGTTTTGTTTTGGTTGGTTTTTTGGGGGTTTTTTTTCGTTGTTTTTTTTTTTTTTTTTTTTTTTCTGGGGGAAACACAAATCAGCTCAAATGCTATGAGACAGGGACCTCAAACAGTTGTTGTATTTTGAAATCTAGGCCTGCAGCTCTTCTGGTTACTGATAAATGTGAATCCTGTACATCCTGGGATGTAATGGGAAGGCTCTCTGCTGAGCAAGGTGTTCTCTCTGCCTCATCCTTGCAGCCCTTGTCAGCTGTGCCTGTGGGTCTAGATACTCTCTGGGGGTTCTGCAAACATCATCCTGCAATTGTTCCCAATTAAGGGGCATGATATTTGCTTTAGTCTCTTTGATCCTTTAAAAAATATCAACAGCAATTTAGGTGTTTATGGCACATTTGATGCACTTAAACTGCTGTGCTACTTCTACATCATGCCTGCAAATCCCATGCACTGTATTGTAAATAGCAAATTGTGGTGCTGGCGTTTAAACTCTTGCAATTTCAACAGGAATGGTGTCCTGGCTACTTACAATAAATGCTGCAAGTTTAACCAAGAGCCTTGTCCTTTCCAAAAAGAACTTGGGGGAGTGGGTAGGAAGAGCATGAGAAGCAGAAACAAGCACCATACCTTGGGCTGAGCACAATCTACACTCTCTGTAATCAACAGAATCCTTGCAGCTGTGCTAGAGCTGATGAGATGGGATTTGGCTTCTTGAGGTTTGAGGGAGATAATTTTTGCTTCTTTGCTGCTGTGATGCTGTTGTTGGTATCCAAAGAAGGTGATATCTGTTTGTTGTTCAGAGAGGATTGCACAGAGGCACCTGGAAATGGGGAGTTGGGTGGGATCCCAGCAGCAGAGGTGGCTGCCCTTGCAGCCCCTGCAGCCCCACTCAGGCAGTGCTCATGAACCCTCCCACAGCTGTTTACAGCAGGCCCTGCCCTAGGGGGTGGTTGCCAAGAGTTTGACAGCTCCAGGGATGTGGCATCTCACCAGGGACTCACTCTCCAAGGCCTTGCTTGTCTTAGATGAGAAACATCCAAAAGAAGCTGAATGACAGGGCTGTGGGGGTAGAGGTGACTTCTGTCCTTCAGCCCCAATGGCTGCAGTGTCTTAGACTGCTGCCTTGCTCTGCTGCCAAATGCAACTTGGGTAAGAGTTAGAACGAGGTTCTTGATGGTTTGTAATCACATCAGATCTCATGATGCTTCTGAAAGTGTGTAGCTGCTAACCCCAGCAGCCTGGCCACTTTCCAGCTCACAGAATTACTGTCTGCCTTTCCTGCCCCCTTCCCTCTACACCCCTGTAGTTTCAATTAGATAAGTCATTCCTTACTTCTCTCCAGAACGGTGCACATGCTGTATTCTCCCCACAGAGAAAATCTGCTACATCCACTGTATTTTTTTTAATCTAGACATCATTTGCTTTACGTTGTCATTTTGTTACCTAATTAGTATTATCCTGTCGGTGCACCTGATGCAACCTGTCTAGTTCTGGGGCCTGAAGGTTTGTGGGGAGTGCAGCATACAGCTAATTTATTAACCTTCTAAACTCTACACTCAGTCAATTATTTAGACTGGGCGTACCAGGCTTCTCAGTGGTGATTTTTGTCAGGAGGATGTTGGTTTACTCATCTGCACATGGTGATACAAACACTAGAAGCTGGAATCCTTAATGACTCACTTCTGGCCGCTGTGTGGTTTTTGCACAGCGTTTCAGAGAGCGCTGTGGGGATGCTGAAGCAGGGTTTTCTTACCCTGCTGGCAAGCAAAAGCACGTGACATGGGCTGGAGCAGTGCTCTGGAGGTGGTTTGGGATCTGGTGGGGGTTTCAGAGTGGCTGCAGCAGTGCCTGGCACGGTGACACGTCACTAAGAGGAGCTGACCTTCCTTTGGCTCCAGCTGTGCAAGTGGCAGCATCAGCCCAGGCTCCAGAGTGGGAGATTTTGAAGTCCTTAAATGGCTAATTTTTCCTGATATGCTGTGACAGTGCCCCTGTAAAACAGCCTGAGCTTTGTGGCTCGCTGTGTGTGGCAGCAGAGGCATTTCCAGTGTGCTTTTCAGACTCAAATGACTTTTTACACTTCAGCAAAGAAGGCGAGCCCTTCACCCTGGGATGTGAGCTGGGAACAAATGGACAATGATTTTTCACCAGCCAGTCTGTTGTCAGAGCAGTGATTCTCATTGACAGAGAAGTTAATAAACATTAGGAGGATATTCCACAATTGACATCTCCAGCCCACTACCTTAATGCTGGTTGTAATTCAGCTCAGGGCCTTACAGAATCTCCTGTTTCCCAAGCTGTCATTTGAATGCCTTGGATGAAATTAAATCCAGCCTGGTTCAGATGTGGAAAAAATTGATCTTTATTTTCTGTACTTAGACAGGATTAGGCTGGGACTGTAAATTTTTAGAGAGAGCCTGTGCAGCTACAGTATGCTAATGGCATGGTACTTAGGATTGCTTATGGAATACACAAAAGGTGTGATATAAATAAGGAATGACTACATACAATAATGGAAGAAAATCAACTGGGGATAACAAATTGTCCTTAGAATCCCTTAAGAATACACTGTTTGCCTGAGGAGGAGAGTTTAATTAAACTCCAGGGTGAAATGCATCCCTGGGGAGGGGGCCAGCACATGGCTTATGGATCAGTTGCACATTAACCTGTTTCTTCTTGTTTAGAAACAGATGTATGGGGTAAGTGCTTGCTTCTCTGGTCATTGGGGAACAAACCAGTGCTGCCCCTTGATGTGTGCAGGGGAAGGGGTTCTTTAGGACTTTGGGGTGGTTTCCTCCCCTTTACCCCTCTGTTCTGCTTCTCTTCAGCAAGAGCAGTTCATTGCAAGAGCAGGGAAGGACAGGACAAGAGGGAATGACCACATGGAAGAGAGTAGATTTAGATGAGATTTTAAAGAAAAAATCCTTTACTGGGAGGGTGATGAGGCACTTGCCCAAAGAAGCTGTGACTGCCCCATCCCTGGAAGTGTTCAAGGCCAGGTTGGATGGGGCTTGGAGCAGCTTGGCCTGGTGGAAGGTGTCCCTGCCCATGGCAGGGGATTGGAAGGAGATGTGAGTTCCCTTCCAACCCAAAACATTCTATGATTGTGTTTCTATGATTCCCCACTTGCTCTTGATTATCCTTCTCCTTTCAGCTGCTCAGGAGAGCTGCTGATCACCCCTGCTGTCTTCTGGAAGTTTGTGTGTGCCAACAGCCCTGAGGGAGACCCTGAGCACCCCGTGCTTGGAAGGAGGAGGTGCAGAGGCAACATCAGAAATGTCTGAGCTCTGCAGAGCATTGCAGCAGATGTCCCAAAACAACTTTACAGAGGATGTGCCAGTCTGGGGGGGTCAATCTCTGCCTCAGAAGAAGGTAGGAGAAATCATGATATTTACCCTGTAGAGAGCAGCACCTGCTCAGTGTTGCTGAGTACTCTTTGTTCTGATGAAAGCCCATGGAAACACTGGAACAAAACCATTAGGATGTCGTGGCTGCTTCCTGTCTTACTTCCTTCACAGTCTGTTGCAGGTGAAATGAAAGCAAATGGAGCCCATTGGGCAGCTTGCTACTCAGGGGGGTTCTGTGAAGGCTGTGATAGCTAGTAATTTGATAAAAAAAATAAGTAGGGGGCAAATATTGATCTATTCCAAAGCCAGCTGTGGAAAATGATACATTCTCAGTCAGATCTGCTTTCTGTGTTTTTTCAGAGAAGTGTCTTACCAAGCCAGATGAACACAATTATTTTATGTCTAATATAGATGAAATGACATTATTCTGCTTTGGAATTATGGTCAAGTAAGTGAAGTATTTAGGAAAAGTATGTTCTTTACTAGTCCTAAGTAGGCTTGCTGGTAAGACAGACAGTAGCAGGGAACTGGTAAACAGTACAGGAAGAAATGTGTTGGTAAAAGATCACACTTTGAGATTGAAGTAGTATCAGGGAAAAGTTTGAATATGAAGAGAACAGGCATGTGTCAGAGCACAAAATCCTTTTGACTAGAAGCTGCCCTAGTGGAAAGGCCAAACCCAAACCTTGGAATGCTACTGGTCAGCCACTGTGTTAGGTACAGTCACCTTGCTAAGGCATTGAAGGGCTTGAAAGAGCCCTAGAATGAGTGATAAGTTTTGTAGCAACTTTTCCCAGACTCCTGTTACCCTGGACTTCTGCAGGAGAAGTGTCTTTTATGTGAGTTCAAATCCCTTCAGGGTGTATGTGAGCACAGTGGCTGTGCACTGCAGGTCTGGGGACACCGGGATCACTGACCCCTGTGTGTCCTGTGGGGACAGACCCTTCAGGGGAAGGGAGAGCTCTGGAGCCTGGGCAGACAAATTGATCAATAAACCACATGGAGCCCAACATTCTCAAGACAGGTCTGAACAAGTTTATTAAACCTCTGCTAGAGCTGAAAAATCACTGCATTCTACAAATCCGTGTTCAGCTCCTCTCTGGGTAAAATTGCATGGTAAACATAAGCAAAAAAAATCCATGTCTATTACTTACAGCTGATTTAATTTTTCATACAAAATGTTTCAGTAAAAAGGAAATAAATTGGGCAGGGCGTTTTCTGTGCATGGGAGCTTTGCAGGGCAGCATGTTTGTAAATAAGTGCAGAGTTTGGCATTTCAGAGAATCAATAGGGCACATTATAGAAAGTGGGAGCCAGGAGTGTTTCCCATCCTTTGTGTACTGGTAAATCTGGAAACAGATCAATGAGTTTCTGTCAGCGTTCAACACTGCCACAACATCTTTCTGAAGTAATTAGGCAATTCAGAGAATGAAAGATGCCATCCAAGGGCTCTAATACTAGTTTCTGTGAGAGGAACATTTATCTGGTATTGAGGTGTCCTGAGGAGGCCAGGCAGCCATTCTTCTTTTTCTTCCTCATCTTTTTTTGAGGTAATTCGCTTCCTTTTAAGGTTACAAGTAAACAGTCTTCAAGATGACAGCAGAAAGGCAAATGTTGTCTTTTCATGGCTTCACCACTGATGAACAGGACAGCCTTAGGTTGGGTCACTTCTTTGTGCCTGGGACTCTTTCAAAGGAAGTCTGAGGCTTTCATACTCCAGCACTTGCAACACTGATGGAAAAGAGAATGTCTTTATGCTTATTTTTTTGTGTCTTTCAGTGCCTGGAAGTAAAATGTGCTTGGTTACTGGTGACTGGTGCCTCCTTTTCCCCTCCTTTGCTGCTGAACTGTGAGCAGTAGTACTCAGAGGGGAAAGAGAGAGAGAATGGGGGGTGTTTGTGCTCAGGACTTCCCCACAGGCAGCACAGCAGTCCCATCCCTGTGTGTCTTAGTGAGAATGCTGAGAGCTGCAGCTCTGGGGTGATGTGGGGAGCAGAGCATCCCCCAGTGGATGAGGGCTGCTGGGTTAAGCCCAGCTCATGATGAGAGGAGGGTCTGTATTATGTTCCTGCTCCATTAGAAGGTGTCAGAGCTGCTTTGGGCTGAGAAATAGCAAACATGAGGGCTCCTGAAACTTGTCACTGCCTTACTCTGGTCTGAGACCTCAGGAGTTCTGTGGCCAGCAGAGAACTGGAAAAGTTGAGTGCAACATCCCCTTGTTCCTTCAGTCGTGCTCCATGTATCCTCCAGCAGCACAGGAGGAGCCTCAGGACAGGTGTGGGCATCTCTGTGGAATTCAGTGACTCTTCCTCGTGCTGTCACCCCCTGTAAACTGAATGTGATGTCCTGGCCTGAGAAATATTGTTGTGCCAAGTGTTGGAGGTCTGTTTAAAAAGGATATCATTCTTGTGCTGAGTGTGAAGGGGTTAAGCTGTGGGAAATGTTTCCTTCCTTCTGGACAATTGTCAGTGCCCATGCAAATCCAAAAGCTGGGTGTGCCTCTGGGAAGTGGAGTTGGAAGGGCAGCAAGGCCCAGGATGTGCTTTTGCTAAATGTTGTTTGTTTCTGCAGAGGGGATACACAAAGGGTGGGTAAAGGGTGTTTGTGGTGCTACGTGAAAATTAAGACCAGAAACTGAGTTAATCTCTTGAATAAATGCCTATTGTGGAGCAGTTTCAGGAACTGCACTGGTTTGGTGTGTAGAATCCCTTCTGGCCTAGTGATCTTCTCCTTCCTCACCAGTCAGAAACTGCTGGTTTAGTCCTTTTTTTTCATTATTTCCACTTGCAAAGTAGCATGTGCCCACCATTACTTTTCTACTGTGCTCAGGCATCACTTTCAGGAAGTATATGCCCCAGAAAGGGAATTACTTTCTCCATCCTTCCTCCCCCAACCCCTGGACTATCCTTTCTCTCTTTACCCTCATACCCTGTATGAAATGGCATTTCCTAGCTCAGTGCCTCTATGACTGAGGTGCAGTGGCATCCTTGGTTCCTCTGAACTCAACCTGTGCCAATTGCAGTCTGTGCAGAATGTCCAGCACAGTCATTGTCAGGGGAAACCCAGACCTAGAAAGAATATTATTCATTGCAACACTGGAGAGGTTAAATCAAACCCTCTTTCAGTTGTTGAGGTAGGAGCTTTCCCCTCATGGTGCCAGCAAAAGCTTTATTTGCCTCAGTAAGGTGTTAGCCCAAGGTCTAAATTCTGAATGGCTTCAAAATAAAGCTCATTTCAAAACTGTGCCAAATACTTTCTGTCATTTCTTCCCTCTCTTTCAGAAGTGAATCTCTTTATTTTTCTCACAACTTAGCTCTAACTCTTGCAGTTCATAAATGGGAGGTGGGGGAAGGGGATTGCTGCTTTGTTATAACATGAAATTTACCTTGTATATAAGTGTTTGTTTTGATATCTGCTTCAAAATTCAGTCCTGAGCTCAGGAGAATGAACGATTATGTCTTTCAAGCTGATTTAGCCCAAGTGGAAGAAATTGCCTCTCTCCTGCCACATGCACTGTGGAACCAAAGAGCTCTTGGATAATTCTGCTGAGGTTGCAGCAGGGTCTTGCTTATAGTGCAGAGCTGATGTTTATTGTTCAGCATTTTCCAGAGAGCTTAATACATGGTTGCATATTAAAATAGAGCTAGGAAAGGATAGCCTGTGACATGTCAGGCGGGTCTGACAGGAAAATCCCTTGCACTGCCCAGAGCTGAAGCAGCACTGTGATGCAAACCTGGCTGCTGTGCCTCAGCCCCCTGACTGATGATGTTCCAGGCAGTGTGTGCCTGTGTTCCAGAGAGGTGGCACCATGGGAATGGCATTTCCTAGCTCAGTGCCTGTATGACTGAGGTGCAGTGGCATCCTTGGTTCCTCTGAACTCAACCTGTGCCAGTTGCAGTCTGTGCAGAATGTCCAGCACAGTCATTGTCAGGGGAAACCCAGACCTAGAAAGAATATTATTCATTGCAACACTGGAGAGGTTAAATCAAACCCTCAGCTTCAGGACAGTGATAACAGCAGAGCTCAGCAGGGCAGGGTGTGGTGCAGCCCCTCCCAGACTGCCCTGGCCTTTGCATTTCAGCTCAGGGTAGAACCATACTGTGTTTGATTTTCTGTCTAATCATTCCTGTGCAGGCACAGGTGCAAAAGAGCAGACCCTAGGGAGAAGGCATCATTTAGCTATCACATTTTTCATTGCTCTTTATTTTTATTAACACTGCTTTCATTTCATGTTATTCAGCTAAAATTAGCCTTCTCCTTGCCTCCCATTCCCCCACTCCCTGGCTATTTGGCAGCTGGGATTGGGTTTTTGTTGTTGGTTTTTTTTTTTTACCTTCCTCACTGACTGGGACATAAATTGTTGGAGCAAGAAGGAATTAGAGTAGGACAGATGGCACCACCTGCTGCTAGTGCTTTGCTCCTTGAAAGGCTTCCTGGCCACCGAGTCTGTTTTGGGCAAGATGAGGAGGAGAGAGTCAGGTTCATCCACTTTCCTGAAGTCCAGAGAGTGGCTGTTATTCTGGTTCTCCTCCTCCCTCTCCTGTGAGCAGCACTCCATCCCATCTGCTGGTGGCAGGCAGGATAAGATCTCATTTTCTTTGAGTCTTTAAGGCCTTCAGGTTCTTTTTCCATTTCTGCTTTCCAGTTTCTGCTGCCAGCTCTCTGCCTTTCTGTCTATCCCTTCCCTTCCTTGAGTGTGCAGTGCTGACCAGCTAAGGGAGGATGCCAGCTGGGGAGGAGGAGGAGGAAAGAGAGGATGGAAAGGTCAGAAATTGCTGTGGTCACTCAGTGGTGTGTGAGCTGTGCCTGGCAGAGCTGCTGGTCCTGGCAGGATCAGGCTCTCCATGTGATGTTCACTGGGCTCCTGCCCACAGCTCACAGGGAGTTCTTGTGAAAAGGGATACCCACACACTAAACATGAAGAGCAGAGCCTGCTCACATCTTTCCAAACCCATTCCAAGCCCATTTGTCCTGGAGTCTTTAGGGAACTTGACTATGAACAAAACACAATACAAAAAAAAAAAAAAAAAAAACAAAAACACAAAAAAAAAAAAAAAAAAAAAAAAGAAAAACCCCCCAAAACCACCAAAACAAAAAACAAAACAAAACAAAAACACAAACAAACAAACAAACAAAACCACAAAAAAAAAAAAAACAACAAAAAAAAAAAACAAAAAAAAAAAAAAAACAAAAAACCCCCCAAAACCACCCCCCACCAAAAAACCCCACATTAAAAACAAACAAAACACACCCAAAACCACAAACAAACAAACAAACAAACCCAAAAACCTCCACCCTGATTTCTCTCGATAGGCATTAATTCAAATGGAATCAAACAAAAATGGAGAAAGTGGCACTGGAGATCCTCAGCTGTTCTCTTAGCTGAGTTGTACCCAGCAGAGTAACTTTGCCTTGAATCTAAGTGAGGATTTAACTCTTGCATCCAGTTACATGCAGAATGCTCACTAATTATATGTGTATCTCCTCAGGTGCCCTGTCCAAGACCCCAGGAAGTCTGGAAGCACCTGTGGTTAGTCAGGAAATGGATGTCACTCTGCCCAAATATACATGGGAACAGTAAGCAGTCAGAAACAAATGAATTTTTAATAATTGCAAGTGATATCTGACATTTCCCCCCTCATTTAAGAATGGCAGCTATCACTGCAATTATTAAAAATTCAGTACAGCTTCTAAAATGTAGAGAGGCATCTGTTTGGGTGGGGGGAAGGTGCTCAAAAGTTTTCTTTGCAACGGGCCAGGGTGATGGGTCTTCACACAGCAGCACCATCTTCCTTGCTTATGGGGCATTGAGGAAAAGAGTAATTCATCAGAATTATTATCTTAACAGAGCAACACCAGCACTTTAAGGCAAGGGCTTACTTGAATAAATAACCATGTAAAGAAATATTAATTCTAATGGATTTCCTGTATATACCATATGGATGCAGGAATATTCATGAAGTGACTCACCTGATCATCCTTATCCCAAATGCCTGCAGAAGAAGTTATTAAAGAAAAGTAGCTTTCTTGTAAAATCAAACAAAAAATCCCCCTAAGAAACAAAACCATCAGAGGCTATGGTAGGCAATTTAAATAATTTCTTTTTTTTTAATCTTAAAAGCATATACCCATCTTATTCCTGGTGGACTTTGCTTTAGATGTGTTGCCTAGAACTCTTCCTGATTAGCATACTGGCTGCCATTTCCCACTCTAAATGGCAGAAATCATCCACCTCGTGATTTCTGTTGACAACTTAGTGGAGAAACGTTCCTGGAAATCCCAGCTTTTTATCACTACTTAAAAAATATCACAAATATATATTCAGGGGGGAAAAAAAACCCAAACCCTTTTTTTTTTTTTTTTTTTTTTTTTTTTTTTTTTTTTTTTTTTTTAATGCTGCAGCCTTTTTGATCTAACTCCTCACTTTTGTCTGTGCTAGTGTGTTCCAAAAGGGGAGCAGGGACCTGGAAGGGTTGGCTGATGCTGCTGGAGTTGTATTATGATATTGCCACTAACCTGTCCCCCTGCTCCAGGTTCTCTGCTTCAAGTCTGGTGTAATAAAAACACGTGGCAGTGAAAACTCTTTCAGTTTTCAGCGAGCTCAGGGTTTGGCTGTGTTCTGGGTTACAGCTGCAGGCTGATATCCTTCCCTTCATCACTCACAGATCTGGGATCCTTTCTCTTTCTGATAAATTATCAGGAGATTTGGGAAGTGCAAAGACACTTCTGGCATGGCCAGCACCAGGTGCCTGCTCAGGCTGTGTTTTGTCAGTCCCGTTAAACCCCTCTGCAAGCCCTTGTTCTGACACAGCATTCACTTCATCTTCGCCCTATTGATTTAACCTAACAATCCATGTAGGTTCCTATCTGAAAAATGTGCCAAGAAATTGATGCAAAATGGCCTTCTTTTTTTTTTTTCCCTGAAGCCTGTGGAGGAAATGCTGCTGAAGCAGAATCCAAACCCCACAGCCCGATTTTAGTGGAACTGTAAACGGGAAAAGCGGGCAGTCCCGCTGCCCCGTGCATTAATTTCCCCTTTTACCAAGCTTTCCCCACCTGCTGCTGCTGTGTTGGGCTGTGGGAGGCTGCCCTGCTGCCCACACTGCTCCCAGGAGAGGGCAGCTCGGCTCCTTTGCTCTGTGAGAATCCATCCCTGTGGGAATTGTGTGTGAGGTTCAGGCTCCTTCTGACCAAACCTGAGTCTGCATCCCGAAATGGGCCAGGGGGATGGGTCTTCACACAGCAGCACCATCTTCCTTGCTTATGGGGCATTGAAGAAAAGAGTAATTAATCAGAATTACTACGTTAACAGAGCAACACCAGCACTTTTAGACAAGTGTTGTATTCCTCTGGGGAAATGTTTTTTTCCCAGAAACACCCCCCCAAAGACTGTAACCTTTCGTTTAACCCTACCTGTGGGTTTGCAAGAAATGTTTTATAAGCTTTAGCTAGGAACATAGTATAGTTTTTTTGATTGTAATTTTAGTATAGTAGATACCTTGAAAGGGCCTCTTGCCCCAGGATGTATTCTTATCATAGTTTGATAAGAGTTTCTAAGACAACCTGAGCCTCTGCTTGGAGATTCCTTCCTATTGCTTCTTTTCTCAGTTTCATCCCTGTTTTATGTATGACTTTTTCCCTTTGTCCATCATGGAATTTTTATCTTCAAGGTCCAAGAGTTTTGGCAACTGGCTGGCAGGACCCTTGAGACTACTCCCAAACTTATTTTGGATTTGTTAGTGTTTAAGTAAGCTAGCTAGCATGTATTGTTTGGATTGTTTTATTGGTTTAGACACTTTGTACCCACCCCTTGAACTGTCCTGAACAAAAATGCCCTGCAGCCAAGGTCCGGGGTCTCTCTAGGAGCACCAGACTGAGGCTGGGGGATCCCCTGACCCCCTGAATTAAAACCTCTGTTCCCTGAAAGCCTCAGAGTCCCCTCTTTCTCATCACAGCCATGACAGTGTGAGTCAATCTGCCTGCAGAGCCAAGATCCCACCAACAGGTACTGTTGAAGGGTATCAGAGCAGCTGGGGGCCCAAGCTGAACACCAGGCTGGGTCAGAAAAAGATACACAAAGCAACACCTCCCTTTCCCCCATCTCTGACCAATTGGCTGAATGCCAGCTGTCTGTGCTGGGACAGAGAGTCTGGATAAACCCCTGCTCTTCCTCCTTCGCCCTCTTTGCCCCTGGGATTCCCTTCAGGAATAGAGCCTTGGAACGTTCCCCTGAGGTAAGAGCCTCTTTTGAATCTTTTACCCTATCCCTTGAAGCATATCCCCCCAAAGCTCCCCAGAAACTGAGCCAGCCCAGCAGCCAGGGGGGGCAGGCAGGGGGGTAGTGCTTCAGACAAGGGCTTACTTGAATAAATAACTACGTAAAGAAATAATAATTCTAATGGATTTGCTGTCCATGCCCTATGGATGCAGGAATACTCATGAAGTGACTCACCTGACCAACCTCCTTCCCTGTCAGAAGGGGGCTGCAGGGAGGGAGGGAAGGAAGGAAGGGACATTCCCAGCTGGAGCGTGGATTTTTAATTCCTGTCAGGTTGTTAATCTCATGATCCTCTGTGCTGTGCCTGAGCTACTTGACTCCTGACTTCCCTCTGTCTTTTATAAAAGATATCTCATCTCTGAATATCCCATCTCTGGCTTTTGTTGTTCTCTGTGATCTCCCTCCTGCCCAGAGCCAGGGAACCCTCAATGCTCCAAAGCCCTTCCCTGTGCCAGGGTGAGGGGAATGCTCCACACTGAAAGGTTTAGATTGGATATTGGGATGAAGGGTTTTTTTCTGTGAGGGTGGGCAGGCCCTGGCACAGGGTGCCCAGAGAAGCCGTGGCTGCCCCATCCCTGGAAGTGTCCAAGGCCAGGTTGGATGGGGCTTGGAGCAACCTGGGAGAGTGGAAAGTGTCCCTGCCCATGGCAGGGGGTTGGAACTGGGTGAGCTTTAAGATCCCTTCCAGCTCAAACATTCTACAATTAAAAACTACAGTCTAAATTATATATCTATCTATCTATATAGATATATAAATATATATTTTATATCTATGTAAATTTATATATTTATATAATATATAAAATATAAAAATATATATTTATATAAAAATCTATATATTTATATATCTATTTATATAGATAGATATCTGTATCTATATCTCTATATATAGATATAATAGGCTCATGATTTCTGGGAGAAGGTGGAAGAGGCAGCTGTTGGGGTGGATGTAGGGGTGTATTCTTGTAGCTTCTGCAGAGATCACAGGGAAAAGATGGTACCTGTGATCCTCCCCTTCATTATACTTTTCAAAAAGTGAAAACTGGGGCCTTGGTAACATCAGGACCCAAATTTCCAATACAGACCTGTTGTGAATTTTCAGATGAGTAGAGGATCAGTAAAGGCCACTAAGAAAATGCTGAGTGTTGGGGCAGCCCAGAACAGAGAAATGCATGGCAAGATCTTGGTGCAGTTCTTGAAAACTCTTCATTTTCCCACTTGGTCTTTCACTGAATGCAAACCAGAGGAGGAACAGTTGCTTTGTTAAAGAAGAAAAACCAGGAGGTTTCACTCTGTGAGCTGTCAAAAACGTGATGGTAGCACCTTATGAAATGTAGTTTGTGTTTCATCTCATGTTTGACTACAGAGGATGGTTTGAGCACTGACAAATGGTGTTAAGCCAGCTCGATCTACAGCATTTGAGTCGTGGCTGTGTTCTGCTGTGGGCTTCAGTGTGAGTTACTGAGTGGTGCACCAGTTTCACTCTCAGAGACAAAACATGAATAACACTGAGATGGAAAAGTAGTTTTAAACTGTAAATATTGTTACTGTTATTAAAGCATTTTTCTTTTTCTCCTTTTTGTCTGTAGTCTGGGGAAGTCTGAGTTATCGCTGTGTGAGTCTTTTTTTACAGCTGGAAAGAAAAAGTTTTGTCTGGATTTTAACAAATACTTACTTTAATTAAGATTTTAAAAAAACAAAAAAAAATCCAAAAAAACCACACAACAAAACAAACAAACAAACAAACAAACAAACACCAAAACCAAACAAACAAAAAAAAACCCACCAAAAAAACCACCAAAGCTGAAATTAATTTGGATCACATCCTTGATGTAGTCTGGAAAAAGGTAATTCCCATTTTAAAATATATCTTTAACATCACAGTAGCAAAGGAAATAAAGGGAAGCAGTGAAGGTGCTCCTCAGACTCTGCACCTTTGCTGGAGGTTGGATAAACTCCTGCCCCAAAGCACCTCAGCAGCCACCACAGCAGAGGCTGCAGGGGTGTTCTCAGCCTTTCCCTGGTGCCCTTTCAGATTTTCTAAAGAACTTGACCATCCATGGAGCAGAACTGACACCCTGCTGTCCTGCCTGTTTTGGGGAGATGCTCTCTGCTCAAGCCAGAGCATCCTTTCCTTTCCCTGCCAGCTCAGGCACTGTTGGTCTGTGTTACAAACTGGATGAACTCCAGGCAGAGAGGCTTGGGAAGGAGGAGTTTGCTCTCCTGCTTCCCTGGGCTGCAGAGTGGTGGCTGAAGGAGTTGCCCACTTCTTGGGGCTTCTCTAGGGGCATTTCATGCTCCCCATGAGGATATGCTCAGTGGCCTGCAGGGCACAGCCTTGGGACACGCTCCTGCTCCATGGGAAAGCAATTCCTGGAAAAGGGAAGGCTTGTTTTAAATCCTTGCTGTGGAAGAACAGATGGATTTTCCCTATTCTGTGTAAATGTCCTCATTGTGTTGGGTGGGAGGCATTTACTGTCCCATTCTGGGAGTGTAGCCTGAAAATAAAATCATTCAGCTGAAAACAGTGGGACAACTTAGGCCCCTTTTAAAACATCACCACATAACCTCCTTCCCTGGGATGCCCTTTCTCAGCATTAGGAAGGAATACCTGTCCCTGGCTTGGCTAGCTGATACTGTGGGTAAGAGTCAAGTCATCATATTCCCAAGCTTCTGTTTCTGCCTTTCCTGTTTCTAGATAACCCTCTAAAAGCCATGTTAGCAGGGCTGAACGTTGAGCTGTTCTATGCATTGCCTTCAAATATCAGAGTTTTATCCTGGGCTGACTTCCCAGTTGGTTGTTTTTCAGTAATCTGCATCTCTCATGTTATTTTTTCCCCCTAATTATTAATTGAGCTCAGAAAACAGAGCACACTGTGGGTAATCTCAGATGGCTGAGCTCTTCTAGAAGCTGATAGGAGATAAGCAGGTTCTCATTAAGTTGCAGAGGGAGAGCAGAGGACCACACGTACTCATCTGACATCAGGAGCAATAATCTGGGCAGCACATGAAGAATTAGCAAAGTTCAAGGCATCTGAGCACAAGAGGGATTTTTGTTTTCCATTTGAGGTTTTGAGAAAGCCATGATACACTGTGTAAGGTGATGAACTTAGGTATTGATTTAGGTATTGCTTCAGCAAGCTCTTATCTTTAGTACTATGGTGAAGTGTGTTTCAGAGGAGGTAGTCTTACATTGTAGCAAAACAATAAAATTAGGAAGCCAGTTTGGGATCATTTTGGGTAATCATAGCTTCTGATCTGCCCAGACCTTCTTATCTATTGCAGAAGTCAGGGAGAAATACAGTTGCTTCCTAATGCACCTAGAATTGTGTGGGAGCAGAATGAAACACAGGAAAGTGAGAGGCTTAGATCTTGGGAAAGGTTTGTAGTGAGGATGTTTGGGGGGGGGGGGTTTGTTTTGGTTGGTTGGTTGGTTTTTGTGGTTTTTTTGTTTGTTTGGGGGGTTTTGTTGTGTTTTTATTATTATTTTTTGTTATTGTTTGTTTGTTTGTTTGGGGTTTTTTGTTTTGTTTGTGGTTGGTGTTTTTTTAAACCCTTTTTTTAAGAAAACCTTGCTGTTGTTGTTCATATGCTGCATGTGCAGTGGGACATCATGCAGGTGGCAGCAGGCCATTGTAGGAGCTCCTGCTTGTTGTAACAAGTCATAGATTACAAGAGGAAACTGAGGAACCTGTTAAAATATTTCTGTCTGACACTCTTCATGCAGCCACCTGTGGACCTGAGTTCTCACCTCAGTAGTGGAGTGCAAGTGCTGGCTCTGTGATCCCAAAAATGACCCTCATTAGAGCTGCCAGCATAAACCTGGTGGCTTGGCACGGTGTTGTGGTGTGGGTATTGAGTGACAGATGAAGTGGGCAATAAACTTTATTTAGAGATTTATACTGTCACAATCCCATCCAGGGAACACTCCAGAAATTTATGATGATAATTTTGTTCATAAAGCAGTAAACTCCACTAAATGCTGAAGCATCTCCTGCAACCAAGACTCCAGACTCTTCCCCAAGGCCATGTAACTCTTAGTTACTTTACACTTGACTTAAATTACTCCAGCTAATGCATCTTTGTCCTCTAACCTTTGCCAGAAAGGTCAAAATCATTTGCTAGCAAATGATAAACTCCTTTCCTGCCCAAGGACTCTCAGGAGCATAATGATTTCTTCAACTTAACAAATGTATTTCTGACCAGTCTGGGCAAACCTCCTGAAGGATTTTACCTTCTGCCACCTGCTGTGCTCTCCACTTCTACAGGGGCTGGTCATGAGCTGAGGAGAGTAAGTCCTGCCACTATATAAAAACAAATAAGTAAATAAATTCAGTACAGGTAACTGCATTTCCAGCTCCTTCCCTTTAGATGTGCTACAGGCCCTGTCAAATGACACCATGTGAAAAGCCAAGATAAGCAGGTTTCAGTCCTGCACCACTGACAGGCTTTCCATGCATAAACCCCACGGCTTTGAAGTCCATTAACTTGTAGTTCTGGGTTAGAAACCTTTTTTTTTTCTCTTGGAGGGGGGACTCCCTGCATTCCACATCAGCTGGGGGAAGGGTCCTTGGCACCAAAGCCAACTTGGTTTTGGGTCACTTGTGAGGGTACAATGTGTTGTACTTGGAACTTTCCAGAAGGCTGAAATGACTCCAATCAATCTTTATTACTTGGGAATCTCTTCCCTTTATACTGTTTTACAAGGAACCCACCCAAGGGGTGGAAGAAAGACAAACTTCTTTGACTACACTGGTCAAGTTAGAGGGACATCAAGAGAAGATCCCTTCCAGAGAAAGGAATGCAAAACATAGGATATGGTTAGGAAAACGTGGTTAGGAAAACGTGTCTCTTCTTGACAGAACAGTGCTTGGGAAAGAGTTTCAGAGAAATCAAAACATCACAGGCACAAACCATGACTACTCAGGATTTGTTCCCCTGGTGGTCTCTTCTCTTGCAGCCCACAGAGGAGCCTGTCTGTGATTCCAGGGGTCAGGGTTTAGATCTGGCACACTCTGGTGTCACCCTGGCAGCTTCCCAGGGCAGGTGTTCTGTGCCAGGATGGGGTTCAGCACCTGCCTACAGTCAGCACCACGAGGTGCCAGCTTGGTTGGTTGTTGTTGGAAGTGCTGCTGTGCCCTGAGGTGTGAGCAGTGCATGGCTCTGGCTGTAGGTCTGCTGGAGTCATACACTCTCACGTGTATTGAACTTGTAATGTGTTCATACACTCAAATGTGGCCTGTGCAGGACACTTTTTTTTTTTTTTAAATTTGTTTTTCAGCTCTTGCTGCAGTAACTTTCTGAAGTCATGCACATTCTCCACAGAAAGCAAGGAAGAAAATATATTTGATTTGGTTTCCTATAGAAGCTACACCCTTTTGGCACAGCTTTCACTTACAACTGCAGTGATAAGTAAGTAGTTCATCTTTCAGTGCAAATCAATAGCAGACTCTTGTTTCATCTCCCTTTCCTTTCATTTTGTTTTTTTTCTTTGCTACACTGCTTTTCTCCCACCTGTCTAATCCCTCTGATGGGAAGCTCAGCCCTGCCAAGAGCTGCCTCTGGGTAATTGAGTCACTCACTCTTTTCTCCTGCAATCTCTGTCCAGCTCGAGGGAGGCTGGAGCACCCAGCTGCTGTTCTGCTGGGCTTGAATTCAGCTGAGTGTAGCTGTGTGTGTGTGAGCAGCTGTGTGAAAAGCTCTGTCTTGTCCCCTAAACTGCTCTGAGCTGGCACGTGGAGATCACCCCTGTTCTACACTCTGCTGTTCCCCCCATGGGATCTCTGCTGCATGCATCAGGTGAATTGAGGAACAAATCCTGTCTGTGAGATCTCTGCCTCCCCTTTAGAGCCTCTGTGTATATGTGAGGATGAATAAGAAGGATTTTTTTTTTTCTGTGTTCTATTCTACATAAATGCAGGGCCTCTAGAAAAAAAATCCAGGCGTGAGACTTGAGATGAGGTGTTGGCAATGGGCACTGCTGTTTGTGCTGGTTTGAAAGCAAAACCAGTGAGACTCCCAGTCAGAGATACAATTTAATAGAAGAAGAAGGGAAAAAAGGTGAAATAAATGGAATGATACAACCTAACACCCTGTTGGTCAGGGTGTTTGAAGCAGTCCGGGAATCCTCCTAGAGCAGCAGATGTGGTTCCGCTGGAGCAGAGATGATCCAAAGCAGTGATCCCTGTAGAAACGTCTGGTAGCTCTTGTCTCCTCTGAGAGTTCAGTGGATAGAAGCTGCTAGTGAGGTCTCAAACCCTGGATTATATCCAGGTGGGAATGCTTGGCTCCTCCCCCTGGGCAGAGCATCTCACAATGGGATGATTTCATCCCATGAGTCATGCAGTGGGTCCTTGATGGCCCATTAAACAGAGATAATGTCTTCCGGGAAGGCATTGTTGGGCTCGTTAACAGAAGATAAGGAAAACACTGCCCCACCTTGGCTCCAACGGCTCATGGGGATAGAATACACCTTTGGGCACAATTTTACATTGTAACCTAGGACACTGTTCTTGCTGGGAATACCTGTCAGCCTGTGTGGAGCTCTTGCATTCTCACTGTTTCCTGTTTGAGACCAATTACTGCTGGGCAGGGAAGGAAGAATATGCAAGAAATCTGTCTAATGACCACTTCTGAGGTGCTTTTGTAGTGACTTTTTGTAGCTAGCAGTCTGCTAAACTGTTTATCTTCCTAGAGAGCGTTGCTGCTGAAAGGCCCGAGGGAGTTTCAGCTGCAGCTTTTTGCAAATTCCCCTCAGAAAGACCCTTCTCTTCTCATTGTCACCCCTTTTGTTACCTCCTTCTTGCTCATTTTTACGGACATAACCTGGATTTTTATTGGAGCAAGTGAGGTCAAACTCAACCTTACCATCTCTGCTGTGATTTGGGAACTGCTTTTGTGCTCAGGGAGCCATTGTTCTCCAGCCTCAGCTCAGAGAGTTCTCACAAGGATAAGGATATCTCATAAAATTAAAATCCGTGCAGTCAATTACTGGGAATTTTTTTTTTTTTTTTTGGTTAGTAATTAACTATTTTGACTGACATTCTGTCCAGGTTTTTGGGGAAGGATTTTGCTCTAAGGAAATCAGTCTACACATTTAATAGCTTGGCACTGAGGAAACCTTGAAATATTAAAAAGGTTTTTTTAATATAGGCTGTAGCAGGGCTCGAGGTATCAGAGGTTTTAAAAAAAAAGTTTAATGCTTGGTTTTGTGGTCAGAAACTGAGAAGTGCTTGGCCCATATAGATGAGGCTCTCCCAAAATCTGTTTACAATTAGGAATACCAGCTCTTTTGCAATCTGACCTTCAGCCCTTTGGTTTAGACTTTAATATCATTTTCCTTAGGCTGGAAGGGCCACTACAGAAATCTCTTTTCTTGTCAAACACATCCTTTGCTGGACTCAGTTGCCAGCAGCAGTGACAGGAACTCTTGTTCACTCCCTGTCTCTGCACAGTAAAGCACATCCTTGTAAAAAAAAATCTTATAAAACCTGGGATTTTTCTACCATGCCAAATCCCACAGAGCTGAGGGCATATTGGATTAAAGTCAATAGCAGGTCCAAGACTGCAAGATCTCTGAGAGGGCTGTCCTGGCAGCCTGCCTGCAGTGCCCATCCTTGCTTGGTTTTGTACAAGGGAAAGGCACCAGGAGTGGGTTACTGTGATTGCACTGGAATTTTCTGCTCTTTCCTGACAGCTGCCATTTCCTCTTTCTTAACAACCTGTAGCTAAAGGTCATGCAAGAGTAATACTGAGCACATCACATTTGGGAAGTGCAAATGGGGGGTGATGCAATGCTCTCACACACACACACACAAAAATTCAAACTGTCTAATATCTGGCACCTTCTTCTTTAAAATTCCTAAAGGTTTGTACCGGGGAAATTCACCCCATTTTTTAAATTCCAACCAAGTGTTCTTTAAGTGCTAAGTGATTCCAGAACCATTACCCAAAAAAATCCCCACGCCATTAAGGGAAATCTTTTAGACATTCATCCGTGTTTGTCAAGGAGCAACCTAAAATTTTGACAGTGGTGGCAGAGAGCAAGGTTGAAAAGTGCAGTTGTGGGGTCAGGCCATTGTTTAATGAAGATATGTTTTGTAGTCAGCTTCCATTAAGGTGCTCTCCAGACCTGACAGTTACTTAAACCATTGCTTCTAATCACACTTACTGTGATTAGAACCCAGTCACATTCACTGCCCAGCCACACCTGAAATGGTTTTTCTTTCACTGTTTTGAGGAGGAGGTGTAGGAGTTACCACTGAGATGTGGCAAGTGCCCCTTAAGGAGCAGGGAGTGATCAGAACTCACCTAAAGTAGGTGTTATAAGAAAAAGATCGATTTATTTATTTCCTTAAGGAAGATTTCTGAATGTTACAGAAAATCTAGAAAATGGAAGAAAAAGGAGTTAATAATCTGGAACTGACTCAGTGTTTATCCTAAGAAAATGAAGCTTTTTAAGGTGTGTCAAGGTGGGCAATGGGAATAGAATCACCTGCTCCTCCTTTGAAATGTTCGGGGTTGTTGATGTTGGGGGGTTTTTTATTTTATTTTCGGTTTTTTAAAGACAGCTTTGGTGCTTTTGCAGTGGTGAATAATTGAACTCAGCAGCCAAAGCGAGTCCAGTTTTCAGATGCCCATTCCCTTTGTCTTGTACAAAGAGTGAGGACAGCTTTAAACATTCAGTGAATGGCTGGGCTGGGGTTGCTGGGGTGTAGAAAGAGCGAGCCTTTCAAAAGCTTTATCTGGGTACAAGGCTGAAGGAAGAGCATCAGGCTCTAACAGAAAACTCATCACCCAGAGTCTGGGTGTGATGCTTTAACCTGTCAGCCCTGCTTCACAATGCAGAGACCAGTCAGCCTTAGCAATCAAAGCACCAGTGCTTTAAACATGCCCAGTTTTCTGCAAAGAATTGAGACAAAGTCAAATCAAACAAATGTGTTTATGTTCAGTCCGTGAATGCTGATTTCCTTTTTAGATGCAATTACCTGCAGGTGGCTTTCAGTGCCTCCTTGTTTGCCAGCTTGAATCCCAGCAAAAATCCACACACCTTGAGCTGGATGGGTGCTTTAGCTGGGGGAGGAAATCACATTTTTTCTGTTGGGGAATTTTAGACATCAGGGATGCAGGTGGACATTACCTACCCTGGGCAAACAGCTGAGTGCAGATTTCTGGTGGGTGCTCAGGGCTCTGTGGTGCCTGCATGTGGTCACTGAAGATTTTGCATTTATATTTATAAAAAACATAAAATGCAGGTAGAGATAATATAAATATACACAAGGTATTTGTTTGCAATACAGAGTATACAGACAAAAGACAGCACCTTGTCATTCTCCAGGGGGAAATGATTTCCTTAAACAATGTAGAAGTACTTTAGATTATTTTAGAACAAGTGAAAGAAAGTTTTCCTGAGCAATCCCAGCATGCCAAACCCACAGCAGGAGTACACTTGGTGCTGAGGAAGGTGTGCATTGAAAAGACTGAATGGCAGAGTGTCAGCATCAAAGGGAAACAGTGGCTGACACTGAGTGAGTGGGAGATTGGGCTGTCACATCAAGGGGGAAATCAGTGCATGGGAACAGAAATGAAGCAACATTTTACTAGCTAGCTGGATAACTTATAATGATGTTCAGCTTTTGGGCACAGTGCCTTAGGCAGGCTGCTGATGTGTGAGGAGCCCCAGCAAAGATCTGCCAAGTCATGTGTATTTTTAGGTGTTCACACGGATTTCAGTGGGTGCAGGGAGAAAGAAGAGGTGGAAAAGAGATGACAGTAAAAGGTCCTAGTGCTCTGACCCCATGATCTCTGGGAAATTACACCCCTTGGAGAGGAACAGGACCCAGGAAATGCAGATGGTCCCTTGACAGGACAACCACAGTTGCATCTGTACTCAGTCGCTGCTCTTGTGTGAAATGATTGCTGGCAAAAAAGCGAGCAGCTTAGAACAAAATCAGAATTCCAGAGATTTTCTTCCTCTTGTTAGTTTGCTTCTCAAGGACCCAATTATCTGGCTCATGGAAACAGATGCTTGTACATGCAGCACTATCAGTTGGTGTTTGTGCAGGTGCTAAGCCCCCTTCTCCTGCAGTGGTTTTCACCTTTTGGAAAAGGTGAGTGCTTCCTGACCTCTCCAAAGGAGAGCTCTGCCAGCCTGCTGCTCTTATTTTCTTTATTTGACATGTGTACCTGCAGGAAAGTCAGCTCACAAGTTATTAGCAGAACACTGGAGTGGTTCCTCTCTCTGTGCCCCAACATTGCTGCAGTCTGGTCATTCCCTTTAATTGTACAGGGAATGTACAATTAAATTAAAGTACAGGAGGACTGAGGAAGGGAGGAGAGGCTGCTGGAAGGGCAGGGGCAGCCTCATACACACACACACACACACACACAAAAATTCAAACTGTCTAATATCTAGCACCCTCTTCTTAAAAATTCCTAAAGGGTTTGTACCAGGGAAACTGAATTCCCTTACAGCATTTCAGTTGTATAAAAGAATTTAATGTCTTAGGTTGGGCTCTAAAATAGATGTGGGTCTGCTGTGAAACAGAGGTCTGCATTTAGGTTTGAATTAATTTCCCAAATTTCTGAAGAATTCACAATATTATGGATGGTCATTTCTCTTATTCTTGCAGACTTTGGAGGGAGGTGAAAGCCCTGCAGCTCAGTGGTGCAGCTTTTGCTGTCTGGGCACCTCTCTTGGGCCTTCAGGTTGGGAAGGAGCTGGCAGCCCCAATTTCCTCCATCCATCCATCCATCCATAGAACATGGGTTCACTTTTGGGAAGGTTCACTGCAAAATGTATAAACCTTTAAAACAAACTGGTCCTATTAAAGCTCCTAATTTAAAATATCTGCATATTCCATGTGGTTCCTAAACTGGAAAAAAAAGCCCTGTATGGGCTTGCTTGCCCTCATCCTCACAATGTTTGTGGATTTTTTCTATGGTTTTTGGGTTTTTTTCCAAATTTTAAAAACTGTCATTGTGTCCAAATGTCTTGCCTCTAAAGTGTGTTCATGTTTTGTAGGCTGACAGGTCAATGATGCCTATATGACTGTGATGTTAATTAAAGAAAATATTTTGAAATTATGGTGAAATTGTTTGAGAAATGATGTTACCCACCTGAGATGTTTGTGCTTGAAAGGTATCACTGCAGACAGCAGGACAAGTGTGAACCAGCTGCTTAGGCTGATGCTTCCATACTGTTGTCCTTGGAGGTTAGAAGTAAATGCATGTGAGCATTGAGCTGTATAAAACTGAGCTATATTTTATCATTTAAGTCCATATTTCACTTTCCATTAGTTTTCTCTGTGTGCTTATTTTGGCTGACCTCTTCTTACTTGCATTAAAGGCTGGTGAGTAATTTCCATTTCTGAGAACCTTTGCTCATGTGCCTCTTGCTGTGGTCCTGGCCAGGGTGAATGCACCAACCAGGCTCCAGGCAGAAGCTGTGCCTTGGCCAGGAGCTTCCCAATGAAACAGAGGAGCTGCTGGTGAAATAATGAAGTTGCTCAGCAAATAAAACTCGTTTGCCTCAGTGCTGACTGAAGTGCAAGCTGCATTTGGTATTAAAGATCACCATCCTGATGATGCATGAAATAGGGGAGGGATAAGAAGTGTTGTTTCTTCTAATCTTTCCCTTTGAAGTATTTGCCTGCAAAAAAATGATCATTTTTGGGGGAAAAAAAATGCATGTTTGAAAGCCAAAGTGTACTAATGTGGTGCTTTTCAAACCAAATGACTTGGTGTGCTTCTGCAAAACATTGATGAGGTGCCTCTGACACGAGAGAGAATGCAATGGTTTTTGAAAGAGTCTGTTTCCTTTTTATCCTGCAGAAATATTCTGGGTTGGTTCCCTGCTGTTGGCTCCCTGTGAAGTGGCAGTTCAGGCTGAGGGAACCTTCACTCCCGTGGTGCTGGAGCCTTTGGTCAGTGCAGGTGGGGAATGATTGTCCAACCGGGCTCCTTGAGCTCCTGGGCATCCTTCAGCACGAGCCCTCAGCTCACAGGTGAGCCCAGGTGAGTCTGGAACCCCCCACACCTCCCCTGCTGCTCTCTGCAGCTCCTCCTTTGTTTCACACCCAGAGCCATGGAACAGCACTTTGGTGTCACCTTTGGAATCGTTGGAATCATCTCCACACAAACACTTCAAGAGTGAGATAAAATTGCCCTATGTGTGTTCTGAGCAAACAAACTGTCTTGGTTTGGAAAGACAGGTGTCTGCCAGGGAAAACTTGGATTTCCCTTAGAATGGGGAATGTAAACCCCTCACACCCTGCCAAATTATGATTTTGGAATCAAAGGCTTTCAGGCAAAGATTTTGGGAATAGGAATAACAGTTCTTTACTGGGAATATTAACAATACAAATGTAGTAGAAAACAAAACCACCCAACCAAACCAGCAAACAAACAAACAACAATTTTGGACAACCCTGACGGAGTCAGAGCTACAACCTGACACCCTGTTGGTCAGGATGTTGGAAGCAGTCCAAAAGTGAGTCCTCCTGGAGTGGCAGAGGTGGTTCTGGTGGAGCAGAGATGATCCTGTAGAACAAGGGTCATGGGGTGGTGAGGAGGGGTCTGGTGATGGTGAGAGGAGGTCTTCCTCCCAGAAATCAGGTGAAAGCTGGATGTTTTCATGTTTTTGTGTCTCAGTTTTATCCAGGCAGAATCAGCCTGCCCTCCCCACTGGATGATGGAATGCAGATGCACTGCTCTGGGGAGGGTGTAGCCTGGGGAGGTGCTAATGGCCCATTATCAAAAGGCACCCACCCCTCTCCCCCCAGAGTTACAAGAGATAAAGAAAAACATCTCCTCAACTGCTTTTAACAAGTGAAAATAGAACACACACCCCTGGCTCCACAACCCAACACAAACAAACAAAAAAAGAGATGTGCTGAATAAAAACAAGGAGGAGCTGGCCAGTGGGGTGGCTGGGCATCAGCTGGGGGGTGGTAGGCAATTGCATTGGGCACTGCTGCTTTTGGCATATTCTTTTATCATTATTATTGGTTTTCCTTCCTTTTCTGACCTATTAAACTAGAAAACTGTTTCACCTTTTTTTTTCCCAGTTCTCTCCCCATCCTGTGGTGGGGAGCAAAGGGCTCTGTGGTGTTTGCCTGCTGCCAGGTTAAACCACAACACTAATTAATTAGTGCTGTTGCTGAAAAGGCTCCTTCTTAACAGCCCTAAAAGTGGTGTGGGACAGAATGCAGGACAGAAAGTTTCTTTTGGAGAAAAGATCAAAAAGTGAATTTTTAAAATGAAACTCATTATTTTTTCTTCTGGGTTTTTTTCCCATTTTTTATAAGATTTCACAGCCTGCTAATACCAGCAGAGTGGGCTGTTCCATGTCAAATCACACCAGCACTTCCAATCATCTCCCATGCTGTAATCCCAACAGTGTATTTCATTTTTATTTACTTTAAACCTTGTAGGCAGATGAACATTACCTTTTCTTTTCAGCCCAGAAGAGCTGTTGTACATTACCAAAAACTATTTTGGTTCTGTGATTAATGCTGTTATTAGAAAGCAATGCTGTTCCTGCTGTGTCATACAGTCAGGTCAAACAAGAAACATAAACAATTAAATTAAAAAACTGTTTCAAATTACCTCAGTATTACTCTGGGGTGGGGGGGATTGTTTTTACCATTTTTTATTTCAATATCTTCTCCTTTACAGGGAATTTTGAAGACAAACTGGGTTTTAATTCCAACCAGAAAGAGACACTTTGGACTGAAGTAAAGTCTGGAAAAACATGTCAGGAAAAGCTGAAACCTCAGGCTCTGTCTGCAATCATAAAACTTTTTGCTGCAGCTTCTATTCAGGTGAGACTCCCACTAAAATTGGTAGAAATCCTGCCTGTGGAGTTTTGGCCTTGAGAGTGAGCTGTGAACCACAAAATAAAGAAAAAAAATATCAGGGAATCAATGCCAGAAAAAAAAAATCAAGAAAATATTAATGATGGGGGACAACTCACGTCTTAAAAGAGGTAATACAATATTGAATGAAATAATAACTTCAGTAGCATAATTTTACACAATTAGATGTTGAAATTCTGATGTTTATGGGGCATCAAGAAGTAACACTATGTCAATTAAGAGTTCAACCCACAAGGATATGTTTTTTAAGGATACTGCCAAGGATCAGTTGTTGAGTTTCCACATTCTGGTGTCCTTTTAGACAGAGCTGCATGATCAGGTGGAAGTGTTTTGGGAACTGATGCTAGCCAAGCAATATCACACCATAAATTACAATCAGTGGCAATTAGATGCTTAGGATATTTATCTAATATTACATCGTGCAACCCAATATTCTCCTCTGTGCAAAAACACCCACTGTGCATTGAACAAGGAGCTCTTTGTGTCTTTTGAATCTTCTGAAGAAAGTTGCTCCTGGAATGTTTTGAAATCTATCCATCATGTAGAGATGAGCTTCATGTCCGACCACTTGTTCCAGCTACAGCTCTCAAAAAAGATTTAGAACCCCCTTACCTGCTCTGGGGCAGAAATGCTCTTCTGGAATCGTTAATTCAATCAAATCAACAGACAAATGACCTCGTGGCTCAAAGGGATCTGTGGAGACATCAGTGTGGGAGTTGCAGGAGGCTTTATCAGTGATAAAAGTCTTCTTAGTGTGCAGCTCAGTATTCCCTCTGGGAGTTTGGGAGGAGTTCAGGATGAGGGAGTTAAACCCTCTGCTTTTCCCTTGCCCCCATGGCTCACAGCAAGGCTCAGGTTTCTCTCTCTAAGGCAGGGCTGCCCCAGAGTACCACCAGGTGATTTGGGATAAAAGAAACCCAGTGAGCTCCGTTTTCAAAGCCACTGGGGGAAATTGGTCCGTGCAGGCTGCTTCCCAAGTGATTGTTTGTCTAATTCAAGTCTGAATTAAGGGAATCATAAGGAAAGGTAAGTTATTAAAAAGCAAGGAGGACAAAGCAAAAGGCAAAATATGCATCTGCAAAATCCACTTGTGTGTATAAATCAGGGGACCGTGTGCTCAAGTGGAGAATTAGGCTGAGTTGCCTGTTGTAATGCATTTAAATTAAGCAGGAGTCTAATAGCTTTTTAAAAATCTGGCCCTAAGTAGTGTTTGGGCTTTTTTTTTTTTTTTTTTATTCTCTCAGGGAGGAGATCACCTAATCAAAATAGTGCTTTGGAAGGGAGAACAATTCAGTACTGAACACGGGTGAGGGGCTCTGGCTGCTGATTGTCCTAGGTTACAATGTAAAATTGTGCCCAAGGTCTGTATTCTATCCCCATGAGCCCTTGGAGCCAAGGTGGGGCAGTGTTCTCCTTATCTTCTGTTAACGAGCCCAACAATGCCTTCCCAGAGGAAGTTATCTCTGGTTAATGGGTCATCAAGGACCCATTTGCATGACTGATAAGATGAAATCATCCCATTGTGAGATGCTCTGCCCAGGGGGAGGAGCCAAGCATTCCCACCTGGATATAATCCAGGGTTTGAGACCTCACGAGCAACTTCTCTCCACTGAACTCTCAGAGGAGACAAGAGCTACCAGACGTTTCTACAGGGATCACTGCTTTGGATCCTCTCTGCTCCAGCGGAACCACATCTGCTGCTCTAGGAGGATTCCCGGACTGCTTCAAACACCCTGACCAACAGGCTGCTAGGTTGTATCATTCCATTTATTTCACCTTTTTTTCCCTTCTTCTTCTATTAAATTGTATCTCTGACTGGGAGTCTCACTGGTTTTTGCTTTCAAACCAGCACACTGATAAAGACTGCACTGCTCAGGGAAGGATGGCTGCTGTTGGTAAAAGCCTGAAGAGGCTCTTTGCAGCCAGGCTGGGAGCAGAGAGGAACAATTCCACAGCGAGAGGTGTTCCTGGCCTTGGGGCAGGTGCTGATGGAAGGGCTGCTCTCAGTTTTCCTGCTCTCTCTCTGCCTCCCCTTGTGCTCCTGTGCTGAGGTTTTGTTCCAGGTAAAGCCCTGGCTGTCAGTTCAGTAGTGGTCAGGCACAGGATGTCTTCTCGTTGTTATAAATGCATATTATAAAGTTGGCTTTTGGCAAATATTGAGATAAATACTGTAGGTATAATGTTAAAATAACTTTGCTTTTATTTCTACTATTAACAAAAACTTAAACATGGTAGTAGTAGCTAATATAGTTGTAAGTAAGCTGTGTAGTCAAGATAACACCCAGTAAATATGTAATAAAGACCCGACTGTTAATATACTATCAGCATCTACCATCTAAAGAAAAGTATAGACCAAACCCCAAATTGAAAGTAATAAAACCACAACCAAAAAACGTGCATACTCCAAAAAAGCTAACCCAAAAAGTAACTATACTAAACAGTTCCTAAAAAAAATATATATATACATAATAGCCTATAAATATGCAACAAGCTGATATAATAAAAAAAAAGTATTGAGCAAGTACCTCCAAAAATAATTTAAAAAAATGTATGCTTAGCTAAGTGCCAAGCACCAGGACGTTTTAACATTTTATTTTATTTTATTTTATTTTTATTTTTTTATTTTATGTTATTTTATTTTTTATTATTTTATTTTATCTTATTTTTATTTTGTTTTATTTTGTTATCTTATTTTTTATTATTTTATTTTATCTTATTTTTATTATTTTATCTTATTTTTTATTATTTTATTCTATTTTATTTTATCTTATTTTATTTTATCTTATTTTTTATTATTTTATTTTATTTTATCTTATTTTGTTTTATTTTATTTTTATTATTTATTATTATTTTATTTTATTTTTATTATTTTTATTTTTATTTTATTTTATTTTAATTTCTATCTCCCACTGTCTGCTGCAGCTGGAGATGCCCTGGCAGCTGAGAGGCAGAGGATGAACCTGCTCTCTGCAGGTTTGTGTGCTCACTTGGGAGAGAAGCAGGGATCAAAAAGGAAGAGCTGACCTGGACACTTTGGGTGGTGCTGAAGTGCTGGGCCATGGGGGGGACAGAGGGGATGCAGCAGAGGTGGGGTGGGAGGCAGAACAACCCCCTCAGGGCCCATTGGTGTTTTAGGAGGGGATGCAGTGTGTGGGGCATTCCTGGCTGGTGTTCCTGTCCCTGAGCAAAGCAGCTCCTGAGAAATCTCCTGTGACTGTCCCTGCAGTTTGTGTCACAACTGCATTGTCTAGAGCACAGGGCACCAGCTGGTAAAGCAAACCATTCTATCAGCTTGCCTTTATTATTTTTCCTCTTTATTCCTGCTGCCTTTCCCAGTGCAGAGCTGGGAATCTGTGGCCAGGTGAGCAGAGCCCTCTACACCTCTCCTGCTGTGGAATGATCTCTTGGAGCCTGGGTGTGTGATCAGCATCTCCAGCCTTTCTCAGCCTCCTGTGTGGCTACACCTATTTATACCCCCTTAGCAGCTTTATATCCTTTCTGTGAAGGGTTCAAGGCCTGCAAATCTTGCATCATTTGTAGTCCTGTCTAAATTCTGATCTTTACAGCTGCTGCTCTAGAAATGAAAAGATTAATCAAATGCCAGGAGATTACTAGAGCTTCAAACCAGTCAGAATCTGACTGGGAAAACATGTTAATCACTTCTCACTTAACCTGAGCACACACTGCACCCTGTGTTTCTCCTCCTACTCTTGTCACTGGTGCTCTGTGTAATGAGTGCCTCTGGTTGACAGATGCAGAAGAAATTACAGTGCTTTTTGCCTTCTTTTTTTTACCAGGTATGTCTGTGTTGGTGCTCTAGATGCTCTTCAGACATCCTGCTCAAGCCTATGTACAGAAAAGGCAAGATCTCCACACCAGAATTCACATGTAGAAATATGACTGCAGAGAATTATGGAATTATTTGTAAGGTTTCCAAAGTACTGCAGGAAAGTGGTAAGTCAAAGAGTAAGGATAAGCTACACTATTCAACAACTCATTTCTCATGTTTTAGTAATTTGAACACAAAGCTGTTTCAGCAGCAAGCAAAATTTGTTTCAAGTATTTTAGTATAAATCTATTTATTTTAACAGGAAAAAAAAATCCTTGACCTTTATTGCTATTTTGAGCACGTGAATTTAAAAAAAAACCAAAAAACAGCATTTTTCAAACACTTGAGTTTTTCATCAGCACAAAGTGAATTAGCCCTGCTGCAGTTGATAGGATTGCTGCAAAACTGCCCCAGTATGGAACTGAACTTAGAGAAAATCCTGATATTCCCTTTGGGCAGCAGAGCCACACCAGGGAGTGACAAAGAAAGAGAAGTTTGAGGGGGATTTTTGTTCTCCAGGAACTTGTGCATGTCCCACAGGTATGGGACTGTATCCCAATGTACACTCAATATACAGATAGAGCCTCTCTTCTGAATTTTATCTAAAGACACAATTGGCAGGGGGTAAAAGAAGAAAACAGAGTATATTTTGTTGTTGTTTCCATCAAGGTAACTACTGATACAATCTGTGTTGGTTTTCATATCATTTTTTTCTGCTTTTAAATTTAGAGAATGACTCCATTCCCCAGCACACTTTGATTTGGTCTGGAAAGAGAGAAGTTCCCTTCACACAGCTCACACACAGCTCAGATGAGTTTAATGGGCTTCATTTTCTTCTTCTCTTTTTGAGTGATTTTATAATGGGAGTTGTTCCCACTTGTGGCTCTCTAGGACTATTGATATTTCACTGTTGGGGACCAGAGGAGTGTCTATAATTGTGGCTGCAGCTCCTGTAAAACCTGCAGGTTTATACTGTGTGGTGGCTAGACTTGGGAAAACACCCATTTTGTGATGGGACAGTGTCTGACATCTCTGGGTACAATGGTGCTGCCCAAAACTCTCAAAGATACTTGGGCTGATCATTATTATAAGTGCATAACAGGAATTTCTGTGATTATGTTATCCAAGTAATTGCCAGGAGAATCATTAGAAGGTAGAAGACAGAAAAGTGACAAACCAAAAAGCATTTTATTATAATAAAAATGGTTTCTTGTGCTGCTTCTTTCTGCTGCCAGAAGGACAGGACTGTGCATGCATAAATCACAGAGTTATAAATATAAAGTAAGAGTATGAAGAAAACCTAAGATCAGACTTTTTCCACATGGAAAAGAATCTGTAGGATGGAAAAGATATTTTACAGAAAACAATAAAATGTCCCAAAGAAAATATAGGAGCCAATTGATTTTATGTGCCACCATTTGCAATCTACAAATAACCCCCGTGGAAAACTCAGAAGATCTCAGTTTATTTGTGACTGGGAAATGGAGACCAAAAGCAGCCTCATATATAAAATACAATGGATTTCCCAGCCCCAGGATTTATTGTGTCTCCTTCAGCAATGGGGGTTACACACTGAAACAAAGCTGAGCCATAATGGGAAAACTGTCCCACTTGGGATTTATGAATTTATAAAGGATATAGCCAGTTTTGTTGTGTGGTTCAGCAGTAAATCACTGCCTGTGGGTGCCAGAGCTTGCCTCGGGTAGGAAGGTGCTCGTGGAAGGGCACAGCACAATTCCCAAGCAGCTCCTGGGCACCACATGGGAATAAAGGGTGAGCAGAGAACCTGCCCCAAATCCCAAGTGCTCAGTGAAGCACAGCAGTGGCCAGCACTGGAAAGATTAAAACCTCACAGCCAATATGGGGAGAATATTTTTAAATTAGGAAACCTATTCTGTCAGGCTGGTATTTAACTTTGCCTCACCCTTCCCTCACCTTCTGCTCCCTGTCTGCCTGTGAGGAGATTCAGACAGGTCACAGGTCAATGCAGGTTTTATTTACCTGCAAAGTCAAGCTTCCATTGAAGCATTAATGCATTAATGCATTCCATTCTGCATTACCTGGCCCACAGTGTTTAATGATGTGCTGCAGCACCCATGAAAGGTTTTCCTTGTCATAATTGCAGCTGGTCTGTTCAGTTTTCTGAGGGGAGGTGGAATGTGTGGAGATGGAAAGAGAGGTTTCCATCCCTGGCCCGACTGTGGCAGGAAGGTTCTGCTCTCATCCTTGCAGAGGATGTGCATGGTGAGAGACAAGCTCCTGAACAGCAGGCACAGTGCTGTGTTGAGGCTCAGAAGGGATCAGACTTCAAGTGGGGCATAATCAGGCATTTCAGACTGCTGCTGCTCATGTTCCTGGAGGATTGGCCTGATTTTCAAATGTACCAGGCAATCAACTGCCCCTTACTGATTTCAGTGGGAACCAGTCAGCCCTCAGTGCATCAGAAAAAAAATGGGCTGGTTACCTAGAAACCTGCATATGGTTTCCAAATCTTTATTCTGGGGTTGTTTTGTTTTGGTGGATTTTTAAATTGCTGGAACTAGCCTCTGTTTTCCTCTGCTGCATATGCTCTTCATATGTTTTTGCTTGCTCTGCAAACTGTGGCTTTTTTGGGACACTCAGCCCTGGAAATCCAGTCAATTAACATGTTTTGTCTTTTCTAGGTCTGCCTTGGAGGAGTTAAGGAGTTTGGTTTTGGTAATCAAAAGATGGCTTGCCCTCTTCTCTGTTTCTCTGAATTTTCCAATCAATTTTGCTGAATTTGTTGCCTTTCTTTAGGTCTCAGCTGGCAGAGACCCTCTGCCACTGACAGGATTTATAATCACTGATGGTCACACAGGTGACAATTCCTTCTCCCCTTTTGGTACAATAGGTCCTGTACATGTGGTGATTCAGCCAAGTGTCTGCTCTCCCCTCTCATCCCAGGCAAAAAGACTTGCAGGAGGAAAGAGGAGAGGGCAGGACAATGATCTGGGAGCAAAAGCAGAGTTTCAGCAGAGGAAGCAAAAGTCTCAGCTCTGACAGTCACCATCCCATGGGTGAGGAGGTTCTATCCCTGTTGTCCTCTGCCTCCTTCTCCATCAGAGCAAGGCAGGAGGGTGCAGATTTTGCAGCAAATAAAATGCAAGATGGATATTGGGGATGTTTCTTGCCTGTTGGGATGTTGAGAGAGTGCAAAGTGCTGGAGGTTTTTTTTTGAAGGAGCAGTTAAATGAGCAGATTTGGGGACCCTAAGGTGTGGTTTGAGTCATTAAAGGCTGAGGGAAGCTCCACCCAGGGAGCTGCAGATGCAGGAGATCCACAGAGGGCTGCAGCTCCCGTGGGTGGCCGTGTGGATGGTCCTGAGCAGAGCAGAGGCTGAGAAAGGCAGCTCTGTGTCACTGTGGGACACAAAAGATAAAAGACTCCAAATACTTCAGAAGGTAAAGAACACAGAAAAAAGGCTTTATTGTCTAATTCTTACCACCTTTTAAAAGGTGTTCCAATACAGACTTAGCATGGTTGGTGAATAGGAACCTCCCCAATCCCATGAGTTAAACAGGAGAAACAGCAAAACACCACCTGGAGAAAGATTGTCTGGAGAAAGGATAGTTGTTCACCAAGATTGTTTTGAGAAGAAGCTTTCTTGAGAATCTTTTTCCTTGGGAAAAGTTAGCAGCTGTTAGCAGGCTAAAATCTCTCAGACCCAGGAATATCAGCTCTGGAGTCAGGTCTCTGGAGGAAGGATGGCAGAACAGGAGCACCCTTCCCTTGCAGGTGTGACTGGAGCTGTGATGACTGTCACAGCTTCCCTCTGACACTGGGAGTGTCCTGCTCCTTTGACTGACGTGTGTCAAACAATTCACAGGCTGGAAGGACATCCAGGGATGCTTCTCCTGCCTCTGCAATGAGGGGTCTTTGCCTAATCTCACTCTGAGTTCTCTCAATCTCAATCTGAGCTCTTTCCCAGCCCTCAGCACAGAAGCACCACCCATCAAGGCAGCAGAGTGCCACTGAAACTTTGGAAAACAGCTGGAGTTTACAGGGATTTTCAAGCCAAAGATCCAAATAGAGCCCTTGTTCCTACATTAGCTTGGTACATGTTTTTGTAATCAAAACAGTGGAACAGGCTCACAAACAGCCCTTCCTGAGGGCTTTGGTGGGGTCAGAGATCCTGTCCCTGTTGTCTCAGTCTTTCAACTCTCCACACCCTTCATCAGAGACTGAGGCAAAGAGTGTTTTTCTGGATGAAACTCCCTATTCCTTATTCCTTTAGCAGCTTCCCAGGCAGCAGCATGGGGCATGACCAGGAGCAGAGCACAAAAGGGATCTCTCCCTTGTCCCCAGGGCACCTCAGCTGCTTCCAAACCTCTGTGCAGAGCCCTGGGCAGAGGTTTTGTGAAGCCATCGTGACAGTAATGCTATGGAAGATGCTGCTGATATCAGACTGAGACAGGAAACATGTAAGGAGTTAGAAAGAGATGCACCCAAAAGAATCAAGACAACAGGATATATTACAATATCAAGCTGTGCTTGACAGGTGGAATTTATATATCACATAGTGAAAGGAGCTGTTTGGTGAGTGATACATTTCATGTTAAAATATATAAATCATTCACTTGGAGAAGTATTGGGCTCTGTGGGCAAGTAGCTTAGCTACTACATCTGACATGCTGCCTGTTAAAACAGATACATTCATTTATGAATCTGATAATCATTACCTACTTTCTGTATTTATTCCATGGTAAAATTCAGAGTCAGATGCATCAGTCACAGCATCTGACAATACTCTGTGTCTGTTACTGGCTTGATTGTGCTATTCCAGTGTTGCAGGATAGTTAATAATCCCTAGTTAATCAGAGTATCTATTGATTAATATATATTTCCATTAGGGTAAATATAAATCATAATAAATTAGATAATATAACCATAATAAACCTGCTGTATCCAGTATGTAACACACTAAATCAAAATTAGCAATTACTAATTGAAATTACATCCCCTGGTATAGCATTATATAAATCAAAGGCATTCCTCTAAAACCCATGCATCACTCAGAAGATTAATCCTCTGGCAACTGTGAATGTTTCTCTACTCCACTCATTTGGGCTAAGCTGGATAATGGTAACAGCCTTGAGGTTAAGCACCCAGAAGAGTGTTAGAGCTGAGGGCATGGCTGTTGGCCATGGGTGTCCCTCTTGCCCATCCCACTGCATCCACCACTGTCCCTGGGCATGCTCAGGGCACTGCACCCACCACCAGCTGACAGAGCTGAGGGGAGATGGTCTCTGCATCGTGCCTGGGAGGTTTCTGCCCTCTGCACCTGGACACAAAACACCGGGGCACAAAAGCGAAAGGCTCCTCTGGGAGAAACCCCCGGGATCTGGATGATCCCAAACCCACCAGGGTTTTCCTCTTCCTTTACCTCCTGCTTGGAACTTGGAAGACTTGAGAGGAGTGTTTTGAGTTTCAGTCTCCAGTATCCCAGGGAATGGATGGGAGCACCAGGAGCTGCTCTCCCATGGGAGGGCAGGGCAGTGACTGAGCTGCAGTTCTGCATTGACCCAACAGCCTGGCATGGCCAGGCCTGGCTGAGGGGATGCTGCTGGGGTCCCTGGAGGGTATCTGGAGAGAAATGCCCCTTTATGAATGATTCTGGAGTGCCTTTCTGTGGGGATCACCCCTGCCCTGTCAACAAGGGTCTGGAGAAGCTCCACTTTGGAGCCCCATGGCTCTGGGGTGAGCAAAGGGTGAGGAGAAGCAGGTGAGACAGCCTGAGCTGCCTTCACTTGCAGCAGCCTCACAAAATGTCCTCAGCACGCTCAGAAACCCAACTGGAGGTTACACAAACCTCTCCTGCTTGCTTTGCATTTTCAAAGCAGAGGGCTGGGCACCAGTCCAAACCCATAATCCATGCGAGGGCATGTCACAACAAATAGGAAAGGGATAATTAGAATTTTATGAAGTGGCTCTCTATAATGCTACCTACTGTTTACTTACCAACAATTTTAAATTTAGCACTGATGCATTTTTAATACCAATTAAAAAAAAAAACAAACCTCCAAGAAGCCCATATTTGCTTGTAGTCAAGTGGTTTTTTTGAAATAACCTCGTTTCCCCAGTGGGACCAATGTGTGTGCACGTGTGTGTGTCTGCTCATAAAATGGTACTGAAAAGCATGAGAGCATAGGAATGTGGCTTAGCAGATAATAACTCTTGATTTCATTGTTTCAACTCTTGTGTTTTTTCTAAAAGTCAAGGAAAGTCCAGTTCACTGAAGAGAACTGAAGAGAATGAACCATTCCTGGGCTTTCTAGCAGTGTGGGAGAAGATCCATGTAACAGGTAAATCTAAAAGCAAGACGAGATGGAATGATTTCTCCATTGTCTTTGATCACAGCTGTGTAACTCAGCCAGAGTGGTGTTCTTTTACCCCAGGCAGGACTCTGTTCCAGTGGTATCTCACACCTCTACATGGTGTCCAGAGACAGCAATTTAACACATTGTTTGGTGCTTTAGCAAGACAGTACATTTAATGTTATTGATTTGTTGTAGCTAATAGAGCTGCACGGATATTCTTATCCAGGGGCAGATCTGAGAGTATTAATCTACTCACACAAAGACTCGTGTTAAAGGCCAACACAGAGAATGCAGCTCAGCTCTTGACCAGTTTTTGATATTTGATCACAAACGGAACCACAAGGCAGGGGTAGGGTAGCCTCTGCTGTGTCCTGCAAGGAAATCACCCAGCTCTTCCAGCCTCTGGAGGGTTGAGTTTCTTTCTTTTTTTACTTATAGAATTTTTTTTCCCCCGTAAATTGCTAGGAAGAGAACTACTGGGTACTTCTGGGTCCTTAAGAAAAACGAAAGGAGTGACCAAGGTGGGGAGAAGGCTACACTTCCTTTGTCTCTGGGAGTTTCTCTCGGAGGGGAGCGAGATTTGGGGCAGGAAAAGGACAGAGCTGGGGGCAGCCGGGCTCTCTCACTCTCTCTCTGGGTTTGGGAAAAGGAATTCGCTGCCACCAGCGAATGAAGCCAGGAGCTGCCTCTCCTCTGCTGGGCCCTCCCTGCCCTGCCAGCCTGGTGCTCTCAGAGCCCTGCAGGGGCACCGGGGTCACACTGCACTGCCCCGGGGTTTGTGAAGCAAAGCCTCAAATCCATCCCTTCCCATCACGGGGTTCCCGGTTCTGTTTTGTTGTTACTGCCATAGTTACTGTTGTTTGTTTGCCCTGTTACACATACTAGTAAAGAACTGTTCTTCCTACCCTCATATCCTTGCCTGAGAGCCCCTTAATTTCAAAATTACAATAATTTGGAGGGAGGGGGTTTTGCATTCTCCACTCCAAGGGAGGCTCCTGCCTTCCCCAGCAGACACCTGCCTTTCAAAGCAAGACACAGCCTTGACACAGGTGGACCTGGGCACTGCTCTCTGCTTCTCACAGCCCTTGCAGGGCCGTGGTTTGAGGAGGAGGACAGGGGAATCCTGTGTCAGACAGAAGGGCTGTAAATCATGGGGTAAATTATCCTTGAGCATAACTCGGCAGGGAACAGCTCGGCCTCACTCCCTGATTCGGCTTCAGGTATTTAAATCCAGTTCTCCCACCTGTGAGAACACTGCCCTGGAAAGTGTTTGCCCTGCTCTCAGAAAGAATTTCTCTGTGCTTTCTCCCTCCTGTGGCAGCACTGTGCTGCCCAGCTCTGTATGTGCATCTCTGTGTGTGCCAGAGTTTAGGCTGGGTGGTTTGAGGAGTTGTGCATCTAAAGGTTACTCCATCAGACATCACCAAGGTGCAGTTTATTCATGTAAAAAGCCACACATTTAAACACTGAGCTGTATGCAGAATCTGAAAGCGTTGCTCTGTAGTGCTGATGATTAATATGTGTAACAGGTTTTCCTGATGTGGACAGGGTGAATGGTGAAACAGATTCAGGTCTTTTTATTTTCTGTTTAGCTTGTTATTATCTAGAGAAAAGAAACACTAATTACTCGAAGCTAATAGCTAGTGTGTTACTTATCCTTTTAATTAGTACCCTAATTATTAAGTGTGGTGATAACCACTAGTTAGAACATATTTGCTTTTTAAGACTTTGTTTATCTGTCTTCCCACTCCCTCTTTTTAATGACACTGATACCAGCAGAGTTGCTGGAAAGGGAATACCAATAATTTCCCCCTGGGAAATGAGTCATTTTGAGTCTCCTGAACACTGTTATGATTTTCAGTTCTGTTGTAAAATGCTTTTCACCTTTGAACTGCTGGCTCGTGTTAGATTCTGATATTAAAGTGCTAACATTAGAAACTGTGAGGATGAACTCAGGGCAGCAGGAAAGGTCACCTCAGCAGCACAGGAGCTCACTCAGCTTCAGCCCTGTGGGAGGCTGGAGGGCTCCTGAGCAACACAATCACATCCCAAAATCCTGGGGTGTTCAGTGAAGGATTGCCCATCATGCCTGCCTAAAGTCACAGTGGCAGGTTGGGATGTGGCTCCACTGACAATCCCCTGCTCTCCTTCCTTTGGAAGGGGAGGATGGGATTTCTGGGTGCTGCCATCCCCTGAGCCCAGCACCCACTGCCACAGCAGGTGTCCCTTCCAAGTTTGTCCTTGCTCAAGTGGAATGCCAAGCAGCTACATGTGAACTCTTAATAAAAGAGCAGTTTAAGTAGAGAATTAAGTGTAAATACCTGCCAAAAATCCTGTGTTGAGGTGATTGGTATATATGGGCCACTGCCAGAAGCTGTAATAATACAGCGTTTTTATGGGGTCTTATTAATTTTTCCAGGGAGTGGCCCATTGGAAGTGACTGAAGCCAGTGATTTAAGATGTGTGGCAGAAGGGGAGAAAGATCTCTTGATTACTGAGCACAGCGTACGGCTGGGCACGAGTTGGATGTGCTGCAGAAAAAGTACTCTGTTAGCTGTAAAACCTAATGGAAGGAGCAAGACATCCCTGCTCCTTCTGCCCTTGATTCCTGGCAGTTTGGATTACAAAGTGCTTGAAGGATGTGGATTAGAGGAGCTGTGTTAACTGCACGTACAGTTCCTGTGGGCTCATTAGCATTCACCATGCTGCACACTCATTTGACATTGTTTCTGCCCCCAGGAGCTTGAAATCTAAAGGCAAAACCCTGTGACCATCCGAAATCTGAACATTTCCAGGAAAGCTCTGAAGAAAGGATTCAGGGGACTGGGAACCAATACCTTTCTGTTGCCATGTCAGAAGCAGGGAGCAGGCAGGGAACAAACAACTGGAGTGGAGGAGAAAAACAGTGAGAGAGCCCCAGTTGTTGTCAGCTGGACTCCAGCCTCGTTTAACCCGACAGACTCTTTGCTGATTTACACTGATCTGAGAGAGGACATCCTCCATGCTTTTTATCCAACACAGATGCCACTGGGGTAGGTTTAACCCCCTGGTCCTTTTGTGCAGCCTTTACACAGAATCACAGAATTTCCAGGTTGGAAGAGAACTCCAAGATCATCGAGTCCAATCCATGCTCTGACACCTCAACTAGACCACGGCACCAAGTGCCACATCCAGTCTTGTTTTAAACACACCCAGGGATGGTGACTCAACCACCTCCCCAGGCAGACTGTTCCAATACTTTTTCACTCTTTCTGTGGAATTTTTTTCCTGATACCCAACCTGTACTTCCCTTGGCACAGCTTGAGGCTGTGTCCTCTCATTCTGTCAGTGCTGCCTGGAGAAAGAGACCAACCCCCAGATGACTACAGCCACCTTTCAGGGAGTTGCAGAGAGTTATAAGATCACCTCTGAGTCTCCTTTTCTCCAGGCTAAACAACCCCAGCTCCCTCAGTGGTTCCTCACAGGGTTTGTGCTCCAAGCCCCTCACCAGCCTCCTCTGGAAGTGCTCAAACATCTCAATGTCCTTATGAGTGCACAGGGAGGAACAAGCAGCAGCACAGGCAGGATGGGCAGGCAGCTGGTGCTGCTTCTCCATGCAGGGACACACCTGGAAGAGCTGCAGGGCTTGCTCTGTACTCCTGCACACCCCCTGAAGCTGGCCCCAGTTGTTTCTGAAGAGCAGTGACCTTCCACGTAGGCAGCTTTTCCTCTGGGGTGTTCTGAGCTACCACAAGCACTTGGTTTGTGCTGTGAAGTGCAGGTTGTCCATCACATGACCAAAAACCCCTTTTTTTTTTCTTGCCCCCTTCTGATTTTTAGGTGTGAGCTCTGTTATTAGCAGTAGGAAATTTTGGTTTCCTTGAAAGAGACTCAGCCCAGGGCGGGTGGGGGTGTCTTTGTGGAAATAAATATGATTAGCACTTTCTGATTCCAATTCTTGGCAGTACTGCAAGAGACAACAGGATTCAAAAGCAGCTCCCTTTTCTGTGCTGGTTTATAAATATCTCTGTAGCTACACTAATAGCATAACATGTTCTCTCTCTCTTTTTTTTTTTTTTTCTTTCCCTTTTTAAATTTTTTCAGCTTTCTTCTGCTGGAGGGGTGCTGCAGCAAGGGATGGAGAGGAAAGAAAATTCTTTGTCTTAAGGATTTGGCAAATGCTGTCAGGATCCCACCACTTAGATAGGACCTCTGAGCACTAGTCACTTGAGGCTCACCAAGAGTCAGCAAAGCATTTTGTAAGGTCACCATGTGTCCCACTGCCAGGTAAATTCCATTTCTCCACCTTGCCTGGAAGGCTGAGCTGCCCTGGAGTCTCCTACACCTCTCTATCATGAATTTTTACAGGCTTCTCCACTCCTGCCTGCACCAGTAAAGCTTTGGGTTTCAAGTCTGGTGTTTTTTTGCATCCATGCAAGCATTTCTGTGCAGTGATCAGAGGAGCTTTCAGCACCATTTATTTATTATCATGCTCCAATAGAACACTTCCTTAAAACATTATGTACGTTGGTAGGAAAATGTGTGATCACTTAAAACTGAAAGCTGCCTGTTGCTGTTAGAGCATTTTTAAATAAGTAAATGATTACTGGGGTGGAGACTAATAGCACAGTGCTTTCTAATTTTGTGTTCATTTTATCCTTTTTAGCACAAAAAAAAATTGTATGCAACTGTGAAATGTTGGCTGACACAGAATTAGATGTGCTGAAGCTGCCACCTGATGTTTCCTGATGTTGCCACACTCGAGGCCTCTGTGTGACATCTGTCCCTGAACATTCCTGGTCACTGTCCTTACAAATGGGATAATTTATAGAATATAAGGGATAGAGAATCCTTCCAGGTGTGACCTGCTCAGAGTTGCCTCAGATTTCAGAATTATTCACAGTAATAGCCCGTGGACAGGAGATGGTTTCTGTGTGGAAATGCCAGGAAGGTAATTCCTGAAATTGTGCTGCTCTGTGCATTCAGCAAGGAAAGAATTGTGTCTGTATTGGCACAATTCCCCTGCACAGGGTTCTGGTCCTTACTGGCCACTGGCAGGAGTGAGTTCACAGATATCTCTGTTGCACTGCATTTCTTTCCCTCTGAGCCTGAGAGCAAGGAAATAAAATAATAAAATTGTTCCAGCAGCAGGAGTCCAGTGAATGGGTAATTGTCACACAATGTAAAGGTGTTTGAAAGAGTGGAGGGAGAAATAATCTAAATGTTCTTCTTTTACTGGGAAAATGTATTATTATTTATGAATAATTTTTGCTGTTGAAGGGAAGTGTAAGATACAATCAGAGAGACCATAAAAATGAAATGTATAAAGTGTTATTTACATTATATTGGAGAAGGAGGAATCACTGGCAGGGAGAATGCTGGTTATTTAAAAACAAAATCAGGTTATTCAGAATTGCATTCTCAGATTAACTGCTGTACAAAATGTAGTCCATAATTCTTCCTGCAGTCGAAATATGAGTCCTGGTGAGCACTGGTGAGACTCTAAGTTCTGTTTGTATCTCCAGACCATGCTGTTGTCTGGGGCTGGGGCTATATTCTGCTGCAAACCCAGGGCTGGGTGAGAGGCAATTTTCTGAAAGGTTTCCTGTCCCTACAAAGAGTGAGAGAAGCAGTGAGACCACAGCACCCAGCACTGCTGGGGAGGAGCACCCACAGCCCAGCCATCTGGGGCAGGAGCTGCCACTGCCCCTCTTCCTGTCCTTAAAGAATAAACCAATCTTTAATGAGGTCTGCTACTGATTGTCAGCTTTCAAAAGTTCATCACTACATCAAGGCATGAAATTATCCCTGTAGATCCTCTCTGGGCTGTCAAGCCTGTGCAACTGGGGTTGCATTTGGGGGTTTTCCTGCTCTGTTTACCCATTCACTGCTTGTTACAGTGCCAGGAGCAAGATCTGGAGAGTTCCTTTGCATCTTGGAAGACAAAGATAGCACAAAAAAGGAGGAAAATATCATATTTCATAGTCCCCAAGATGCATTTGGGGACTGGTGTTGCTGGACTTTGTAGGTGGGTGCCACACCTGATTTGCAGGATGGGTGATCAAAGACATATCTTTATAGAACATAAAGAAAGTTTTTGCCTTTGCTGTTTCAGTCTGTCAGTAGTGCAGCATGAACAGGCACAAAATGTCATAATCTCAGATTTTTGCACTGCTGTATTTTACCATAAAATTGACTGCTTTCTCAGGTTGGAGAGATTGGACTGTGCTGAGCAGATTAGGCTCTGATAGGACTGGGCAACCCTGCATGTCCATTAAGGAGAGGAGCACCCAGAAGGGGATTGTAGTGCTGGAAATTCTACCCCCCAAAAAAAAAGATAACTATGGCCATGAACAGCATTTTCTCATCTCCTCCTACTGACAGAAAATCAGGCCAAGGAATGTAAGTTTATAGCATATCAGATCCCTGCCAAGGGAAAAGCCTTGCTTAAACTCAGCTCAAACCTGCTCTTCCCACTGGGAAAGGCAGTTCCTGCAGGAATGCAGAGTTATGTGGGTGCTGTCTGCTTTTCAGGACAAATGGCACTTCCCAAGAAAAGGAAAAAGCCTTGGATTGGGAGTTTGAGTTTTGATGAAGATTCCAAAGTTTTGGTGAGAGCTGGAGGGGGTTTTACCCTCTGACACAGCAGAAGCACAAGGAGCAAACAGGGACTCTGCAGAATGAGGTACTGCTTTAGAAATGTCCAAAATATTTGTTACCCATGACAATCTGCTCCATTTGCTGTCATGATCAGCTGCTTCCTCAATCCCTGCTTTGATGTGTTCAGGGGGAAATTCCAGCTGATGCTCTGGGCTCCCTGCAACCCTCTGTGTGTGTGTCTGTGTCTGTGTGTAACCATGCCTGGGAAAAGAACAAAAGGAAAAGCACTTTTGCTTTCCATTTTAAGAGCAGTTCCTCCTTCTGGATACTGAAATAAAGCTGATGGATGAAAGGCAGTTCTGTGTCACCACCTCCTGAGCCACAGGCTGGTGGTCCTCAGTGCTTGGACCCTCTGGATGGCCAATTTCTACATCTGCATGTGAGGCTGAATGCCACAGTGGGTTGGTTATGGAACTAAAAATGTGTGTTCTATTTCATTTGCTGAAAGCAGCTGGGGAGATGTGTTTTTTGTTTCTCTCTTGTTATTCTAGAAGGAGGGGGGTGGGTGCCTTCTGATAATGGGCCAGCTGTTAAAGCCAGGTGGGGCAGTGTTTTCTTATCTCTTTCCCACCTGACCCTTTTCTACAAAATCAACTCTACTCCAACAAAACCACCTCTGCCACCCCAAAAAGACTCACTTTGGGACTGCTTCCAGCACCCTGACCAACAGAGTGTCAGGTTGTAGCTCTGACTCTGTCAGGGTTTTCCAAGATTGTTGTTTGTTTGCTTGCTTGTTTGTTTAGTTTTGTTTTCTACTACATTTGTATTGTTAATATTCCAAGTAAAGAACTGTTATTCCTATTACCAAATCTTTGCCTAAAAGCACTTAATTGCAAAATTATAATTTATAGGAAGTGAAGAGTTTACATTCTCCATTCTAAAAAAACCTCCACCTTTCCCTGGCAAATACCTGTCTTTCCAAACCAAGACACACAGTCTGCAAATATCTTAAAGAGAGGTCTGGGAAGATGAGGAAGCCTGGATTTCATTCACTCAAGAAACAAGATCCCACCTATAAGGCTGCCTATAATGAAATGTCTGCACAGAACAAATACGACAGCACAACTCCTTTTTACCATTACAATACCCCACACATAATGCAGAGCTTGGGAATAATTGGCACGGTGCTGTATCCCCAAATTTATGGTATTGGACACAGTTTTTGACTGTGAGAGTAAACACAGGGGATGTGTTATCTGTCAGGGGTAAGAGGGGACAGGCAGGCTCAGAAGCTGGAGGTCTGGACCAGTCCCTCATGTGAGCAATGTCTGCAACCCAGGGAGAAAATGAAACACTGCCAAGTGTTTAACAATCATTCATTTTGTTCCAGCATTACTCAGGGCCTGTAACTCGGTGAGATATTGTTTGGAAAGCCGATTGTTCAAATGGGTGTGGACATAAAACCAAAGAAAATGCTCCCCTCGGAGGCAAGGCCACAGTCCTTAGTTTCAGTTAGAAGAAAATAAATAGTAACGATTGCTCTGCAGCCTTTTGAGAGCTTTTTGTGGCCTTAAATCCACGAGTGACTGTGTGGTGTAATAAAGAAGGAAAAGGTAACCTGCTTAAGATAAAAACAAGTTCTAAGAGGTTTCTCTTCTAATTTTTGCTCAAGACTCCTCCTGAGCCTAAAGTAAACACTGTGATGTTGGAAGAAACCAAAGAGGTTGTCTGGGTTTGTTTTGGGTTTTTTTTTATTACATTCATTATTTTTCTTTTTCCTTTTGTTGTCTTTTTTGGATTTTCCTGGGAGCATCTGCTAGTCCCTGCCTATATGACCTGTGAGCTCTGGGATTTCTCTGATTTTAAAAAAGTTCATTCTTTCCGGAGTTAAAAGGTGTGGTTGTTTCAGAGACTGAAGTCAGACCTGGCTGTGTATTGTTCACAGAATGCATCCAGAACTTCTCAAGAGTCCCAGGACACTCCACAAAGCTCCTTAGAGGAGGTTGCTTGATGGCAGAATCCACAGGAATGAAAGGAGAAAAGGTCTGGGTGATTTGTATGGTTTGAAAAACGGGCACCAGGCTCTTTGGGGTGATTTCTCCCAGGGGTTTACACCACACCAGAACAAGGTCATTTCCTTGCAGGCAGGTCCAGGTCGAACTCAGGTGTTGCTGAAGATCTGGGGCTTGTCCCAAATTGTCATTGAGTCATGGCTTTTCTGAGGAATAAAAGAATTTTTGTCTCTGCTCCCGGTTTCCTCGGCCACACCTGGTTTGGCCTGGGTGCAGCCACACTGGAGGTGTTGCTGTGGGTTCCTGCAGGGCTCCTCCTGGGGAAACAGTGTCAGAGGGAACCTCACTGATGCCAAGGAGCCTCCAGCACACAAGGGGGGTCCTGCTAATTGTGCATTAATCTCATTTCAGAGCAAAATCATTGAGACGACAGAGTATCACAAGGAATGATGGAGGGTCAAAGAGCAACCTCTGTAAAAAGGGGATGAATTACTTGAGGAAGGCACATCAAAGTGCTCTCTTGGGCTAAGAAGCAGTCCAGCCCCATCCAAAGACTGTAAATAATACTGCCCTCAGGGTTCTGCTGCTCAAGCAACAGTACAATAAAATTCTTCCTGCAGACCCTGGGCTCGACTTGGATGCTGGTGTTATTGCAATTCCCAGAAAGTTTAAGTACTGCAAAGACACTGGAAACTCAGCACTTTGGCTTCTTCCTGGTGCCTGCCCTGAGCCCCCCACAAACACAGGAACTGCAGCTGTGCAGGGCTGGGGCTGGGGGCCAGAGCAGCCCCAAGTCCTCCCCAGTTTACACAGGGGCCAGTTCTTTTAGATGAAAACCAGAACCAAACAGAACCCCACAAAACAAAACAAGCAAAGCTGCTGCTTCGAGGGCTCTTTCTTCAGTTTTAGCATCCTCTGAAGGACTCAAATGGGCTTCGTGGGCAGACAGGAGGCACACTGTGAGTGAGGATTAAGCAAGCCCAGTTTAATCCTACAAGGAGTAATCAAATGTGGAAGCACCCTGTCCTTTCCCCTTGGAGGACTTTCAATGAGAAGCTGTGTTCAGAGCAGGCTTTGTTGTTGCCTGGAGCCACCTCCTTGCTGGTTTCTTCACAGTGCAAGGGGTTGATGCAACCCTGCCCATTAACTTTTTATTTTATGTTCTGTATATTTTTATTATGGAAGAGAGTAGGGAAACCACTGTGCTTGACTAATCAGGTTTATTTATATCCAGCCCTGGTGTTGCCATTATGACTGGAACACACAGTAAAGAACTGGGATTTTTTTTTTTTTTTTTTTTTTTTTTTTTTTTTTTTTTTTTTTTTTTTGAGAAAAAATGCCAGGTATTTAAGGCAAGTCAGTAGGGGATGTGGTGAGCAAGTTTTATTTTAGAAATGTCACTTTGTGCTGCCTGGAAATTGAAAACATCCGTTCCAGGTATCTTTGAGCATTTGGAAATTACTGTCACCTGAAAGCTTTGACCCAAGCTTCACACAGAAGGCAAAATGAGTAACAGTAGCTAAGTGAAAACGAAAAATTAATTGTCTTTTTCTCCCTGGAGAAGAGATCCATTCTGTTGGAGCTGGATAACACTTGGAAGCTACAGAGCTCCTTTTCATTAGAGAAATGAAAGGCTCATCATCCCTAGAGCTCTTAATTAGGCACCTTTAGCCATTCACAAAAAAAAAATCCGTGTCTCTGCTGTCAAGTCCCATTTGTTTTAAAAATTGATTCATTCTCCTCAGTTCTTTTGTGGGGAGGCAAAAATGGACAGACCAAATGAGCCCAAACACTTTGTAAATTGTGAGAGGTTTAATATAATCAGCGTGGCCACGCCAAGCCCAGAGAACAAGTGTACAGCAGTGCTTTGGTGCCAAAGGCTCACAGAGCAATAACAAAAACCCTGTTCAAAGCAGAGAGGGCTACAGAGAAGAGAGGGGGAAAAAAAAAGGTACATATGGAGCATTAGCTCCCTGCAGACCTATATGGCACTCTTTCATTTATGGTGGCTATTAATCCAGAGGAATTACGTACCAGTTAGGTAGGGAGGGTCAAAATGAAAGTTCTTGGGTTTAAAAATACTCAGGGTGGATGTTTTTTTGGTGCAGGTTTTCTGATGGGGAGTGGTTTTGTCTAAAGGAGATGGAATTTTCTTTTCCACCACCACCTGAAAAATAAATTTATACCCAACGTCTCTTAGGTGTTGAGTATAAATTTAAACTGAGATCAGCTGTGTTTGTAAGCCTTCCTTTGAAGCATTTCTCCATGTGATAATATTCAATATCTGTTTACAAGGCTTTGATTTCACGCAGGAAACAACTGCTTTTGTACAAACATGTAAATGTATATATGAATGCAGGTATTTGCATACAAATGTGCCCTCTGCATTGTTTTCCTGTTTTTTAAAAACCTCAGCCAGCCTTGAAACAGGAACAAAACAATCACCATCACTCGTGGGACCTGCCTGGCTGGAGCTCATCAGTGAACCCAAGCAAATGATGCAAGTCCCACCACGCAGGAGGCTGAGCCTTCCAAGAGTGTGGCTGAGAGGATTCCCCAGCATTTTCAGGTTTGGATGATCTGTTCAAGAGCTAGCACTAAATATACAGAAAGGTTGTGTTTTGGTTTTTTGTTTGGTTTTTTTTTGTTTGTTTGGTTTTTTGTGTGGTTTTTTTTGTTTGTTTGTTTTTTGTTGTTGTTGTTTTGTTGGTTTTTTGTTTGTTTGTTTTTGTTTTGGGGTTTTTATGGTTTTTTGTTTGTTTGGGTTTTTTTGTTGTTGTTTTGTTTTGTTTTTCAGAATTTGGTGTAAACACTCCAGGTTTGGTTTTTTTTCCAAAACGTATTTTTTAGGTTTAAGGCTGCTATAAAATTGTTCTTTGCATGGTTAGAGGGGCAAATGCCCCGTGATTATTAACCAGTGTGGTGCATTTTGGAAGGTGGATACAGGGAAAGGTAAGTATTTGTCTTGTGTGGAAGCTGCACATTCTGAGAAGAAAGAGTTTTAAATAAAGGCCAGCATGATTAGAGGAAAAAGGTAGATATAATTGATTGAAAGTCTTGCAGGAGTAGCTCTCACACTGATTATCTGATTGTCTTTTGGGTGCATACATCTTTCTCTCTAAAAGTGGTGCCACTTTGAGTCACTGCTTCCTGTGTTTTGTGACTGCCCAGGTGAGCTGTGCTGGGAGCAAGCCCCAGAGGGTTTCCTCACATGCACAGGAGGGATCTCAGACCCTGTGTTAGGTGCAGGATGTATCCTTGCAGGCTGTGTCAGCCAGACTGTGCCAGCACTGCTGTCTCAGCTCTCCCTGGGGGGTTTTAGTCATCTTTTTTTCCTCAGCCTGTTAGAGAAGTTGTCAACAAAAGTATCAGTGTATTAGAAACAGCTGAAGAAATTATAAAAATGCTCACCTCCTGTAGTTCTGTGCCCGTTTGTTCTTGCTGCTGGCATTTGCATGAGATCCAACACACACACCTTTATTTAGCTGAGTACAGTACCATTTGCTTTCTCAGTTCCTTCTTTCCCAAAGACAAGCAGGTCTTACTCCTGTTTTATTGATTGAAAGTTGAAATTTCCATAACCACCCTGGGAGTCTTGCTGACAGAGCAAATAAGCAAATTCCAGAGGATGGAATGGGAGAGGATTTATGGAAGAGCTTGACATAAAAAGCAGTTTTGCTCTTCCCCACATGTAGACAGTGCTCACAATGTCCAGTTCAGATTGCTGAGTTAGATGATGGCCATTGCCAACAAGACCTTCTCAGAGGCAGGTGCAGCATTTCATGCCCACATTTTTTGCCCAGGGTTACAGAAGTCCCTGCAGTCTGTATTTTGTTTACAAACACGAGAGATGGTCCCTGCAGGTACTCTGCATTTGCATTGGATTAGCTGCACTTTGCAGCACAACTTCTTTTGGTGAGAACATTCTTTCAAGTGAGGACATTCAACACCAGGGCCTGCTGGAGCTGTGCAAAACCCAACAAGGGCACCCTGGAGGCTCTTAACTTACTTATTTGCACTCTAAGAAATCTCCTTGGGTGGAAATGCAGAGCGAAACTCCACTCAGAAAAGCAGTTTCACCTGGTGGTGTAGCAGGGCCAGGCATCTGCTGGTGTCAGAATGAAAAGGTGACACGTTGTGTTCAGCCAGACCTGAGATGAATTTTGAAAATTGCTCAGGCTTGGGAAGCTTCACGTGGTTTGGGAGGAGAATGAGCTGCTGGAATGCCCAGCAGCTGCTGCAGAGCTCACACATATGTTGAGCAACAAATGGATTAACAAATCTTGGGCCTGAGAGAGAAAAGCCATTGGGTGAGACTACGAACCGTGCAAAGCCTCTTGTTTGTATCTGGGCACTGGACAGCTCCAGCAAACCCCTGAGTAGCTGGCAGAAGAGTATGAAAATCTGCAGCAATTTCCTTTTCCAGCAGGTTTGTTTAACCCCTGACAGAATCACTCCAGTAAAGGTGAGGAGTCTGGTCACTGCTTCAGTTTTTGAATTTTAATCATTCTTTGAGCAGTTAGCTCAAAGCTGTGTTTCAGTTGACAATAAATCATGACTTGGATCTGTTTTTACATTTCCATCTGAAACACTCAGGTTAGCCCTGCTGGTGGCTGGGAGAACCATGGTGAGAGTACACAAGAGTGGAGTCTGAATTCCAGTTTTCCCTCCTGTGTGCAGCACTTCCAGAGCTCCAGCACTTGCAAACAGCTGTGCCAACACATCTGGAACTGCTCCTCTGGGCATCCATCCTATTGGGGAGCCCTCTGCAGCTCTGGGAGCAGAGCCTGGGGCTCAGCCAGCCATGAAACCAGGTGAAACAGCTAATTCCTGTCAGGAGGGCACTGCCACTCCTGTTGCTTTGCTGTGACAAACAGAGGAGGTGGTCACAAACCTCTGTGTGCATCTTCCCATTTCACTCAGCTCCTGAGGGACATTACTGACAGGTCTAATTGCCACCAGACAGCTGCATTTTAGTGTAGGACAGTATCAAAGACCCCCAAAGCTTCTGTACATGCACATGTTTTAGCTGGAACCTTAGGAAGGCAGAGAACAGCACTGATTGAAATCTCACAGAAGTCACAGAATCAATTAGGGCTGGAAAAGAGCTCTGAGATCACTGAGTCCAACCTATGGCCCAGCACCATCACTTCAGCCAGAGCAAACAATGATTTCTGAAACCAGTGGGAGTTTTGCTGACATACACCAGATATTTCCACATTCTAAAACCAGCCACAAATAAAATTGGCAGCACTTAACTAAATGGGAGCAGGAAGGAAAATGTGTTATGGAAGGGAAAACAAATGCTCCATTTACATTATAATAAAAGATTATATAAAAAAAAGAAAAGAAACAACCTGACAGTGTGAAATACCTTTCAGAACTGCCTGCTCAGGGCAGCATAATGCCTGAGTAATCTCAGCTGAGAGAAGTGATGTGGTGGGAGATGCAGAGGATGTGTTTCATCACCCTGTTCTTTGCTAAGCGAGTCAGATAAAAGACTGTGTGAGAACCACAGTCAGAGGAAGGAGGTTATTGTCAGTCCTGGGCACTGGAACTGAATGAGTTTACATTTTTCAAAGTTTCATACATTACAGCCTTCTGAAAGATTCCCTGATTCAGGGATCCAAAAACAACAGACAAACAACCCAAAGTTAAAGGACAGCCTTGGCGAGGGACATGCAGTCAAACAGCTGTGGGAATGTGGCCACAAGATATTGATTTTGTAGAGTCCTGCAATGATTTGGGCCCACTCCCATCTCCATTCCTGCTTTGAAACAGAGTCTGGAAATGCCTGTGTTTGGAAGAAGCAATTCTGTGCTGGATTTCCCTGGCAAATCCCATCCCTCACTCTAGAGAGGAGAGGTTGCTGAACTCGCAGATGCAGGGGAAGACAGTGAATTACAGAGGTTTGCAGCCTCATGTGGAGAGAAAATTGCAGGATTCATAAAGCAGTAGCTGGAGGAAGTGTGTGCAGATGCTTCAGAGACCTCTTGTGCAAACAGACAACACCTTAACTCACAGATTTAGAAGCAGAATTAACTTTGTTCTTCAGCACTGCTTCACTGCCATCACAGATGCTGCTGGAACACCTTCTGGGCTGCCTTTTGGAGTAGAATTGAGTCTGGTATCTCCTTCCAAACTAATCACCTTCAGCAGCACTCCCTGGATTTGGTGCCTGAGCCCTGGTACCCCGTTCATCTTTTAAATTCCAGTATCTGACAATTTACTGTTTTCTTAATCTTTCACCCTGGACATACCTAACAGACCTGACTGCATGCACTTCATTTTACACCTTTGCTTTTCAATTTAGACACAGCTGGCTCTGGAAGGCATTTATTATAGCATGAAATGCCTGATTCAGCAGGGGTAGCATCACATGGTGCCGTCCTCAACAGCAGAAGTTTCCTGAATTCATTTTGAAGTTTATAAAAGACACCAAGTATCAGAATGGTCCCTTTTGCATACCATGAAGCAGACAGGGTTACTCATGGAGCTCACAACATGTTTGCTCTTTATTTAACCAGAATTCATTATATTTCAGAGGGGAACTTGATTTTGTCCTAGATAGATAAATATACTTGACTCTATAGATGATAATGCCTAAATATTTTTTTAAAAGTTCCTTTCTGTATTAGGGATGTTCACAGCCTTGCCAAACTAGCTCAGTCTTATTTCCTTCTCACCCAGGCCTCATGGGCTATTAATGTATAAATAGATTTTTTTTTTCTTCCTTTCTTCCCTTCCTTTCTTCTTTTTCCTGTCTTTTATTTCTGTAATCACCTGACCATTTGTCCTGGAGGTGAATGCCAGCCCTGTGCATCCCTTGCAGAAAATGCACTCCATTAGATGGGTGTCCCTGTGGGAGCCCCTGGAGCAGGCCACCCTGAGGAGGCAATCCCTCAGCAAGACAGTGAGGTCAGCAGGATCTGCAGATGCCATCAGCAAACTGTCTTGGGTTATGGAACCAAAGATGTGTATTCTAGTTCATTTGCTGAAAGCAGCTGGGCAGATGTTCTTCTTTATCTCTTGTAACTCTGGGGGGAGGGGGGTGGATGCCTTCTGATAATGGGGCAGCTGATAAAACCAGGTGGGGCAGTGTTTGTTATCTCTTTTACCACCTGTCCTCCCTCCAGGGGGATATTTTCTGCTGATGGACCATTAAAACACCCCTAAAAGCACACATCCCCAAAATAGACTATCCACATTCCATCATCCCAGTGTGAGATGCTCCACCCAGTGGGGGGAGCCAACCATTCCTACCTGGATAAAACTGAGACACAGGAACACCAGGGATCTGGCTTCACCCGATTCCTGGAGGAAGACTGGACCCTTCTCACCATCACTGGACCCTTGTTCTACAGGATCATCTCTACTCCACCAGAACCACATCTGCCACTCCAGGAGGACTCACTTTGGGACTGCTCCCAACCCCCTGACCAACAGGGTGTCAGGTTGTAGCTCTGACCCTGTCAGGGTTTTCCAAAATTGTTGTTTGTTTGTTTGCTGGCTTGGTTGGGTGGTTTTGTTTTTCTACTACATTTGTATTGTTAATATTCCTTGTAAAGAACTGTTATTCCTATTCCCAAATCTTTGCCTGAAAGCCCTTAATTGCAAAGTTATAATTTGGCAGGGGGTGAGGGGTTTACATTCCCCACTCCAAGGGAAACTCCAGCTTTCCCTGGCAGATACCTGTCTTTCCAAACTTCTGTGGAGCAGGGCACTTGAAGAGCCAGCTCTGGATGTGCCTGTCTGGGAGAGCTTTCTAAAGGGCAGGGCTGCTGGAAGCATTTCTGAGTGGAAAGCTGCAGACAGGGCCATGCTGCAAAATGTCCTGCCTGAGCCTGGCAGAAGCTGCAGGGCTTGAAGGAGAATACTTCTGAGGAGAAAGGTTTCGAATTGCTGGGGTTTGAAGTTTCTAAGAGATCTACTGAGCAGCACTGCCCTGTGTTCTCCTGGAGCTGCTGCCCTGTCAGTGCCAGGAGTGACTGTGGGAAGGCTGACCTGGGACAGAGGCTGGGCAGAGCTGGAGAATAAAGCAGGGATTTATTGAAAGGCCTTTAGGGGACACCTTGGGCAGGACAGGGCCTGGCCAGGGCTACACCCAAGGTGGACCCAAAATGGCCACAAAATGGTCACAAAATGGCTCCCTGGTCATGAGATCCTACATGAGATCTTACATTTTTTATAAGTTTTGGTCCATTTGCATTTTGGGGTTTAATTGTCCAATTACAGCTCCAGGCTGTGAGGTCCCATCCTCCTTGTTCCTCTCTCCAGCCACCCTTGTTTGTGCTGTTGGGCTGAAAGTTGTCCTTGGTGTGCAGCAGGAACAGGATTTGTTTTGTGTCCCTGCTCTGTGCAGAGCTGAGTGACCCTGAATGTGAGGCTGAGAGCTGCACCCCTCTCAAACTGAAGGCATCTGCTGGACAAAGGCCCTGCTGGTCACCCCAAACCCACACCCCATGGAAGCTGGGCTTGTTCCTGGGCTCTTCTCTCACCAGCACAGGGTCTTGGGGCTACCTCTGCTTGGTGCTTTTCACCCACCACCTCCTCCAGTGCCCCATCAGCCTCTCCTTGCTGGAAGAGCTTCTCTGAACGGGTTCTTCTGTGTGTTCAGGGTCTTCCAGAGCTCAGCAACACAGCACCAGAGTTCCTCCAAGGAGAGCAGGGATGGGAGCTCACCCAGCTGTGAGCAGGGGTCTGAGGAGCAGGATGAGGAGGTAGAGGAGATGAGTCAGATGTGCAGGAGGCTGAGTGGCACTGTGGTTTCGTTGGTAAGAAGGCTTGTGGCACTCTGAATGCATCTTCCAGTTTTCTGAAGGTGTTTTTGATTTGTACAAACTGAATCAAAGGGCTGGGTGAGCTGGCTGATCATTCTCAGAAGGAAGAGGCAGCTGTGCTCAAGCTCTTCCCCTGACCTGAATTCCTGGTTGAAAAGCAAAACAGTTCCTTAGCTGAAAAGGAAGTGTCAAAGGATGCTACAATTAAATTATTTTTTATTTCCACCTATCAAAGAAAATTAAGTGAGGGGGATTAAGTGGACAAATGAAGTAAACCAGCAGTGAAAACAATATACTCCCTTTGTACAATCGTAAACAATTACTGCCATGTGATTTGGAAACTGTCAATTAGCTGTTAAGCACAGTGAATCAGAGCTGCTTTCTGGGGTAATGGAAATGGAGCATCTCCCCGTCACATCAGTATGGATTGCATTAACCTTAATGACTCCTGTAAGGCTAAACCTTGTCTTGCCAGGCAGATTGAACACTCTGCCTTGCAAGCTTTGCCTTTAACTTATCTTTGTAAAACTCCCATTGATTCTACTCTAATTTAAACTAGAAATACAGAAATTGTCAGGTCTGAACAGACCACTGGTGCAACTAATTTGATTTTTTTTGTTGCTAACTGCAACCAGTGATGGATGGACTCAGGGAAAAGAAGAATGATTTATTCCCTGTCCCCTCCCCTTTTCTCTTTCCACTTGTACCCTTTCCCTAATTTGTTTAATTAAGTGCAGTGTGATTTCTTCACCCCCAGTTGATGACAAGTTTGTGTACTGAAATGGAAATATTAAAAGATCTTTTGTCCTCAAACTCCCCAGTATTATTAGAGATATTATTCTTGCTAGTGTAAATGTCAAATCCCAGTTTGGAAATAATTCTTCTGTATCTCCTGGATTAAATGGATTATTCTAAGAAGTTTCCAAATCCATTGCCAGGAGCCTTCTTTTTTAAAATCACTGAATGCTTCCTTTCAGTGGGAGAAAATGTCAATAGGACCATGTTACTCCATGAGCACCACCATCTGCCACATCTCCTGTTTCATTATTAATCTCTGGCTAAAGTTTACTTGGTGAATTGAGAGGAGTTCCTCCTAGACTTATCCCAGTGTAACAAAATCCAACCCTCTTTCTTCCACTCACAGGGAATCTCCCTCTTCATGATGCACTTAAATAAAATTGCTAACTCTTCATGGGGAGAAAGACATAAGCTGATGTCTCAGAATAATTGTCTTCTTGATCTAATGGCTGGTATATCTTTACTGATTACTTCCCCAAAATGTCTGAGTTCCCAACCTGTGACATAATGAAGTGATTTTTCTGTGGGCTGTTGCTTCAAAATTGGGCCCACAGGGGTTCCAAACTCAGGATTTGAAAATGAAGGCACCAGAAGTTAATTACCTTTTGTACAAAAATAGGATGTGATTTCAATTTCTGAGATATGTGGGCTCTACTTAGCCCATGCCAGGTCAGGCTTTCTCTTAACTGAATCTCTACCACACATCAGAAAAGCTCACCTGTGAACACAGCAAAGCCACTGCTCTTGCCATCCTTATTGCTGCACAAATTACTTCCAAGGCTCTGTTGCTGGGGTTTAGAGAATGTGTATTATCAGCTTTATTTGTTCCTCACATTAGGAAAAAAAAAACAAAAAACCTGCTTATGAAATAGGAAAAAAAAAATAATCCAGGAATATTTTAATCCTGATGACTACAAATCTGCTGCAGTGCAGACTAGAAGGCTGTACTTCAATTCAAGAGGGAAAAGAGTCCTTCAAGCTGGGAATTTAGCTGGGAATCTCTGGGTAAAGCATTTTCCTGCTCAGGTGTGAAGATGGAGCATCTGCTGGCATCTTGCCACCCAGCTTTGCAAACCCAGCTACGCTCAAGCAGCAGCTCCACTGCAGGCAATGTACTGTGATATTTTTTAAAATTCAAGTGTAACTACTTTTCCTATCTTTATTCCTTGCATTGGTATGTGCAAAAGCTTCTCATTCAAGTGGGAAACTAAAAAAAAATAAGCAAGTAAGAATGAAGCAATCAGGAGGTTAACTTGACAACTCCCAGACCAAACAGGGAAAATATTTAAAAGCTGAGCACCTTCAGTATTGTGACAGAGGAGGGGGAAACATCACAAAGGCCACATTTGTGGGAACCTGTGCAAAATTTTATGGACTTTCAGAGTGTGTGGTAAATGCAGGGCTGAGTGAATCTGAATAGCAAGTGAATTAGGGAAAAAATGATAAAATACTGAAGGCCCAAATTGTTGGTAAAGCTTCCCCTACTGACAACTATTATAAATAATTAAAATAAATCGGGAGGTAAAGGCAGAGGTTTTCATTAATTTTTTTTTCTCATTTTCATTATTACAGAACCTTGTATTTGAAGCTGAGCCTGTATTTCCAGCAGAGGTGTGTGCACACAGGGTTGTATGGCCAAGTGGTTCTGCACAGCTCTCAAAGAGCAGCAGAAAGCCTTTTCCTGCAGAAATCTCCTTTGCAGCTGCACTGTCAGGGGCTCACCCTCCAGATCAGCTGCAGGGAGCACTTCTGAGCTGGTGTCTTGTTTATAGTAGGGCCTCCACTCCCATAAACTCGTTGTGCTCAGTCACTGCAGGGGCCAGGATCCAGAAATTTGGTTGTGCCATTAAATGCACGTGCATGACTTTGTACAGTAAAGGAGCTGTTTGGTTTCTGTGTATCAGCCAAGGAGTGCTGAGCAGTGGCCTGAGTAGCTTGGAGAAAAAGAGAGAGGAGATGCTAATGAATACAAATTTATAACAATCTCATTAATTTAGAGCCACTGGAGTTGCTCAGACACGGCGTTAATAGCAGAGCTTTGCAGTTGTCAGGTTTGATCCATGTATTTCTTTCCAGCCTCCCAGTCCTGATCCTCTTCCCTTCATGCAGTAAATCAAACAGGACACATCTGAACTCCTAAAGGTTGCCAGATGTTTCTTTTATTAGGTTATTGGGAGGCAATAACTTTCCAAGGGCAGCAGAGCTTTGGCTGTCGGGTGAGTTCAGGCAGAGGAGATGGGAGTGGGGTGGAGGGGCTGTGTGAGGAGAGATCCCACCAGGGAGCAGCACAGCATGGCTGGGTCAGGACTCCCCTTCTGCAGGGACTGTCTGGGCATCTGCACTGCCCAAATGGGCTCAAAACCATGAGACAGGGAAGCTGTTTTGGGTATCAGAGCCTGGGCTTGCAAATTGTAGAGTTCAGCTGCTGCAGCCATGTGATCCCTGGATTTCTTCTTGCTTTGTTGTCCCAGTGAGACAAGTCTCAGTGCTCTAAAATTTCACTGTTGTCAAAACCAAGTGCATGATGACTGAACTTCCACTTGGGCAAGCAAAAAGACCCTTTTTAATCTGGTCTGATCTGTTTAAAGAGATCTCTTTCCTAGTGTACCTCCAGGCCTGTTTGCCTCTTCCATTCACCATCTCGTGAAGGAATCTAAATAAAGAAAATACAAGCATTTCACACTCTTCCAGCTCCATTTCTTTGGTCCAAAGCTCAGTGTTTGTCCCTCTCAAAATCACGTTTTTAAGCTTTTAAACTGCCTGTATTAAGTAGTCTATGGAAGTGGCAAATTTCTGAGGGCATTAGATGGAGTAATGCAACCCCACTCTGTAATGCAACCCCAGTTCTGTAAAAGGAAAGGATTTCACTTTACCTTTGGACACTTTAGGAAGTTTACCCAGAAAGTTCTGTGTTTCTCTCTTTGTATTTGGCTCAGGGCCAGGAGAGGAGCACCTCTTGGCCCTTGTCACTGTTTGTCCAAACCTGCACCTCTTCCTATTGATCCATCCTCCATCCTTGGGTGGAAAAGGGGACAGAGCAAAGGCTCTGGGGGCATTCTCAGGGTGTTGTAGCAGGTGTGGGATCTGTCCCTACACTGTGCTCAGCTTTGATCTTTGTTTGTTGCTTTCTATTATTTTATTTTATTAAACCTTTTGATTTATCCAGACACACCTGACCATGCTGTCTCACTAATTACTACTAAGCCATTCCTCTGAGCAAGGCTGGACCCTCAGGAGGATATTGGAGAAATCCAATAATTAGAAAGCTGAGAAGGACAGAAACAGCTGCATTCAGTAACTCCAAAACTCTCAATTCTGAATAAACAAGGTGGAGTTTACGAAGACTAAAGCTTTGTGTTTAGAGAAAGGGTATAACAAAGAAAACATGCCAAGGGTTCTACATCTCACATTCCTATTGTCCATAATGCCATTTGCAAATTTGTCTCCAAAACCAGAAACTTCCAGACTGAGGAGCGCTCCAGGGGTAACAAAGGAGTGACAACATGGACTGCTCCTGGCTGCATCTGCATCCCTACCCTGCTGCCAGGGGGGGACCCTGCTTCCAGAGAACCCAGGGGGGACCCTGCAAACCTCCTGCCTTCAGCTGAGACAAGAAGAGCTGGAACAAGAGCTGTGTCTTGGTATCTGCCAGAAAGAAATCCCTGCTGGGCTGCTCCCCTGACCTTGTACCCTCTCTGTGCTTTCCCAAGGTGCTGCAGGTCCAACCCTCTGGCCACAAGCCCAGGACATCCCCAGGCTGCAGCCAGGCACTGCTGATGCCACATGGGCTGCTTTCCTATTCTCCTTAGTGTCTTGGGTTATGGAACCAAAAATGTGTATTCTGTTTCATCTGCTGAAAGCAGCTGGGGATATTTTTTATTTTCTTTATCTCTTGTGACTCTGGGAGGAGAGGGGAGGATGCCTTCTGATAATGGGCCAGCTGTTCAAACCAGGTGGGGCAGTGTTTGTTATCTCTGTCACCACCCCTCCTCCCTCCAGGGGGATATTTTCTGCTAATGGGCCATTCAGGCTCACCAGTGACAGGACACATTCCATCATCCCCTTGTGAGATGCTCCACCCAGTGGGGGGAGCCAACCATTCCTACCTGGATAAAACTGAGACACAGGAACACCAGGGATCTGGCTCCACTGGATTCCTGGAGGAAAACTGGACCCTTCTCACCAACCCTGGACCCTGGTTCTTCAGGATCATCTCTGCTCCACCAGAACCACCTCTGCCACTCCAGGAGGACTCACTTTGGGACTGCTCCCAACACCCTGACCCAGAGGGTGTCAGGTTGTAGCTCTGACTCTCTCAAGGTTTTCCAAAATTGTTGTTTGTTTCCTGGTTTGGTTGGGTGGTTTTGTTTTTCAACTACATTTGTATTGTTACTATTCCTAGTGAAGAACTGTTATTCCTATTCCCAAATCTTTGCCTGAAAGCCCTTGATTGTAAAATCATAATTTGGAGGTGAGTGAGGGGTTTGCATTCTCCATTCTAAGGGAAGCTCCAGTTTTGTTAATCTGTTTCTCACTTTTTGCAGCCTCCCTACAGAAGCTCTCACTGAATGTCTCAGTCTGGTCAACTGCAGTTTGTTTGAGCTCCTATTTTCTGTTAAAAATGCCTGATTGGTTACCTGAAATAACAAAATATTGTTCTCATTTGTGAAGGCTGAGACTGCTTAAGCAGAGGCTTGAATTACTACTGGAAACTGTGTAACAGACTTTTGTGGAGAGCGTTTGTGTCCTGTGCTGTAATTTATCAGTCTCCCAAGGTATGCAAAATTGTTCTGTGACTATTCAGTAGCCATAAAGTGTATGAAGAAATGCAACTCCCCCAAATTTCTGAGATTTCTTTTGTGTATAAATGTATTGCCATTTTAAAAATGTTTATGTGGCTCTAGGACATTTATTTGCAAGACACAGACTGCTTTAGTAGTACCCAGAGTACCTTAACCTTGGCTGGACTTGACTCTAGGTGCTTGCTTGTAGCACAAAACTGCAATCAAATTAAGCCCTAACTTCAGTAATTGAATTTTAGTAGCCAAATTTTATGAAGGAAACAAATTTCAGTTACACCTGTGCATTTGCAAAAGATGAATTTTCAGTTGTTAAATGGAAGTGTTCGTAGACAAGCTTGTGCACTCAAGCAAAGAGACAAGAGAATCAATATCCCCCCCGAGCAGCAGCTCAAATTTCAAATATTCACAGCTTGTAAAGTTGAACTTGTGAAGTTTAATTGACCAGGAATAATTTGAGGACAGTGATCTGTATGAGCTTCACAGACAGAATGCAGCCGAGTTATTCACTGGAAATTATTTATTCCACTTTAGAAATTATGGGGCACTTGCAATGGGGCTGTGCATTCGCTAAAACCTGAACTTTAATTTGCCCACGAGCACTGCATGGTCCTCAGCAGAAAAGGAACAGCAATTAGGAGCTTGTTTTCATGTAATTCCCTCCCACCACTGCTCTTCTGAATAACCTGGCTGTCAATGAGCACCTCCCTCCTGCCACAGCCCCACAGCCTTGTGGCTGTAAAGGAGAAGATGAACAAGGGATGCATGATCCCTTTTGCTCCTGTGACTTTCAAGTTCAGAGCAGAATTAACCTGTGATTCTTCCCTCTGCTTCTCTGCAGTGACCAGTGAACTAAAAGCCCATTTTTCTTGCTCAGCTGCCAGGGAATATTTACTGTAGTTTTTCCTGCAGAGCCCTGTCCCCTTTTCCTGCAGAGCTGAGAGTTTGGCTCATCCAATTTCAGTGTCTCTTTTGTGACCCGTGGCAATGCTTTGCTCCTCTCTGCCGTGGTTTAATATTACACGTCTCTGGAAATGCCAGGCAGGAAACAGGGGCTGCTGGGGAAAGTGCTTCTGGGGAAAATGGGGACAATCTTCAACCTCCCAAAAATTGTGACTAGTCTACTCAGGGACATAAAAGTTCAGCTAAATGAGTTTTGAGAGGAAGAAAGGTAAAAGTAAAGTGAACAGAATTGGGAACGTAAGTAACACTTCAGTTATTTTTATAAACTTTGGCTTAATTCTGAAATTGCACATTGTTTATGAATATTAGTGTTGGCAGAAAGAAAGTTGTTTTGGAGGAGTCTGTTGTGACTTGGAGGATCCCATATTGAAATATTGAAAGATCCCATATTGAAATATGTGATGGATGCATGTAATCCATCCTCTTCTCCTGGTCTTACCACTTCTGTAAAGCTGTGAAATTAATCCCCAGCCAGGCCCCTTCAGGAGCCAACACACCAGGCTGGGCTGGAGAGCCCATCCAGCCACAGGGCTGTTGTGTTTGCAAATCTGGCAGCCCAAATGACACAGGGCCTGTGCTCCTCAGCTGCAGGTACCAGGCAGCTGGTGAGGCTGATGCCCTGTAAGGTACCTGGGAACTAGGTAGGGAGCCCAAAGTAAAAAAAAAACAAACATGAAATGGAACCCATTCTGCTCAGTCCTCACCTCACACCCAGGGGCAGGCACAGTTAATGCACAGGCACCTACTGGCTAGAGAGCAGATCCAGAGCACAGTGACACTGCTTGAAAAAAATGTCACATCCAGACTCCAGGATTTAGGTTTTGCAGGCGGGCAGTGGTGGCAGAGATCTTTCCTTTGAAAGGTAAAAAAATGAAAACTGAGCACGAAGCAGTTTCTTCCTTATGTTTTGATCTTTAGGATTTAAGCAGGCAACAAGGCTTGTACCCCATTAAAGGGTGAGCTCAGGAGTCCTTAATTAGGAGTTACCATGCAGGGCTTCCCTGCCAAGGACGTGGCATCCCCACCACGGCGTTCAGCTTCCACCTGATGAGTGTTAAGAACCTCTTCACGTCAGAAATCTTAATTGCTGTGTTAGAGAGCAGGTGCTGTGGGGTGGGAGTGCTGAGCACAGCTCTCTGTGCTGGGCTGACCCTCCAGCTGGCTCCCTGCTCACCCCTCTGCTCAGCCAGCAGCATCTCAGTCTGCATCACCCTCTGCCAGACACCTTCTGTGTCAGCTTGCCTACAGGTACAAGCCAAGCAACTGCTGGAAATTATAAGGGATCTTTTGTGCTTTGCCCTATTTTTAAGCCCCTTTGTCACTTACCTCAGCACAGCCTCAGTATTTAAGCAATACAGGTTGGGGGCTTTGTTGCTTTACCCCAAACTTTTTTGGAGGGTTGTCCGTATTTGTTTCCTGTTGAAATTCTCATCCAGACTGTCCAGCTCAAGTTCCTTGGTGTGAACCACCCTGAGAAGCCACCATCTCCATGTTCAGGTCTGCCTCAAATCCCTTTGGCCAGACTGACCTGATCTGTGCAAATTTAAAGTGCTAAGCAGCACAGCCCACTCAAACCAGCACACCTGATGAGCCTGGGCAGAATTACAACGCTGGTCTCAGTAACAGTGGTTAAGCAAAAGCTCTGCAGAGTGATCTGCAGACAACTTATCTGAAAGAAATAATGTTTAGGGTGGTTTTTTTTATTTTATTTTACAGGATGAGCCTCCCTAGTTGGCAGTTCTTTGCAGCTTTATGCTGCACATTGAGTGAGGGTCCTTCACCAGCTTCCAGGCACTTCTTTCACAAGAAAATTGATTGGCAGGGGCACAGTCTTTGCTTGTCACTCCAGGTGAGATTACTCCATTGACTTCTGTAGTTCACTGACTGAGAAACCATCAACCCCCAAATGTTTAGGGCTGTTGAGATTACTAGCAGTGTGAAGGGAGACAAAGCAAGGCAGATTTCTATCTCTTCTGTACAGCTCACCAGGGAGCTCTCCTTCCCAGCCGTTCCTTGTTTTCCTTTTCTTCTGGAGTGGACAGGGCTGTCTTCCTTGACACTGGCCTTGTCCTCCAGCAGGTATCCTCCCCCTCTGGTCCCAGCAGAGGAGCTGCTGTGGTCTGGAGCCTGTTTGGCCTGGTGTAGACCCAGTGGCCACAGCCAGCCCCTGGCTGCACAGCTCTGCTTGCCCTGGCTGTCGAGGAGCGCAGAGCGATGCACGCTCAGCAGTGACAGCAGCTCACACGTGTGCTTCACCCTGCTCCAGCACCTCAGTTTCCATGGCTACCACAGAAATTGCAGCTTTGCTGTACAAATTAGTGGGAGAGATTCAGAGCAGCCAGCCCTGTGTGTGTGCTGCAGCTGCCTGAGCCTCACTCCCCTCTGCTGGGCTGAGAGGTGCTGCTCTCTGTCAGGGGCTGGGATGCTGGGCTCCAGCAGGTGCAGCAGGCACTGCTGGGCTCTTCTGGGGAAGTTGGGTGCACACACCAGCCTGGCCCTGGCGTGGCTCTGGGCTGGCAGGTTTTTGAGCAGGGAGGAGCATCAGCATTTTGATGTATAGCCAAGGGGCTTGGGGGAAGTTTCCTCCCTGGAGGTTGGGTTTTCTGCCACTCCCCAGGTGTAAAGCAACTGAGTAAATGCATATTACAGCGTGTGACCTCACAGCTTGATGGAGAAAGGCTGCAGGGAGAATGTGGAACCAGACAGAACAGGTAACACAAAACCCACCCAGACCAGTACCTGTCACAACTGGAGACTGACAGCAGGGTCCACAGGGATGCAGAAGCATTGGAAATACTCTCCCTGTGCCCAAGCAGCTGCAGCTCTGCTTTCCTGAGTCAGAGGTGGTATCAGTGTCTTTATTTGCCTAGTGATTTTTTTTTTGCCTAATAATTTGCCTACTGGTGTTTGAGCTCACATCCAATTTAGCCTCTGCAATAGCTCAGCAACAGGCTCCACAGCTGGGCTGTTCACTGGGTGACCAAACCCCTGCACTCATATCCTCCCCAGCATTAGCAGTCCTAGTTCAATTATTTGAAGCCACTTAACAAGCAGAAGCTGCTCCATAACTGTGATTACTGCCTGTATTCATGTGTTCTCCACTTCTAGTAAATCCTTCCTGGGAGGGTTGGTGACCAGAACAGCTCATGGCTGTCAAGATTCAGATGCATTGTGGATGTCCCTGTTCCATCCCAACATCTGGATTGTCCCTGAGCACTGGGCTGGCACAATCTGCCAGAATACAAATATTTCTTTCTTTACTGGTAGCTGTAAAAGCAAAGCCCACCACTGTGTGCTGACACAGCCATCAGCTTTGAGGGCTCTGCCAAACTCCATCCCTGGGACCAGCCCATCCCTGGCATCCCCTGCTCAGTGGGGTTAAGAATATGGCTCAACCAGACTTTTGACTTGTCAGGTAAAAGGTTTTGTCCACGCTCAGTATAAGGTTCCTCTCCATGAAGTATTAGTATCAGCATGATCTTTCTTGAAGGCCTTGCCTTTCACCAGCTCTCTGTGAAAGAGAGCAGGACCCTGGCTTCTGCAGCAGGAGGGAGTTTCCTGCCTGGCATGGGGTGTTTCTAATGGGCACTGCTGCACTGAGGACCTTGGTGCTCCTCCAGCTCTGCCATCCCACAATGGGATGCAATTGCCTACCCAATGAGAGCTCCTCAAACCAGAAGTTCAATCCTCTACCACGATGCAGCCCAGCTTGAATTTTAGGCAGTTTGTTGACCAGCATTTTTTTTTTTTTTTTGGAAGTGAAAGGTATCCTGAATGGGACAGTTCTGGTGCTCATACAAGGTGGTCCTGTTGTTGCTGCTCACAAAAGGCCCCAGAGGGAGGTAATTTTGGCAGTCACTGAAGGAGACTTGTCCCATCACAGCCTCTGAGGTAACATGGTCACAAGGAGCACTCAGACCTGCAGTGTGTGCATTATGCCTGGCACATTCAGCCAGCCAGGGAGTGTGTTTGGTGATCATCAGATCAATAAGGGTGCATTATTACATTTCAGTGCATTATTGCAGTTATTAAATAGCTTTCCCAAGGATTATAGAATAGCTGTTTTTCAATAATATGTTCCCTGATACCACCTTGAAAAAGAGTTCATGAGGGTTTTTAAAAGGCCTGTTAGCAACATTCCAATTTAGGTAAGTATTGTGGTTGAATTCCAGTCATGAATAAAATATGAAATAGATTAAGAAAGATGAATGGAGTGTTGAAAGAAGATCCAAAATCTGTTTTGGCTAATGCTCATAGCATTAATTTTCTAGAACTGCTTTCTTCACACACTACTGACTGAAGGTGCTTCATCCATTCAAATATCTACGCTGGCACAGACAAGTTTCTTCTAAATTTTTATCTTTCCCTTTTTATCTTGAAATTGAAGGGAAGTGACCATATAGGATGGCTTCTCAGGTAATACTTCTAGCATTTAAAGAAATTTAACTCTGCCCCGTGAAGTCACGCAGCACATGTTTAAGATGGTTGAAGATTTTGTCTCCAGATTAGACTAAATTACAATTAGCAATGCAGCAATTTTAATGTTTTCTTCTTTTTGTGGTAGGTCTAATTGTGTCTTTGCAATATTTCGTGCCTAAAGATTTCTTTCGAGAGAAATTTTGACTTGGATCACTTGCATTATCCTGTAAGTAACACCATTTCAGTTTTATTGTCAAGAATATTTTCTTTCAGCCCTTACGATAGTGTTCTTTGGGGATTTACTTAATTTTGTGTCTTCTGACTAAATCTGCTGAAACAATGCCACAGACTGTTTCTAGCAGTTTGACAATACACGGCATTGACCTTGCTGAGAAGCAAGAATACCCTTTCCTTGTTTTCCAAGATGAAGAACATCACCAGACCCACTCACTAACATTACTGCTGCCTCCCCTAATAATGCATTTGTGAATTTGCCCTCCAAGTTTAATGGAGGACAGTGCTAGCAAGCTGGAAAATTTGGCAACACTGCTCATTGCAAAAAGCCTATTTACATACATTAAGGATGCCTTGCTAAAGTTTAACAACTGGACCTCCCTGAGCAGCTCTGAACCTCTCAGGTACCCACACAGCACTCAGCTTGTCTTTGCTGCCCAGGGAGGTTAATTTATGCAGCTGAGTCAGCTAATCATCCCTGCAAGGAAAACACATTCACGTGTTTACTGTAAAGCACCGAGATGTTTGGACAGGGACATTTACCATCACTGCAGAAAATAAGCCATCAAGTCAGGAAAATAGCCATTTACTCCAATAACCTGTCTCTGGCCTGCAGCAAGGGCTGTGAACAGCGCAGAGGCAGGGCAAGCATGCAGTGATACTTCCCAAAATACCCTCCCAGTCTGCAGTCACCTGCAGCACAATTCCTAAACCAGTGACTGTGCCTGTTTGGAGGAACCTTTCTCCCATTAATCTGCCCAGGAAGTTGTGTATCCCTAGATTCTTGCATTTACAACCTCACGTGGTGTCTTGGTTTGGAAAGACAGGTATCTGCCAGGGAATGCTGGGGTTTCCCTTGGAATGGAGAATGCAAACCCCTCACCCCCTGCCAAATTATAATTTTGCAATTAAGGGCTTTCAGGCAAAGATTTGGGAATAGGAATAACAGTTCTTTACTTGGAATACTAACAATACAAATGTAGTAGAAAACAAAACCACCCAACCAAGCCAGCAAACAAACAATTTTGGAAAGCCCTGACAGAGTCAGAGCTACAACCTGACACCCTGTTGGTCAGGGGGTTGGGAGCAGTCCAAAAGTGAGTCCTCCTGGAGTGGCAGAGGTGGTTCTGGTGGAGCAGAGATGATCCTGTAGAACAAGAGTCCAGTGGTGGTGAGAAGGGTCCAGTCTTCCTCCAGGAATCAGGTGAAGCTGGATACCTTGTGTTCCTGTGTCTCAGTTTTTATCCAGGTAGGAATGGTTGGCTCCCTCCACTGAGTGGAGCATCTCACAAGGGGATGATGGAATGTGGATGTACTGCTTTGTGGAGGAGAACAGCTTGGGTAGTCTTAATGGCCCACTGTGAAAAGAGATAACAAACACTGCCCCACCTGGTTTGAACAGCTGCCCCATTATCAGAAGGCACCCGCCCCCCTCCCCCCAGAGTTACAAGAGATAAAGAAAAAATCTCCCCAGCTGCTTTCAGCAGATGAAATGGAATACACATTTTTGGTTCCACAACCCAAGACACATGGCAAGGAGGCCCAGTGGTGGCAAGGATCTTCTTCCAGCTTATGCTGCTTGCCTGCCTGAAGCATCAGTTCCAGGAGAGGGCTTCCATGGTGGAAGGTGTAGAGGAACTCCTTCAGAACTCCTTGGGCTGCTCTCAGGGTGGATGTCCTCATATCCAAGCCTTGCAAGCAGGAGTAACTCATGTTCAGCGAGCACACAGCAGCTGGGAAGCAAAAATAAGGTTTTGGGTGAGTTCTAGTCTCACATTTTCTCTCTGCTGTGTGTTCCCAGCCCAGCCTGCTTTAAAAAATGTAGGTGCACTTATGGTCCTGTTTGAAACAGTTCAGCCTCCTCTGAGAAACGCTGGGACAGTTCAGGTAGGGCTGGACAGAGGACAGAACATGAGAACATTCAGAGCAGTTTTAAAATCCAGGTGTGCTTTTGACTTGGATCACTCACAAAGTCCTTTCTAGACACTGGTGGTTTCTTTCCCCTGCAGCTGTCACTCTCCAGGGCAAGCCCGACCCTACTCTTGCATGTTGATCCGTGTTATAATTTCCCAGTGTTACATCTGCCCTGTTCTGTGCTCTGAGGAAATTAGAATCCCATTAAGCACAGCTGGCTGTCAGGCAAAGGAAATGCCTGATCTTATTTTCAGTGTGAGGCGTGCCCTCCGCGCTCCCGCACGTCAGGAAATTCCCAAGGAGTGATAAGCCTGCAGTTTTGATGGGATCCCTGCATTTCTCTCCAAGGGCTTGTTGAAAATGTGGCAGCTTAGTGGTTGGATATTAGACTGTGAAGTGGCACAGGGCAATGCATTGTGTATAAAGGATTTTCTGAGGAGCTGCCCACTCCTCGAGGGTGATCCCTCACAGCATCAGCCACTCTCCAGTGATGCCACAGCAGCAGGACCTGGGCAAAAACACCCCTTCAGCCCATTAAAACAATCACACAGATGGGAGCTGGGTCCCATCTCACAATAAAGAACAAAACCATTCCTTGGAGAAGTACTGCCAAAACCTGAGTTTAAGGTGCTTTGTGTTTTTTCCCTTTTTGTTGGAAAAGCAGGATATCAGTAGAGCATTTGTGTCAAGGACCATGTGCTGAGAATTCCCTTTGACATTTCTAACAAAGCCCACCAGACTTGCCACAGTGTTCAAGGGATCCCTGAGGTGTGTCACCCCTGCCTGTGTTCGTGGTCCTGTTCCTGGAGGGATTACAGGTCCTCATTCACCAAGTGTTACTTTGAGTGCAGCAAGAGCTGTTCTTTCAGCAACCTGCTCTAGTGAAAGGTGTCCCTGCTGTGGCTGGGGGTCAGAACTGGAGGATCTTAAAAGGTCCCTTCCAACCCAGGCTGTTCTGGGATTCATGTTGGGAATATCTGATAAATCATCCAAATCTCTTCTTACTTGCTACTGTGTTAATATTTGGCATTTTCCTTTAAAAGGCAGCCTGTCTCTGCAACCTTCCCTGCAAATCAGGTTGCTTAACAGCTTAAAGTCTTTAAAACAGTGTGTGCCCATTTTGCTCTCTTGGATCATCCCATGCCTTCCTCTAAGCAGTAATAAAACAAAACGAAAAGACAAGATTTTGTTTTAAATATTCACTCCTTAACTGTGCATCCTAGGGGCTGGGCTCAGTTAATCTCTGGATTTCAGTGTAAAATATTATGGCATTTATCTGTAAAACTTCTTTGTACTTCTGGTTGTTTGGACTCCACCGAATGGAACCTGAAATTAAGGGAGGAGAAGGAAACACAGCATCACAGCTGTTGCCCTCCCATCTTAAATCAGCTGCAAACATTATTTTTGTCATGCTGCTCAGTGCTCACTCACCTTTGGGCTGACTGAGGGACCCCATAAATTGGTGCCCCTCAATCGCTTGGCCTGGGGTGATCCAAGAGAGCAAAATGGGCACACAATGTTTTAAAGACTTTAAGCTGTTAAGCAACCTGATTTGCAGGGGAGGTTGCAGAGACAGGCTGCCTTTTAAAGGAAAATGCCAAATATTAACACAGTAGCAAGTAAGAAGAGATTTTGATGATTTTCCAGATATTCCCAACATGAATCCCAGAATACTCTCACATGAGAAAATCCCCCAACCAAACCTCTTTGTACCAGGTGTGTTCATTTTCTGCTATCAAAGGAAAAAAAAAAAAATAAATCTGGAGACCACTAAGCAGCTGCAACCTTTTCTACAGACCTTATTTATCTGATATTAGCTGAACTGTGTCTTGCACTTTATAGGAACAGAGAGAAATCTTTGCTCTGACCCAGGTGTCTGTGCTGCCTGTAAACCTCAGCCAGCCCTTCCAGACCAGAAATTAATTGTGCCCCCACCAGGAGAAAACGAGCAGGTCAGAGCACTTCTAGTGCTCTGCTCTGCCAGGTTATTAGGTTTTTCACCTCAGGAAATCCAGCTTCAAATGCCAGGAAGGTTCAAGTGACCTTAGCTGGTCGCTCAGGAGCAGGTATGCAGGAGACACAAAAAGTTAATAAAAATACATCAGGCACCACCCACTGACACCAATTTAATTACCAATCATTTGCTGCTAACACAGAGAACCAGTGTGGTGTCCTCTTGGGTGCTTCATTAGCACCATCCAATTTTGGCTGTGTCAAGGTTTATTTTCTGGTCAGTCCTCTAAGAATGGAAAAATCAAATATAATAAAAATACAACCTGTAGTGTTATAACTGTCAGGCTAGCAGCTATTGCTATACTGAAATCAGACCTTCCAGCCTGCTTTTCATATGTTTATACTTGCTTTTGTTGTTTCAAACTATTTTGGTGGTAAGAAGGAAATTTTTTTAAAAAAAAAAAAAAAGAAAAATTAAATTTGTGTTGTCCTTCAACAGAGTGTTTTGCCCAGGGCTTTGAGATGCTCTGTCACAACAGACCTGCAGGGAATCCCAGGCCTGCTCAAAGAATTAATCCCTCTCCTTTCATCCAGAGCACAGCTCACCAATTTACGGGGTCCCTCAGTCAGCCCAAAGGTGAGTGAGCACTGAGCAGCATGACAAAAACAGTGTTTGCAGCTGATTTAAGATGGGAGGGCAACAGCTGTGATGCTGTGCTTCCTTCTCCTCCCTTAATTTCAGGTTCCATTCTGTCCAGTGGAGTTTAAATAACCAGAAACCATCCTATGTTCAGAGAGAATGAAAGTAAGGGACTACTTAAAAAAATCTCGTTGGAGGATGTAGCACATGCATTACATTTGCCATTACATTTGCCATTACATTTTTAGGTTTTCCTTGCTCAGCATGACAATTGCAATAGCTCCTGGATTTACACACTGGAGGAGGATTAGCACATGCACATCACTATCTTTCTGCAGGTGCAATTTATGTTTATCTTCCTCCTGCTGCTGGTCCCATCGATTGATTTCCAGATGCTGCCTTTCTCCCTAAGCCTTGGTGCAGAGGGAGGTTTAGTCAAACAAAAGGGCCACACCAGATCCTTGGGAATGGCTCAAGGTGCTTTAAATCTCTCTCAGGCACGGGACCATGGGTCTGTGCTGGGGCCACGATCATCTCATCACTCACTCCACCTGGCCAGCCTTGTTTTTCATGTCATGGACACTGAGTTACACTGGCAGTCCCCAGCAAACAGGGCACCTTCACTCTGGGGGTGGATCTGTTCCCAGCTGCCTGTTTAGGGTAAGTTTTGCTGGGAAGAAACTGTGTGGAGAGTGGAGTTCTGGGGTTTTTTTAGGATATGTGTGTATGCCATTGCAATGCCTGCTAACCACTGTGAGCTCCAGATTTTTCTAGTTTTGTTGAATATTGACTCTTCGTTTTTGTGCCATGAATTTTTTTTTTCCTAGGTAGACACTGTGTGCTGTCAGCCAGCCCAGGTCACCAACAGCTTCAGCTGGCTTTACTCTCTTTTATCTTGCTGTGTTTCCAGCCAAGCCTTGTGAAAAATCTTGGCATTTTGTTGTGGTCCAAGCTCAGGGTTTGCACCTACATACAGGGGCTTTGCTGTCAGTGACTAATTCTTTCAGGTCTTTCTTTCCAGAGGCTCTGTGACAAGTTTTGGTGCTCCCGTGAGAGCTGCCCTCTCCTGAGCTGCTGGAGAAGGTTCAGCTTGGCATTCCCTTCTCCTGCTGGGTCCCATTCCTAGGCTTGGTGAAGGACTAATCCCAGCTGAGGCTCCAAGTCTGGAGGAGAAGCTTTCAGCTGAGCTGGCTGCAGCACACAGGAGGTGTCCTTTGGGAAAATTCCCATTCCTGGGACCACCTCTGCTCTGTGTGGCTGCTGCTGTGCACCAGCAGTGACCTCTCATGGTCTGTGGAGCCAGGTCAGAAAGGCACAGCACAGGCAAGGCTGTGGCACTGCTGCTTCTGGGCTTTTCTGCTGCTTCTGGGCTTTTCTGCTGCCTGGTTTTACTCAAGTTCCCTTAACAGAGCCATTCTTTAGCTGCTCACTCCCTCATCTAGCCTTAACTCTGTTCTGTGAGCCTTCTGGAGCCAGTGCTGCTCTGCATGTGTGGCAGTAATTAAGTAGGGATCATGAAGTAACTTTATTTGTATAATCCAGAGAAACTGTATTCAGGAGTGTTTTTATACCCTGCTTTTTCATTAAGAATGTGGGCTCATCAAGGCAAAGTGTTTGTGGGAAGACTTTGAAGAATAATTTTGTGGATCTTATTCTGATTAAACCTAGAGAGCTGGATCAGCCTCCTGAATAACCTGCTGCTGGTATTTAAGGTGAAAGCCTTGGGTTCAATTTCCTCTTTAAGGTCAGCAGACCAGGAACTTGAATTCAGAGCAAATTCTAAAACCCTTATCTTGCCTTATTTCATACTCTCACAAGCCAAGCCTCCTCTTCTCCACAGCTTGTAAATAAAAGCTTTGCTTGACCTAAAAAACAGCCATACAGAGCTCCAAGAGCCAGGTTGAAAAGTTAATTACACCTCCTACACTCCAATGTAGCATTATTGATCAGAACACTTATTTAAAAAGTAGATTTTTTTTATGTACTTCCCAGCTTTATTGCCCAGATAGTGAGATTGCTTTCAAAAATCCCTAACCTTGAACTCCACTCATCAGTATAAATTCATTACCTGAGTTAATCTGGCTGTGTAGCAAATAGGAAAGGTATATCCAGTATTATGTTCCTGGAAGTATTTCCAGTCTCACTTTGGCAAAACACTGTGGCTTTAAGGGCTTGGAACTGTGTTTGAATCTTGTTGCAGCTGAGATGGGAAGAACATGATCTATCATAATTTTCATTTGCTGTATCTACTAAAGTGCCAGCACAGTTCTGTTCCTGAGGTTATTACTGGCACCTCTACAGTAAAGCAGTAGAGTATGTATCACCTTAAAGATGTAATTAGTGACCTACCCTTGTTTTTCATCTTTCATGATAAAGACAAATTCTAGCTTCCTTTTCTATCTCTTTTCCCAAATTCAACCTGGCAGGCAAAGATTCATGACAGGAAATAACACCAAGTGCTTTCCCTGGGGATTCCTTTGCCTTGGCTGCTGGCTTACAATCTCTTTTTCCTGATTTGAGGTCTGATTGAAAAAAAAAAAAAAAAGCCATTTATTGGTAGTTTTTTAAATTTAGAAAGCAGAAAAATGCAAGGTGTGGGGGGGAAAGCAGTATCCAAAGCAAGACATTAAATTTCACTGATTTCAGAAGCCAGAGCATCTTTTTGGGATGTTTGCTGTGTTGTGGTCATCGTGGAGGAGACAACCACTTTAGTGAGGCCAGCTGTCAGGTTTAGTGGGGCTGAGCAGTGCATGACCATCCCTGCTCAGCAGCACCCTGGGAACTTCAGAGCTCACTTCCAGATCGTGTGTGAATGGTGCCTTGTTACAGTGGAGCCTTCACACCTACAGATGTCACCATCTCTCAGGGCCTGGTGTGTTACCTTAAAGTTTACAACAGCCAGTTCAACTAATTGCTTGAAAATTAGCACAAGGCTGTTGGTAGAGCTGCCAACAGTGAGTTTGAAACTCTGAGAAACAGACAGGGTAACCCTCTGCATCCCAGTTACTCTTCTTCCTTCCCACTAAATAACTTCAGAGGGAAAAATATTCATTTGAGCTCTTTATCAGGGTGGTCTTGAAACAGCCACAATGACACATTCTTGGTGGTGAAGGCAAAAAAAAAAAAAAAAAAAATACATGTGCTTTCCAGAAATCCATCTGTTGGATGACTGTGGCAGAGCCTCCAAGGACAGACAGCATCCTTTCCCCACAGCCCTCATCCACAAGAAATACAGCATCTCTCAAAAAGGGCCTTTCCTAAGCAGGCAACTCAGCAGCAGGACTCAAAATTGCCACCTTCTAGAACAGCCATGAATATTAAATCAAGCTCTAAAATGATTGTATGGAAGCTGCCCTGCCTTGCTAAGTGAAATGAGCTTTCCCTCTGTATTGAGTCTCTGTGGGTGAAATAGATCTGTTGCAGTGGTTTGGTTTTGGTAGTGTTGAGGAAGTCAGCACAGGTCAGTGGGCAAACTGAATTGTCATCTGTCTGCCTGGAACAGGATTGCTCACTCTGTGCTGCCCCTCAGCCAGCCTGGGGAGGCAGCAGCACCTTCTCAGCCCAGCCCATGCTCCCTGATGCACGGGCAAAGGGGCTCTCTGGATGCTGGCAGGAACCCTGCCCTCAGCAAACACCTCCTTGGGAACAGCCACTGCCCCTTGGCTTGTCCAACCCTTGCAGAACCACTTTGCACAGCGAAAGAGTCTTGGGTTATGGAACCAAAGATGTGTATTATAGTTCATTTGTTAAAAGCAGCTGGGGAGATGTTTTTCTTTACCTATTGTAACTCTGGGGGAGGGGGGTGGGTGCCTTCTGATAATGGGGCAGCTGTTAAACCAGGTGGGGCAGTGTTTCTTATCTCTGTCACTTGGTCCTCCCTCCAGGGGAATATTTTCTGCTAATGGACCATTAAGACACCCCTAAAAGCAACATCCCCAAAATAGACCATCCACATTCCATCATCCCAGTGTGAGATGCTCCACCCAGTGGGGGGAGCCAACCATTCCTACCTGGATAAAACTGAGACACAGGAACACCAGGGATCTGGCTTCACCTCATTCCTGGAGGAAGACTGGACCCTTCTCACCACCACTGGACCCTTGCTCTACAGGATCATCTCTACTCCACCAGAACCACATCTGCCACTCCAGGAGGACTCACTTTGGGACTGCTCCCAACACCCTGACCAACAGGGTGTCAGGTTGTAGCTCTGATCCTGTCAGGGTTTTCCAAAATTGTTGTTTGTTTGCTGGTTTGGTTGGGTGGTTTTGTTTTTTTCAACTACATCTGTATTGTTAATATTCCTAGTAAAGAACTGTTATTCCTATTCCCCAAATCTTTGCCTGAAAGTCCTTAATTGCAAAATTATAATTTGGCAGGGGATGAGGGGTTTACATTCCCCATCCTAAAGGAAACCCCAGTTTTCCCTGGCAGTTACCTGTCTTTCCAAACCAAGACAAAAAGGAAAGGTTTTTTGGATTTTTTTTCTCTTTAATATTCTCTAACAGACATGAAAAGTGATTTCTGAGATTAATGCAGTATAAAATTTTAACTGGCTTTGTATAACTTCCTTCTTTTTAGACAGGAAGGGTTTATTCCTCATCTATGTTATGACATACTTTGGCAAAAGCAATCTTACTCTTTTTATCAGTGGCAGCTTGGGATGGGCATAATATTTACAAATGATGCCATGAACAAGTTATGCAAATCACCCAAATGAGAACCAGTAAGCTTTTATATCCTGCCAAACAATCGTGTATTGTGGAAATGCCACATTTTACAGTCAATTTGAGAAATGTTTTAGAGACTTTAAAACATTAGTGCCCTATTTTTCATATTGCTCAACATATATGACAGGATTTGTTCGTACCACGACTCCAAAAATATAAACCTTTGGAATATGACAGAAAAAAAATAACCCTAATAGATTTTAAAAACCTAAGTGACTTTGAAAAGCCTCTTGGAAGTTCATAATACTGTCAATTTTTTTAAAGATCTTGTCTAAAATTGAAAACCTGTATGACTGCAGAGAGGCAATCTGTGCCTTTCTGAACTGGTATAAAAATACCGTTTCTTAGTGCATGTAAATGAGCCATTATAAAATAAATCAGCAAAAAAAGTAATGGGTTCTCTTAATGTCTGAAGCTCTCCAAAGGGCTCATCTCCACTGCAGGATTCACGAGTGTCTGAACTGAGCTAAGGATCAGTGACTGCATGGCCACATGAACTGATTTTTAACATTATTCCACAATCCCTTTGGCAGTGTCCTGGAAGCTTCTTTTTCAGGAGGTTCTGGCTACTCAAAGTAGGTTTCCTGGGAGCCACAAATCCCAGGGAGATTTGCAAGACCCTCCTTTCCTAATCCAGTGTGGGGCTACTAGTGGAAAAATGAGCTGAACCAATTCAGCCTGTCAGCTTCTGTGCCTTAACTAGCTGGTTTTTAAGTGATTTATCTGAATTTGAAGACATTATTGAATTATTTGTAAGCTTTAAATGTTTTTCATCTTAAAAGGGGCATTCTTGGATTGAAAACTGGCAGAAGTTTTCCCTTGGAAAGGAAGTTACCAGTCAGAGTAGTAACCCACACAACTTTCCTCCTTGAGTGAAACAAAGGAACATCTTGAGGGGAATAAAGAGCAAATAATAGTAAATTTGTGAGAACTACAAAATGGTAACTTCTTAAAATGTGCTATTGAGGGTTTGTTTTCAAGGAAAAATATTTTTATGCCATATTACATCTGAAATCTTTAGAACAGCTTCCCACCTTCCCTGTGAAGACTGGGAGAAAGGGCTTATTCTGGTTTATTTTTTTTTTCAAAGCTCTCCTAAATCTCCACCTCCCTGCCAGACTTTATTTCAAATGTTACAGAAAAGTGCCTCTTTCCTGGTGTTTCTGTGTGTGTGTGCTGAGCCCAGTGGCTGCTTTGCAGTGGTGAGCTGTTCACTGCTGGGCAAGGGCAAGCTGGGGGTTTTCTAACCTTGCTTCTCCACTAAGGCTTTTTATTAAAGGCTCACGACAGTTTTGTCGTGATAGAAGCTGTGACAGAATTTGGGCTGGGTGAAGCCAGGCCAGGCCCTGCCAGGGAGGACCCAGGGGGGACGTTTCAGAGGTAAAAATGAGTGCAGAGGGTGAAGTGGGAGGCAGGGAGGAGGGGACAGGGCTAACTGAGTCCTGTGGGGTGCTTTGTTAGCACAAACATCGGTGTAGTACAATTAACTATTGTACATCCCTGTACCCTGAGGAACCACAGGGGCTCTCCAGCTGAGTCTTCTGCTGTTTTTCCACACCTATAAAACATTCTCCTACATTGCTGCACGGAGTGTTGGGTGTTCCCAATCCAGCTGAGACCCCTGCCCACCCTCCTGCCACACACTCCTGCAATCCCCACGTGTGTTGGGGCTGAGGGGGAGCATTACCCCTCTGTGAAGCATCCCCACAAGTTTTTGGCATTGAGAAAATAACTCTGCTGTGCTGGCAGTGTAGTGTTGTGAGCTATTTCACCAGAGCTGTGGCATGTGCAATATATATTGTGTGTGCTGCAGCAACAAGAGGGATGATGAATGGGTTATGTGTGCCCTGCTTTCTGCTTCTGCTGATAAGTGACTGATAAAGCTGACAAATAGCTGGATTAAGTAAACAGAGCCTACATAACTCATTCAAAGTGAGTAACTGTTTGCAAATTATCAATTGTTATCTGCAGAGTTTTGAGTTGGGAGTGATGGATCCCGTTCCTGTGTGGAAATGATGGGCTGGTGGTGTGTATCAGGTATGTGAGCAGGAAAATTGGCCATCTGACAGTGCTCATCCTCAGGACAGGGACTGGCAAGAAAGTAAAAAAAAAAAAGAAATGTTGCCTGGGCCAAGTAGAGCAATTTTTGACTCCAGCAAAGAACAGGAATCTGACTACAATAGAGGCTTCGGGATTTGGCTTCCAAATGCAATCAGAATAATTTTTAGGCTTGTTTAGAAGCTATTATAACCAGCTACTACTCAAGGACCAATTCCCATCTCATTCCCACGAGCAGTGTTTGCAGAAAAATGTAGAAGGCATATCTTTTTACTAGAACAGGAAGAAATAAATGCCTGCTAATGTAATGCCACTTCATTTCATAATTCGCTGTGGGATGAGAACGGGATTTCAGAGCTGCTGATGTTTTAATCTCACGTTTCCTTGTCCCAAGTAAAAAGCTGTGACCCAGGAGCCACTGTCAAGTTAAACAGATTCAATTCCTCAGTGGCTGTGCTGTGTTTGTAGCCCGTGTTAAAGGCGGAGGGTGTTTGTGCTTTGCTTTTAATTCAGCGAGTTATCCCTGCAACATCCTGATAACACAACTTCAGATCCCCGAGATAACATTGAGAGAACGGAGAGAAAACAGCTCGGCCGGCAAGAGCGTGAATGGATGCGCAAGGAAGGAGGTGATGGAGGGGCTGGAAGTGCTGACACATCCCAGCCTGCGGAATTCCAGCCGGGAGTTCAGGGGATGCCCGAGAGCTCCCGGCCTGGCTGCGCTCCCTCTTGGGGTTTGGCACCCTCTGCTGTCCGGCTCCTGAACAAAAAAAAACAAAAAAAACACCAAAAAAAAAAACCCCAAAACGCCCCGGAAACTGGGAGAGGTGAGAGTGCAAATCAAACTCTCGACTGACTCGTTTTGGTGATCAGCCCCCCTCCCGCCAGGCTCTTTCTTGCTGCAGCAAGCAGTGAATGTTCACCAAAAAAAAAAAAAAAAAAAAAAAAAAAAAAAAAAAATAAAAAACCACCAAACAACCCACCCAAAAAACCAAAACAACCCCCCCCCAAAAAAAACCCAAAACAAAACAAAAAACCAAAAACCCACCCAACAACAACAAAAAACCCCCACCAAACCCCAAAAAACAACAACAAAAAAACCCCAAAACACAAACAAAACAAAAAAACCCCAACCAAAACAACAACAAAAAAACAAACCAAACAACACACACATCCAAAAAAAAAAAAAATCAGAAAAAACCTCCCACCCAAATGTATTTTTCCTGCTTCACAATTGTAGCATAATTGTGTCAGTTCTGTTTCTCATAAATGAGATGAGCAAGTCTTGGCTCCCGAATCCACTGCAAGGCTTCCTGACCGTTCAGGCTGGATGCAAACAAAGCCCACAAAGACTCTGATGCTGCTGGACGAGTCTCAGGTAAGATGAGGGAGGCTTTTTTTTTTTTATTTTTTTCTGCCTCAGAAAGGGCTCTGCACAATTATCACCACCCTACCAGAGTGGAAACAAGCAGGTTCCTTCCTAACATCTGGCATGGCTGTTCTTGCTACACAAGCATCTTGTGTTGCAGCTGAGAGTGCTGAAAATTGTGTAGGACACCTTATGCATGTTTTAGCTATTTAGTTAAATGTTTATTCACTCCAGGTTTTGTTTTTTTTTTTTTTTTTTGGAAGCAATTAACAAATGCTTTCCTTGACAGAGAGACACAGAGCTTCACTCCTGCAACAGAAACGTGGGACACCTGGCTCTGCAGTGGGGAAAATTGAAACCTAAAAGCTCTGGAAAACAGGGAGCCTGTTTCTATTGTGTGATTCCCTCCATTGCATACCTCCTATATTTGATTGACAAGGCAAAAAATATTCTGTATGGTAGGCATGGGAGCCTGTGAGGAAACAGCCATTGTTTGTCCCTTCTGTATTTCACATTTCTGGACCTGCACTTGCAACACTGTATTCAAGCTAAAAAAAATAGAAATTCATCACCCAGATCTGCAGGACACCAGAAAACCAAAGCTGTGCTTCCCAATAGAGGCCCTTCAGTGGCTTTGATTGTTAAATGGTTAAAACATCTTGATGAGTTTTCAGTTATCCGTGGCTTCAGGTATGAAATCCGTGGCAAAGGCAGGACAAAGCACAGTTCTCCTGAGGGCACAGATCCTGACAGGCATTGCTGCACTCCTTCCTGGCTTGGCTGGGGATCTGAGCCACCTTCCTTGTGCTCATCTGGACTCCAGAAGCTCCCCCAGAGTCCAGGACAAGAAGCACAAGTGCCACGGTTCTGTCCAGGGTGGGCAGTGCTTCAGCCCTGTGTGCCCTGGAGCTGGAGGTTCTCAGGGTACCAGTTCCACCAGGAGCTGCTCCCTGCAGGGGCTGCCTCTGCCTGCTGATGTCCACTACATCCCCAGGGGAAAATAATTTGGAGAATTCTTTCTATTAGCTATAGGCTAAATTGCCACTTGTTTCTCTTACATTTCACTTCACTCCAGCAGTCTCGATGCTGCTTCCTTAACAAAGGATTAAATCCTTAAATGGATTTACTAATCAACTGCTTTTCTTTCCATAGCCACTCTGCTTCTCCTCACATCTTCTCAGACCTGGGAGGATAACTAAAAGCTCAGAATGCTCATACTCATTTCTATTATAAGAAGAAGAAAATACACTGATTCTAAGAAATTCCACTTTTGAAAATAGCTTTTTTTTTTTTTTTTTTTCCCTGCAAGAACCATGGTGTTCTAAATAGACTGCTGCTCTTCACATTCAGTCTCAATAGAAGATAAAATGGAGGAAGTGCAGAAGGCAGCACTGGCATGATTTGCATACAGTCTTTGAAAACAAGCCTGGGATAGTGGCAACTGAAACCCAGCTTTGTATCAGGCTCTTGCTGCAACCCTGCTCAAGTCAGAGGCAGAAAACCTGCCCTTGTGATAAAATAACCCTCACTGGTGTACACCTGAAACAAGCAGACATTGTTATTTTAAAGAGGACCCAGAATTAGAAACTTCAGTGGTGGGAAAACACTAAATAAACCCCAGAATCCTCATTTGAGATCTCCAGTGAGTGGAAGCCATGGTACCTGGTGCTGCCTGTGCAGAGGGCAGTCTGCTGCTGAGCTATATTATTCAACCACAGATTGGTTTCCCCAAGCATCAGCCAAGACATTGTTTTTATTGATTTATTTTGCTATCTTCCCACTGCAGTGATAGGATGACAAAGGAACCACCTGTGGGTATCCTAATATATCTAATGCCAGCAGATTTTCAGGTTGAATAAAAACAATAAATCTTTCCAGGCACAAAAGGGGAAACAGTGAGGTAAGTTAATTTGGGAAACTAAAGAGCATGATTTAAGAATATTGGGTTTGTTAGAATGGATCAGACCAGTCCTCCTGCTTTACTATCTTCTCCTCAGAGATAGTTCCTTAGAGATGACACAAAAGAGCACAAAATAAACCCCAAAATAGTTAAGTGTTCAGTGACACTCCCAGGGACTAGCCTGCTTTCTGGCAGTGCAGCAATAATTGTGTTACACCAGTGAGCAGGAGCTCTGGCTCTCACTGTATTATGCACATTACAAGTGCTCCAAAATTGGGTAGGATTTGCTAAGGAGCCCAGGTTCAATGCAGGTGCTGGTGGCTGTGCTGATCACTGCATCTCTTGTGGGACACAGCCTGGGTTTTCCCTAAGGCAGTACACTTAGATTTGTTGTACAACTTCCTCTTAAATTAAGGGAGAAAATGAATAAACATGTAAACCTGTTCAGCCACTTAACATGTTCACAAATCAAGGCTAAAGCAGTAGTTAGTCAAAGACGGTGGAGAGTCTAGCACACCAGAAAACAAAATTCTCCTCTGTTCTTCCAGTGGGATTTCCTGTCTCCTCACTTCCACGAACAGGCTGAACTTGTCTTGTGGGGAGCTCCTAAAAATACATATTAAGCTTTCATGGTAATGCAAGGCTCCTTGGATCCAATCTATTTCAAAACAATAATATTACACTCTCTTGAGCTTTCTGCTAGTAAAAGCCTCCAGAAAAACCCATCCCTGATTCTACAGCACTCTGCTTTCCCCAGAGCAGGTCCAGCATGGGCAGGAGGGGCTGAAGTTCCCCACAAGTGCTGCTTTGCTGATAAATTTTAGCCCTGACCCCTTCTTGGCAGTGCATCTGGAAAGGTTAGGTTTTGCTTCATAGGAATTTCAGCTCCTGGTTTCTGCATCGTATTTATCCAAATCTGGGGTCTGACCTGGGTAATCCAGGTAATTTTATTCATCCTGATCTTGGATTTTTCGATAATTACACTACAACGTGGTACATCTACATGAGCAGTGCTGTATGTGTTGCACAAGAATGCAGTTTTGAGTGATCTGGGAAATTGTCTAATATATTTATACTTCTTTAGATTGCTTAAATAATAAATAAAGGCAGTGTATCTGCCCCTAAACCCCCAGATATCAGTGGTGGTTGACTCTGTAAGGTCGAGGAAGTAATACACACCTGCCAGATTCAGACCTGCACCCTTCTCAGACACAGGGAAAAACAAAAATCAAATTGAAAGGAAGATATAAGAGCTCCAGTTCCAAAGCTCAAAGGAAGCCAATAAAAGAGAAAAGGTAGGAACTGACACTCACCAATAACAGGATTCTTAAAGCCTCAAATTCAATAAACCCACAAACCAAAAGGAATTAAGCAGGCTGTGTCACTTCAGGACATCATGCTATGGGATTTTAACAAGATTCATGGGTATTAAAAAGTAATGGCATAAATTGGGTATTTAGAGTCAGTATTGATTTGTTGCCAGATTTCTGCATATCAACAATTGCACTTGAGTGTCCATTTACTTTGCTCAGAAATAAATATTCCTGCCCAGCTGCATGTGCTAGTTGGAAGAGAATCTGTTTTCACCACTGGCAAAGGGACAGGTTGTTATCTCAAGCCACATGGTTCATTGATTTACCCACGGTGGAGTAAATACAAAAAAAATTATAGGAATGCTGTCAAAATCATTTATTTAAAAGCTTTTTTTTTTTGGAAGAAGAATGATAGCACATTCCCAGGTAAGAGTGCAAGAGGCTTTCTGAGTATTTGGGCTTCTTAACTGGTTGAGGTAAATTATCTCCATTTGATGTTTCTGGCTGGCAGAGTTAATTTATTTGTACAAAAGTATTTAATGATGCAGGGAGATTGTTATTGGTGGTTTAATTATTGTTTTGATCAGAGCTGCTGTATGGGTGGTAGTACTCCTAATAAGATAATCATACTTTTTCATCTGTTAATGAGTCTTTGGAGTATTCCCAACACAGTTTTAAGTCTTAGTTGTTTTCCCGCTCTTGGCTTAATTTCTGTGTTTCATTTGGCTTGCATAATGAAACAAGATGGGCTGCTTTACTGCTGTTTGTAATAGGTCTTCCTAATATGGCTTTCTGTGCTTGGGCTGATCAGGATTTTCCAAAACTGCACAAACATTTTTAATCTGGGGGCAAAAAAAAAATCCCTCTGCCCATAAATTGAAAGCAGTAAATTGGGGGTTTGGTCTCAGGTAAATGATAAAACTGTTTTTGCACAATCTCATTGTGGTAGCTAAACTTCACCAGCATGTTGTCTGCCTCTCTTTTCCATTTATGTCTCTTAAAAAAAAAACCCAACAAATTATTCCCTGTATCTCTTCCTGCAAATACTTACTAAGCAGTTGGTGAGATCCCAGTCAAATACAGTGAAAATATGGACAGAATTTGAAAGTTAGCAGTGGGAAGGGTATGGCCTGACTGAAGTCAAGGGTACTTCAGCAGTGGAGGTTGATGTAAACCATCTTGTACAGAGGTTAATTGGAACTGTAAGAGAAGCTGGGAAGTGGATAAGAATGTTAAGAGGAGAGGAGAACCATAAAAGAGCACAGTTAATATCATATAAACAGAGCAGCTTGGTTTTTCTCTAAAGGTGAATATTCTAGTTCTCATAGTGTCTTCTTTATGGAGTATTTCCATCCTCAGCTTTCCCCAGTTGTGTGACCACACTTCCTTTCCCTCTGCTTCACTTTTATTCTGAATTTACTGGGCCTGGCTCTCCTTGTTTTGCAGTCCACCTTGGTTGTGTTGCAGTAATATGCACATGGGGGCAGAGATATAAAACCATGGGGACATGAAAAAGCAAATGGTGCCTGAATGTTCATGTGTTCTGCCTGCCACAAGCACAAACAATATTTCAGTCCTCTATGACAGTTACACAGGTGCCTTCTACAAAAATTGTACTGGAAGAAGGTGACAGAGAATTCCCTCTTGTCCTCTAGAACCTTCTCATCCTCTTGGATGCCAAGGAAAAAAAAAAAAAAAGGAATGTATTTAAGTAGTAACAGAAGTGCTCCCAGTCCAGCTTTACCTTCAGAGCTGGGTGATGGCTTTTTGTTAGGTCATTGTTAGGGCCTCTTGGGGACTGTTCCACTCCTTCTTGTGTGATGGGGTCTTTCACTTGTGCCATCTCACAGAGCTTCCAGAGGCCACAGGAGATGCACAGAGCCCTGGGAAAAGGGTTTTTTTTGCCAAAAAAAAAAAAAAAAAAAAAAAAAAGATGACTGGGAGAAACTAGATTAGGGGAAAATAGAACTTCTTGTATTTTTATCAAGTATCACAGATCTTCAGTGTTAGGAGTAATTTCCTGTTTGGTGCACAGTGAGCTGGGGAAAGGGCATCAAGCACATCTGCCTGTAATACAGGAGAACTGCAAGATTGCTCATAGTTTCTCCCCTCATCTCTCCCAGACTTTAGCCTGAGAAGTTTTCCCCTCTCTGTTGTGACCTTACACATGTAAAATCTTCAACTGTGTTAAAAATTAGAAAAAAAAAAAAAAAAAAAAAAGAAGAAAGAAAGAAAGAAGATTTTCATAGTATGGCAATTATCCTAATATCTTAAATACTAACATGAACCTGGGGAACACAGCCAACACTCTACCTCATATGTAGGGAGCTGTTGCACAAACACAAATTAAAACTCTCTGAAAAGCTAAGTCTAAATAGACTAAACAAAGGGCAGGGCAAAATTACATGTGTAAAATGATGTCACTCAGTCACCCACAGGAAGTTATCTTCTGGGTTAGAATTATTCTGATCCATTGGCCACAGAAATGGCAGCTGCAGATACTTCAGAGCACAGCTCTGGTTATTATCCCAGAAGCACAAGCTGTGGAGAGCATTAAAGGTTAGAGAGTCCTTAGCAAATGTTCTTTAATACTGCAGTAGAGTACTGTACATTTTGGAAGAAGACATGGAGTTCTAAGCTAACAGCTAAAGATCAACAGCATTTGCTGAGAATGTCCTGCAGTTATGAAAAACTTCAGGAGTTCAAACCACTGACCCAGCTTGGTCTCAGCTGACCTTTGGGCATCCTGGGCAATGTTGGTTTGCCCTGCAGCTCTTGTAAGGGCCCTGTTTCCTCCACAAACACCAACTTTTGCCTCATTAATGGTCTGGGTTGCAGATGAAGGTCACAAGGGGTCCAAGGATTTCAGCAGAAGCATTCTTGGATTCCCTATGTAAGACACAAATAGTAATTCCAGTAAGATCAGTGTTCTTCATACATCTCATAACCTTTACTCAACCAAATCTACCCTATAAATAGGGACAAAAGCTTTTAACCAACCTGTTATTAATTTGAATTAATATATCTAGAAGTCAAAGCATTCTTCTCTGTGTTTTGCTCCCACAACCCCAATGTACCTGTAAATTAATCATCCCCACATCACTGAAAGGGAATGCTCTGTTCCATGAGTTTCATTTGGGTACAAGAAGAGAACTGCAAACACACACCAGTCCTGCTCTCAGTGCAGGGATGCACAGCTTCAGTCTGCTGTCTGGGCACAAAAAAAGTTCAGAGGGACTTCTTGGCACCTGCAATCTATAGGAGTGTGGTGCTAATTAATGCAGCAAAACAAAGGCAAACTGCATGTTTCACTGAAAGGAGCAGAAAGCCCTTGCTCAGAGAAATTGGCTGGCACTTAAACCTGGGCACTGATTATCTAATGCTGTTCACACAGCTTGAACACTTCAGCTTCAAAACAGATCTTGCTTAATATGAGAGGACAACTGAAGGAAAAGGTGGTGTGATGCTAACAATATATGTGACTCACTGGATCAATTTGGGGAACATTTAGAAATCCTCATTAATCACTTAACATAAACAAGGAAAACAAGTTTTTAATGGTTTTAGGAGGTTTCTGAAGGACATGTCGCTTATTTTGCATGACACTTTTATGGAAGAAATGGCCTACCACAGTCTGCACCAAACCAAAAACAAGTGCTGAAGCACAGTGAGAGGTTGTAGGGAGACATGTGAACCTTTGTGGTTCCTGGAGATTCATGTGCTGCCAGGGATAGTTTTGGTTGAAGAAATGGGGAATACTGAGATATTTGTGGGTAGCCTAGAGCCAGGACATTTCACAGAATCCCAGAGCATTTGCCACCTTCCTGATGTGGCCAAAAGTGTGGACAGGTTGCAGAGTGAACTGCTGGAAAATGGGAGACCTCTGAGCAGGCTGAATGGTAAATAACCTCAAAAACAGGACAAGATGCATATTTTTAAGGCATAGAACCTTAAACTGCTCTAACTGATCTATTGCCTGAAGTACCAGAAATGGGTTGGAAGGTAATAGCAAGAAGTCATGCACTTAAAAGATTAATTAGGATAACTGCGAGCGAGCTCAGGGGTTCATCAAACGTGAGATTACAAGAGGAGGAATCCAGGTACATTATTGGCTGTAGGATAACTATGATGCCACTGTAATGTGGTCTTAAAAATGCAAATGTATTCTGGGATGCATTGAGTGAGGTATTTTCAGGAGATGGCGAGGTATTAATATCGTGGTACGAGGCAGTTGTTAAGACCTTGTTTAGAACACTGCACACAGAGTAGAAGGTATAAAAGGAGGCTGGAGGAGAGGAAAACCTATTTGGAGGGAAGATTAAGAGCAAAGCAGAAAGAGGCTGAGAATGGATGATCTAATTGGTGTTTATAGGGACATCTCAGGTAAATATCATAGAAGCAAAGTTATTTAATCCGAAGGGCAAAATGACCTAATGGCTATAAATTGGTAGTGAATACATTTACACTGGAAATTAGAAAGTTTCTAGTTTCAGAAGAGTCGATGCTAGAAAAGCCTTGAAGATAAAAGTTAAGGCACCTTGGCTGTCTGGTGGCAGCTTAGCAACCCAGTTCATCCTCCAAACCGGATAATAAAATGGTGTTGGGTTTCTCACAAACCGCAATTCCTGCGAAGGGGTTATAAGGAGGTGGTGTAATCCCCGTGTGATGAAATGTGTTTCTGCACTGTGTTAGCCCGGCGCTTCAGGAGTTTGCTAACGTGCCAGGAGGTCCAGCAAGACTCCGCTCCATTTCCGTGCCTTTTTAACCTCCGAATCACCAGGGATGACACAAAGCGATACGTATCGCGGAGCTGGCCAGGCGAAGGTTCTGCAAACAGCTGTCCTTCTGTGACTGACGATTAATAGGACACAGAAGATCGTTCAGATGTTTCACGGATCAGACCGGTGGATCACGTTTCCTCCTCTACGCACTTGTGTGTACCAAGGACTCATTTCCAGGACCGACGAGCAGCCTGGAAAGGGCGTGCTGCTTGCTCCTGTCAGCCTGGGAAGTTTGCGATAACTGACTTCTGAGGTTTTCTTCCTGTCGCACAGTAGTTTGGGGCTTTTGCAGAGCAACTCCTCCGTTCCTCAGCGGCCGTGCTTTGTTCAGGGAGGGGGTGGCTGCTGTGCCTGGCGGTGGCCACGGAGATGTTCCGGGGGGGAGCGCAGGGAGTCTGGCCGGGCTGGCCCGGAGCGGCGCTGGGTTCTGCAGGCGGTGTCTGCTGGGACTCAATTAGGCGGCGGTTTCGTTTGCATAGTTAATTGCGCGGCGGCGGGCCGGGAGCGCTCGGCGGGGCCCTGCGGATCGGCATGGCGAGACACCCCTCTAGCGGAGGGCCCGGGCCTCGCCCGCCCCTCGGCGGGAACGGCGGCGGGAGCGGGCGGGCCGCCGCTCTGGGGAACGGAACCGCGGGCAAAGCAGCGCTCCAGCCCCGCGGGGCCCGTCCTTGGGCAGCGCCGCGGCCGCTGCGAGCCCCGGGGGCGGCTCCTGCCGGGCCCCGCCGTGCCGGGCGGCGGGCGCGCTGCGCTCCCTCCCCGAGCGCCACGGGAAACCTCCTCCTCGCTGCTTTTTTTTTTACTTCAAGCCAGTGGGAAACGGAGGGTTCTTATCCTCGTGGAGAGCAGCATCTCTCCCGCCAGAAGGGCTGCGCGGCCGGCTCCGCTCCTGCCCGGCATCGCAGCGCATCGCTCGGGAGCAGCCGGAGCCCGGCGCGTCTCCGCGGTGCGCAGAGCGGCGTGTGCGATCTGCCCCGCTGGATGCGTAATGAGCAACTTCATGGTTCCCATTCGTTCTTCCTGCCCGCTGTTCCGGCACTGACGCTCTGTTTATTTGTTGGCACTTCTTTGCTCCAGAGACAAACCGTACAGCTTGACTCGATCCGCCTGCTCTTCGCCTCCAACGCTCATTTCGGGTCGGTAGCAACTGGTGTCCAAGCAGGACGCGAGGGCACACGTACGCACGGATAAGCCCCGGTGCCCGCGGCCCGGGAGCGCGTCCCTCCCGGCGGCGAGCGGACCGGAGCGCGGCCGCAGCGCTCCCGCCGCCGTCTCCGGCCGCCGCCGCCGGCGGGCGGATGCGCTCCCGGAGAGCGCAAAGGCTTTTCGCGCCCTGCTCCCGCTGTCCCCCGCCCCGCCGAGCGGCGGGCTCGCTGACCGGCCACCGCCTCGGTGCGGACCGGCTGCGCGGATCGGGGCGGGGAGCTCTCCCTTTCCGCCCCTCCGTCCCCGCCGCGCGGGCAGCAGCAGCGCGGTGTTGCACAACCCCGCTTCCTTTTTCTTTCGCTTCGCTGCGCCGCGGGCAGCGGCGGCGAGTGCGCGGGGCGCCGGTCTCCGCCCTGGGTTGGGGGGGGGGGGGACGGCACGGCCGGTGCTGCCCGCTCGCTCCCCGCCAACCGCGGCGCCGGCGCGGCCCCGCCGGCTGCGCGGCCCCGCGGGAGGGGGAGGGCACCGCCGGTCCCCGCGCCCCGACCGACGGGGCCGGTTCTCTCCGAGGGGAAGCGGGCTAAATCCTCGCCGGGGCCGGGGGGGATGGAGTCGGGACCGCGCATCCCGCGGCAGGCACCGACCGCCCGCTGCCCGGCCGGGCCGTGTCCCTTCCCGCGGCGCCCGGGCAGGGCGTGGACGCCCGTCCCGCCCCGGCGGAGTCGCGGTGGCGGCGGCGCGTCCCGTTACCGGCGGCCGAGCCCGCGCTGCCCCCGGCGCGGCGGGAGCAGGTGTCCGGGGGCAGCAGCCCGGGGCAGCGCGGCGGGGGCGGGGTCGGGGCCGGGCCCCGCGGGGCCGGGCGGGCGGGCGGGCGGCGGCGGGCTCGGCGCGCCCGCGGCAGGAGGGAGCCGGAGCGCCCGAAAAGCCGTGAGGGGAGGGGAGGGCGGAGGGGCGGGAGGGGGGAGGCAGGCGGGCGGGCGGCGGGCGCATGCGCTCTGGCGGGCCGTGCCATATTGGAATGAGGCAGTGAGCGGAGCGCCGGGGAGCCCGAGCCCCGGCAGCGGCGCAGGGCTGGAAAAACTCCCCGCAGGTGAGGCGGGCGGCGGCGGCGCCCGCGGGCGGGCGGAGCGGCTCCGGGCGCAGCTGTTGGGGACGTTTTGCCGGCGGGGCGCGGGGCCCGGAGGGTTTTTCCGGGCTCACGAAGTTTGGATGCGGGGAAAAAAGGCGGCGAGGCAAGGAGGAGGAGGAGGGAAGAGGCAGGCGGAGCGCGGCGGGGAGGCGGCGGCGGCGCGGGGGGGACGCGCCTTCGGCCGCGCCGAGGAGCGATGCGCGGGGCTGGCCGGGCGCCGCCGCGCAACTGCCCGCGCGCAACTCTGCGCGCTCCCGCCAGGGGCCCGCGGCGTCCCGCGGCGCGCTCGGCCGAAGTTGCCCTCCCGGCCGGCCCCGCGCCCGCCCGAGGACGCGCCCGGCCCCCGCGGGAACTTTGTGCGCGCCGCGCCGCCGCCGCCCCGGCTGCTCGCTACCCGCGCCCGCGGGGGGGGGCCGAGCCCACCGAGCGCCTCTGGCTCGCCCCCCTCCCCCTCAAAATGGCGGTGGAAGGGGACCTTTAAACCCCGCTCCGCTCCGCACCCCCGCCGGGCGCGGCCGCGCTCCGCTCGGCGCGGCGCGCGTCCCGCCCGGGGCAGCGGCTGGCGTCGGTCCCCGTCAAGTGGCCCGTCAGCGAGCGGCTCTCGCCTTCCTCGGTCGGGCTGGGTGGGTGTGTGTGGGGAGGGGGGGCCGAGAAGAGGGGCGGGCGCCGCGGCCGCGCCGGCGGCTCTCCCGCAGCGCCGCCGCCCGCGCTGCGGGGCCTGCGCTGCCGCGGGGCCGGGCATTGTGTGCGCGCCGCGCCCGCCGCCGCCGCCGCTGCCGCTCCGCACCTCCGGCGGCTCCGCGCCCGGAGAGCGACGCGCAGCCTTTGTCTCTCGGGGAAGTCGGGTTTGCGCTGCCCGCCCGCTGATCCTTCTGCACCTGAAGTCGTAAAATCGGGCGCCGGTGACACTGCCCGGGCGGCCGCCGCCGGGGATGCCCCGGGACGCCAACTTCGGGGCGGGCAGGGAGCGGCGCCGGGGCAGCGGCTGCGGGAGGGATCCCGCCCGGGCAGCGGCGGCTGGAAGCGGGAGGGCGGAATGCCCGTGTCGGAAGGACTGAGCAAGTTTTCCGTCTGTGGCTTTTTGCGAACTTGCTACCAGCACCACCATCCCCCCCCCCTCTCCTCCGCCACCCCCTACACAGTGGAAATAATGAAAGGAGAAGAAAAAAACAGCGCGGGCAGTTAATTGTGAATTGGTGACTAGGTTCGCTATTGCGGTTCTGCAAGGCCCTTATTTTATTGAGAAATAGGCCAGTGATGCCTGTTTTCACGGTCACATGCGTGCTTTAGCAAAACAATTATATCTGCTCCGGAGGAAACTTGTTGCCGTTATAAGAGGATTGTATGTGGTCACCCTCGTGTCTGACAGTTTCACCCGCTCCGACAGTAGAATTCTGGTGGGAGAGGTTTTGCAGCAAAAGAAAAGGCCTAACTTGCTGTTTCTTTGCTGTTGCTTCCTTCCTTCGTGGGAGCTGGCTGCTGTCAGTAGCCCAGGAGGTTACCATAGCGAACGAGGCAGAATAGAAGGTGCACCACGCGAAACTCACGCTGGAGAAAATGATAATCCACCTTGTAACTTCGGAAATATCATTGTTGCAACCTACTTCAGGTTTGCGAAGCGGTCAGACGCATCTGATTTGTAAGAGGAAAAGTTGTTAATGGCAAGTAATCCTACTCCTTCAGGAGTGGGGCTGTAACCTGTAGCATCTGCAGCATCATCCTGCAGGATGGATTCCTGGTCTGGCTCTGGTCTGTGATTGCTGTTTCAAAATAGCCAGCTGTTGGGACAAAGTAAATCAATGTGAAGATGAAAATAGATCAATTAACCGAAAGCTTAGGTTTCTTGTGTGGTAGGTGGTACTGACATGGATTTTACAATTAAAAAAAAAAAAAAAAGTTTAGAAATATCTGTCTATCTAAAAGATCATCTCTTGGGAGAAGACTTAGTGGCCTTCCTGCCTTCCATCCAGCCACTTCCTCTTTTGCCTTTGGTTTGTGAATTGTTGCCGTGATTGAGGGATGAGGATGAAATCTGGCTCTGCCCAGAACCTGTGTGGTGAAGATGCTTATGGACAAATAAAACTGCTCTCGCTGCCTTTTTCAATGACTCCTAGTTAGGAGGCAGTGTTGGGAGAATGGCTTTGCTGTTGTTTGGTGTGTCCATGCCAGGCACTTACCCTGGCACAGCTCAGGATGGAGCTGACACTCTCTTTCTCAGGAGAGACAGCAGTGCAAGGCAGAGAGCAGGGAAACAGTGGCAGATCTCTGCAGTTATTGATCTGTATGGGTTTTCCTTGGCTGTTTTTTTTTTTTTTTTCCTCCTCTACTATTAATTTGCTGGTATTGAGTTGTCTTATCTGATTCTTAAACCTGGCAAATCTCCTAAGCAATTGCTGTGTGGAAAAGGTGGATTAAGTGTAAGCTGACGTGCGAATGACTGATAGAGTTTGCATGGGGTGTGATCTTTATATTCTGGGAGCCCTTTCACTGCCTCATGGGGAACATATTAATGAGTACTGCAAAAAAAAAAAAAAATAAAAAAAACAAAACCCACAACACATGTGCCATAGTATGTTTTGGTAACACTTTTCAGGGAGTTTTTTTGTCACTTCATGGCAGAGCAGTGACGACTGTGAGCCAGTCTTTCTGTCGTGGTTGCCTTTTGAATCCTCTCTATCTGGAATTCACCTGAAGGTCATTGCTGTGCTTCCACTCGTGGAGTTTGGTGGTGCCATGATCATAGTGCAGTGATGCAGACATCAGTGCAGTCACTTGGTGCTGGCTTGGCTTAAGTAATTGTCCTACAGCTGATGCACTTGGGGCAGGTGGCAACTTAATGGCACCGACACGTTGAGAGTGAAGTGATTCCTGTTAAATCCACTACAGTGCCCTCCAAGGGCATGGGGAAATTAAACCTGGAGGTGCTTAGCAAGGGGCATTTTGGGGAGACAGCTTCCAGTGCCCAAAACCACATTGCATCCCTTCTTCCTATAATGGCAGGGCAGCCTTAATGTTACAGAATTGTCTTGGGATTTGGTTTCTTGACTTTTTAAGTCTCTTCTAGATTGCTCATTGACTTGAAACAGTGTAGCCTGTGCAAGTTACAACTCTAACAGCTTTTTTTTGTGTTGTTCATCTGACTCATTTTAGCAGATTTTAGGTGTCCTCTTTGTTTTGGTCTCTTGGAGCATCAGTGTTGCTGCTGGTCGTGGACTTGGCTTTGTGCTCCTTTCCTTCTGCTTCTGGGAAGTGGCTGTCAAGTTTTAGGTCATATGTTTAAACTTGGAGTGAGTGTTATTTAAAGCTTTAAAGGTCGGGGTTGGGGTTCTCCCTCTCAGGACTGCTTTCTTACTTGAAAAGTCGAGGGATAGAGTAGAGGGGAAGGAGTTGATTTTTTTTGTTGTTGTTGCTGTTTGGTTTTGTTTTGGTTTTGTTTTGATTCAAGTGCTTGTTGAAACGGTCCTGAAGGCAAACACTGTCAGTGTGTGAGATCCTGAAAAGGAGATTTAACAGTTCATATTCTCAAAGTTCAGAAAAAGTCAAAAACGGGAGTAATTTTTTTTCTTAATTTTTTATTATTAGCTTATGATTTTTAAGCCATGACATCAGTGCAATGATATTTTATTGTAATTATGCGTTTCTCTGACTTTAATCCATCATTCTTTCCACTGCACACACTTTTCTTTATATTAATAAAACCTATGAAAGAGGCATTGAGATGCTAATTAGTACTCTTTTGATTTTAAAATAGTTTTGGTTCCCAGGGTACTGAATATAAATACATTTTTTAAGTTACATTTAGTGCATGTAAGTTGCACATTTTCTGTTCACTTTGTGTCCGTGTTGATTTTTCCTCCTTCTTCCCAGATTTTGCTGCCAGTCTTTGTGGATTGGTGGTGGTCATAATATTATAATGGATTATAATAGTAGTAATAATAATAATAATAGTAATAGTAGTCATAATAATAATCATCATCATAATAATCATGGTAACAATTATCATAATTGTTTTGCCCCTATTTATGGGTGAGATTGTGGTTTTTCAAGTGTTCCTAGGAAAGGCTAGTCTGTAGAATTAAAGCATTAAAACATGATTTTTTTTTTCTCTGCATTTTTAATAGGGCATCTCTTGGGGGAATTACATGTTTGAATAGTTTAAAAGTTCCCCTGTGAGAAAGGAGGGTGTGAGCTTAGGCTGGAATGAGATATTGTGCCTATCAGTTGGGACTCTCCAGGTGACTCAACAAGTCTCTGGGAAATTAGTGAATTTTAACTAATGCAAAGCTGCATGGTAGTTACTGAGTGGTAGGGGAAGGCTTTAATCATCTTAGAAGATGGAAAGCCATAAATCATCAGGGGTAGTTTTCTGCTTTGTTTGGTTTTAGGGGTGTTAGATTGTCACCCACAGACACCGCTGAGGAGTTTTTATCTGGGAACTGTGCAAATAAAGAAATCCTGGGAGCCCCCTCCTCTTTTTCCCCCTGCTTTATGTCTTGTGGATTGTCTGGGATGTCTCCATTCATCTTTCAATGGAGACAGTGATGTTTGGATTTATTTTCCCTGTGAAAATGAGCCTGCTGGTACAACACTTGTTGCATCTCAGTGCCATAGGAACCCCAGACTCTCAGTCGTGTTTTGTTGACTCGGTTTGGGGAAGAGCCATGAGAGGAGAGGCAAAAAAACTGCACACATGCAGGTATTGCATGTTAATCTATTGAGCCTTGCTTCCTAGGATAAGCAGGTAAGCAGTAATATTAAAACCTGAAGTAAGAAGGGCTCCAATGAGGTTTGCAGTAGAACAACCATCTCTTGGGTAATGCCTCACTCTAGCATTGGGATTTCTGCTCTTTCAAATGTCTTTTTTTTTTTTTTTTTCCTTTTTTTTTTTTTTTTATAAGACACAAGCTTTTTGCTGCACAGATTACTTGTGGTAAATAATGCACAAGAGTTTTCCCTTCACTTAAAGTTGGTGGCAGCCATATATTTTCTTTTGGTTTTTTTCCTCACCCACTGGGATTTGGCACATGGACAGGTTGCAGATGCTTTTACCTACAGCGCAGGTGAGTTGTAGCTACAGAGGTAATCTTAGCAATTTGTTCAGATTATGTGGACATTTAAAATGTGATTATTGTCCCTAGAGTCATCCTGAGCAGCAGCTTGCTGGTTTTCAAGGTCATTGTTTATATTGCTGTGGCACTTCATTTGCACTGGTTTATTTGCTGTTACACTTGAGGACACTCTTGTTCACTACAGAAATGATCTCTTTCTTCAAACAGATGAGTTGGGAAGGAGATTAGTGGAATATGATGTTATCTAAAAACGATGCAGCTATTAAACCAGCTTTGAGATTCTCTGAGAGTACTGATCAGTGAGAGAAGAGATGCATCTTGGATTATTTTTTTCTCTAAGAGTAAATGATGCAGGGCTGAGCGACCTCCTCTCCCATTTTGGCTGATTGGAGTTGAGGGCTCTCAGCATATCTCAAGAGGTGCTCTGTCTTGCAGAATTGGGTCATTGGTTGAAAATAATGATGGTGGTGGGGAACCCTGCAAGGTTTTACTGTTTGTCACTTAATCCTTTTCAAGGATGTGAGGGACTGCAGCAGTGATCCTGAAGTAGGTATCAAGTGGATTGGAGAAGATGAACTCTGTCTTGATGTATTTGGAGGCTGCAGTCACTATTTCTTCTGGCAATGGGTGACAGAAAACCATAAATAGCACCTTCAGATTTGTCATTGTTTCCAGGAGAAACCAATCAAGTCAGGAAGTGAAGGCACTTCCCCAGTGATGCTGGGTGCACATTTATTACAGATGGCTCTGTGAGTCCTGTGGGTGTCTCACCTCTCTGTCCTGGAGCAAGTGATGCTTTGGCATTTCTTTTCTTTTCCGTGATCTCTTGACCTGGGAAAATACCTACAAATGTATAACTTAGTTTTTTATTATTTGGTATATTTTTTTCTTTTTGCTGCCTGAGTGGATGAAATCCATTTAGGATTCCCTGCCTCCTCAGGAGCTGTGGTGACGTGCCTGTTTGCAGCTCAAGCATGTACTTTGCTCTCTGCATGGGGAGCCATGGCCTCTGGTTTAAAAAAAGAAAGTTATTTGTCTTGAAACCATAAAAAACAATTTTTTAAAAAAAATCTAAATCTAAGGACTGTGAAACTCTTATTATACTGTGAAGCCTTGTCTGAAACCACAGTGGGTTTTTGAGAGTATCTTTAGTGTCAAAGCATCTTTTGAAAGGAGGCCAATGCTGGCTTTAGTGCCCAACAACTTAAATGAGGGCATGGTGCTGAAAAAGCAGTATGGAAAAATGCTAGTGAAGCCTGACAGGTGTATGCATTATAGACAGAGGCTTTCCCTCACATGTATATAGATATTAGTATTTATTTTTTTCCTTATGTCAAGTTCCAGACATGCCTCCATTAATGAGCTAAGCACTTAATTGTTCAAATTGTGTTTTCAATAAATTACAGGGCCTGTCATTAGGTTCCTAAAGAAATGTCCAGGTAGGGAATGCCAAGCAGACAGGCAGGTGGAAAAAGCACTGAGATGCTTCCTTGCAGTTGGGCCAGCAAAACTCACAGAATGCACATCCTAAAAAAAGGAATTATTGAAGGTGGCAGTGATTCCTTCCAGGATTAACTCTGCTCATTGCTCTTTAAAGTGTTACCATGAGGGTTAAACTAATGGCCCTAAGAAATAATGCAAGCACAGGATCAGTCACAAGTGTTACAGATATAGCACTAATTGGCCAATTGAGCCGAGCTAATCAACTCCTTTTAAATTAATGTGACCATGGGCACGAGCATAGGGAAATCTTCCCCTCTTCCAGGGAAGTTTTTCCTCCTCTTTTTCTCTGCAAAACAAAATCCAATCAATTTATCTGTGAGGTTTTTTAGTCCAGTGGCCAAGAGCAAAAGTCTTCTTTTCATGTGATTATTTTATATTGTGAGTTATTTGTTAAACTTTTTAAATAGATTTTGCCAAGGGAGAGGGAGCTTGATTTTGAATTCCCCTTTTTCTTGTGGCCAAATCTTGCATTTTGAACTTACCCCTTAGCAAATTCAAACATGTATTTTGTCACTCCACTTAAAGAAAACCAGTGCATTTAGGGAAGTGGTTTGTTGAAGCACATGGGTCCAGTTTGTTTTGATAATAAGCCAGTTCTAGATATTTCTAGCCTTACTGCAAGCCTAGAGGGAGTGTGTCCAACAGCTGCTTTGTCTGGTTTTTGATTTTTTTGACTGGTTCATCTTATGTAAGAAAGAGATAATGACTGGAAACTGAAGAATCAGGGAAGGTTGTTTCTTCTTCTGGTCTTCATACAAAAAAAAGCAGCACAATAATAGCTGGAAGGGCAAGGTGACAAAAAAAAGTCACAAATTTTTAAACTGAAGTTAATGTTTCTCGGTTTAACTCTATGTTCTTACTTAATGAATACCAGAATATTGTTTTCTTTCTTTCTGCCTTCTCTGCGTATGCTTTTAAGGTAAGAATACTCTCTGTCCAAGTAAAATGGAAGTGCAGTTTTTATTTCTAATTGAAGTTCAATTTCCATCTAAAAGCAACTTGACAAAAATTGCAATTTTTGAGATTATCCAGTAAGTAGTGCTGAAATTCTTTTCGTAGTAAATCTAAGTTTTTATTTTGATAGTCAGGTTTAATCTTTTGCATTTGTATTTTGTTTCCGAACAGTGGTTGCATCTTACTGGGAACTTATTTTAGATTCTTGAGGAATTGCAGTACTTCATAGTTTAGTATGCTTTTATTTAAGACATTGTATGTAAATGCATTTCTTTTGTGCTGTGATGTAGATAAAGACATCAAAATACACTTTCTTACTCTTGATCATTCTCACATGCCAATGTGAGTGTGTAGATAATATTGCAGGATAAAATGACAACTTCCTATCAATTACTGAAGGCATCTTTATAGAAAAATAGCAGCATTGATGCTTCTGGAGGGGTGTGGTTTTAGGAAGCCGGGTCGCAGTGGTTGCAGTGGTCAGGCTGGACGAGTCTCTAAGTGAAGCAATGTTTTTTGGGTTTCAGAGACTAATGGCATATGATTTCTTCATTATCTGCCTTACCTTAATGCATCTGACAAACAGCATGGCAAAATCCCACTGCAGTGTGTAAAATTAACCCTTCTGAGGTTCTGCCTTAGCAGCGAGCTCTGAAACAAGAATTCCACTGCAGTGGCTCTTGGGCACGGCCGGGAAGTTCCTTTGCCTCGCTGGAGGAGCAGTGCCTGCAAGTCTAGCTGAAATTGGGATGAGCATAAGAATTGCCATAATGTGTCAGGTCAGACATCTAGCCCTGTGTCTTACCCCATGTCTTGGTTTGGAAAGACAGGTATCTGCCAGGGAAAACTGGGGTTTCCCTTAGAATGGAGAATGTAAACCCCTCACCCCCTGCCAAATTATAATTTTGCAATTAAGGGCTTTCAGGCAAAGATCTGGGAATAGGAATAACAGTTCTTTACTGGGAATATTAACAATACAAATGTGGTAGAAAAACAAAACCACCCAACCAAACCAGCAAACAAACAGCAATTTTGGAGAACCCTGACAGAGTCAGAGCTACAACCTGACTCTCTGTTGGTCAGGGTGTTGGAAGCAGCCCCAAAGTGAGTCCTCCTGGAGTGGCAGAGGTGGTTCTGGTGGAGTAGAGATGATCCTGTAGAACAAAGGTCCAGTGATGGTGAGAAGGGTCCAGTCTTCCTCCCAGGAATTGGGTGAAGCCAGATCCCTGGTGTTCCTGTGTCTCAGTTTTATCCAGGTAGGAATGGTTGGCTCCTCCCACTGGGTGGAGCATCTCACACTGGGATGATGGAATGTGGATAGTCTATTTTGGGGATGTTGCTTTTAGGGGTGTTTTAATGGTCCATTAACAGAAAATATTCCCCTGGAGGGAGGACAGGGGTGACAGAGATAACAAACACTGCCCCACCTGGTTTGAACAGCTGCCCCATTATCAGAAGGCATCCACCCCTCTCCCCCCAGAGTCAAAAGAGATAAAGAACATCTCCTCTACTGCTTTTAACAGATGAAACAGAACACACACCCCTGGCTCCACAACCCAAGCCACCCCAGAAATCTCTTGAGATGGGCAGAGGCAGTGAAGTGGAGCACAGCACGCTGCGTGCTGACGGCGCAGGGATCGGGGATTGGAGCTGCTCTGTCAGCCTGAGCCCTTCTGCATCCACAGCTGCCTGTGGTGATGGGCCTGCAGCTCATTGTGTGCCACGGGAAAAGGGTGCTCAGTCTGTTTTCTGGTTCCTGTGGCAGGAGAAGCAGGGAGGAACCTTTCCTTGTAGCTCCTTTTGGTACAAAGTTGTGATTTTGCACGGCTCTTGTGCTCTCCCGTAGTTGCACTGTTCAGCTCGAAGAGGGAAACCTTTCTTGTGTGTACAACACATCTTCTTGTGTTGGACAGAGGATGCTGAAGATTGTCTGTAGCTTGTGTGTGCACTGCTGGGCAGGGGTGCTCTTTCTGCTTGTGGGTGTTTCTTATCTTGGCTATAAAGCTGAATATACATCCATCCCTGTTAGTACAGAACTATATGAAGGATCCAGTGCTCGCTCTTATGTGTTTTTTGGTGCCTCTTCTGGTATTTCCATGGCTGTTTGACACCAGCACTACAGGCTGTCTCAAGGGGCTCTGGATTTCTAGAATTGTAGTACAATGTTTGTTGTTTTCTCCTCTATTCCTCGGGGCTCTTAATGAGTATGAAATTGATGTTCCAAGAGAATTAGTTGTAACAGTTTCAAAATTCTGAGTTGCAGTAGCTAATTTAGATTGCATTGTATAGGTGAGGTTGTTTTCTTTTTCTATGTCTTATTATCTTGCCTTTAATTTCATCTGCTATTATCCTTCTGCAGTTCTTAGCAAACAGCATTTATTTTTTATCTCTTGAATGGTTCTGTATTGTCTTAAAACTTTGCACTCATTTCATGTTTGTGTGCTTCCCTTGAAAAGCAGGACACAGTACAGTCATTAGTCCTCCTTGTATTGTGAACAACTGCTTTTCTTTTCTGTCATTGTTTCACCTCTTTATAATCAGCTTTTTAAGTATGAGATGTTCTAGAAGAAGCTCCACAACATTTCAAGTCACATTGGATGAGGGCACCCTCTAACCTGAGGTGATCACTGGGTTTGGCCTTAATGCCCAGATTGTATCACCTGCTTTCTACATCTCCTACTTCTTAATAAATTGGTTGGTGAATTACCTTCATTTAATGACGTTTTACCGTTTAGTGATCTTTGACTAGATCTGCTGTGCAGCATATGATGTGGAATTTAACACTGATATTTTCAACATTTAAAAAAAAATGTTGTTCTGAAGTTCCCATGTTGTGATGCTTTTGAAATACTGGTAATTCAGATACGTATTCCCAGACTCCAAGCCTACTTGCTGTGGTGTGAATAGATCCTGCTGTGGAAAAGGACAAAATGAACATCCCTGGTCTGGAGGAACAAGACCAAATCAGTCTCCTTGTGGCCACACTTGTGTGCCAGGCACAGGAGAAAATGGATTTTACATTTAATCCCTATTGTATGGGAATATGCCACAATCCAAAGGATTTACATTCCACATGATTTACTTTGGTATAAGGTAATAAGTATGTTGGAGATTGTTGAACTAAGAGAAGTGATTTCATTTTGCTGTTAATGAGTGGTTTTGTTTTTTTTCTGTTGCCTTTAGAAAAATCTATTCACTCTTTCTCTGCACCTCAGCAGTTTTCTGTTCATTTCGTGGCCATTCACTTCTTCTGGGTGTGCCCAGCCTTCATATCAGAGAACAAGCTTTTAATCTTTTGTGTTTGGAAGACCCTTTTTTGTAACCATAAAGGCTAACAAAGTACCTTACTGAGAATTAAAGTTAAGATGTTGCAGAGATGTTGACCTCAGCTTTGGAAAGCTTTTAGGGAGTGTTTTTTTCTAGGCCAGTTCTTCACTCAATTGATGTTCTTGCTTTGCATAGAGATCTGATAATTCATTTTTTTTACATCCCTGTTGCTCCTGGAGCAGTGCTGGGCTGTGCAATTTCCAGTTGCTGCCGAGGGCAGCACTTAAGTGGAGATGGTGTAATTTGCATCCAGTGCTGCTCTCGCCACTTAATGTTTTCTAGCAGCTTCATTTCTATAGGGGGAAGAAAAAAAAATCAAAACAGACTCGGGCTGTCAGCAGAGATGTGTTTTTTAAACACAACCAGGCAAACAGTTTTCTTTTCCATTCAATCAGGAGTGTATTTAGAATTGAATGTCTTCATGTGATTATAATATATACAGGTATTTCTAGTGGCTTTAGCTCTGAAGAATTTCCAACCTAGGTGGAGAATATTGACACAGGGGAAGAAAATGCAGGAGATTTCATAAAGTAACTTTCTAAGGTGGTGTTTTCAGGACAAAGGCTTTGCTTTGGCTTTTTTTTTTTTTATCCTTTGGCTTTTTTGGAGGCACTGTTTTTGTTACATCCTGCTACAGAATTAAAATTCTGATTTAATCATCCCAACTAATGATTCAAAAGTTGGAAGTGGAACTTGGATAGAAGAGTATTATCTCTCTTTTGTATGTATTAATGAAACAAGGTTACATGTGACAGCGCAGTGATGACTGAAAAAAATATAAACTGAGCTTTGCAGGGAGAGGGCTGCAAAAATAATTCAGTGGTGGGGGGGGAAAGTATGAATTTGAAAACACTTTTTATGACAGTGTAAATGTTCCAGTGTTGTCAGGATTAAGCTTTGAAATTGTACTCCTAAAATAGAGAAATCTTTTTCATTTCCACTCTTGTGTTTTGAGCCCTTAGGCTCAAGTCTTGTTTTTCTCTCTGTATGAACAGACATGAGAAAAAAAAAATCTTACAGTGAGAACAGATTTTCATGTAATTTTACCATTCCTGATGTTGGGGTAATAAGAGCATCATCCCTTCCTGTGAGCTCTTTTCTAAAACCCTGTGCTTTAACTCTTCTTAGGCCTTTAGGCCTGTTAATGTTCTTGTGATTCAAAATGTGTAATTGGAAGCTGTTGTCTTTCTTTTCTTATTCTTTATTTATTTTTTTTTTTTGCCTTCCTCTCTTTTAAAGCTTTCAGTACTTTTCAGTGCAGAATGAGAAGGGAGCACATCAGTTAATGAGCAATAAAAAAAAAAAGGCAAGGCCATATTTTTGTGGCATTGCCTGGAGAGAGAGAATTCCATGATTTAGCACAGCTCGTAACACAGTAATTCTATTTAGGGGGAAAAGATCCAGGGGAAAGCTCCATTTGGCCATCACAGTTTTGCCTGTGCAAGGAGCAGCAGATGACTCAAAGGGACCTTTAGCAAAGCTAAAAACAAAGCTGTAGCAAAGCTTTTAAACCAGCATTTCAGTGGATAGTGAGGGCACAGCTCACGAGCTGCAGTGAAAATGGGTGTCTGCTCAGCTCCCCCTCAGAGGGTTTGGAGATCATGTTTGCTTGAAGATGTTTCCAAGATCATATGCAGGGACTTATGATGATTATTTATGTTGATGCCTGAAGTCTCTTGGAATTAATCAATCCAAGAGGACCTATAGTGGCATTACAGCCAGCCTGGTGTGTGTGTTTTTCTCAGTTTTCTAGAGTTAAAGTGCCACATTTAAAGCCTTGTTAACTCTGAGATGTTTTTCTCAGCCTGTTAGGAAACTCCACTTACTTCGCTTGAAAGGCTTGGGTGCTGCTTTAACACCTCAAGTGTATGAAGTAATCCAGGCTGTAAGGTGAGAAGGAACCATCATTTCTGTGCTTTTAGCCTCTTGTTATTTCTGCTCGGACATAATGCTGAGAGAGACACTGGCAGTGGCTGGGTTCTGCTCGCTCAGTAGCCATGGCTGGAGAGGGATTTTATTTTCACACTCAAGAAGTTGTGTCTCAGGGCATCAGGCAGCCAGGAGCAGGTATTGCTGACACAGTGGCAGTGTATTCAAGCCAGCTTGTCTTTGGGAGATTTGCTGGATCTCACAGGTAGAAGGAAAATTCTCTTACGGTACCCAGAGCTGTAATTTCACCTAGAATAGTGTGTCCTGCAAACATCTGCTGGTTGAGCAAACTTCTTCTGAGGTATTTGTGGTGCAGTTTGGGATGTTGGTGTTTCAGGGTTAACTTCAGATAAAAAGGGGAATTTTTGTATGGTATCCTTATAATGTACCTTCTCTAGACATGCATGCATTTCCATTAAAAACCCATTTGCTAATCTGAGCTGGCACCTTTTTAAAACAAAATGTGAATAAAACCTTGGAAAGCAGTGGGAGACCTCGGGACTCCACAGTGACAGGATTGAACTCTGCCACCCATAGCCTCTTATGAATAAAGTTAGCCTCCTCAAGATAAAAGAAAATTCAATTACAAAGCAAGAAGGAGGGCGAAGGGGTGTAATTAAAACACATAATCCTAAAAACAACATGAACTGTGCTTTTTCATGTTATATTTAAGGCAGTCTGCTTTGTGTGTGCAGTTGCTATTTGCTTAAGATTATTGATTTAGTTTCCTGGGGGAAACACTTTTGAGGGGATGTGAAAAGGATGACGTCTGTTGGTGTGATTTCACACGAGCATTCTACTTAAGGCAGTTTCTGGAGAGTTTTCCTTCACTGCTTGCTAATCTTTCTTTGAAAGAAAAAAAAAAATAAAATAGAAAAGGGCTGAAATGAAGTGCTCTTTCTCTCCTTTTTTTTGTGATGCTACCAGCAGTTGTCCTGTCAGCCCGAGTGCTCCAGGCAGCAGGAGGAAGCAGAGGCAGCACAGGGACAGCTCCTTCTCCCCTCTTGGGTCCAATCCAGCCCTCGAGTCCCAAAGTTTAGCACTTTGGACCTGGATTTTCTGAGCTTTTGGAGTCCAACCCCCACTGAAGTGAACCACTCCTGTGCCTAAAATCTTTGATGGGATGTACAGCCCGAGGTCCCACCTTGGTCTGGGAACTGGAGAAACCTCTCTGGAGTTTCACACATCTGCTGTGCCACGCTGTTTCTCTGCTAATTAGGAGTTTAGTCTTATGCTAATGGCAGGAGCTGGGTTAGACCACCTATCTTCTGTGGTAGTGAGGCATTCCCTGGCTGGAGTTAAAGCATTTCTTTATCAGGACTGGCTTCTCTGATAGGAATATTCTGGTTCTGGCTGTGGCAGGGTGAGGTGCTGGCACACACTGACCTGCTCTGCAGCTGGGTCAGAAAGGAGAACCTGTAGGAGTTCATGAGTAATTGAAGGTGACAGCCTGTCCATCTTCAGACCTCAGGAGCTGCAGCTGGTTTGATTCCACAAACAGGGATGATGCCTGATGTGATGGAGAGGAAGAAGCTGTGAGGAAGGAAAGGTGGGAGGGAGCTGGCAAAAAAAAAAAAAATGAGGATGAGTGTAGGCATCAGGGTTGAACATGAACTTGACAGTCAAAAGGTTTCAGAATGTCTTTTGACATTGAGCTCTTCTGCTCTTTATACCATTCAGAAACTCATCTCTTTTCCAGTACTCTAGAATTAAGTATTGCCATTTCCTGGGATTATTTAATACTTTAGGCTGATAGCTTGATAAAATATTGGTGGCATTATTTCATAAATTGTTTTCTGAAAAAAAAAGACTCTGTTAAGAAATATTTTGAATTGTTGTAAAGAAAATGTGCATTTCTTATAGCAGTTGATGTGCATGTCTTGTTCTCTGCTTAAATATTGTGTGCAAGCTTAAACAAAAATTGTTTGAGTAAACTTCATGTAAGAAAAAAACAATGTAAGTTTTGTTATGAGGTTTCTCAGTCAAAAAACATTCTTGCCTCTCTTTATCTTTTACCTGGAATACCTTATGTCCTGTTTGTCTGCTTTTGTAAAAATAGCTTGTGCCATCAGTTTCATTCCTTTGATAAAACTAATAATTAGAAAATATGCAATCAGAAACTAAAAGCAGCTATGCTTTTCAGCTGGAGAGAGCAAGTGTGTAATCACTGCTCAGAGAGCAGGTTCCTGAATCCAGGCTGCAACCAGTGCATTTGCAATTTGAATCTATTAAAAAAAAATCAATCCTTTCAGAAAAAGTCAGTGGAAAACCTGTTTCTGCAAGAGATGAGCTTGCTTGTTTTCTCCTGATCTGCTGGGAGATGGAAATGGAGGAACCTAACCATGTTCATAGTGTTTTCCATGAATTGGAACACTGTGTGTGATTCTGATCCTTCCCTCAGGACGTGTTTCCTGGCAGCTGTGTCAGACTGAGAAGTTCTGGGCTTCAGTCTGAAACTGGCCTTTGCCAAACGTGTCTTGCACATTAAAAGTTTCACAGCAGCTTTTAAATGCCTTTAAGTGGCTGTAGTCCTTTGAGAGGAGCCTCATCTCTGATGGGTTTGATAATTAGCTGCTGGCAGTGGGTTGGTGTTGCTGGGCAATGGGGATGGTCTTCATGGTGTCCAAACCCACTTTTGGGATGGATTGAATGAATGATGCAACTGCAGTGGAGATGTTTGGGTCTTGGAGACTGTAAACAGTGACTTTTGAGTAGTTCATGAAATATCTTGGGGAGAAGTTCGAGTGTCACTAGAAAACCACATGAAAGGAAAGGTGGAGGCTTTAGAAATAAAAATATAAACCAAACTTTTTTTTGCATTTAGCAGGTCTCGTGTAATCTGAGTGTTGAAAGTCTTTGTGGATTGTTTATAGAGTTCTTATAGTATACTGTCACGTTGAGTAAATATATTCTAGATGTTTCTGATGCTTCCTCACACAAAGAGTTAGAGGGCTCAGTGGTTTTCACCTGCTGTAGGTGCCAAAGAGGTGCAGAGGATGGTTTACTGAGCAGATTAAACACAGGGCAATTCTGCAAGCCCATAGGTGGCTCTCCTCCCCAACAACAGGAACTTGCCTTTTTTACCATTGCCACTTTCATACCAGTAGGGTATTTTTTGGTTTATTATTTTTAATAAATAAGTCACCCACACTCTGTCATACCTTTCACATGTTTGTATCTTCCCAGTTTCGATGGGCAGTTGTTAATTCTGAAGTCTGATTATTATTGCCACTGCAGTGCTGGGGATGCTCTTCTGCCAACATTGGCTTTCAGCTGTGGATTTGTTTTGTTTTCTTGTTCATCACAAGCCATGTACAAGGAGATGCAGGAGGCATTCCCATGTGTTTGCAGGCTGTAGATGCTCTGGCAGATGAGGACTGCCTTTGCTGACTTGGTCATAAAATACCTTCTCTGCCAACAGGCTGAATCGTTTCCACGCTACAAACACAAAGCTACGAGAGTCCCCAAATTTGTGGGGTATTTTTCTTGCTCTGTTGTCTAAAGTTTGCTTCAGGGAAGCAAGTGAAATTGAATGGGAATTTAATGAAATTAATGGAAAATGAGCCTAGCATTAGTTCATCCCCTCCAAAAACTTGAGGAAGGGTGATTTGGAAAATTTAAAAGAAAAAATGTAAACTGCAAAGGGATAGCTTTTATCTACTGCAGATATGCTACTGCAGAGCTGTTCTTTATGACTTCTTATCCTGTGTCTTTCAATAACCAGTCAACTGTAAACCAAGAACTTGTAGCAAGATTGTTTTAACTTGAACTTTATTTAAACTTCTCTGTGTTGTTATTCCCTTATATTGGTCAATAAGACTTCGTATGTGGCTGCTCATTAGCCTTATTTTATCACAATAATCAGCTTTATAATTTTTTGTGGGCCTAAAAAGATGGTTTTGACAGTCCTCTGTAGGAAGCTATACTGATAACTAGTGTTTGCTAATAGTTCTTCGTTATATATTTAATTGTTATTTGAGAAGTAAACTGAGCTTAGACTAAAACTCTTCTCATTGATGTGGACACTATATTCATGATCGATAGATTAACATTGGAAAACCAAGTCTTTGTTAATTTACCTCTTTCTCCTCTTACCACACTCTCCCCAGCAGAATGACAAAGCCTTTGCAGACTTTATATAAATAAATATATAAATAAAAAAGGCTGAAACCATTTGTGCTGTCATGATAATAGTGCAAAGTTTGCAGTTAGTTCAGAGTTGCAGATAAGAGGTGTTAATGTGCCTTCTGTGTTTCTGTGGATTGCCTATCAGGTTTTAAGAACTGAAATAGAATATTGTGTTAGAATAGAAACAAGTTTGTGTCTACCTCAATACAAGAAACCCTTAAAAATTACACCAAGTGACATGAGGAAAATAGGGAATTCATGTTTGCTTGTGCATACTATCAGCATGATTTTGGGCACAAGATGAAGAAGAGTGTTACAGTGAATATTGTGGCTGGAAGAGAGTTTGAGTCTTGATCAGGGGAGGGAAGGTACCAGTGTGTGGAAGGACTGGAGTGAACAGTATGTCCCAAAATTAACAGGTTACCAGGGTGAGACAGCCTGGAATGGGGTGGCCTTGGTTTCAAGTGCATGTAATACAAAATCTAATGATGCATTTTTGATACCTGCCTGTTCTCTGTTGCTTGAAGACCTCCCATAACAATCTTTTGATCTTAACGATCTCTCTCTTTGAGAGACCAAAAAAGGAAAAACATTTTTAAAAAATCCCTGGTTTTGGCCATTGCAGCTTTTCAGTCCTTGCTCTGTGCATGTAACTGCAGCAAACCACTTGTCTTTTCTAGTCAGAGCAGAAAGGAGTTGTTTTTCCTGTAAGCTGAGCCCGTTTCTGGCCAGGATGGAGGATGCAGGGAGCAGCACATGGGCTGTTGTCACTGCCCTGTGGTACCTGCCTTGCTTTGTGTTGTTGTGCAGACACCATCAGTGACTTTTGACCTCCCAGCTTGAGCTGCCTTTGTGCTGCCAGCCTGGGGCTTCCTCTGCCTCTCTCAGAACTGCTTTGGTGCCAGGTTTCCTCTCACACCTTACCTGTGCTCACCCCAGCTCACACACAGCAGCAGGGAGCACTTCCAACCTGCACTGAGTGCCCAAGTGAGATGCTTGCACTGACCAAACTGGGGAGCAGCTCTAGGTGAGCTTCAGTGTCCTGCCAGCCCCCTGAGCCATCCAGCTCTCTCCACTTAAATGTGTCAGGTGCCCTTTTCAGCTGCTTGACCATGACTGATTGTCTTGGGTTATGGAACCAAAAATGTGTATTCTATTTCATTTGCTGAAAGCAGTTGGAGAATTGTTCTTCTTTACTCTGGGAGGAGGTGGGTGGATGCCTTCTGATAATGGGCCAACTGTCAAAACTCCTAGGGCATTGTTTCTTATCTCTGGGTCCTCCTTCCAGGGGGATATTTTCTGCTAATGGACCATTAACACATCCCCAAAATAGACCATCCACATTCCATCATCCTATTGTGAGATGTTCTACCCAGTGCGGGGAGCCAACCATTCCTACCTGGATAAAACTGAGACACAGGAACCAGAAGTTATCCAGCTTCACCTGATTCCTGGAGGAAGACTGGACCTCTTCTCACCACCCCTGGACCCTTGTTCTACAGGATCATCTCTGCCACACCAGAACCACCTCTGCCACTCCAGGAGGACTCACTTTGGGACTGCTTCCAACACCCTGACCAACAGGGTGTCAGGTTGTAGCTCTGACCCTGTCAGGGTTTTCCAAAATTATTGTTTGTTTTCTGGTTTGGTTGGGTGGTTTTATTTTCTACTACATTTGTATTGCTAATATTCCTAGTAAATAACTGTTATTCCTATTCCCAAATCTTTGCCTGAAAGCCCTTAATTGCAAATTTATAATTTGGGCGGGGGTGAGGGGTTTATATTCCCCATTCCAAGGGAAACTCCAGCTTTCCCTGGCAGTTACCTCTCTTTCCAAACCAAGAGACTGATGAGGAGTGTGGGGAAACCTGTGTGCTGTGCAAAATTTCTGGCTCCCCTTTACTTGATTTCAGTTTCTCCTTAACCATGAATTTTCCTGCTCTTTGATGATGTCTGGTTCTCCTCCTAAATTTACATCATCTGTTTCTGTGATGTTGTCATTTTATTGTGTATATAAAGCTGAGAGGTGTTTCACTGAACAGGTGAAAAGCTAGATATTAGGTCTTGTTTAATCTGATAGCTCAGGCAAAGCTGTTGATAAATATGTTTTAATAATTTAGTCAACATTTTAAGGTTTATAACTTAAAACTTTTGAATAACTGAGGGGACAGTCTGAGTTGCTGTTGGAATAAGTGCTCCCTGGAGCTTATATAGAAAAATGGGGTAGAAATTTTGAATAAGGAAGGTGTGATGTGAATAACTATGGTGGATTTCTAGGAAGTGCTGACATGTTCCACATGTTTTCAGCTGTGCTGAAATGTGGCTGTTTTGACCAACCTGAGATCTGCGATTTCTCCAAGTTTTGATTAAATTTTGATTTCCTGTGTGACATCACATGTCATGATGTCATTCTGCTGGGACTTCTGCATGGTCTCATTCACTCAGTGCCACTGACATGTCTGGTTTAGCTTTGGCTGTTGGGGTTCTGCTCTGTAGATGGAGGTATTTTCAGTATTACTTTAATCTTTATTAGCTTTCCCTTTTAAAAATCACCCCAAACACTGTCTCTTTACAAGACTGCCCCCTTTTTTTCTTTTTTTTTCTTTATTATTATTATTATTATTATTATTATTATTATTATTATTATTATTATTATTACTAAACAGTTGGCACTGCAAAGCACGGTGGTGTTTGTGCAGCAGTATCACTTCAGGTATTATCAGACAAGTCCCACGTGCCCTGGCACACCTGAGCTGAATTCTCCAGCTCTGTTTGTGTTACAAGGAGAAGCTGTTGTGAAGTACAAACACAGTACAAACCAGGGGGAGGCACCTGTTCCCTCTTGGGACACCTGATACTGTAGTTCAGCAAGTTAGAATAGGAGTTTGAATGTCTGGAAAGTGGATTTTTGCAGTGAAGGGTTGGGTGGTACCTGGGGCATTACCCAGCCCTGCCAGCAGATGATTTCCTGAGCAGTTTGCAGCCTGAGGAGTCAGGCAGGGACCTCAGAAAGCTGCCAGGTGTTGTTTTGCTGTCTGCAAACAACACTCCCATATTAAGTCTTTAGCTTGGTGCATCAGAGAACAAAAAGCCACATGCTGGTAAAGCAGGAGGTTATTTTCAGCTGTAGTGTTTAAAACAGGAGATCTGGAGTGTGAGCCTGGAATCCCATATTGCTGAAACACTGGAGTGGCAATGAAGACTAAACCAAATGTCTCATTTCCTCTTAACAACTCCCCAAGAGCTCTTGATTTCAGTAGTTTTTCTTTAGATACTGATAGTGGATTAATTTGGTTACATTATAAATTAATAAGCCCTCATGGCATTTAACTTAACTCCCACTTTATTTATTCGTGTTGCAATTATTGTCTTTAACTTCAGTGCTGCCATAAATTGTAGAAGCTAATTTTGAGTGTCCTCTGCCCACAATTTCTTCATAGCAAAGTATTATAGGCTGTGCTACAGTGATGACTAAGAATCACTATTACAGAATTGTTTTGGGTTTTTTTTTGGTAGGCATCTGTTTAAGATCAGGATGTTTCTAAAGACTATCATTTATGTGCCTTTTGGGTAGTTACAAATTCTTGGTAATAGATGTCAGTGATGTGATCTCTTTCTGAACTGACTATAAATGCATCAGCCATGAACGAATTAACTTGGGGTTTTGCATCAAATGAAGAGGTGCTGAGAACCAGCGTGGGTTCACTCCAATCCAGAGCACTCCCCATGTCAGACATCAGCATTGCTGAGCTAATCCACCTTGTCTGTGTTCAGTGACAACTGCAGCCACAACCTGTGGCACTTTGAGTCATTTTAATTAAAGGAATGAGCAGGCTGTGTGTGTGGCCTGAGCAGCTGTGTGGCAGTGCTGGATGTCCCCACCTGGCTGCTCCTGGGTCACTTCAGTGGGAGCTGCTCACAGGTCAGTGGTGCTGCAGAGGTGGCATTGCCACCACTTGCTTGGTCTTATTTGTGTTTGTGGTGACAGTAATGAACTGGCTCTGGAGGGAGCAAGGAGGGCAGGAAACTTAAGAGCAGCTCTGAATTTTATCTTCAGCTCCTGAGGAGGGTTTGGCTTTAGAATCTTTAATCCCCAGCTGCTTCCTATGAAGGCAGTGGCCTTGTGGGAAAGCTTTTCTGATCAGCCTTACAGCAGTGGAAGTAGCTGGAAACAGCCAGCCTGAGGAAAAACCCAGCCATAAATTCCATATTTCCTCATTTTGTTCTCACTGTGTTTTCTCCTTTATGGGTGGGAGGATTGCATCCCTCTGCATTTAGATGTAGCACTTTCAGATCTTTCTAATTTCTGTTATTTTGTCTTCACTGGCTTAGAAGGAAGCCAAGTCTAGGTAGACAAACTGTGACTGGTGCACTGGGGTTGATTGCTTTGCTTTTAGAGAAGAGTGCAAGGGGTGCAGGGAAGTTGGAATGTCACATTCCCTTCTCCAAGCTCAGCAGCAGGCAGCTGTCCTCTTGCTGCACTCTAGAGGCAGCAGGGCAACGTGATGTGCTGGGCAGTAGAGACCTCTGAACTTCGAATTTGCTGCTCTTTAGATCTGTTCTACCTGTGTTACTCTAAGCTCAGGGGAAATCATCTTTATTCACCAGTCCAAAACAGATAAACCACAGGGCAAATTGGGTAAGCCTCAATTAAGATTAAAGAGCGATTGCCTAAGAAGAGCTGTTAAGAAAAACCCACAAGATGACATTATATTATCCTGAGCAAGGAGTGAAATGACCAGGCTTGAAGGGCTGATTTTTCTCAGGTTTAACAACTGGTGCTGTTTGTCCCAGGAGCTGGGTGGCAGGTTCAGAGCACTGCTGGCTGTGCCTGTGCCAGTGCTGTGCCAAATGGCTTTTCTGCTCAGCCAGAGCAGAGGGCTCACAGATGATGCTCAAAGGCTCAGGGCATTCCCCACCTGGTGGTACCCTTGTGATGGGTCTGGCATCATCATTGTAACATGAACAGTGGTTTTCAGGTAAAAGCAAGGAGATGCTTCCTCTTGTGAGCAGTGAGTTTTCACAGGGCTGACTGCATCGTGCAGGATAGATGTGTGAGGCTTTTGGTAGTTGGAGATAAAAATATTATTTCCCATTCTGTTCAGTGAGTGTTAAGAGGAGAAAGGAAGATATATCCACTCGCCTAAATAATTAATAAGTAACACTGAATTATCTTGACAATGGATTTTTTTTTTCATCTGAAGAAAGCTGGAGTACAGGTGCTATATTCCTGACAGTGACTGATGGATGCAGCTCAGTGTCTAAACTGTAAGCTGGCTTTCATATTGATTAAAATGTATTTGTGTGCCTTAAAATTTTGATCTGGTGAGCACAGATGAATTTCCACATTTAAGTAAATGAAACATATATAAATGTATAAATGAAGCAACTGTTTTTGCTGTACTTGGGGTTCAGTTTGTTTTCCTGATATGGTAAATGAAGTTTTACCTTTAAAAGCAGCTGCTAAAGTAAAGATTTTTGACATGAGAGCTGAAGCATGTTTCTCCTCTTACTAGTTTTTTTTTTTTTTTTCCCCTTGGAACCAGCACAATTACTGTTGGATATAAGTTCACTTGAGTTTCAGAGGTACCAGACTCTGCTATAAACACAGCAGCTATTGAGTAAAATAGCTTCAGTCTTCTCTAAAGCGTACAAGTCCAGTGTTAGTGCAATAATAGATGCTTATTTCATTTACTCTTAGCCTGCCTGTAGACTTCCTTGGCAGACTAAAACAAAGATCCCCATGTGCTTGGCCTTCCATCAACTGGTAAGGGATGCACGGGGAGGGTAATACTGGAGCTTCCCTGGGAAAAGCTGCATCTCCTGGTCACCCAAAGGACTGGATAGAGGGGGTTCCTTCCTGGGATTGTAGTGTGGGAAGAATCCATGCAAGGCTGTGCAAACCACGTTACTTAGGCTGGCTAAGTTAGTTTGTATAACATGTCTGAGTGTTGGGTACAGTTGTGTGTGCTTCAAATATCAGCACAGATAAGGTCACCTCATGTTCAGCACTGAGCAGGAAACTGGTCAGGAGCAGTAAATCAAGTACTGGTGAGTGCTGATGGACGTGGTCCCTTCAAATCCTTGGCAGTACTGCTGGGGTCAGGGAAGCAGAGGTGACAACCATCTGTGTAGAAATCCTGATTTTATTTTTTGGTCAGTTATGCTTGTGTTTCCTGTGGCTCTTTTTCTAACTGAGAGAAGGAGGAGTTTATTCTTTTTTTAATTTTTTTTTTTGTATTTTTTAGCTTATGGAGGACAGCTTATTTAATGCATAGTGAAATGGCATAGTGATGCAGCTTAGCTGATAAATGAGAATCTCTGCATGGCTGTGCTTATTTCAGACAATCTGGACAATAATGGTTCTCTCATCAGAACCAATTGTAAGGAGACTGATCCCACAGATGGGTCTCAGTTCTGCAAGTTCTTGGATTAAAAAAGTCTAAGTGCACCATGGAATTTTGTCCTTAGGGTAGCTAAAGTATAATTTAAATAAAATTTAAATTATTTTAAGGTCAACTTTGTGTGCGCAGCCATCCAATGACTGAATATGTGGAGCTTGTTAAGTATCAACAATTAACTTGTGTAACAAGGCTGAATTCCCTCGTGCTGGTTGTGAAGAGGTGTTTTTGAGGACTGTGGTGTGTAGCTCTCCTAGAGCTGTAGGAGCACTTCTGTTCATAGCACAGAACCCCTGGAGCGAGTGGGTGATGCTCTGGTGAGTGGGAAGCATTGAGAGGAAACAGGCAGAAGGGGGAAAAAGGGTTTCAAGGCTTCCCAGACATTATTTGGGACTGAAACTCAAAGAAATCAATGGCTGCTGTAAATGCAGTTCACCTGAAGTATGATCCAGACTGCTGTTTTGTGTTTCAGAACTCACTGAAAGCTGCTGTAGCTCCGAAGGCAGGCTGCACTGATCAGCCAAGCTCCTAGACAACAGAGCTGTCCTCCCATGGCTTCTCCTGGCACAATGCCTGGGGAGATTTCCAAAATGTGAGAGGCACAGGACAGTGCCAGACTGCTGTGCTGCTCTATGGCAGCCACCTGAGTGAGCCCTGCTCCGTGTCTGCAGGACAAGCTCCTGCTTGAGCCTCTGCTGCCCATCCCTTCTCAGCAAAACCACTGAGCCGTGTGCTGAACGCTGCCAGTGCTGATGCTGCCAGTTAATGCCTGCTCCACAACTTGGGGGAGTTCAGGTGAATCTAGAAAGTGAACATTTCCTTACCTGAGCTCCACAGTTTCTGGTCTGTGCTGGGAGATTTCCTGTGCTCCATCATCCTGTGGAGTCACAGCGCAGCGTGTGACAGCCAGGGTGATGGGACACTGACAGGATTATAAATAACTGAAGATTGGATGTTTCATTCATCTCTGCTGTTAGAATTGAATACTGTAGCTGATCAGGAAGATGAAGGGGGTAGTAGTTGTTTATAAATCTTATAAATAAAGGTTTAGCCTCGACATGGTCTCTCCTCTTCGGCTTTGCTGTGTGAGTTTGTTCCAGTGGAAAGTTTAGTGTGGGGTAGGGATGAGTGAGTGGGTGTGGGGCTACCTTCTTCAGAGCAGTGCAGCCTTACCTTGCATTAGCTATGAGTGGAACTACAGCCAAGTTATAAAGAATGTTCACAAGTCTTTTAAAAACGTGTAAGTGGCGAAATCTGGGAACAAACATTTTGAGATACGTTTCCTTGTTCCATGCTGAGGCTCAGCCCTGAGGAGCTTTACTCTCAGAAAAAGCCTGACCTCTTCTTTTAGGTTCCTCCTCTTTCTTTAACATCAAAGGTTCTCATAGCACGTGTTGAGGCAAGAACTGTTTTGGACATTTACTCTCAGTGCTTTGATTTTTGCTCCCTTCGTTGTTGTGCGCTTGTTTGTGAAAGGATGGTGCTTGTGGAAGATTTTTGTGGGGCAGACCCAGGGTCAGTGTGATTTCCACCATTTCTTCACTGAATCCACGTGTGGAGGTGAACAAAGCAATTGCACAAGGGCCCTGTTTGTGTTGGGGTAGCTGGAAACAGAAGCCTGAGACACAGCTCTGCATTTTCACTTCCCTTAAGTCACCAAAAATCTGAACTGTCTATGAGTGCTGGACTGAAATAAAATTTAGGAGAGGAAAAAGAGACAGCTCTAAAAATTTTACATTTGTTGCGTTTTTCTCTCTCATGCTGAATTCTAAAAGGCAAAGTCTCTTCCCCCATTCTTCCCTTCAGAAGTTGTCCTTTCTGAGTGCTGGAAGCAGGAATGGCACTGAGCTCGTCCCCAGCCTCCTGGATTGCCCTAAGCCAGCATAAAGCCACGATGCATACAGCAAATTTAGGCTAGAAGCAGGCAGTAGGGTTTTTTTTCTTCTCACTAACTGAGTTTTATCACAGTAACTGACATTCTAATGAACCAACTTGTAATTAATATCAATGAATTTAGCTTGGTTGTTATTTAAATAATGCAGCAATTGTGGGAGCAGCATTTGTGGTTGTCTTGGGTTATGAAACCAAAAATGTATATTCTATTTCATTTGTTAAAAGCAGTTGGGGAGATGTTTTTCTTTATCTCTTGTGACTCTGGGGGGAGAGGGGTATATGCATTCTGATAATGGGCCAGCTGATAAAACCAGGTGGGGCAGTGTTTCTTATCTCTGTCACCCCTGTCCTCCCTCCAGGGGGATATTTTCTGCTAATGGGCCATTAAGACACCCCTAAAAGCAACATCCCCAAAATAGACTATCCACATGACATCATCCCATTGTGAGATGCTCCACCCAGTGCGGGGAGCCAACCATTCCTACCTGGATAAAACTGAGACACAGGAACACAGAAAGTATCCAGCTTCACCCGATTCCTGGAGGAAAACTGGACCCTTCTCACCATCACTGGACCCTGGCTCTACAGGATCATCTCTACTCCACCAGAACCACATCTGCCACTCCAGGAGGACTCACTTCTGGACTGCTCCCAACACCCTGACCAACAGGGTGTCAGGTTGTAGCTCTGACTCTCTCAGGGTTTTCCAAAATTGTTTGTTTGCTGGTTTGGTTGGGTGGTTTTGTTTTTTACTACATTTGTATTGTTACTATTCCTGGTGAAGAACTGTTATTCCTATTCCCAAATCTTTGCCTGAAAGCCCTTAATTGCAAAATTATAATTTGGTGGGGGTGAGAGGTTTACATTCTCCATTCCAAGGGAAACTCCAGTTTTCCCTGTCAGATACCTGTCTTTCCAAACCAAGACAGTGGTGTTTTGTACTATCATGTAGAGAAGAGAGAGTGTGGAAAGTAAAAGATGAAAGAGTAAAAATCATTAAAAGCTGGCAATTCTGGAGGCTGTGAGAAGTATTTACAGTGTTTATTGTAGTAATGAATGCTGTAGAGTTCATGGACTTAGAAAATGAATAATCTCTCTGGGACGTTGTTCTCAGAGTCTTTTCTCACATCACAGAGGATGATGCAGTGGATTTGTTTGGCTGAAGGGAAGAAAAGCTTCTAATCATGAAAGAAACTGCTTATATGGACCTGGGGTGGCTACTGTGTGAGGAAAGGCAAGATATTTTAGTTTAGTTCTTTGTTTTTGCCAAGAGTTTGGCAGAATGAGACCTGTATGGACAACTTCTATCTTAATTTGATTTTATTTTTTCTTATGTTCTTTAAATCTAGGAAATAATCACTGTAACCCTGAAGTATAAATAAGTTGGACTTGTAGGGCAGGAATTTTATATGTAGAAGAGGTGTGCTACACCACTGTGGTGTAGGTCAGTTAAGTAAATTACCGAGTCTTTTCCTGAAAAGTTGGTGGGCTTGGCCCCCAACTTCTTCATGGAAATCTCTGGGCTCACTGGTTAATGCTTAAAGAAGGAAATTTTGTTTCTGAAGCAGCTGGCTGTTTTCTAGGTGTTTATTCTTCCTTTCTCCCTTAGTTTCTCTGATCCTGTAGGCAAAACTGCAGTGATTGCTTTTCCTGACCCCCTCTTTTCCCTCCTTTCCCTCGCTTCCCCCTCCCCAGCTGTGCATGTACCAGGAAGAGGAGCCTAACACCCTTCCCTTCTTGAGGCTTTTCTTATCAAATATAAGTTTTTTCAGGCATGATACTTCTTTAAGTAAATGTGATCTAATGTGTCTGTGTTCAGGGAATTGAGTGGTTCCAAAAGTGATCTTGTTGTCTGAGGAATATTCTGCTGTTTGCTCTTTGTAATCCAAGCAGCACCAAGGATGGAGCAGTGCTGCTTCTAAGGCAGTAGTGAATCTCCACAATCAAAAATGCTGAAAAAGTAACTGCTACCACTGAGTGAACACCTGTGTAAGATAATCATTTAAAAGCCCATGGAAGGAAAAAGTGTTTAAAATCTGCCTCAGAGTGAGGTTTGAGCAAGAAAAGCTCCTGATCTCCCTTACCTGTCACATTTGCAGCATCTGAAACACAAAGGTACAGTTTTTGAAAGTTCTGACCTCAGCACTGCAAGGCTGGAGGAGCGTTATGTTTGGGGTTTGTGTTTTCTGAGTAAAGTTCTTTCTGAGTGATCCCAGCTCCAGAGCTGCCAGGTGTTAATTTAACCTTCCAGTTTGTGATTACATCCTTTTGACCTGCTTGGTCAAAGCTGCTTCCTTGTGGAGTCCCCCACAAGTTGATCCTCTTTTTCCTTTGCAAGTCCTTGCTTCACTGTAAAGGCTGATTTGCTGTGATCTGTCTCCCTTACCTCACAGCACTTTTTCTCTCCTTCCTATTTTGGTAGCTCCCATTTTAGAGAGCTGCACGTTATAACCTTATTTTGCCTGGTTGGGTGAGGTGCCTCGATGCATTTCAGTGCCACTGCAACCTTCCTGTGGCTCATCAGCATCTTCACCTTTGCCTTCTTGCCTTGAGCACTTGGATTTTAAAAATAACCTGTCCTCCTTTGGCAAAGCCTCCTTTACCCTTCACTCCAGGAATTAAAAATAATATCACTTGGACACGTCCAAAGTGAAAGGTGCCATTTTTTTTCTGTGGAAAAGAAGTAGCTTGCACAGATCATCTGTGGCACAAAGGTATGAAATAAGTTTTGTAAAATTAAAATTCAGGTGGGGGGGTTATGCAGATTGCCTGATTTGAATATTTAAATCCTCTGTAGCTTTCTGATGACTGCTTTATCATTGTTTTCCATATATATGCAATGATGCTCATTTACAGCCTTCCCCAATCAGTTACACAGCAAATACCACTGCTATAAATAAAATGTCATTTGCAGGAGACAGAGTTTTGGAAGTTAAATGAGGAGGAAATATTAGCTGTGATCAGTCGGTCAGGATTTTCTCTACAGGATTATTAAAAGGAGTGGTTGAAATGTGGATTTTTCCATTCCTTTCTGATACTAGCCAAGGAATACTTCAGGATTTCAGATAGTGTTTCAGAAAGATTGTCCAAGAGGAAAAAAAAAAAAAAAAAGCCTGGGGATGTTATCTCATGTTGCAGCTTAGTCAATGTAGTATTTGGCAATCAAAAAGCAGCAGTGCTGCTTGTCACCATCCCTGGCCATGCAGTCTTGCCCTCCTCTCTGCCATGGCTCCTGTTTTAATCCTGCAGTCAGCTGTTCCTTCTCTCCAGTGGGAAACTAATAGCTGTTGGCTTTTGGTTTTTTGGTTTTTTTTTTCCCCCTTGTTCTTTTCTTGGTCAGATCATGCTTTGGCTTGTTTGGTACTTCTGCACTGTCTGCTAAATAATTCAGATATTTCTGTCTAGTTACTCAGTATCACTGGCTTTGCTTTTAGCACTTGAGCAGTGACAGTAAACTCGTGTTTGTCACCATCAGGGGAAAATGGGGTTGTTTTTGCTGTTACACTTTGAAGCCCCAGCAGCATCTGCCAAAGGCTCCACTTGAGCAGCTCACACAGGCACACCTCAGTGTCTTGGGGGCCAGGGGTGTGTATTCTATTTCATTTGTTGAAAGCAGTTGGGGAGATGTTTTTCTTTTTCTCTTGTGGCTTTGGGAGGATGCCTTCTGATGATGGGCCAACTGTTCAAACCAGGTGGGGCAGTGTTTCTTATCTCTTTCACCACCTGTCCTCCCTCCAGGGGGATATTTTTCTGCTAATGGACCATTAACACCTCCCCAAACTAACACATCCACATTCCATCATCCCATTGTGAGATGCTCCACCCAGTGGGGGGAGCCAACCATTCCTACCTGGATAAAACTGAGACACAGGAACACCAGGGATCTGGCTTCACCTGATTCCTGGAGGAAGACTGGACCCCTTCTCACCACCACTGGACCCTTGTTCTACAGGATCATCTCTACTCCACCAGAACCACATCTGCCACTCCAGGAGGTCTCACTTTTGGACTGCTCCAACCCCCTGACCAACAGGGTGTCAGGTTGTAGCTCTGACTCTGTCAGGGCTTTCCAAAATTGTTGTTTGTTTGCTGGTTTGGTTGGGTGGTTTTGTTTTTCTACTACATTTGTATTGTTAATATTCCTAGTAAAGAACTGTTATTCCTATTCCCAAATCTTTGCTTGAAAGCCCTTAATTGCAAAATTATAATTTGGCAGGGGGTGAGGAATTTACATTCCCCATTCCAAGGGAAACTCCAGCTTTCCCTGGCAGATACCTGTCTTTCCAAACCAAGACACTCGGGCTGCTCCTGCCATGGGCTTTCCTGCAGGGAAATGGAACTTCCTCTGCAGTTTTTTCATGTCTCATGTGGGAGTGATGAATCCTGCACTGGGCTGTGGAGAATCAGTCCTGAAGTAACTTAGATTAGATGTGTTGGGGGTGATTGTACTCGAGACTTCCTCATCAGCAGCACTATTTTTGGGAGATACAGAGCAGCTCAGGTCTCATGGTAACAGCACAGGAGGTGTTTAAGAGTGCACAGGAGACCTTTGAAACAAGTTGGGTGTCAAAGCAAAATCTGTTGAACCCAGACTGCAGAGGGCTTTTTCTCATACAGCTGGTGGAAGTTAGGATGTAGGTGCTCTCAGTGCTTATTTTTATAAGGGATCTTTAAATATGCGTTGTAGGAGGTTGGATTTTGCCTCATCTAGGATTTTCTGGCTTGAGGTGATAATTTTTACTCAGTTATTGAGATGGAAAGTGGTTCTGTTTATTGAAAATGGAATTAGAAGTTTTTATATTCACATTTGGAGATCTGAGCAGAGGGACATAGGCTTTGAGATACATTCCCCAGCAGCACCCATGCATGGCAGAGTCATGGTTTTGTTTTTGACTTCCCCTCAATTTTAGGGTGATAATTGACAGTCATGTTTTGACTTTTTAACCGGGGAGTGCCTGTGAGTAGGAAATGGTTGTAGTCCTGGCAAGGATGAACGTTTGGATGGTGTGTAGGTAACACACATGGAATTGGGCTGAGAAGAGAACATACCCTGACAGAAGAGATGAAACCTGCTGCTGTTTAATTTTCTGTGCAGAGCTAGAGGAGGACTTTGGGAGGACTTGGGTCAGGTCCAGGTTGCAGGAGCTGTGAGGAAGAGGAGGAAGGGGTGTCCTCAGTCAGTGCTCCTTGTCCCCAGGCTGGCAGAGCAGGGCTCTCTCTCTCCTCCTGCAGATGCTGTGCTGGTGCTGGCACCTGCTGCCTGCAGGGCCATTTGGGAACTCTCCAGGACTGCTCTGGTAATCAGACTTGCCTTGCACTGTAATGAAACAGCAAGATTAAGCTGTGACAATAAAAACCTGACAATAAGTTATTTTCCATCTTAATTTTCACTCCAGCCTAGCACTGACAATTTGACTAACCCAAGTCCTGAAGCGATGCTGGACTCTGAGACGTGGGTTTGTGAAGGAAATGACAGGGCTGGCCCCAAGACCTGACTCCTCAAAGGTTGTAGTCTCATTTCTTCAGGTTTCATGTGAAATGAGGAACTGTTGCTCAGCATTTCTGAAAGCCAGGCCTGAGCACTGGTGGCCTGGATGATGAGGTGGCTTTGTAGAGTGTGGTCAGTGTGTGTTGGGTGTGGTTGTCACCTTTTAAAGTCCTTTTAGAGTCCTCTTTTCCAACAATGTTCTTGCTAGTAGGTACCACAGTGTCCTTGATAGGGAAAATGAACTCAGATGTCACTTTCCAAAGACAGCTTCTGCAGCCACAGGCTTTGTTTGGCTGTTCTGTGCCCTGTGCTGGCCACTCAGGAATAAGTTGATTTCTTTCTAAGGAAAATCCTGAGTTCTTAGTCTGTTTTGATCCAGCTTGATTTGTTGTGATGACTGCTTTTGCTAAAACTGTTCCCTATTTCCTTCTGCATCTTTTATTTGCGATCATAGAGGGTTGTTTTGGGTTTTTTTTTTAGTGCCACTGCTTGTTAAAATAGGTTTTCTGTCTCTTGGACAGTTTGATTTGCAGTTGCATCTGTCTGTACGGACCTTATGTTCAAATATCATTAGTGTGCATAAAAACAAATAAAGATGCTATGATTAAGGGGTTCTTAAAATTGAAATTACTTAGATTGAAATTATATGATACCAAAACTGCAGACTTTGAAATAAGTTATTTTCCATATTAATTTTCACTCCAGCCTGCCACTAACAATTTGACTAACAGATTGTTTGTCCAAGGAAGAAGGCCTGATGATCCATGTATGCAAAGAAATATAAATGAAATACCACTCCCTTTGTTTTCCCCTAGTATGAGTGCCAGCATTTTAAAAATAGGAACATGAAGTTCAAGAACTGAATCAATTTCTTAACCCAAATCTGAGCTGTCTGTGATTGTGGTGGCATTCAAGGGAGAGATGCCCTTTCAGGGTGTAGCTTATGGATGAGAAATGGGTGTAATATATTACTTTCTTCTGTGTCATGTACCATTTCAATGGCATGATAAAGGAAGGAGACAAGTAGGAGTGTGCTTTTACCTACAAAAGGTGTTTTATATAATGGATTTTTTTTTCTTAAATGTCCTATTTGCAAGATACTTTCCTTCCCCTGCCAGTCTTCTCCTTTAATTGTTGTATTGTCTGCAGTGATGACACCCATTAGCTGGTTCTCTGAAACAGGAGTTCATTTTCACAGAGGAATTTGAAAGATTGTGCAGAGGTTTTTTTTTTTCCCTTTTATGTGAATTGAGTGCTGAGTCAAGTTGGGTGTCCTGTTCCGATTTTGTTCAAAGGTTTTCCTATAACATATGCACAGAACGTGAGTCAGCAGTGAGGACTTGTTTGAATAAACTGAGCCTCGTGGCAGTGTTAGGGAACTATTTATTGTAACTTTGTGAGGACTGCATTGACCTCCGTGTGTTGTCTGTAGGCCTGACATCCTTTAGAGATAGAAATTCATTTCCAAACCTGCTGTTCTGCGGTTTCTCCAGTAAATTCTCATGTTTCAGGCACTTAGAGATTAACTTGTATCTTCGTTAATTGCCTCAATGTGTGTGCCATGAAGGTACTTTTTGATTTAAAACACTTTTCTCTCACATAGTGGACAGGCTCCTCAGAGGGAGTGTAAAGGGTTCCATCCTCTGAGGGCAGATTTAACTCTTCCCTGTCACTTCCTCACGGGCAGCATCACTTTGTCCCATGGGATTCCACACTGACATGCTCCAGGGATTCAGATCCAGAGGTAGAAGTCAGTTCCTTTCCATCTGAGTGCTCTATTTTATCTCACTGTGAATCAAACTACGTTTTACTGGTAGAATATTTATTTGCTTGTTCGTGCTGCTTGTCTTTGTACAGAGGATAAGAAGCTGCCAGGCTGTTGTCTGGGACTTGGGAGCAGCAGGAACTTCACGTTTTCCCTTCATCTTCTTTCCCAGCTTGTAACTTCAGGCAGTTGTATTCGTGCAATAGGACATGAATTTAAAAAAAATCAACAATGAGAACAGAGCAGTCTGTTCTGTCTGGTTTCTGTATTTGCCCCATAACCCCCAACGTGCTTGTAGTCTGCATGCCATGAAAGCAGATGAAGAGAGCAGAATAATGCTGGAGATTTTGCATTTCAAAAAGAAAAACCAAACCTTAAGGACTTGAGGGAACTCCCAACTATCCTAAACGTTAGGGGCAAGCTGTATTTAACAGCTCCTATTTGCAACCACTGACAAACAAGGGAACTTTTTAGAACATCCTATTGTGTGTTATTCTCCTGTCAGGTCAATGCTCTCTCTGTCCAGTGGCTTTTAAATTAGCTGGGAATAGAGCTGTGAATTTTACATTCTCACCTGGACTTGGCAAGCATTCTCACCATGGGCTTAACATTGTCCCATGGAAATTGCTTTACTGGCTGGGTAGCACAGCACGGGTTGTCAAGTCAAATCCTGTAATTTGTTGAGCTGGACCTCAGGATTATTGAGGTGTGTTATTTTGTGTGTTTCAAGATTCATTAACCAGGCTTACCCAGTTCTGGGTGTGTTACCTGGATCCAGGCACTGAGTCAAATCCTGGAAGCCACTGGACTTCAGACAGAGGTTGGAAAACAGACACAGATTGACCTAATCTAAGTGGAAAAGATAAACATCACGTATGGTATCAGCAGAATTTTGCTGATATTGTTTGGGTTTTTTTCTGTGATGTACTCTAATGAAAGATGGAGTTAAAGATATGAGCACTGGCCTCGTTTTGTGACCAAAGAGATTCTCCTTTTCTCTGGTAGATATTTTTATGCTAATAAAATGTACATTCACAGATACTCCACATTCTCAAGGCAGAAAGGACTGCCAGGCTGTAACCTTTCAGTCTGCTGCGAGCTTCCTGTTTGTTTGGCTGTGTAATGCCAGCACCTGCTGTATTTAACCTGACTTGAGGGGCTCTGGTTCCCTGGTGCAGCATCAGCTGGCCCCTGCCCTCTCCTGGGGACACAGCCACCCTGTTCCCTCTGCTGCAGGCAGGGAGGGACCAGGAGCACAGCAGGCTGCTCCTGTGGGGGTGCTGCATTACTTGGATACCTGAGTCCTGCAGGTGTCTGTGCATGAAGAACAGCAAAGCAAAACCCTGTCAGTAACTGTGGGGTTTGATGGTGTCTTGGGTTGTGGAGCCAGGGCTGTGTATTCTATTTCATCTGTTAAAAGCAGCTGGGGAGATGTTTTTCTTTCTCTCTTGTGACTCTGGGGACAGAGGGGTGGGTGCCTTCTGATAATGGGGGCAGCTGTTCAAACCAGGTGGGGCAGTGTTTGTTATCTCTTTCACCACCTGTCCTCCCTCCAGGGGGATATCTTTTGCTAATGGACCATTAAGACACCCCTAAAAGCACACATCCCCAAAATAGACCATCCACATTCCATCATTCTATTGTGAGATGCTCCACCCAGTGGGGGGAGCCAGCCATTCCTACCTGGATAAAACTGAGACACAGGAACACCAGGGATCTGGCTTCACCTCATTCCTGGAGGAAGACTGGACCCCTTTCTCAACACTACTTAGACCCTTGTTCTACAGGATCATCTCTACTCCACCAGAACCACATCTGCCACTCCAGGAGGACTCACTTTGGGACTGCTCCCAACACCTTGACCCACAGGGTGTCAGGTTGTAGCTCTGACTCTGTCAGGGTTTTCCAAAATTGTTGTTTGTTTGCTGGTTTGGTTGGGTGGTTTTGTTTTTCTACTACATTTGTATTGTTAATATTCCTAGTAAAGAACTGTTATTCCTATTCCCAAATCTTTGCCTAAAAGCCCTTAATTGCAAAAAATTATAATTTGGAGGGGGTGAGGGATTTGCATTCTCCATTCCAAGGGAAACTCCAGCTTTCCCTGTCAGATCCCTGTCTTTCCAAACCAAGACAGCTGGTTTGGTGTGCACAGAGCAGTCTGTGCTGCTTCTGCACACCTTGGTGGTGGGCATGAGGTCAGGGCAGGGAAGCTGTCACAAACACAGGCCTTTTTATTTTGAATAAACCCTTGGAAGAGAAGTAATGGGTTTGTTGTTGCATTGCAGTGCAGTGGTGCAGGCTGGCTCGGCATCCTCTGCAGGGGTGCTTGCTTGTGGTTCCTTCCATGTGGAAGGTGTGTGTTCCAGAGCCACTAAACACCCTGTGAGCCTGGCCTGCTGTTGTTGGCAATGGCCTGGATCCTCCACAGCTGGTTCTTTGCCCCTTTTACACCTTACAAGAATTTCTTGGGTTAGGTGTGTTCTTCAAATGCTTCCCTTTGAGGGGTCTCAGCGTTGCTGTTGCAGTGGAGTGGATGAACCCGAGTTCTCTTCTGCCAAAACAGATTGAGTGGGAGCAGCACGGAGTTGTTAGGGCTCCTGCTCTGTGAGTAGAGATCTCAGAGAGGGTGTGAGAGAAATTAGAGTAAGTTTTAATAATGAATCCAGCTCTGCTGATAGTTCCTATTTGCATTTATGTGCATAGATCATTCTCATGTTCAATGGTATCAGCAGAATTTTGCTGTTCAGATAAGACAACCTAAAGGAAATGTTGGTGGTCCGACCTGCATAAAAGGTGATTCAGTGGTTTGTGTGTCTTTGATAAATCCTTACAGAAGCAGGCAAACAAGCTGATTTTTACAGGCCAGCTGTTTCATTTGTGTGTGTAAAAATAATGCTTTAAAGAACTGCAAGTCAGCCAGAGGTTTCTGTTCTCCACCTTGGGTGGGATAATTCCTTCAGCAGCTGTGACTAATGAAATTGGTAGTATTTTTATTACTCTGTTACAAAGGCATCAAACTTTATTTTGCCTGTCCATAGTCTGCTTTCTGGGCCTTGCAGGTCTTGGGAAAGATTTGGAATGTGCTAACAATGCTGAGCCAAGGCTTCTGTGACAGGTGGTTTTCTTTCCTACAGAAACAATTGAAACTGATTTATTTTTTATTTCTTGTCACAGAACAGCAATCAAAATGGCTTGAAAATTTGGAATTTTAGCATAAATTGGGAACTGTAAGAGGTCTTCCACTTTGTCTTTTGTTTGTGAGAGGTCAGATTCTAGGAAGGCTTGTAAAATACTTATTTTGGTCATACAACTGAAAGTTAAAAAATATCCAGAATGTTTTCCAGGCTTCCAGCTTGTAGGGACTAAATAAGAGAGACAAAATTATGTTCTTAAACCCTATTTTGGCTCTAAAAGGCTTGGAGATCCAGGAGCTTGCATGAAGTGTGTGGGGCTCTGGAGACCCTTTCTTGGAGAAGCAGGACCTCCAGCAGGGAGAATGGCAGGAGGATGGAGCAAGAGGGAAGGGCATAGGTGTGTGTAAAACAATACTTTGCTTCCCAAGAAAATGTTCTTAGTGCCTTGTCTGACAGAAGAGTTGATGTGGTTGTTGAATGACAGAACCTGGGTGGCAGCTGAGACAGAGGTTGGGTTCATGCCCTGTGTTTGTGTCACTGGAGTTAAAAATCCCTCAGGTGGGAGAGAGGAGATGGGCAAAGCCTTGGTGGTGCTGGTGTCTCACAGCCAAAAGGCACCAACAGGTAAATAAATCAATGAAGCTGTGAGCATGCACAGGATGCTCAGCTGCTCTCCTCCCCTCTGGGGGTGACAGAAGGAAGGGACCCTCGCCCCCCTGGGTGCCTTGGCAGCAGATTTTGGGAGCAGAGCTGCAGTTCCCAGGCTGTGCAGGAGCCCTGCCCTGTCCCAGACCTCTGCCAAGGGCTCCAGCAGGGAGAATGGCAGGAGGATGGAGCAAGAGGGAAGGGCATAGGTGTGTGTGCAACAATAATTTGCTTCCCAAGAAAATGTTCTTAGTGCCCTGTCTGACAGAAGAGTTGATGTGGTTGTTGAATGACAGAACCTGCATGGCAGCTGAGACACAGGCTGGGTTTGTGCTCCTTTTAAAGTGGAGTTAAGAATCCCTCAGGTGGGGGAGAGGAGATGGGCAAAGCCTTGGTGGCTTTGAACACCCCTGTGCTGGTGTCTCACAGCCAAAAGGCACCAACAGGTAAATAAATTAATGAACCTGTGAGCATGCACAGGATGCTCAGCCGCTCTCCTCCCCTCCAGGGGTGACAGAAGGAAGGGACCCTCACCCCCCTGGGTGCCTTGGCAGCAGATTTCAGATTTTGGGAGCAGAGCTGCAGTTCCCAGGCTCTGCAGGAGCCCTGCTCTGTCCTGGCAGTGCTGGAGCAGGGTTCCTGCCCACCCGGGCCAGAGCAGCTCCCTGCTGGGCACGGCTTTGGGATGGGTTTTGCTGGATGCCTTGGCAGGAAGGAATTTGCCAAAACCTGATCCTTGCCGGAGTGCTGAGGGGTGTCTGCTGTCCCCACTGGCTCCTGCGCCTTTGTTTTAAAATAATACTAAGCCTCAGACACCAGCTGATTTACTTTAATTCAATATCCAACTTAGGTTTGATTTCTTTTCATATTCAAGTGAGCCATCTGGCTTTAATGAACTGTAACTGTTTTTAATGCTGCCTCCAGTTGCTAACATCTGAATATTTCATGTGCTGAAAGGAGATTTGAAATGCAGAAGTGGGGGCTGAGGGGTCCAAAGTATTTCCAAATCAGCTCTGTTCCAGCAGCACTTGTGCTCCACTTCCCTGGAGATTTATCAAAAGGTAATCTTTGGGGTGCCAGACTGTCAGCAGCAGCCGTGGTGGGTGCTAATTGCAAATGCTCTCAATTTTGTGTACATAAAACACCACGACTGCTTATGAAATCCTGAGTAACAACTTGACTTGGGCAGCATATCAATCAGCTTCAACAGGAGCTGCCAGTGTTTGGCACCTTCTGAATCAACAGCCTCTTTTGGTGCTTGGGGTTTGGTTTTGTGGGTTTGGTTTGGGTTTGTTTGGTTTTGGGTTTTGGGTTTTTTTTGGTGGTTTTTTTTTTTTTGGTTGTTTGGTTGTTTTTTGGGGTTTTTTTGGTGAGGAGGGTAGTGTCCAAAATATTCTCATGTTGCAAAAAAAAAGTAAAAAAAAAAAAGTAAAAAAAAAAAGTAAAAAAGAATGTAGTTGTGTCACATGGTTTAGTTATAGAAGCTAATTGAGAGCTGTATCCCATAAACTGAAAATAGCTTCATTGCAGTTAATTCTGAGTGTACTTTGCCAGGGTGACACTGTTCTAAAGCAGTGGCATATCCCCAGACTTGTTGGAATATGTGCTTTGCTCACAGCATTGCCTTTGTTTTGGCTTAGCACTGTGACAGCTGATAGACTTGGGATAGGTCATTACCAAGGCATATTTTTGATTAATGATTAAAACGTGTTTTGTTGGTTGGTTCTTCTCTGTGTGCTGAGCATCGTGCCAGTGACATCACACCTTCCAGCATCACTTTTAAAAAGGTGGAATAGATGGAAGCTCAGTCTGTGTGGGAGGATGCTCTGGGGAGGGGATGGTCTGGGAACATGTGCTTGAGTTACTTCACCCTGCACTGCTTTGTCCTGTGAGCCTGGAAAACCTGTGTGAGGGACCAGTGGAGAGGGAGAGTGGAGCCTGTGCCTAATTTCTCAGTAACTTTCTCCCAGAGGCAGAGCTGGATTGGGAGTTAACGTGTGACCTTGTAGTTAGATGCTGAGCACAGATTTTCTGAGCTGGAGTGGGGCAGGTTAGAAGCACGTAGCAGAAATTGGCAGCTGGGTTCCATTCCAGACACATTCCTGGGAAGCTGTAATGAATAAAAGTTATTAGTGTCTTCTTCTGCACAGTAGATTTTTCTGGCATTAAGCTGCCATTCAATAGGAGCTCTTAATGATAACTCTTGCTGCTCTCAAAAAAATTTTATTTTCACATGTAATGAAAAATTTTGAAGTTGGCTGTAGTTTTGATTGTACTTGAACTTCTTACATGACTGACTGGATATTTTATTCAGGTTTATTGATTTATTTGTGCATGAAGGAAGCTGCCAGTGTTGTGTACCTCTTGAGGGTGATCAGGTAGTCTGCATAGATGCTATAGCTGTACAAAACTCAAAATCAGAGACTTTTCAAATGTGTAAGACTTCCTTTTTATAAACCATTGTTATTCAAAACGTGTTCATTGCAGAAGCACAGCCTATGTTTTTTAGAACCTGATTTTCAGTCCTCTATATTATTTCAGGTATCTCACTTAAGTAAAACTGGTACTTCACAGACATTCAACAAGAATGCAAAGGCTTTTTGAAATAACCTTTTCCTTACTAGAGTTTTCAAGCCAATAATCTTGGTTTTATGGCTGCTCATCTCTTTGATTTATATAAAGATGTCAGTCAAAGTGTGTTATTTTATAAAGAAACATCTTACCTAGACTCTTATTTGCTATAAAACTTTGCTTTTGTGGAGAATCTGGTAAAGAAACAAAACTTGTGGTTTGCTGCCAATGAACTGATGGGCTTGCTTTAAACCTGTTTTTACTTCTTTTCTACCATTCATGATGAAATAATTACTTAATTGCTCATAGGACTAGGTCTGTGAATTGGATATTGGGAAGAACAGTTTCCCTGTGAGGGTGCTGTGGCCCTGGCACAGGTTGCTGTGGCTGCCCCATCCCTGGAATGTCCATGGCCAGGTGGGATGGGTCCTGAGCAACCTGGGATGGAGGAAGGTGTCCCTGCCCATGGCAGGGAGGAGATGATCTTTGCATGCTCTTCCAACCCAAACCACTCTAGGAATCTGTCTTAAAAGCAGCTAAAAAAAATCCCATGAAGGTTTTCTTACCAGCTGTTCCTTTCAGGTGTTTTCCAGGAACCTTTCTTGAATGTCTCAGCTGCTGTGGAAGGCAGGAGGCAACTCATGACCACCAAACAGTGACAGCCTTGGACTCCCCTGCTTCTGGCTGCTGGGAACAACCACTGGGCTCCTGTGGAGATGAATGGAGAACAGCAGTATGATGCAGGTAACAGCCCAGCCCAGCTCCCTGGCCTACTTTTCTAAAAATATTAGCAAATGTGGCAGAAAGATGAGCACAGGGAGTGTCTCACAGTGCATGTGCCTGGTGCTGTACACCACCAGAGAAACTCCCAGATTCTGGGTTGTGTTCTGGCTGTGGGGCTGTGTTTGTTACTGCTCTGTGTCAGAGCAGGCTGTGTCACTGGCTTAAAGGGGAACAAAATCTGGCCCACCTTTCTTGGTGCTTGTGTTCTCCTGACTTTCCTTTTTGTGGTACCACTATGAGATGGGCTTAGGAAAAGCTTGGTGGTGTTAACACTTACTGTTTTAAAGCATTTATCTTTTACAGTGGTTAATACCTCGTTCTGTCCTTGTGTTCATCCTCTTAATATTTTGGGAAGCTTTTGCTGCTGGTTGAGAAAGGTCAGATAACTGAGGCTGTTTGCTGCTGCTTTAATCTGTCCTGTTTTTCTGAAGTGCCTTGGTGTGGCCTCTTTGATAGGCTTGTGATCTCAGTTCCTAACCTCCTGCAGAGTGGTGTATTGTGATAAATCAGCTCAGGTTTTGGAGCATGTTGGAACACCAGGCCAGGAGGTGTGTTAGTCTGGGGTGGCTGGGAATGCCAACAGCTTTCTGGAATGGTTCTGGAATTGTGGGGGTAGGGACCATCCCTTTTCTCTATCTTGCCTGCCATGACTTGTCCCTTTTCTTTGAGGAGCTCCCTACCTACTAGAGTTTTTATAAAGCAAATTTTAATTTGTAGCTGTCAGTGCAAACAATTGGATCAAGATTTTATCTGAGCATTACTTTCCATTGGTACTTGTCCAACAAGCTGCTCTTCCCATAGGACAATTCACTATTGGTAATTTTTATACCTTTACTTTATAGAAATCTAATTGTTGTCAGTGTTTCTGCAGAAGTGTTAAACACAATTGTAATCTATGGTGCTTTTTTTAGGAGAATGCTATTGTCTGCTTTATGGTGCTGAAATGTGCTTTTTGATTATTAGTTGCAGCAAGTCAGTCAAGTTGTTGTCAATGTTGTATCCTCAAATAATCAAGAAAAGGCATTGTGGATGTGGATGTAGAATTTCTCCTGGCCCATGCAAATACTTTTTCCTTGCCTGGTGGTAGCTGCAGGCTTCTGTCACAGAGTGCAGGGAAGGGGGAAAAAGTGTGAGGAGTTGTTTGTCCACAGGCTGTGATAGCACACCCCTCAGTCTTAAAACCTTAAAACCTTTATTGACATTTTTCCAACTTCCTCAGAAACTACCAGGTCACAGAGTCCTTCTCTCACTTTTTGTGAGTGTGCTTTTGAATAGCTAAGGGAAGGTTTGGTGCTGGTTTGAAATTACTCAGCAGCTATTTCCCTGAGCATCCTTTTGTGCCAGGTTTGAGTACAGGAGGCTGTAAAGAGCAGACAGTAAATGATGAGAGCTTTACTTGCATTCAGAGATAGTTCCCAGCAAATGCCTGTCTAAGCATAAGCACACTGGTTCTGTTGTGCCCTCTAATACTGTTTTCTGAAGTGCTTTTGAGTTACACCAGTCCAAACCACTGCTGGAACATTGCCTTCATATTCTTTGACTGGTGTAATTTTCTTCCACTTAAATAATTTGCAGCAGCTTTTGCAGATTCTCCTCTCTTTTTTTTCTGGTTTTACATCCAGGCTCTCTGGTTGCAAGAACCCAGACAGAGCTCAGGGTTGTTGGTTGTGATGCTCCCCTGCACTATGAGGGGAAAGGACAACTTTTATTCTTGTCACAGTCATTCCCAGCTCCTCAAATTCCAACCTGTCTTTATTTATTCATGGCCTTGCAGCTGGTGGAGATGAAAAAGATTAACTGTTATTAAAATCAGATTGAACTGTATCTACATTTCAGGGTGAGAGACCTGTGGGTTAGCCTTACTGAAGTCTGCAAGGCCTTCAATTGTGATGTACTTAAATGTCCAATGTGACAGTCTTCAACTAAATCACATTAAAGATGCATGGAAGTTATTTGCAGTGAGAATTTAGTTCAAACTCAAAGATGAGAACAGCCTAGTGTAGACTGTTTCCATTTCAGATATTTTTAAGGCCTAACTTCCTTAATATTTCTCTGCATTCTCCCATCCATATGGTATAATTCCATATTCTTTCTCTACCTGTATGTATCAGAGAGCAGCAGGATGTAATTTGTGAGGAAATTCAGAAAGAGTGAGTGTTCCCAATAATGCCAGTGGAAATAGTGACAAATGGGAAGGGGTGCACCTGCCTAGGAAACTGCTGATGTTCTTACAGAGAATTTCCTCACCTCTACAGAACCTCTGTAGGACACTTCCCAGATTTTACTGAAGAAGATGTTGGCTTGATTTGAAATTTCTTCTGACACAAAGTGGTCGCAGGGCAAGGCCAGAGAGATGGGAATTGTGTCAGGTTTCTTCCCCTGCCTTTGCCAAAGTTGTGCTTTGCCTCTGGGCTAAATGTGCTGCTCAGCCATCCTGTCTAATACAGAGAAATAAGTCTCCACATAGCAGAAAGCTGAATTCATTTAGGGCTTTTAAGTAGCAATTAAGGATATGGGGAGAAAGAGAGTGTCTGTGTACACCCATGCAGCGTTAGATGAATAAATTGTGCTTTGGAATCAAGTGCATTAAATATGGTTTTGATTGTGGTCATCTGTCACACTGATTTGCAAGTTTTCTCACAGTAGCAGGAACCTCTGCTGCAAGTGTCTGAGGTTTATTGAACATTCTGAACTCAGACTGGTCAGGGTGTTTAATGCAGACATATGGCCCCTCAGGAATGTGGCTTTGTTAAACTGGTCCTGTGTCTCCAGGGATCTGCTGACCTGTGAGGATGGAGCTGTGCAGTAAGGTCTGGCAAAAAAATACCAAGAGAGCAGTTCAAAGGCTTGATTTAAACTGGGCCTGCTCTGCTGCCACTGTCCTGCCAGCAAAACCAGAAAAGTGATTGGATTCTGACTCTGAAAGCCTTACCAGAGAGATGGTCCTTTGCTGCACTTTGGAGTGCTTCAGGTGTTGAAAAAGGGAGAATTATTTCGTTTTTTTTTCCTTTGTTTACATTGCCCTACCACATGCCATAACTAAAAAGCGAATTTACTGCTCTCACTGGGAATCCTCATGGGGCATTTTCGCTTGGAGTTTTATCCTGTGAGCTTTTCCTCTTCCACCTTGCCCCAGAAGGAGCTGTGCTAAACAACCTGGGGTGCTGTGGCAGGTTTTTGAGGAGCAGCAAACAGGATGGTTCAAACCATAGCTCAGCTGGGTCAGCCTCAGAAAGGGAGGAAAATCCCCCAGCTCTGTGCTGGGTGGTGGAAATGAGAGGCTGATCACCTCAGTTGTAAAACCTTTGTAAACACGAGCTGAGTTCATCTTTTGTGAATGAATGAACAGAAAAAGTTTTGGGGGTGCTTTTTGCAGAAGTTTTTAAAAATCCCTCTGAGCGAAGGAAACTCCCTAAAAGAAAACGGTGTGGGTGTTAAATTTGCCATCAGTGCTGGATAGGGATTTTTGGTGGGGATTTTTTGCTGGTGTTGTGGGTTTGTTTGTTTGTGAGGGTTTTGTGGTTTGTTTGTTTTTTATGGGTTTTTGTTTGTTGTTGTTTTGGTTTTTTGATTGTTTGGTTTTTGGGGGGTTTTTTGTGTATTTTTTTGTTGATTGGTTGGTTTTTGGGGGGGGAGCAAGGAGGGGTGGTCTTGGTTTTGGGTTTTTGTTTGGTTTTTTTTGTTTTGTTTTGGTGTTTTTGTTTTGTGTTTGGGTTTTTTTGTTGTTGTTGTTTGGTTGGTTTTTTGTTTGGTTTTTTGGGGTTTTTTGTGTTTTTGTTGTTTGGTTTTTTGTTTGTTTGTGAGGTTTTGTGGTTTGTTTGGTTTTTTGTGGTTTTCTGTTTGTTTGTTGTTTGGGGGTTTTTTTGATTGTTTGGATTTTTGGGGGGGTTTTGTGGTTTTGGGTGTTTTGGGGGTTTTTTTGTGTATTTTTTTGTTGGTTGGTTGGTTTTTTGCGGGGGAGCAAGGAGGGGTGGTCTTGGTTTTGGGTTATTGTTTGGTTTTTTTTGTTTTGGTGTTTTTTGTTTTGTTTTGTGTTTGATTTTTTTGTTGTTTTGTTGTTTGGTTGGTTGGTTTTTTGGGTTTTTTTGGGGTTTTTTGTGGGTTTTTTGTTGTTGTTTGGTTTTTGTTTGTTTGTGGGTTTTTGTTTGTTTGTGGGGTTTTTGGTGGTTTTTTTTGTTGTTGTTTGGTTTTTTGTTTGTTTGTGGTTTTTTTGTTTGTTTGTGGGTTTTTTGGTGGTTTTTTTTGTGGGTTTTTTTTTTTTTTTGTTGTTGTTGTTGTTCGTTTTTGGTTTTGTTTTTTTTGGTTTTTTTTGTTTTTTTTTTCCTTGATGGTTTGGTTTGATTTCTTGGGGGGGTTTATTAGGTTTTTTTTTTTTCCTATGGAAAAAAAATGTGTTTCTAGTGAGCTTTTGACTGTGCTGACCTGAGCCCTTCTCACCACAACACAGCCCTGCAAGGAGAGAGCTCCTCTGGCTGTGGAGGGACCAGGGATGGGAGGGGATGGCAAAGCAGCTGCTGATCCCATCGGGAAGGGTTTTAGCCGCAGTTCAAGGCAGAGGGTGGCCGGAGCAGCAGGCAGAGACCGCCTTTCCTGGGAGCTCCTTGTAGCAATTAAGTGGCGACATAAGTTCCTAATTGACCCTTTCAGTGTGTGAAGTGACCTGTGCCTCATTTAAGGAGCTTAGCTGCCCCTCCGGCACTTATCTGATGATAACGGGACATTCCCGGCCACTGCTTCCCTTCCTTTCCCTTCAGCAGGACACTCACATCGTCCAGGACCTGCTTTTTTGGGGGCTTTGTTTTTGGGGGTTTGTTGCTGCAGAGTGATTTTTTGGTGTGGGTTGACCAGAGCTGGTGTTTGCTCCCTTCTGATTCTGAAGCTGTGAACTGCAGCTTTTTTTATGGTCATATAAATATAAAGTTGTGTTTAAATGAGTTTGAGAAATCTTAGTCGGTTTTAACAACACTTTGCAGTGAAATTTTTCTTAGAATTTCTTAGAAGTTTTTCTTAAAATGCATTTTTTTCTTAGAATGGCTTACATCCAAAACTTTGATCAGCTCCACCTGATTTACAATCAGCTGTGGTCTCTGTCTTAACCTGTTATTCTCTCAAAGAAATTCCAAATAAAAGTCCTTATTTATTCTTCCAGGTAATTCCTTCAGTGAGTTAAAAATTATCCCTTGAAAGTGATGGTGATATTCAAGCTGTGAATCTTTTGAGCTCTTGGGCTTATGAAAGGCCAAAATAACCAGCTGTGGTTGGTTAAAAACAGTCAAAGTTGGGTTCTGGAGAGATAAGAGCCTCTTTTTTATAATAGATAATGCCATCAGCAAATAACAGCTAACTGAATATACATGTTTAAGTTTTGGGAAGTGATAACTCCTAGAGTCACAATGAAAAAGTCAAAGATGAGTTTAACCATCAGCCTGAAGATAAAACAAGCCTATTTAACTCAAGACTTGTAGGTTTTTAGCCTATTTAACGTATCTCAGACTTTTGGACAAATATTTGCCTTTCTGTTGGAGGACTGGGACTTGTCCCAGAGCTTACTTAGCAGGTTGTTAGCCTGTCCAGGGGTCTGATAAGGACATGTGGTAGCAATTAATTCTTTTTATGTGTAATGTTTCCTACTCAAACTAGTGCTGCTTGAAGGATCAGTCACTGCCTGTCCTAGGAGAGGCACAGGGTGTAGGAAATGCCCGTGTCTTGTAACCTTTGCTGAGCTCTCCCTGGGCTTGTGATACACAGAGATTTCTCTGTTTTCAAATATCTAAACAAGGTTTCAGGTTTCCTGGTGCTGAGAGGGGGAGAACTCCGTTGTTCATTCATAAATACAATTCTGGTGCAGAGGGTGGAATCAAGCCTGACAAATGAAAATTAAAATTAAAGTGAAAGCTCTGCTCTGGTGTGCTGTCACTGCCACCCTGATTTGCTGCTGAGCCTTCGTGTGTTGAGGTGAAAAGTGCTGCTTGCATGGGCTGGGATCCTCCCTAGCCATCTCACTGCAGGAAAAATGTCACCTGGCTGCCTGCTGAACTAAAATAGGGGACATGAAATCCACCCTGTGCTGGCTTGGTGTCTTCTTAGCAAAGTGGGTCTGTGTTGGAGAAAATGGGAATAGGAGAGGAGCAGGGTAGAGAGCCAAGCCAGGACTGCAGGGGAGACCAGGGCTGGGGGTACAGGCTTGACAAAAATAATAGAAAATCTGACTAATTTCTAGTGTTGCTTATTACAGGTGCTTGCTTCCCTAACAGCCTGAGTGAGCTTTGAACTGTGGTTTGAGTGGTTTTAGCACATTTATGCTTTAAATGCATCCCATAATGAGTTTTACTTTTGTCTAAAAAAGCTGTTAGACCTTATGAGCTGGGCTTTTAAAAGTGACCAAGTTGCATGGACTTTATTTCAGTTATGTCTCAAGTTGTTTTCTATAGAACTACCCTGAATCCCTCTCTTTGCTTTTGGTGTTTTAGAGTAGCTAAATGCATACTATCTCACTTTAAAAAGAACACAGTCCTATTTCAAAGGGTTTTTTTTTTTTTTAGACCTTTCTTTTCAGAAAGGTATTGCTCTTTCCTGGGTGGTTTTTAATTTAAAACACCAACAGTTCAGTGTGCCTGGAGTTCTGAGTCTCTCATATTTGTTGGTACAAATACAGAGTTCATCTGCCCACGTTTCCCTGTCACCAATTGTAAGCAAATTTGTGCTAAACCAAAATCCTCAGGATTTCACTGTTTTCCAGTGAAATTTCACTGTTTTCCACTGTTTCACTGACCAAGTCCAGCTTAAAAGTTCACAGGCAACGAAGGGCCAAGTAGTGTTGCCCATTTCTTGAAATGTGTTCACTGCACATTTGTGTACTCAGTCATTTGGAACTGAACTGGGTTTTGCTGTGGTTTGCAGCTGCCTGAAGCTACTGAATTAGAAGTGTTTGGCTTCTCTTCCAGATGCTGGTTCCAGTGTGGAAGAAATGGAATTCAACTGGGATGAGTATCTAGAAGACACAGGAGCAACTGCAGCCCCCCATGGATCTTTTAAACATGTGAGTAAGAGAGTGTGTGTGTGTGTGCTTGGCATCTCCTACCTTGTTTCTTTTGATGCACAGAGTATTCAGGGTTACTTGGAAAAAGTTGCTGCTCTCAAATTTGGAAGACTAACTAGAATTATGTTTTTATAGAGAAATGCAGAATTTAACCTTTTCATTATTGTTTCTTCTTCTCTGTACGTAGCACAGGGTGACCCCACCCACAAGTGCTGAAATCTAAGCAGTTAAGGTCTTTTCTGCACCAGAAGATAAGCCTGATTTTTCTCAAGATGCTCAAAAACATTCAGTCTCTTTCTTCTTTTGTTGATTGCTCCTGCTATGGAGGAGTAGCTTTAGAAAGCTGGTGGCAGAGTAGTTCTTCAACAGCAGAATTCAAACATGCTCTCAGAGAAGGTTTTAATGGCAGACCTCAAGGAGGCAAGGAGAAAATAACAGCTCTGCCAAACACCTGACTGTAGTAGTTAGAAAACTGACCAGGATAATTGCTGATCACAGCCTTAATGAATAGGATGAAGTCTTGATAAGCCCTTGTCTTTGCCCTTGATCATCTTAAATGTTTGCTGGTGAAGTCCTGGAGAGCACTGTCCCATTGGGGGAGATCTGAATGTGAAATCTGCCTTCTTGTACAGGGTCCCCAGTGAGGATGAGCTGTGCAGAGCTGGTGTCCAAACCTGTTGGTTCTCTTCCAACAATTAAAGCACCTTCCAGACTGCCAGACTGTGACTGTGTGTGACACATTGCTTGGAAGACACCCTGTGGTGCTCAGGCTTTTGGGTCCAATACCATGGCTTTCAGTATGAGAAAAATCAGCAGGAAAACAGACTGAGGTCTTTTTGTGAAGGACCACAAAGCATTTTGAGTCCAAGGGTAACCTGGAGAAATGAAGACTATTAAACAATCCATTAAAATATGTCAGTTGTGTTAGTAGTAGAGATACACAGAAAATGCAGACTTCACAGGGGCTGTTAGAACACTGGGATGGAAGTTTTTTGTTCAAAGTAAAAATCCAGGTATCTCATTTCTGAAGGGAAGAGAAGCTGTTTGCTTTATCTTTCCTGGGTGTACTGAGACTGTGGCAAGAGCCAGCTTAGAGTGGTGGTGTCCATGCAGCTCACACTGAGGGCACAGCATGGAACCAGAGCAATGGCATTTTGCAGTAATACAAGCAATGGTCTGTCTCTTCTGGTGTGGTTTACCTCACTGGATCTCTGTTAAAGAGGCCTGCTATCATGGCTTGGGCACTATACAATTCATTGTAAAGCCAGCTTTACAGCAGTGGCCAACTGGATTTTGTTAATTAGCAGGAAAGACACTTTGAAATACTCACTGCACCTGCACAAGCTCAGCTGTGTCAAGTCTGAGGTCTGGTGGCTGTGGCCATGGTTGATAAAAATACAATTATGTTTCTAAAAACCTCCACAATTTATATTTTTATTAATCCCTACCTGTGAGGAGCATGGTGCAGTTTTGCTGGTGAGGTGACATGGTGATGGAGAGGGGTTTGGGGAGGAAGTGTGAGCAAAGCCCAGCCCTGTCCCTCTGCCCTGGGGTGGGGCTTGGGGGGCCTAGACCTCTCCAAGAAGGTCATCAGTGAGCATGGAAACAGATGTTCAAAATGGAACTATTGGGCATTTTCTACCAGAGCTCCCTAGAATTTGTCTGGAGACCAGTGTTGATGTTCTCTGCAATAAGCTTGGCATGAAATTCTGAGAAGTTATTGCTGAACACTGAATTGACAGGCAGAGGGAGGAGCATATTTGTATCAGAGTCTTGCTGTTATTAGAAATGCAGGAGTGCAAGGTCACATGCTGGGGGTTTCTGGTCCATTAGAAGGTAATGTGTTGGAAAAGGTGGAGTAGAGAGCCTCACTGCCTCCCAGTGGAGAGTGACAGAGCACTGAGACAAGGTTAGTGTCATCCCAGGATACATCAGGTGGAGAGCAGAGAGACACTGGTGTGGCTGTGCTGCTGATTGTGGTCCCTCCAGCTCAAATCCATGCTCCCACTTTCTTGACTTTAAGAACGACATAATTTTATAATCCACTGTCAGGAGAGTTAACAAGCTTTACTCTCAAAAAAAAACATGAGTAGAAAATCTGAGCTGAAGAATAGTATTGGCACAAGAGCAAATGAACATCTATGATAAATTAATTAATATAAATTCATTTTTTAAGTGGAACTGTATGGTTTTGGTTTGGTTCTTTTTCAATACTGAAGCAGTGAGCTCCCATTATGAGTTGTGGGTGAGAAATACCTAACTCATGTTGGAGGAGAATACATGGTCAGGTTAAGAAAATGTAATCCATGATTACACAACCTGTGTTAGCAAAGAACTGGACTTGCTGGTGGGAGAGGTGACTTTCTATATTTGTATGCTTATATTAATTCTGAAAGTTTTGCCTTGCTTATGAGTAAGACGCATTGGAAAATTTAAGCCACTTCTCAAATTGTGTTCTAATGTTTAATTAGTGAGCATTTTAAAAATTCAACAATATCAAGATCAAAGTGACTGTTTGGCATAAAATGTAGCAGGAAAAAGAACTTACCAAAGAGCTGGAGCTGTAATGAATGCCAGTGTCTTTATGCCCCCGAGTCTAAATACATTTCCTCTAGAACCGAATGCTCTTTTAAAATTCCTTCCTGCCCTTTACAACACGTGTGTGCGACCACGAAAAACGAGTTGGTGCTCAGCACCTGTATACAGCAAAAAATACAAAAAATAAAAAAAAAAAATACAGCAAATCTGTATTTGCTGTGTGCTCTTACATGCTCTTTAACCCTTTTGTGTCTGTTCCTTGTGCTCTGCCCCTGAACTGAGTCACACCCCCGGGTCTGGCTTGTGCTGGGGGGCAGCACCTGATGGGAAAGGGGGATGGGGCTGGAGCTGTGGCTGCCCTCTGGGAGCTGCAGAGATGCTCTGGAGGGTGTGTTGGAGAGGAGGAAGCAGGAGGACCCTGCAGAGATAGTTTCATACTCTTAAAATCTCTTACTAATAAACTTACAAAAGAGATGGAATTGAAAGCAAAATTTGAACTGTAAGATGCTGGGCAGGAAGAGGGTGATTAAACCAGCTGAAAAGACTGGGCTGGGTGATTCAGTGACACCCCTGCCAAGACAAAAGGATAAATAAAGAGTTAGACCTTCTCAGGTATCAGGGATAAGGTAGTTTTTCAAGATTTTGGTATGTAAAGTAGTATTGTAATGTTGTAGTTCCCATAGGCTATATGTAGATTCTGTAAGTTTTGTATCTTAAAGTGATTAGTTGATGCTCATTAGAATATTCACGATAGAAAGGGTTAAAATAAAATGTAACAAGTGACTCGCTCTCTTGCTCTGCTAGATCCCTGTCCCCTTAGACTTATGGACTCTTCCCCAGTCAGGCTGCCTTCCCACAACCAATAAACCACGTGTCCCAAAAAGTATCCTGCTCTTCAGGTCATCTCTCTCATCAGACACTAACAGCACATTTCCAATATCTGGTGCCCATCCTGCCCTGCTGGCCAGGGAGCCTCCTTGGATGGAGGAACCCGGTGTTTGCTGAGCTCCCCTGGCCCAGGAGCCTCCTTGGATGGAGGAACCCGGTGTTTGCTGAGCTCCCCTGGCCAGGGAGCCTCCTTGGATGGAGATGTTTGTTGGGCTCCCCTGGCCAGGGAGCCTCCTTGGATGGAGGAACCCGGTGTTTGCTGGGTTCCTCTGGCCAGGGAGCCTCCTTGGATGGAGGAACCCGGTGTTTGCTGGGCTCCCCTGGCCAGGGAGCCTCCTTGGATGGAAGTCCTTCTGATTTTAAGAAGAGATTTCTCTAAATAAAGGGTATTAACCCAAAGGATATGAACAGTTAACACAAGCATATGCTTTTCTTTCTGGTGTAGCTCTCTGAGTTTTATTTTTAGCAAACCAGTACGTGCTGGCTGATGAGACTATAATAGCTGTGGCAGTTACTGAACTGTCAGCACAGAACTGGGAATAAATACCCCAGAAAATATCTGCTCCATCTGCATCATACTGAAAGCCTTTCTTGTAGTTGGTTCAAAGAGGAGATGGAACTTGGGACGTCTTAGAAAAGAAAGAAAATATGAGTTTAGAGTCAGCTGAGAACGGGGAATTAACATGTCAGAGTTTTAATTAGGACTGAGGTCCTGGAATTAAGCATAGATCAGAACGTTCTATAGAGAGAGCAGAACAGGGTCTATGTGCTCTTTTGGGATTATTTGAGTTAGGAGAGTTAGGGATATGAGGAACTTCAGGTGTTGTCTTCTCTTCTAAGTCTCCCATTTCAGTGTCTCAGTCCTGTGCAGTCAGATTGGTCACCTGCACACAGCACACCCACATACAAACAGAGTGTTTGGTGCTTTATTGCTGTCAAGGCATGAAGAATACAGGCTGAGTATGATCCATGCAATTCGTGTAACAGTGCTGCATATAGAATTATTTAGGTTCCTGCATGGAGAGGTTAAAAACCCTTATTCTGCAGGTTTGTGACTTCTTAGATGAGCATGGTGGAAGAGACAGATACTGTTACCTAAGACATGTATATGTACTTTAAATGGGCCTTTTGTCCAAAGACCTTGAGTGACACAGTTTAACACAAGTCAAACTTGTGGTGCTGAGTGTGGCCTTCAGTTTTGCTCAGATATGAGTGGGAAAGCCTTCCAGTGATGGGGAAAGCTATTGTCCAGGGCAGAAAAATGAATGGCACAGTGTTGCTTTTAGCTTGAAAAGATACTCTGAAATGCAAAGAAGATTTCATTTATGATGATTCCACTTTGGGTCCCATAATGTGATAAAGCTGTTTCTCTGAAGAGTCTGGGTGGCATTTGGCTTGAGGGTTTGGTTTTTTTCTGCTAATGAACTCGTCTAAATGGTTGCCTCTGTCATTCAGCAAAGCTTCCCAGAGGTGCTCAGGTGTGATGATCTTCTTCCTCTCCAGGTGGATACCAGCTTGCAGAACGGTTTTGCCCCTGGCATGAAGCTGGAGGTGGCTGTCAAGTCTGACCAGAACACCTACTGGGTGGCCACCATCATCACCACGTGCGGGCAGCTGCTGCTGCTGCGCTACGACGGCTACGGCGAGGACCGCAAGGCCGACTTCTGGTGTGACATCCTGACAGCCGACCTGCACCCCATCGGCTGGTGCCAGCAGAACAAGAAGATCCTCAAAGTGCCTGAAGGTACCAGCTCTGTGTGCAGAAGCAGGGTGTCCTGGTTTAGGGCAAAATTGAGATGGAACCTCCGAAGGGGTTCCTCTGAAAAGCAAACCCAAACGGCCCCTCCCCCCCAGCCGGTCCAGGAAAAGAACTTCCTTAGAGAAAAGTGGAAAAAACTATTTATTTAACAAACAAAATGCCCACAAATGCAAAGAATTAATAGTATGAAACAATAAAGCCTCTCGCCACTCTGAAGAGAGATGGCAAACAGAGACAGTCCTTGCCGTGGGTGTAGCTCAGCTCCCTCAGTCTCTCACCAGCTCCACTCCCTCCGCAGGGCCAGGCCCTGCAGGTGCCAGCCCTCGCTGCTCCTCTGGGTTTGTCAGTCCTGAGCAGATTTAAACAGTCCCAAGGAAAAAAGAGGAGGAAAAAAAAAACCAGTCCAGGGAGTCTTCTCTGCCCTAGCTAGCTAAACTAACTAAAAGCACAGGAGATCTCTGTCCCACCGCTGTCTGTACCTCTCTCCTGAACGCCGGAGAGACGACGTGGGGGAGTCAGCAGTTTTTCCCAAAACAAACTGCGCGCTGCTGCTTTCTCCCCCTTCACTCCCAGAACAAGTTTTAAAGGCACAGAACTGAATATACAGCACAAACAGAGCAGATGATTGGGGATACGAGCAGCATAAAGTCACCCTACCACACAGGGGAACACACCAAGGGGTGCTGCTGTCCTGTGTCAGCCGGCCTCTGTGGCCGCTGTGGTGTGCAGGTGCTGTTGCTGTGGGGGACAAGCTGAGGTGATCTGCTGTGTTTTCCTGAAATCCTGTGACAAAGACTTGTGGTTACCTTAATCATCACCCACCAAAATCTACTGCTTTGACATTTCCTTTAAGGGTTTTGTTTTGTTTAAGTTGTTACCGGTGTTTGGCAGATTCTCTTGAATTAGGCAGCGCAAGGGTGTGGTAACATCTTGTGTCTGAATAATCTTTATCTGGCAGGGAAAAAATCATAGTCTTTCTCTTTTACTCTTTGCTTAGGGATCAAGGACAAGATACCTGACCAGGAGGAGTTCCTTCAGCGGGTGCTGAAGGGGGCCTGCAGTGCCCCTGCTAACCTGCTGGAGGGGGTAAGTGCTGCAAGGGGCTGCACACTGGGTTTTGTCTTGGCTTTGCCCTTCATCATTAAGGGGACCTTATTCAAATTGTCAGTTCAATTCCCTTTTGAAGCTTAGGGAGCACTGTAATATGCTGTTGACCCTAGAGTTCCACTCTCTAGTGTTTCCTTTTTCCAGTATTTAATTTTTGTGGTGTTGTCCTGAAACATATCTGTTGCTGCAGGTTTGAGTTGTTCATTAATCCTGGCAAAAGAAAGACCTTTTTCAACTCCCTAAGGCTTCAGTTGTCTTCCTATTCTGTTCCTCCTCCATACAGCTCTAAGAAAATAATGCTTTATTTATCTGGCTTTCATGTTGTCTTCTTTCTCAATTGACTCCTTTCACTTTGAATTGTTTTGTTTTGGCATTTTTCACTAACAGTCACGTTATTGTTTCACTTGAATATTACATCTTTGCTAGCGAAGAACCAAATTTTTATCCCTTGCTCTGCACTTTAAACAATATCTGCATCTTACATCAGTGTCTGGTTGTAAAGTGCAGAACATAATGGTTTTTGGAAAATGCCTTTGACATCTTCATTACAGCTAACAGTGCTGTCTGTATGTTTCTGTCTAGTCATCTTTGTATGCTGGATGACTCAGTTTTAGAAAAAGGGTTATTCATGTTTCCTTCAAACCTGGAATATATAAATGATAATATCTCTCAAAATGATAATGAGGACTTAAGTGAGATGTGTGGCAGTGCAGGAGCTCTGACACAAACACCAGCATTCTGAACGTTGTCACTTCTGACCTGGGCTAGGAAGGGACGTGGATTTCTGTGCTTCTGCGTTCAGGCTTCACCTGCGCAGACAGAACGTGTGTAAAGAGGTGGGAGTGCAGCGTTGCTTTTGTTCTGTTGTACAGAATCATTTGTCTTCTTTTTTGCAGCTCCACAGAGGGAAAAATCCATTGGATCTGATCGCCCCTGGCTCCCGACTGGAGCTGCAGAACGCCCGGGATTCCCTGGAAGCCTGGATCGTCACCGTGGTGGAGAACGTCGGCGGGAGGCTGAAGCTGCGCTATGAGGGCCTGGAGGAGCTGGACACCTTTGACCAGTGGCTCTTCTACTTGGACCCTTTCCTCCACCAAGTGGGTTGGGCAGCCCAGCATAGATACAGCCTGCAACCACCTTTAGGTACCTGGCAGCACAGAAATTGTGTGTGGTGGTCAGAGGGTGGAGGCTGCTGCTGCAGGGCTCTGAGTTGTCCTTCTGGGTGCACGTGGTGGTCACAGAATCCCTGTGACCTGACAGGTCCTGTACCTGATAAAATGGGGGTGAAGGTACAAACAGTCCTACAAGACTTTTCACCCACTTGTTCTTAAGCTGCAAAGTGCTTTTGCCTGTCAAAGCTTTCCTCCTGCTTTGTGCAAAGGAGAGAAGTGAGGAAGGGATTGCCTTCATGATTTGGTTATTTTTGGTATGTTTTTTGTGTTGGGGTGGAAAAAGTCCTGTGGTTTAGGAGTAAAAAACTCCAAAGCTCAGCAGGAGCTTTTGCAGTTGAGACCCTATAGCCTACTGGGCTGGTTTAGATGCTGTTTAAAGATATAAAAATGTCCCTTAAAAGAAGGAACAAGTGCATGGAAGTGGAGGTAGAGGCTGGGATAGATGGAAACATCTTTCAGGCATGTCCATGTCAGGGCAGGTAATCAGAGGAGAGGGGCAAAAAGTGGCAGAAACACAGAGGGAGGCTTATGAGCTTGCTAGTGGTACAACATGTTTCCTGATGAGGGGAAACATTGGGATAAAGAATTTGACAGTTTAGAGGGGCACAAACTTTATTGCTATGTGTTCTGAGGGAAAAGAGGAAGAGAAATGGCTACTCACTCTTTCCCTCTCTTTTTCCTCAAGCCATTAGGTCCTTGAGGAGTGAAGCAGATTGGCAAGAGATCCTGAAGAAGGTGAAAGAGGAGGAGGAGGAGTCATCTGTCCCTACAGATCTTTTTAAGGTAGTTTAATGCTGTGGATGATGCCATGGAAATGCTACATTCCTGAGAAATGATTCAGGGAAGTCAGTCACCCAAAATTCTTTCCTTGTTTTGTTTTGTTGGTTTTTAAAATTTTATTTCCTTTCTCTCTCTGGTTTAAAAATGTAATTATAAGGAAAAATAATCGTACTGGTATCAATTCTTGGTAAGCTAGACAATGCACCCATCACAGTTGTGTGAGTCATTAGTTGTCATGGTTCACATGTTTTAGTCCTTCAGGTTCTTAGTTCATTTTTCTCAGCTTTGTTTGGACCCATAAATAGAAGTAGAGGTGCTGTTGCTCTTGAATTTGTTGGGTCATGTACAGAGCAGGGTATAGATAATTCTGAAGCAGGAGCCCTGTTCTGCAGGTTTCTGTTAGGCTGGAAAGAAGGGCTGCATAGTCCTCACTTAGTGTAGTTCATGAGGAGTGCTAAAGGTTGCAGGGAAAAACCTCAAAACATTTCTATTGACTCACAAGACCACTCTGCATTACCAAATCTTGCTTCTGTGTGGAGAATGTCAGAGGAAGAAGTCACAGGGACTCAATTTCCTAAAACTCATCAAAAACTGTCAGTCTCAGGGGACATTGTTGGCCTTTTCATTTAGAGAGGTTGCTGGGACATGTTGATTTCTTAGAATGAACTGATGAAAACTCCTTCAAAACTCATCCTCTTCCGTTGATTTATGAGGTGCATCTCTCTTTTGATGGAGGAGGGCAGGTAATCACAGCAACACATCATTTTCCAGGACAAACCTGTGATTGGAGTGCACTCCTTCTCTGAAGGCATGAAGCTGGAAGCTGTGGACCCAATGGCTCCGTTTGTTATCTCTCCTGCTACAGTTCTCAAGGTACCAGGGTTCTTAAACCAGTCCTGCTAAGATTCAGTTCTATTGCTGCTTCTGTTCTTAAAGGCTCAGGGAATTCTCATTAGCTGGTTATCTTAAAATCTTGTGCTAGTTTTCAAATGAAGTGTTTTGTGTGTCTCCCTCAGGGGACAAGGCTGCCTGATAAAACAGCTGCTGATGGTGAAGCCATTGGATTTCAGTGGAGGGGGAAAATTCCATAAAGATACAAGCTCAAAAGATCAAGTGATGAAAATTGTCAAACCCAGTTTTTTTGGTTTTTTTGTTTTTTTTTTTAATTTGTTATGATCCCTCATAATCTGAGTATCCACCTGAAGATAGGCTTTTGGGGTTTTGATTTTGTGAAGATTATGTCATTACTGTGTACACACGACATTTAGATGGCCTGATTTCCAAACAAGGGGTTTCAAAGTCGAGATGGAAACTCTCCAACATGATCAGGTGTTCCTTTTCTTGCTATTTGCTTGTCCTGCTTCTGTTTACTTCAGAAGTGTAGTGGGTTTATTTGTGGCAGTCCATCCCGGGGCACAGTTCAGCCTTGTTGGAATAAGCAGCTTGTTACGGAATAGTGAGAAGACCACAAATGCTGATTTCTGTACATTTTTCATGAGAAAATTCCCTAAAGCACTCGATCACCTTCTCTTTCCAGTGCTCAGATGTTAAATTTTATCATTTACACTTGTTAAGTTTCTGGCTTACACAGATGACTCCCAAAGCTTCTTTTAATTTCCCTTTTTTTTTTTTTCTTCGCCACCCTCGCGGTATTTTCAAAGCTAAAAGGCTTTCCCATCGGGCTGTTTATAATAAAGTTACCAGAATCCACAGTCTCACAGGAGCCCTTTGGCTCTCTTTTTGGCTGACTCCAGGTGTACAATGACAAATATTTCCTGATAGAGATGGACGACCTGAGAGGCGAGCGCGCCGCCGGCCAGCGCTACGTCTGTCACCGCAACAGCGCCGGCATCTTCCCCGTGCAGTGGAGCCTGAAGAACGGGCTGCACCTCAGCCCTCCCCCAGGTACAGCCTCCTCCTGCCCCATCCCTCTGCTCAGCACAGCTCCTGGGCCACCAGCAGCACAGTTCTGAGGAGCAGGAGTTTGGGGAGCTGAGGTTTCACCCTGGATTTGGGAGGGTGAGAGAGGCTGAGTATGCTGGTCGTTCATAACGATCTGAAGGCTTTGGGTGAATGGAGTTGAGTGTTCCAGGCCTGAAAGAAATGTTGGTTTCAGACTTAATGAACGTGGTATCAGAGGCCTGTAGGCTTTGCATTGGATTTTTTGCTTCTGGTCAGAATGGAACGTTGTTATCCAACATTTTATAGTATTTTTAGGCTGTCTTATCACTCAGTGGTTAATGAATATATATATATTTTTTTTTTTTTTTTTACCAATGGCCTATCAGGCACTGTTGCAGATTGTTGAAACATTGCTTCAGGACATGAGGGAATAGAATAGTGTTCCTGCACTGCTGAAAAATTTATTCATTTTCTCAAACTGGAAATGTCAATGGCACTGTAAACCCTGGGCTTCTGCTCTGTTATTTGCCACTTCACAATTCAGAATGTTTTGTTTTAGCTGCTCCTTACATCAGAGGAGCAGAGACCATAGGATGTTTGTCTCCTGCCTTTCCTTGCATAAGGTGTGAAAACTGGCTCTGCCTGACCAACATTTCCTAGGATTTCACATATGAAAAGTGAAATCTCACTTTATAGGCATGTGACTGGAGCTGACAAAGATTTTAAGTTTCTGTTCTCATCTCTCTGGATATGGTGGATGTTCTGAATTGTGTGAGGTCTCAAGAGCCCTACTGGCACTGGTAAAACTGAGGAAAATGAATAATTAAGTCCTTCTGTAGTTCAGCCCTTTCTGAGGAGAAGAGTCACGGGATAAGTTAGGTTGGACTGGAGAAGTCATTCCTCAAACCCTGGCTTCAGTTTTGGGCCTCTCACTACAAAACAGACATTGAGGGACTGGAGCATGTCCAGAGAAGGGAATGGAACTGGGAAAGTGTCTGGAGCCCAAGTGCTGTGAGGAGCAGCTGAGGGAGCAGGAGGTGCCTGGAGAAAAGGAGGCTCAGCGGGAAACTTTGGCTCTGTACAATTACAGATTGTCATTTAACACTATATTCTTACACCGGGTTTAAAGTTTTGTTTGATTTCTTAAGCTGTTGTCACAGGTGTGCCTTTAGGGGGGTTGGAATAAGTGCAGTACTTGTGTCCTTGCTAATTTACTGCCAGCCTCCAAGTGACATGACAGCACACTTTTGTGCCCCATTCCCTTCCCTGGTAGATCACAGGGAAGCCAGGCATTTCCCCCAAGAAGAATATCATTTTTCTTGGAAGGATTCTCTGTCTCCTGATGGACTCCTTGTTAAAACCCTTCCCATCAAACGTGTGCAGATCTACAGCTGTTCTCAGACTTGATGATGAGGCTCTTGGCACATCTCACTGCTCTCTTGAATGACTTAATATTTAACATGTCTCTGAGAGAGCAGCATGTTGATATCGTGCACGTTTTGAGCGCTCTGTTTCAAAAAAAAAAAAGGAATAGTTTCAGAGCTGACACAACAGCAGTTGCAGAAATTTTTCCTGGGTTTCATCTGTGCTCTGTGAAAAGGGTGAAATTGCTTTCCCATGTTTCAGCTGCTGCCCTTTGCTTGGCAGACTCATGACTCAGGTTGGAGCGCTCTGACCTCGCCCGGCTCCCCGAAGCCCTAAGTCAGTCAGCTCACAAGCCTGAGTGGCCCAGACAGCTCTCAGTGCTCTGTGTGTGTCAGGTGGGTTTGAAAGGAGTCTCAGCTGTTAAACTCTCACCCTTGGCTCTCTTGCTCTCCTAGGTTACCCTGGGCAGGACTTTGACTGGGCTGACTACCTCAAGCAGTGCGGCGCCGAGGCAGCTCCCCAGAGCTGCTTCCCTTCGGTAAGGGAACATCCTGCAGGAACATCCCTCTGCTGCTTCAGGGACACTCCTGCTTCCAGGGAGAAGGGATCATCTGTATTTCTTACTTTATTGCCTTTCCAAGTAGAATAAAAATATTTCCAATATTTCCAAGTAGAATAGAAAAATATTTCAGCTGGAAGGGGCCTGTCCAGTTATCCTGTCCAATGCCTGACCCTCTTCTGGGCTAACCAAAAATTAAAGGTGTTTTCCAAGGACTGACAGGGATGGAGCTTTGAGCCCCTCTCTGGGAAGCCTGTTGCAGTGTTTGACCACCCTCTCAGTAAAGGAGTGCTGCCCAGTGTCATGTCTGAACCATTCCCACCCATGCTGTCACTGGAGATCAGGACATCCCCTCCTCAGGAAGCTGCAGGGAGCAAGGAGGTCACTCCTCATCCTCCTTTTCTCCAAACTGGACAAAATTGCTCCAGCTTTGTTGCCCTCCTCTGGACACACCTGAGTACCTTAGCACCTTACCTGTGATAACTCAGGAGGCAGAAGAGAGAAGAGAGTATAAATGAGTGTGAACTGGAGTAGCTGCATGCCAGCTTCCTAGATAGGGAAGCAGTGGACCAAATGTTTCATTTATGATACAGCAGACTGAAAATAAATGATTGTTTTGTGAAATTGAGGTGTGTAAGAGTCCGTGGAAGAGACACAGAACAGCATCAATGGTTGGCACTCCTGTAACTGTGGAAACAGGGCCTTTTAATATATCTTATTTTCATTTACTAAGGGTACTCCTTCAATCTTCCCATCCTTTCAGCTTGAAAAATTAATTCCATTGTATTAATCAATAAACAGTCATCTTAAATTAGTACCAAATAATCATTTTACATTAACCAGAGCCTGAAGGACAACATGCAAGACGTTGGGCTTTTGTTGGTTCAGTGACAGTATTGCTGTCCCCCAAAGCACAATACCTTGTCAAGAAGAAAAGGCTCCTATTAACACCTGCCTTCCAATTCCATTTACCATACCTGGGCTATTGCAGTGCTTAGGGAGAGAAATTTGAATAATCACCAGTTTTTGAAGAGAGTGTTGCTGGCTATGAATTCTTGTTGCCCTTGTTCTGTCTTGTAAACTGTGGCATCTTAAAACAGGTCACTGAATTTATTATCCCTTTTCTGAGAAGAGTTGATCACTGTAGGCTAGTTCCAGAATTCATAATGTATTGATCCTGTAATTACATTGCAGAGTGGCTCTGGGAAGAAGAGTCCTCTGTCTGGCTGAGATAAATTAATTATCTTTAATTCAAGAGCTCCAGAGCTGGATAAATACCTATTCTTATGTTTTAGGGATTTTTTTTTTGTTGTTTAATATAAATGCAAACTATATTGGTGAATAAAGTAAGACCCTACTTATCCAAAAAATGTAAAATGAAAAGAAAGCTTCCTATTCTGCCTGCCAGAACTCAGATGAGGCAGGGATGTTATTCGCATACATAAAGTGGATTTCCAAGTTAACATGATAGAATAGAGAACCTGGCCAGACTATTTGTCAGACTTATCACTCAGGTGGCAAGCAGCAGAGAATTTCTGATTGCTTAGAATGGACTCAATCCTTTTCAGTGAGCCTCAGCATCCTTATTTTTTGAGGACAAATACATTCTTTGCTAGGTCTATAAAGCCTTTTTTAACTTAAATTCATTGCAGTTCCTAATATATGTTACTTGTATTCAGTGTGCTGATTATCTGAAATCTCCTCTGTGTTGAGTATCTTTCTGTGTTATCCAGGCACTGAGGGTTTTATGTCTTCTGTTCATGGTTATTCATATCCTATCCTGGGTACACAGCTGGTGTCTTACTGAAGCATTCTGCCTTTTTCCTAGTTACCTTCTGACCACGGGTTTAAAGAGAACATGAAACTCGAGGCTGTCAACCCAGTTGATCCTGAAGAAGTTTGCATTGCTACAGTCACCAAGTTAAGAGATTCCTACCTCTGGCTTCAGCTGGAAGGTAAGCTGATCTGGGGGAAGAGTGCAGTGAGTGCCTGCCCGTCACTACACGTGCTTGTCGTGCCAGCCCCAAACCTGAGGAGTATTTGGAGCAAACTCACCGTGTTCAGAATATGGGCAGTGAGGCACAGCTTCCTCAACGAAATCACAGTCAAAACCCACTTGCATTGTCTGTTTCCAGTTTGCCTTTAGCTGGCAGTGCTGATTTAAGCCAAAAATGCCATTTGTGCATTGCAGTGTCAGTGCTGGGCTCAGGCACCGTGCAAAGTGCTGAGCGGGGCCTTGTGACAGTTTCACAGATGAGTGACTTGCATTCTGAGCAAGCTTTGGCCAGACCTGGGAAGGAAAGTTTCTTCATTAAGATAGAGTAAGCCTGTGTCAGCTGTTCTCCATTATAATCCCATTTCTTGATTGGAAGCACATCAGCATGCACTTACTATGCACTGTGCATCTCTGCTAAACTGCGGAAGGAAAAATTCCCATCCCCAGCCTTTAGGAGGAAGTAAATGAGGGCAGGAAAGGATCTGGTCAGTAAAAGGGGATGAATAAATGATTGTTGTTGTGCTCCAGACACACCATAAATAAAAGCAGCTTCACTAACAAGCGTACAGCGAGTGTAAACCAAATTGGAGGTTTAGTGACTTGTTTCAATTTTTCCTTTTCTAACCCGAACAGGCTCCAAGAAACCCGTCCCTGAGTGCATAGTGAGTGTGGAATCAATGAATATATTTCCAGTGGGTTGGTGTGAGACGAATGGATATCAGCTCAGGCCTCCTCGCAAAGCAATAGGTACCAGAGCTCTTCTGTTTGCAGTGGTGGGTTGGAGCTGGTGAGACCTGCCAGAGCAAATCACTGCAGAGCTGTTGCTGGCATCACTGAATTTGGAAACATTCATCATGCTCAGAGAAATCTGTGTGTTGCACAACTGTCCTTCTGGCTGTTGGGGCCAGTTGGAAGCCCTACAACAGCTCCAAACCCCCCAGAGTGTTGGCTTGAGGCCCCTGCACTCTGTAGGGGACAATCCATTGGCCATAACAAAAAATCCTGTCTGTGTATGAACACCCCCCATGCTCTGCATTTATTTCTGTCTGAGCCATGTGTCTGATCCTGACACTGATTTTACACTTGCACTTGTGCAAAGTAAAGTTAATGCCACAACAAAACAGTGTGGAGGGTGTGCAGATTTTGGAGTCAAAATAAAGGGGACTGATTTTCTCAATGGGCCAGGTGGTGATGATCCCTAATGACAGAGTGCTGAAGTGTAAACCCTACATTTTTAGGTAGAATAAGATAGTGTTCTCTCTTCTCTCAACTGGTTAGGGAGGCGTGTTTATTGAAGTTTCATCGGGGTTGGAGAAACTGAAGAATTTCTTGAGTGTTCATTAAGTAAGATAAGAAAATTTTTAGATTGAAATGAGCTGTCATGTTCTGCAAGTCAAAGCAAGAGAAACTAATCTACTTGCACTGGCAAGGACAGATGAGGAAGAAAGGGGGATCCTATTTAGATAAAAGATGATTTGAAAAAAAAAAAAAAATCCAAAAGTTTGTCAGGTCCAAAGCCTGAAATTGCTGAAGAGGCATAATATTGCATTACCTTGTTTTATTTTACTACCTGATTGTGAAAGCCAGAATTCACAAGTGGACCCATCACCTAAACCACTGACTTGATTGTAACAGTGTTTTCCTGCACAGCAATTATCTAAAGTCATTTGTGTTTCTGACCAGCTGATTTCATTCCATTTCAAAGTTAAAGTGTTGGGGTTACCCTGCCAGTAAAGTTGGGTTGAAGAACATAACCTTTGGAAAGTTTGTCATTCCTTTTTGGCTGGTAGTACAGATGGTTTGGGGGCTCTGATGCAAACAAAGAGGTACAGGAGGTTAGATTTTGTAGAAAACTGGGCATATGCATGCTTGATTTAGAGAATTTTTAATGGAAGTTGAAGTAAACTTTCTGGTTTTGTTCAAATTTCTTGGGCCAGTGTGCCACTCATGCAGCTGGGTCAGCTGCCTGACCCTGCAGTGATGGGAACATAGATCCTTTTTGCTGTGTAACTTAAAAGACATGACTCCACTATATATATATATTGTTCTAGATGCTTCATTTGTTTGCCTCTCATATTTTTGCCTTTTTTTTTTTTCTTTCAGTAAACAAGCAGAAAAAAATCGCAGTTGTTCAACCAGAGAAACAGTAAGTAACAGGTTATTTGCTTTTATTTCTTGTTGATGTTTTTCTCTTTAGTTTTCAATTGGAAAATATGCTGTGTTAGGGAAGATGTAGATTTGCAAAAATGCTGTGCTGAGGGTTGAGAGATTGCACAGTGCATTTGTGTTAATGCTGGGTAGATTCTGCTGATGAAAAAAACACCCCTTGCCCTACAGAAGGAGGAGATAGAAAGCTTGGAATTTGGGTGGGAGTTTTTTTGTAGTTGTTCCTTCCTAGATGAAACTTGGCCTAAAGCAGGCAAAAAGAGGAGTTCTGCTCATATCTGCAGTTAGTCTGGAAGCTCTGTGTCATGCATGTGGAAGTCAGTGTTGTGAGCCTGCTCAGAAATGCTCCATGGAATGCTCACAGTTGGCTTTGTTGACTCTTAGAGCTTTACAAACACCAGAGCTGTCAGTAGTCCTGCCAGTGTTTGCCTTGCTCCTAAAGCACTGAGCAGACTGTTCCCCCATGTTTTGTAATTGGGATTCTTACCAGAGTACTGGAGTCGTTTTGGTTGCATTTTGTTTAAAATCCAGCTCTTTTCAGAATGCATAAGGTGAGGTTACACTGCCTTGTGCCATGAAATGTGGAGTTAAAAGGAGTCAGGGAATGTTTGTTCCCCCATGTTTTGTAACTGGGATCCTTACCAGAGTACTGGAGTCGTTTTGGTTGCATTTTGTTTAAAATCCAGCTTTTTCAGAATGCATGAGGTGAGGTTACACTGCCTTGTGCCATGAAATGTGAAGTTAAAAGGAGTCAGGGAATGTAAACTCCTGTGGATAGCTTTGGGAGGTGTCTGTCACCATGGTGGCCCATGGATTTCAAGCAAGGACAGATTGCTGCTGGCTGTAGCAGGATAGAAGTCTTTTCCAAATGGAATTTGGTAATTTCTGCATGTTATTGTGAAAGAGGGGAGGTATGAAAAGCAGGTGAATAAGGCTGGAGCTGAGGAAAAAATGTAACGTGTTTTAGGAACAGAGAGGTGACTGTCATGACTTGTCTGTTTTCCCAACCTCCTCCTTTTCATTTCAGAATTTTGTCTTCAAGGACAGTTCATGATGGACTAAAGAACCAGGAATTGAACTCTTCTGACTCAGGTATTGATCACAGAGGTCAGGCTAACAAAGAGCCTGTATGAGTTCATCTGCTCAACCCTGTTAGGAGAGGGAAGAGGAGGAAAGAGTTTGGAGATTTTCATCCCTTGATGATTTGTTGAACTTCAAAAATGAATGAAACCAACAAAAAACTGCAGTTACTTGTGTTCTGCATTTCATATGTGCATTAAGCCTGGAAATCAGGTTTTTACACCAGAACATTGCCCCTCCAGCAGAGGATATGTGAAGCTGATTGTGCACTGTGACACGTGCAGGTGACCTTTTATTGTCACCTGTTCCATTTGATGATGTGGGAGAAGCAGGTGTGCTGTGTCTGTGCTCAGAGCTGTTGGATTCTGGCTTTGGGAAGCAGTTCTCTCTGTTTTTTGTGTTAACTTCATCATGATGATAAACAAAACCAATTCAAACAGTAAACTACTTTGTGTGCCAGATGGCAAAAATCTAATAATTTTCTAAACTGTTGCGAGAAGGAATGTGATGAATAAGTACATCTGCTGGTGGAAGTCACACAGATCCATCCATTTGGCACCAGAGTGCCTCCTCTGCTGTTTTCTGTACACTGAAGTGCACATCTGAAGCTCCACCGAAAGCAAGTGTGATAAAAATGATGTGTGCTTGTTTAGCATTTTAATTGGCTTTTAATAGAGTCATAATGTAAATTTGACTTCATTTATTTATCTGCCAGTTTTCAACTGCTGAGTTTAAGGTCTTTAAGTGATAGTGTTGCTCGATCAAGAAAAACTACAACACTGCTGGGTAAAACCATATTGGTTTTGTACATAAGTGTATTGCAATATATATCAACACTTGAATTTTGAGCAATGCTGATCCATTAAATAGATGTAGGGAGCTTGATATCACTTCATGATGGATAAGTTCATCAGTTGCTGCATCTTTTGTTTGCTGACCAAAGGAAAAGAATCTAAAAATGCAAAACAATGTGATGCTGCAGTTTAGGATAAACAGTGGAGAATGACTGCCAGTTTCTCTGGTGGCAAGAGAGAAAATTGACTGGAAAATTTATCTGTAATTGCTGTGTAGGAGCTGCTTCTCCTACCAAAAAGTTGAGATTGCCTTTGTTGTTCTCAGTGGTGTGATACCATGAAGCAGCAGACTAGCCAGGAAGGCACGTTTCTTTTTCTGATACATGACCATCTTTATTTACTGCAGCTTGACAATTTGCAAGCAGGGGTGTGAAGCACAAAAAACGTTCTGGCAACGTGGACTCAACTAATGCTGCCATTGCAAACGTGACACAGCAAACTACCTCCAATCCCTGCCATTCAGGACTTTCCCCTCCCCTCCTCTTTTTTTTTTATTTTTACAGCAGACAAACTGTGAGATTCTTTCCTGGGGCGTTTGCAGCCTGTGATTTAAACATTGGTGTTTTTTTTTTTTCTTTCTTTTCTCATTTCTCAGTGGTGATCAATGGCAAGTACTGCTGCCCAAAGATCTACTTCAACCACAGGTGCTTCTCGGGGCCTTACCTGAACAAAGGCAGGATTGCAGAGCTGCCCCAGTCCGTGGGGCCTGGGAACTGTGTCCTGGTGCTGAAGGAGGTGAGCTGGATGCATGCACTGCAAAAAGCAGTGGGCCTTAAAACACCAGAGTGTCTCTCTTAAATACAGCTGGGTAATTCAGAAATTTAAGCTGATGGTAAGCAAAGAATGTCTTTTTGCATATAATTAAGTACAGATCATGAATGGTTTTATGAATGGCTGATACAAGTCTCTCCTTTATCTAAGTAACACTCAGCCTTCTACTACTAAATTTTATTTTCTGTTAAAAACAGTGTAACCTGTAATTGCCACAATCAAAGGAGTTAGTAACTTTTTTTACAGCTGTAATAAATGTTTCCATTTTAATTAACAGAATTTAGCTGGAGATAATCCCAAAATTCCTTTACGGTTTGCACTGTTGATGGTAAAACAGAGGAATCACAGAATCAGAGAATTTCTAGGCTGGAAGAGACCTTCAAGATCATCAAGTCCAACCCATGCTCTAACACTTCAACCAGACCATGGCACCAAGTGCCACGTCCAGGCTTTTCTTAAGCACATCCAGGGATGGTGACTCCACCACCTCCCCGGGCAGGCCATTCCAATACTTTATCACTCTTAAGGAAAAACAGATTTATTTCTTTTTTTTAGTCAAAATGGCAAACTACGTTCAGCAATTGGGAAATAAAAGAGTTAGCTGTGTTTTATAAGTTGGATACAATTTGCATAGATCAGGTGAAATTATAGTTTGGCTTCTTAATGTAATTCAGGGAGGAGGAGGCCATTCTTTAATGCCAGAGAGCTTCTTCTCTGGCAGGTGTTTCACAGCAAATTTGCAGAGACTTTCATGTAATGATTATTTTTCTGAAATTTCAAAAAAGGTCGTGGGATGCTTATTATCTGACCTGAGAGGCTGGAAATTTCCCAAGACATAACTAACTGGTTGCTGTCATGAAATGATCACTTTATATATAAGAATTGGCTCAACATACTTGGAATTTTTGGCTTCACTACCAAGTATCTTAACGGGGAGAGACCTTAAGAAAGACTTTCTGGCAGACATGATGTAAAACAAGAGTCTGGTTGTCAAGACTCAAGCAGATTATTGAAAAAGGTTCATTTTTGCATGCAGGAAATAACCTATTCTTCCTGCCTGTTTCAGTACTTTATTGTAAGAACTGCAAAAGAGCAAATGTGAAATGTGTGGCAGCTTCATTTAGTCTTGAAGGTTTACTCTGCCTCATTGCCTGAAAGCAGAAAAGTGTGCACAAATCCTGCTGATGTGCAGGAGAGCTGAGTGATGCTGAAAGTTCAGCCAGTACACTCAGCTGTATTCATTTCAGTTTTGAGTCTTGCTCACTGCAGGAATCCCAGAGAGAATTTGGTGCTTGCATTATATTTAATACTTTTCCTTTGATTTCTGGACTGCTGTATTAGTAGCAATAAAACTGCAAATTTGTAATGTCAAGGTTGTTACGCACCCAGTTGGGAATGATTTGGAATAAGCACACGGTGAGCATAAAAAGTACAATTAGAGTGCACATTTTGTGCTATCCCCCACTAACTTCAGCTTATTCACAACTTCCAAGTTACTTTACAGTACCCGAGAAATGATCATTTTATTAAGATACAGATCTTTATCACGGTCCATGGAAGCAAAACAGATGAGAGCTTAGGAGATGCTGCACTGTGGTTCTGTTGTAAGCAGTAGGTTAGCAGGCAGCAACATCCTGCAGCGTTTTTTGGCACGTCTTCCCGTGACATACAATCTTAAAAGATAATCGCTCAGATATAGCCAAGGTTATGCAAGTTGGGGAGTCCTCAGCCCCAGGCATTAATTTAGTGATGTGTAATTCAAGGGCAATGACTTGGAAATTGCTGGATGCACTCGTGACTCTGCAGACAGATTCTGAGGGCTGGGGAGGCGCGGAGTGTCGGCGGCGCTGTCAGGAGGGCTGTCTGTAATCCTGCTGGCAATGAGTGCTTTGATGCTAGATAATTTGGATGAATAGGAGTCATTTCCTACCCTGCCCTGGCACTTTGAAACGGCTCCATTTGGACAAATAACTTACAGATGTTTTCTGCTGCAGGTTCTCACTTTGCTGATCAACGCCGCCTACAAGCCCAGCCGCGTCCTGCGGGAGCTGCAGCTGGACGAGGAGGCTGCGTGGCATGGCCACGGAGAGACCCTCAAAGCCAAGTAAATTCTTGTCCTCTTCCCTCTCTAGTCAGCCTCAGCAGCTGTCCTCTACAGTCCGTGCTCTAGCTTACATTTCAGGGGAGGAAAATGCACTTAGAGCCTATCAGGATGCCAACAGCCATTAAACGTTAAATTCTTTATAAATTTCTTGATGGATTCTGGTGGAGTGCATGTGATTTTAATGCTGCATGATATGGCAGTGTACTCTGCTTTACAGGCATGTGAGCAGCTAGAGAGTGGTGTGGCACTGGTACAACCATGTACTGACAGACCTGTGGGTGAGGTTTAAGATTATTTAATTCACCTGAAGATAATTGGTCAGTGTTTTAAAGCAGAAACATGTACTGCTTTGGAAGCTTCTCAAGCATTTCCACGCAAATTTCTTGATGGAAAAAGATGCTTCAGAAATAAAGTTAGAAGCTTTGAAATGGCCTGACATGGATGTCTTTCTACAGCAGTCTGCCCTAAAGCACTCCCAGTTTTCCTGCTGAGCTTTTTGGGTTGAAGCTTCTTTGCAAGATTACTTTTACAGCTAGGAAAAAAAAAAAAAAGCAATGAACATATTTGCATATATTTGATAAGTCCAGATATTCTTTCATAGTCTAGGGATGGTTTTGTAATTAGGTCACTGTGTTTGCATATTAGAGATTAGATTTTCCCAATGTGCCACTACACACTTCCCTACATAATTTTGAACGTGTCAGTAATTCTTTTGTTGGATCCGTTTCATATATAAAAAGGCATCTTTCCCTATATTGAAGGATTGCTCTGAATTGGGCAATAAGAAGGTGACAAAGCTTAGTGTAAATAGAAGGTGTAGCTGAGGCATAAAGAAAAAAATATTTGTTCCATCTCACTGAATTTGCTGTTTGCTTTCTTTTGCCACAGTAATGACACCAGGGGTATCTGGACTATGATGATACAGCTGGTTTTTTTTTCAAGCACATGCTTGTAGCTGTGCTGGGAGAACAAAGCAGAAATGCTGAGCAGCTCTGGCAGATATTGCACAGTGCAGCTCTTTCAGTGTAACAGCAAGGCTGGTGAACAAAAAGGAATGGTTTTTTTCATTTTAATCAAACAAGAACAATATGTGGAGTCATGCAAGTGGCTGTCCTGGGGAATTGTTCAGCAGCTGGATAAAAGCTGATGGGAGATGTGGTAGTGCCCCTTGCCTCCATAGGATGAGCACAGAAAGGCTCACCAAAAGCTGTCTGCTGTCACCTGAGTGAGCTCAGTGCATGCTCTCAGCCTTGTTTTGAGGAACCAGCTGTCCATGTCACAGCCAGCATTTCTGCAGTCCCATAAAAGCAAAGAGAGAGCAAACCATCTGTGAACAAAGAAAACAAAACACCTGAAGTCCTCTCAGATGGTGTTTTTGGGGCATGTACTTGTTGATGGGGCAGTGTTGCTGTGTTTGCTACTGCAGCCACCTCTGTGATGGATTTTCTTTATTTGGGGAATCTGACATAAGAGACAGGAGCTCCTGTTTCCTGGACTTGGCAGTCCATAAAGCTCATCCCTGCTCATATTTTTTTCTCAGTTTGATCTCAGCATTACTTGTACACCTCTCAATGAAGTCCTTTTATCCTGGTAATCAGAAGATTGCTAATTATGCCCCTCTTTCCAATGCTAGATACAAAGGCAAGAGCTACCGTGCCACGGTGGAGGTTGTGAGGACGGCAGATCGGGTGGCAGATTTCTGCAGGAAAACCTGCATCAAGCTGGAGTGTTGTCCAAACCTCTTTGGCCCTCAGATGGTGCTGGATAAGTGTTCAGAGAACTGCTCTGTCCTGACAAAGACCAAGTACAGTGAGTAGTTCCCTGATCCATGCCAAGGTGGGGTTTGGAGTGTTATATTTTAGTTTCTTCTGGCTTTGGCTCCAGAAGGAGCAGCTCAAGCACTACGTAGAGGGGCATACAAAATATTCATCTTCCAGTGTGTAGGGGAGAAAAAATTCTGTATTGAGTGGTAGGACTTAATGACTTAACTTAGGACATGGCTTAACTTCTGTTGTGTGCTTAAAACTTCATCTGTTTAAAACAACTTTTTGTACAAGAGCTGACCAATGTTGTAATTTAAGTGGCATTATAATTGCTTTTACCAATTTGTTGTGGGGAAAAAATGCAACACCTTCTCAAGCTCTTTTCTTAGTTTTTAGGGTTTTTGTAGACTGGCTTCAACCATTTTATTCCATGAGAACAGAGAATGCATTGAGGCCATGTTTAAAAACAACAAATCATCATAAAAGGCACCATTAAATTGGACCATATCTTGGATAATTTTTGTATAAAATAGGATCATCTGGGGGCTTCCCAGAGATGGAGGAAGTAAATCTTCACAGGGCAAACAAAACTGATCAGTACCTCTATTTTCCACTTCAATTCGGTTTAAGGAGCAGCAGCCATACTGATTTGGAGGTTTTTTTGCAGAACTGGGTTTCTTATTGGGAAGTGTCCTTCTACTGATTTTTCCAGTCCTGGTGAGGGGGGCAAACATGACTAGTGACACTGAAGGTGCATTTCAACACTTTGCTCCTCTCTTCTGTCCTGGTAGCACACTATTATGGGAAGAGGAAAAACAAGCGGATAGGCCGGCCTCCGGGGGGCCACAGCAACATGGAAGTGGCCATGAAGAAACCAAATAAGAGGCGGAAGAGACGAAAACATTTCTTTGTTCATAAGAAAAAACGTTCTTCTGCCTCCGTGGATAACACTCCAGCTGGGTCTCCCCAGGTAGGACCCTGCCAGCAAGGCTCACAGAGCTGGGATGCCATCTTTGCTTCATTTGAAACAGCAAACGTTATTTCCTTGGAATTTCAGACTTACAGTGATTTATTAAAAATATGAATATCGACCTAATACCGATATCCAAGTGAGACAGACAAAAACTCTCTAAAAGTTTAAAGTTAGAAAGTTTGTGTTTATTGCAGCGCTGGGCAGCATGTGGGATAGCTCCCCAAAAACATACCGTGCCTTACAGAAAATCACAAAGCTATTTTATTCACAAAACTGTGGAATATCCAAAATACAAATGCGTATTCGTAACCTTGGTACAGCCCATTCCCCGCTTTGTATGGTAATTAATTGCAAAAAAGCAATTAAGCATGCGTGGTTTGTCCTTTGAAATGGGTCGGTGGTCTCGTTAAAGAGGAGTGGGTTTAAAATGAGGAAGTAAAATGACTCTTCATTGCCCTGAACTTTCTACCTTTTCAGTGCAAATGGTGACAAATGGGTGTTGGTAGGATTCCAATTTCTTTAGGTACAGTGACTTTCAATAAGTTTCAGGACTGGCGAGTCTCTGCAATTGTCCTGTGTCCCTAAACCTATTTATCAGGTTCTCTATTTATTGTTGCAAGCACAGTTAAGCAAACATAAAGTTGACAAGCAGTCAGTTATTTGGAAAAAGTTAACTCAAGCCTAGTCTTCCTTAGCTAACTACAAAGCTTTTAATTAACTTCAACAACCATAAGGCTTATTTCTAACTAAAATCTTCATTTCCTTGAAATCCTATATTCTTTAAAGTCTGCCTCAATAGCTGCCTTTTTTTTTTTCTTTTCTTTTTTTCCCTAACTCTTCAGGGCAGTGGGGCAGAGGATGAGGACGACCAAGACGAGGTGGATGAAGAGTCTCTAACTGAGGACAGCACCTCAGAGCACCAAGATGAGCTGCTTGAAGAATCAGAGGTGTCAGAGAAGAAATCCCTGTCATCATCTCCCACCCAGAGCGAGCTGTCCCATTCCCTGGCTCAGGACAGAGACAAGCGGAAGAGGAAGCTCAGGACCTTTTCCTTTTCTGATGATGAAAATAAACCTCCTTCGCCAAAGGTAACTTGGAGTGTAGATTTCTGCCCTGGCTTGCTCCCTGCTGAGCAAGCACCAAAATCTTGGGAGTATTAAGCACAAGATGTGTGTTCTCTGTTACCCCGGGAAGGGCGTTGTGAAAGCTCTACAGAATAATTAAAATCCGTGATGTTTGTTATGGCTGTGTTATAGGACTGGAATAAAGGCTAAATATATCTGATTTTGGGAATTCTTTTGACTTGTCTAGGACATAAAGATGGAAGTTGCTGAAAAGCTGCAGCTGGACAGTAACCCTCTGGAATGGAGCGTGGCTGATGTGGTACGATTCCTCAAATCCACCGACTGTGCTCCTCTGGCAAGGATTTTCCTTGATCAGGTATCACTTTCTGTCTGTTAAATGTTGAGTCTACCACCTGGCTTCTTGTCCTCTAAGGAGTCAGAGAAAGATTTTTTTTTTTTATTAAATAGGGTTCTGAGTAAACAAGAACTTGTGCAACCTGCAGCAGTTTGAGAGAGGAGAGTTCAGGGAATGAGCAGAATTTTTCAGGTTTCTCACTGCTGGGGGAGGGATATTTTGGTCTGCAGAGCATCTGAATCCTAAAACTATAAATAATGCCTACAACAAAGCACCGTGACAAGAGTCAACATTTTATTTGCATCTTGGTTAAAATTTGCCATAAAACCAGTGTCTATTAAAACTGTGTACTATTAGAACTGATGGTTAGGGTGGTTTGTGGTGGTGGATGTTCCAGATATACTTCACCTTGTGGAACCTCTACTTCTATAGAAAGATGCAGTGGTTGGTTAAAATTACTTTCTACATGAAATTCCCTTGGTTTCTTTTGTTTGATTGTATTTTTTACAATAGAATCTCCTGAGAGTCTGTGCCTCAGTGGGTTTGAGCTGGCATTTTAGGAAAGGAGTTAATTTGTTGCGTGTGAGAGAGATTTCTGAGCTGCCTGGGGGAGCATTAAAGAAACATCTAATTCACAAACAGTCACGAATCTGAAATTACAGCACGTCAAAGCTGAAGGAGCAGGGAGAATAACAACAAAGTCACTGTGGAATTTTTGTCTTCTGACAGGAAATCGATGGCCAGGCACTGCTGCTGCTGACCCTGCCCACTGTTCAGGAGTGCATGGACTTGAAGCTTGGACCAGCTATTAAACTCTGCCATCACATTGAGAGGGTCAAACTTGCCTTCTACCAGCAGTTTGCAAACTGAGGAGCAGCCGAGTTGAAGTGGATCTTTGAAGCACAACTACAAAAACCATGCTCCTTTCTCTCTAGCAAGTAAAGCCAAATGAACTTAAACTGAGGCCCTGGTGACCTGAAAGTGTGTGTCAGCCTCAATTTTTTTTCTACTTCAACAGAAGGAAGACAACATCTGGAGCAAAATGCCAATGCAAACACAGGGGCTACTCTACCAGCTGCCAGCTCGGGAACACAATAGTCTCTTGCTCTATGGTTCCCTTTTTTTATTGTCTTTTTTAATGATCACAGAGAAGTCTCCTCTTGTGGGAAATGACATTTCAATTGTTCTGTTGGCGCAGAACATCAGAAGAAGAAACGGATCCTGTTTACGTTCGCATGTAGGCTGCCAGAAATAACCTTTCTGTCCCTGGTGTTTCACAGAATCCCCTTCCCTCCCTGTGGACAAACACTTGCTTTACCCCAGCACTGACTTTGGAATGTGTTCTCTGCACATTCGTGTGTTAAACGTTCCGATTTTTAATGAATTTGTTCATTGTTAGGACAACAGCGTGGCCACAGGGTTCTGAATGTACAGTATAGCAAGGGTGTGGTTCCTTTGGAAGTTTGGTTTGTTTGGTTTGGTTTGTTTGACTGTTGTTGGTTTTGCTTTTGTTTTTTTACTACCTCTGTAGCCTGAACAGTAGAAGAGATGAACTAAAAAGGGAGGGAGCTGCTCTTTCTGGGCACGTGGTCCGTGGCTGCACAGCAGTCTGGCTTCTGTGGGCATGTCCAGAGTGCAAAGCAATGTCAGCACACAGAGCTGCTGTTCCAAAGCTTTAGCTGAAACCTCTGTAGGCATAACCTGGATGTTTCCTTTTTTCAGATGTCAGAAAGCTTGATTATTTTGCACTTCTCTTACAGGCTGGCTGTAGGACATAAGGAAGGAAAGAGAAAGTGCCTCTGCATTTTCTATATTTAGGTTGTCAGGTTTTTTGGTTGGTTTGTTTTTTTTCTTTTCTTTATTGTATGAAGTTACTTCCTTTCTCTTCTAGCAGACAATTGGGCCACGTACATAGAGCCTGTCAGCAGACTTTTGCTTTGCTACCTGAACATCTCTTTAGAGAATACACGAAGGAAACTGCAATCAATAGAGGACTGCAACGTAGCTCTGCCACTGTTTGCATTCTGGAAACTCTTATGAGCTTGACTTTGTATTTTTAACTGTCTACAGATGCTTGATCAGACTTGATGAAAATTTGGTGGGTTGGCAAGGGATTTGTGTGCTTTTATTACAGAAAAGGAAAAGGACCAGTGGGACATCTTAGTTCCATCAGTAGACTCACAGTAGGATGAACTGCTGATTTTAATTTTCCAGGGTAATAAAACCCAATCAGCCACTTGCTGTAGGCCAGTGCTTTACACTTGGAGTAACCAGGCTTATGTTACTTTCCATGAAAGGTGTGGGGAAACTCGCATCAGGCTTAAGATCTGCATCAAATAAGTGTTGAGTTTCAGCTGGCTTGCCTTCATTCACTCTGCCTCTTCTCAGAGTGTTTGGAGGAGCACAGGCAGGGGCTGGGTGTGTGCAGCTCTGCTCCTTTCTGTCCCATTCAAATCCATCCCTGCAGGAAGCCCCTGGCCTGCAGTTTTTAAAGATGCAGTTACTGGGTTCTGATGGATGGGGGTTACTCTGGTCAAATGGAATGATTCAAGTGTCCCTTGGGCCCAGTGTGAGTGGCCATTCCAAGGCTGTGAGCTGCAGGATTCAGCAAGGCAGTGGTCTGTAGGCTGAGAGCTGAGTTGGCACAGCCTGTGACTGTACCTGCCACGCTGGGCTTGAGGGGGAGTTTCCTCCAGTGAAAACTGCTGGGACTAAGCAGAGCTCAGTAACTGGGGGTTGTTGCTTTTGCCCCTTAGAATAATTGCCTAGTCAAGGGAGAATTATTCACATAAGTATTAAACTCAGATTTTTTTTTCTCATTCTAGAATCAAAAGGTAAATGTCAGGCTGTTTATGAGCTGAATATTCCTGAGGGAGGGCAATGTGTAGCTAGGAAAAATTTTCTCCCACGTTGTAAGCAGAGTGTGAAGACACAATTAAATTGAAATCAAAGCGTCTCTTTTCCCTCCTTACACCAGCTAATGGTGTAAATGGATGTTCTGGCTCTTCATATTGTGCTTAGATCATCTGCCTGTACTCCAGTCCCTTAGGACAAACTCATTCAGAAGCCATTAGGCTTGAAAAAATTTCTAAAGAAATGCTGCTGCTTTGCTGTCAGCATCTTGAGAAATTTGACCAGTAGAGAACTTCTGGGCTGGAGGATGATGCTTTTGGGTCAGTGCAGTAGAATTCCCAGAGTTCTGTTGTCCTGATGCCTGGCAGGACTGACCTGCATAGCCAAGAGATGTTGCCTCCCCCTTTCCCCACAGACAGATAGATGTCTTTTTAAGTAGTTGTCAGGAGAGAACAGAGCTGAAGGTGTAATTCAGTGGACCTGTTAAGGTGGTGCCTGGGGTTTTAAATACAAATGTCATACTTCCTTTTCTCAGTAAATAAAGCAGTCAGCAGTTTCAGCCGTTAGTGGGATACTTACTGGTCACCTTTGGCATGCTTTATAGGCTGGATTTTTCTGCCTTGTTTTGGGAGGCACTGACAGTCTGGTCCCAGTGGGATCTATTTTTGTTGAGATTTTCAAAAGGGATGTTTTCATTATTTGTGAAATGTTTTTATGCTGCACACGGGTACTGTACACTCTGTTTCCTGGAAAAAAAATGCACTCTGTTTTATTGCTGGATTTAAAAGGAATAATTGGGGCTTTATCTTGATGGATGGTGTTTCTACTTGACTCTGTTTCAAGTTCCTCTTTCTCTATGTGTGGCAGATGACACAACTGCACTTATTTGTTCATCTTACTCGAGTATGACTTGAAATGAGCTCATGTGCTGCTTTAGTCACTCTGTTTCTTCAAAAACTGGATTTTGTGTAGCTGGTGGCTGAATCTTGGATTTGGGTGACAGCAATCAGAAATCCCTGAGACTGCAGTAATTTAGAGTTCAGGAGCTTGTGCTGCTCTCTAGCACATAATTCACCATAGAGTACAACAAAGCTGGAGTCCAGGAGAAAGGCACTGATGTCCTACAAATGTCTTCAGTACAAGAAAATGAACTCTCCCCTGAGCCTCGTGTGCTGTTAAATGTGGCTGGTAACAGGAGTTTACCCTTGGCTTGACCCACTGAGGGTTTGTGTTCTTGCTTGTCACGTTTTCATCTGCATTGTGCAGTCTTGGGTTTGCACATGATAGCTTTAGAAACCTGGTGGTACCACTTTGTGCTGAGCTTAGCCTTGTTAGGCAGGAAGATTTTGTTGGGTCACTGTTGTGTGCTCTCTGCACCAACTCAAGGAACCTGTAACAGAGAAGTGTTTGGCCTCCAAAAATGCATTGGAGGTTTGATGTGGTTGAATTATCCCTAAAGCACAAGCAGCTTGCAGTCCATCCTAAACTGAAAGCAGTCCTTCCAGGAGAGGAGAGGTACAGCACTGATCTTGGTGAATGAAGACTACTTTTTTTCCTAACTCTGAACATTTCTGAAAGTTCCTCTTTGAGGAATGAAATAAAAGATTAATTTCTGTATTGTATAGAACTCCAGGAGTGTTTGCAGTCTCTCCTGGGATTAATGGAAACAGTACCTACAGAAGAGTTTGGGAGTGGTTTTAAAGATTACATTTTCTGTCACAACTTTTAGCAGTATTTTGTTGTTGTTTTAGGATTTGCTAGTGTTTGTTCTTTATTCCAGTGATGCTTTAAAGGAGGGAAGGAGTATTTAGCTGCTAGGTCCACTGAAGTGTAAATATATTTACAGTCAATTGGACTGAGCACTCCATTCTTCTGTATGAAGTACAAAGCCTTGGTACTTTGTTAGCAGAAAGCCCAGTGGCTTGTGAGATTTTTTGAATGTAATGGAATAGGCTTCAAAACTATCGAGCTCGGATTGGAGACTGGATACCTTTGGACCAAATCTGTTGTTACTAGATGAAGTAGCCTTACCAGAAAGCCAAAAAATATGACCCTGTACAAAGCTACTCCTCAACCAGTGCTGTCACAAAGTGTCAGCCTGGTTACTGCCTACTGTGAGCTCAGATTACCTAAAAGTAACTAAGCACAAAGACATAGGCTAGGTCAGGAGACTTCAGATGCAGAATGAAGGCTCCTCTTCCAAGGGACTGTGTGCTGACCCCTTGTCTCAGAGTGCTGCCACCCTTGCCCAAACCTGCATGTAGCCTTGTTTTCAAAGGCAGCCTTTTGGGTGAAGGATTGCAGTGAGACTTGGGAACACCAGAGACAACAAGCCTCTTTTACTGTTGTTAAACCAAAATACCAATCTGTGTGAAACACAAGGAAAATGAGTTAAGGTTAGTGACACTTTGCCTCCGTGGTCATTTGTAGCTTCCTCAGCATGGCATCTGTTCTGAAAGTGCACCAGACATGCGAGTGGACTTTGGATAAGAAGACAAAGTTGCTCTGCTCAGGTGCCCAGCCAGCAGTGTTTGGCTCAGCTTTAAGCCATGGAAGTGGGAGGTCTTGCACTGACAAAGTTCTGAGACAGTGGGTCTGAGTGACTTGGCACAAACAGTGGTGACCCCTGGCCTGGCACAGAGCAGGGGGAGCAGCCCTGGAACAGCTCATGGCACGGGGTCAGCACTGAGCTCTGGGCACAAAGGAATTCTCACCCACTCTGAAAGTTGTTGAGCACCAGTTTCCAAGAAACCTCATGGCAAAACAGAACAAAACAAAAAAAAATCTAGAGGTGTCATGTTTCTCCTCTCCTTTTTAATTTTTTTTTTTTTTTTTGTAATTTCTGTTTAAAATAAATTTAAAATTATCTCTGTAGACAATCAGAGGTCTTCTAGGAGTCTCTGCCCAAAAGGGTGCCAGCTCCACACCTGTGGGCCTCTTTCTTATACTAACTCATTGGAACTGATGCACTTTTCCTGTATTTTGCCTTTTTTAATTAGCTGCTTGTTCTTAAACAAAGATTTAAATGCATATTGTGTTGTGTCCCTTCTGCTTGTTTTATCTTTCTTTAACTTTTAAAAGAAAATATATATATGCAGTGAGACTGAAGTACTACATGGAAGAGAAACATGCACAAGAAAATATGCCTATTAAGTCCCACCATTGTTTGAGCAGGTGTAACAATTTAATCAGAGGATTTTTTTAAAAAATATTTTGGATGGATATTTTACTTGTTTTGTCTGTAAATAGTGTACAAAAGTTTGTGTTATATGACAGTTTTAAGTGGTTGTAAGAAAATTAAAAAGAAACTTAAACTGTTACTGATGGCTTTGGTTTTAATACCTTCATAAATACTGCTGCTGACCATGAGCAATTTTCCATCTTGGAAAACTGTGGAAGGCTGTCTGGCACGTTTCATTACTTGCATAAAAGGTAAATGCAAGCCACACAAATACAGCTTGGAGAGGCTTCATGCTAAAGAGCTTGGTTGGGTTTACTCAGTTCCCTCAAATGCAGGAGTCCATCAAAGCTTCTTAAAAGGTAACAGGTTTTGTTTCACAGGGTGCTGAGTCCAATTAGTATACAGGAGCTGAGGACAGGACCTACAAATTGGAGTAATTTTCTTTTATTGCCTTATCTGAACCTTGGAAGCTGCTTGATACAATCCAGTGCAAACCTTGCAGGTGCTGCAGCTCCTCCTGGATGGTTTTGTAAAGGTTAACACTGCCCCAGCAAGCTGAAATTTTAAAACAGGCTGGCTTTGCTGCTTCTGAATAACATGAGAGTCCACAGGATGTTTCAGAAACAACTTTGCCTTGCAAAGTTCTTGTTTCCTTACTTGGCACTCCAACAGATTGTACTCAGCACTTGTTTCTTGGCTGCACTTCAGTTACCTAGAGCTGATTTTACACTGGGTGCAGAAAATGTACAGGAGTGGGCAGAAACTGATTTGCTTAACACTGCCTTTAGACCTCTATAAATATGTAGGATTTAACATAAATCTTCTGCTTGCCTTCAAAGAGCATCGTCTGCTTGAGAGAAAGCTGAAGGCTTGTGAATAGTACATAGCAGGAGGCAGTGATTTGTCTGCCACAGGTTTCAGAAGGGCTTACAGGAGTCATGATGAGATGAAACCCTTGAAGAGGTATTTTGGGGGAATGATCTGGTTTAAAGCATGGAATATGGAGTAACAGGAGGCATAAGCCCTTTGAGTTATGTTTCCAGATTCATGTCTGAAACATAAGTTTTGTGTATAAATAGCATTAGGTAAATCTTTAACCAGCATTGGGGTCCAGGTCAGGTACATGTGTGGGATGTCTGATGTTCAGCAGCAGCTGTGAAAGCTAAAAAACCACCCTGGGCCACAAGGAAAGGGGTCAAATCCAGGTTGCAAAGGCAGCGCTTGGTGGCTGTTACCACTGTGTGCAAGGGGGAGAAAAAGCAACCTGCTTTCAGGCCGTGTCTTTTCTGTTAGGTAACTATTTGCTTTCCTGAGCTCTTGCTTTTGGCAGCTCAGAGCAGAAGGGTGTTGACCTGGGGCCAGGGGCACTGGAAAGAGCATTTTGGCTGTATCTTCTCTAGGTCAGAGACCTGAGAGCATTTCTTTTTCTAGCTGCAACTTCCAGACATTTATGACACAGCCTAAAAATTAGAAAAATCACTGTCGTGTGCCAATGCTGTTTGGCATCACCTTCCAGGAAGGACAGTCACGTAGGTAGGTTTGCAATGTAGACACAACAAATGTTATTTAAAGAACTATTGATTCATGTGCTTGGCTTTGCTTTCTGATATATTTAAACATGTGCTTTCTGGGTCATATTCATAACTGAATTCATATTTAGACAGATTTTAAATTATTTAAAGAAATTAAAGAAATCGTGTAAGGAAGCAATACAATGCAACGTGACCTGGGGTGATTCTGCACTGAAAATAAGAACCTAAACTTGATGCAGTTCTTGCTGGTGAGGATGAAGAGGGGTACAGCACAATGGGACCAGTGCAGGCTCACTGGCCAACAGGTCCAGTTTCACAGCGTTCCAAATGAAAGCGCCGACACGTTTTGTTTAATGCATTGGGCTGCGCTTTACAAAGGGTGAAACATTTTTGCTAAAGAACCCAGGTCGTACTTTCCTTTTTCTAGGGTGATAGCAGCCTTGCCTGGCCCTGTGGGGTCTGGGCTACGCAAAGCCTCGGGTGCTGTGCTTCTGACCCAGGGTTTCTTTGGGGCTGAGGTGCGGCTTAGAAATGGGGATGCTGGAGCCAGACAGTGAGTGGGTGCTGGAGCAGAAGGTGTGTGGATGCTGGAGCAGGCGGTCTGTGGATGCTGGAGCAAGTGTGTGGCTGCTGGAGCCAGATGGTGCGTGGATGCTGGATCAGATGGTGTGTGGATGCTGGAGCCAGTGTGTGGTTGCTGGAGCTGGCGTGTGGTTGCTGGAGCTGGCGTGTGGATGCTGTGGAGCCAGTGTGTGGATGCTGGAGCCAGTGTGTGGATGCTGGAGCCAGATGGTGTGTGGATGCTGGAGCCGATGGTGTGTGGATGCTGGAGCCAGACAGTGTGTGGATGCTAGAGCCGGTGTGTGGTTGCTGGAGCCAGTGTGTGGATGCTGGAGCCAGTGTGTGGATGCTGGAGCCAGATGGTGTGTGGATGCTGTGGAGCCGGTGTGTGGATGCTGGAGCCAGACAGTGTGTGGATGCTAGAGCCGGTGTGTGGTTGCTGGAGCCGGTGTGTGGATGCTGTGGAGCCAGTGTGTGGTTGCTGGAGCCGGTGTGCGGTTGCTGGAGCCAGACGGCCTTTGCCAGCTGCCCGCAGCACCGGACACTGCTCTGCCGTGCCCCTCAGCCGGCTTTGCCCGAGCGCAGCGGGCAGCCCTGCGGCTGAACCCCCTGCTGCCGAGGAGCGGGGCCGGAGCCCTGTGCCGGTGGCTGTCGGTGGCTGTCGGTGTGGCGGGCGGAGCGCTGAGGGTGACGCGGCGGGGCGGGGCGGGGAGCGGGGCGGGCGGGGAGCGCAGGCAGCGGGGCCGGCACGGCCGCCATGCGCCGCTGAGGGCGCCGGCCCGGCCTCGCCATGGGGGCGCCGCCGCCCAACGGCAGCCTCGGCCTCACCGCCGGCACCCCGCGGCCCGCCGGGGCGCCGGGGCCCGGGGACCGCGGCTGCGAGAACGGCGCCCTCATGGACAGATTCGGGATCTTCCTGCAGGGGCTCCTGGGCGTCGTGGCCTTCAGCACCCTCATGCGTGAGTGGCGGGGCCGCGGCCTCCGGCCCGGCGGGGAGCGGGCGGGGCGGCCCGAGGACGGGTCGGGCTCGGTGGCGGGGCCGCGGCCGCGCTGCCCCGAGGCCGTCCCGGGAAGGGAAGGGCCGGGCTGTCCCGGGCTCCGGCCGGGGAGGGCTCGGAAGGGCCGCGGCGGCCTCGGGGGCGCAGCTGCCGGCGCCGCTTTGTGGGTGCCGGGTGAGCTGGAGCGGGGAGGCCTCAGAGGCGGTGGCTCAAGTCCTTTCGCTTTCTTCAACTTGCCTTCCTAATGCTCGTAGCCGTGCTGTTAGAATTTATTGGGTGGGTGTGTGTTCTGCTTGGAATTCTGCCAGCAGGAGGAGGTGGTGTGTGCGGAGCCGCTCGGGTTTGGGATGTACAGAAGTCACGGGTGTGGGTGATCGGTTTTACTGCAGGTGCGCCTTGGCGTGTCCCCAGCAGCAAAGTCACACTCGATTCAATCCTGCCTCGCTTCCCCGGAGGGCCATTCCCGGGAACTGGGGCAGCCCGGGAGCTGCGTGGCCGCTGACAGAGCTCAGCTGATGGGCAGCAGCTCCTTACGCTGCTTTTGGAGTGTGGTGGGAGGGCAGGGAAGGTCTGTGGTGGCTCCAGCCCTGTGCCGGGGGAGTCACAACAACGTGAAACAGTTCTGCTGGGTTTGTCTTGTGTTAGTATCCCTTGGGTTGAGAAGTGGAAAAGAAACCCGGTGCCATTACTCAGCTGATTGTGACCTTGCTGGTAGCAAAAAGTGGGAGAGAGAAAAGAGAATATCAGGAACATGTTTTACAGTTTGATCTAAAGACCAAGATCCTGTTTACATTAGAATTACACTGATGCCTTTTCATGCTGCTGTCACGCTATTATGATTAACTCAGACATTTGCTAGCACGTTGTATTTGCATGCCTTAGTGTCTCAGTCACTATTAACAATTACATTGCTCTTGTAAAAGCTGTGTGTTGTAGCTATCATCCTGTGCCTGAAGGACAACAAGAATCACTGCTGTAGCATTTGGTCAGTGACAGCAACCTCATAATTAGAAGTTTTAGCAGGTTCCAAGTTTAGCAGTTTCCAAACCTTCTTGCCTCTGTGTAAAAAGGTGATGGGTACGCAGTGTTGGTTTTAGATTTAAGGGATACAAATAGGTAATTCATATGGACTGGGCATCAGAAGATGAAGAACTACAGATGTCAGTTGTCGGGGTGGTATCTTTTTTTTCTGGAAATAGTATCCTCATGCTTATTACAGTAACACTGGACTAAGTGAAGACACATAAAGTGAATATGAAAAGTAGGGACTAGAAAAATGAACACCCTGTTGTTGGCTGCACTTTCTGACTTGGGTTAGGTACTGTTAAACCACGAACTGTGAGGAGGCTGTTGATGCAGTTGTGGCAGAAGGGAGTGGAAGGAAGGCAGCCAGTCCTTGCAATGTACTGGTGAGAAAAGGAGTCTGTGTCCAGAGCAGACTGGAGCAAAAACATAGCAACTTACCACTCTTAAAATTGCATATATTCAAAACCAAAGGGATAGGTTTGTTTGTCCCAGCTTTGCCAGCCACATTCTTTTCCACAGTGGTTTGTGCCTCTGCCTGAGCAGGAGGAGAAGCTGGTGACACCACATGAACCTGTTACACTGGTACAAGAGCAGCTCTCTCACTCTGTTAGGGGCTGTTTTGTGCAAAAAATTCTGTTTGTCTGATAGCTTTGTCTAAGTGTTTCTATCTACTGGCATCATAAAGTCACCCCAGGACAACTTTTCATGTCACATGCAAAACACCTGGTGTATTGTTTCCAACCCTTTAAAGTTTCCTCGACAAATGGGACTTTTTGTGACAGATGTGACAGAAAAGCAGGAACTTGTGGCTGAGGACAGAGGGGGAGAACATGACCTCAGCAAACACCTACCTGGGCACCTCCACAGCTGTTCCTGTGCCCAGGCTGCTGGGGCAGGACAGGTGACAGAGTTGCTGGAGCTGCATCACAGAGCTGGTTGCATTTAAGCTGCAGTAGCTCTGGTCCTGTAGCTGTCTGGCACAAGAGAGGTGCTGGCATGGAGGGATAAACAAGTGGCTGTAGGCAGGGTTTGCTTGAGATTTGTGACTGCAGCCAGGCCCCTTTGGAGCAGCAGTAATTCTCTGTGTGCAGCTGTATCATTTCTCCAGCTCTTGCCTTACTCATGACTGTCTGGTATTTAAATTGAATAAGGAGGAAGTAACTCGTCTTCTTTTTTTTTTTTTCTTCTTCTTTTTTTCTTTTTTCTTTTTTTTTTCTTTTTTTTAAAGGAAACACTGAGAGATGTTCTAATACTTTAGCTGTGATTAATGGTACTGATCCCTCTGTAGTAAAAGAAATTAAAGTAATGGCACCAGAGATACATTGCACAATTGCTCTTTATGCACAGAAACTGTCTTTCATTGAAAAATATTTGATTTGACATATTAAGAATAGGAAGTATTGGTAAGTGGCTAAACCAAAGGCTGAACCTTTTTCTAGATAAATTTTACCATGCTTGCATTTAGTGGAAAAAAGAAAATATTTTTAAATGTAAGCAGTAAGAGAAGAAGGACCTTTTCTGTGCCTCACTGCTGGATGTTCATCTACAAAGAACTGAAGGACTGTTCTGAAAACAAAATTATTTAAGATCTGACACTCCAGTGTGCCACCTTTTTGTTCATGGCCCTGTTCAGTTGCTGTAAAGCTGTGCTGCCAGCTGACCTGCCAATGACATCACTCAGACTTCATATTTGAAGGGCTGAAATGTGTTAAGTGTCAGGTTTTTAGTTTGTGGAAGATGTGGTGGCTCTACCAGGGGGAGTGTGAGAACTTCCCTGCTGTGTCTGCCTGCTGATGCTGGTAGGAAAGGCTTCTACCCCAGGCACAATATCAGCCTACCTTGTGTGTCCCCTCACTTCTGAATGAGCACAACCAAGAAGTGACAGGAAGGGAGAATTTCTCTCTTTTGAGCTGACAAAATGTTCATTTGAAGTTAATTCCTGGATTTCCTTTTCTTTGTAGCTCCTGACGCCCTGTTCTGACATAAAAGGAATGAGGAGCAGTTTTACTCACCCCACCTTACCATTTAAATGAAACACTTCCTTCTAGGTGTTTCCAGGTTCACATATAACCTGTCATAACCCCCTAACCTTTTCTTCTTGTGGAATGTGCTTTAGCTAGTGATCATCTGTCCTGAGTTTATATGGGAGCTTCCCTGTCTCCCTTAGGAAAAGTAGAAGTTTGCATGTGGTTTTTATTGTTGTAAGTTAAGGCCTCACAAATCCACTCCTGAGTGTCTCTGATTCCAAATTGTACCCTGCTGTTCTTGATGTGAAGCATGTGCCAGGAGGTCCTTTTCTGATGTCTGAATTAGAGGTGAATTCACTTAATACTATCAGAGCCCACCTGTGTTGTGTTTAATTACTGTGAATTCATTTTGCTGCTCAGCTGTGAGGCTAAAGATGTGTGAAACAGTTTCTTTCACTCAGATGCTGCAGAAGTTCCAGGATAGGAAAAGGTGAACTGAAGTTGGGTGAGACAACTTCTTTTGGGTCTCTCCTGACCACAGACTCTCACTCCCTATCCAAGGGAAATAACTGATGAAAAAAAACACCTCATTTTGGCAAGTCTGCTTGGACTCTGGTCACTCAAACCTGCTAGCCTGATGGTTTTAAGTGTATTGCTTGGTTTTGTTCTTGTCTCTCCTGCCTTACTTATGGATTTGTTTTTCACCCTGGTTTATTTAAGCCAAGCCACTTCATAACAGGAAGTCTTAATGAGTTTCCTGTGATGGAAGAAATGCATGTTTATGCTACAGGTCACTAAGCCAAAGGTAATATTTTTTCAAAGTTTGCTGCTATCATATTTGTATCTTATTTCGTAGGATTTTGATTTAAAATTATAGCTTTGCTCCTTAGGTGTTTGAGGTTCCTTGGTGCAATATTGGTGTTTCCTGATGCCACAAAGCAGGTTTTAAATACTTTAGTATAGTACCATGTGTTCTGTCTGTAAATGCAAGCACCTTCTGAGCATTCTGTGGTTGGGCTTGCATTGGTGGTGAATGATAAGAGAGGGCATAGTACTCTCACACATGTATGATAGGTGTAGGTTTAAATAACTCCATTTTTATTACCCAAACCTGGGAAAGGCGTGGGGGAAAACCCACTGCCCATCCCCTTACCCTTTCTGGGAAACTGTTTAAAGTAGTTTATTTAAAGTTTATTTACTAAGCTTGTTTGTCAGAAGATTGGTGCCTTATCAGCGTGGCAGTATTTGTTTTTGGGCTACTTAGGAGAAATCAGATGTGAGTTGTATTGATGAATTATTGAAGTAGAGGATCACTTGGTTCTCTGCAGGTAGGTTTGTATCTGTCTGTGAGGAAAATGTAAATATGCTGTAAAGGAGACCAGAGTGTGGGAGTCTGTTCCCTTTTTGTGGCCTTTTTACAGTTTGTGTCTGTACTCAGGCTGAGAAAGGTTTACAAAAGCGGAATGAATTGGTACAGGTGCAGTGAATAATTGAGTGGGTGGGTTTGCTGTTGAGAGTCACAGATGAAACAAAAAGAAACCATTCTAATAAAAGATACTATATATATTGTAAGGTGCTCTCTTTGCTTATGGTGCCTTAAAGGAAATACCTTAAAAACTACATCCTTAATGCCAGTTAACATTAAGCAAGGTTTTCACACTTAAAAAGCTGTCCAAGGAGAAGGAATGCTTTTTCACATAATAAGCTATATTAGTAGGTAATTTAGTAGAATTTGAACTGCCTTAGCAAAAAATGTGCTTTTCAGAGGAATTATTTCATATTTACATGAAGGTAAGGGAGTAATTTTGTGGGAATAATATTCTGGGGAGAAGGAATTAAAGGTAATTCCAGTTGCCTTTAACAAAAGAACCTATAATAAGCTATTGGATACAAAAGGTCTAAACCATATGATTTAGTTTTCTACAGCAATTTTCTTTCTGCTTGAGCAGGCTTAGAAAATATGACAATTTGGTAGCCTGTACCATCAGCAGTGGAATACAGACCTCTGAGTAACAGCAACTAGTTTATTCTGCGTGGCATTTCCTGAGATGTTGGGCCGTGGCCTGCTAGCTTTATTAATAAAAGCATTTCTTCAAAAGATTTTATATTATTTTGACTTGCTAATACTGCATCCTCGAAAGTATTTGCAGTTTATGTTCACATTAATTCCTGAGGACCCCTCAGCAGGGTCCTTTGTGTGTCTGGTACCAAAGTGTCAGATCACAAATGGGAGCTTTCCTACTTATGAAAATATGAACGGCATTGTACTTGCACGCTGCAGACACCACGCAAAACGCACTTTATTCATTTTCCTAGAACTCTGACAAGTGCCAGCTCCCGGTGACTTGGCAGGTAAATGCAGAACTGGCATTCCAGTGTGTGCTTGGGAATGAGCTTAAGGAGCGCTCTGGGGGATCGCAGCACCGCGGCTGAATCCCTCTCTGCAGGTAAAGGAAGACTAGCAAGATGTGCTATGATAAAAGGGGAGGTTTGGGAGAGCGTTTTTAAAAAGCAGGAAGTGAGAAAAGCTCCCCGGGCAGCAGCGGGACCCTGGACAGCTCCCGGGGCCGCGGGCAGCCCAGGCCGGGTCCCGGCCGCCCCCTGCCCGGGGACGGAGCCGGGGCTGCGGCAGCGCTGCAGCTGCGGAGAGAGGGAGGGAGGGAAGGACGCGTTCTCCTGACCCACAGTGCGCGCTGCCTTTGGCCTCTTGGCAGCGAAGGGCTGAGGCAGCTCCCTCCCGTCTGGCTGCGGGCCAGGGAGGAAACAGGATGGGGTGATGGCAGTAGAAATATGTTCTACTCTTCCTCTTCGGGCCCATTCCGCGGCAATTAGTGACGATGGGTATCGCAGCGCACTGCAGTGGCTGTTGTTGTGTAGGTTAAGTGTCTGCTTGTAGCTGCAGGACTTGGAAAAGCCCCGTGAGGTCACTTTGGTCATGACTAAGTAAATTGTGCCTCTACAATGATCCAGTGTTTCCTTATCCCCAGATGGTGAGGTATCGCTTGCAGCCATGGAGCATTGCTGCTGCTTGTTTGTGTTAAATAAATCATCAGCCCTGCCAGTGCCTCTGTGACATCCTGAGCCGTGTTTGAGACAAATAGGAGAGATGCACTACGAACTGTAGCAGAAAAAAAGAAATCCAACCCTGGCTAAACTAGCAGAGTAAATTACTTTCTTTTACCATGCTAATATGGTCTGGGAGCTTCCCAGTGCTCAGGATGTGAAGATTTGTGACAAGGAGTTTATTTGGGTGCTGCTTCTATTTGAGAGGTTTCCCCATTGCTCCACTGACACTGTGAAAGGGATGAACCAAGAGAAGTAACTACAAAAAAGGTTCACTACAGCAATCTTGGACAGACTAGCCAGTTCTGTAAGTTCTTTACTTATAGAAACAACCTTTGCTTGCTTGTTACTCTTTAACATATGAAACATCTATGTGGAATAAATTCTGTCCATTGTTAACTCTCCAGAAAAAGACAAATCTTGCTGACGAATTTCATGCCGTACAAAAGCATGTAATATTAGGGTTGGGAAATGCTCAGCTGATCCTTTTTAAGTGAAGGAAATAATCTGGTTTTTATTAAAACTGCTTTCAAGATGTCCAGTTCTTAGTTGCCATAGGTTGTAATAGCACTTTATTGGTCCTCATGTCCTGATCGTGTCAGGTCGTTAATATTTTAGTGTCACTAACTATCCTTGAAATGCCATGCCAGTAGAAGTTAAGGAAAATAAGGCACCAATTTCGACAAATGATCTGCAATCTCCAAGTCTCTTTTCATTAGGTCTGATGCCCTACTTTGTCTTGCTGGCTCAGAAAATGTTACAATTTCTTCTTACTCAGCTGATTGCTGGATGTAGTTGTAGGCCCCATAATGAGATTGTTCTAAGTATAATTACACATGTCATTCACATTATGAAATGTTTAGGAAAAAAAGATAAATTATGTTGACATTTGTAAACTATTAAAATGATAAATTATCCAGGAACTCTAAAGCTGTGTTTAATTAGGATGAACTTCTGGACTGTTAGCTAGACTGGTGTCTAACTCTAAAGTGCATTGTGAATGTCTTCTTGACTGGTGTTGTATAATTAAATCTATAAGGAGCTGATTTGTACAGACACACGGGGTGCAGTTTTGCATTCTGTGGTGATATTAATTTCATGGTTAATGAAGTTTGCATTCTTAAAGTGGTATTTAACAGGGTCTTACCTGTGTGGATTTTGTTGATGAAGTTAAAAAGGAGGTCTGCTTTCTCATGCCTGCTGGGAGGAAATGCTTTGCATCCTCAAAGATTTCTTGATCTCAGCAAAATGTATTCCCTGTAAAACTCAGTTGGTTAAATCTCTGGCAGACTGAATACAAGCTCAGAGCTTGCATGAGTCTGCCCTTGCAGGTGGTGTGGTGTGGGAATGAAATGTTAGGGTTTAGTCAGGAATAACTAAACCTATTCACATTGCTGGTCATGATACTGAAGACCTGTTTTTCTGCCACTTAGCCTGAATCACACATTTTATATATATTTGTTGTCATAACCTCATACATATGTTGTCATAGGTAAGGAAGGTTGAGAATGAAAAGGAACTAAAATAGATTTACAGTTCAAATTCCTCATGGCTCACTGTTCAAGGTTCAGATTTGTAGTTCCAGGTGTAAGTTTACAGACATGCAGAGCTACAGCAAGGGAAAGTCATGTCAAGGAAGTTACTAAACTTGGGGTTTTTTCTGGGTTTTGTGATGTTTTTTCCTCTAAAGTTGCACTTTTTAAAAAAATAATAATCAACCATTGTCTTGTAATTCTATATGTTTTGATATAGTTTTGGTCATTTTTGTCTTCTGTCACATTTTTGGCAACTCCAGGTTCTGAGGTCAAGTATTCCTCCTCTCATGGTGATTAATATAGATAGGTTGGCTTTCCTGAGAGAGGAGGAAAACTGAGCCACAGTTGCTTGTTTTTTCTGCTGGTAGGACAGTAACAAGCTGGGGAGCAGCTGGTCTGGGAGCTTCCCAGTGCTCAGGATGTGAAGATTTGTGACAAGGAGATTATTTGGGTGCTGCTTCTGTTTGAGAGGTTTCCCCATTGCTCCACTGACACTGTGAAAGGGATGAACCAAGGGAAGTAACTACAAAAAAGGTTCACTACAGCAATCTTGGACAGACTAGCCAGTCTCCTTGAGTTACTTCTTTACTTACAGAAACAACCTTTGCTTGCTTGTTTTGTTGCACTGCGATTATTTCTTTTTTTTTTCTGTTTCTCAAAAATACAAGATTTTTCCATGGAACATAAGTGACTTTTAAATAACAAGGAGCTATTCACAACTACCAGCATATATCCTCTGTCTCTAATAATTTTTGAAGATACTATGCTCTAAAATTTTAATTCCTTTTTCGAAAAATTGCCTTCACTTCCTTCCTGCTACTGGAGAAGCTGCTATTCAGTATCTTCCAGCACACCTTCCTTGCTTTGAGGCAGGTGATGTGACTAACAGCCTATGTTATTTTATATACATAGAACTTAAATTGGAAGGTGATTGTAATGTTAGAAGATGAAATAGTCTAAGGAGCTTTAAAATTATGGGGGGAGGGAACCCCACCCTCTTCCATCTAATCATAAAACCTCAAGTTGCTTATGGCAGTATGTTTTCAGTGCTGGCATTAGGTTTTGGTGTTGTTAAGGGGTAAGAAGCCTTTTACAGGTGGAAATTGTTACATTATTTAATCCTCATTTCATACATTTAATTTATGAAGTGTATACCTAGTTGTTAGATACATTATATCAAAGAAGTCTGCATAATTGACCTCTGACTCTTCTTTCCTGGTATTTGATCATGTGTAAAGAGAATCTGTGAAAGTAGGTTGTGTATCTTCTGTTCTTTTTGAAGCAGTTGGTGTTGTATGAAATGCCTGTCTTGCAATTCAATGCTCTGATAGTTCCAGCCTAGAAAGACTGAATCTGGTAAGCAAAGCTCTTGAGAATTTAAATTGCCTCTGAACATACAGTTTACATCTACCTTTGGCCTCCTAGATTTGCTATTTTATCATTTTTTATGAAGTTTTTACAGTTTTCCTTTTACATCCTTTTTGTATCGGAACTTACATTTTAGGTTTGCTTTCTGCTTTTAAAATTGCTACAGTTTCTGCTTTTCTTAATGTTTTAATGAATGGTGTTTGAGTTTGGAGCTGTGCTTTGGCAGTTCTGCCCATTCCCAAGAGCTGATTTAAAACAAGCAGCTTGAATGACTTAAAGTTCATTGATATCTGTTGTCAGACTAATAACATTCAGAAAGCTTCATGTATTATTGAGTGATCTGGTGAATGCTGTATGTGAAAATGGTGTTGTGAATCGTAAATTGCTGCTTAGTGCACATTAATATGGATTGATTCTATTTGTTTTGTACTAAATAATTCATGTTTCCCAAATGGTTCTGATTTCTAACAGAGAAAAAAAAATCCACTTGAACACAGCAGACTGTATTTTTCAGTCTTCACTGGGTGCTTATATAGCATGACAGGAATGGCACAGCTGTTTTCTAGCAACCTTGCCTTTTCATTTGGTAGTTGTTTAATGATACCTGGTTCAGAGTATAAAAGTGTTTGCAGGAGGGATCTGTATCAACTTTCTAAAGTCAATCTCACAGGCATTTTCACTGGAAGCTTAGATTTGCTTTGCTTTAACTATCTCATACCTGTTGAAAAATCATAGCAAATGCATAGAATAGCAAATGCATCTGTCTCTGAAAGTGCTGGGAAACAGGTTTATTAGGACTTTCAAACAGAGCACACCTTGACCCAACAGTGCTGTGTATGCTAAATGCAGAGATAACAAATGCCTGTCTCTTAAGACTGAATTGTGGCTTTTAACTTTATTATTTGGATAAGTATTTCCTAAGCTACTTGTGCTGTTTACCTTCGAGTTCTTAAAGCAGTTACTTGCAGCCCTTTATTTTTAGTATTGCCATGGCTTTTGGGAGCTGAGGGCTGGATGCTTCTGTTTACAGGGTGTGTTGTAGTTGCATTTTATGACTTCTAAAATGCTTCTCTCTCTGGGGAGACAGCAAATAGGTTAGTAAGCAAAAATGAGAAGTTGTGTGCCATTCTCCCTCTGCTAAGTTAGTTTAGCAGTTTTAAAAGTAAGCTTTACCTTTAAAAAAAAGGGGAAAAAGCTCCATGACAATGGCTATTGATGTGGTGTGTCTGGGCTGCTAGCTCTGCTAAGTTGTATTTGTTTCCTTTATTGACAGCCAAGTTAATGCATCTGTCAGAGCCACACTGTCATGAGCTAGCAGGATGCACGAGATCAGTCTTGCTGAAATTGTCTTAGGCTGAGTTGTGTGCAGGTAATATGATTTATTTGTGTCTTCCACAGCCAATCTATACAAGCTAAGGATTTAGAAAAAAAATTTTGGAGCCTAAAGTATGTACATGTTAGGAATAAAAAAGCTCTCTGGCATCATGTAATGCATTTGGCTGCCTTTCCTGAAGCAGCAGAATCATCTGATTTATTCCAAAGCTCAGACAGCAGTATTTCAGGTTCTTCTGATAATGATTTGTCCTCTCCTCCCCTGCACTGTGAAAGAGAGCTTTACTTTGTGATAGCCATTCCCTGCAAATAACTATAAAGTTTTAGCTCCCAGTAAACCTTTGAAGGGACAAAATTTACAGGTAGGTTTTAGCTGGCTGTGGAAGCAGGTAGGAAGTAAAGCTTTTACACAGGTGACTTTCAGTTTCTGTATTTCACCAGAGTTTATCCAGCAAGCACTTCTTCTCATTTGATAATGTGAAATCCAGTGCTGACACCTTGTTTGCAGTCATCTCATGTCATCTGTGTTGGGACAAAGGAGCCCAGGTCATGAGGTAGCTGGGCTTGATGGATGCTTGGCAGTGGTGTGTTTAACTTCACAGTAAAACAGAGCCCCTTGTTCTCTGCTCTGACAGAAGGGCCAGTCAGCCCCACAAAGGTTTTGCTGCCTTAACCACAACATTATCATCACTGCTGCCAGTGGCACAGACTGGATAAGATCTGTGGTTTGCAGGTACCTGGTGGCTGTCCAGGCACTGCATCTTTAGTGTGATGTGTCCCTGAATAACCAACTGGCTGGGTCGTTAAACTTTATTGTGTCCAACCTTCTGTAAAGTTTCTCCCTGGGTGAGCTTCTTTAATGGACCAGTTCTTAATTACACTACAGATTCCTTAAGGCCAAGGGCACAGTGGAATTAAGAAAGGGGTTGGGTACTTGCATGGCTGATACTGTTTTGTCTCTTAGAGAAGTTTTAAAAATCCTTTTTGCCAGGCAGCAAAGCTGAGGGCTCATGCACTTCATAGTATGTCAGTCTAATACTCACTAGAACAAAATTTTCCCTTAAATGAGTTACTCCATAACCTTTTTCATCATGAAGAAACCATTGTTCCTGGTGTGTTTCTCCAATGCAGCAATATCACTGGAAATCAGTTCTAGTCCAATATAATTTCTGCTTTAGTATCATGGCCGTCTCAAGTGTAGAGAAGCCTGGGTCCTTAAGCAAAAATACGATGTAGGATTCTGGAGCCCTTTTGCAGGGAAACAAGCAGCAGGCTTTCAGGGTGTCCTGCATTTGAGCAGGTAGCTAATGGGACATAGGAATAGAAGGAAGAATTTGCAGTAGGGCAAAAGCTGAATTGCCAAGAGCATAGTGCATTTTGGGACTGGAGAAATGAGCAGCACACCAAAAACACTGGTTCTTTTGCTGTTGTTTTTTTTGGGTTTTTTTTGCAATTACATTTATTACCTCTTTTAAAACAGATGCACATAGAATTCCTTTTATTTAACTCTGAATATGGGGAGATGCTGAGCTCATAAGTGTCACAAAAGCTTCTGGCAATTGAGTGATACGTGGTTTACACACCTAAATATCTTTTGTAAGGCATCATTGTAGCCTACTCTCTTTGGGCATGTTGTTTCTTGCACAGTTAATTCTAAAAAGAGAAATTCTGTTTTGGGGAAATCTTTTATGTAATCTCATGCAATTACTTTTTCTCGTATAAAATAATGGGAAGGGGACAAATTGAAAAGGCAAGACAAGCCTCTTAAAGGCTTTGCTTTAACAGTAAAGGGAGGTGAGTTCAAATTAATGAGAAAGATTGCAAATAACATGAAATTCACTGGTAGTTGTCATTCCATAGTAATGTGAATTTTCAGGACTTATTTGTGTGCATATGCTTGTTCAGAACAGACATGGTTCCCACTGTTGTGGGGAAAAGTGTTGATACTAACAAGCAGAACAGTGTTTTTCAAAGTCTTCCTAAATAGAGTTAAAAAAAAAAAAATCTGGCCTGCATGTGTCATTTGGCTTTACAAGTTTTTTTACAGGGTTAGAAATTGTAAGTTCAAATTTGTGAGGAGTATGGCCTGATAGCCAAATGTTCTGAAAATAGTGCCATTCTCTGAGAGTGGCTGCCTGAAAATCTGCACCCCATTCCGAGCTCGGGTGCTACTGCTGGGTGTAACTTCAGCTGTTACTCCACACACTGTGAGCAAGCAGCCTTGTACAGGAAACTTGTAATACTTGTCAGGAATGCTGGAAATCACGTGAATCAACACCAAAGTAGCCTGCAGATCCCAGCAGTCTTGCACTTGTGAGGGCACTGTTGGAGGATCTGTCTGGTTGCAAACGCGTTATTTGGGAAGCTCACACTGCAGCAGATTTCTCAGTGTGAGCTTCTGTCCCTCCACATATGTGTGTGTGTATGTGTGATTTTCAGCTAGCCATACTTTAGTCCTTTGATAATTGGTTCAAATCTTGGAACTTTTTAAGTGTCAGATCACAGAAAAATGAGTTCTAGGCTTACATACCAGTTTTTCTTGGAAGGGACTCCAAATGTCACCTGCTCCCACCTCCTGCTCAGAGCAGGGCCGGCCCATGTCCCCTTCCTTGGAGCATTGTCCAGGGTAATTTTCAAGGTCTGTCAGATTGCAGTCACTGCATGTTTTTTGGGCAACTTGTTGCAGAATTTGATTGCTCTCACTGGAAATTTTTTACTTCTTTCACCCTGGAATTTCCCTGGCTCCAAAACTTGTGGCTGTTTCCTGTGGCCTGTGCACTTGGGTCCAGTTCTGCCCCAGCTGAAACTGCCTACAGATGTGAGGAAATGTGAATGTGGTGTGCAAATGTGATCCTCACCAACCTTTCCTCCTTTTCTCTTTGGCCAGCTCAGCTGTTGCTTTGCTGAGGCTCTGATGGCAGAAATATATAGAAGGTTTATGAAATGAAACATTCAGTCACATGCTTTGTTTATGACCCATCTTTGAAAAAGTTTTGAGAAGCACTGGAAGCACAGGTGAAATTTCCAGCTCTCTCATCAGAAGAGCAGTATTGTCATTGTGCAGCTGCAGACAACACTGAACATGTTGATTTTACTTTTTTTTTATTTCAAATTAATGAGCTAGAGAAATCTTTGATCTTTACTGGGGTCAGAAAGACTCTTAGTGAGAACTGCCAGAACCTGCATCTGAGAAATTCAGTAGTGCATGATGCATAGAAACATTTCAAAGGTGTGAGATGTGCCAGGTTTGTGCTGCTACAGGAGCAACCATCCAGAAACTTGGAGTTCTTGAGTCTGTATTGAAGTTACTTCACATCAGCAAAATAGTTCCTGTGGGACTTCTTGAGGAGATGAAGGAGAGAGAGAAAGGCTGGGTTTCAAGTGTTGCTTTGCATATTGACGACTTGGAGAGGTTTTATTTCATTTCTTGTCTCTGTTCTGCCCCTTATTCTTCCCTATGAGTCTTCTGAAATTCTGATTGCAAAACGGCCATGTTAAAGTGTTAGAAATCCTTCCACAGTACTCTGCCATTAATGATTCCTGGAATTTCAATGAAGTGGGAAGACAATTCAATGAACTTGAATTTTGCATTATCAATACTGTGTCTTATATGCTGATCTATTATCTGTCCATCGAGCAGCTCCACATGCTTGTTGGCAGAAGTGCTTTTATTTCCTTTCCTGAAAAATTCTGGCACCGAGTTTATCAACAAGCAGCACTTCTTCCTTCATTTCTAATTCAGCATGAAATTCTGAAGGTTATTAGTTAATTAATATTAACTCTGGTGGCTGGTTGCTGGTGCGAGCTGCAGCATATGGAGCAGCACCACGTCCTCGCAGGCAGGAGCCGGCAGATTGAGATCCATCTGTCAGCTGACACAGGCACCAGCCCCAGTTTGTGCTCAGACTGCCAAGAGAAACTGGGACTGGGGCTGGGAACAGCAATCCTGACTTCCTTTGGGGGAGGGCAAGGGGGAAAATTGACTTTCCCTTCCCCAGCATCATAGGTGCTTAGAAAGTGCCAATAAGGATTCTGTAGAAAGCGTGCTTGGCTTTTGGTTCCAGAATTAATGTATTACTAGTGAGCATGCTGAGGACCCTCAGCTTACCAGTGTGGTTGTGTGCAGCCTGTTGGGTTTTTACTCAGTTTAGTTACTGGGAAGGCTCAAATTCTGCATCAGGGCTATGTTGGGAAGTACCTGGCAATGTCTGCATCTGTCAGAAACAGCTGATGCTCACGGACACCACTGCAGGGAACTGGGCTGGGCAAACAGCATTTCCATATGGACCCACTGGGCTTTCAAGTTATATATTTTTTTGTAATATGTAATTATACCTTTAATTGGACCTATTTTCTGTAATATGTTTTTGTACCTTTTCAGGTACATATTCATCAGGTTGCACCTCCTGAAGATTTTACTCATTTAATTTGGGGGGTATACATTTTTGTGGTGTGATCAGCCAGTCAGTACATTCCCAAAAGTCAACTGCAGAGGCTTTCCAAGCTTGCCTCTCCTGTTTAATGTTAACTCAACTGAAATGTTGTGTTTCTAGAAGTGGCCAGAGAAACAGAGACCTTATCAAGGCTGTTTCTCAGTACAGACGAAATTTGAAATGCTGTTAGTGGAATTGCTTTTGAATATATTCTTCCAAAATGAATTTTTGGGAATTTTTCAAAGAAATTAATGAATCCAGAGGCATTATACAACTTCATAGCAATAAAAAACAAAAGCCTAAGACTGGAATTCACCCCTGCCCAAAGCATGAACACTGTAGCAGTTTAATGCCATTTTGTCTGCAGAAAAGCATCTTGCACTAACTCCACACTAAGTTGAAATTTCTATTTCTTGCATTTGTTTTGTGGCTTCCTGTTGTTACACAAAAGTGCCACTAATTAAAGTAATCCATAGTGTGACTGGGGAGGGCTTGTCATAAATAACAAACTGGTTAACTTGGGTGAGTGTTGCTCATTTTTAACAGAAGTTTTATATTTATGTCATGCTGTTCACAGGGAAAACTGCTGGCAAATGTTGCTATTACAACTTTATCTTTTGTGTAAATGTACAGTCTTTTCATCTTGTCACTTTTTAGTTTCTCATGGGGGTGGAACAGTTTCTCTCTGCTTTCAGCAGCAGTGACAGTGAGATGGCAGGTTGGCAGCTTGGTGTTCCCTGAAAGTGCTGCCCCTCCACTTTGGAGGTGATTTATTTAATTGTTTTATGAGGACAGTTGACTTTGGGGAAAATTGCCTTACTTGTGAAAAAGTTATGCTTGGTTCAGAAACCAGAATGTGGTTTAAAAGCTTGTAAGCTGGGCAGGCACGATGTACACAGAGCATCCTGTGTTAAACTGAAACTCATCACTAGTACCTGGAGAAGCAGGTTAAAATACCTGTTGATATTTTGCCTGACTATACCTGCTATGGTTTGTGCCTCTTGAATCAGAATGTTTGCAATTTGAAAGGTTAAGGGGTTAAGGAGAATCAAGGCTTTTTTTTTTTATAAGAGATAATTTCTGAAATAAGAGCCTAAATAATTGTTTTTCATGAACTTATGTTGAAGGAACTGGTGAGTGGTACTGAAATTTGGGCAGAAGGAAGTAAAACCCATATGTAAACCCCAGTCTTAGTGGAAAGGTTTTACATTACCTTGTGTTTGTCTGTCTTCGGGATGTGTAAGGATTTAGTATCTTGCATCTGTAAAAAATTAAATCTGTGTTAGGATATGAGCCCAGATCTGACAGAGCTGAGGCTGCCACAGCCCCTGTCCCAGGTCTGACCTGTGGCAGGGCTGTGTGTTCCCAGTAGGAAAAAAACTTCTGGTTTTCTTGCCCAGAAGAAGTTAGAAATGGAATTTCCTAAAAAGATGGGACAAGCTGCAGACCAGACAGAACAAATGTATGGACCAGCCACTGTTCACACATCAGCAACTGCTTTGATGCCCTTGTCCCACTATTTTCCCACATTTGTTCTTCAGGAGTCATCTGGAGCCTTCCAGGTGGACCTGGGATGGGCTGGAAATACATGGAAGTAGCTGGGTAGGGTATGAGAGGAGCTTCCTATCAGATGTCCAAACAGTTTGTACAATAAACTGCATTGAAACTGCAATGGACAAACTTACCTACTTTTTTGCCTTTGTGTATAGCTGTCAATAATTTTAGTACTGTTTTGGTTTTTTTTTCCATTTTCAATACATTAACAAATGTCAACATTTTTGTGAAGGGATTATCAGACTAAAAATAAAAATCTATCCCTTCTTTCCTTTTGTAATTCAGTTTGCCAACAAAATAGAAACACATTGTCAGAGAATGTATTTGTCCTGCTCCTGATTCACTTGATTTCATTCTGATATTATGGACTGCCCCATGTTAGGAGAATACTTTCCAATTTGGGTTTGGGTCTCCAGTAAGGAAAGGAAGCAGCTTTTTCTTACCTGCTTTCCTGTTGGAAATTGAATTTTCTGGATGGGCAGTCATAAAAGCTCAGTCCAATGGAATGGTGGTCAGATGTGGAATATTGTTTCGTGGGGGGGATTTTGGCAGTCAGAGATTGGAGCTCTAGGAACTTAGAGGTGACAGAAGGGAGTTTCTTTAAAAATGGATCTTTGGAGTTTGATGTAGCAAAGTGCAATAGTGAAAGATCCATCTCATTGAAGGATATCACGTTTCTGCAAGATGATTTACTTTCACTTCTCTATATTTTTTTTTTTTGCTTTGGAAGTTGCTGATTGTCTTCCAATGTATTTTTTTCCTCCCTAGTAAAACGCTTCAGAGAACCAAAGCATGAAAGACGTCCCTGGAGGATATGGTAAGTGTCTGCATGCTTTATTCTTAACTTCTTCTTGCATGTTGTAGAAATTGAAGGGATGATGTTCGTGTATGATGACTGAAATAAAGAAAAGTGATGACAAAGAAACTGGTAACTGTCTGTGAGGAACCAAAAAAGTTACCAAAATACATCAGTCAGGTTACCTTCTGTGTGTTTCCTGGGTAGTCATTTCTTACTGAACACTTCAGGAATCTGTAGAGATGGGCATTTAGGCATAAAGCTTCAATTTGTGCTTCTTCCTAAAGATGGAAACTTGGAGTAGCCCTAAGATGTATCTGAAAATCTACAAACCTGTATAAGCTTAGAAGTTCCCAGCTGGGCTCAAATAAAATTCCATGTTTTGTTGGTAGCCTACTATGTATAAAATAGAAAACAGGATGATAAAAGATACAAGTACATCAACCATAAAAAATACAAGGTATAAAAATTGTATTTGTGTTTATTAAATTTTAAAAGTTATTAGATTGAAGCAATGCCAACATAAGCTGTACCAATTTGAAGCTGATGTAAGTGTTAAGCTGTCATTCCACTTGTTCAAGACCTCAGTGGTTTAAATTCCTCTCATACAATGCTGCATCTCAAAACTAATACTGACCTTTATTTTATTGAAAAAAATAAGTACAAAATCTTTGTGCACTACCTCAGCCTGCAATTCTGATAACTCTTAATTTTTAAGCAAAGAATCTTGTTCTGGGACTCAAGTATTGTTATTTATAGCATGGTCTACTGATTAGATAAGTAACTCACTGGCTTCCTGCCTCATCTCCAACACTCTGCTCTCTGTCATGCAGTGAATGAAGAGATTGAAGTTCAAGACAGTTATCAGGGAGGGTAGATGAATTCAGACATAAAATGTCATTTGGATCTGTTGGGGTGTTTTGATCTTTTTAGACATGGAAGCAAAACAGGCAATTTGGTTCTTTTTCTGTGTAATACAAAGAACACACTCTTGCCTGCAGAATACTCTTGTTATGATTCTTACATTTTACATTTAATGAAACGTCCACTGAAAGTTTTGGTTTTGTGCAAAGGATGATGAAAAAAGAATGGTGAGGGCTGGAGTCATTACTGAATCACTGCCTAAGTGGGGGTTTATATTTTTCCCTTGAGTAACAAACTGTTTTCTCTCTGACTTTATCATCTGCTTTGGAGATAATACTGTCAAGGTCGGAATTCTTTTGCAGCATGTTCTAAGTTCTGCACTGTAGATAAATTTAGTGAAGCCACTTCATGCATTCAGGTGAAAAATATGCTGGCTTTTAAATGAAATGCTGTAGATAAAGGACTCATTAGTCACTATTAAGTTGTTCACCCACAAGCACATGATGAGGATTTTATTTTTGTCTGTGCCATAAGCTTGCTAAAAAATGCATAAACAGAAAAGGTCCAAAATACCTAGCAGGACTGGGATACTCATTGTTTCCAGGAGGTTATTAAAGACTAGAGTTAGTCAGGATTAGCTCTTGGATAATGCATATGATACCAAGAGGATATCCATAGGCTTTACCTTTACAGTGGTAGGTTTCAAGTTAATATGATTTGGGTTATTGTTAGGGAAAACAGGGCCAGAGTTTAAAATGGAACATGGTTAAGTAAAAGCTAAATACCCTGATAATTTTATCATTCTGGTGTTCTCATTTGGTGAAAAAAAATTAATAAAACATGGAGTTTTAGTTAACATAAATTTGCAATGTCTGGCTGTATTGTAAACAGTTCTGTGTGTCTTAAAAACTGTTCTTACTTTACACAGGTTTTTAGATACTTCCAAGCAAGCCATAGGGATGTTGTTCATCCACTTTGCAAATGTCTATTTATCAGACCTTACAGAAGAAGACCCTTGTTCACTGTGAGTGTTTCATTTTGGAATAACTGGTCTTTATGGAAGTTCTGTAGCTGGGTTTGGAGTATGTGGATGTAAGATGAAGCTGAGAGGACAGTTTCCATGCTAAAAATCAGTCACCTTAAAAAACCTGTGGATAAACTTAATTAATCAAGATTCAGGATTTTTCTCTTTTAAGTTTATGGCTGGCAGGACTCTGGACTGTGTGTAGCTATTTTAAACCTAAAGGGCAAAGCCTTGCTACTTGTCCCTCTCCAGTGAATGAATGAGGACTTGGGATGCACATTGCAGTTCAGGTTTGTTCACTGAAGGTGCTGGGACCAAAGGAAATGAATATCCAGTTGTGTTCACTATAGTAAAGCAAGGCTGTAATATAAAGTGAAGCTGCTTTCAGGGTTATTTAGCAAAAATCATTTGTGTTTGTATTTGCTTCTAAAACCTACATTGGCTGCTGCAGTATTATTTTCATTTTGTTAAAAGTGGGAAATCTTGCTTGGTAGCCAGGCAGTTAGTACAGAAATTAATTCTGCAATGTCATGCTTGGAGCAGTGTGACTAAATAGATAAGCATTTCTCTGTAGTGTATTAAACCTGAAGATTTTGTGACTAAGACCCCGACAGGCTCTTTACAGGAGCTCCTGAAGCAAATGGTAATTGTTTGGGTTTGTTCTTGATAAGGCTCTTGCTCAAAGTAGCTTACACATTGCTGGTAATGAAAGCTGTGAAATTACTTTTAAAAGCCCACTAATTTGCCTTTTAGAACCCATCCAGTTCCTTTGGATGGCATCTGCTCATTTGTTCTTCTTGGGTAAACAAAGGAGACACACAGCTCAAGGAGCATTGCTCCTGTTGCTGCCCAAGCCAGTTTTATATCCCTGACTCCTCCGTGGTTCCTTCTGTACTCCTGCATGGTATAAATGTGCAGGAGCACTGCTTTGCTCTTCCCACCACAAAGCATTTTGTTAGGCAAAATGCAGTTATTTTAGCACATTGACTGTAAAGTTCGAGTTACAATTATGACAGTTCAGCAATACCAGGCATCATTGTAGGATTTTCCTTGCTTATAGATTTAGGAATTTCCTGATAGGTGTAAAACTGGCAGGTGCAAATTACTTTCATTCCATTTTCATAACTCAAAGTATATATTCAAGTGAGGTAACAAAAGCATGTCAGAAATTGTCAGTGTTAAAGCAAAAGCACAATACTGTAATACAGTGTTTTAAAATTAAAAGTAACTATGTGCAATGTTTTCAAAATAAAGGGTTTACTGACATGTGCATTCTCTCCTGAATCTGTATATTTTTATTTTCAATTCCCATTTTTAATATAAGTGTAACATGGCACAAAACAAATTACAGAGCGAGGTTATTCAGTGTTCTCAGCATAACAGAAATTACAGTATGGAGCTGGATAATTTCTCAGACAAGGCTGCAGGTTCTCTTGATAGCAGAAAAAATACCACACAGCATTAACCAAAATCTATCTTAGGAAAAATAATTCCCTGAGTTTGAAAGTGGGTCCAGACTTGCCTGGCAGCAGCACAGCAGGTCCTGTGGGTGGGTTAAGGATTAACCCAGGGCAAGCAGGTGGGGTGAGCCCGGTGTGCTTGGGAATCTCGGTGCTGTTGGGAATCTCTGGCACCCCTGGTGTGCCAGGAGCATCCCTGGCTCTGGAATAGGTGCTGGCACCTCTGGTTTTATCCCTGCTCCTGCTGCTGCTGCCTTCCTGCTGCGGGCTTACAGCAGCCTCTTGTGGCCTCGGCGGGACTCGGCTCAATTGTTTGTTCCTCTGCAAACACTCGGTGTTGATTTTAATGTTTGACTAATGCAACGTTTATTAAAACTCGGATTTGGTGAACAGTTATTAGAAAATATCTACTTGTAGAAAGTTTTGGGATCTTTAAGGACAGAAAGAAAGTGTTGGGGCTGCTAAAACTATTTAAATTCTAGGCTCAGAAGTGGGTAAATGATTGTTCTCAATACTCTGGTTTCTCAACATACTTACAGGTCTTCTATCAATCACGGTGTAAAAATACCCCGAATCTGTAGAAAAGGGACCCTGACTCCTTGTTTTCTTTTCTGCTTTTCCTTTCCAGGTACCTTATCAACTTCTTGCTGGATGCCACCTTAGGAATGCTGCTGATCTACATCGGGATCCGTGCTGTCAGCAGCATCGTGGAGTGGCAGCAGTGGGAGTCCCTTCGCTTTGGGGAATATGGTAAATGTTTCTGTTCTGGCCCTGAAGTCATTCTCAGGGTAGAATCCCAGAGTATTTCAGCAAGTGGTTAACTCAGCCTAAAATCATTTTATAAATCTTAATATTTCACTTGTCATGAGGATTCTTTTAAGTTCTATGTCCAAGCGTGCACCTTCTGTCTTAGAAAGCTCAACAAATCTCTGAGCGTTTACTGACTTTGGAAAAGCTGCTTGAATGTTTATTTTTTTAAGGAGTAATTCAACAAATATTGACTAATCTTATGGAAAAAATACCAGCATGATGAATTTACTCTGAAACACTTCTAAGAAATGATTGCTGGAAGGTCATTTCCTACTAAAGCTGTCACTGAACCATGTGCCACTGTCTGAAGATACAGACCAAGAGTTCTGCCAGCCCTCTTGAAAGAGCCACATCCCTTCAGAGAAAGGAATGGCAAAGGATGGCCTGTGCTGCTCCTCCAGTAGTGATCACTGCAGTTTGTGCATGTAGGGCCTGTATCACTGGTGAAAAGTGTGTGAGGGACAGACTGAAATCACTTCCAGGTGAAGTTGCAGAGTTTTATCTTCCATTAGAGAAGTCCACTGTTGTGCAGAAGTTGTGGGTTTGCAGCTGCAGTTGAGTATCACACATACTCAACGTCAACATTTGATTAATTTTAATTAATTCAGTCTGTCATTCTCAGATTGCTGAAGATGAAAGTTTGTGTACATGCTAGAAATCACATTTGCAGCTCCTTGAGACAGGAATGGGAGGAGATGTTGCCTTATAAGTGAGCTGTGGTTCTTCATCAGGGAGAAAAACAACACCACCAATGGTTTGGGGGAGAAAAAGTTTAAGAAAGTTATAAATGTTTGCCTAACAAATTAGGAGCTTTCACAGCAGTTTTATAATTATTACTGGTAGGATTTGGGTTTTGTGGATTTCTTTGGTCTTAATGATCCTAAATAGCTGACAGAACTAAGAATAGATAAAGGCCTTGTGAAATTGGAGCACTTTAAAAGCTTGAGAAGTTTGCAATCAAGTAACATTAATTGCTATTTGCTTTAATGTCAGAAGTGTAGAGATGGTGATAAGCAACTTAGGAGAAATAACTGCCTATACCATTAGGGCATGTTAGATTTATAGAGATTTCATGTTCATCTTTTAGGATACAGTTTATGGCCACTTAAGCTGTTTAAAGCAGCACTGCCACAACACTGTTTATCTGCTTTTATCCCACATGCCACAGTCCCATGTTTCCACTCTTTTCCTTGGACTGGTGCATATCTGACTCTTCAGGGAACTGACCAAGGGAGCTAAACAAACGACAGCTAGTAAATGAAAAATACACTAGATGCAAAAAAAAAAGGAAATAGTTCCTCCAGATTTGTCCCCAGACTTGTGTCTCCAAGGGATTAGGTAAGCACCAACGCCCAGGGAAGGTGATGGGGCAAGGAAAGAGGTGAGACCTCTTGCCCAGAGCCCCATTTTCTGATTGTTATTTAGGCTTGAAGCCATATAAAGATGTTTGAGCAGCTTTCAGCCCATATAAAACTTGAGTTTCCATTTAGAGAAAACAAATTGTTGCATCTATTGCAGTTATAGGTAGGTATTTGTAATCATGCCAGTTATTAGGTTTTATTTCTTCCTGATAACATCTTGAATTTTTTTTGTGTGTAATCTGTTGTCCTTTCCCATTTTAATGTTCTTTCAACAGTAAGCAGTCTGTGTGGATGGGGAGATGTGGGGAGTATATTCACTCCTCTGAAATTTCTTTATTTCTCACTGACTTTCAAAATGAATCTGGGTTTGTTTTAGTGATGAGGCATTTCTGACTGCAGTAATTGAGCTCTTAAAATCAACAAATGAACTTGTGTTCTGCTTTGGAGGTGGTCTGTGGCTGCTCCAGTATTGTCACTTTGAATTAGCAGATCTGAACCTTTGTATTGAGTGTTCTCCTCTGTGTGTGTGTCTAAGTGATGTATGAAATTACACAAACCCTCTTTTGTTAGATGTTCTCTCTAGTATCAGATCATTTTATTAGTCACTAACTTTCTTTCTTGCATCTTTATTAATGTGCTGTCTTGCCCTTCGTGTGTTAGGTTTTTAATCAAGCTATTGTAGGGACTATTTTAAAGCATATTGCAAATCTGCATTTCCATTAATCATGTGGGAAAGGCTTCTGGTATAAAGAGAATTAGAAAGCAGATGGAAAATTACTAGTTTTGGCTGTGCAGTAAGGTTAGGCCCTCTACAAGAAATCCCATCTAAAAGGACAAGTTGCACTGGATTATTTGCTGTCATCTTCTGTTAAATGTCCCTGTTGTTCCTGAAGTGAAAACCCTTTTATCACCAGTTTATTTAAAATTTTTCAGTTTGACCCAAAGAACACTCTTATTTTTGCTAAGAATTTTTAAAATTAATTAGGGTAGAGGAGAAGACTAAAATGCAGTTCTGTGGGGTTGCAAGTATGTTTAGAACTTGGGATTTTGAAGTTAAGTATGGATGTTTAATACAGAATCACAGAGCAGTCTGGTTTGGAAGAGAACTCAAAGCTCATCTCATCCCACCCCAGCCATGGGCAGGGACACCTTCCACTCTCCCAGGCTGCTCCAAGCCCCATCCAACCTGGCCTTGGACACTTCCTGGGATGGGGCAGCCACAGCTTCCCTGGGCACCCTGTGCCAGGTTCCCCCCACCCTCACAGCCAAGAATTCCTTCCCAATATCCCATCTGACCCTGCCCTCTGGCACTGGGCAGCCATTCCTCCTTGGCCTCAATCTGCTCAGCCTTTTCCACAAACCCTCTCCAGCTCTCTTGGAGCCCCTTCAGGTACTGAAACGCTGCAATAAGGTCACTCTGGAACCTTCTTTTCTCCACACATCTCCTCTCTTCTCCATCCCATGGCTCTGAAAAGTATCAGAGTCTTGGGGCATTTTATCTGGAGTAGTGAAGTCTGGTCTTTAGCTTGGAGATCAGTGTGATTTCAGTTTGTTTGTAAATATGGGAAAACAAACGGGAGCTCTCCTTCCACCCCCAGACAAGTCTCTTCTTGTGACTGAGTGATGTTTGTGTTTCTAGAGCCTAAATGATCATTTGTCTCAAGTTAGTTCTCACTGTGAGCTCATTTCCCTTCTTAGCTCTATTACTTGATCCCTGGTGATTCATTACTTGAAGCTGTCACAAAAATAGCAGTGTCCTGCTGGTTTTAAAAGCCTCTTCTTTATTTGGAGGACAGTTTTTAAGCATAAATGCCTCAAGGAAGGAGTGGATACCAAAATATCAGCATTTATAAATGGTGGCTGTTTGTACAGCAAAACAGCACTGCAGTCTGATTTATGAACAAGGGACCGTGACGCTCCCTCAAGGACTTTTTTTACATCAGAATTTTTAATTTTGTTGGATTTGTCTTCCTATCTATGGTTTTGTATTTCCAGATTCATGACATCAACAGTTGGATTTTAATGGAAGTGCAGAATCAGTTAATATATTTGAGTGTGTAAAGAGGAGAAAAGCAGTCATGATCTGTACTGAAAAGAATGTTCCCTGCATTCTCCTTCCCTTCGTCTTGAGCTACTTTAGCTGCTGCCAGTAGAAAACAGGTGATAAATCCCTCCTGGTGATTATAAACTCCACTGGCAACTGAATCATGCTGTGGCCTCTTTGCTTGGCTTTGCCTCCCCATGGCAGAGCTCAGAAATTGTATTTGATGCATCTTTTCCCTCCAGCTCTTCATTTGCCACATGCAGAACAACTTACAGCCATGTGGGGTAGCAGCACTGACTTCAGAACTGTTTAGAATGTATTTTGGAGTAGTTCTGTGAGTTGGCATTTTCTTAAGAAAAAATGTTCAGGATCTGAAGAACAGAAGGAAGTTACAGAGTAGAGGAATAACAGATATTTGCTTCAAGAGCTGTCTCTGAACAGACTTCTACAAAGCAGCTGATGGCAGTGGCAGATACAAGTACAGACTAATCTGGCATTGCCCAGTATTTTCCAAAAATGCTGTTACAGTTGCCACTGCAGAGGATTCAAAAATTTTCAGTTTTGTTCTTTATTTGCTTTTCTTGCAGTGGCAAGATTTCCACTAATTTGCTGGATTGTTCTATATGTGATAGGAATAAAATCAGAATTCAAGGAATGACTGTAAGAGACTTCAGAAATTAAATTAGAGCTTTATGGCTTCAACATTAACTTTCTAATTTGGGTTTGTGTACAGAATCTCTGAATTTACAAATGTCTGAAATATTCTTTGGAGCACCTTCTGGGTGTGGTGATGTTATTAACTTGAATTTCATGGCTCATAAAACCATAGGAAAAATTGGTTAGAAAGGATCTCCAGAGGTCATATAATCCAACCTATTGCTCAAAGCAGGATTAACTTCAAAGCTGAAGTGGGTTGTTCAGGGCATGGGCCAGTCAGTTTTTAATTTATCCATGGTTTAGGGTTTAAGAACCCCTTTATCTGAACAAACTACTCCAGTAGATTTAACCATTCTGACTCTGAAAGTTTTTTTTTCCTTCATATCAGAATTGTATCTTCACCACCCAGTCTGTATCTTCCCACCATTCTTCAAGGATACTATTGGGACACTGTCAAAAAACTTGATGAATTCAAAGTAGGCAGCATCCTTGTTGTCCCCACTTGTAATTATAGCTGAGAGATAATTTTGTAGGTGCAGTAGGGCACACAGAAATCCTCAAGTGGAATTTAATATACACAATTTCTAATTTCAGTCGTGTACAAAAAAAAACCCCCAAAGAAAACAGCACCACTTCCCACAAAAACACTGTGGAACAAAACATTCATTGGTGAGAGTGCACAACACTTTTAATACAGAATTCCATGTACAGTTTTTGGATGTACAAAATCTCCTGAGAGTTGCAAAAGATGCAAAATTGTTTTCACTGTCTTTGCTTTTAGGAATTAAAGATTGGAAAAGATATTAGAAAAAACTGTTCATTTCAATAGTAATGCTGTAGCTAAAGCTAGATTGTGTTTTAATATTTGCTAATTAGTGTGGAAAACTAGAGAATGCTAATAAAAGTGTACACTATAGAAATTAATTGCTAAAATTTAATTCTCAAACCTAATTCAGGCCTTGTATCTTCAGAAGAATCACAGTTGCTCAACTTTGACTTACTGATGTTTTCCCTTTCAAATTTCCAGCTCTTTGGTTTTTTACAAGAGAAGCTGTAACTGCAGTGTGTAATTGTAAAACTCGAGCATTTTAATTGCTTTCCTCTCAGGCTGTTGGCTGTTGATCACTAACTTATCCTGTAAAGCTTGATTGGGAAGTATTTGTTGTTTTGGATTCCAGTCTGATTTATCAGTTTCTCTGTGTTGCATTTCAGAAGCAAACACTAAGTCTCAGACTATTACCAAGTATTAACACTGAAAGCCTTTCAGGAGTGTTCCAGAAAAGGAAGCAGCAACTGTCCATTTTGCATTACAAACACATAAAGGCATCTGATTTTCCATTGCCCATTATTCATCCTCAGGCTAAGAGTTTGGAGCTGCCTTGGAAGAGATTGCAGAGGCTGCTGCAGACTAAAGATCTGTCACCTCCCTTTTCCAGGGAAGTGCAGCTTCAAGCTCACCTGCAAAGCTTGTTAGGCTTACCAATCCTCTTTTTTCCCCTTTTTTGTCTTCTTTTCTTTCTCTACCTTCTTTCAAAGAGTCTAATAGTGTGCATAAGTTTTCCTGTTCAAATATTTGTGGTCTTCTTTCTGTCCTGGCAGATAACTTCATGCACTCAGGTTCTCACTCTGTCCTCGAGGTGCAGCAGAATTTCAAACCCTTTTACATTGGCACTGGAATATGATCCTGATTTTTTATTCAGTTAAATTTTTCATAGCAGCTCTTGCACCTGTTGCTTCAATTGGTTACTTATGGTAACTAACTTTGTAGAGAGGAAAAATATGTTTAAGGTAGCCCAGGAACAATGGTGGAAATCTAAATTCCAGTTAGACTGAAGGGAAATGTATTTTCCTGAGCCATGTTGCCCTCAAATTTTCCCCTTTAAGACACTTAATATGTCATGATAGAGGATCAAAATTAACAATAATGAGGAGAAACACAATAAAAGTTTATCTGTCTTGCTTTCATCAGATTATATGCAACAGTGTGAGCATATGACTCACTGCCAAATGGGACAAAGTCCTGTTAGATTCAGTTTCTGATACTTTTTGGAAAGCTGGGGTGAGGCAGAGGGAGGGGAAGGAGCAGCACTAAAGGAATTGGAGAAGGCACTTCTGGAGGATTTAGCTGCCCTGCTGCCTCTTCTAATACTGCTTTTTAAAGCTGCTTACTGTGAAGTAAATCACACCTATGCATGTATTGAACCTTTCATCTTTCTTGCAGGTGACCCGCTGCAGTGCAGTGCTTGGATGGGCCAATGTGCTCTGTACATAATGATAATGACATTTGAGAAAACCATCATCATCATAGTGCTGCTTATACCTCAGTGGAAAGAGGTTTGTGTTTTTGCAGCATTTTACAGACAAGTGAATTTTAGGTGGAAGCTGTAAAGACTTCCAGCAGTGTTTTATTGTTTTGGCTCAAGCATCATGATTGTCTACACTCATTGCCAGTTAGCTCTGTGGTAGTGGTATGCTCTTTTAGTTTAATTGGGATACTGCTAGTGAGACCTTTATCCATTGCCAGGAATATCATATTGTATTTTGAGGGGTTTTTGTCAACTGAAATATCCAAAATTTAATTCTATCTCCTTGTCTAAAGTACCCTTGAAACTACTAAGTGGTTCTTTCTTTTCTTAACTCTAATTCTTGCCTACAGCTATTTTGTGTTCTTGTAGTATTTTAAAGAATTTTCTCTGCCTTACCTTGTTGATAGGTTTTAACTGTAGACTTTCAGAAATTTGTGGTGGATTAGTGAATCCATTGATGCTGACTGAATTAATCTTTATTTTGATGGAGTCTGTGCAACCAGATATTCAAAGTGGTGCTGTTACTGCCCATTAAAACCAGTTAGCTCTATTGTATGGTCTGGACTACTTCAGGAACTCTCTTTTCCTTACTGTACATTTTGTAAAACTCTGCTCTGTGTAAATTTCCTAAAGATGGAATCAACAACACGTTCCTTGGGAGCAGCTCTGAAATGCTCAAGATAATTCTAAGGCAGCTCCTCAGACTTCTGTAAACAAAAATGACAGAGATAAGTTTCTTGTCAGCCCCACTTACTTATCTGTGGTAATTTATGAGCTGTCCTGAGTGCTTTGGTTTTCCCAAAGCTGCCCTTTTTTGGTTCACCTGCATTATTTCTGTCACAATAGCTTGTACATGAGCATGGCCCAGCCTAAGCCAGTTGTGTGCACGTACTGTCACGAGCTGAACTCGATCCTTTTCTTTTCACAGGTGGCTTTATTGAACCCCATAGAGAACCCCCAGCTGGAGCTGGCAATCGTCATGCTGATCGTTCCCTTCTTTGTTAACGTTAGTACAACTCCCTTCCTGAGAGGTTTACTTGGATATCCTTCTGCCATGTCTTTGTTAATTAACTTTAGTCCTTGAAACACGCTGTACCTCGGTGCTTAAGTTAATTTTGGGGGTGCTCCAAATTGTCTGGGTGTGTGGATTTTACAAAGCTGAAATCCGTACGGAGCTAAAGAACCAGGTTCAGGAGAGGGGCAGAAATGCCTCATAGACCCCTTTGGCCTGATGACTTCAGTAGATGGGCTGCCATAGAGATTATAAAATTACAGTGAAAATTGCCTCAGGAAGCAGTTGGTGTAAGGACAGACGTTCTGTGAAGTATCCTGTGTCTGATACTGCTGTCTGATACTGCTAATAGCAGCTGGCCTGTGGTGGAGCAGAGGAAAAGGGCAAGTGTGCAGTCATCCTTCCCAAAGTACACTCCTGCAGCAAGCTGGGATTTAGGGATTAGAGCCAGAGGCAGTGGGTGTCCTTGCATGTAATAGCTGCTGGTAAAGTCTTGCTATATGAAGAGTTAGTATATGATCACTGTGAATACTCACTACTTTTCTCATTTTCTTCTCTTCCACAAAGGGTTAAAGTAGTTGGGTTCTAGAGCATTCCTGAAAGGTGTAGTAAGCTATGTGACACTGTGCCTACACAAGAATTAGCTTTTGGCCAGTTCAGAATTACTGTCAAGCTCTTTTGGTCAGTATTTGGACCTCTCTTCTGCTCTGAAGAAAGCTGAACTGTCGCTTTCCCCTTCTTCTTCACAGGCATTAATGTTCTGGGTAGTAGATAATTTCCTTATGAAGAAAGGGAAGACAAAAGCTAAAATTGAAGAAAAGGAAGCAGGACAAGATTCAAGAAATGGAAGTAAAGTCCGATACAGGAGAGCAGCATCACACGAGGAGTCAGAGTCAGAAGTATGTAGAGTTAATTATTGCAATTAATGCACTATCAATCCACTTCATCCCTCCTGATACTGATTTCATTTTAGCTCTGTCAACTTAGGTTTGATTTTCTGAGCATGTACCTCTAGCAGCAGCTCCTAGCATTGGCAGTTGAGAACCAGTTAAGGAAAAAGTCACTGTTGTACCACTCCGGCAGTTCATTTCCTTCCAGATGGGCAGGAAGACACAATAATATGTGTAAATACCACAGGTGAGCTGTGCTGCAAGGGCTTCTAAAAAAAACCTCACAGGGAATACAAAACTAATAGACAATTCTAATGCAAAGCAAAGTTAATAGCTTAAAGGGAGAGGGAGCTGGTGGAGGCAACCGACCTGATTTTTGAGAATCATTTGCATAGTTGCCTTAGCATAAAGTTATTCTAAATTACATTAAGTGAGCAGTTTTTAATTCAGCTGAAAGATGGCTGGTTTCTTTGAAGGCAAGTTGGTTTAGCTTTAGTAAGTTAATGTAACTTTTCCATGTGATAAACAGTGCTGTTTATATGGGGTTTGCCAGGTAATGTGACTGCCTTGTTACCAGTATGGGTCAAGACCTCAGATATTCCCTCAAGCAGCCTCTGCTGTTCTGGCCTCACTCTTTGGGTTCAGAGTCAGTGGCTGTAGTGAGATTAACATGCATCCATCCTTCTTCAAGATTTACTGCAGGTTTCCAACAGGATCTGCAATGATGTTTGATGGTGTGGCAGTAAATCCTAATTGTGTTCTGGAAGCTCTTTCCTGAGCAAATAATAAGGTGCTTTGCAAGCATAAAGAAAAAAGTACAAGTTTAAAAGTAGAAAGGAGTGTGACTGCTCCATGTGCTCAGAAGCTGTAATTTGTTTTCAGATCCTTATTTCAGCAGATGATGAGATGGAGGAGTCAGACACCGAGGAGGACCTGTGCAGACTGACCAACTTGAAGCCCATCAAGAAGAAGAAGCACCGCTTTGGTCTGCCCGTATGACACATCCCGTGGCCTGTGGACTTGCAGGTTTCGTGGCAAAAACTTCTGTCCCTGGGGTTTAATGTTGCAATTGCATCTCCCTTTTCAACTGACGTAGAAGCAAGGTCTGCCAACAGAAGGCAAAGGAGTTGGAAGACTTCCAGTTGGGTTGCACTACAAACACACTGACCAATTATGCAAGAATGTCTCCTCATCGTGTGTGGAAAATGGACAAGTCACTAAGGATTCTTGTGGGAGGTGTCAGAGAAGATCAGAGAAATCAGACACAGAATCTTTCACTTTCAGTTCCTGATGGGACAGTGTATGGAGCTCTCAGAAAGGCATCAGAGTTGACTATGTTAAAGGACAGTGTTTTATTACTAAAACTGGCTTTTGCAGCATAATTCCTAGAGCAGAATAGTTTATGGTTACAAGCTGTAACTTAACATATTTTTTTAAGTACAAATGTTTACTTGCTACCAGGTACCTATGGAACTAATAGGTGGAACAAAGATTTTTTTCCAAGTCTTCTCAAATCTATCTGACTATTTTATATTTAAGTTATATTTTCATACAGTTGTATTTAAAGATTCTCTTTATCAGAGAAAAGGGTACAGTTCCCTTTTTTGTGCAGAACAGGTCAAAAGATTTGTAGTGAAAATCTTATTTATCCTTGTCTCCTGTTTTAAGACAAAGGGATTGCAAAGGGAAAAGCTCTCTGTCACTGCTGAAGTCACCAAATATCACTAAAAAATGCCGTCCTATGTGTGCTCTTGACCACATAATTTGAAAATACCTTTTCTATAGGAGGTGGTGTTCGCATATTTGACCAAGTGCGCTTTAGTGTATAACAGAAATCCATTGTGAAAAGTTATTTGTGAAACGAGCATCTATGGATGAGTCTAATTATTTCTGTTTCTGCAAGTCTCCTGTGCATACCTCTCAAGTGACCCAAAAGAGATGGAACATTTCTGATACTTTTCCTATTACAGGGCCTACAGTACAGGACTGTGATCTGATTGAAGCAGTTGTGTTACAAGATTGCAAATACGATTCTGCCCCTTGTTTTTTTTTTGTTGGAAAAGCAATCTTCTATTTAATGTGCTTAACAGCAGCAACAACAAAATTTCTCCTATTTAATTTCCATAAAGCCTCATTATCCTTCAGTAGTAAAAGAACAACCCCAAGGGGTAGAGTGCAGTTGTTACCACAGCATTTCTGGGATTTTCAGTGTCTCTTCTGATAATTGAGAACACGTGGTGATCTGAAACCTAGCAGACATGTTTTCTGTGACATCCTTTTGCTTTGCATAATTTCTAAATGATTGTTTCTGACAGCTTTCCTTGCTTAGCTAAACCTTGTGCAGGACAAGGCAATGTCTCAAAGAGGTGACAACAGACCTTAAATGCAAATCTGTTGTAATACCTGGAGACTAGAAAAATTCCAAGCCTTAAACCAGTTTCATTGGAAAACTGCTCAGAACTTTTTAAGACTTTTTACATTTTTTTATAGATTTACTAGGTCTTAATGTGATTTATTATCCAGACCACTTAACTGGGCCTTAGTAAATACTGAACTGTGCATTCCCGTGCTTACTTTCACTATTCCCTGCATCCCTTTTCCCAGTGGCTGCTGAGGGGACACGATGCTCTGACACCTCAGGGTGTCCAGCCAGCTCAAAGGGACATTTACCAAACCCAAGGTTTTCCTTGAGCCACTGACTTTCGTTACTGAGCACTGAAACAGAAGAGCTGCAATAAGTTCAGAGTACTAGTGTTTCCTTTAGACTAAATCTAGCAACTAATGACAGTGGAAGCTTACCTGACATGGGGGGTGGGGAAATGTCCCTAATCAGTGTTGCCTCTGCTTTAGGGGGTTTGGGGTTTTTTTTTTATTGATTGTGTGACTTGCATCTTCTCTTGACCTGTTGACCACTGGGCAGGCGCAGATCTCCAAAAGCACAGTACTTCAAGGAATTCATCAATAGTCTCCTACAGCTCACTTTTCCAAAGGGATTTAAGAGCTAGGACTTGCTCTTGTCACAATCATCAGCTTTTATTTTTTCTTTTTTAGCACAGGATTTGTTCTATTTCAGGTAGTGAACTAAAGCTACTGACCCAGTGTGCTACGTCCCAGTGCAGAGCCATGGCTGTCCTCACCAGCTGAGATAACTGAGCAGCGCACACAAATTTAACTCTAACGAGCTTGCATCTTACCTTCCTTTTCCCTCCTCCAGTTACTTCAATTATCAAAATGATTCTAGTCTCATGTTTAGTCTGTGAAGTGTCAGTATAAAATTATGGCCTTAATCATGTGACAATATTTGTTTTGAGCAGACCTCAAGCTTGCTGACCAAGTACAAAACAGTGTGAAGTGCTATGGAGCAGTTTCTTGAAGGTGTTTATAGCAAAGGTTCTGAATGCCTAATTTTTCATGTCTTAAGTGCTTAAATGTCACTTGATGTGAGATCTAGATATGCCTAGGTGATGTAGTAAAGCACTATGATCCAAAGACACAGAAGTATTTTAAATGCCACAGTAGTAACAGGAGGAGCAACCTTCAGAGGGGAAAAAATTGCTTTCTCTACTAAGACAATAATTTTATTCAGAATTTTAGCTAAATAACAAAACCTGACTGTTTTTTCTATACATTCTTTGTTATCATTGTGAAAGGGATGGAAAAGGTAAAATTGGCATTTTCCTCTCTGTGAGGTAGAAATTGGAGTTCTTGCAGTAATTACGAGTAGGACAAGTCCTTTTGTCTGACAGGCTTGCATGTGTGAGAAGGGAGTGTGTGCTTAGTGCTTCACTATGTCTTACCACTTGTTAAAATACATTGGCAGTACAGTCTGAAATGGACTTTTCATAAAGAGTTGATCCAGCAGTGATACTGCAACATCACATTTGCATTACCCTCCAGCTGTCACTCCGATTTCTGCCTGGCAAATGTACTTCAGGACAACTCATAGCAAAGGTTTCATTCAGGCTGTGCTTAGAAAATAGGATTCTGTTTAATGAAAATAAGCTATGTAGTGAATGCCAAAGTAAGATAAAGGGATTATAACTTAGAGAAGAGACACAGAAATATTGGTGGAGATGGAATTTACCACGAGTGGTCAACCTAAATGCATTAACTGTTCCTAGTATCTGACCTGTGACACATCTGCAGAAACTTAAAACACTGCTGTTGTCTAATATGTGGTTTCCAAGGTCTGGATTCAATATGTTCAGGTCCCCTTGTCTTACTTTAGTAGGTGAATGCTATCTGTTAATGTTGCTGACTAAAATGTACTATAGCTTTTCTTCAGGGAAAACTCAGAAACTGAGTTGCAAATTAGAGCAATGCAAAGTGATCCCCTCGGGCAGGTGTCTGCTCTGACCCCTGCCGAGCCTGGGGAGGGGGCCTGGGCTCTCCCGCTCTGCTCAGAGCTGAGCATCACAAGGAATCTCTGCCACTGTGCTTGACTAACCCGTGTTTGCAACTTTGCTGTGCTTTTTACAGGAGAAACCAGTAGTGAAAGCAAATAAATCCAAGCCACACCACGTCAGAGTACATCTACAGCATAGGCGTGCAAACATTTTTAGGTGAAGTTTCCAGTTCAATTACTGAAAATGACTACTATGGTTTTACAAAGTAAAACTGCAGTATCTTTAAAAAAGGGACTCTTTTGTAGGTGTTTTCGTCTTGTGTGGGTATCTGTCTCAAACTGAATGTGGGGTTTGTTTGTAAGTAAATTCAGAGTATAGCCAATGTGAGCAAAACCAACAGCTGTGTTCTGTTGCCCTCTGTTTGGACCATATTGTTTAATCAGTGGTGTTACCTTAAACTTTTAAGGGTATCTGATGTAATTACATTGTATAATGGTTTACAATAAAGTTTGACTTATTACAGATTTGTTCACTTGTTTCATACTTGTTCTGTTTCAAAGTGCCTGTCTTTCAGTCTTTATGGTGTGCTGTTGTGGGAAGCAGGTTCTGCTTCTTGAGTTTAACTTCAGCTCTAATTGTTATGTTGACTTTAATTTCAGTATATTCACTTACCTTAATGGTAAATCCCATTTGATCAGGAAGAGCCACTGTTCTTAAGTTGCAGATTTTATTTACAAGTTTAGGAATCCTTGCAGGCTCCTCTCAGATCAATTCCCTGAGGAAAGTTTTTTCAGGGCTGGAGCTGCACAGGATGGACCCAGTCCTGCCTCTGTAACTCATCTGTAACATTTCCCCATTATTTTCTTACTTTGCACCTACCACATCCAAGCAGCCCCATACCCACTGCACCCTTACAGGGAATTCAGAGTATAATCTTCAGTCTGCCAGGTGTGAGTCCCCTGAGAGGTTGTTAGCACTTTTCCTGGGGAGGGGAACTCAAATCTTCCCTGGGATTTGGAGACCACAGTGGCAGCCGTGTGTACATTCACTAAATTCTCTATGGTCATTGCCATATTTTAGTTGGAACCATTCCTCCAACAAAGGAGTTTTCCACAATTCCTATTGCAGTGGAAGATTAGAGCTTGTATTTTTAATAGCCACTGTTGGGAGCCATCTTGTTCCATTGTCATTTGTGTCCCATTTAACAAATCTCAAGGACCTCAGCCAGGTGAGCAGGATTTCTACTCTAAAATATAAGTAACTGTAGATTTAGGCTGGATTCTTTGTGAGGAAAAATAGCCCATAATCTGTGCAAGAAAATGACTGTGCCCTTTGTTGAGGGCTAAAATGTAATTGAAGAGAACAGAACTCTCCAGGCTTTGGGGATATTGTAGAACCCTCAGGATGTGCTGCCTGCCTCTGTAAGCACTTCACCTGCCCCAAACGGCAGGCAAGGTTCAAGTGGTTTGATTTTGTTTGTAAAGATTAAATTGCTATGAACTGTGCTGCGTTTGAGTGAGGGATATGCAGTACCAATTAACTGAAGCCATTTTGAAAGCTGAAGGGAAAATTATAGTTCAGTGTCTTGAATTCTAAATATTTGCTTTAAACATGCAGAATGTTATTTTCCTGTCATAATACATAGAATAGTGATGCTTGAGGGACTGTAGAGAAACATCTTAGTAGAGAACTGTTAGTTTGCACAATAGAAAAAGAAATCTGTTTTTTCTGAAGTCAATGTTTTATTCTTCTGTTTTGTTGGCCTACTAAGGGCACTGCTGCTCTGCAGAAACGCTTCCTCTGGTTACTAAGACATGGGTTTAAAATAGAAAATCAGCCTAAGGAATAGCGAAGGACGTAACATCCAAACTGCTTCTTAGTCTACAAATAATTCCCCCAATAAAGGAGAAGATCTCAGGCCTGGAAAGAGTTCAGCTTGGAGGCAGTTTGGGCACTGGGAGGCCTGGGGGGTAGTTCACAGCCGACAGATCCCACAGTCCTGCTCGTGCAGCGCTGGAGCTGTGGTTTGATGTCCTATTTTCATAGTGAAAAACAAATGCTTTGTGACCTCTTGTGCTTCTCTGTACCCTAAAAGCACTGGCAGAGCCTGAGGAAAGGCCAGGGCAGATTTCTACCACTACAACAGCTGAACTCTCCAGTGGAAGGTGTTGGGAGGTCTGCTGTGCCTGCCCTTCTCACATTAACCCACCTGGCTGGAGTCTTGATTCTTTGCAGGTGTTGAGTGCATTGCAGAAGCTGATTTATATATATATATATATATTTATTTATTTATTTATTTATTTTCATGATGCAAAGATTTAATGTAAAAATCCAAAAGGGAAACAATCTCCCACTCAAATCTCTCCCAGTAATGAAAAATAGAATTCATGCTCAGAGGTGACAGGGCTTTACTCAATTAAAAAATTGTTTGGAGAACAAATATTAAAAGTTCTGAGACAGGTTTTACTGCTGCTAGCAAGCGCAGTGGGGAGCACTGCATTTATCTGTGTCTGAGCATGCTGTTCCTGTACAGATGTGGGTGAAGTGGTTAAACCTGCTAATAGTGCTGGAAAGTAGAAAGTGATTTTACTCTCTCAGTTGTGTAAGAGCTGGCACCAGAGCATGAGCAGTGATAGAGCTGTAAGGGTAAAACCATACCCTACTTTATTAACTCTCCAAAAGACACTAAATACTCTTCTGTTAAAGATCCCTGTGCAAAAGTGATTCAGGGCAGTAATGCTTTGGACATTAGATTTATATCATCTTAAGAGAACACGTATTTTGTTATGCTGGGAAAGCAATGCTCACTTCCCCCCCCCCCCCCCCCCCCCCCACTCCCCCCGAGGGTTCAGAGTCAATTTTGTGTCCATAACAGCATTTTGCCTTTTAAAGCTATAAATAGAGCCCCAGCTGACTCCCCGGGAAGCGTTTTCGTAAAGGACCAGGCTTCCCCGTGCCCCCCTGCGCAGCTGCCGGGGCCCGCCCGAGTCATCGCCAGGAATAAATCTCCGACAACAACAGCCTCCCTGGACCTGAATCATCCCGCCGCTGCTTTGGGAACATGACCCAGCCCGTGACTTCACTCGGATGCTCTATTTAAGTCCGGGAAAACAACAGGCGCTCGCAGAGCTCGCAGGCTGGATTTAATCAAAGTCGGGAAGGACCTGGGAGGGATTTCGGTGAGGGAGCACCGCAGTTATGTCACAGGTACGGGGACATCTGTGCGCTGCCTGCCCTCGGAGCAGCGCCAGGCAAACCTGGGGCTGGGTTGGATGCTTGGCTGGGAAAAGTTTATTAGGGAGTTCCTAATAGTTAACTATTGTGAATTCAGCTTTTCTGCTCTGCGACTTGTGTGATTAAAATATTTTAACAAGTACATTCTTCTGGTGAAGGAAAGCAGCTGCTCTCTACATGGCTAATTAATTTAGCTTTAAAATGTTCTGGTTTACCTGAAATATTTTAATTTGTGTAGAAAGGGGAAAATCCTTTCCTCTGCTCCGCTTTGGGATGTTTCGTAGAAGGAAGAATCTCTGCCTTTCCAACACACTTTTGCAGACGGTGATTCTGAAATTCTGTTTGGAAAAGAGGTGGCTGTGCTGAAATGTCACTGTGTAAAGCTTGGTGTATTAACATGCAGGAGAAAAGAAAGTGACTGAAAATTCTGACTGTTAGGATAAGATATTTGAGACTGAAATTTTGGATAAAATGAACACTTTTATATTCATTTTATAACTCACCATTTGTCTTTAATGCATTCCTCAATAATCTGTGTTTCAAAGTGCTCTTGAAATGAGCTCAGAAAGGGTGAGGTTTCAGGTAAACGTTACATTTGCAACACAAGCTGCATGTGCCTGGCAGAGCTCTCCTCAGTGTGAGATTGGTGGGATGGAGAGTAGGGGCACAGAGAGATTGGGAGAGCACAGCTCTTCAGCCACCGAGAGTAACTCAGTTCAGCTGATTTTCTTTACTCCAAAGAAAATGGGACTTAAAACCCAGTTGTATGTCTTGTGAAGTAGCACTTTTTGACTTGAGACAGGAGGAGATAAAGCACAGGCTGCATGCCTGTGCCAGCTAGGAATGGCTCCTGGCAAACCCTGCTCACAAATTCTGGCAGCAACTAGCAGTGCTGGGGCTGTGACAGTGGCAGCTGCTGGCCAAGGCTCCATAACCTCTCTGTGCACCAGCTTTGCTCTTCAGCTGGGACCAACTAATCCACAGCAACTGTCCTGCTGGAAAACCCTCTGTGATCAAACCATGAGATGAGTTTATTTTAAAATAACTGGGTGACATTCAAGAGTTCTGCTCAGCCTGGCTGTATCTTTGTGCATCTCAAACGCCACTTTTCCTCACCCTGTCCCTTGTCCCAGTGGGAAGAAGCCTCACAGTTACTGTCTGTTGCCCATAATAGGTGAAGGCCCTCTGCAGATTTCACATTTCTCTTAATAAAGCAAGCAGCTTTTTTGCTTCCTGGGCTGGTTGCCTGTGGCAGTGGGCATGGGCACGAGGGACTGTTCTCATCACGTGCCAGTTGTCATTACAGAGGGACAGGTGCCTCCCTGGCTGTGGGCACGTTTGGTTCACCAGCTGTACAACCCTGCACAAGCTGCTGTGAATTTTGAAGGCTCTGCTGCCACCCTTTCCCCTCACCTGCTTTGGCTACTCATGAATGTTCTCCCCTGAGATCTCAGAAATGTTTTGTTTCCCACAGCTCACGCAAGTGGGATTGCCAGTGAGCTATTCTGAGCGTTCCCAGGAATTTGCAGCAGGCAGAAAACGTGCTGAAAGCTCCAGTGGAGCCAGTCCACCCATCCAAGAGCCAGCCATGCTTGCGCTGTCTCTGCAAGCTCCCTCGCTGCTCCAGCCATTTGTAGGCCCTGAGGGATTTGTTTCCCTTCCCAGCTGTTTTTAGCCTCACTGGCAGTGCCTGGAGGTCCCTGAGTGGGTTCCACCACTGCGAGACCCCAAATATCAGAAGCCCTGTGTATGTAGAGATGGTCAGAGAAGTTTTTTGTTGGTCTTTCAGTGTGTAAATCTGTTAGAGTTGGAGTGTGGGGGTCTTCTGTTCCTCTTAATCCCTATTCCCCTGAATCTTGCCATGAGGGCTGCCTGGCGGGACACTGAAAATCTGTCCATGAAAATCTAAACTGACAGGGGAATGCTTATGGTGTTGGCTGCTGCAGAGTCAAGTTGTGTCTGACTGTGGAGTGCTAATTTAAAGATAGGGGTAGGCTGATATGAAGCAATGTTATCCCTGTTTCCTTGTAGTGGGATAAACTGTGAACAGATTAGAACTTGGCTATTGCAGTGCACCACCTGATGATGCATCTGTTTCTGTATTAGATTTCCTTCTCCTTCTTTGGGTTCCAAGTCCAGTGCTTCAGATGTGTTCAGTAGAAAGGCCCGCTGAGTGCTCAGATGCTTTTATTCCTTAATTTAAGATTATTAATTATGGGCCAAGTGTTTATTCCAACTTAAGGCAAGTCCAGATTTGGAATCTCTCTGACCAGTTTCCCAAGGAAGTAGTAAGCAGACTGAGGCTCAAGCCTAATTTAGTAATAAAGTGATTTTTCCTTTTCAAATATTGCACAGGATTTGATTTACCAATCAGTACTTGCGGAATAAGCAGGCAGGGCTGGACAGAGAAAATCTAAGAATTTTTTCTTTAGTTATGCAGTCCATTACTCTTTCAAAGGCTGTACAATAAAAAGACAATTTCAGAACAGTAAGAATGGTAGCAGATTTTGGGGAGGGCAGTGAAACTGTGATTATGGGAAGATCTGATGTAGCTGAGTATGTAATCTCAGAACTGAAACAGGTGAAATATTGTGTAAGCAACTCTGTATGTTGTAGCCTTTGGGGGAGGCAGCTTTGTTCCCTGTGCTTTGAACACAAAATACTGATGTGTGGGTCTGTTTCCTAGCCAGCCCCTGTGAAAAAGAAGCGTCCTCCAGTGAAGGAAGAAGACCTCAAAGGAGCCAGAGGAAACCTTGCCAAAAACCAGGAAATTAAATCCAAAACCTACCAAGTGATGAGGCAGTGTGGTAAGTCTCCTTGATTGGAAGAAATTAAGCAGAGTAAAACATTGACTTAATTGCCCTTTTCAAGTGAAAGGGTCAGCTCTGGAACAGCAGCCTGCTGTTCATCCGATGGACAAGCACAGTATTTATCAAATGGGTATCTATGTATTTCAGCAGCACTAGTTTTATTCCCTGAATTTGGGTGGTATTTCACTGATTGTCTCTCCTGGTTTTCTTTTCCAAGAACAAATGGGCTCCGCAGCACCTTCTGTATTCAGCCGGGCTCGGACAGGAGGTGAAACAGTCTTTGAGAAACCTAAGGATGAGCCAGCCAAGAGCGTCTTTGGCTGACAGTGGAGCTGGACGTGTCTCACCCAAGTGATTTTTGTAACATTTTTTAAAATTTCTGTTCCATACACTAAAGTCACTGTAGACTCAAGCAGCTAACTTCCACTGTAAGTCCTTAAGTAGGGAATATACTCATGTCAAAGAGTAAAACTTCCATGTTCATTTTTATTACATGCTTTCTTTCTATGTATTGGACAACGTTTGCTATAATTGTTTAATAAAAAAAGGTTGTTGGACTCAGCATGGCACACTGTGGTGACTCATTTCGGTTTGGGCTCAGATTAATTCCGTGGGCACTTTGGCACTACAGGCAATGATTTTGTCTGTCAAATGCAAAGAAAAAAACACCCTGATGACACAGTCTCAGTGTCTGTGCAATTTCTTCACATCATGCCCTCACCAGGAGGGAGCTGAGGAGGAACTGATCAATAGGGCAGCACAGAAACCTGGAGATTTCAAACAGATTTGTGTTGCCTACAGTGGCACCTTGGCGAGGGCCCTCAGGGTGGCGGCATGGCATAGAGTGGTGGTTCTCCCCTGACGGCTTCCTGCTCACGGCTCTCCCCTCACAGTTCCCCCTCACGGTCTCTCCCTCATGGCTCCCCTTTCACGGCTCTCCCCTCACAGTTCCCTCTCACGGTCTCTCCCTCATGGCTCCCCTCTCACGGCTCTCCTCTCAACAGTTCCCCCTCACGGTCTCTCCCTCATGGCTCCCCTTTCACGGCTCTCCTCTCACAATTCCCCCTCACGGTCTCTCCCTCATGGCTCCCCCTTTCACGGCTTTCCTCTCAACAGTTCCCCCTCACGGTTTCTCCCTCATGGCTCCTCTTTCACGGCTCTCCCCTCACAGTGCCCCCTCACGGTCTCTCCCTCATGGCTCCCCCTTTCACGGCTTTCCTCTCAACAGTTCCCCCTCACGGTTTCTCCCTCATGATTCCCCCTTTCGGCTCTCCCCTCACAGTTCCCCCTCACGGTTTTTCCCTCATGGCTCCCCTTTCACGGCTCTCCCCTCACAGTTCCCCCTCATATCTCTCCCGTCACACCCTTCAGGGCAGCAATGCCATGATTTCCCTTCATGCAGCTCAGCTGTGAGGGCAGAGGCCCTGCTCGCAGCGTGCCCCAGCACCGAGGGAAGGATTTCAGCTCGTACCCCGGTGGCTTTTTTCTCCCGTCCCACTGATCAAGTGAGAAGTGGGGCTCCAGGCCCAGCTGCCATGTCCTGCCTTACCATGGAGATAAGTGTCTCTGTAAAACACCAGCACACTCTGAGGGGAAGCTGGTTTGTTTTTTGTTTTTTTTTTCAAAGCTGTTTACTTCTTGATTTGCTTCATTAAACATCAAACCTGTGTTCTCCCAAACCCCAGAATGTTTCCCCTCAGCTGGATATTTGTGCTGAAATACAGAGGAACCTCTGTGGGCACCTGCCGTGCTTCCCACACACCCTGAGTCTCTGCAGCACGTCTGAGGATGGTAAGGCAGATGTCACCTTTGCTGAAGAAATTACTTTTATTTTACACAAGCTATGTGACAGATATAGCTGGTTTATAGCTGCACAGATAATTTGGCTTAACCAGCTTGACCAACCTAGCTTGAAGTAAAGAAGTCCCTGGACACGACAAGGGTGGGTTGGATTCAAACCCAGTCAGAGGACCTCGACCAGCCTCTGTGAAGCACAGACACATCCAGAGATCCAGAGAGCTGGGCAGAGCTGAGATCATTGACCAGTCTTGTCTGTAAGCACAGGAAATTTTAAAACTCTATAAAAGGAGCTGCCAAACAATAAATGAGGCTATTGCTGCATGATCTCAGTGTGTTCATGTCACATCCCTGTCTCTGACTCCATAGCGACAAGGTTAGACCTGATTAAGAGGTAAAAGTGATGTCAAAGTTCTCTGTGCACCATGAAATGTATCATATTTGGCTTTTGTGTCCCAAACACTTGACAGATAAAATGTGACAATGCCCACACAGATCTCGGAGAGGCTGTGGAGAGGAGCTCACGTAAGGCAGCAGCAAATCCTTTGGCTTTAAGGGGAAAGCTTCCTTAAAGATATTGCTGGTGCATTGCCTTGCCCTGTTTTTTTTCCACTTTAAAAGATTATTATTTGCAGCCCAGACCCCACCTCCTCGCTTTAGTGGGCACAATTTCTCCATGGAGCACAGGTTCCTCACACACACATTGGCAGAGCTGTTTCCCAAGAAAGATCCTTCCAGCGCATGCAAAAAATCATGGTGGAAAAAATTCCTGCCCTTTGCAGGAATTCGAGCTGCCTTTGCATTGGGTTTAACAAACCCTCCTAAATTAACCTGTCTTGAGAAGCTGGAAAGGAAGTAGTTCAATAGTTATAGAAATGGTGGTGAGGGGCAAGTGGAGCAAAATGTTGCTGTTGCTTTCTTTATTGCAGTACAAGTGCCTGACCGGCAGGTTTGCAGGTGGGGTAGCAGGACAGAGGAGTGCTGAATTTCAGACACTGCTTTGGATATATTGGTGCTGGTTTAACAAAGCACAGAAACCTCTGTGTCCCACACAGATTCTGCAGGGAAGCCAAGTAAGATATCTGCCAGAAAAGTGGGGTTTGGCAAACAGCTCTGTTTCCAGGATGTTGTCAAGTTCAATTACTTGTCCTGCTTCCAAGTGTGACAATAAAGACTGGGCATCTTTTGGGGTCTTCCTGTCTCTTAATGTGGACCTCATCTAAAAAATATGAGGGGCAGAGCTGACAATTCCAGGCTAAATCTGTGCAGTGAAAGCAGCTCTTTAACATCCATGTGATTTTACACGTGGGCATTAGAAAACTGATGACAGATCCACTTAATTAAAGCTTTGGCCCTTGCAGCTCTTAGGCCACTAAGTGTCTAATCCTGTGTATTTTAAGGGATTAAAGCATTACACGAGTTGTACAAGTTCATCAAATGTACAGCAGTTTAATTTTTCGTCTTTTAAAATATATATATTTACACATCCTGCTATTAAGGATATGGTATTTGCAAGTAGTATAAACAGTCTGCCTGAGAGGAATAAAGTTCATTTTTTAAAAGAGTTACTTAAAGCACAAGCTTTGTGTTTAACCAGCCTTGTGCAAACCAGGCTCTGCTTAGCACATTCTTTGCAGAGAAGTTGTAGGTGTCTGGTAAATTATTGAGCCTTGTGTTTAACAAGCCTTGTGTAAACCAGGCTCTGCTTAGCACGTTCTTTGCAGTGAACTTCTGGATGTCTGGTAAGTAATAAATTATTGAGCTCTGCTTTAGTGTCTCCTTGCAACTCCGAGGCCACTAGAAGCTTGCTGTCCACATGGACACTTTGTAAAACAGGCATGAAGAAAACACAGGTGCTTATATTTCCACAGGATCTTTATGTTAATTTATGACAATGAATGCCATTACCTACCAAAGATCATGGCCAGTTGAGCAGGGAGGCACAAAGGCTGAGATAGCCATCAGCTGTAATATCTCACGTGAATGTTGCCTGTCCTGGCAATCTCTGAGTCTCTGAAGTGCTTGTGATAATGTTAAGGATGTGCCCTTTCAAGTTCTTACTGTGAAATATGATAGAGATTCCTGCAGCGTGTTGCACAGACCAAGTCATCTGCCTGAGGGATTTCATGTGACACAGTAAAGTCTAATTTAAAAAAAAATTAAAAATGGAGATTGCTTAATTTTATGTTTTATGAAACATTCAAATTCTAATGTTTAAGAGCAAAGATCTGTTGGAAAAATTAGCATCAACCAAGTCCAAGTTTTACCTATGTTTAATGGGTAAATATTAAATGTCTGTGTCTCTTCAAAGTCTACATGATATCCCCGAGCACAAGTTACTCATTAACTGATTAAGATAAATAGAGATTTCATTTGAAAATTTGATTTTTCCAAAATGGAGCAGAGAACATTGCTTGCATTGATGGTCTTTTCCTCACTTATAATATTAGCAGAAACTATTGATCAGAAGGTATTTGCTTTATTTTTATTACTGATATCTCATTTGCTCATTTGTTGATGTGGTGGTATTGTGGTAACTGGCCAGGTAGTTCAGGTAACTCCTCTGGTAACCAGATCCTGGGGAGACTTGGGTGGATTGTGTTGAGGTTTTAGAGTTTTGGGTCCTTTTAAGGTCTTTTTGGATGTTTGTTTGGGCTGTTATAGTACAAATGCAGTGGGAGGCACTTGCAGATATTTTTGATCGTGCTCTTCCTTTGGGATATAAGTTACCAAATTTGAGAGTAGCTCTGCTTTGGCCACAGGGTGAGGTTTGGATCTTGACACAGGACCAAGCAAGCACTATGCAGTGCCAGGAGGTTTCTGATAACTGTCTAATAATAAATATGGAATGGAAAAGAGGGAAGTAGAAAGTTATTGGCACTGTGTGGAGGAGCAAACTCTGTTTTGTACCACCACAGTGGTGACTGGTGGCGTTGTAAAAACATCAATATCAGAGAGAAAGAGGAAGCTTTAAGTCAGAAGGTTTCTCTGTCCAGCATGCCTATTCAGAAAAGTGTGAAGTGAACTGAAATGCAGGTGTGTGTTGGGGGGCAGGGACAGCCAAGAGCTCTGCAGGAACCCATGGATGGGGTGTATGGGCCCACAGTGCCTTTGCTTTTAGGTTCATGCCTGGGGCTGGTCCTCTCTGCTTCTTTTCACCAGGGGCACAGCAAAGCTCCTCCCCATGCTGCATCCCACTGGCCCCTGATTTGTGCTGGTCACAGCCTAAAATGCTGTTAGGGCTGGGTGATTGCAGGAGATCCAGGTCCTCCTCCCTGCAGCATCCCTTGGGCACATGGCAGTGGAGTAGATTCTGCACCAGGTAAATTTTGCACAGGACAAGCTCCTCCTGGGTTGGAAGGATCCTCAGCAGGCAGCAATTTCCACCAAGTGCCTATACTGCCCCAGTGAGCCACAGCTTGGGGCTTGGTGCTCCTTATGGCAAAACCTTGCTCTGAATATGCCAGGTTTGAGTATGGCAGGGCAGCAAACTTTTGAATTTCAGCCAGTGTCCTAACTGAGAAGAGGCCATTGGATGGTATTAATTTGCAAGCAAAGTACAGGAGATTTATTATCAAAATAACTAAAGATCAATTAGCCATTCAAAAGACTTGGAGGCTGGAAAAGTAAAAACATAACTGCAATGATGTGCTCTGATGCTGAGCTTTTTTATTTTAATCAGCTGTTGGACTGTTGTGAGGCTGGTGATGCCCAGATCAGCCTTTCTTGGTGCCACTGCTGGAACATGGGTAGGACCTTTAGAGAGACATCCCAAATGCAAAAGGAGGTGTCCATGTAGGCAGGTGCTCCAGGCAGTTCTCAGTCCAGCCACCCTCTGGGGTGTTCCAGGCAGCTCTGGAATGGTGCCTTCCTCCTTTGGGCATCAGGGGTCCTGGAAGAACCAGACCAGAAGAAATGTGAATGCTCAAAGGGTGTCTCTGCTTGTGGAACCAGTGAGGGGTTGGGAGGCCCATGCCAGGTTTTAAGCTGGCTAAACATCCTCTGGGACACAAGGTACAAAACTGGAAAACGGCTGCAAAGTCAACAGCTGGGAGGGAAATAAACAGTCACACAAAAAACAGGGGCATTCCCTGGGTCAGGCTTAAAGAGGCTTCTGATCTTCCTGAGGAAAATCTTGGGCAATGCACTGGGGTGATGCAGCAGCAGCTTCACTGCACCCCAAGGAGAGAAAAAGGTTCAACAGAAGCTTCTGTGGAACAGCAGATTGCAGATGTAGCTGCAGGTTTTGCATGGGGCATGGTTGTGGCTGCAGAGATGAGAATAAGCAGATTGGTTCAGAACAATCCCCTCCCCAGTTCCAGCCAGGCTTTCTAAGAGCTCATTCTTTCATCAAACTTTTCCAGTAGCATCATCCAGGTAAGGATGGCCTGGGAGCAAAGCCTGGGTGTTTCTGTCTCAGTCTGTTTATTTTTTCTCCCAGCCTGCTATTGAAATCTACAGCCTCCATGTGGACTGCAAGGTCACATCACGATTTGCTCACACTGTCATCACCAGCAGAATTATCAACCGAGCCAATGAGTCCCGGGAGGCCACCTTTGAAGTGGAGTTACCTAAGACAGCCTTCATCACCAACTTCTCCATGTATGACCAGTCCTTCCCTGAGGTGTCAAGGAGGCAGCTCTGAGGGGGTTCATCTTTCTGCTCAGGAGCCACTGGGCAAAGGACACAAAGATGATACTCTGCAAAAATGCTCTGTGGGGCTAAGTAGCAGGCAGCCAAATAGAAAAGAGGTGCCCAGGGCCAGACTGCCTGCTGCATTGGGTGGGTGACAGACATGTTCAGTGGTGGTGTTTCTCCTGCTCCAGCCTTCTCAAGACTCTGCAAAGACAAGGGTTGTGTTGTGGTGGTGGCTTCTGGCATCCTCCTGGGTGGGGAGGGATTTGGGAAGAAACAGTGTCCCTTGATCGTGCCCAGAGAGCCACAAAAATCTTCTGTTGAGCTCCTTTCCCCAGGGCATTCCTTCTAATATGAATTAATTTTTATGGAAACCTAACAGGTCCATGGATGGTGAAGTATACCCAGGAATAATAAAGGAGAAAGCTGCTGCTCAGAACCAATATGACACAGCAGTCTCACAAGGACAGAGTGCTGGCCTCGTCAGGTATGTTGCTGTTTAGAGTAAGGCTGCTCCAACACCCCTCCTTGGCTCCCTGTTGGGCTGGGGGCAGATGGAAACCCTGGACACAGCCACAGCTCAGTGGGGACAAGTGTGAAAATCAGTCTTGGCTTCTTGGTGGGAGGGATAATGTGCCTTTGTATGTGTGTGTGTGTGTATATATATATATTTATTTTTTTAACATATATATAAATTCACATATATTTATGATTTATAGGTGGTCCTGCAATGAGCTCCAGTAGGAAGCATCCCTATTTAGCAGTGCCTTGGGACTTGCTGTCGTAGAATCACTCAATCACAGATCACTGAATATACTTGGAAGGGATCTACAAGTCCAACTCTTAAGTGAACGGTCTCTAGAGGGATTGGACTGACAACCATGGTGTTACTAGCACCATGCTCTGACCAGTTGAGCTAATCTCAGGGTCAAGGGTCCTTAAAGATCATCTAGTTCCAAGCCCCCTGCCCTGGGCAGGGGCACCTTTCAGGTTACTCAGATCTCCATCCAGCCTGGCTCCCCATCATTCAAGAGCACCTTGCCACGCTGGGATGATGCTCAGTGCTGCGTCTGCTTCCTTGCAAGCACACAGGACCAAGGCACTTGAACAGATACCACACTTTCAGGATGCATTTAATCTGTGCTTCACAGGTCTTCAGTCTGGAGGGGTTTCTGCTCCATTTCTCAGCTTGCACCCATGACACATTCATGCAATATACGTGGTGTCCATAACAGCCCCTGCAATGTAAAAAATCCTCTCTACGATGATCAATATTTACTGCTACTCTTTTTTTTTTTATCCCATGTGGCCCTTTGGCCTTTATTTTGCACTCTTCACAAACTCTTGGCCACCACAAGGAAACTTTCCCTGCAGGAGATAAATCCCTGTTCTTCCCCCCCCCAGAATTACAGACAGAAAGCTGGAGCAGTTCCACGTGTCCGTCAGCGTCGCCGCTGCCAGCAAAGTCACTTTTGAGCTGACCTACGAGGAGCTGCTGAAGCGGCAGCTGGGGAAGTACGAGCTGCTCATCAAGGTCCAGCCCAAGCAGCTCGTTAAGCACTTCCAGGTGAGCAGTGGGCAGCTTACAGATGCTTACAGCACTCCCAGGTGGGCAGGGAGCAGTGCCATGGGTTTTGACACAGCCGTGTTCCCTCTCTGAGAAGCTGATGCTGATTCCTTCTCCGCTGCCAGATCGATGTGCACATCTTCGAGCCCCAGGGCATTCACTTCTTGGAGACAGACAGCACATTCATGACAAATGAGCTAACTGAGGCACTCACCACAGTGCAGAACGAAACCAAGGTAAAGCAGCAGCTGCCAGAGGTTACTGCCACTGGGAGCTCTAAGTTATATTGCTTTAAATATTTCCTTCTGATTGCTTTGCAGGCTCATATTTTATTTAAGCCAACTCTAGATCAACAGAAGAAAAATTCTGACCTTGATGAAACGCTCCTCAATGGTGATTTTGTTGTGCGTTATGATGTTAAGAGAGAAGCCACTGCAGGTGATATACAGGTAAAAAAAAATAGAAATGAAAATGCTTTCAGACCACAGATAAGTCCGAATGTGAAGTGCAATCAGCAAAACACCAACACTTGCTTTGAAACACTGAGAATGACAGGAAAAGCTCTTCCCATGAATCCAGGGTCAGCAGGAACTGAGGGTGATACTCAGTAAATCCCTAGGGACACCTAGGTATATTGCAAAAACAGATCACTCAGGGAAAAAAGGCCAATCTTTCAAATTTTATTCAAACACCAAATCAATATTGGTGTTTCATAGATGTCTCTTTACACTCTTTTTTTTTAATAATTATTTTGGCTCCTCTAAAGTGTATTTGTGGGTTCTTGTAAATGAAGTTTAGAGGAATGTGATTTATATAACTTAAAATGATGCTTGGTCTCTGTGTGTTTTGTGATAACTGAGGCATAGCTAAATACAGCAGGAACTTAACAAATATTTATGGACCAATGCATATTCTAGGGAATAAAATAGAGTATTTTCCATCTCATTTCACTAATGAAGTATACATGGGTGTGCTAAAAGGTGGCAGCCACAGCAATTCAGCAGAGATATACTCATAGGTAATGATAAAGAGGTAATGTGATTCACAGTGATAATATGCATATATCATACATATGGCACTGAGGTGTCTAATATATATGTATGTATGCATGAGCTCTTGTGGTAATTTTCTCTCTACAGACACTCTTGCTTCAAGCTAGGAAATGCATTTTACTTTCTTTAATTTAAGGTCTTTGATTTGGGCTTATTGAGAGGAGCAGAATGCTGAGCATGCTCCCCACTTTTTGCTATGCCAGAATGTTAAGCTTTATTCTTCATTTCTTTAGATGTACTTTTATAGGTGATTTCACATTCTGCATTTCAGATTGTCAATGGGTATTTTGTCCATTACTTTGCACCCCAAGAGATGCCAGTGCTTCCCAAAAATGTCATCTTTGTTATAGACCGAAGTGGCTCCATGGCAGGCAGAAAAATTGAACAGGTAACTTCTCTCAAAGCATGGCCTCTGTTAGCAGCAGGCACACACCCCCCAGACTTCTGAGGAAGCACATGGGAATTTCTCCTTGGAAACACACACTGATTTTGTACACAGCAAAATGTTCAGATGTACAGAAATGCTTGAAAACACATATGATTGAAGTTATTAAAGAGTAACTCTTGTCTGACACAGCTATTGTCATGGGTACTAAACATTTAGGCAGAGAGTGCTTTCTGTATTTTTGCAGAACTTCTTGTGTTTGTGTTTTTCTTTAATGAAGCTTAGAGAGTTAATTTATCTGTTATCTGTTTCATATTTATTGATGACTGTGTATGTAGCTCTGTTTGAGAGCAGACAAGCCCCCTACAGCCCTCCTAGGCTGGATTTTGTGTCTGTAAGTTAAGTGAATTGTCTATTTCTGATTGTCTCAACCTAAAACATACCACTAGGGTTTAATAAAGACATTGGGCTGCATCTGGAACAGAACTGTAGAGAGCCCCCTTATTACACAATTGTAATTTCAATCCCAGATCTGGCAAAGGATTGGAAATAATCAAAATGATTAAAATCAAAACGATTTCTCCTTGGAACAGACCAGGGATGCCCTGTTGAAGATTTTGCAGGATCTCCGCCCGGAAGATCATTTCAGCTTTATCACCTTCAACAACAAAGTGGTGGAGTGGAAGAGCTCCTTGCTGCCAGCCACCGAGGAGAACGTGGCCAGTGCTGCAGCCTTGGTGCAGACTCTCACTGCCAGGGGAGGTACACGTGCTCACAGCCACAAATATGCACCCAGTGGAAAAAAAAAATTGCTTAGAAAATAATTATTTTTATTAGTTATGTTGTGCCCCAGGGGCTACCACGAGTGCTTACAAAGCAAGTCACTTTTTAAGACTTATAAGTGATGAGTGGGAAAGAAAGCCTGTGAGTGGACAGACTACAGGCTATATTATGAAATAAATCTAGTTTTATAATGTATGTGAGATGCTTACAGCACATCTGTGAACCATACAAGCCACTGTGTCTTGTTTCCAATTTTTATCATAGAGATAACTGGAAGATTCCTTGACAGCACATTTTTTTTCTACAGAAAGATGGCAATCCACTCAACATTTGACAGCAGCTTGCTGATTTGTGTTCTTTTTATATCAAGTGTCCCCTTGTAAAAAAAATAAAATAACACAAACAAAAACCAAAACAAAGAAAAAAACCCCCATATCCAAAGTTATAGGCCCTTGTAAGCCATGCCACAGAAATAAAACAGGCAAAACAGACAGGTGGCACGTCAGTTGCTGAAGCAGTCAGTGTGCTTGGTGTTATTGTTTAGTTTTAAGCACATCTCAAGGGCTCTGTCTCCCTTTAATGTTACACTTGTCGGTGTTAACTAAGTTTCCTTACCCCAGGCACTAACAGCATGCTCAGCTCTTTTCTCTGACTTCTTATAGAAGGCAGAGGAACTTTTCTTAAATATAGGTTAAGAGATGACAGTGTGTTTACTTAAGCCCTTTTTAATGGTTTGTATTTCCCATGACATATGTGTGGAAAACGCTCCCAAAAGAATACTCCGGTGCTGCCATTGCAATGTAACACCCGGTAATTAAGTCCAGTAGGCTAAGTCCCTAAATCCTCCTCTCTCGGAAGGATTACTTCCCGCAGAAAACTTTAAACAAGCCAGCAGAGCCTCTGCAGATGCAAATTCTCCTGTTTGGGTGAGCGATGCCCGCTCTCTGATTGCAGGCACAGACATCAGCGCTGCCCTGCTGGCTGCCGTGGGCGTGCTGGACAGAGCCGAGCAGCTGCCGGAGCGCAGCGTCTCCATGATCATTTTGCTGACAGATGGCCAGCCCACCTCTGGTGAGTGAATGCTACGCTCAGTCCTCCCTGCCCTAGGGGTTTTTTTATCTTTTACACGTGCATCCCAATATTTTAGACCTAGCCTGTGTTTTAGAAGAGCTTTGGAGCTACTGCTGGATCTGGAGAGGGGGATTATGAGAGGGCTCTGCTGAGAGAGTGATGGCAGAGCCTGCCTGCCTGTGACTGCACATCCTTTAGCTGGGAATTGTTTTGCTGCATACCGTTGGCTTCCCAGTTTATCAGCTCAAGGGAATTGGAGATACTCCAGGCACAGCTGAAAGAGAAAAGTAAAATACCTAGAGACAAAACATGGGCATTTTGCAGATACTGTGTACAGTTCTATTTGAGAGATATTGTTTGTGCTTCTTCACCCTCTGTGCCTCAAACTTGAGATATTTTCAAGGTGCTTCTTGTTCTTTACTCTTTGCCATGTCTTAATTAGTGATCAGCTGTGAGAGCACAAACCAAAGGATTGAGATTGAAATATCAGGTGAAATAAGCAACAGCTCCCAGTGCAATGGCACAAACTGCCTTGCCTTGAACAGAGGTTTGTCTTAGTTTTGTGTGGCACCACCATCACTCCAAGGCCAGCAATATTAATTCATCTGTAAATCCTTAATAAGACCAGTCTGCCTTTTAGATTGTGTGAGCCATTCTTCTTTGGGGGGTTGTTGGTTTTGTTTGGGTTTTTTGATAAAACTCAGCTCACAGTGCTGCCTCCCCAGCACAGCTCCAGTGAGTCTCCAGTGCTCCCCACATCCAGCAGTTAGAAATCAGGCCAGAGTGGAGTGTCAGGCATTACTGCACACACTGCCTTCCTTAGCAAAGCAGCTGGAAGGGAAAAATCTGAGCTGCTCCCATGATATTGCTACAGGCAGTGACAGTTTCTGCCTGGAAATGCTGATGGAGAAGCTCTCCATATATGGCCATCAGCAGCTCTTCAAATGGGGTAAGATGATGGTGTGAAAAATCTTTTCCCTCTGTCCCACAAAGGAGCTGGGAGAGAAGCATGGCTGAGTTCATTGGCAGTTTGTTGGAATTGCACCATTAACCAGTCCATTCTTCTCTGAATTGACACACATAATTTTTATGGGTGGTACTTGTCTTTTGAATGCTTGATGAAGTGTATCCATCCCTCGTGTTGTTAACTTGGAGTGTGTGTCCCCCTTCTGTACTAAAAACCTCCTCTGGCCCTGTAATCCTATGAAATATTTTGCACTTAGCCATGACAACATCAGCAGAACACAGTAAAAGTCATTCAGGGGGAGAATCATGTTCTGGCACTCCATATGCAGAGTCGTGCTTTCATTTCCAACTGAATTACCAACATTCTATCCCCTATCTATTTGGTATTTTATTCTGAATTATTTAAAAAAAAAACTTCAGGCAGAATTTTCCATTAACCTGCTGCAATCTTTTTTTTCCACTTGAAAAGACCCAAACCCACAACGGTGTTTTTGTTTCATTTACAGGTGAGAGAAATGTGGAAGTGATTCAGGAAAAGGTTCAGAAAGCAATCAATGGGAAATATGCTCTCTTTTGCCTTGGCTTCGGGTTTGATGTCAGTTATAAATTCCTGGAGAGAATGGCCCTGAGCAACGGGGGAGTAGCACGGCGTATCTATGAGAATGCTGATGCAGCCCTGCAGCTGCAGGTCAGGGGGAAGGAATGTGCCAGGAAAACCATCTATCAGCCACAGCTTGTGTCTAGTCCTAGCAGCAAAATCACAGATTTTCTGAGATGAAATGTTGGGGCTGAGCTTACCTGTCACTTCAGTGGGGGGAGGAAGGCAATTTTGGGGTATCTGAGGGTTTGTGCCCTCCATATATCCATGACTCAAAGTCCTCAAATCAGCCACATTCAGACAAACTGGGAAACTTACCTATTTCTGTACTGTAAAAGGAGAAATCATCCAGGGGAAGTGGACAATTTCTGAGTTTGCAGTAGTCTTGCACTACTAAAGAAAAAGCTTTTTAAGGGGGCTTTAGACATTCAACCTACTGCTTTGCACAATTTTGCTGTCATTTGTGTGTGTGTTCTCTGTCTCACTGCTTCTCTTTAGGGCTTTTATCAAGAAGTGGCTACCCCAATATTAATGCAAATTGAAATGCAGTATCCAGAAAATTCCATTGAAGGATTAACCAAGAACAATTTCAAGCTGTTTTTTGAAGGATCTGAAATTACAGTGTCTGGAAAAATTAGCAATGAGCTGGATCTTTTGCCAGTGGAAATTAAAGCTCAGTCAGTAAGTGTTTAGTTCACTAATTGTGAAAAACATCTCTCCCTTCTGTCTTTTGTGGCACAATAGGAGGCTTCAAGAAGTGTTTTTGTTTAGTATATGTTCTTTACATTTGAGCATTCAGCTCTTTTCCCATTGTTTGAACTCTCAGATAATTTGCTAAAATTACCCTCTCTTGAATTTGCTACAAAAGAAAAACCTTGAAAAATATCCACAAATAAACAAACACCAATTATAATTTTTTTTTGATTCTTTAACAAAATATTTTTGCCTTTTAAGCACTTTCAGGTTTCTATTGTTACACTGAAGTAGAGAATCTCAATTATTGATCTCAAAAATGGTGAAATAGAATTTAATTACCTCCTTTTTTCATAATTTTTTTCAAGTCCAGAAATACGTATCTAAAACACATCCTTTTTTGGTACTTTGCTTATCTAAAATACATGCTCCAGATACTTTGGAGTTGCATTTTCCAATGGGAAAGAACAAAATTGAAGGACAACTGGTACTGAAAGATATTCTTTAATAATGTGATTATAAATGAAGTTCTGGAGCTGTTCTTTTGATGGTCAGTTTTCTCCCAATTCAGCACACAAGTAACTTGACTCTTAAGGAAGAAGCAAATGTCAAAGAGAAGGAGCAAGTGTTCCAAAATCAAAAATACATCTTTGGGAATTTCATAGAGAGACTCTGGGCTTACTTGAACATCCAGCAGCTTCTGGAAGAGGCGTAAGTGACTTTAATGCTTCACATATCAAACTTCCAACTTCTCAAATCTCAAATTCCTTATTCACAAATGATATGAACAGAAAATATAAAGAAACAGAAATATTTCTCCAGACAGTATCAAAACCATAAGATACTGGGAGAATACTACATTACTGTATGATGAACACAAAGGGCCTTTCAGTTTATGGTAACACTACAACATTCAATTTCATGGATAGGAACATGTAATGTATAACACATTCTTCATGAAATTACTGTGAAATAGATTTCAGTTGTGTGGATTGTGTTGAGCTCTTCTTGCATAACCAGAAATATTGTCTGTAGATAAGGAAATGGCAATAGCTAGGGAATAGAACAACATGGATGTCCATAAGATACTCCATAGATCATGTATCTGTTAATTCTATGTATTTAAACCAAACACAGGCTCCAGTGTTGCAAAGAATTAGGCATTTCCATAATTTCAGGCACATGAACAGCTGAGTTATCATCATAAGACTGCTGACCCTTCAGTAATAAATATCTGTGGAGACACAGCTAAAATGTAAAGGAATCTGAAGATGATTTTTTCAGAGTCTCTACACGTTTTTGCTTCATCATTAACACAGACTTTAGTATTTCAGCCCAAGAAGAGGACCAGAAGGCCCTGGAGGCCCAAGCCTTGGATCTGTCCCTGCGGTACAGCTTTGTCACACCCCTCACTTCCATGGTGGTCACCAAACCCCAGCAGCAGGAGGAGCTGGCAAACAAACCCACCGAGGCTGGTAAAAACAGCCCCCCTGAAACACTCTGCTCTTCTGGATTCATTGTTGTTGACTTCCCCTTAGGCTCATTTGATAATGGTATAACGAGGCAAATTGGAGGCAGGCAGGAGCTCAGGGATTGACTTCCTTCCAAAATAAAACATGCAGGATTTTTTTGAAAGGTGAAGTGATGAAACAGGCAGTACAATTGAGATGGGAAATAGTTTGTTTAAAAATTAACTAAAGGTAGTCTAATAGCTGTTACTGTTATATTCCTGACAATGCAAAAGGGTTCTACACTTTTCTCTGTAGCATTTAAGTGGAAAAATGAATGCAAGGGGGAAAGCATGGCCTCAGTCAGAGTTTTGTAAGTGCTCTATATACCCATCCTTTAACACAAAACACCTCATCACCTGAAGCCCTTGTCCCAGTTTGCTGGTACACATGGCTAAAGTAATTCAGTGTTGACTGTATGACATTCATCTGTTCCTCTTGACAGATAATGAGAAGCCCAGAAGTCTTCCAGCAGGAGGTAAATGTTTTCTTCTTTTCCAGTAGCATATTTTCATAGTCTCTAATAAAAAACCAAACCAAACCAAATAGTTCAGGGTGGTTGTTCTATAGAGGGAAGTATCTGAGATTTGAAAAAATGCGTGAAGTAAATTGTAAGCAGTGCCTGCCACAGTCTGTGCAGGTTTTTGTAGATAACAGGGTCAAAGGGAGAAAATCTTCCATCCAGAAAGTCTCAAAGGTCAAAATTATCTATGCTCTTGAGGAAAAATAGTTCTTCAAGTCAATGGTGTTAATGATGCTTTCTGCTTCTTCCTACCACCTGTGAAGCATCTTTCAGAAGATCCCACTCAAGAATGCCTTCTGAGGATGATTCAGGTACTTTTTTCCTCTCTGGAAACTGCATTTATTTGAATAATAATTTTATAGGTGAAGAATCTTGGCTTTGCTCTAGTTCTTTCACAGAAAGGTATTAAGGGAATCACAATGCTGCCCTGTCTTTGGAGGTTGCCTCTTTCAAAGTGGTTCTGGGGAGTTCAACAGCAGAAGCACTCCTGTGAGGTATGTGATGCACTCATGAGTAAAACACAGATACTCTGTTCTTTCTCCAGGTCCTCGTAGAGTGAGGATTGGGTCACCTGCTGGTAAGTACTTCTCCTCTGTTTCTCTTCAGAATAATTCTGTGAAGTTCATTTCATATGTAGGTCATATCAACCTTATTCTAAATAAATGCATTTGGATTGGAGATGCCCACTTGATATACAATTTAGTTTTTATTATATGTATTTCAGTCCACAGATATTTTATAATGAACTATAAGCTTTTGAAAACAACCTTGGTCTCTTTTCAGAAATAAAAAAAAAATATACCTCATGAATGTAAAAACAAAATAATTCACCTGTCCAGGGGTATCCAGAAAATGCAGTGGGCAACAAGCAGGACAGATTCCCTGTTTCAAAGGGTGGGGAGGGAGGTGCAAGGCATAAACCCAAAGCAACAAAACATTGGGAAAATCCTTTTCTTTCAGCTCTATGGCACTCTGGCAGCAACAGGAAGATGTTTTCAAAAGGTAACTGCTCACAGTGGGGTCAGAGGGGCTGGGCTGGGTGTGCTGCCTTCAACACTGCCCAGTGACCCTTTAAAAAGCAGCTCTAAACCCTCCCACAGCTCCAGCTGAGCAGAGGCCCATGGCATGGTCCATCCTGAGAGAAACTGGCACTGCATATTGTGCTTTTTTCCCCCATTGGGACATCTTATCTTAGGCAAAGCTCTCTGCAGTTGTCAGTGAAGAGCTCTGCTAAAAAAGTTTCTGTCCAGCGTTTGTCTTGGTTCATCAGCTGACTTAGAGAAAAATGTTTCATTAAACTCTTTTTACTAATTTTAACTATTTCAGTTTCTAGGTTCAGAGATGCCTTAAGAGCACAACCTGCTGGTTAGTGACACACATCCAAGTCCCATTCCAATTATTAATGTAACTGCAATGTACACTTCTTCATGCAACTTTTTCTGACTGCACCAACTCTGTGAAAATCTTTTACCTCTTCTTGCAAACCTTTTCTAGTTCTTTCCATTTAAGTAGAAAATATTCCTGTGTGCCAGGAGAAGACCTCTCTGCCTTGAGGATATAAGAAATGCAGTATAACAAATCTTCAGCCTAAGCCTTTTTAAGGGCTCATTGTCCTCAGTAAACTCTATACTTAAAATCTATTGGTTTCATTCATATCAAGGTGCTGTGTCTGGGTGTGCTTTTCAACAATTATTACTTTGTTCTTAATCATTCTATCCTATAACATCTATAAATGCTGTTTTAGGTATAAATCTATAAATTATTTTTGCTGTGCCCACCCAGGGCACAGGCTAGATTTTTTTTTTTTTTTTGTTGCTGATATTTTTCTTCTGTCTTTTCAGCCAATGAACATCCACAGCTTCTCTTGCAACTACCCAGACAAAATGAAAGAATCTGCTTAAATATTCATGAAAGAGCACAAACCTCTGTCCACTTGCTGTCAGATCCAGAGCAAGGTGAGTGAGCCACGTTACCCCAGTACCAAAACAAGGAGAGTCACTGGGTCTGTGAGTGCAGTTGGTGTTTTTGGGAATAACCCCCTCTCACGAAGAGCCATCTCACACCAGCTGCCTTGCACTGACCAGAGAGGCTGTGGTAAATTCTGCTGTCCTGTTAGGCACCATTAATGGTGCAACAGCTGGGGGCACTTCTCACAGGTCTGGCTGAGGGTCACCTTCTCCTCCTGGTGTCACATCCTCCTCGGTCCTTTGGGTTTTCTCCTACCCAGCCCTTGGGGCTTAGGAGGGTGCAGAGACCTTAAAGCTCTTGGTCCCTGTGTGCCAACAGAAAGGCAGATGCTCTGGATGCACAGCAGATTTTCCATGGCCCTGCCCTTGAGGAGCCATGGCCCAGGCATCAGGCCCCTGCTCTGATTATGGGACAGAGACACCTCTGTGCAGGAGGTGGAAGCATGGGCTTAAACAAGCTCTAGAGACCCCACCAGAGTCTTGGGGCACGTGGAGCTAAAATCCAGAAATGCCCCACAAAACCAGATTTGAGACCCTGGAGTCGTTTCAGTAACAAAACTGGAGCAGGTTTATTAAGATCACTTGTACCATAAGAGAAGAATCACCTGACAAATTTGTATTCAAGGACTCACAGTGACAGGGAAACTTGGAGATGGCACAGATCACTTTGTGCAGTTTGATGTTACCTACGCGAACCCCCCCGTGCAAATCCACGTCTACACTCACGCAATCCTCCTAAGCTACAATAACAAGAACAGTTGGCTGTCGTGGATGAAGTCAGCTTCCTCCACCATCCAGGGGTAAGAAACATCTCCCTGTCCTCTCCTAAACTTGAAAATGTGTCAGCTCTTCGTTCATCCAGGCTTTCCCATTTACCTGAAGTAGGTGCTTCCAAATGTCCTTCTCCAGCAAGTATATCAGTGTGAGTAGCAGCAGGGTATCTTCATAATCCCACATTTCAAATTTGGAGAAGAAAATAAGTTCAATTTTAATTCTCCATGTCTGTGTAAAGAGAACCAGAACAACTGCCCCATCAGCTTGCTGTTCATGTATTTATGTTCCAAAGGAAAGGAGCCATGCAGAGCAGCCTGGTGCCACCAGCAGCCACTTTGTGTTCCTCCAGGGCAGAGCAAGCACTGCCAAGTGATGGCTTTGACATTTACTGTCCCTTTTATACAGCACTTGGCTCCACACAGGCTGGGCTTTTCTTTCTCCTCAGTTTTAAGCAATAACTCCCACCTGGGAAGCTGACATTTTTTTATGGGCAGGCATAAAGTGTTGGAATAGCTGTCTGTAACTAAATGCCCACTGTAGGAGAAGGGATACTTTAAAAGCAGATTTTATTTGTTGGAGTGATTAGAGCAGGATCCTTCAGTACCACAAGGAAGAGCTGAGTGTAGCTGGCTCCCCCAGCCTTTTTATATTGCTGGAATAAGTCTCCACAAGGATCCCCTGCTGGCCTGGGGCAGAGGGGACACTCATTGCTGCTCCCCCACACGGCTCTAGACAATAACAAGTCCTACAACAACTGCTTTCAATTATTCCTGTAGTCCAAGCAGAGCCAAGAACTTGCTGGATTTATGT